>CM046877.1:246863197-249263197 GCA_025667525.1 Glebionis coronaria | reverse complement strand
TGATCTTGCTTTGGTCTCCATGTCAAGCTAGAAGAAGCTTTAGACCCCTTTCCATGTGGTTGCCAATATTTACCATTATTTGGTCTGGCAACGTTTCTATCAGCGTTTGATTTGGTCTTGTCAACGCTGAAATTACCCTTATCAGCGTTGAACCTAGGGTTTGCTACAGGAACCCATTGCCTATTAGACCATGTATTGGTCTTCTGAAAAGGTCTTTGTCCATGAGTGTTAGACCTTTTAGTAAAGAATGGGGCTGGTCTAACAACTTGTAAACTTTACTCCACAAAAGTTTTGGGTCTGACAGTGTTTGACCTTTTGTCAGCGTTGACCTTGGAAGCGTTGACACACTTATAGGCTAAATGTAAAAAGCTACCACAAGTATAACAGGCTTTTCTAGACACAACTCTAGGCCTAGAAGAAAAGAAACCTGTTCCATTATCACTAACTTGGCTTTTTGGTGACCTAGTATTCCTATACATTTCTGCATATTTAATGCTAGGTTTTCTAACAACGTTTGAGCCAAGGTCAACAGTCTTGCCAGTGATTGGGTTTGTCAACTTTATGGGTGTGGACTCATTTGGACTTTCATTCAGCAGCCCACCCTTTACAAACAAAGTAGGGTTAGCTTTCTTCCATTCATCCAAATCAGTCAATTTCTGCTGATATTCCTCTACTAGAGTAAGAAATTTTGGTGGAGGAATGAATTCCTCTTCTTGGCATTCTGGTATACCAGTCCAAGACAAGTCCTTTCTAAGGACACTATAAAAGTCCCAAGCAGGTGGTGGAATTTCAACTAATTCTTTCATCTCAATCCCAGTCATATCCCTAGGATCCCTTTGTTTACTGACACATTCTCCTAGGGTTTGTGAGGCTTTATTAAATCTCTGAATTTTAAGACCTACATTATCCTTATTCTTGATAGCCTCATCTAACATAACCTGTAGTTCAGCATTGACCCTTTCCATGATGTTTCTAATATCATTACTAGCATTTAAATCATGTTTTAAGATATTAATTTTATCTTTTAGGTCAAACTCCATTTTCTTATACTCAGCTACAGTCTTTTCAGTTTGAGTAAGAGCAAGTTGATAGTTAGACAACTTGCATCTCTCAGTACTCACATCTTCTAACAATCTAAAATCCTCTTTGTTCAGTCTTTCAGTATTTAAACGACAACCCTTACTACAAAAAGCATCATCATATACCTCATTGTCTGATGAAGATGAGAAGTGTGCCATGAGAGCATACTGAACATGCTCTTCTTCTTCTATCTCAGCAACCAAAGCTTTATCCTCTTCCTCATTCTTAACCAAATAGCTCCAGTCCCATCCAACACCATCAATTTCTTGCATTGCCACCATGGCCTTAGGATCCTGAGCCTTAACAATTTGGCTTGAGGGTTTTCCAGCATCAGACCTTCTTGGAGATCCGCATTCCCTCATAAAGTGCCCCATACGATGACAATTGTAGCACTCAACTTTGGATATATCAAATCCAACAGTGTCCTTTGCATTGAAGGTCATCTTCTTCTTGAATCTTCTATTACACCTGTTTGCTCTTATACTAGCAAGAGCCATGTTCCACTTTATATCCATCTCTTCCAAATGCTCATCACTGATTTGCTCAAGGTCCTCATATGTAATCACTGAACCATTGGCCAATGAAGCAATGTATGCACACACAGTATCCAGATCTATACCAGCAGGCTTCATTCTTGGAGAGTCAATTTTGTATGTGTCAGTGTCTGAATGTGAGGCGTTGACAGGATATGATCCAGCGTTGACACATGTTGATCCAGTAACTGGGTGCATGTATGATCCTTCTGATCAAATTGGCCTTCACTATGTGAGAAGAAGGCCATGTTACCATTGGTAGACTTACTTCCATGATCCAAAAGAGTTTCATTCTCCAACAGCCTCAGTTTGTTGTACACATCATCAAAAGTAGAACTTTTGTGAGTGTTGTTGGCAATTATAGATCTTGCCTCAATTTTCCATGCATCACCAAGGCTTTTAAGAAAAGTGGCAACAATGTCAACATCACCAATTACTGTCCCCATGAAAGACAGCTTACTTGTAATGTCAAGAAGTCTGCTTCTTACACTGCTAAGCTTCTCATTAGGTTGAGATTTAAAAACAGCATACTCATGCAAGAGTTGCTTCTTTTTCTCTTCATTAGTATCAGCATTACCACCATAGGCAACTTCAAGGGCTGCCCAAAGATCTTTTGCAGAGTCATAACCTCTGTATTTGTGCTGATTTTCTTGTCCTAACGAAAGTTTCAAAATACTTAGGGTTTTCATATCAACCCTTCTCTTTGCTATGTCCTCAACAGACACAGCTCTACCATCTTTAGGTTTTTCTTTCTTATCTGCTTCAGAACATCCTTGAACGGCTAATCTTGTAGCAATGGCATCTGCAATCTTTTGAGCTTTATTGAATGTGTTTCCATATTCAATAATCTCCCAGAGAGTGTAGTCATGGATTTGCAGATATTGCTCAAAGTTAAACTTCTACAATTCAAAATTGTCTGCATCAAGCATGGGAATCTTAATGTTGTGATTTGAGGAGGAGGAGGAGGTTACTTCTGGAGTAGACATGATGTTTTTAGGGTTTTGTGAAAATTAGGGTTTTTGGTGATTTTAGGGTTCTTGTGTTCTTTTAGATCAAAGTTTCTCAACAAGCTCTGATACCACTTGTTGATCCCAAAGTTAGATCGATTTAGCTTGTGTAAACGAGATTAGATCAAGTTATACACGTAGAGAAACTTTGTTTATGTATAAAGTAATTTAAGTGTTATGTGGAATTAACACTTAAACAAGAACACACAAAGGATGTAAAACAAACTTTCACTTGATTGATTGAATCGAACTTGCTTACAATGAAAGTGTTTAACATATGAAAAACTTATGTGAAACATAACCTAAAGGTCTTCTTTTATAGACATAAGAAGCCTTGTACAAGAGTCTACATATCAACTATTCTAGGTAAAGATAATTATAGAAAATACAATGTTGATCCTATCTTTACTAGAAACAAACTAGAAACAAAATACGCGTAGACCATATCTTTCTATCAGTGCTTGTCTTCAACCTATCAACGCTTGACTTCTTCCTATCAACGCTTGATCTGTCAGCATTTGTTTTCTTCTTATCAACGCTTGTTTTCTTCTTGTCAGCGTTCAAGTGGACTGGCTCCATTTTATTCCCAACATTAAATGGGTCGAACCGACCCATTAATATAACCAAAGTGGACTCAGCCCAGCAGAAACGCAGCCCAACAGCCACAAAGGCTCAGTCTACTCAGGCCCAAAATGGGCAGCCCAACAGCAATTAAACTGGGGGCAGCTTTGAGCAAACAAAAAGAGAGGCAAAAAGCCCAGCTGGCCCAATAAAAAGATAAGGAAGATATCAGAGATGTGCGTACATAATAAGCAGAAAAAAAAATTCCAAGAGATATTCTCTCTTTCTATATTTTTTCATATCTGGCATTAGTTTATCAGGCGTAGGACATAAGAGACTTTCAACATTCCTTTTATTTTTTTCCTTTTTTCTTCGTAGGTATGTAGATCGCATCATTCATTCAGATATTGTAGGCAGTTTTAAACAACTTTCCATATCCTCACTTTGCAATTTGTTTTCGCTGCGTTTTGATTTTAGACATAATAGGTAATTATTTTCCTTGTCTTAATTTTAATTTGTTACATTCCATATTTATAGATAGATCTTATCATTTATTTTCCTTGTCCAGATTTTTTTTCTTTCCTGCGAATATTAGTTTTAGGATAGATTTAATTTTCGCTTCCAATTTTATTTCTTTCCTTTCTTGAAGTAATTTTATTTAAGCACATATCATACTTTTCCACATTTAATAGATCCTCATTTGTTTTAATTGTTTTTTTTTCTTTTTCCTATTTTTTTAGAGATTTGTACACGCACCAATTTTTCATAGCAGTCATTCATTTTTTTTATTTTGCGTAGTTTTAGGTAGGGATAAGATTTGCAGCTTTTATTTTATTATCTGTATTTGATAGGTGTGAAAACACCCATCCTTTTACCACTTAATTACAATAATAACCAAGCCAAAACGTGTATTTTATGTCGTAAATGTCAGAATTATGTGTGGTTTGTGTTTTTGTTGTGATTTAGGACGAAAATGTGAAAAGGGGAGAAAACACGGGTATTCACGGGCTTTTATCGAAGAAAAAGACAAAAGACGAAGTCAAGAAATCAAGAGTACAAAAAGAACGGAAGTCCAAGACCAATTCTGAAGATTTATCGAAGAAAAAGTCAAAAGACGGAAGTTTACTAAAAGCCGAAGAACTCAAGTCTAATTTATTGAAGAAATTACAAGACGAGTTTATTAATCTCGAGACAAAGTCAAAAGTCGAAGTATTAAGAAGATTAAGGACTAAAGGATAATTAGAGAAAGAAGAAAGAGGGAGGAATCTTCCACTAAGCACCTCCCTAATCCACTATAAATAGGGTCCTTAGGCTTTCATTTTTCTTGTTAGCTAATTTGACAATTAGTCTTTCCACCTTTACATTTTTGCACCATTTCCATTTCCATGTCATTTTTATATTGTTCTTTAAATTCATGTTTTAAATTTCGTGCACTTTGATTCCAAGTAAGTTAATTTTATTGTTAATCTTTATTCCTCTTTAATCAAGCTTCATTTTATCATTCTTCTCCTACTTTTCTTGTTTTTGATTTGTTACAAATTCGGATTAAGCAATCTTTTGCTTAATCCCATTGCTTATTTGATTAAAAAGTTCATCTTTTTATTTCTATCTAGGCTTGTATACGAATTAAGCTATAAGTTTGACAATCTTATTGGCTTATTTTGTATTTAGCTTATTTGATTTTAAAGTTTTCTAAAAAGTTTTATCTTTTTAAAGTTCCTTTTATAAAGTTTATGAATTTCATATTTCAAAAGTTGTCAAATTTATGCTTAGTGAGTTGATTTAGATTTGGTTAAGTGAGCTTATTGAAAGTGCTTATTGAGATTTTTACTTATCTCTATTTTCGGATTTGTTGGTGTTCATCGCAATATTGAGGGTAATACACATTCCGATGGATTGCTTATTTGTATCGCAATAACCAATTGTGGTTCTACTTTGCGATCATTTGTACCATCCCCTTATTCCGATCGGGATTGCGATCGCTCATTGCGATCGCATATTCCGACGGAGTTTAAGGTATATTGCGACGAAGTGCTGCCCAAATTTTGACAGCCACATTCGGATAGATTTTGGTACTTTAGTTATTCCGACATTTCTATTTTTTTTAGACATTCCGATAGAATTTTTGTTTAATATTCCAACAGTTTTATTTTTATAATACATATTGCGACAGTTTTTATTTAATATATTGCGATGGATTTTGCATGCCATATTGCGATACCTTCTTTTTTTATACATATTGCGATGAATCTGCATGTAAATAACATTGCGATGGAAAGGAAATATTAACATGCTAGCTTGGCAGCTTAGCCATTTTTGCGCCAACAACAAGCAGCTAGGCTGGCTGCTTCCAGCAGCTAGCCTGCCAGCTTGTTTATTTACTAGTATTGTTTCGTAATTGTTTAGTTTTTTCTGAAAGTTGTTCCGATTTTATTTCTGAAAGTTACGTATTTTTAGTTGAATTTTTTGTCGATTTTTAGTATTAATATTTTTTCGTAAAGTTCAAGTTTTATCTTTTATTTAGTACCCGCTTTAGGTTTTGCCTCGTTTAACTTTAAAGTTCCATTTTAGTTTTATTCTCTCCTTTTTCATTTAGTAAAATTTATTTTCGAATCGATAGTTAATTTCGTCTTTTAGATTTATTTTTATTAATTGTTTCGCTTTAAATTTCGTTTTTTTATTTGTTTTAATATTCGTTTAATCTCGTTTTAATTTTTAGTTTTTAATATTCGTCTTGTTTTACGTTCCTTTATTATTGTCATTCGTCTTTAGTTTATTTTTATTATCTTCGCATTTACTTTTTAATTAGTTATAGATAATCAACTTCCTTTTTTTTCTTAACCAAAAACAATTGTGTCACACATTTGACCGGAAATCAATTCGTTAAGACACCGAGAAAACGAACACTTTTCAACTAGCAAAATCTTAATTTCAAATGGCGCCGCTGCCGGCTCTTTTCGTGAAGATTAACGGTTTTCTGTGAGAGACGCGTTGGCTTTTGGGATCCGTTCACTCGTGAACGTTATTTTTCGTGTCCAAAAATTTTCAAAAATCCCAAAAACATTTGAAAAATCATAAAAAGCATTTCTTTTTCAAAGTTTTGCACCAAAAATATTCTTCTTGCTTATCTATTTTTCTTTATGGATTCTTATGTCCATTGTATCGGGTGTGGGAGACGATTATACGGGAACGACTCTTGTCAATGGTGTACATGTGAGCGGTGCGGAAACGATATCGACAATGCACAATTTCAATTTGGATTTTGTCCTTTGTGCAACTCGACTAATTCGTCCTTTTTGAACCCACCTCCTGTTCCCCCGTGCATCCATTGTGGAAGCGATTCTTATTGGCATGTTTCGTGCCCGGTTCGATACCCGTATGATCACGGGCAAGAACCGGGGAACAATTATGACAATGATAATAGCTATCCACAAGACGCACCCAGTCTTTCTCCTCACCCGTTTTGCAACAACTGTGGGGGTCCTCACGATACTTCTTATTGTCAACCAATGAATTATTATGAACAAAATCCGTGTCCTCAGTTTTCTTCACCAATGGATTATTATGAACCAAACCCGTGTTCTAATTCTTCTCAACCGATGAACTACTATGAGCCACACCCATGCTATAATTCAGGTTTTCAACATTTTGAGCCCCCACAACACTTCATCGATCATCAACCCTTTTGTGCACTTCCTCCTGAGCAAATGGCCACACTTTTTGACAACTTTCAAAAAGTTCAAGACGCTTGCAACAAGATCATCGAACAATGTCAAGAGAATCAACGACATGAGCAAATTTCGAATATCGAGACTTGTACTCCTCCTCCGGTGTATCCATACTATTATAATGATGATGACGATGAGCCTACTATTTCTTGGAATGATCTTACTGCTCAATGTCCTAGTGCAATTGTCATCCCTTCTCTCAATATCCCAAACGAGTCTAAGGATTGTGATACATTGAGTGAGCCTAGTGATTTTGGTCTTGATAAATTCTTTGATGAGGTTTGTGACATACCGACTGCTATGGAGTCTGAGGACGACGTTGCTCTTACAGAAGAGGTCGATCCTAATGATGACGATTTTTCTCCACGCTATGAGAATTTCACTTTTGAAATTTCTAAATCTCCACCGGGAGATGCGGGCGATGACGATTTATTCTCTCCGGCTTACGAGAAGTTCACCGATGAACATGATCTTGTGGATGAGGTGGAAGACGTGCTTCTTCGCGATAGATTACAGAAAGTGCACCTTCTTATTGCTCAAATCGAAGAGTTGACTTCTCCTCCTATTTCCAAGTCTTTACCTCCATCTACTCCTCCCGTTGAAGATAATGACCCATTGCTGGAAGAAATCGACATTCACTCCATGCCTCCAGGTATTGATGATAATGACACGGAGGGGGATATTATTCTTGATAATTTGCTGCAGGAAGGTATTGACCCAAGTCCCCCTCCCGAGCACCTTTCATCCTCCCCTTTAGAGACTATTACGGAGGATGAGTGCTTTGACCCAGGAGGTGACATTGATTATATTATGATTGATAACATTACGGCTTTGCCAAATGCTCAGCCTCCATTGTCTTTGGGGGATGACAATGTGCTTACTTTACCCATCCCACCTCCCGTGGAGCTTGATTTCACATACTTCTCGTATGTTGAAAGGACCTTTCTCTCATTCAAGACTTATCCCTCCGCCTCTCCTTTGTTGATGTCAACCGGGAACGAGGACAAGGTCTTTAATCCCGGTATTACATTTGAGGCTTCCCCATGGACCATTTAATTCGGGGACGAGTCAGACTCGTGACTCGGTTAATATAAACAAGTGCTTTTTGGGAGGCAACCCAATTATCTATCTATTTTCACCATAAGTGTAGGGGGAGCCCCATGGTGTTTCTTGTTTTCTTTCTTATCATGTGCAGGGATTAGAGCTTCAAAGACACACTCTTGATGACTTTTGACGAACCGTGATTCCGTGTTCCCTTCTTCCTGGTTCTATCATAAACTCTTTTCGATTCACTATTTTATATTTCTCAATATTAAAATAGGAATCTCTTTAGTTTTCTTTTCCTTAGCAAGATTTAAACAAAGTTCACAATGTCCTTAGTGTAGAGGAGTTTATTCCCACATGCTTAAACATTGAGGACAATGTTTATATTAAGTGTAGGGGGACTTCTATCGAAGTTAAGTGGCCTTTTCCTTGTATTTGTCCTCATTTTAACCGGAAAATCAATTTTTCGACATTTTTCAAAAATTTTAATCTATTTTGGCCTAGTTGTATAGTTTCATTTTCCTTTGTTATGTTTATTTTCTTTCTTTGTTAGAATAAATTTTTAATAAAGTGGTTTTAATTTTCAAACGTTGTGAATCTTTTGACTCAACCCGAGTTTACTTATCTAAGTTACTCTAGCTAGTATCCTTAACGTGTTTAAGTCAAGTTTTGCTAGGCTTTTATATAGGGAGCTATAAAACGCGAAAGTCTTAACTCTCACGGGTTAAGAACAAGAACTTTTCGCAAGTTCCAATAATTGATCCTAGAGAGTCGTTTATCAAGGGAACTTTAAAATGCGATTTCTAAACATGAAAAAGTCTAAGAATTTGCAAGATCCTATAGGCGACTCGAAAACCCAAAACGTTGATTTAATAGGCTAAGCATCCACGAGTCTCATTCCTTGAGATTTTAAACTGTGGAGAACGAGAGATGATAGAGTCAATTATAAGTTTGGTATTCTTTCGTGAATTTATGTGAGTTAATTATAAGCCTATTCTCCCGTCGCTTGCTAATAAATTTATCTGCAATAAATAAGGTTGTACGATTTGAAAAGTTACTTAGCTTCTAGCCCAAGATCGTTTAAAAGTTGCTCGGTATGGATTAGAGTTCATAGCCAACGCATAATTTATTGAAGCGGGATGCGAAGATTGGCGAGTCCAAAAAGGTCCTAACAAGACATGAGGACTATATTTGGTTGCTAAAGATCCCAAGTGATGTGAAGAATCATTTATCAAAAATCAATATGAAGGATCGAGACACACGACGAAAAGAAAAAACTCCCAAAAAGTCATGGAGAAGTCTATCCGAAAAGACCCTAGCAAGGTATGAGGATAAATAGATCCAAGTCCAAAAAGGAGGCGGATCGTTGTATATCAAAGTCCAAAATAAAGATTAGAGAAAAATGAAGAAGTCGTGGTCCAAGTATGAAGAATCTCTCAAAATTTCAAGTGAAGAAATTCCTATTAAGAAGAGAAGACCATTATTTCATGAACGTCTCTCAAGATTTGAAGTATGAAGTCGCTGCCAAATATCGGTCCGAGAAAGGTCTCAAATCGCGAAGCGAGTTATGCCAAGATATGAACTTTATGAGGTCCCGAGAAGCAGTTTTAAAAGATTTTGTCCTTTAGCTAACTATTGATTAAATCGTTCACTTTATTTTCAGCCTAAATAACTATCGAAATAAGTCAAACAATACATCCTCGTGATCATTCAAGACAATAATAAAATATAAGAGATACACCTAGGAATAAGGGAGTCTAAGTGAATAATTGGCCCACATGAGTTCGTGTTAGTTTGCTAACTTATAATAACAATGATCTCATTTTTACGCTTGGTTTGGAGAAAGTGAAAACTTGAGGATGATGATCATTCATGACATTTCTAAAACCCCAAGGTATGTTTTTTATTTCTTTACTTGTTTCGTATTTTTCTATCTCTTTAATAAAGGCCAAGACGGATTGACTATGATGAAAAGTGTAATCGTGCTTTATAACTAATGCATTGCATGAGGACATTGCAATGGTCAAGTGTAGGGGATTTGATAGGTGTGAAAACACCCATCCTTTTACCACTTAATTACAATAATAACCAAGCCAAAACGTGTATTTTATGTCGTAAATGTCGGAATTATGTGTGGTTTGTGTTTTTGTTGTGATTTAGGACGAAAATGTGAAAAGGGGAGAAAACACAGGTATTCACGGGCTTTTATCGAAGAAAAAGACAAAAGACGAAGTCAAGAAATCAAGAGTGCAAAAAGAACGGAAGTCCAAGACCAATTCGGAAGATTTATCAAAGAAAAAGTCAAAAGACGGAAGTTTACTAAAAGCCGAAGAACTCAAGTCTAATTTATTGAAGAAATTACAAGACGAGTTTATTAATCCCGAGACAAAGTCAAAAGTCGAAGTATTAAGAAGATTAAGGACTAAAGGATAATTAGAGAAAGAAGAAAGAGGGATGAAGCTTCCACTAAGCACCTCCCTAATCCACTATAAATAGGGTCCTTAGGCTTTCATTTTTCTTGTTAGCTAATTTGACAATTAGTCTTTCCACCTTTACATTTTTGCACCATTTCCATTTCCATGTCATTTTTATATTGTTCTTTAAATTCATGTTTTAAATTTCGTGCACTTTGATTCCAAGTAAGTTAATTTCATTGTTAATCTTTATTCCTCTTTAATCAAGCTTCATTTTATGATTCTTCTCCTACTTTTCTTGTTTTTGATTTGTTACAAATTCGGATTAAGCAATCTTTTGCTTAATCCCATTGCTTATTTGATTAAAAAGTTCATCTTTTTATTTCCATCTAGGCTTGTATACGAATTAAGCTATAAGTTTGACAATCTTATTGGCTTATTTTGTATTTAGCTTATTTGATTTTAAAGTTTTCTAAAAAGTTTTATCTTTTTAAAGTTCCTTTTATAAAGTTTATGAATTTCATATTTCAAAAGTTGTCAAATTTATGCTTAGTGAGTTGATTTAGATTTGGTTAAGTGAGCTTATTGAAAGTGCTTATTGAGATTTTTGCTTATCTCCATTTTCTGATTTGTTGGTGTTCATCGCAATATTGAGGGTAATACACATTCCGATGGATTGCTTATTTGTATCGCAATAACCAATTGTGGTTCTACTTTGCGATCATTTGTACCATCCCCTTATTCCGATCGGGATTGCGATCGCTCATTGCGATCGCATATTCCGACGGAGTTTAAGGTATATTGCGACGAAGTGCTGCCCAAATTTTGACAGCCACATTCGGATAGATTTTGGTACTTTAGTTATTCCGACAGTTTTTATTTTTTTAGACATTCTGATAGAATTTTTGTTTAATATTCCGACAGTTTTATTTTTATAATACATATTGCGACAGTTTTTATTTAATCTGTTGCGATGGATTTTGCATGCCATATTGCGATACCTTCTTTTTTTATACATATTGCGATGAATCTGCATGTAAATAACATTGCGATGGAAAGGAAATATTAACATGCTAGCTTGACAGCTTAGCCATTTTTCGCCAAAAACAAGCAGCTAGGCTGGCTGCTTCCAGCAGCTAGCCTGCCAGCTTGTTTATTTACTAGTATTGTTCCGTAATTGTTTATTTTTGTCTGAAAGTTGTTCCGATTTTATTTCTGAAAGTTACGTATTTTTAGTTGAATATTTTGTCGATTTTTAGTATTAATATTTTTTCGTAAAGTTCAAATTTTATCTTTTATTTAGTACCCGCTTTAGTTTTTGCCTCGTTTAACTTTAAAGTTCCATTTTAGTTTTATTCTCTCCTTTTTCATTTAGTAAACTTTATTTTCGAGTCGATAGTTAATTTCGTCTTTTAGATTTATTTTTATTAATTGTTTCGCTTTAAATTTCGTTTTAATATTTGTTTTAATATTTGTTTAATATCGTTTTAATTTTTAGTTTTTAATATTCGTCTTGTTTTACGTTCCTTTATTATTGTCATTCGTCTTTAGTTTATTTTATTATCTTCGCATTTACTTTTTAGTTAGTTATAGAAAATCAACTTACTTTTTTTTCTTAACCAAAAACAATTGAGTCACACATTTGACCGGATATCAATTCGTTAAGACACCGAGAAAACGAACACTTTTCAACTAGCAAAATCTTAATTTCAGTATTCTTATTTTTTTAAAGTAGCGTACAAGAGAATGATTCAAACAATTCCATATTCATTTTTTGTTTTTGCATTTCCTTTCCCATGCGTTCATTGTTTTAGATAGAGGTAGGGGTTTCTTTTATTTTTTTTCTGTGAGGATGAAAATATCTTTTCATTTGCATAGATTTATTCAACATTCCATATCTTTTTTTTGCTTATCCTTTCCCTGCGTCTTCTATGTTTTTGATTTGGAGGGGTGTAGTTGGTTTTATCATTTTATTAATTTTTTTAATCTTTTATTTATTAATCACACAAAATTGGAAGGGAGCCGCGAAACAAGCTGCGCTCCCACCACCTTTTGAATACAGAAAACAAGTCTAGAAAATAGAAAAAAGCCACTTCTAGCATCATTGGAATGACAAACAGATAAGCGCTTGAGACGCGAAAGAGTAACCAAGGCTTCCTCTTCAAGCTCCCCAAAAGTAGAGAAGGCAAAAGGGTGTAGTTGGTTTTATCATTTTATTAAAATAGTTAAAAAAATAATAACATAAAAGAGCTTTATATATTTAAATTTATAAAATAGTTTTTTTATATAAATTTAAAATGTCGTTTATCTTAATTGTCGTTAACGTTTTATGTTTTATGTTATCTTGGATTATCCGGTTCATATCTTTTGGCCAGGAGCTTTACGGGTCTTTTAGCTAGATTAAGTTTTAAAGTTTAAAGCTCGATTTGTTTTTATCTCATTAGTTAGTCGATAAAATTGACCATTTTATCGGCTAATTAGTTTGATAAAAACTTTGAAAGTTATAAGCTTTTGATTTAATTTAGTTATTAGATCGAGTGTTTATATTTTCGTCTCCGGTTCATCATTACGGGTTAAATTCTCTATCTCTTTTCTTATTTTATTTCATTAGGTTAAATATATTGTTATTATTGCATGTTTAGCTTTTGTATCTTGATTCGAGTAGTTCGATTATGCTTGTTTAGTTTAGCATCTTTATTGTCATTATTATTATTTTAGATATCTCTCGCTTTATAATTGTAGTTTAATTTTCATCCTTATCGCGTTTATATATTTTAATAATTAGTCATTAATATTAGTAGTTTAACTATAAAAATCCAAACCCTTTTTATTCGAGCATCAAACTTGAGACATAAACGCGGATTTCCATTCACACTTCGCCAGGAACTACGATAACCTTCGGGTGTACGAAAACGACTCAATCAATGAACTTTAGCTAAAAGTTAAGCCCGTAAAACACGACTAACCTACTACCTATTACAACGTTCTAAAATACGATACATAATAAATATATGATCAATCATTCTTGTTTGACTTAATATTTTGAGGCTAACAATCTCCCCCAATGAGAGGTCATAAACCTTGGTCCTTTAGGAAATTTGTAGAGATTACTAATCTCGCCATGAATGAGTCCTGAATGTGTAATAGTAGTCTTGTTCCTTCATGCTGTGATCTTTGAGCCTTTGTCGTTATCTTTCGACTTTGTCTTTAAGTTTGAGATCTTCAAATCATACTTGACTTGTCTTTGCCATCTTGCGATCTTGTTTCGTCATCCACATGCTCACACTAATAATTGTTGAATAAGTCTTTAGGCATGAGTATGTGGTTTTGAATCTTTGACTTTGCTGAGTACACCGTAACACCACCTTCTCGAGACAAAACATAGACACGGACTGAATGGCCTTGACATTCGTCCTAAATCGGTAGCGTTTTACCTCCAGTCGTTGAAGACTGTTATACGATATTAAATATCGTACCTGTGATAGGTAGATTCACTTAAGAATCTCCTTGACAGGTGTAGAATCTTGATAACCTATGAATCTATGAAGTGGGTTGATGTTTTCTAGTGAGAGAAACTAGAGAGAGAAAGTGAGAGAAAATGTGTGTAATTTTATTAAATGGAACTAGAACAAATGACAACAACCAACCCCTTTCCATGGTGGAAAGGGGTATTTATACTTCCAAGCTACATTGGGCTTGGGCCGGTCCATGACAAGCCCATGGACCGGTTCTTACTTAAGTTAATAAGTAACTAATAACTATTTGTTAACTACGAGCTATTACAACATTAATAAATATTGTGGAGTGACCGATACTTCTAATATACGTAAAAACGTATTTCTAACAATCTCCCCCTAAGGGAGGTCACACCACGTTACAAAGTTCTAAACCTAGCATACTATACTAAGTCTTCGTTCTTTAGCTCGTAGTCTTTTCTTCTTTTCTTTCTTTTGTTGTGAAATGTTGGTTTGATCTTTTAGGCTTTGGCTTGAGAGCATTGTTCTTTGGCCTTTCACGTGCGATCTTTTGCCTTCTTGTGAATTTTGCCTCCTCGTGACTCCATGTTCCATACACTTATGTCTTTTTGTTAAATTCTCGAAAGTTTCAGAGTTTGGTACAGCGGAAGACTTTATCTTGTACTTTCTTGAATTTTTGCTAAACTTTGATGCAGAAAAACATAAGCATGTGGGAACGACTTCTACAGGTACACCGCAACACCACCGTCTTCACTGGTACACAGCAACGCCACCGTCTTCAACAGGTACACAGCAACGCCACCGTCTTTAACAGGTACACAGCAACGACACGAATAAAATGGCTTTGAACATTTTATTCTAATTCGATAGCATTTTACCTCCGGTCGGTGAAGACCGTTGGACGATATTAGATATCGTACCCGTGACGGATAGTTTCAATTAAGTAACTTCCTGACAGGATTTCGCGGGTAAACCCGTTCTCTTTATTCGACCGTCCAAAGCTGACTGCGAACATAAAGAGTGAATCACTTGGATAAAATATCCTTCTGATTTTGAAGCCGTCAATTCATGAAACCTGGAACAAGTTAATTTAAATTAAGATTTTCACCATCGTTGCTTTCCAGTTGTCACGAGCTCAATTCATAAAGAATCTTGCACGTCACCTACCAAGTGCTGTTTGATGTTAACACTAGAAGGATTTCCACTCGTCACTGTGATCAATAAAGAGTCACTCTGAGTGTTCTGGCAAGATCATATGATAATGCGAAGAGGCCTGGAACGAGTTTAAGTTCAATTAAGAGTTAAACCACTGTTTCTTTCCAGTTTTTCACAAGATTGGTTCTAAAAGAACCGCACGTGTAACCTACCATGAGCTTGTTTGATGTTGGCTCAAGCAGGATTTCCATCTTCATTGTAATACTTGCGTATCACTCGGATGTTCTGGCAATATTACAGGAATACTGCGTAGGACTCATGAAAATCTCTTACTTTTCACAGTGTGTGAGAAAGCAAGGAATAAATGGAAAGTGTCCTAATGAGACTTTTGATGATCTCTTGGCTCTAGACTCGATTGTGCGTTTTGATTTAGTGAGCGATGGCTGGAAAGGAGTGCCACCTTTTCAATACCAGTCTATTCGGAGTGAATAAACTAATAGATAACGTGTTGATCTCCGTGTGATTAAAACAAATACCTTTTGAGAGATATTTGAGTTAGTTGGGAAGGGTTGTGCATTGCATCACTGGGTCCATGACGTCTTTCTTCAATATCGAGAGTCATTAACAAAAATGACCTCAATAGCATATGTATTGACCCGGTTTCTGCCTAAAGTTGTAAGGAGGGCTTCTTTCTTTACACCCTTTATCTTTACATTTCTTTTTCATTCTTCAACCCCTTCAGTACTTACCAATACATCATCACTAGCACCTTGTTGTGATTGTTCCAGTGCTAGCATCAGTAATTAGTCGGTACTCAGCTACGTTCACATTCTTTCTCCATCTTTCCTAGGACTTCTAATTCTATCTAGGGAATTGTCCTTGGGAAGATTCCATCGGTTCTGATGAATCATTGGACTAAACCTATTCCTACCACCCTTTTGTCACCACAATCGTCGTGAATTAAGCGTGTTTTGGGAAGGAATTGCCACCATGAAAAATCATTGAAAATCACCTAAAGTACTTGTGATATTGAAATCAAAAGTTTTGTACCTTAGGTGTTTTGTTCATCAAAAACGCTCCCCCTTAACACGTGCTTTACACATATTAAGTTGGATAATCGTTAAGTCTTTTTCATCTTTTAGCCAAGTATCATTTAAATCTCCTTAATCCCATTTTCTCCCCTTATCCAAAATGTTAACCATTAATATTTGGGATATTGAATGGATTAACCGGTCTTTGGGTAAAAAATGAAATCGATGTTTGGCCATAGAACATGTTAATGCTCCCCCTTATTTTAATAAGAGATAGTTGTAGTGCTTTAGTATGATATATTTTGAAAGATTTAGAATCTCGTGAGAAATTCTTGAAAAATTATCATACCTTAACACTACATCAAGCCATTAAACCACAATATTCACAAATTTACATATTCACAATTAAAAACCAATATAAAGTGGACCTGAAATGTACGACCCATTAGATGGATCGTTGCAGTAGCTTGTGGTGCACTCCATATGGTCTTCCACCAACGAATCTTTCCAAGCTCCTCATCAATCTACGTTCACGTAGCTTTTGATCAATCTTCTTGATTACATACTTCGCCATCTGCCGGTAACCTGGATGCCAATCCTCCGCCATTTCTGGCAAAGTCCCACCCGAGTTAAGATGCTCCAACTTTCCTCTGACTTGTAGAAGAGTCCCATCACTGTACTTATAAAGCTCACCCACCCTCATAAACTTCATTAAACCTCGACTGTTCAAGTAGAAATGCCGCAATTCGGGACAGAAATGCCGGTATAGGGACATCTTTCTACATGTTGAGGTAACACTTGATTCACTGGACGGGTTAGGTTAAGCTTCCTTTGATAACTTTTGACTCCCAACTGAAGATCTTCAACTCTTTTCTTGATAACAACGCTTCGTGTGAACATACGAAGTGCTGTATTCAAGGCAATGAGGTCTTCTCGAGGAATATGTGTGAGTTGATCTCGGGTCATCAAAAGCAGCATATCTTCGATATCCTCAAGGCGAATGATAGAGAAATCTCCCTGCTGGATTTTGTACTCTCGGTCATCCTCCCTTTTCAAACGAATCTCCGTCACATGATAATAGCCATTCTTGGCTTCAGTTTTCAACCCTAAGATGCTGGAGATGCGGATATCGGATCTAACGTTGCTTCCAGAATTGACTAGGCAGCAACCCCTGTACGCCCTTCGAACTCGTTTGTCCCAATGAGATGCACCTATAACAGCATACATATCATAATTACGAGTTACCTTTGGGACCCAGAGTCGATTTACCTTTTCCTCGATCCAGGGTATTGTCCCCCAGTTGGCAGCATTCAGCAAGGTCAGGGAGGTTGCGTACTTTGATGACCCCTTCAGAAGATACACAAGATCATTGGTGACGAAGAAGTCAAGAGCAATCTGATTATCTTGAGTAGGATCCAGTGGAGGTGGAGCTCTTTCTAAATCATGAAGACCTGGCCGTTGAACGGTATTCAGAGCTTTCAGGATCTCATCAGCGTAGTACTCGAACTCCATTCGGGTTAACCGGGTTTTGGCGCGAAGTCTCTTATCCTTCAACGCTTTCTTCACCAAAGATGGAGTAACCGAAGTCTTATACTCATGAGAAAGAAATGCACATAAGTCAATCGGACTGCGGATACGAAGATACAAAACATCTTTATCAGCGTCTGTGATCGGATCATATTGCGCTGCTGCCGTGATCCAAGCCTGTGGTGGTGCAGTCTCGTCAATCTCCAACGTGTCTGCCCAGTCTTGTGTGCTTGGTTCAGGAACCGTAGATTGTTGTGCTTGTTGTAGAGAAGTAGAAACGCGAACATCTGCTGGTTCTGACTCAGGCATCTCGGCGGTGTCATGAACGGGTGAGTGTTGTGCAGCTTCGGGTTCTGTTACTGATTCTGCAATCACAGGAGCAACAACAACAGGACTAATAGGGTTAGTTGTAATAGGTATAGATACAGCTATAGAGGTACCGGGAATCGATGACGCTGTAGTAGCATTCGCATCGTGGCGCCACTTGGATCGTCTTGATTCCGATGATGTTGATTTGCCTTCTGCGCTGTATTTTTCTTGGACTTGGTTCCAGACTTAACAGGTTTCTTGGAGCTGGTAACCTTATCTCCCTCTTTAGGCTGTTCACCCCCATCATCATCCTCATTGTTATCCCCGTTGCTCCCCCTAGCACTCTCCTCATTACCATCACCACCATCATCGCCATCATCATCATCATCATCATCATCATCATCATCATCATCATCATCATCATCATCCTCATCCTCATCATCATCACCATTATCGTCTTCTTCATCATCCTTTTCTTCTTCTTCTTCTTCTCCACCTTCATCTTCACCAGTACCCTCTTCTGCTTCACTTTCTTCCCTTTCTTCCTCCGGTAGACTGTGGTATGGTACCACACTTCCAAACGTTTTAAATAGCCTATCATCCTCCATGATAGCGTCATTCAGGGATTTGTAGAGAGCCCGTTGAATCCTAGATTTATCAAACGATCCAAGTTCCACCATATGAGCTTTAAGGATCTTCTTTAATTCAAAATCCGTTAACTCATAAGCAATTTTGTAGGCGGATTCTGAAGGATTGGATGACTTGATCATCAAGTTATCAGCTGCTAGTGTCTTCAACTCATCACGCAGTTTAGGCATAATGGATTCAACAGATTCTTGCACTCTTTCTTCAACAGAAGCTTCAAGTGCTTCTTTTTGCTCCTTGTATCTATCCCTCATCGCTTGAAGTCTGGTGATACGTGCAGCATGCTTATCAGCCTCAGCCTGCTTAACCCGAGCTAGTTCTTCTGCATGAGCTTTTCGCGTCAATTCCATATCTGCAGCGAACTTAGCAAGCATCTCCTCTTGGGCTTTTCTAGATGCTTCTTCACTTTGAGCTCGTCTATGTAACTCTTGGCGAAGTTCATCCATTTCTCGTTTGTGATTATCCACATGTTTATCCAACATTTCGGCCATCACCAATGCAGCCATTGTAGATGTTGCAGAACTGCTCTGGGTTGATTGAAGAGGCTCGGTTGTTACCACGGTGCTAAGGATGGGAGTTATTGGTGGTGGAAGAAATGGTGTTGAAGCCGGTCTGGTTGGTAAGGGTTGTATTGGTGGAGGTTGAGTTGCTAAAGGTTGAGTAACTAACGGTTGAGTAGTCACCATGATTGTAGGAGCACCGGACTCCTTTTCAACACTTGCTGAAACAGGGATTGATGGCTCCTTCGAAGTGGAATACCGTTCAGGTGACCCAAACTCATCAATATCATCTGGTTCCTCGTACTCTTCTTCAACATTTACCCTTGCACCAGAACCACTACCGCCAGTATCTTTCCTACTCCTTTGAATTGCTATCTTCATCATTTTTCTCTCTGTCTTGTCCAGAGTAGGATCAACAACATCTTCTTCGTCACGTATAACCATCTCATCAGCCTTACCCTTTCCTTTCTTAACCTCAGTCTTCTTCTTCTTGGTTTCGGGTTCAGGTAACGCAGCTGGTTGTTTGCGTTTACCTTTACTCTTGACCGTAGTAGATGAGTCTTCTCCAGTCTGAAGGTTTACTTTCAGCTTCTTGATTTCTATCTGCAGTAGCTTGTAATCAGCAGAACCCTTAATTTTATCAGTCAGAAGGTAATCGGGAATAGGACCAGGAATCACACCACCAGATGGTCCTTCATGCCTTAGATCCACAGTATCATCAGCTTCTTCAGTGTGATAACGACTTGCTGCACGCCTATCAATAGTAGCATCATTTTTCATAAAATAATTAATGATAAGCTTGATAAACCGAGGATAAGGAAAGAAATTTGTCTTCAGCTTTTTGTTATGGAAGAGTTGAAAGGTGAATTCTTCCCATATCAACAATGCATAATATGCATTTGCAGCTTTGTACATGCCATAGAAGAGGTTTATAATAGGACTGCGCAAAGCATCATGGCCACTTGTTTTTGGTGTAAGACATCTACTGAGAATACCCAACAATGCTCTCCAAGGTTGTCCTACTTTAGCAGTGGTAAACTCAGACGCAACTCGTATGTCAGGACATCCAAGAGCCTCAAATAACTCCATGAGTTCATCTTTAATAGGATCCCTCGAAAATGACATGCCTTTGGGTGTATCCCGTATACCAAAAATCTTACGGAAGTCTGAAACTGTGAGCGTCTGCTGCTTGTTGTCGATGGTGAAGGTGATCTTGTTTGAAGTGATTTCCTTGGTAGCCCAAAACTCATACATATAATCATAAGGCACCGAGGCACTACTTCTTAAAGCATTCTTAAAATGGGATTGATCAAGGATTGAGATGGCTACTTTAAATCCATGGTGAGTGGATTTTGAGACTTGCTTCAGTCGGTAATTGTTGGGTATGAACTTAAGGGTTCGTGCTTTAGCAATAGCGGCTTCTCTAGAGTCTTGGATTGCTTGTACTGTTGGATTAGTCATTGTATCTGCTTAAGATAAGACATGAAAGGTTGATGCACAAAAAACATATAGATATATATCATTCTTACTTCTAAGCATAACACATTTCATAACATAATATAACAAGTACATATAACATGCAAACAATAATAATCAAACAACTCTTCATCCGGAACTTTCCTTCATTTGGAACTTCTTCATTCGGAACATTCCTTCATTCGGAACTTCCTTCATTCGGAAGTTCTTCATTCGGAACTTCCTTCATTCGGAAGTTCTTCATTCGGAACTTCCTTCATTCGGAAGTCCTTCATTCGGAACTTCTTCATTCGGAACATTCCTTCATTCGGAACTTCCTTCATTCGGAAGTTCTTCATTCGGAACTTCCTTCATTCGGAAGTCCTTCATTCGGAACTTCTTCATTCGGAACTTCTTCATTCGGAACTTCTTCATTCGGAAGTCCTTCACTCGGAACTTCTTCATTCGGAAGTCCTTCATTCGGAACTTCTTCATTCGGAAGTCCTTCATTCGGAACTTATTTATTCGGAAGTCCTTCATTCGGAACTTCTTCATTCGGAAGTCCTTCATTCGGAACTTCTTTATTCGGAAGTTCTTCATTCGGAACTTCTTCATTCGGAAGTCCTTCATTCGGAACTTCTTCATTCGGAAGTCCTTCATTCGGAACTTCTTTATTCGGAAGTTCTTCATTCGGAACTTCCTTCATTCGGAAGTACTTCATTCGGAACTTCCTTCATTCGGAAGTCCTTCATTCGGAACTTCCTCATTCGGAAGTTTTTTCAGAAAAAATCCTTCATTCGGAAGTTTATATCCATGTTCATCCGGAACTTTTCAAACGTAGCTATGATGATTAATTCTAAGCGCGTTTGTGAGTTTCTAAGGCAATCTAAGGCAATTAAACATCATCTAATGCTTAATCCGCACAAAACCCACCAAAAATCCCTAGTTAATTAACCCTAAATTAATCATAAACCCTAAGTTGATTTGAACTGATTAATCGAGCACTTTTAACAGAATTAAAGGATAAGTAAGGTGAATTAGAAGTTTAAATATTGATGTAATTACCTTATTAATCGAATGAATGGAACGGATTGATGAATAAACAAAAGATTTGAGAGCTTGTGTGTGTTAACAATGGCGGCAAGATAATGAAATAGAGATAAACAGTGAATGAAAAGAAAAGGGGCGGGGGGTTATGTTTTGACTAGGTCAATTTTACATCTTTCACACATTGTCACTTTATACCCTACACTCCTTATTCTTTTCCTTTTTGTTTATAACTTATCTATTCATTTTTTTTAAGCATATTTAAATTTCGCCAACACAACTTAAGTATCTCAACCTATTAGCATATCTCCAAGATCTAAAAGCAATGCCTATCACATTGAATGAGCTCAAGTCGTTTTCTAAAGCAATACCACTCATTTACCATTTAGCCATTAATTTTTCACAATCACTTTTGAAAATCAATTTAATGACGAAGATGATTTAATATTTTCTCCCCCTTAAACGATGACCCGTTTTCTATTTAAAGAGCTGTAGTCATTGTTTAAAGAGTCAAATATTGATGAAAGCATTTCCAATTTGTATCTTGAAAAAGTTTGATTCGTGGTGTCAATAAGATTTCCCTTATTTTAACAAATTAATGCACTGAGACGTACACAAATTCGTGTTAGACCAAGTTATAAAGTAAACTTGATCCCTTTGCATGATTTGTCTTGTAAATCATGCCCGAGAAAATTAATTCCCGTTCTGAGCCAACGTTTTCCAAGGAAATACGTGACTTTAATATGAAAACCGGGTTGCAGTTAGAAATAACTACAAGCCATGATGGGCATGTTTTAAAAATGTACAACTTTTATACGGACTCTATTTATGGCACCGTGTCAATATTGATCGACATTTCTGAGGCCGTAAATATTACCGTACTAAAAGACATGCCCGATTTAAAAAACGAAAAATATTTTTGGATTTTCTTGATTTTATATTTTTTTTGGTTTTTCTAGGTTTTATATTTTTTATGGTTTTTGTTGGTTTTATATTTTTGTATTTTTCTTTTGTGGTTTATATATTTACTATAATATACATGATCACGAACAAAGGATACTCTGAATAGTTTACCACGACTATTCAGCTGATTCTTCTGCCAACTCTTTGAGAGTCGCTGGAGTGAATGATTTCATACCAAGCTTGTCGATCAAAAACTCGATTCGTCCTCGATCTAAGGCTTTGGTGAACATATCCGCCAGCTGGTACTCAGTAGTGACAAAATACAGCTCGATCACTCCGTTCTCCACCTGCTCCTTAATGAAATGGTAGCGAATGTCTATGTGCTTGGCCCGGGAGTGTTGAACATAGTTGCAGCAAAGGGCAATGGCGCTCTTGTTGTCACAATACATCGGGATTTTGTTGAATCCCAAACCGTAGTCAGTTAATTGTGATCTCATCCAAAGGACTTGAGCACAACAACCGGACATGGCGATGTATTCAGCCTCCGTGCTTGATATTGCAGCGCTTTTCTGCCTTTTTGAAGACCAACTGATCAATCTATCTCGAAGGAGTTGCACAGATCCTGAAGTGCTACGCCTCGTGTCTTGACATCCAGCATGATCGGCATCTGCGTATGATATTAAAGCAATAGAGGAATCTTTCGGATACCATAGACCACGATGAAGTGTTCCTTTTAGATACCGAAAGATCCTTTTCACAACATGTAGGTGCTTTTCGGTAGGCCGAGCCTGATACCGGGCACACATGCATACAGCAAATTGCAAATCAGGCCTGCTAGCAGTCAGATAGAGAAGGGTGCCGATCATCCTACGGTAAAGTTTTGGATCGACAATAGTCCCATTTCTATCTTCATCTAACTTGGATTTCTCCACCATTGGAGTGTCCACGGGATCACAGTTTTCAAAGTTATATTTCTTAAGAGATTCTAGAGCATATTTGGATTGATTTATAAAGATGCCTCTGGGATTCTAAGAAATCTGTAATCCTAAGAAAAATGAAAATTTTCCCATCATCGACATCCGAAAGCGTGTGGACATTATCTTCTCAAAACGATTTGACAATTCTATGTTAGTGGCAGCAAATATTATATCATCAACATAAATTTGTACCAGAATCATGTCGTTGCCTTCCTTGAGAGTGAATAGAGTGGGGTCCACCTTGCCTTTGGAGAAGCCTTCCGAGATGAGGTATGTTGAGAGGAGATCGTACCACACGCGTGGAGCTTGTTTCAACCCATAGAGAGCCTTCTTAAGCTTGTACACATGATTAGGAAACTCCGTACTAACGAACCCATCTGGCTGACGAACATAGACCTCTTCCCTTAGTTCACCGTTCAAAAATGCCATCTTCACATCCATTTGATAGACGATCATATTCATATGAGCAGCATACGCAAGGAATAGTCTAATAGCCTCCAATCTTGCCACAGGAGCAAAAGATTCTTCAAAGTCTATACCCAAGGCTTGTTTATATCCTCTAGCGACCAATCTAGCCTTATTCTTCAATACCGCACCCATCTCATCAAGTTTAACCTTATAGACCCATAACAAAGTAAGGATGTTAACCTTGTCAGGGAGAGGAACCAATTCCCATACTTCAAGTCTTTGGAATTCATTTAGTTCCTCCTGCATGGCTTCAATCCAAGATGATTGAGTCATAGCCTGCTGCCAATTTTTAGGTTCAACTTCAGAGAGAAATGCATCAAAGTAGCAATATAGTGCACTCTCTTGTAATTTATGGCGTGTAGAGACTGGTCTATCTAGATCTCCAATGACATTCCTAATTGGGTGATCTTTTGTCCATTTGGTACTATGATTTTCAATCCTAGGTGTCTGGAGTGAACAATAGGAGGAGCTTCTTCTGAGGTAGACGCGGCTGAAGAGTTTTCAGGGAACGGTATACCAAAGAAAGGAAGCTCTTTTAAGTGAGCATATTCCAAGTCGTGATCAGTAAAATCCTCTTCCACATCATTAGGCACAAGTAGGGGTGACGATTCAGGTGTAGTTTGAGAATCACTTGGTGAAGGTGCATCCGGTTCAATGTGAATTGAAGATGCATTAGATAAAGCTTCATTAGCTGGAGCAACAACTTCAGGAATTGGAGCTATTACTATAGGTGCTGGAACTTCATCAGTCGGGGGATCGAAGAATTCATCAAACAACGGTTGAAACAGTTTATCCCACTCGGGCCTTGAAGGTGGTAAAAATGATGTAGAAGCAGGATTATTGGGAACTAATCCGGAACTAATAGCACCGGTTCCCATCTCATGAAGCGCGGGTTCAGAGCTGTGTTGCTCAGAAGCCATCGCTGTCAGCTCATCGAAATCTGCGTCCATAGTTTCTACAATCTTGCCAAGACGACGGTTGTAAATTCGGTATGCTTTCTTGGACGGTGAGTAACCAATGAAAATACCTACATCGGCTTTCGGTTGAAGCTTACTTAAGTTCTCACTATTAATGTTTGGATAACAAAGAGCACCAAACACATGAAAAAATGAGACATCGGGTTTACGGTCATGTAGAAGCTCATAAGGTGTTTTTCCATGGCGTTTCCGAATGATAGAACGGTTTTGGGTGAAACATGCAGTAGATATAGCTTCTGCCCACAAGAACAATGGAGCGTTCGCATAAATAAGCATAGTCCTAGCAGCCTCCATAAGTGTACGATTCCGTCTTTCAACGACACCGTTTTGCTGTGGAGTGCGTGCAGCGGATGTTTCATGTGAGATACCAACTCCCTCATAATAATCACGAAGAGTCTGGTTGACGAACTCTGTACCATTGTCTGTACGAATACGGCGGACAGTAGTGTTCAAACGTACCTGAATGAATTTCAGAAAAGTGATGATAGCTTTTGGTGCTTCATCCTTTGTACGTAGAAATCTAACCCATGTAAACCTGGAGAAATCATCCACAATAACCAGAATGAATTTCTTACTGCTCACACTTTCAGTTCTCATTGGCCCACAAAGATCCATATGCAAAAGATGAAGTTTTTCTTGATTGGTGTCTTCAGCTTTGGGCTTATAAGATTTCTTGGTACTTTTCCCCCTTGAACACGCGGAACATAAATGGTCCTTGTGAAATTTAAGCTTTGGAAGACCACGAACTAATTCGTTTTTAGCCAGATGATTAATAGCGTCAAAGTTAAGATGAGATAATCTGCGATGCCATAACCATGACTTGGTCTTAGATGCTTTAGAGAGAAGACATACTGGAGAAGCAGCCATCATGTCTTGTAGGGACAACGTATAAAGATTTGCACCACGAGAACCCTTCAACAAATCTTTTCCTTCCAAGTTGCGGATGAAGCAAGTGTGTTGTCGAAAAGCAACCTCTAGGTTGGAATCACAAAACTGTCCTACGGAGAATAAATTGTGACCAAGACCTTCTACATAGTATACCCGAGAAATCGTAACGTTTCCAATCTGATATTCACCATACCCCATTATCTTTGCAATATGATCATTCCCGAATTTAACCGTACCAAGAAACTTGCTGACGAAATTTCTGAGCATCGAGCGATCTCCGGTCATATGCTTTGAACAACCGGAGTCCAAATACCACAGGATGATTTGGACCACCTGAAAATATCACCACCCGAAGACAATGTAGAGGTATCGGAATCTGAATGTTCCTTGTCATTAGCAGGTACAGATTTAATAATCTTAGATTTGCTAACTTTAGGTTTCTTAGATTTCCTAGCCTTTTTCTTCCTAGTTGGTGGTGTAGATTCTAGTTGGCTTAAATCCTGAGGTATTTCTACACTGATAGGCACTATTGTGGGGGCTGGCCTAATTAAAGGGCGCTGTTTCCATACTTGAGTGCGAGTGTTCCTAACTAAAGGACGCTCAGACCTAACCTCAATGGATGCATTCCTAGTTAAAGGGCACATTGTTCCATCTAATGTAAAGGTCCTACCAGTGGGACGCCATTGCCAGCCAACTTGGGCACGAGTTCTACCCGTTGGTTTCCATTCAAGTCCATTCTTAATGGCATTCATTTCATTCACATGATCAATAAGACACAAATCATGACGTTGGGAAAACATACATTCATTACAATTCCAACAATTCAAATTAGAATTCACGAATGGTTTAGGCTTCTGCACAGGCGCAGAGCTTTTAGTCTTAACATGATTCTTTTTATTTAAAACTGAACTAACATTCCTATGGTGAGCTTCTACTTTCTTCTTTTTGGCACTACTAGTGGAGGGCTTGATCTTATCTTTCTTGAGTGGCGATCCTTTAGCCTTAGTAGTCTCTTTTAATCCTGTAGAAGGCAAAGTGGGAACATTAGCAACAGATTTTAAAGGTGCCTTACTTGATGGTGCCAATGACGGTTTTGCTCCTGGAGTCTTATTGAATGGTGTTACAGCAATGGGCCTATTAGTGAGTAGTGCAGAACCTGGTTTACCTATGTATTGTAAATATGCTAAGCAATATTGAACTCGCTTAATATATTCATGAGCCGAATAAAAGTAGCTACTTGAGGGATCCAAGGCATAAAGATCGTCTAAAATATCCCTAACAAGATCTACATGCTTAATGGCATTCCTCATATAATCATCGTAGGTAACCGGGTTGTTCTTATGAAGCGGGTTCTTATAAAGCACTACTGACTTGGTTGTTGGAGCACTAGTGGATGGTGCAGAGTCGGTAGCTAAGTTATCAACAACTTCTTGTCGGGTGAGAAGAAGTGTCTCCTTTAACTCGGCCAAAACCATGTTTTTGTCTATGAGCAGGATGTTTAAGTCAGAGATTTCTTCACACTTTTGGTTTAGTTGTTCAACATAAGATTGTTGCTGTGCTGCATTAAAAGCTAAGCGTTCTTCTATTGAACCATAAAGAGCGGATAATCCCTGTCTTGCCCGATCCATCTCCCCTAGAATAGACGAAAGTCTAATTTCTAAGTCCTGGTTTTAGACTCTGCGGCCTCTAGTTCCAATTTTAGTGTTTCATTTGATGACACATCTCTCTTCAGTCTCATAATCTCTTCCTCTAATGCCTTAACAATTGCAATCATCTTGTCACTCGTCTCAACACCGTTTTCACAAACATTTGATATCAAAAGATTCTCATTTTGAGTTTGTTGTTTTAATTCTAAAGATATACAATGTTGTTCTAGTTGATTAAAGCGTTTTGAAAGTAAATTGTAAAAATCTTGTAGCTTTAAAAACTCAACGTTAGATTCGTGACAAGAATGATTAGCTACCTCATTTACAGTATCAGCAACATTTACAGAGAGATCACAAACATCATCACAAACATTCACAGTATCACAATTAATCATAGCGGATGTAAGCTCATTCGAATAATTAACATTTACAGTAGTAAGCACATCACACGAGATTACTTCGGACAAGAATCGGTCATATTCGGATAAAATCTTTTCCTTTTCAATTAGTTGTAGTTCGTAAGCGGTGTCCATTTCATAAAACACTTTTTGAACTTCGCCAATTTCAAACTGAAGATTTTCCTTAAGAGATGCAAAACTTCCTTTTAGACTTTCGACAAACGGATTGATCTCATTTTTAAACACCTCGTTCATGTGTTCGAAAGCCCATTCTCCGGCGTTTAAGCCATTTGAAGTCGTACATTCCAAAATGACCTTGTCAAAATTAGTAAAGTATTGGTTAATCTCTTGCAAGTTTAACCATACAGTGCTAACAGGTGGAAGATTCTTTGGAATTTCCTTAGGACCTTCCATGTTGACAAGTGTAGGAAATGTACTAGGGCTTTCTTCCTCTAACATGTAGGTTGGTGCTGTGATGAGATCTTTATCCATATGGAAGCGAACTCTAAAATCAGTTTTTGCAAGCTCCTTATTCATTTTAAAATAATCATACTCGGGATATTTTGCTGAATTGTATGACCGATCCTCATCAACTAGATCCTTACTTGTTCGATCATCGGGAAAAACAATCGGGTCTAAGGCCAATCCTAATTGAGTTGCATTATACAGTCTTGGACTATGTCTAAAAGCTTGTTTTGCATACCTTGGGTTAGGGGGAAGGCCTTTTTGACGTGATAAGTTAAACTCTCTAAACGAAGCATCAAATAAGTGCACTAGTTGAGAAGGCGTATTGTCTTAAAAGCAAGTAATCTAGACTTCTAATCTTATTAGCAGCATTAATCTCCATTTCATTCTTCTTAGACTCGAGTAATTCAAAATCCGTTTGAAGTTTTTGAAAATTAGTGACTACTAACTCCTTTTCTTTAAGTTCATTAGACAGATTTGCTCTTAAGTTTTCAATTTCTTGCAAATGACCCATTTGTTTGTTTCTAAAGTGATCATATTCGAGCTTTGTGAGAACACTAGACGAAGGCACTAATTCCAAGGTTTGCACTTTCTCATTACTTAAGGCAAGCTCATCAGACAAATTCTTATTCTTAGCTAGGGTTTCTAAGAGTGCAGCATTCATTTGGCTAAGTAATGTAGCAGGAACCATGACCAAATCTTGTTGAGCAGGAGTAGGCGTATGTGAAATGGCTCCCGGTTGTGATTCACTCAAAGTCTGGGGACTCACATTGATATTACTATCATTGATTGTCTCCTCATTTGAAAGACTCATCACCGAAGATTCATTTGAATCAGCACTCTCTTGCACAACTTGATGTGGTTGAATACTAGCATCAATGGTATTATCAGTGTTATTAATAAGTACCTCAGATCTCTTATCAGGCCCTAAGCTGGAGATAGTTGCCATGAGAGCAGCCTTTGCAGATTGAAAGTCATCACAGTCTGAGTCATACGCATCAAGATCATCTGCTTGGTATGCTGCATTCTGTGTGGAGACAGTGTCTTTGAAATTGTGTATAATGCAGTTCGTTTTTCTCAGTTCTTGTCTAATTGAAAGTCCTAACAATTTCGGGTTTTTAACTGTTTTTGGTTGTATATATTTTTTTTTGGATATTCTATTTGCTAATTCAAACAACACGTAAAAAAAATGGAAAATATTAATCTACTTATACGTAAAACAAATTGTCAAATACCACATTTTTATTCAATTAAGGACAAGGAACTAGTAAGCAAAGCACAAGTAACCCAAACAAATTTAACAAGAAAATGTAACTAATCCAACAATCTAACAAAGTTACCAAATTTAACAAACTTAACCAACTAGAAAATGTAACAAATTTCAACAAAATTACAACTAACTATTTAACCGAATCTAACAAACTTTTTAACAAAATTTTAACTATTTTTTTTATCTTTTATTATTTTTATTTTAAACAAAATCTAACTTTTAAGTTTGAAATCTATAATTCTATAAAATCTAACAAACCCATGTCATCTTTCTCAATTAACTTGGAATCTTAACACTAGCCCAATTGATCCATAAGCCCAGTTATCCTACAGATGAAACACTTAACTAAAGAAAATCTCCAACTCAGTTAAATGTAATTCTAACTAAAGTTTTTCTAACAGTTATTATATCGAATTGCATGCATGATTTTACACTAACGTCTTATACTAACAGTAAAAAAATGTAACTAAAGAAAACTCATATAGAACGTAACTAGTGCTTAACCTGGGCATCCGTAGGGGAGTCCGTTGATGGCGAAGCTTAGCGCTGAGCTAGCTTAATCGATCACTTCTAACTGATTTCAAACGGCTATGGTACAACTCCTCCAATGAACTCGCTCCAAGATAACGCCATTCGTCCTATATCCAAACTGCAAGTTCACATTGATCGTGTTCTTCAACTGATGTCGAGAATTGCTAAAGGAACCAGTAACGCTCTAGTAAACGAACAACCAAACTTCACCAATTGAGCCACAACTTTAAGAAACCAGAACTGAATCAAAACTGATGCTAAATCTGAGATGAGCCGTAACTACTCCCTCAATAATCGCATCGACGAAAAGCTATATTGAATCGAAACCTCCTACTGCTTTCGCATGAAAAGTAAACGTCACCATAACGCGTCTCGTTCCAGTTATGAACCAAGAACTATGCTACTCATACTCGTTAATCTCGAACAGTGAACATCAATGGTGGGAATAACAATTCTCATGAAGTTTACTGATTTTATCAACAAACTATAGTACAAACTTTGATGTGAGTATCAATACATCATCTCTCGTACAATATCAACTTCACTGCTGATAGGATATCAATGACAAAACATGTAAGAACTTTAGGGTGAATGTAAAGGATAAAAGGAAATTTTATCTCAATGGAAGATTTCTGTTACAAAGTTTGTTGAGCTAACTAACTTGGGAAACTAACTTGAAATGGAAAAGTAGTATGTTTTACTGTGTGTGAAAACACACAGTGTGAATGAGAGGAAACTAATTTTCTAAAAGTTACTGTGTGTAAACTAACTTATCTAACTCTCCAAAAAATGAGATACAAGATGGGTTTATATAGCTGTAGAAGAAGAAGTATAGGAGATGATGAGGTGTCCTTGCCAATAACTTCTTGCCACGTGTAAAGTATTTTTCAGTCCAACAATTCTTAATCCGAGTGATGGAGGATTATGAGTTGTGATTGGTGGAGGTGTTTGATTGGGATTCGGTTTGTTCTATTAAATGGGGGAAGAAATAATGCGCTTTAATTGCCATCATTTGATGCTTCAATCCGTGTGATAAAATTTGAGCTCTCTGATTGGTCAATAAGCAAACACAAGGATCACTACTTTCTGTTGTTGGCGAATTCAGTCCCTGAAATTGGCAAATTCGTAATTTGAGCTTGGCACTTCATTTCTCTGGCATACATAGTACTTTGACTTTCATCTTGAACATTTGAAGCCCTTTGACTTGTTTGACTTGAAGGTTGACCAGATTTGACTTTGATCTTGACTTTCTCAAAATTGCACTTTAGTCCTTCAACTTTTGAATGTTGTCAAGATAGGTCCTTTGTCTTCTCATGGCTTGTCATCTTTGATCCTTCTTTGTCTTTTTCATCAAATTAAGCTTGATTTTCCTTTGTTTGCTTGAAAGTGTATCCTTTTACCTACACAAGTGTACACAAACACAAACATACCACATAATACTGTTTTTGCAAGATAAATTGGTATTTTGCTTCATGTTTTAGGGTTATTTGTTGATAAAAGGATATGAGTTTAAGCTCATATCAAATCCCCTACACTTGAACATTGTCATGTCCTCATGCAATTCTTTATATTTTAAAGCACAAATTTACATTCTCCTCATAATTAACCCACCTTGGCCATATGGAATGCATCTACACTACTCTAAACTACATGATGCATGATTTTGACTTTTAACAATGCAATGAACAAAATACAATTCTATCTATATCTTTTTGATTTTTCTTGAAATGGTTTTGATGGAAATAACTCATAAAGAATTCAATGGCTTAGATTAGGGCTTGGGTACCATGGACATTCATCACCCTCAAGTTTCACTTTCCCCATACCAAGCTTAAAAATGGGATCATTGCATTCACAAGTAAAAAGTGCATCAACTTATTCATGACAATTAAATGTGGAACCGGTTATTATTTGAGCAAATTGCTTGTGGGCAAATTTGTCATTTATTCAAGTGTGAAATATAAGAAGTGTAAAATCCAAAAATAAGGAAGCACGGTTTTAATCCTAAGTAATCCTCTCATCCATTACTTGAAAAACCGCTCACAATTAATATAAGTCCGTTTTAAGAGTAATAAGTCATTCGCCTTATGTGTAAAATCCTTATGTCATGCTTTCATAAGTAACTACACACTCGCTAAGGAAAACAAAATAAAACTCACGCAATAATTTGCATCCGCCATCTTTTTGAGACTTTGGATCTTCAACCCCGCAACCCGTCAAGGCAATATTGGATTGGAGCAATCTATTGAATCCCCGCAACCCGTCAAGGTAATATTGGAACTCAATAGTCACTATAATTAACACCACACTGCCCCTCTTGGGAGTCTTGCATTATTTTATTTTATTTTTTTTTTCTTTTTCTTTTCTTTTTTTTTTCTAGCCACTCATTTTTTTTCATAAGCCGCTCTTATTTTTCTTTATTCCTCACAAAGAAATTTGAAAAGAAGAAAAGGAAAAACACCCGCTAAATATGGAGCATGACATAAGTCTAGTACACATTAAACCTGCTAACTTAGAATCTTAAGACGTACTTATATCAACCATGAATGATTAGCCAAAAATGCATAAGAGATTACAAACCAATTAAAACCGTACTTGATTATTTATTAACAATTATATACATGCGAAGAAATCAGAGGCAAAGAAGAGAAGGGTTTAGCCACAAGTAATTGCCATGAAGTCTATCTAGCCCTTTTATACTTGCTTCAACTCTATCATTTCCCATTCTCCACAAATTTAAAATTTCAAATAATGAAATTGGTGGATGCTTAGCCTAATAGACCAATGAAGGTCTACATGGTTAAGGATACTAGCTAGAGAATGCTAAGATAAGCAAACTCGGATTGAGTCAAAATATCCATGGCGGGCCTAATATGTCAAAGAAGTCTAAATTTGTTAAACCATGTTTTATTATATTTTTTTTTTCTCTTTATAACTTTCGATGAAAAATAAAAGAAGAAATATATACAATGCAAATGTGTTATGCAAACATGATTGATGCAAAAATGATGAATGCATATTTTTGTTGGCCAAAGTAGATCAAAAACTTGAAAAATGTTGAAAATTCAATTTTCCATGTTATCATGCAAGACAATGACAAGTTCTAGGTAAGGTCACTTCGATAGAAGTCTCCCCTACACTTAAGATAAACATTGTCCTCAATGTTTAAGAGTATTGGAGTGAACTCCCCTACACTTATGACATTGATAACTTTGCTTAACTCAAGTTAAGGAAAGGACAACTATTAGTGAAATCATGTTTAAGCACAAGGTGTCAATGAAAAATCACTATAGTAACGAAGTGAACCGGATACAAGGGCCTCCTCCATAAGCTCCAAAGCATGAGATGAGTGAGCAACCCTACAAACAATCATGAATGACAAAAGAAGGTCTCCCCTACACTTATCTCCAAGTCTATACCTTTATTTCTAACCTACAACACTCTAAACCTAGTTATACGATGCTTGAGTTAATGAGTCTCTAGCTCGACTCGTCCCACACTTAAAAGAGTCTAAAACCTATCATGGAGAAGAGAAGTTTTGCCCTTTTTTAAGAAAAATCTCCATGATGAGGTAAAACAAGTATTCATTTATCAAAACTCCATAAATATCCACCAGGATCAAATACATAATTACCATCCCACTTATAACACAAGTTAACAACTAGCTTCCCAAGCAATGGTGAAAAGAATGAGGTGTAGTTCTCTAAAATGGTTTCCCATATGTTCTTCCCAAGGTGATGGTGTAAAGCTCTCAAATCTTTCACAAGGTTTCCTTTTGTTGCATCAGATGGATACTGAGATGATTTAGCAAGCTCTATGCCAGGATCAAAAATCCGTTCCTTGATGGGGAAAACAACAAGTTTTGGTTGCCTTAGAAGACTCTTCTTTGTAAATCACATTGTGAGAGAAAGGTTGTGAAGGCATGGGTAACAATAAGCTCTTGGAAGGAACCATCATGACTTGTTTTCCTTTATCACTTTGAAAAGGTGAAATGGGCAAGGAAAAAGGTGAAGGATCTTCATCCAATAGGGATTCTAAATAGAGTATGTCCCCCTCCTCATCAAGGTAACCAAGAGTATACTCAAAAGATATATCCTCCACTAAAAACTCATCACTCTCATCCATTATAGAATCCTCCTCATCACCATAAACATCATAGATTGGACTATCAAAAATGGGTGATCCCTCAAAACCAAAGGAAGTATGATCATCAACAAATGGAGAGTCACAAGTAGAAATCTCATCATCACTATAGTCATCATATGTTGGTGAATCACAAAGAAAAGATTCCTCATTACTTAAGTCCTCATCAAAGTGATTAGTATTGTGGAAAAGTGGGGTGTCATAAGGAATTTCACTAAAGTTTAGCTCTTGAGGTTCATGAAAATCCAAGGAGGAAGTAATGGAAGCAATGGTCTCAATATGAGAGAAATCATAATCTCCACTTGAGCAAGCTTCATAAAAGTACTCATCACAAACTTCATCAAGAAGATCATCTTGTGTTTCCTCCTCATGCACAACATTAATGTGTTTTACCACTTCGGGCTCATTAGACTTTTTGGACAACTTCCCCATGTTAAACACCACTCTTTCATCTCCTACCCGCATTGTAAGTTCTTCTTCCGCCACATCGATTAAAGTACGACCCGTTCTCAAAAATGGCCTACCAACAATCAAAGGCACTCTAGGATCCACATCATAATCAACCACTACAAAATCCACGGGAAATGTAAATCTATCAACCCCCACAAAAACATCCTCCGCAATTCCCACTGGATAAGCTATAGTACGGTTGGCCAACTCAAGAGTCATCTTAGTAGGAGTGAGCTCGGGAAGTGAAAGTCTCTTCCAAACCGATAATGGCATAAGATTTATGCTTGCTCCTAAATCCGCTAAAGCCATACAATTTTCCACCCCCGGGAAATTGCAAGGAATCAAAAACCGCCCCGGATCTCCAAGCTTAGTAGGCAACTTCTTAAGCAAAACCGCGGAACAATTTTCATTCAAAGAAGCATTAGGCAAATCCACCAATCTTTCCTTGTTAGAAAGCAAGTCCTTAATCATCTTAGCAAACTTAGGCATATTGGCTAAGGCTTCCGCAAAGGAGATATTGATGTTAAGTTGCTTGAACATCCTCAAAAAGTTAGAAACTTGGATATCATCCTTGTTCTTAAGCTTTTCTTTTCTCAATCTTGAGGGATAAGGAAGACTTGGTTTTGGTTGTGGTTGAGGTGTGGATGAAGGATTTTCCTTATTGAGTATTTCATGAATAGGTTTTGAAATTGGAGAAATGGGAGCATTTTGAGGTGGTGAAGTAGAGGTAGAGGGCTTGTCACAAGTAGGAGCACAAGTGGGTTGAACAATAGTAGGTTTAGGAGGTGAAGGATCCTTTGTTGTTGTTCCACTCCTTGTTGTAATAGCATTGACATTGGCCCTTGGGTTTGTTTGTGTGTTAGAAGGTAAAGCCCCTTGTGGTCTTTGATTTAATACCACCAAAACCCTATTGAATTGGTCATTCATTTTCTTCTCCATAGCTTGGAACTTCCTTTCATTCTCTTGATTCATTTTTTGCAAGAGATCCATTGTGTTAAACTCTTGTGGCACATAAGCTTGAAAACCTTGAGGTTGGAAAGGTAAAGGTTGGGTATTAAGTCCTTGATTTGGTGGATAAAAGGTATTTGCTTGGGGTTGAAATTGATTGGGTGCCTTGTAGTTATTTCCTTGGTATGGTGGTCTTTGCCCTTGATTCCTTGGTAAAATTTGAAGTGGACTTTGTTGAATTTGGGTGGTTGGTTGGGGTGGGAATCCGGGTGGAGTAAGGTAGTTTTGGGATTTGTAAGAAAGGTTATTTGGATTGATATTAGGCTTGAAGTGTTCACGATGTTCCTCTTGGTAAGCATAGCATTCCCCTTGATACACTTGCACCTTATCACATTGTTCATAAGAATGGGGACCTCCACAAGTTACACAAGAAAGGGCAATGGCATTCACATTATTTGAAGAATTGTTCAATGACAAGTTCTTAAAAGCTTGAAGCATTTCTAGTTGTACTTGCAAATTCTTCTCACTATCTCTATCCATCCTTTGAAAAATCTCTTCTTGAAACTTGAGGAGTTGGTTGTCACAAGGGGTTTGAGAATTGTTTTGGATAACATGAACCTTTTCTTCAAATGGATTGTTTGTTTGAACCATTGCCTTAGTCTCAATGATGTCCAAAGCCTCTTGGTAAGTCTTAAGAAGAATATTCCCTCCCGCGGAAGCATTGAGTGAATCTTGGTGGTGAGATTTAAGTCCATCATAAAAGAGGTTGATTTGGTGAACTTGATCCAATCCATGATTAGGGCATCGCCTCAACAACTCACTATACTCATCCCAAGCATCACTAAAGGATTGACTAGGTTTTTGTTGAAAGCCCATAATTAAAGTCCTCAAAGCCATAGTCTTATGTGGAGGAAAGAACTTGTTCAAAAACTTAGTGGTGAAACCATCCCATGTGATGATACTATCGGGTGGTTGGGTGTCTAACCAATGCTTAGCAATTCCCTCTAAGGAAAATGACACTAACATCAACCTAATCACCTCATGTGGAACCCCATTATGTTTAATGGTATTGCAAAGAGAAAGGAATCTCTTAAGGTGAGCATGAGGATCCTCATTCTTGTTGCCAAAGAAAGGTGATTGTGAAACCATATTGATCATAGATGTATGTAGCTCGAATGTGTTTGCGGGAAAGTCGGGAATCTTAATGGCACTAGAATATCCATGAATGTTGGTTTGCATACGTTCATACAAAGAGCGATTATCAATAGCCATGGCTTCTTGTGGTGGAGTCAAAGCACGATTCTCGTGATCGGCTTGGTGGACGGTGGTGGTCTTACTCTTTCTCTTTTTCTTCCTTTTCGGAGGAAGAGGTTGTACACCAATCGGTATTTGTGCACGCCCGCGAGTGAGCATGCAACTCAATACGAGGAATGAGAGAGAAGCTCTCGTGTGACTTTGAAGAGAAATGGATTATCCTCTTTGAGTTTCAATATTAAATATCCACAAGAAAATAACAATATATGTATGTACTACTTTGGGTGCAAGACCCCCAATGAAGCCTTCCTTCTTAGAATACTTACAAGTGAACGGGGGGTTAGGTGGCGCGAAGCACTTAAGTACCTATTGACCCTTAGATGGCATTTTATAGCACATCGCCTTTCTATTCACTTAAATGTTCGTATTCTTCGAATTGTTGCTTATTGAGAGTATTTATCTATTCTTGCTTTATTTTGTTTGATCGATACACGTGTCAAGGACCGGAACGCCCCTCAACACGGTGTATTGCCTCGGCAATACTTATGGAAGATATATAGATTGGTTGTTCTTATACGTATACGTATTTACTTATAATAATATATGGAAAATATTTTTGTATTTATGAGTTTTTTTTAAGGGAAAATACTATATGTACATAAAAACCGAGAGAATCCAATAATATATATTTTTGGGTGCAATCTCTTAGGAAAAAGATTGCTTTTTGGATTTTTCTATTTTTTTGGTCAATTCTTTAGGAAAAGAATTGTTTTGTTAATTTTTTTAGTTTTTATATATTTTTATATTTTTGATTTTTTATTTGTTTTTGATTTATGATACGTAAAAATAACGTTCACAAAGTGAACGGATCCCAAAAGCCAATGAAAACCGTCAATCGATAGTCTCTCGTGTAGTCAAAGAACCGGCAACGGCGCCATTTGAAATTGTGTATAATGCAGTTTGTTTTTTCTCAGTTCTTGCTAATGGAAAGTCCAACCAATATCGGGTTTTTAATTGTTCTTGGTTGTTAAGCTTGCTTGGATATTCTATTTGCTAATTCAAACAACACGTTAAAAAAATGGAAAATATTAATCTACTTATACGTAAAACAAATTGTCAAATACCACATTTTTATTCAATTAAGGACAAGGAACTAGTAAGCAAAGAACAAGTAACCCAAACAAATTTAACAAGAAAATGTAACTAATCCAACAATCTAACAAATTTACCAAATTTAACAAACTTAACCAAATAGAAAATGTAACAAATTTCAACAAAATTACAACTAACTATTTAACCGAATCTAACAAACTTTTTAACAAAATTTTAACTATTTTTTTTATCTTTTATTATTTTTATTTTAAACAAAATCTAACTTTTAAGTTTGAAATCTATAACTCTATAAAATCTAACAAACCCATGTCATCTTTCTCAATTAACTTGGAATCTTAACACTAGCCCAATTGATCCATAAGCCCAGTTATCCTACAGATGAAACACTTAACTAAAGAAAATCTCCAACTCAGTTAAATGTAATTCTAACTAAAGTTTTTCTAACAGTTATTATATCGAATTGCATGCATGATTTTATACTAACGTCTTATACTAACAGTAAAAAAAACGTAACTAAAGAAAACTCATATAGAACGTAACTAGTGCTTAACCTGGGCATCCGTAGGGGAGTCCGTTGATGGCGAAGCTTAGCGCTGAGCTAGCTTAATCGATCACTTCTAACTGATTTCAAACGGCTATGGTACAACTCCTCCAATGAACTCGCTCCAAGATAACGCCATTCGTCCTATATCCAAACTGCAAGTTCACATTGATCGTGTTCTTCAACTGATGTCGAGAATTGCTAAAGGAACCAGTAACGCTCTAGTAAACGAACAACCAAACTTCACCAATTGAGCCACAACTTTAAGAAACCAGAACTGAATCAAAACTGATGCTAAATCTGAGATGAGCCGTAACTACTCCCTCAATAATCGCATCGACGAAAAGCTACATTGAATCGAAACCTCCTACTGCTTTCGCATGAAAAGTAAACGTCACCATAACGCGTCTCGTTCCAGTTATGAACCAAGAACTATGCTACTCATACTCGTTAATCTCGAACAGTGAACATCAATGGTGGGAATAACAATTCTCATGAAGTTTACTGATTTTATCAACAAACTATAGTACAAACTTTGATGTGAGTATCAATACATCATCTCTCGTACAATATCAACTTCACTGCTGATAGGATATCAATGACAAAACATGTAAGAACTTTAGGGTGAATGTAAAGGATAAAAGGAAATTTTATCTCAATGGAAGATTTCTGTTACAAAGTTTGTTGAGCTAACTAACTTGGGAAACTAACTTGAAAGGGAAAAGTAGTATGTTTTACTGTGTGTGAAAACACACAGTGTGAATGAGAGGAAACTAATTTTCTAAAAGTTACTGTGTGTAAACTAACTTATCTAACTCTCCAAAAAATGAGATACAAGATGGGTTTATATAGCTGTAGAAGAAGAAGTATAGGAGATGATGAGGTGTCCTTGCCAATAACTTCTTGCCACGTGTAAAGTATTTTTCAGTCCAACAATTCTTAATCCGAGTGATGGAGGATTATGAGTTGTGATTGGTGGAGGTGTTTGATTGGGATTCGGTTTGTTCTATTAAATGGGGGAAGAAATAATGCGCTTTAATTGCCATCATTTGATGCTTCAATCCGTGTGATAAAATTTGAGCTCTCTGATTGGTCAATAAGCAAACACAAGGATCACTACTTTCTGTTGTTGGCGAATTCAGTCCCTGAAATTGGCAAATTCGTAATTTGAGCTTGGCACTTCATTTCTCTGGCATACATAGTACTTTGACTTTCATCTTGAACATTTGAAGCCCTTTGACTTGTTTGACTTGAAGGTTGACCAGATTTGACTTTGATCTTGACTTTCTCAAAATTGCACTTTAGTCCTTCAACTTTTGAATGTTGTCAAGATAGGTCCTTTGTCTTCTCATGGCTTGTCATCTTTGATCCTTCTTTGTCTTTTTCATCAAATTAAGCTTGATTTTCCTTTGTTTGCTTGAAAGTGTATCCTTTTACCTACACAAGTGTACACAAACACAAACATACCACATAATACTGTTTTTGCAAGATAAATTGGTATTTTGCTTCATGTTTTAGGGTTATTTGTTGATAAAAGGATATGAGTTTAAGCTCATATCAAATCCCCTACACTTGAACATTGTCATGTCCTCATGCAATTCTTTATATTTTAAAGCACAAATTTACATTCTCCTCATAATTAACCCACCTTGGCCATATGGAATGCATCTACACTACTCTAAACTACATGATGCATGATTTTGACTTTTAACAATGCAATGAACAAAATACAATTCTATCTATATCTTTTTGATTTTTCTTGAAATGGTTTTGATGGAAATAACTCATAAAGAATTCAATGGCTTAGATTAGGGCTTGGGTACCATGGACATTCATCACCCTCAAGTTTCACTTTCCCCATACCAAGCTTAAAAATGGGATCATTGCATTCACAAGTAAAAAGTGCATCAACTTATTCATGACAATTAAATGTGGAACCGGTTATTATTTGAGCAAATTGCTTGTGGGCAAATTTGTCATTTATTCAAGTGTGAAATATAAGAAGTGTAAAATCCAAAAATAAGGAAGCACGGTTTTAATCCTAAGTAATCCTCTCATCCATTACTTGAAAAACCGCTCACAATTAATATAAGTCCGTTTTAAGAGTAATAAGTCATTCGCCTTATGTGTAAAATCCTTATGTCATGCTTTCATAAGTAACTACACACTCGCTAAGGAAAACAAAATAAAACTCACGCAATAATTTGCATCCGCCATCTTTTTGAGACTTTGGATCTTCAACCCCGCAACCCGTCAAGGCAATATTGGATTGGAGCAATCTATTGAATCCCCGCAACCCGTCAAGGTAATATTGGAACTCAATAGTCACTATAATTAACACCACACTGCCCCTCTTGGGAGTCTTGCATTATTTTATTTTATTTTTTTTTTCTTTTTCTTTTCTTTTTTTTTTCTAGCCACTCATTTTTTTTCATAAGCCGCTCTTATTTTTCTTTATTCCTCACAAAGAAATTTGAAAAGAAGAAAAGGAAAAACACCCGCTAAATATGGAGCATGACATAAGTCTAGTACACATTAAACCTGCTAACTTAGAATCTTAAGACGTACTTATATCAACCATGAATGATTAGCCAAAAATGCATAAGAGATTACAAACCAATTAAAACCGTACTTGATTATTTATTAACAATTATATACATGCGAAGAAATTAGAGGCAAAGAAGAGAAGGGTTTAGCCACAAGTAATTGCCATGAAGTCTATCTAGCCCTTTTATACTTGCTTCAACTCTATCATTTCCCATTCTCCACAAATTTAAAATTTCAAATAATGAAATTGGTGGATGCTTAGCCTAATAGACCAATGAAGGTCTACATGGTTAAGGATACTAGCTAGAGAATGCTAAGATAAGCAAACTCGGATTGAGTCAAAATATCCATGGCGGGCCTAATATGTCAAAGAAGTCTAAATTTGTTAAACCATGTTTTATTATATTTTTTTTTTCTCTTTATAACTTTCGATGAAAAATAAAAGAAGAAATATATACAATGCAAATGTGTTATGCAAACATGATTGATGCAAAAATGATGAATGCATATTTTTGTTGGCCAAAGTAGATCAAAAACTTGAAAAATGTTGAAAATTCAATTTTCCATGTTATCATGCAAGACAATGACAAGTTCTAGGTAAGGTCACTTCGATAGAAGTCTCCCCTACACTTAAGATAAACATTGTCCTCAATGTTTAAGAGTATTGGAGTGAACTCCCCTACACTTATGACATTGATAACTTTGCTTAACTCAAGTTAAGGAAAGGACAACTATTAGTGAAATCATGTTTAAGCACAAGGTGTCAATGAAAAATCACTATAGTAACGAAGTGAACCGGATACAAGGGCCTCCTCCATAAGCTCCAAAGCATGAGATGAGTGAGCAACCCTACAAACAATCATGAATGACAAAAGAAGGTCTCCCCTACACTTATCTCCAAGTCTATACCTTTATTTCTAACCTACAACACTCTAAACCTAGTTATACGATGCTTGAGTTAATGAGTCTCTAGCTCGAATCGTCCCACACTTAAAAGAGTCTAAAACCTATCATGGAGAAGAGAAGTTTTGCCCTTTTTTAAGAAAAATCTCCATGATGAGGTAAAACAAGTATTCATTTATCAAAACTCCATAAATATCCACCAGGATCAAATACATAATTACCATCCCACTTATAACACAAGTTAACAACTAGCTTCCCAAGCAATGGTGAAAAGAATGAGGTGTAGTTCTCTAAAATGGTTTCCCATATGTTCTTCCCAAGGTGATGGTGTAAAGCTCTCAAATCTTTCACAAGGTTTCCTTTTGTTGCATCAGATGGATACTGAGATGATTTAGCAAGCTCTATGCCAGGATCAAAAATCCGTTCCTTGATGGGGAAAACAACAAGTTTTGGTTGCCTTAGAAGACTTTTCTTTGTAAATCACATTGTGAGAGAAAGGTTGTGAAGGCATGGGTAACAATAAGCTCTTGGAAGGAACCATCATGACTTGTTTTCCTTTATCACTTTGAAAAGGTGAAATGGGCAAGGAAAAAGGTGAAGGATCTTCATCCAATAGGGATTCTAAATAGAGTATGTCCCCCTCCTCATCAAGGTAACCAAGAGTATACTCAAAAGATATATCCTCCACTAAAAACTCATCACTCTCATCCATTATAGAATCCTCCTCATCACCATAAACATCATAGATTGGACTATCAAAAATGGGTAATCCCTCAAAACCAAAGGAAGTATGATCATCAACAAATGGAGAGTCACAAGTAGAAATCTCATCATCACTATAGTCATCATATGTTGGTGAATCACAAAGAAAAGATTCCTCATTACTTAAGTCCTCATCAAAGTGATTAGTATTGTGGAAAAGTGGGGTGTAAGGAATTTCACTAAAGTTTAGCTCTTGAGGTTCATGAAAATCCAAGGAGGAAGTAATGGAAGCAATGGTCTCAATATGAGAGAAATCATAATCTCCACTTGAGCAAGCTTCATAAAAGTACTCATCACAAACTTCATCAAGAAGAACATCTTGTGTTTCCTCCTCATGCACAACATTAATGTGTTTTACCGCTTCGGGCTCATTAGACTTTTTGGACAACTTCCCCATGTTAAACACCACTCTTTCATCTCCTACCCGCATTGTAAGTTCTCCTTCCGCCACATCGATTAAAGTACGACCCGTTCTCAAAAATGGCCTACCAACAATCAAAGGCACTCTAGGATCCACATCATAATCAACCACTACAAAATCCGCGGGAAATGTAAATCTATCAACCCCCACAAAAACATCCTCCGCAATTCCCACTGGATAAGCTATAGTACGGTTGGCCAACTCAAGAGTCATCTTAGTAGGAGTGAGCTCGGGAAGTGAAAGTCTCTTCCAAACCGATAATGGCATAAGATTTATGCTTGCTCCTAAATCCGCTAAAGCCATACAATTTTCCACCCCCGGGAAATTGCAAGGAATCAAAAACCGCCCCGGATCTCCAAGCTTAGTAGGCAACTTCTTAAGCAAAACCGCGGAACAATTTTCATTCAAAGAAGCATTAGGCAAATCCACCAATCTTTCCTTGTTAGAAAGCAAGTCCTTAATCATCTTAGCAAACTTAGGCATATTGGCTAAGGCTTTCGCAAAGGAGATATTGATGTTAAGTTGCTTGAACATCCTCAAAAAGTTAGAAACTTGGATATCATCCTTGTTCTTAAGCTTTTCTTTTCTCAATCTTGAGGGATAAGGAAGACTTGGTTTTGGTTGTGGTTGAGGTGTGGATGAAGGATTTTCCTTATTGAGTGTTTCATGAATAGGTTTTGAAATTGGAGAAATGGGAGCATTTTGAGGTGGTGAAGTAGAGGTAGAGGGCTTGTCACAAGTAGGAGCACAAGTGGGTTGAACAATAGTAGGTTTAGGAGGTGAAGGATCCTTTGTTGTTGTTCCACTCCTTGTTGTAATAGCATTGACATTGGCCCTTGGGTTTGTTTGTGTGTTAGAAGGTAAAGCCCCTTGTGGTCTTTGATTTAATACCACCAAAACCCTATTGAATTGGTCATTCATTTTCTTCTCCATAGCTTGGAACTTCCTTTCATTCTCTTGATTCATTTTTTGCAAGAGATCCATTGTGTTAAACTCTTGTGGCACATAAGCTTGAAAACCTTGAGGTTGGAAAGGTAAAGGTTGGGTATTAAGTCCTTGATTTGGTGGATAAAAGGTATTTGCTTGGGGTTGAAATTGATTGGGTGCCTTGTAGTTATTTCCTTGGTATGGTGGTCTTTGCCCTTGATTCCTTGGTAAAATTTGAAGTGGACTTTGTTGAATTTGGGTGGTTGGTTGGGGTGGGAATCCGGGTGGAGTAAGGTAGTTTTGGGATTTGTAAGAAAGGTTATTTGGATTGATATTAGGCTTGAAGTGTTCACGATGTTCCTCTTGGTAAGCATAGCATTCCCCTTGATACACTTGCACCTTATCACATTGTTCATAAGAATGGGGACCTCCACAAGTTACACAAGAAAGGGCAATGGCATTCACATTATTTGAAGAATTGTTCAATGACAAGTTCTTAAAAGCTTGAAGCATTTCTAGTTGTACTTGCAAATTCTTCTCACTATCTCTATCCATCCTTTGAAAAATCTCTTCTTGAAACTTGAGGAGTTGGTTGTCACAAGGGGTTTGAGAATTGTTTTGGATAACATGAATCTTTTCTTCAAATGGATTGTTTGTTTGAACCATTGCCTTAGTCTCAATGATGTCCAAAGCCTCTTGGTAAGTCTTAAGAAGAATATTCCCTCCCGCGGAAGCATTGAGTGAATCTTGGTGGTGAGATTTAAGTCCATCATAAAAGAGGTTGATTTGGTGAACTTGATCCAATCCATGATTAGGGCATCGCCTCAACAACTCACTATACTCATCCCAAGCATCACTAAAGGATTGACTAGGTTTTTGTTGAAAGCCCATAATTAAAGTCCTCAAAGCCATAGTCTTATGTGGAGGAAAGAACTTGTTCAAAAACTTAGTGGTGAAACCATCCCATGTGATGATACTATCGGGTGGTTGGGTGTCTAACCAATGCTTAGCAATTCCCTCTAAGGAAAATGACACTAACATCAACCTAATCACCTCATGTGGAACCCCATTATGTTTAATGGTATTGCAAAGAGAAAGGAATCTCTTAAGGTGAGCATGAGGATCCTCATTCTTGTTGCCAAAGAAAGGTGATTGTGAAACCATATTGATCATAGATGTATGTAGCTCGAATGTGTTTGCGGGAAAGTCGGGAATCTTAATGGCACTAGAATATCCATGAATGTTGGTTTGCATACGTTCATACAAAGAGCGATTATAAATAGCCATGGCTTCTTGTGGTGGAGTCAAAGCAAGATTCTCGTGATCGGCTTGGTGGACGGTGGTGGTCTTACTCTTTCTCTTTTTCTTCCTTTTCGGAGGAAGAGGTTGTACACCAATCGGTATTTGTGCACGCCCGCGAGTGAGCATGCAACTCAATACGAGGAATGAGAGAGAAGCTCTCGTGTGACTTTGAAGAGAAATGGATTATCCTCTTCGAGTTTCAATATTAAATATCCACAAGAAAATAACAATATATGTATGTACTACTTTGGGTGCAAGACCCCCAATGAAGCCTTCCTTCTTAGAATACTTACAAGTGAACGGGGGGTTAGGTGGCGCGAAGCACTTAAGTACCTATTGACCCTTAGATGGCATTTTATAGCACATCGCCTTTCTATTCACTTAAATGTTCGTATTCTTCGAATTGTTGCTTATTGAGAGTATTTATCTATTCTTGCTTTATTTTGTTTGATCGATACACGTGTCAAGGACCGGAACGCCCCTCAACACGGTGTATTGCCTCGGCAATACTTATGGAAGATATATAGATTGGTTGTTCTTATACGTATACGTATTTACTTATAATAATATATGGAAAATATTTTTGTATTTATGAGTTTTTTTTAAGGGAAAATACTATATGTACATAAAAACCGAGAGAATCCAATAATATATATTTTTGGGTGCAATCTCTTAGGAAAAAGATTGCTTTTTGGATTTTTCTATTTTTTTGGTCAATTCTTTAGGAAAAGAATTGTTTTGTTAATTTTTTTAGTTTTTATATATTTTTATATTTTTGATTTTTTATTTGTTTTTTATTTATGATACGTAAAAATAACGTTCACAAAGTGAACGGATCCCAAAAGCCAATGAAAACCATCAATCGATAGTCTCTCGTGTAGTCAAAGAACCGGCAACGGCGCCATTTGAAATTGTGTATAATGCAGTTTGTTTTTTCTCAGTTCTTGCTAATGGAAAGTCCAACCAATATCGGGTTTTTAATTGTTCTTGGTTGTTAAGCTTGCTTGGATATTCTATTTGCTAATTCAAACAACACGTTAAAAAAATGGAAAATATTAATCTACTTATACGTAAAACAAATTGTCAAATACCACATTTTTATTCAATTAAGGACAAGGAACTAGTAAGCAAAGAACAAGTAACCCAAACAAATTTAACAAGAAAATGTAACTAATCCAACAATCTAACAAATTTACCAAATTTAACAAACTTAACCAAATAGAAAATGTAACAAATTTCAACAAAATTACAACTAACTATTTAACCGAATCTAACAAACTTTTTAACAAAATTTTAACTATTTTTTTTATCTTTTATTATTTTTATTTTAAACAAAATCTAACTTTTAAGTTTGAAATCTATAATTCTATAAAATCTAACAAACCCATGTCATCTTTCTCAATTAACTTGGAATCTTAACACTAGCCCAATTGATCCATAAGCCCAGTTATCCTACAGATGAAACACTTAACTAAAGAAAATCTCCAACTCAGTTAAATGTAATTCTAACTAAAGTTTTTCTAACAGTTATTATATCGAATTGCATGCATGATTTTATACTAACGTCTTATACTAACAGTAAAAAAAAACGTAACTAAAGAAAACTCATATAGAACGTAACTAGTGCTTAACCTGGGCATCCGTAGGGGAGTCCGTTGATGGCGAAGCTTAGCGCTGAGCTAGCTTAATCGATCACTTCTAACTGATTTCAAACGGCTATGGTACAACTCCTCCAATGAACTCGCTCCAAGATAACGCCATTCGTCCTATATCCAAACTGCAAGTTCACATTGATCGTGTTCTTCAACTGATGTCGAGAATTGCTAAAGGAACCAGTAACGCTCTAGTAAACGAACAACCAAACTTCACCAATTGAGCCACAACTTTAAGAAACCAGAACTGAATCAAAACTGATGCTAAATCTGAGATGAGCCGTAACTACTCCCTCAATAATCGCATCGACGAAAAGCTACATTGAATCGAAACCTCCTACTGCTTTCGCATGAAAAGTGAACGTCACCATAACGCGTCTCGTTCCAGTTATGAACCAAGAACTATGCTACTCATACTCTTTAATCTCGAACAGTGAACATCAATGGTGGGAATAACAATTCTCATGAAGTTTACTGATTTTATCAACAAACTATAGTACAAACTTTGATGTGAGTATCAATACATCATCTCTCGTACAATATCAACTTCACTGCTGATAGGATATCAATGACAAAACATGTAAGAACTTTAGGGTGAATGTAAAGGATAAAAGGAAATTTTATCTCAATGGAAGATTTCTGTTACAAAGTTTGTTGAGCTAACTAACTTGGGAAACTAACTTGAAAGGGAAAAGTAGTATGTTTTACTGTGTGTGAAAACACACAGTGTGAATGAGAGGAAACTAATTTTCTAAAAGTTACTGTGTGTAAACTAACTTATCTAACTCTCCAAAAAATGAGATACAAGATGGGTTTATATAGCTGTAGAAGAAGAAGTATAGGAGATGATGAGGTGTCCTTGCCAATAACTGCTTGCCACGTGTAAAGTATTTTTGAGTCCAACAATTCTTAATCCGAGTGATGGAGGATTATGAGTTGTGATTAGTGGAGGTGTTTGATTGGGATTCGGTTTGTTCTATTAAATGGGGGAAGAAATAATGCGCTTTAATTGCCATCATTTGATGCTTCAATCCGTGTGATAAAATTTGAGCTCTCTGATTGGTCAATAAGCAAACACAAGGATCACTACTTTCTATTGTTGGCGAATTCAGTCCCTGAAATTGGCAAATTCATAATTTGAGCTTGGCACTTCATTTCTCTGGCATACATAGTACTTTGACTTTCATCTTGAACATTTGAAGCCCTTTGACTTGTTTGACTTGAAGGTTGACCAGATTTGACTTTGATCTTGACTTTCTCAAAATTGTACTTTTGTCCTTCAACTTTTGAATGTTGTCAAGATAGGTCCTTTGTCTTCTCATGGCTTGTCATCTTTGATCCTTCTTTGTCTTTTTCATCAAATTAAGCTTGATTTTCCTTTGTTTGCTTGAAAGTGTATCCTTTTACCTACACAAGTGTACACAAACACAAACATACCACATAATACTGTTTTTTGCAAGATAAATTGGTATTTTGCTTCATGTTTTAGGGTTATTTGTTGATAAAAGGATATGAGTTTAAGCTCATATCAGTCTTGTTCAGCAATCCCTGGATCAGCAAGAAATGCAAGCTCCTCTTCATCAAGTTCCCTTCCTTGTGCCTGAGCATTCACCAGATAGATCTTCTCTGCAAACCATTGTCCATCCCTTCTCCTCTTGGGTTTCTTACAATCCCTGGACATGTGTCCTTCTTCCTTGCAGTTGTAGCAAGTAATCATTCTCAACTTGCCTGAATTAGCCCGAGGAGGATTGTTGACCATTGGAGCAGGAGCAGGATTAACCGTGCGAGCATTGTTGGTTGATGTAGTAGGTCTCCCCTGATAAGGTTGAATAGGTTGAACCATTACCCTGCCATTCTCAATAGTAGCTTGTTGGCGAGAATTGGATGAATTCCTCAACTGATTGTTGGTAGGAGCTGAACCCCTAAATCCTCGTTTGCTTAAAGTCCTTGTGAGATATGCAGACATAGTGGTTAACACTTCAACTGGGTCAGCACCTTGTTTGAACACAGTAATGGGGACTTCCTCATCATCACAGTACATTGCTTGGTCTTGATGAGCTGCATAATCACTAGAAGGAATACTCATTTGATCAGGGTAGCTTGTTGGATATGCTGCATTCTCTTGATAAGAAGAATATGAAGATTGAGCATAAGGTGCAATACTTGCTGATGGAGGTTGTGAAGCATATTGTGATGAAGGTGCATTAAACCGATATTGTTGCTGATGTGAGGTGGGTTGTTGCGGCAGAATCGAATATTGGGGGAAGCTTGGAGTCATGTACGGTGATGGATGATAGGCTTGGTGTCCCATGATATAAGGAGTGTTGTTGTAGGACAAACTTGGTTGATTTGCCATCAAAGCTAAAGAATCAGGGTACATACCTCGAGGCGAACGGTGCATGATCACATGTTTCTCATGCTGTTGAAGAAAAGCATAGATTTGATCCAAATTGCACTTATGCAGATCCCTGGTTAACTTAACATCGGTAATATACTCACCCCATTCAGCTTGAGGTAAAGTATTCAAAAATTTGGTGTTAACCTGGAATGGAGCAATCACGAGATTGTATACATTCAGATCATTCATTAGAGTAGAGAATCTGAAGTAGTAGTCGTGTAGCGTTTCCCCTGGGTTGTACGTGAATCTATCAAACAGATCATACAACTGACATTCCCTTTCTTGTTTGGTAAGAGACGTACCTTGTAGCAACACCTTCAGACGTTCCCATAAATCCTTTGCAACCGTATACTGACTTACCATGCGATAAATATCATGCGGAAGGGCTTGGAGAAGAGTCTGTAGAGCCTTTTCATCAGCATCAGCAATGAGTTGTTGTGCCGGTGTGAGTTCTTCAAATTCTCTTGGTCGAGTAACATTATTCACCACAATGGTACCATAGTCGAGTGGACCATTCAAAATCGATTTGACCATAAGCCTTTCGTATGTTGGTTTGCCCTTCAGGTATTGCATCATGCGGCCCTGCCATGCCTCAAACACCTCTTTAATAAGCATCGGGGGACGATTATCAGTTCCCGTTATGATTGAGATATCCGTAAGTGACGTCATCTGAGGCATTAATGAATTCGGATTCATTTTTTTTTCACTTCAAAGAAACAAAGATTATCGGTTGATCGAGCAGTGAAGTAAAGCTTGTGAATTGTGTTGAGTTTTTGTTGTAAGAAACCAAGATTAAATCCTCTAAAAAATCGTCGAAAAAACAAGTAACATGACCCTTGATTCGGAACTTTTTGTTGATTCGGAAGTTTGATTCGGAAGATTTGGCTTGGAATTACCTTGATTCGGAACTTTTGGCTTGATCCGGAACTTTTCCTTGATTCGGAACTTTCCTTGATCCGGAACTTCTTGGTTCGGAACTTCTTGGTTCGGAACTTCTTGGTTCAGAACTTTCCTTGGTTCGGAACTTTCCTTGGTTCGGAACTTTCCTTGGTTCGGAACTTTCCTTGGTTCAGAACTTTCCTTGGTTCGGAACTTTTCTTGGTTCGGAACTTTCCTTGGTTCGGAACTTTCCTTGGTTCGGAACTTTCCTTGGTTCGGAACTTTCCTTGGTTCGGAACTTTTTCGTTCGGAACTTCTTGGTTCGGAACTTTTGGTTGATCCGGAACTTGTTGGTTCGGAACTTTTGCTGGGTAATCAGAAGTTTGTTACGATGAACAGTCGACCAATAAAAATGAAGATTAACCCCAGATTTTTACCAAATGACCCAAAAAGTTTTGTGATTTCAACAATAATAAGTAAAAACTAATACTTATCCACTAATCCCAATCACAAAAACACCAAAAACTCCAAGAATCAAGATGATCTTCTTAAAGAACACTAATACAATCAAAAACTAAAAAACCACACAAATCATTACCTTAAATCACCCCATAGCTCTTGATACCAAATGTAGAATCTTGATAACCTATGAATCTATGAAGTGGGTTGATGTTTTCTAGTGAGAGAAACTAGAGAGAGAAAGTGAGAGAAAATGTGTGTAATTTTATTAAATGGAACTAGAACAAATGACAACAACCAACCCCTTTCCATGGTGGAAAGGGGTATTTATACTTCCAAGCTACATTGGGCTTGGGCCGGTCCATGACAAGCCCATGGACCGGTTCTTACTTAAGTTAATAAGTAACTAATAACTATTTGTTAACTACGAGCTATTACAACATTAATAAATATTGTGGAGTGACCGATACTTCTAATATACGTAAAAACGTATTTCTAACAACAGGGTTTCGCGGCTATACTAGCCGTTCTCTTTACTCGACCGTCTCAAAGCAAGACTGCGAACATAAAGAGTGAATCAATTGGATATAAATACGCTTGATTAAAGTCGTCAATTCAAATTCCTGGAACAAGTTTGATTCATAAAGAATCTTACCATTGTTGCTTTCCAGTTGACACAAGCTTGATTCATAAAGAATCTCGCAAGTCACCTACCGTATCGCTTTTTTATGTTGACGCTAGAAGGATTTCCATTTGTCACTGTGAATATTAATGAATATCACTCTGAATGTTCTGGCAAGACCATAAAGATATTGCGTAGAAACCTAAAACGAGTATGAATCAATTCAGAATCAAACCACCGTTGCTTTTCAGTTTTACATATGTTCAATTCACAAAGAATCTTACAAATGACCTACCGCAGTACTGTTTGATGTTAACACTGGAAGGATTTCCACTCATCATTGTGAATACTAATTAGTAGCACTCTGAGTGTTCTGGCAATATCGCAAGGATATAGCGTATGACTCTCTTGATCGTCATCCGTGTGTCCTAACGAGATTTGATTGATCTCCTGGCTCTGGACTCGATTTGTGCACTTTTAGTGGTTGGAGGCTGGAGCAGATGCCGCCTATTCAATATCAACTAACTCGGAGTGAGAAGGTCAATAGAAGTCATGTTAATCTCCGTGACAATAAAACAAACTTATTTTGAGAGAAGCCTGAGTAGCTAAGGGTTGTGCATTACATCACTGGGTCCATGATGAGTTGTCTTCATGATGTGTTGACCCGGTCCGGTTTCTGCCTAAGTTGTATGGAGGGCTTCATTGTCTTCACCCTTTATCCTTGCATTTCTTTTTCATTCTTCAACCCCTTCAATGCTTACCAAGACATCATTTACTAGCACCTTGTTGTGATTGTTCCATTGCTAGCTTCAGTATTTAGTCGGCATTCAGATACGTTCACATTCTACTCCATCTTTCCTAAGGACTTCTAATAATCTATTGGATTGTCCCTAGGAAGATCCCTCCGGTTCTGGTTGGATCATAGGACTTAAACCTAACCACCCTTTTGACACCAATAACGTCGTGGATTAAAGATGTTGTGGGTTTTTGATCGTAACCATGAGTGCTTGAGTTTTTAGATCACATTTTAATCACATTTTCTTCCCCTATCTCTAATATATAAAATCGTTTGATATTAGAGATACCAAATTTTATTAAAATATATATTGAAATATAGTCTTGAAAACTTTCGGGAGAGAAATAAGTCAAACTTAGCATGAATTATTGGAACATTTTATGTAGTGTCGAGCACATAATTTTTGAAAGATTTTGAATAATCATTGAAAAACTCTTGAAAAAATTGTACTCGAACACTACATGTTCATGAACACATAAAAGATTGTCGTTGAAGAATATGTTCATGAACATCAAAGCTTTTTATCTGACTAATACCAAATGATACGTGCACACAATGTGTTGGATACATAAAAAAATTGTCTTGACTTAATATATCCAACAACATTAAAACATTGATTTTGGAAATCTCCCCTCAAAAATTGATCCAATTGAATTGTCATTATGAGGATGTGATCCACATTTCTCTTTTTGAGGATAGGAGTTGTTAAACACACAATTTTTGAAAGATTTTGAATATCATTGAAAAATTCTTGAAAAAGTTGTGTTCAACGCTTTTTGAAAAATCCATTATTTTTGACGAAGTGGTTTTTCGAAAGCATAAACTTGAGTTCATAGACTTGAAATGTCTTGACGAATCCACTCAAGTGTAAGAAGATTTCTCTTCTTTTTCTGAGGGTAAGAGCACTAAATCGTACACTCCCCCGTGAATATAGATCACAAGCCATTGTGTTGAGCTTAAAACGTTGAATGTTTTATGACAAGCTCAACCAAAGATAGATTGCTCTAACCGTTGTTGGAAAAATTGTCCAAAATAGACATTTTCCTTTATGAAAAGAAGAAATGACATGTTTTGGAAAATATTTACAACTTTCATTCGAGCTTTATGTACACACCCGTGTCGTTATTGAGCGACATTTCTAGGCACGTCTATAATATCGATACTGAAAGACATGTCAAGAAGAATATTTTTTTTGAAAGATTTTTCCATTTTTTATTTTGTTTTTCTATGTTTTATATTTTGTATTTTGCTTTTCCATAGATATATACAAGTAGATGTTTGAAATATCAATCAAGCAGGTACCTTTGCTAGAATCTCCATGTTTGCTGGAGTCAAGCATCTCATACCAATTTGCCTAACGAGGTACTCAAACCTATCTTTCGACAGAGGTTTTGTGAACAGGTCGGCTAACTGATAATCCATTCTGACAAAGTATAATTCAACGATACTACGTTCAACTTGTTCCTTGATGAAGTGGTATATGACATCAATGTGCTTCGTGCGGGAATGGTGTACCGGGTTGCAGGAGATGGCTATGGCCGACTTTGAGTCACAATACATAGTAATTTATCAAAGTGGAAGCCATAATCTGTGAGTTGTGTTCTCATCCAAAGAACTTGAGCACAACAGGTAGATAGAAACACATACTCCGCTTCTGCTGATGAAAGTGACGTGCAATCCTGCTTCTTGGAAGACCATCCCATAAGCTTATCTTGACCTAGAAACCGGTTTCCTTCGGATACCAGAGTCTGAATAGGCCGTTAGAAGTACTTTTGCGAGTATCAAAACACCCTGCGTGATCAGAATCTGAATAGGCCGTTAGAAAGAAATTTGTTTCCTCCGGATACCATAGTCCCAAATGAATGGTATTCTTTAGGTACCGAAAGATCCGTTTAACCTCCTTGAGGTGCTTATCAGTAGGTCGGGCTTGATATCGTGCGCAATAGCATGTAGCATGTGTAATATCTGGTCAGCTTGCTGTCAAGTACATGAGGGACCCGATCATGGAGGGATATCGCGTTTGATCTATGGGTAATCCCTCTAAGTCAGCATTTAGGGATGTGGTTGATAATGGTGTCCCAATGGGGTCACATAAGGTCATACCATGCTTTTTGATTATCTCTTGACAATACTTAGCTTGGTTAATAAAGATACCACTTGGGGATTGGTAAACTTGAATTCCTAGAAAGAGTTTTAGTTCGCCCATCATTGACATTTCAAATTTGCTGTGCATAAGTTTTTCAAACCATTTTGAAAGTTTTGGGTTTGTAGACCCGAAAAGAATGTCATAGACGTAAATATGCACAAGCAAAATGTCATCCCTAGATTTATATATGAACAAAGTTAGATCAATGGAACCTTTTGAGAAACCTTTGGATACCAGAAATTTCGAGAGCTCATCGTACCACGCCCTTGGAGCTTGCTTGAGTCCATAAAGTGCTTTGTGGAGACGATACACCTTGTTAGGATAATGAGGATTAACGAATCCTTCTGGCTGAGTGACATAGACTTCTTCTTTCAAAGGACCGCTAAGAAACGGCATCTTTATGTCCATTTGATAAACGATGAATCCCTTATGTGCATCATAAGCTAGAAAAATCCTGACCGCTTCCATTCGAGCTACTGGTGCAAATGATTCTTCAAAATCAATACCCTCTCTCTGGCCATACCCTTTAGCCACTAGCCTAGATTTATTCTTGATGATCGTGTTTTCTTCATCCATATTGTTTTTCCAGATCTATCGAAGATTTAAAGGTGTTACATCGCATGGTCTGTCAACAAGTTCCCAGACTTTAAGTCTTTCAAATTGTTAAAGTTCATCCGTCATCGATTCAATCCAAGCGTGATATGCCAAGGCTTCTTTGATATTTGTTGGTTCTGCTGTACTCACGGCGAGTGCGAACATACAAACATCACGATCGGGTTCAAGTTGTCGTCTTGTACGAGCAGGATGTGAAGGGTTTCCAATTACTTGAACCAAAGGATGTTCTCGGGTCTAATGATGTGTCAAAGGATGTCGTTGATAGAACGTATGCATATTTGATGGATCAACATGGAGAGTAGAAGACTCTCCAGTTTTGTGTACCGGTGTACCGAATGGGTTGATAAAAGCATCATCATTAGATAATGCATCGTCTGCTTGATTTGTGTTCTTTGGAGCAATGACAGTAAGTGTGGATGTTGTAGGAGTGATTGTTGATGTGATATTCTGAGGAGGTAAATCTGTAGCAACCGGTGTTGAAGTAGATGAAGTTATATCCTTTTGTTGACGATGATCGGTATCATCATTCTTATCATGAGTGACAGCGGAAGACTTTGATACAACATGTTTCTCCCCCGTGAAATATTCATCATACATTGGTCCATATAACAATTCCAACTCTTCAATGGTCGCGTCCACTGTCATAGTAGCTCTTGGAACACTTTGTGGAACCAGCTTTGAACTTGACGGTTCATTGATGTGGTCTTGAGTTCTGATTTTCGTGCGGTTGTGAACGGAAGTCGTTTGTCATTGTGGATCGGTACTTAAACTGCTTTGTTCAAGTGCCATTTCTTGCAATTCATCAAATCTGACATGAATAGTCTCTAAGATCAATTTTGTTCTCTTGTTGTAAGCTCTATATCCCTTAGACTGAGTATCATATCCCACTAGAATACATGCATCACCTTTCTCTTTCATCTTATCCAGATTTTCACCATCTCGGATAATGTAACACGTACATCCAAAAATGTGAAGGTGTTTGAGTGAAGGTTTACGATCGTTAATTATGTGATATGGTGTCTTTTCGTGTCGAGGAATAATTAAGGAACGGTTTTGTATGTAGCATGCGGTTGACACGGCTTCGGCCCAAAAGAATAGTGGAAGGTTTAAAGCGAATAATAATGTTCCAGCAGCCTCAACCAATGTACGGTTTTGTCTTTCAACAACACCGTTTTGTTCAGGTGTTCGAGCAATAGATGTTTCATGTTCAATTCCTTCGGATTCAAAGTACTCCTACGGAGTTGAATTCAAGAACTCTGTGCCTCTGTTAGTACACCCCACTTTAACTTGAGCTTGAAGACCACGTTGTATCTCCTTAAGGAAGTTGATGAGAGCTTCAGGTGTTTCATCCTTGGATCTCAAGAAGAAAGTCCAGGTATACCTTGAGTAATCATCGACAATTACCATAATGTATTTCTTCCCATTGATACTTTGAACACGCATGGGACCACAAAAATTGATATGAAGAAGATCTAACTATCCTTTTGAGCTTGGTGTAGTCTTTGTCTTGAAACTACTCCTTTTAGCCTTTCAAAGCTCACAAGAAGAACAAAGATGATCCTTGATGAATTTCAAGCTAGGAAGGCCACGCACAATATCTTTCTTGGAAAGAAAGTTGATGGTATCAAAGTTAAGATGAGATAGTCGTTGATGCCATAACCAAGCTTGAGTTGTTGAGGCTTTAGCCATGAAACACATTGGAGTTGTGGAAGTGGTGTCTTGAAGTGAAATAGTGTAGAGATCAGTACCCCATGAACCGGTGAGTAAGTCATTCCCATCATAATCACGAACAAACCATGTCTGCTTTCTAAAAGCAACCTCCAAATCCGCATCACAGAATTGACCAACCGAGAAAAGATTGTGATTGAGCCCTTCGACGTAGTATGCCCGTTTGATTGTGATATTACCCTGAACCAAATCTCCTTAACCTAGGATCGGTGCAAATTGATCATTACTGAAGCGGACCGTCCCTAGGACCTTCTCCACGAAGTTAATTAGAAGCTTGAGATTCCCCGTCATGTGCTTGGTGCACCCGGAGTCCAGTATGAAGAGAATTATCTCGATCACCTGCAGAAAAATTAGAACACGATGGAGCATTTGCTAAATTGGATTCCATGTTAGTTGTGATTTCAGAATCATTAGTTTCCCTAGTTGCAACACTTAGAGGCATACTAACGCTCGTTGTCACGTTTTCATTCCTAACCTTAGGTACCCATTTATATCCTGGAGGCATTGATTAGTGTGACAATCCGTCAATTACCGGTCGATATTTTAATCTCGACTATTACGTATTATATGTTTACTTTAATCAGAATTTTAAATTATCGACTAACCGAGAAGGTTATGACTTAAAACTTAACATAATAATGTCGTTTAGATGAAAACTGACAAGAAATACCTTAAGTATGGATATTACATTCTAAAATTATCATATGAATGATTTTATTTTATTTATTTTTATTTCTCGTGTTTTACGTTTCAACGAATGACGAGAACTACTAATGATCGCAATACCGACAGATGCCCAAAGATTTACGTTTTATTATCGATTGTCTCGATATTTAATATTTTCGATGTTTTTGATTTAATTACGTTTTAAGTCGTGTCGAAGTTATATTATTATATTTTTGAGTCCGTTTTAATTTTTGAGAAGTATTTTTACGAAACCCGAGCCCCGTAAATATTTTTAAATTTGACTAATAGTCATTTTCGACCCTTTAAATTACTTAATTAGTTTTTGGTCCGAACTATACCTAATTGACAAAAACTACCCTCACCCCACTATATATACAAATTCCACTAACTTCCCTCATTATTTTACACATAATTTTCACACACATAAAAATTGCATCTCTCTCTCCCCTTTTCTTCTCTCTTAGCCGTGACCCGCTAGCCCCAAAAACCTTCAATTTTCTTGAAATCTAGCTTGAATCTCCCAAAACTAATCAAAGTCCCATCTTAATCTTTGAAAGATGATCCCACCTATACCAAAATTTCCAACATGCAACTAGTTTTGAAGTTTTGATAAAAACAAGAAATTGTTGAAGGTATTTTTATTATATGCATGTAATGATCTAGTAAAGAACATGTTAATTTCATATAAAAAGTTTGATTTTTAATCTTTGATTTTTGTGTTGATCAACATGCAAGTGTTAGGATCGATTCTAATCAATAAAACAAGCTTGGAAAAGATTTTATCTTGGTGTTTTTGACCATAAGAGCCACGAAAATTTGGGGCTTTATGGTGTTCTTGATCATTTGATCTCCTAAAATAATTGTAAGGTTCTAATTACTTGTTATTGTTATTATATATTTTTTTATGATTGCATGCAAGAGTTTATTTATTTTTGATAACATACATGTGACATGCAAGTGATTTAGAGGTGTTAGGTGTTGTTATGGATGATTAATATAGGTTAATTGAAGGTTAGATAATGTTAAAAATGGGTCAAAATTAGTGTTGGTGTGATTTTTAAATGGGTATTTTACAACAGTGGGTTAAAGGAAAATTTTCATGGGTCAAAGTTTTATAAAAGCTTCATATTATAGGCTAGTGTTGTAGATATTTTCCTAAGCTTCGATTCGATATAAGGTAGAGCTTCTAACTCATAACGAGCGAGAAGTTATACTAGTTTTAGTATTCGTGTACCGGGAGACGAGTATCGGCACAATCCGAAAATTGTTGTCGATATTTGGATCGAATCTCGGGGACTATAGAATGAGTTTTGAAAATGTTCAAGGGCTGTTGTAAGTTGCTAAACCTCAGGTCATGAGTCTATTTTCAAACTCGAGTGTTGGTTTAGTAAATGAAATTGTTTAGATATGTCAAAATGGTTTTACAAGTCAAAGGCGTAAAACTGTCCGGTTTTTATAACACGAAGGTGTGTCGGGCAGAAGGCCTTAGAAGTAATATTTTGAATGAAATTTAAACTGAGTCTTATTCATATTATATGTGAGTTTGTGACCAAGTTTCGTCGAAAACGGAATAGTTTAAGTAGGGTAAAAAAATTTGTACTTTCGGTAAGTACCGGCAGAATTTTATCGAGGGTATAATTTAATAAAGTTAATATGTAAAAGGGTATAGTAATATCACTTGTATTGTTAATTTTTCGGGATTGCCGTGGTGTTGAAATTTTTATTTTTATATTATTTAAGTATGATTTATACTTAAACGATTATTAACGAACGCGCCTTATTTGGTAGGTTGCGGTTTTTGTGTTTAAACGGGCATCACTAATCGTCGGCGATCGTCTCATTACCACTATTGGCTAAGGTGAGTCTATTGCCTCGCTTTTAACATGTTTACTTGTTCTATAAAACCCGCGAGGGGGATAACATGCTTGTTTTATTAAAAATAAAGAGTACAACTATAAGTTGTGGTAAACCAATTTAATGGTGCAACTAAAAGTTGTGGAAGCTCTATTTTACTTGCAAAGTAATTACTAAAAAATAAAGGGTACAACAAGAGTTGCTGTAAACTCATGAATGGGAGCAACCAGAAGTTGTGGTAAACCCATAATTGTTTTAAAATAGAACATAAGGAACCTGAATGTATTCTTAGATGATAGTTATTACATAAGTTTGCTTTAGCCTTAAAAGACCCATGAATCGTGAATTGTTAATCGACAGAATGCTAATACTATGGATAGATATATCAGAGTGACGCCCAGTCCGGTCGCGACGAGCTATCACGTGGTGCCGTGATGCACTAGTAATGAAACATCGGATGCATTGTAAATAGAGAAATATACGCACTTGGCTAGGTGTGTTGGGCTGAAATAATATATGTTAACGTTCAATGTCACGAGGCTTATGTAATAACACCGATAATTATGTCCGTACAACATAATTGTCTTTCGATGAACTATTAACCATGAAAGGTTATTTTAAATACTTGTGTTCTCTTTATTTAAATTAAAACTCTATAGATTCACTCGGCAAAATTTGCTGACTTTTTAGCATGTTTTATCTCAGGTCCATATAGAAGGCACTCGATGAAGGAGGTTTTGTGAAACTTGCATATATGAAATTCTTTGGCCCGCTTTTATAAATTATATCCATTCAAAAAAATCTTTTGTCATTTACTGTGTTTGTAAACTTTAAATTATCTGGGACCGTGTGAAAAGTTTTATTATTAAATGAAAATAAATGGATGTTTTTATTAAACGACTCGTTTTGAGCCATTTTCTATGATTATGAGATTGAACCATGATAGCAACACCCAATGACCATTCCACTGCTATGACTGAAATTGGGGGTGTTACAGATTGGTCTCAGAGCTCAAGTTATAGAGAACGAAAAGATTTTTCCAAAAATAAATTTTTGAATTTTTTAACTATAACAGTTGCAAGCGAAACCTCCGAGTTGCCAATGGACGAGAATGATAGTATTTATATATATATATATATATATATATATATATATATATATATATATATATATATATATATATATATATATATATATATATATATATATATATATATATATATATATATATATATATATATATATATATATATATATATATATATATATATATATATATATATATATATATATATATATATATATATATATATATATATATATATATATATATATATATATATATATATATATATATATGTGTATATATATATATATATATATGTATATATATATATATATGTATATATATATATATATATGTATATATATATGTATATATATATATATATATATATATATATATATATATATATATATATATATATATATATATATATATATATATATATATATATATATATATATATATATATATATATATATATATATATATATATATATATATATATATATATATATATATATATATATATATATATATATATATATACATATATATATCTATATATATATATATGTATACATATATATATATATATATATATATATATATATATATATATATATATATATATATATATATATATATATATATATATATATATATATATATATATATATAAAGGTTTTGGGGTTTTTCCTTTTATAAGTAGTAGAGATATACACATATTTTACCAAACTTTTCAAAAAAGTTCCCTTAAGTTGCTAAATTTTTATTTTGTTCACTCTTGTTAATAAACTTATAAAACATAACATTCGGGGTTATTGAATTTTTTAAATATTTTGCCTCGGACTTGTAAATATAAAACCATTGTTTTTGTAAACGAAATAATGAAATCTAAGAATTACTACTATTTTGAGTTATCGTTTAGTTTTGACAGACACCATATACGTATCAACGAATTGTAAATATAAAACCATTGTTTATTTAAAGAGGAAAAGCAGCAGTTGTTAAAGTAATAATCGTGGGCCTCATGATGAAACATCAGACTAAAAAATACTGACAAAAAAGGTAGTCACAACAAAATAAAAAACAAAAACGAGCATGAAACATTTGGTAATATATATATATATATATATATATATATATATATATATATATATATATATATATATATATATATATATATATATATATATATATATATATATATATATATATATATATATATATATATATATATATATATATATATATATATATATATATATATATATATATATATATATATATATATATATATATATATATATATATATATATATATATATATATATATATATATATATATATATATATATATATATATATATATATATATGTATATATATATATATATATATGTATATATATATGAGATTATATATATGTTGTAATCTTTATCGATGATTTGAACTTGTGAATTACAAGGTATATTTTCATTTATTTATTTATAAATGATAATTTTATATTTATACGAGATGTTTATACGACGTAGATTGTCACGAAGCCACCCTAGTCATTTTAATGCTAGCGACGAAGCTATTCCTGAAATGAATCATGTTATTTTCGAGACTAACTAAGTTGTGGATAAACACGATCCCAACAAAATGGTTAATATTCCTGATAATATTCTTTTGGTTACAAGGATTTTGATTTCCTTGATTCTTATTATTGATTCCTCAATCCATTTATTTTTTTTTAGCAAATTTAATCTGCATTTTCATTAATCTTCGACATTATATTTTTTTGATAGAAACAAGTTTGTCTAAGATGGATGATGTAAAGTGGAATGTATATGTGATAATTAAGATACGTTATAGGGTAAATTAAAAATTACCTTTAGGAAAAAGTAATAGACTAAAATTACCAAAGACGAATTCAATTAAACACGCGGATGAACCAAGTTCGTTGTACACGAAGATCAAGTGAATTTGAGACGTTTAGTTTTGATTTGGACAATTGATTTGAATTCGATTTAGGTTTTTAAAACTAAAATTAATTCTACCAATTTAAAGCTAATTAATCCTAAGTGCATGAATCGTTACCCCGAATTAATTAATCTAAAAACAATTAACACTACTTAAAAAAATTAAACTAGTTAAAAATCCTGTTTAAAATAAACTATTTAATTAAAATACTTTTTCCAATATTTGAAAATCTATTTAACTTAAAAATTATTTTTAATCTAAAATCTAATTAAATCTATTAAAAAGTAAATTTCTATTTATATAACTATTTTTATTTAAAACTAATTTAATTAAAATTTAATTATTTTGAAAACTAATTTTTTTATAACTAATTTACTTCCTAAAACTAATAAAACATTTTTATTTTGTTTTTATTTAATTATTATTTAATCTTTATTAAAAAATTATTTGTAAAACTAATTAAAACTATGTAATTAAAATTAACTAAAAGCTGGCAATCACTTAACAATCTATATTAACTACAAGAGGAGTAAGTTAACACAAAAAGGTGGCTAGATAAACTGGTTAACACGTTGGGCCCATGACCAGGAGGTCATGGGTTCGAATCTTGCTGGAGACATTTTTTTGATATATTAATTTTTGGACAAAATATGAAAACTGCCAGTCACAGGAATGACCAAATGTGATGATAAATTTTAGACTGATTAAATCAGTATAGATCACACAGACCAATTGAATCTGTGTGCATTTGTGCTCAGCAAACAATCATTAAATCTCATGAATCAGCAGACTTGGTACCAAGAAAATCTAATAACAGAGTACAAAATTATCACAGATAAATGCGAAATTAGCTTAACCTTATCAATCAAAACTATATCAGCAAAATTTAAACCTACAAACTCAACTTATACTAGTTACAAAACTGACTTATTAAATCTTTTTAAAACCAAGAAAAATCCATCAGACAATTACAACTACTAAAACGCAGCAATCAAATATCAGGTTAACACGAGATTAAGCAGATCTCAGAAGCTTCCATATCATTCATTTAAACACAACAGCTTGGAAAATTAACTGATAAATCTCACAAACCAGCAGATTAGAAAATTTATATCAAAACTCAGCAAAGGACATAACCTTAACAGATTAGTCTGGATAGGTTCTATAATTCAGCTAAACAAACCCAAACTACACCCAAACTCTAATATTAAGAAGATAGAACTTGTTGTTAAAACAATGAGGCAAACTTAAAACACAAATCAGATTAAAATCAACAAAAAACTTGCATACTGAAAATCTCATATATTTAGATTAATCAACATATTTAACCAAATTCATTATTTCAAATCAGATTCATTAACATCTAAAACATCACCATGTTACTCTGATCAATCTAACAGTTACATAATAAAAATAATCATTTAAATTGAATCATGTAAACATTTACAATAGCAGATTCATTAACAGATAATAACTTTTATTAATCCAACAGCCTAAGCAATAGCAGATTCATTAAAGAAATAAAACAAATAAAATTTAAAAAAAATTAGAGCCTATTGAAGATATTCGTTGGGTAGAAGGCCAGCGCTGAGCTGCCTTGGAACTAAACCGACACAAGCATCAACCACCATTAACATCACCATTCGAACCACTTGAACCGTACAAACCAATATACTATTCGAACCAGACAACTTATTTATGAAACTTTCCAGTAGGGAAAGTTTTTCCCCAATTTTCACTATGATTATTTAATAAAAGCTATTAATTAGCTTAATCAAATAATATTCATACAATGTCAAACAGATTATAAAAATAATAATTGTAATAAATTTTTGACAGTAAATTAAATAGAGACAAATTCAACTTAATTAAAACTTTTATTAATCACTTGAAAGGATTACAATACTAAGAAAATAAAATTACAATTACTCCTAAATCTATTTTAACATCATAACAGTAAAGTAAAAAATGGGATGATTTATACTGAAAATACCAAGGGTATTTATAGGAGAACCCAAGGTCTTGGGGTGATGAGTTTGTTGAGCAGCATATTCCATCTGAGCCGTTGATGAAGCATCTCGTCTTTCTCTTTCCTTATTTTTATGATCCAAGGGTGGATATGAGCTCATGGTCACACGGATTGCCAACGTGGAAATCCGTTGTGCTTCTTGTGCTACTTCCTTGCTGATTTGGCCTATAATGATTGGTGGATTGGGAGAGATGTGTTGTTTCAGACAGTTAAATGATGCCACGTCACTTGCATCTCCATCTTCAACATCCGAATTAACAGGGGATTTAATTCCATATGCGTGTGAACCACACTAGTGATAAAATCAAAAAACCCCAATTGTTTATTTGTGATTTGTATTTTTACGGTTAAGAAAATACTGATGTGATGTCTGGTTTATTTTTGGGGGTGAGGGAAAAGAAAGGTGAGCATAGAAGATATCGAAAGGGTTTTTTAATTGTGTGTGGTGGACGATCAAAGTTTGGGTGAGTGGGGTTTATTAAACGTTTATTGTTTGACCAAAAAGTTAAATAACCCTTTCTCCGTCTCTTTATTAAAACTGATGGGCTTGGGCCCTTATTTCTTCCTTCGTTTCTTCATTAACAATTGGGCTTGTGATGGGTTTTTATTCCCAAAAGTGTATAACTCGTTTCCACAAATGGGCTATTGGGCCCATTAACCAAATGTGGGACCCACAAAGCCCAATAGACTTTGATAAAATTTAATCCTCGAAAACGAACTTGTTTTTGGCTTCCTCGATCTTTTCTTCAAACTCGTGCCGGTTTTTGTCGATTTTCGCGAACTTGGTACCTACACACATCAAACAACAAAACAAGCATATACAAGGCAATAAACATTTTATACTTTTATTTATTGTTTTAAGATATAATTGATATGAGTAAAATCACTCATATCAAACTCCCTCTTGCTAAGCAATTGCCGTGTCCTCACGCAATGATAAAATAAAACACTAACTACTTCATTATTCAACTTTTGTAACTTTATTTTGCAAAGACATAATGTATTGCTTTCATTATTTGAAAAATAACTTTTAGGATCATAAAACTCAAATAGATTCATCGTCCCCGACTTTTCACTTTTCCATGCCAAGTGTAAAAACAAGATCATTGAAGAAATAAAACAAATAAAATTTAAAAAAGTAATTTGTATTAAACTCAATCTCCTATTATTTCTAATTGTATCTCTAGATTTTATTTGTCATTCACCCAAAGGCTCATTTGACTTTATTTTATATTTATTAGTCAAAAAATAAAGGCAAGAATGGTGTAAACTCAACACTCAAAACCTAACCTCGACTTCAAAAACCGTTGTCACTAAAGAAAGCCCACGTCAAGGATAACTTAACACGATTTGAGGGATAAATCCCCGGACCCGAAATATGGCTAATAGGATTACTTAAAAGCAACAATAAAACCCTCCAAAGTCAATTATGACCTTATATGGAGTTAGCAACAATTACATCATAACACCTTGTGGCTCTTTAAGACGCAATTGTGCTCCTTATTTAAAATCCACACCCGAAGGCTCCTTGGACAAAAATAAGGGAATTGACATCACCACCCCACCTTATGTCGCATGATGATGAAGCAATTTTCATTCAACACGTCCTCTTGCCATACACCCTAAGGCTCTAATGACAAAGTTAGTGCTACATGACTCCCACCCGAAGGCTCCTAGAGAACATGTTTTTATTTATTCTTCTTATTAATATGATATTTATAGTAAGCCAAATTTCCGCAATCCTATGATCAAAAGTCCATGATGCTGACACCCTTAACGTGTTCTCACTTTAATTACAAGGGAAGATAAAGAAGGAGTTACGAGTTAAGATATCAAGCCTAAACCGCTAAAAACTTCATTTATTAAGCAATTATTATTCAAGTATGGAAAGTAAATACGAGGAGATTAAATCAAACACAAAAATACTTGCACAAAGATGAGTTAATTTTAGAAACTTATGATTGAACTCTATCATCTCTTGTTCTCCATATTGTAAAATTTCAAAAATGTGAAATCAATGGATACTTAGCCTATTAAATCAAAGTTTTGGGTTCTCAAGTCATCTATAGGATCTTGCATCTTCTTATACTTTTTCAAGTTTTAGAATTTGGGTTTTAAAGTTCCCTTGATAAACGACTTTCTAGGATCAATTATAGGAGCTTGCGAAAAGTTCTTGTTCTTAACCCGTATGAATTAAGACTTTCACGTTTTAAAGCTCCCTATATAAAAGCCTAGCAAAACTTGATTCAAACAGGTTAAGGAAAAGCTAAGGTAAAAACCGAGTCGAGTCAAAAACTATTTTTATTTTCACCAACGGAAAGCCTACATTTGTGTCAAAAGCACTTATTTTATTTATTAAAAAATAACACTAAAAATTAAAATTTTTTATGAAAAACGCGAAAACAATTATGTTTAGACACGACAAAAGCAATAGCAAGCGATTATATCGATTGACTCCCCCATTCTAAAACCAAACATTGTCCTCAATGTTTCTTAGCTCAAGAGTAACACCCCCTTGCTAAAACACGAAGAGTCTAATGCAAAATCCTAACATGAAAAGAGCACGCAAATCTATAAGCCTTTTATTAATTATGCCTCAAGATAAAACGTTAGTCGATAAAAATCAAAGGATCGAGAGTGTTCCCCTTTTTGGCAATCAAAGGATGGAAGATCAAGTGGACCGGCAAAAACCGAACACGAGGGTCTTCAATGATTAGGGTCATACCTAAGATTCACAACAACACAACAAAACACGAGCACGAGCTTGAAAGATCAAGCCTTATTAGTTGTTATAAAATAGAAAGAAGATAGAATGTATGGGACTCCCCCACAAGGCACCTCGTTTTTGTTAACCGAGTCATGAGCTCGACTCGATCCCCGCATTCATTGGTCCTTAGGGAAAATGGTGAAAACCGGCATAATGGAATAGAATCCAACATAAAGCACGATGCCGGGGTCAAAGATTACATCCTCGTTGTTGGATGACAAACGAAAGGATAAAACTTCAACACAAATCTACAAAAAGAGATGGTAGTCACAAATCATGAAATGAATATAGCATGCTCCCCGAGATAAACTCGCACCAAGATGATCGAAAAGTCTTTCAATTATTACATCAGTGAAAGCCTGAGATTTCCCTAAATCAATGATTTCGGGGTCGAATACCTCGTCCTCGGGAGAGAAAGGAATAGATAACACGGTGTCGTCCCCCCATGCTAATCCAAGATCATATAAAGCACATGGTAAAGGTGGTATAAAGGTCTCAATACTAGTGGTATTAACTTGCATGACTTTGTTGACCTTATCACTCTTATGAACGTGAACAAAGGTGTCATGGTACTCAAAATGAGTTGGATGAAAAACCCACACTGTAACACCCCACTTGGATAAGTGGACCGTTACGTGAATTTATAGCATGTCATCAAAGCATAAGGTAAATGTCCTAAAACATTAACTGACCATAAAGGAAATACCGGAATCAAACATCGGCAATCCAAACATAAGCCCAAAACATGAAAAATAAAATACTGAATGAAAGGACTAAACAATGTCCAAATAAGCAGAATAATGTAAGAAATGTATAAAGTAAGAAGTCTGGATAGCTTCCATCCAAATGCATATGCTCTTAGAATCCTAAAAGCGTCCTGGTGTACCTGCCGTTAGAACATGAAAGGAACTACGACTGAGCATAACGCTCAGTGAACGGATATAAAGCATGATAGGGAATTACTAAAATGAAACAGATGATAAACTACTGGAGCTGTACGACTGATAAGTAAAGTTGTAGCGGAAATCTGTGTATAATCTGTAAAGCTTGATTTATAAATAATAAAGCTGAACTGTTATCTGTTAAATCCGAAAACATGCATTTACTGTAATTTAATTGCCTGAGCTTATATAGGTCATGTGCTGTAACAACGTTGCATGAATAACTGGAAGGGTGACCTCGTCATGCTGTAGAGGGGTGACCTCTAAATACTGTGTTGGGTGGAGGGATCAGCTCCAATGTGAAGGATGTAGAGCACACACCACATTCACCCTGATAACTTGTAACACATATAAGCCTAGGATGCATCCATACGCCCCACTAATAATACTGATAAAATGGCCAAGCTGAGCTGAGTGGGACGATGCTGGATATCACTCTCCTGCATGTGAGTCACGACACCGGTGCCTCTAGTGTCGTGGTTAGGGTACCTCCGTAACTAGTACATAAACTAATCATGCTTGTATATAATGCTCAGGCAATTTATTTAATTATTAACATGATTACTGATAAGCTTAAACATATACTGGGGAAAACATTTGGCTGAAGATGGGGGAATCCTAATCATGCATAGAAAGTAAGTCCTTACTGAAAGGACGGGAAATCCGTACCTCGTGTCCAGTAATGAAATAAGACTTAAAGCTGGAAGATCTATTCCGACTTCATGGTTACTACATAATTAACGCATGCGGAAATAAGTCGACTGATGTTTATTTATTTTACTGATCCAACTGTTTTTGTTGGATTTAATTTATTCGTGCAATACTGTCTGTATATATAAACTGATAAATCTGAGCCTTCTAATATTTCTTTTAAACATATTTTCGTTCTACTAATAATTATGCTATAACATGTATTCTGACGTTATACTAACTCTATATTTGGTATCCTGCTAAAAATAGAAAGTTTCCTAATTTAGAAAGTTTCCAAAAAATATCTTCGAAATTAAATCATTAATACCCATATATTTTTAATTGGATAAAACGGTAAAGTTAAAATCAATTTAATTTTTATTAATTAAATTAATAAAATTGTACAAGATAATTTATTAATAAAACTTATTTACAAAATGGTTTACTGATTTGAATAAATCCCATGGTTCCTACTGTTTTCATTATATTCCCACTGTTAGTTATAGTTTACCACTGTTTATCTATTTTTCCCACTGTTTATATATTTTTCCCACTGTTTCCCAAACACCCCCTTATGGCGAGTAAACCCAAACACCCCCTGTTACGAAGCAAACACCCCTGATGGGGTTTCTTTTAGCTGCGGTCGCTGGACCAGACCCAAGCCGCCCCTGTGTGGGTCACGGCTGGGCAGAGAAGGAACCACCGAGACCTTATGGTCTCGGTTTTATGCATCAACACCCAAAACCCCGAACCCTTAATCATATAACCCCTGTTTGGGTGGGTTTGGTTCGTGGCTGGCCAAAGAAAAAGGACACCACGAGACTGTGTCTCGGATGGGAATCAACACACGCCACCAAGACTGGTGGTGTCTTGGTTTTCGTGCAGCCATCCATTCCGACATCCCCAGTATAGATCGTGAATAAGCAAACAGAAAGAAAGAAAAATGCGAGTGGGATTACCTTGGTTTACGTGAAAGGAGAGAAAGTAAAAATCAAACGACATCTTCTGTCTGTCTTTTTCTGTCGCCACTCACAAACCCTAATTCCTTTTCTTCTTTTTTTTGTTCGTTGTATGTGTAAAAGGGGAAACCCCCGTTTCTTTTCTTTCTTTGGAACCAAACGGGCCAAAGCCCAGTTCTTTCCCTTTTTTTTTACCAAACGGCCAAAAGCCCTTTTCCACTTTTCTCTCTTTTTTTTTACACTTAAATGTCATGAATACTTGTTTTTATTTCTCGTGTCTTTGTTTCTGAATCGCGGTAATTATTTTTCGTGTAATAATACATACGTAATATATTCTGAAACTTAATAATTATTTTCTGAATAATTATTCATTTGTAATATTTAAATAAACGGAGACTACGCGTATTTACTATTAATGTTTAATTATTTCTGTAAAATAATAATTCGTTTGTAATATTTCTGAGACTAAATACTTCTTATCTGAATAAACTGTAATATTTATAGTATTTAAATAAACCGGGATTGCGTATTTAATTTATGCGTTTCTATCTCTGTCTAATAATTAATACTTATATAGTTTATCAAAATTAAACTGCGTATTTAAATATTCTGATTTTTAAATACGGGTTTTACAATTCTTCCCCTCTAAAAACAATAATTCGTCCCCGAATTAAAGATACGACCATACTGGGTTTTACAATTCTTCCCCTCTAAAAGGAAAAATTCGTCCTCGATTTAGAACATAAAGCCGCTGAAAGGGTATAAACATGACATGACTGAAGTGAACATGGAACGTGACATGACTGATAGAACTTAACTGGATTTATTGAAGGAAAGGGGGGTGAGAGGTCCGGATGGACTCCTCCGTTTTGAGTAGCTTCCCGCTCGAAACAATTCCTTCAAGGGTATAAACATAATGAAAATCTTGGTCCTGATGACCCTGTCCTGACGATGCTGAATAGTTTCTGGTTCTATACTTAAGATATCTTTTCTGAATCTGAGTGAATAAGCTATAGCATGTAGGATACATGAAGTGGTACGTATAATTATCCTGAAAAGATAACATTTATATCTCTGAGCAAGCTGCTGAGAATATATATAGGGACGAACTACGTGAATAATTGTGAACATGCTAAGTGAGCAATTGTGAACGTGGTTCATAATTATATGAGGAGCGCTGGCATGGAATTAGAATATGATAAGTGAATCATACTGTGAACGTGATACTAGAACATATTACGAACGTATGCTGACTGAGGGATGAATGCCAAACGATACGGCCTGAGATGTGAAACGTCTGCCTGGTTATGGAATAGTTGTGCTAAACTTGAGTCTTGTCTCTCAAACTTTCTGTAACCGTATTCGGTAATAAACTGAGAAACGTGTATCGTGAAATGGCACACGAACTTGAACGTGAACAATGTTATGAACACAAACGTGAGCTTAAATTATGAGATATCATAAAAGATGAACTGAAACAGCATCATACCGCGAATGAGACGTAAACGTGAAAGTGAAAATAAACATGAATTTAAAGTGGGCGTAAACATACACTTGATCGTGAACATGAATTCTTTCTGATATGATGGTCAAAGGAATGCCTTGAATTCGTACAATTTACTACTGAATTTTAAAATTTTCTGCAGATCTGCTACTACGTGATCCTTTCGGATGAAAGAGACGCGCAGGCTGATTACATGGTTGATGATAACTTAGATAGTATCATACTTTCTCTGAGTCTATGGAAAAACTTATAACAATCTCCATGGAGTCTTGTCTCATTTCTGTTCAGAAATTTCTAAGGGTTGTAGTAACTTACTAACATGACGGCGTTCTATCTTGAACCTGCAGTAGGTCAGGCATCTAGATGTGAACATAGCTGCATTAATGTGTGATGCGGATTCTATCAAAGTGAACATTCTGGTGGAAATCTGGTTGAATAGTCATAAAACATTTTTAGTGAGAACTGTCGGCAATTTCTGTGGTAGTAGTCAATTGAGTTCTAGAAAATTTGTACTTCGTTCACAAGCGTCAGTCGGGACCATCAGGTGATGGCCTTCACCTGCGCAGGATTGTCTGAAATTTCTTGCTGTTGAGATGTGGTGACTCAGAACTGCCACATTGTTCAAGTGAGATTTATATCTGGAAGGTTGTGTATAAAAATAACTCCTATTGAAGATTCGGTACAATTGTGAGAAGATGAGTCTCGTGTTCTTCTCTAGTATTAGGCATATCAGAATGTGATCAATGAATATAATGATGATATTACATGAGAGTCATAAAAAAAAATTTATTCATAATTTCATATCTAATTGGAGCGTTAGGGAGCTCAGAAGTATAAAATCAAAAAAAAAATTTTAGAGAGACTGTAATATGTGCAACAGCAGTCTGGAAACGTCATGTTCTTTCTCTCACCACTGATGGTAGCATGATCGAAAATTTGTTCTGGAAAATATTTAAGACATCGTAGCAGGTCAGGTAACCTCCTATTCGTGGAATGAGTATCGTTTTATGAATGGCGATCTCGTAAATTTTCGGTGATCGATACATGATCTCATGGTACCGGCCTTCTTTCTGATAGACAGAAACGATACACCTCCTGGTGGTGCGTTAGGGCGAATAAAGCCTCGTTCTGGTAATCCTTGCAGCAATTGCTGCAACTCTTTTAACTTAGCTTAAGCCTTGTGATCAAGAGTTCTGAAAACAGGTTCTGTTCTTGAGACTAGCTCGATGTTAAATTCCTGTCTCGTGGTTAGGAAGGAATTTCTTGAAAACTTTCTGAAATTATATCTGGAACTCTGGAATAATCTGCTGATCATGAATTTAAGGAATTTCAGAAGTGAATTAATAACAGGTAGGTAAAAGTCTTCGTAGCTATGGACTGATAGTCACGCGCTTGTAAGGCAGAAATAATTCGTACTGATTTTCTGACCGAAAGTATAATGAATATATTTGGGATTTAGTAAGACGGATCTCGTCGTTAACTGAAAATAAGGCTTTAATAAATATGGTGATACTGTTGAGTCCTTTCTGGCTGAGAGGTAGGTAAATACCTGATTTACATAAAGCTGACATAGGAATACGATCAGTAATGTGGCGACTTCCACTGAGTGGGTTCGTCTGTAACCTCACATAATGATTACCGTGTGTTTAATCTGAATAATAATCTAGTGGTGGTGACTGAATTTTAATGATCTGATTCATGCGTGACATAATAGAACGGGTATACCCCTTTCTGAAGGGTACCCTGAATTTCTGAGGGCCTGGTTTAGAAACATACTGGAGTTAGGAGTTCTAACTCGTACTCTGAGAAGATATTCGTATGACGTGTATAATGACTGGTGTCCTGGTGTCTTCTGAAACGATACTTGAGATTTGTGTCTTGACTGTTGTCTGGACATGTATTTTAATGGATGAACCTGGACAAGGCGGAAAATATTTGGTAACTGCTAGGATTGGCGGACCGGTTAGACTACTGACCTCTTGTATTTCTTGTCACGTCCGTGCCGGAGTTCCGATGGTTACTGACTGATTAATTATAAGTACGATGGTTGTCACTACTGCTTTGTCTGTCACTTTTCCGACGGTCGTTATCATGACCGTGATTCATGTAATTATTTCTGCTGAGTGGCCGGCTGGGTTCCGGTTCCCACTCTTCTGAATGAACGGTTAGTTGAGTGAAGTGTGACATTTAGCTGAGAAAGTAAAAGCGTGGAATTGAATGGTAGTGTCAGATGGTAGAAGTTTACTCTCGTCAGAAATTTCAAATTTATAGTTTTCGTCCTTGTTCTATAGAGTCTTCATAGTATAAACTGCATCAGCATCTTGAGAAATCCCAAAGTATCAGCAGCATCAGCAATTGTGAGGTCTTCAAAGTGTTAGCGGCATCAGCATCTAGCAAAATCTTCAACTCACAAGCAGCATCAGCACCTGGTAGAATATCGAAAAATGGAAACGCCTGAGATGATTGAGGATCGATTAGCAATATCCATTGAGTAGGGTACCTGGAGTACACCTGGACTACTATACATGAAGTATAAAATGAATAATGCACATGAAGCATATTTGAGACACTGTACGTGAAGTACACATGAAATACTGTACATGGAGTATAACTGAGACACTGTACATGGGGTACATATAGAATACTGTACATGGAGCTGGTGGAAATTTTATGGGATGATCGATACTGGTGTCGCTTGTCTGACATTATCAAAGAAATAAATTGATTTAAACGGTAGTAAACTGAACTGAAACGATTAACATGATAGGCTGATAATTTCTGTATAGACTTAATGCTGGTTGTATAGAGGCTAAAAGTATGACTAAACGGAGTTTCATCAACATTTAGTATAAAGACATGGTTGTTAAAGACCAGAACATGATTTATCATGAAATAGTATTTTACTGTAATCCTTCTGTATCTTAGCATGAAACATTATCATTATGTTGAAAACATAATACTTGTAAGGAAACATGAAACTAAATCATCATGTAGATAACATCAACGTGAGGGTATGCAAATTTGACTGTCACAAGGAACATAAAAAGTCAAATCAACTGAGGTGTAATATCAACTAATGTGGACGGCTATGGTTCAATCCACAGAATTCAAAGAAGAAAACATGAGACTAAGTATGGGGTATTCTGGTTCGATCCATACTGGTCAAAAGTTTCTGAGAACTGTCATGTATAGAAATTTAGAATCTCGAACTAAATATGGATGCCTGTAGTTCGATCCATACTTGTCAAAATTTATGAAATGTCCTGATATGACAAAGGTGAACAACTGTGGATCGGTTCACAAAACATCATTTGACTGAAGAGCATGAAATTTGACTTGAGAAATGGTGAACGTTTATGGCTGGTTCACCAAGTGATATTTGACTGAAAACATGAATCTGTCATGAGTAAGGGTAAACGCCTATGGTCGGTTTACCAATACAAAATCTGAACGGCAAGGGTGAACACCTATGGTCAGCTCACCAAAACGAAAATTCGCTAAAAAGCACATGCGACTAAATATGGCTAGTTATGTACCAACCTTTTACTTAGTCAAAACTTTAAGAAAATTGACTGATAAATGAAGAAAACTGACTGAATAATCCATGAGAAACATGAAGATAACAACGCCAAAATCTGGGAAGTTCCTGGTGACTACCCACTAGTCACAGGTCAAGTTTTAGAGCCTACAGGTCGAACCTTGCGCTCTGATACCATAATTGTAACACCCCACTTGGATAAGTGGACCGTTACGTGAATTTATGGCGTGTCATCAAAGCATAAGGTAAATGTCCTAAAACATTAACTGACCATAAAGGAAATACCGGAATCAAACATCAGCAATCCAAACATAAGCCCAAAACATGAAAAATAAAATACTGAATGAAAGGACTAAACAATGTCCAAATAAGCAGAATAATGTAAGAAATGTATAAAGTAAGAAGTCTGGATAGCTTCCATCCAAATGCATATGCTCTTAGAATCCTAAAATCATCCTGGTGTACCTGCCGTTAGAACATGAAAGGAACTACGGCTGAGCATAACGCTCAGTGAACGGATATAAAGCATGATAGGGAATTACTAAAATGAAACAGATGATAAAATACTGGAGCTGTACGACTGATAAGTAAAGTTGCAGCGGAAATCTGTGTATAATCTGTAAAGCTTGATTTATAAATAATAAAGCTGAACTATTATCTATTAAATCTGAAAATATGCATTTACTGTAATTTAATTGCCAGAGCTTATATAGGTCATGTGCTGTAACAACGTTGCATGAATAACTGGAGGGGTGACCTCGTCATGCTGTAGAGGGGTGACCTCTAAATACTGTGCTGGGTGGAGGGATCAGCTCCAATGTGAAGGATGTAGAGCACACACCACATTCACGCTGATAACTTGTAACACATATAAGCCTAGGATGCATCCATACGCCCCACTAATAATACTGATAAAATGGCCAAGCTGAGCTGAGTGGGACGATGCAGGATATCACTCTCCTGCATGTGAGTCACGACACCGGTGCCTCTAGTGTCGTGGTTACGGTACCTCCGTAACTAGTACATAAACTAATCATGCTTGTATATAATGCTCAGGCAATTTATTTAATTATTAACATGATTACTGATAAGCTTAAACATATACTGGGGAAAACATTTGGCTGAAGATGGGGGAATCCTAATCATGCATAGAAAGGAAGTCCTTACTGAAAGGACGGAAAATCCGTACCTCGTGTCCAGTAATGAAATAAGACTGAAAGCTGTAAGATCTATTCCGACTTCAAGGTTACTACATAATTAACGCATGCGGAAATAAGTCGACTGATGTTTATTTATTTTATTGATCCAACTGTTTTTGTTGGATTTAATTTATTCTTGCAATACTGTCTGTATATATAAACTGATAAATCTGAGCCTTCTAATATTTCTTTAAAACATATTTTCGTTCTACTAATAATTACGCTATAACACGTATTCTGACGTTATACTAACTCTATATTTGGTATCCTGCTAAAAATAGAAAGTTTCCTAATTTAGAAAGTTTCCAAAAATATCTTCGAAATTAAATCATTAATACCCATATATTTTTAATTGGATAAAACGGTAAAGTTAAAATCAATTTAATTTTTATTAATTAAATTAATAAAATTGTACAAGATAATTTATTAATAAAACTTATTTACAAAATGGTTTACTGATTTGAATAAATCCCATGGTTCCTACTGTTTTCATTATATTCCCACTGTTAGTTATAGTTTCCCACTGTTTATCTATTTTTCCCACTGTTTATATATTTTTCCCACTGTTTCCCAAACACCCCCTTATGGCGAGTAAACCCAAACACCCCCTGTTACGAAGCAAACACCCCTGATGGGGTTTCTTTTAGCTGCGGTCGCTGGACCAGACCCAAGCCGCCCCTGTGTGGGTCACGGCTGGGCAGAGAAGGAACCACCGAGACCTTATGGTCTCGGTTTTATGCATCAACACCCAAAACCCCGAACCCTTAATCATATAACCCCTGTTTGGGTAGGTTTGGTTCGTGGCTGGCCAAAGAAAAAGGACACCACGAGACTGTGTCTCGGATGGGAATCAACACACGCCACCAAGACTGGTGGTGTCTTGGTTTTCGTGCAGCCATCCATTCCGACATCCCCTGTATGGATCGTGAATAAGCAAACAGAAAGAAAGAAAAATGCGAGTGGGATTACCTTGGTTTGCGTGAAAGGAGAGAAAGTAAAAATCAAACGACATCTTCTGTCTGTCTTTTTCTGTCGGCACTCACAAGCCCTAATTCCTTTTCTTCTTCTTTTTTTGTTCGCTGTATGTCAAAAGGGGAAACCCCCGTTTTTTTCTTTCTTTGGAACCAAACGGGCCAAAGCCCAATTCTTTCCCTTTTTTTTTACCAAACGGCCAAAAGCCCTTTTCCACTTTTCTCTCTTTTTTTTACACTTAAATGTCGTGAATACTTGTTTTTATTTCTCGTGTCTTTGTTTCTGAATCGCGGTAATTATTTTTCGTGTAATAATACATACGTAATATATTCTGAAACTTAATAATTATTTTCTGAATAATTATTCATTTGTAATATTTAAATAAACTGAGACTACGCGTATTTACTATTAATGTTTAATTATTTCTGTAAAATAATAATTCGTCTGTAATATTTCTGAGACTAAATACTTCTTATTTGAATAAACTGTAATATTTATAGTATTTAAATAAACCGGGATTACGTATTTAATTTCTGCGTTTCTATCTCTGTCTAATAATTAATACTTATATAGTTTATCAAAATTAAACTGCGTATTTAAATATTCTGATTTTTAAATACGGGTTTTACACGCACATTAAGATCAAAGCGAGTGGGAAGGATAATTGGAGTAAAGGTAATTTCTCCCTCCGGGTCAACATTTTCATCATCATAAATCGGGTGATCAAACCAAGAATCTTCATCACCGTCATTAGACTCTTCCTCAAATTCCGAAGGAATGTATATAGAAAGTAACTTATTAAAATCCGTAATGAAGAGCTCATCATCACAAAGGTTGTGAGATGTAGGAGGTATGATGCTCTCAAAATCCTCTTGAAACAATGGATTATTATTCATTGAAGCTTCAAAGAGAGGATTTGAGTAGGTCACAAAAGTGTCATCAATCTTGTCATCACAAGAAATATCCGACAAAGTATCAAGTGTGTCGCACTCGGATACAAGATCATCATTCTCATTAGAAAGAAATTCATCGGAGAATTCCTCGAGAATGGTAGGTAAAACATGAGAAACACGCTCGATCTCGAAATCGGTAACGTCTTCACTTCCCCGTGGAAGTGGATCAACAAGTTCATCGGCGAACTTATCGAATGAATAGTCACTAACATCACTCGGTCTGAAGTTAGGAATCAAAGGCTCTTCAAATGAAGATTGTGCCTTAGGATCATCAATTTGATCCTTCGAAGAGAGTGAAAATGAGTCCACTTTTAAACATTGTTCAATTAAAGCAATATCTCTCTCGGGATCAAAATTCTCACTTTTAAACTCACTAGGATCAAATGGTGCACTAAGGTATTCATCAATTTCCTTTTCAATCTTAGAACTATCATCCTCGTGTGGAGTGAGTGGAGATGAGGTAAGATTACAACATGATTCAACAAAACAAGCATCATTCTTTGAAATTAACTTTTCTTCTTCACAAAATGAGGTTTCCAAAATTGGCAAATCACCTTTGTAAAAGAGAGATTCCTTGTTTGTGTTACTTTCAATAGGTTTAACAAGTTTCACACTTTCCACTTTCTTAGGAACCACTCTTGGAATTTTTTCCGGTTTGAAAATCATACGTTTATCCTCATACCACAATTTAAACTCCTCTTTCCCCATATCAACTATAACATCAGCCGTGTACAAAAATGGTCGTCCTAAAAATATAGGCACACGAGGATTTGGCTCATAATCAATGATTGCAAAATCGGCAAGGTAAATGAACTCCCCCACTTTAACAATGACATTTTCCGCTATACCAACCGGATGGGTGGTGGTACCATTAGCAAGCTCAATGATCATTCGAGTGGGCCTAAGTCGTTCATAGTCAAGAGTCTTCCAAATGGCTAAGGGCATTACGTTAATACTAGCTCCTAGATCGGCTAGAGCTTTGTATTCCCCAAGATCATCAAAAACACAAGGTATCAAGAATTGACCCGAATAATTATATTTCTTGGGAAAGAAATCTAAGAAATCCGAGGTACTAATCACATTTAAATTATCCTTGGTGACATTAAGAAAAGTTTCTTTAGGTGGAACATAAAGCTCAATCACTCTTTCTAAATTATCATCATCATAAGTGGTGATAGCCTTAAGCTCTCCCCTCGGGTTTGGAATGGTATTACTAGGTAAGCAACCCGAAGAAGAGGACGGTTTGGATATAAATCCCTCTAACATCGAAAGCAATTTATTTTGACTTTGTTCCATACTTTGTTGCATACGGGTTTGACTTTGCTCTAATCTTTGTTCAATTCTTTGTTCAATTCTTTGTTGGTTAAGCTCAATCTTATTATTTTGCCCCTTAAGCGTATTTTGAAACTCATTTTTCAAAGTTTCCATTTGTCCTTGAATGTTATTTTGAAAAGCTTTCAAATTTGCCTCATTCGTTTTAATATAGCTTGACAAATCATTTTGGTTATTGCTTTGAAAACCTTGATTGTTTTGATTTGCATTAAACCCATTTCCTTGATTGTAATTACCTTGGTTACCACGGTTAAAATTATTCCCATTGTTTCCATTGTTGTACCTATTTTAAACCGGTGGAGCAACATGATTTTGACGAGGAACTTGACCGTTGGAGCCATAAGTTCCCGTCGCGGAAAAAGCACTAGCTTGATCAAACCCCGTGGTTGAACAAGCATAATTAGGATGTGCTCCACCACATGATACACAAAAATTCTCAACCATATTAATCGATCCATGAGGATTCTTCTTAAGCTCATTCAAAATCGTGTCAATCTTAGAGTCCAATCTAGCAATCTCGGGATTAAATGAATTCACATTGGAAACACTCGGTGTGTTTCGTGAATATTGTGCTCTAGACTTATTCTTAATTATACCCCACGCGTCTCTTGGAGTTTTTCTTAAAAGATTACCACCCGCGGCGGCATTTAAAGAATCTTGTTCAATCATATTAAGCCCATTATAAAAAGTATTGATTTGGTGCAATTCCGAGAAACCGTGGTGTGGACATTGTCTTAACAAATCTTTAAATCTTTCCCAAGCAACCCCAAACGATTCATGCACTTTTTGTTCAAATCTAGTGATCTCGTTCTTAAAGTGTGTTGTTTTGGATGGTGGAAAGAAATAATTCATGAACTTAGACATTAAATCATCCCATGTTAAAATAACCCGGTGGTTCTTTTTAAATCTTAGCGTTACCCTCGAGCGAGTACGGAAAAAGCATGAGATTAGTCGCGTCATTCGGCACATCTCTAAACTTGAGAGTCGAGGTAATTCGAAGAAAATTCCGAATGTGAGAATGCGGGCTATCGGTCTCATTGCCACGAAATTGGTCGGCACGAGTGAGCGATGAATGACCCGTCTTAATCTCAAAATGATCCGCCAAAATAGCCGGCACAATGATTTCTTCCCCATACTCTTCGGTGGTGCACGGAGAAATTCCTCCATTGTTCGGTTATCGGCCATCTCTACAACAATAGGTGGAAGCTCGGGTTCCACTATTCGTTGTTGACGATTTCTATTTCTACGAGGAATATTTTCAAGCCTATTGAAATCAATCACAAGTCGAGAAGAACGTAATTGCATACACTACAATGACGAGAATTTTAGAGGATTGAAGAAAAGAAATTAGACAAGAAGAAGATTATTTTTGGTATTTTTATTTGGGTATTGCTCAATAAAAAATTATCGATAAAAAACAAGGAATAAGGATAACTACTATGTAAGTAAATTACCCTCGGTCGACTTTGAAACGATAGGTGAAATCCTAAACGTATCGAGGTTCAATAAGTAAACTACAAAAGTAAGATTTAATACTACTTGAGTTGGCAAACCAATAATCGGTCGTCCCTCTCAATATACGCACAAGCAAGCGGGGAAACGAGGTGGCACAAAGCACTTAAAAACCTTTTTCCTTAGACGGCCTTTTATAGCACGTCGCCTTATACCGACCTTATAGTTTGTATAAATCGAGTTCAAACTTCTTATTAGTATTTATCTATTTTGCCCTTTTTTTCGTTTTGGATTCGAATACAATAGCTAGGTGATGAAATCCCAACTAAGGTCTTATTCGGAAATATGTAAATTTATTGTTCTACGTAATACAATATAGTAATCACAAAAAACACGAAAAACGAAACATACTATAATAATAGAAAAATAACAAAACTTTCCGAGGACGGAAAGGGTCTTCAAATCAACGATCAACAAATCTCACAAAGACGAATCATACACAAGATCCCCGGCAGCGGCGCCAAAATTTTTGATGTAGAGTGGAATGTATATGTGATAATTAAGATACGTTATAGGGTAAATTAGAAAATTACCTTTAGAAAAAAGTAATAGACTAAAATTACCAAAGACGAATTCAATTAAACACGTGGATGAACCAAGTTCGTTGTACACGAAGATCAAGTGAATTTGAGACGTTTAGTTTTGATTTGGACAATTGATATGAATTCGATTTAGGTTTTTAAAACTAAAATTAATTCTACCAATTTAAAACTAATTAATCCTAAGTGCATGAATCGTTACCCCGAATTAATTAATCTAAAAACAGTTAACACTACTTAAAAAAAATTTAAACTAGTTAAAATCCTATTTAAAATAAACTATTTAATTAAAATACTTTTTCCAATATTTAAAAATCTATTTAACTTAAAAAAAATGTTAATCTAAAATTTAATTAAATCTATTAAAAAGTAAATTTCTATTTATAAAACTATGTTTATTTAAAACTAATTTAATTAAAATTTAATTATTTTGAAAACTAATTTTTATAACTAATTTACTTCCTAAAACTAATAAAACATTTTTATTTTGTTTTTATTTAATTATTATTTAATCTTTATAAAAAATAATTTGTAAAACTAATTAAAACTATGTAATTAAAATTAACTAAAAGCTGGCAATCACTTAACAATCTATATTAACTACAAGAGGAGTAAGTTAACACAAAAAGGTGGCTAGATAAACTGGTTAACACGTTGGGCCCATGACCAGGAGGTCATGGGTTCGAATCTTGCTGGAGACATTTTTTTGATATATTAATTTTTGGACAAAAGATGAAAACTGCCAGTCACAGGAATGGCCAAATGTGATGATAAATTTTTGACTGATTAAATCAGTATAGATCACACAGACCAATTGAATCTGTGTGCATTTGTGCTCAGCAAACAATCAGATTAAATCTCATGAATCAGCAAACTGGTACCAAGAAAATCTAATAAGAGAGTACAAAATTATCACAGATAAATGCGAAATTAGCTTAACCTTATCAATCAAAACTATATCAGCAAAATTTAAACCTACAAACTCAGCTTATACTAGTTACAAAACTGACTTAATAAATCTTTTTAAAACCAAGAAAAATCCATCAGACAATTACAACTACTAAAACGCAACAATCAAATATCAGGTTAAAACGAGATTAAGCAGATCTCAAAAGCTTCCATATCATTCATTTAAATAAAACAGCTTTGAAAATTAACTGATAAATCTCACAAACCAGCAGATTAGAAAATTTATATCAAAACTCAGCAAAGGACATAACCTTAACAGATTAATCTGGATAGGTTCTACAATTCAGCTAAACAAACCCAAACTACACCCAAACTCTAATATTAAGCAAATAGAACTTGTTGTTAAAACAATGAGGCAAACTTAAAACACAAATCAGATTAAAATCAACAAAAAACTTGCATACTGAAAATCTCATATATTCAGATTAATAAACAGATTTAACCAAAACCATTATTTCAAATCAGATTCATTAACATCTAAAACATCACCATGTTACTCTGATCTATCTAACAGTTACTTAATAAAAATAATCATTTAAATTGAATCATGTAAACATGTAACTATAGCAGATTCATTAACAGATAATAACTCTTATTAAACCATCAGCCTATGCAATAGCAGATTCATTAAAGAAATAAAACAAATAAAATTAAAAAAAGGTAGAACCTATTGAAGATATCCGTTGGGTAGAAGGCGAGCGCTGAGCTGCCTTAGAACTAAACCGACACAACCATCAACCACCATTAACATCACCATTCGAACCACTTGAACCGCACAAACCAATATACTATTCGAACCAGACAACTTATTTATGAAACTTTCCAGTAGGGAAAGTTTTTCCCTAATTTTCACAATGATTATTTAATAAAAGCTATTAATTAGCTTAATCAAATAATATTCATACAATGTGAAACAGATTATAAAAATTATAATTGTAATAAATTTTTGACAATAAATTAAATAGAGACAAATTCAACTCAATTAAAACTTTTATTAATCACTTGAAAGGATTACAATACTAAGAAAATAAAATTACAATTACTCTTAAATCTATTTTAACATCATAACAGTAAAGTAAAAAATGGGATGATTTATACTAAAAATACTAAGGGTATTTATAGGAGAACCCAAGGGCTTGGGGTTATGAGTTTGTTGAGCAGCATATTCCATCTGAGCCGTTGATGAAGCATCTCGTCTTTCTCTTTCCTTATTGTTATGATCCAAGGGTGGATATGAGCTCATGGTCACACGGATTGCCAATGTGGAAATCCGTTGTGCTTCTTGTGCTACTTCCTTGCAGATTTGGCCTATAATGATTGGTGGATTGGGAGAGATGCGTTGTTTCAGCCAGTTAAATGATGCCACGTCACTTGCATCTCCACCTTCAACATCCGAATTAATAGGGGATTTAATTCCATATGAGTGTGAACCACACGAGTGATAAAATCAAAAAGCACCAATTATTTATTTGTGATTTGTATTTTAGGGTTAAGAAAATAGTGATGTGATGTCTGGTTTATTTTTGGGGGTGAGGGAAAAGAAAGGTGAGCATAGAAGATATCGAAAGGGTTTTTTAATTGTATGTGGTGGACGATCAAAGTTTGGGTAAGTGGGGTTTATTAAACGTTTATTGTTTGACCAAAAAGTTAAACAACCCTTTCTTCGTCTCTTTATTAAAACTGATGGGCTTGGGCCCTTATTTCTTCCTTCGTTTCTTCATTAACAATTGGGCTTGTGATGGGCTTTTATTCCCAAAAGTGTATAACTCGTTTCCACAAATGGGCTATTGGGCCCATTAACCAAATGTGGTACCCACAAAGCCCAATAGACTTTGATAAAATTTATCCTCAAAAACGAACTTGTTTTTGTCTTCCTCGATCTTTTCTTCAAACTCGTGCCGGTTTTTGTCGATTTTCGCGAACTTGGTACCTACACACATCAAACAACAAACCAAGCATATACAAGGAAATATTTGAACATTTTATGCTTTTATTTATTGTTTTAAGATATAATTGATATGAGTAAAATCAATCATATCAATGGTACTATTGATTGTTAGGAATTGAGATTGATTGTTATGGTGTTCACATGCCAACCAGGATCCTATATCATATCACTGACCATTTTCTGTTAAATCAGTTTCTCATTTGTTTCGATCTTGATCTTTTGCGTTGAGCTGGCGATGCTTAAATAAAGTGATTTATAATCGTTGAAATAAATTGGCCATTTATTTGAACAAGGAAATTATAAATTGTTGAACTACGAATTTCTGAATCTTATTCGGATGGACTTGATCAATCCATGGAAATAATGATTCATAAATGTGTGGGCTTAAGCATATAGCATCTGCGTGATTAAACTCTTATTTCATAATTTGTTTGCTCGATTCATTCTTTGATTTTGTTCCTTTAATTCTTTGATCGTGAGATGGTTGTATTGGGGCTTTTCCAAAACCGTCAAATGAGGAGGATATCAAGCGTCTTTGAAAAACACTGAAGAAATCTTCTTCTAGTGGGACCGAGGAGCCTTCTTAGTCACGTGAATTACCTAGTAACTCTTGTGTATTAGTTAATCAATTGTAGTATCTTTCAAATCACTAACTAAACTGTGACAACAGTTAGTAGGACTAGTCTTTTAAGTTGTATGGCATTAGAAGATGATTATCTATAATGTTTGACAATACAACTTGTACTAGTTTGTGATCAATGGAATGACTATCTTTTGATTCCTGATTCTACATCGTTCTATTATTATCTTTATTTGCTTTTCTCTTAAAATTCCTGTGGTACAACGCAACCATTGAATGAATACTCATTATGATTTGATTTGCGTTGCACAATAATCATACAATCAATGAAAGCTAAGACTGAAGCACGAAAGCGCCAAGTTATTAGTGAATAAGTTGATGTATCTTTAACCGAATTCATGGCCAACATGAATGATGGATCTGGAACTGGAGCTGAAGCTACAACTGGTGGAACTTGAACCAGTGGAGCTAAAGCTAGAGCCAATAAATGTTCGTGGTACTGATGGAACAAATGTACCGGAAATTAGAAGCTATAACTACACTTCATTCATCAAGTGAAAACCTTAGACTCTTAAGGGGACTAAAGATGATGGAGGATTGTGTCAGTTGTTGAAAAGCTTGCGTGAGTCTTTCGAATCAGTGACCCTAATCAGGAGGATAAGGTGCAGTTTGAAATTGCTACTCTCCAAGGTCGTGCATTAATTTGGTGGAATGTCATACTTGCTTCCATAGGTATCATTACTTATGGGACACCATGAACTAAGGTGAGGAAGCAGTTAACTGAGGAGTTTGTCCTCGAAGTATTTCCAAAGTATCGAGGAAGTGTTGTATAATCTGAAACTGAAAGGGAACTAACATTGGTAGATATACCAAGTGTTTCCATGAGTTGACTCCTTTATGTCCAAGAATGGTGGAACCCGAACTGTCAAGGTCAAGCAGTGTATTCACGGCTGACCAAGAATATACGCAGTGAGGTGACTTCTTCTAAGCTATTTACTATTTGTGAAGCTGTCTACTTGGCCTATTAGCTCATTGGACACATAATTCAAGGCAAGGCTGATGAGGTTACTGAAGGGAAAATAATTCCAAACTGAACTTCTTTTCGTGCATTAGAGCTCGTAAGTATACTGAAAAAGGTTGTGGATTATTCATGGCTTAGGTATCGTAGAAGGAATTGTAAGAGAAGTAAGCAGAAATACTCTAGTCATTCATGACTGTCCCGAATTGTTTCTGGAAGATTTGCCAAGGCTTCCGCCTCCAAGGCAAATAGAATTCCTAATTGATCTAATTCCTGGTGTTGCAACTGTGGCACATGAGCCATATTTATTAGCACCATCCGATTTGAAGTAATTATTTGTGCAGTTTTAAGAACTATCCGATAGAGACTTTATTCGACTGAGATCGTCAGTTTGTAGAACTCCTATTCTATTCGTTAAGAAGAAGGATGATTCGTTTCGTATGTGTATCGATTACCGAGAGTTGAATAAGCTAACGATCAAGAATCGCTAACCGCTTACAAAATTTATGATCTATTTGATCAAATTCAAAACTCCCGTGTTTTCTCCAAGATTGATCTTTGTTTTGCTTAACATCAACTTCGCATATGCGAGGAAGATATACCTATTACGGCGTTTAGAACTCGTGATGATCATTATGAGTTCAGGGTTATGCCTTCTGGGTTGACCAATACACCTGCTATATTCATTGACTTAATGAATTGTATGTGTAATCCGTTTCTTGATAAATTCGCAATCGTTTTCATTGATGATATTCTAATCTGCTCGAAGAGCGAGGAAAAACATGTCGAACACTTAGGGATTATCTTGAACTTGTTAAAGAACGAAAAGTTGTACGCGAAATTCCCAAAGTATGATCTTTGGCTTAGTTCCGCACGATTTCTCTTACATGTGATTGATAAAAGTGGGGTACATGTTGATTCTGCAAAAATCGAAGCCATCGAAAATTTGACTGTTCCAACTACTCCAACTAAAGTGCGACAATTTCTAGGTTTGGCTGGTTAATACCGAAGGTTTATTGAAGGATTCTCTTTGATGTCAAAACCATTAACTAAGCTAACTAGTGCATATTTGTAGCAAACTTAGAATTAATGAGGAAACTACTCAACCCATGACTTGTAAATGGGTGCGGTGATTTTTACTCCCTGTCTATTAAGACATTAATTATATGGCACTAAATGTACGGTATCCACCGATAGAAAGAGCCTACAATGTATTATGGATTAAAAAGAGGTAAATAAACCTCTAAGTGATTACGATCGTATTACTCGTTATCATTTGGGAGGAAAGAGCAAATTACAATGGATTCATTGTTAAGCTCTTGAAAACTCAGTCTGAATTTGATTCAATTTGTGTCAATGTTGACTGATTGACTCTGCTCATTTCATTTCGATAAATTAATCGATCGTGCTAATTAAGAATTGTTCATTAACCACTCGTAGTAGACATGAAAGTTATGATAATGTGAAGCGAAAACCTTTGGAATCTGAGGTAGGTGGAAAAGTTATGCCAAACCTTTCATCATGAAAAGGGTGTTATATATTATTTGAAAAACGTGGGAAGTGAAGTCCCCGTTAGTTGGACCATTCGAGATGATATCGAGAGTAGGTCCGGTGGCATGAAAACTTAAATTACCTAGAGAGCTACAAGGAATTCACAATACTTTTCACATGTGGAACCTAAAGAAATTTCTTCCCAACGAAGAGCTTACTAACCCTCTTGATGAAGTATGAATAGACGGTAAGTTGAATTTCATCAACGCGCCTGTTGATATTATCGATAAGGAATTTAGACAACCGAAGCAAAGTTTAATTCCTATTGTCAAGTGTGATGGAACTCAAGACGAGGACCAAAAAACAATTACCTCTTTAATTTCAACGAGCAATCGAGGAAGAACGCAAGTTGATCTTCGGGACGAAGATCCCAATTTGGTGGGGATAATGTGACAATCCGTCAATTACCGGTCGATATTTTAATCTCGACTATTACGTATTATATGTTTACTTTAATGAGAATTTTAAATTATCGGCTAACCGAGAAGGTTATGACTTGAAACTTAACGTAAGAATGTCGTTTAGATGAAAACCGACAAGAAATACATTAAGTATCGATATTACATTCTCAAATTATCATATGAATGATTTTATTGTATTTATTTTTATTTCTCGTGTTTTACGTTTCAACGAATGACGAGAACTATTAATGATCGCGATACCGACGGATGCCTAAAAATTTACGTTTGATTATCGATTGTCTCGATAATTAATATTTTCGACGTTTTTTATTTAATTACGTTTTAAGTCGTGTCGAAGTTACATTATTATATTTTTAAGTGCGTTTTAATTTTTAAGAAGTATTTTTACGAAACCCGAGCCCCGTAAATATTTTTAAGTTTGACTAATAGTCATTTTCTACCCTTTAAATTACTTAATTAATTTTTGGTCCAAACTATACCTAATTGACAAAAACTACCCTCACCCCACTATATATACAAATTCCACTAACTTCCCTCATTATTTTACACATAATTTTCACACACATAAAAATTGCATCTCTCTCTCCCCTTTTCTTCTCTCTTAGCCGTGACCCCCTAGCCCCAAAAACCTTCAATTTTCTTGAAATCTAGCTTGAATCTCCCAAAACTAATCAAAGTCCCATCTTAATCTTTGAAAGATGATCACAACCATACCAAAATTTCCAACATGCAACAAGTTTTGATGTTTTGATAAAACAAGAAATTGTTGAAGGTATTTTTATTATATGCATGTAATGATCTAGTAAAGAACATGTTAATTTCATATAAAAAGTTTGATTTTTAATCTTTGATTTTTGTATTGATCAACATGCAAGTGTTAGGATCAATTCTAATCAATCAAACAAGCTTGAAAAAGATTTTATCTTGGTGTTTTTTACCATAAGAGCCACAAAATTTTGGGGCTTTATGGTGTTATTGATTATTTGATCTCCTAAAATAATTGTAAGGTTCCAATTACTTGTTATTGTTATTATATTTTTTTATGATTGCATGCAAGAGTTTATTTATTTTTGGTAACATGCATGTGACATGCAAGTGATTTAGAGGTGTTAGGTGTTGTTATGGATGATTAATATAGGTTAATTGAAGGTTAGATGATGTTAAAAATGGGTCAAAATGAGTGTTGGTGTGATTTTTAAATGGGTATTTTACAACAGTGGGTTAAAGGCAAATTTACGTGGGTCAAAGTTTTATAAAAGATTGATATTATAGGCTAGTGTTGTAGAGATTTTCCTAAGCTTCGATTTGATATAAGGTAGAGCTTCTAACTCATAACGAGCGAGAAGTTATGCTAGTTTTAGTATTCATGTACCGGGAGACGAGTATCGGCATAATCCAAAAAGTGTTGTTGATATTTGGATCGAATCTCGGGGAGTATAGAATGAGTTTTGAAAATGTTCAAGGGCTGTTTTAAGTTGCTAAACCTCAGGTCATGAGTCTATTTTTAAACCCGAGTGTTGGTTTAGTAAATGGAATTGTTTAGATATGTCAAAATGGTTTTACAAGTCAAAGGCGTAAAACTGTCCGATTTTTATAACACGAAGGTGTGTCGGGCAAAAGGCCTTAGAAGTAATATTTTTGAATGAAATTTAAACTGAGTCTTATTCATATTACATATGAGTTTGTGACCCCAAGTTTCGTCGAAAACAGAATAGTTAAAGTAGGGTAAAAAAATTGTACTTTCGGTAAGTACCGGCAGATTTTTATCGAGGGTACAATTTAATATAGTTAACATGTAAAAGGGTATAGTAATATCACTTGTATTTTTATTTTTTCGGGATTGCCGTGGTTTTGAAATTATTATTTTTATATTATTTAAGTATGATTTATACTTAAATCGATTATTAACGGACGCGCCTTATTTGGTAGGTTGCGGTTTTCGTGTTTAAACGGGCATCACTAATCGTCGACGATCGTCTCATTACTACTATTGGCTAAGGTGAGTCTATAGCCTCGCTTTTAACATGTTTACTTGTTTTATAAAACCCGCGAGGGGGATAACATGCTTGTTTTATTAAAAATAAAGAGTACAACTATAAGTTGCGGTAAACCAATTGAATGCTGCAACTAAAAGTTGTGGAAGCTCTATTTTACTTGCAAAGTAATTATTAAAAAATAAAGGGTACAACAAGTGTTGCTGTAAACCCATGAATGGGAGCAACCAGAAGTTGTGGTAAACCCATAATTGTTTTAAAATAGAACACAAGGAACCTGAATGTATTCTTAGATGATAGTTATTACATAAGTTCGCTTTAGCCTTAAAATACCCATGAATCGTGAGTATGTTAATCGAAAGAACGCTAATACTATAGATAGATCTATCGGGGTGACGCCCAGTCCGGTCGCGACTAACTATCGCGTGGTGCCGTGATGCACTAGTAATGAAACATCGGATGCATTGTAATAGAGAAATATACGTACTTGGCTAGGTGTATTGGGCTGAAATAATATATGTTAATGTTCAATGTCACGAGGCTTATGTAATAACACCGATAATTATGTCCGTACAACATAATTGTCTTTCGATGAACTATTAACCATGAACGGTTATTTTAAATACTTGTTTTCTCTTTATTTAAATTAAAACTCTATAGATTCACTCGGCAAATTTTGCTGACTTTTTAGCATGTTTTATCTCAGGTCCATATAGAAGGCACTCGATGAAGGCGGTTTCGTGAAGCTTGCATATTTGAAATATTTTGGCCCGCTTTTATAAATTATATCCATTGAAAAAAATCTTTTATCATTTACTATGTTTGTAAACTTTATTTTATCTCGGACCGTGTGAAAAGTTTTATTATTAAATGAAAATGAATGGATGTTTTTATTAAACCATGATAGTAACACCCAATGACCATTCCGCCGCTATGACTGAAATTGGGGGTGTTACAATTAGCAAACCACCATTTCCAAGACTTGCTAGCGGACTCATATAATTCCCTAATTCGGCTTCTAGAGTTCTTAGGAGTGGATTCTGATGCATATTTTTCTTAGGGGGGGGGGGGGGTTGCACCAGCATGGTTCACTATGCGCTTGGGTTTACTAGCACTAATAGGCATATCTAAGTTGCTTCTTATTTCTAGTATCTACGCCTTTGATTTTATTCGAAGCACACATAGAATGATTAGCATTGGCACATTTTCACATTTCACACAAAAAAACTTAATATTCGAAGCATTCAAAGTCGAATCATTCAAATCGTCATTACATGCGATTACAGACGTTTTATTCTTAGAAACATTTAAAATCCTCGGGTGGTCTTCTACTTTCTTCATCTTCCCTTGACTCTTGTTTTGCCAAACCTGTTCATTCTTTTTATTGCTCTTTAGCTGAGGCCGGCTAACACTAGCAGTGGGGACTACTCCTGTAGTAAAATACACACGTCTATTAGTGTTTGTAGAAGTCTGAGATGATTTACTTTCATTGTTATGTGTGGGTTTATTGACCAATCTATACATCCTCGGTTTAATCACATTCTTGTTCTTAATAGTTTGTGCTCGAATATCCGTTTTGGGGCAAAGTTGTGGTAACCTATCCTTCCCATCCATCTTGGGGACAAACCCAGATTTTGCAAATGAAGAATTTGAGAAAACAGATGGTTTTCCCAACACAGAAGGTTGATTTGCTTTATACGCATTGGGTTGTCTAGCAACGGGTTTCTTAACTCTAGGTTCCACAATGTTCCCACCCATCTTAGCAACGAGTTTCTTCAACTCTTCTATTGCTATGTCTTTTTCTTGTAACTGAGCTTTCAAATCCGTAATTTCCAAACACTTTTCATTCATTTGTCGAAACGTTTTGGAAAGTTTTTCTTGCAAGTTGTTATCCTGTGGAAAACAAACAACGTCTTTTTGCAAAGCAAGTTCAAGAGAATGAAAATGTTTTTGAAGGAAATCCGTTTTGTGTTGAAGTAACTCAAAAGCCTTTTTATCAACATTTTCTTTACATTTCGAAAGCTCAGTTTCAAGTTGTTCACACTCTTTGATTTTATCAAGATATTTGCATGCAACATCAGAATATTCATCTATATCAGCACAAGATTGAAGAGTAACACACAAAATATCTTCCAAGAGTAGATCATATACGTTTGATAAATCTGATTTGTCATTTTGATGTTCCTCAACTTCTTTTTCAAGAGACTCAACGTATTTCAAATCATCAAACATTTTTGACCGAATAAAGCTTTCAAATTCAAGAACAGTGTCTTTTATTATCTTCTTGTTCGGAATCAAAAGTTCTTTCACAAGCACAGTTATATCGTGAGGAATCTCTGTTTTCCACTTATCTTTTTGACGTTTTTCCCAATCGCTTTCAACAATTGATTGAACATTATCAATTTGGTGTTTAAGAATACCAAGTGTTTTTCTACTTTTGCTTTTAGAAACATCAAGTGGAAAATAATTAATATATTTGAAAACATTTGATTTCTTAGTAGCAAAAATTTTCTTCCACTAAATTCTTCGTTGTTTGCTTTCAAGAAATAATTCCTCACGAGACTTCTGTTTTTGTGGAGTGAAAAGACCATAAAGACTGTTTTCGTAAGCATAATTATATGGTTTCACAAAATCTTTATTGACCAGTGATCTACTCTCGTCATCCCAAAGGGATGTCTCTTCACTATCGATCCTAGCTACGGGGCAATCATGATCGGTCCATTCGGACTCATCAAGATATAAGTGGGGGTTCGCAGCTTGAGCTTGTTCGAGGTACTTGGGACTTTTAAAACTAGCTTGACCTTTGAAAAACGCCCTAGGTGCTATCATTCTGACGGTTTGAATAGAGTCATGCGTTTTATAAACAACCTTTTTTCAAAAAATCGACTTGTTCTTCGAGATCTGTAACTTTTTCAGAATCTTTGCCTTGTTTATTTTTGAAAGCTTGTTTTAACGTTTCAACCTCTTGTTTCTTTTCTTCAAGAATTTTAGCAGAATCGGTGGTATTCATAGAAAGTCATTGTTCAAGTTCATTAACTTTTGTTGTGGCAATGTACGTTTTTTGACGTTCGTCATTTAATAAAACATTAAATTGACGTTTTTCTTTAGTTAACAAGGAAAGAGCTTCGTTGTTTTTATTTTCAAAATCGTCATTTTTAACGTTAATTAACCGACTTTTGTACCCCTCAAGCTCTTTTTTTCTTTGAAGAAGCTGATTTCTATAATTATCAATGGTCTCACTAGATTTTATAAGAGTGGCTTTGCTTTCTTCAAAGTTTTGAGTGAGCGTTGCGTTTGCTTTCTTTAATTTCTTTTGACTCTTTCTAGTTTCAGTGACATCCTTTTGTAAACTAGCAATTAAATTAGCAAGCGTGACACGCTCCTCATCATCATACTCATTTGCATGTTAATCATCCTCAAACTCATTATTGCACATGTCTGATGAATCCGGTGTGGTATTGCTATCAACCGTTTTCGTCATACATGTGTCAGTAACTGTTGTTGATAGATCACTATGCTCATGGGTATCACCAAACACATTATAGTCATCATCATCATGTTGTACCTTAGAAATTGGCTCGGTATCAAAGATAGGACCATTTTCATCTTCAGTGACAGTGAGAACCTCATGAATCTTTGCCATGTATGAATAATGTACCTCAAGTTCTTGGTCGGAGAGTTCATCATCTGTTTCGTCAAGCATTTCTCCTTTATCAACTGATAACTTGATCCCAACTTCCATCTTTTTGCATAGCAGCATTTTTTCCTTATGATATCCATAATCTTTAACCCTCATTGGCTGCCTACATTCCCTAGCCAGATGCCCAAACCCTCTAGAACACTGAATCCCACTTTGTTGCACTACTTGAGTACCAACAGTTTCCCTCTTTCCAACAACAGTAGCAACCCTCTGATTATCATTCCTTGCCGTATGTCGATCATACTTTGTAGGAGTCTCAACACGCCTTCGTGTGTCATACATTAGAGGACTTTGAGTGTAGTTGTTCCTCGTGTTGGATGATGTTCGAAGATTGTTGTTGGTGGGTGGATAGATTTTCTTGTATTGCTTCATGATGAAATTCATTTGTTGCTTGAATTCCCTATCCTTTTGAGCTTGTTCTTCGTCACTATCCTCTTCGGATGATTTCTCAAGTGATGGTGATGGTGCTCTTGCAACTTCTTTGCCTCAGGATCTTGTTGTAGCATGTGACTTAGAGACAATGAAAGATCGAGGTGATGATGATTGAGTAGAGTAGGTCTTTGAAGTATGAGAGCGATAATCTTGGTAATGCTGAGTGGTAGACACTAAAGCAAGTGGATTTGAGTCGTGGATTCTAACGCACTTACTTTCTTAAGTGGTTGAGCAGTGGATTGGTTCAAAGTTCTTGTGGGTTTTCTAGTGCTAGTGGGCACAAGAGTAGGCTTCCTAGTGCTAGCATTCACGCCGTTATGATTAAAAGCACAACATCATGATTAAAAGTAGGAACACATATTCCACATTTAACACAAACAAATTCATCATTCGAAGTCTTAGCATTCAAACTGTCATTACATGCAGCTACAAACGTTTTATTCTTAGAAAACTTAAAATTCCTACGGTGGTCTTCTACTTCCATCTTCTTTCCTTGACTATTGTTAGGCATGACCTTATCTTGCATTATAGTGCTCTTAAGTTGTGGTCCGCTAACGCTAGTAGTGAGACTTACTCCTGTAGAAGAAGACACACGTTGATTAGTTTTCCTAAGATTCTGAGGTAACCGCGATGTTCCAGTTTGAGTGGGCCTAGTGTTCATCTTATACATTCCTGGTGTTATTACATTTGTGCTCTTATCATTTCCTAGCTTAGGCAAAGTCTGTGGGGGTTTTCCCGAAACAGATGATTTGGGACATTTAACCGCATTCGGTTGAAGAACAACGGATGGTTTACCTAAAATAGACTTTCCTTTCAGTTTCTCAATGAGATTTTGTAACTCACTGATGGCAATGTCCCTTTCTTGTAGCTGAGCTTTCAAATCATTTATTTCGATTCTTTTTTCATTCAGTTGACGAAACGAAGAAGCTGCAAATTCTTGACACTTGTTATAATTATGAGATATATCACCATTTTGTAAAGCAAGTTCAAGAGAAATTGAGTGTTTCTTGAGTTGGGAAAAACTTTTCAAAAGTTTGTTATATGACTGAATTTGTTTCGAAAGCTCAACTTCAAGATTTTGACATTTCGCTTCCGTTTCTGACACTAGACATGCTACGTGACTATATTGAACAACATCGGTAAACACACCAAGTATAGAATTCATATGGTCAGTGTAATAATATTCCTTAGAAAGTCGATCAATTTCTCTAGAACGTTGGTGTTCTTGTGTCTTTAATTTAGTTTGAAGAAAATCAACTTCGTCTTCAAGAGAGTTAACCTATCTTAAATCAGTTATCGTTTCCTCAGTGAGAGCTTTATAAAAAGTTTCCACATTATTTGAAAGATCATCGATGGTTGCAAAAATACATTGTTGAACGACAACTTCTACTTGTGGGTTAGGTTTAATATTTCAAACGGTATCTCTAGAAACTCTTTCATAATCGAGAACACCTTTGTATAAATTTAAAACCCCTTGTTTTATAAACTCAAATTGCTGAACAATTTTACTTTTTTCATCCCATTTACGTTTTTCATCCAAAATTTGTTCTTCTAACAAAATTGATTGCTTTTTGAAACCCCTTTTTAAAGAAACTTTCTTTTTCGTTTCATGACTCGGTGGTGGAATATTTGTAAGAAACACTTGTTCTTTTGAAAGTTCTTTTTGTGGAACAAACTTAATATGATAATTAGAATCAGAAGGGTTTATCAAATCACTTAAGTTCGATCGACTTACTTCGTGGTGACGAATGATTTCATCGCAGTCAGGGGAAAGCATAAGGGCAAGATTATCATTATAGCAACTGATATCATACAGAGCAGGCTTGATACTTTGAACTTTCTTGAGATATTCAGGCTTAAAAAAACTCGTTTTCATATTTCTATTGAGCATGTTCATAGTTTGAATAGATTGACCCGTTTTGTAAACAATGTTGTTTAACGTTTCTACTCTCTTTTCCAAAGCAAGAACATTTTCAATATCCTTATCTTCACGAATTTTATAAAGCTCAGTTTGTTCTTTGTTAACCGACTCTAATTCAGAAATATGGAGTTTATGTAAAAGCATTTGTTCAAGTTCCGATATCTTTTGTTTTGACATATGAATTTCATGTGTTACTTCAGAACAATATTGTTCGTTGAGCACCTTACGTTCATATACCAAACCATTAGCTATAGCAACTCGTCGATCAACTTCTTTTACATAATCACACTCTATAAGCCTGTCTATCTCCTTGGATAAGGATGTGTCTGATTGATTTAAACGTTTTTTAGCCTTTTTGTTTTCATCAATTTCATGTTTTAAAGAATCAATAATAGACGCAAGCAAATCATGGTCCTCATCCGAGTCAGTATCCTGAGCATCATTTCTGTCACACCCCACCATGGCGGAATATGGTGCGCGACGTATGTATATCATCACAACAATAGCGTGTCTATAAAGATAACTAAATGAAATGGAAATATTATAAATGGGTGACACAATGTCATGACGATATCTCAAACAATGCAGGCGTCTAGGTAAGTAGGTAACAGGTCTACAACCAAAGACATTCAAATAACACAAATCAAACATATAGGTGTCTAAAAAGTATCACTTATTCAAACATAAATTAAAGACTAAGAGAAAAGAGGGTTCCTCCAATGCAATCCTAAGCCTCCCAGCTAGCCACTCATATTCTCACGCTTAACCACATTCTCACCTAAAAGAGACACTAAAAAACGTCAACAAAAAGTTGGTGAGAGTCATAGGTTTAGACTCCAACTCCAAAACAATTATAAGCTATGAGTAACAAACATTAATACAGGAACATATGGACAATGTGCTACAATTATGCATTAACAACTAGCATTCAAGATTAACCAATCATCACAATTCCAAGGCTCTAAGCCTTATCAATCACCATAATTCCAAGGCTCCAAGCCTTACCAATCACCATGGTCCCATAGGCGCCCATGCACCTATGAACCAATCCCAAGGCCCCACCTTGTCAACATCCCCTGGTACCAAGTCAAACCACAATAACAATCAAGAATCACATAGCAGTTAATCAAATAAGTGTACACACAAGTCCATCACAAACCATAAAAACATTCACAACATTAGTTACAAAAACATACAGTGTCTCTTCCATCCCATCTGGAAGTCAAATCATAAAAAGACGTGGGACTATGAAACTCACCTGAACAAGCTTCTCCAAGTATCCACGCTCTAGCAAAATCTAAACACACAAACATACACAATCAAGACATGAACCACATACCAAAATGGCTCATCAATCTATGATGGATATCTAACCTTCTCCTACAACTTAACCCCATTTATATGCTATAAGCATCCCATTACACCCCTCTATAAGCCCTTAACTTAGTTAAGTTCATAACCCGTCCCGTTAACATTTTACCCAAAACAGTCCCAATTTTCATACTCTGTATTATGAGCCAAACGCCCACCAAACCTAATCCACATTCCTTGAAATGAAAATCCCATTATCTTATATGTGTTATCTAAAATATCATCCCTTGCCCCAACATCAAAGCATATTTTAAGTCCCCGATATACAACTTATACTTTCGCCTATCCAGAATTTTACCGATTTTAAACATATAAAACGTTGGTTATGATCAGAGGGTCTTCCACTATCCCAATTGATTAGCCCTCTTTCAGATATCAATATAATATATAAACTAACTCTCATGTTCGTTTGAAGGTCCAACTATAAACCTAAGTACCTCAAACAACTCAAAACATAAAATAAAAGCAGGCTGATCCAAAAACTGTTTTGACACCCGACTGATGTAACCTGTTTTTGACCAATTTCCCAACCTCCTATTCATTTCTCGTTTCTTTAATTCAAAAACCAACTCAAATACCTATCATGGGTACCAAGATCGCAAATTAAAAGTTTGTAAAACTCTAAATATGATCCAAACAAGTGACCTAAAATTCTGCCCAGTTTTTAAAAACGAATTTAACATAATTAACCTAATTAATTACAATCACCATATATATTTATTAACCCTAATTGTTTTAATCATGTTCATATCATTAAATTACAGATTTCATAATTAACCTAACCCTAAATCTATCATGTATTATTAAGAATGAATTGAAAACAATTTAATTAAAAAGAGATTGAAGGTTTTTACCTTAGAATTAATGGAAGACGGGAAAAATATGAAAACACAAATTAGACTCCATGGATGTCGACTAAAGCTTGATCTCAGGGATTTTTATGTGTTTTTGGTTAATAAAAAGTCTTAATATAATTATCTAACAAGTCCTTGGCCCATTAGAAGTCTAGTTTTCTTTTATATTTTTTTCCTTTTTCTTTTTCCCCCTTGCGTCACATAACCGGCCAAACACCCTCTAAATTTCGTTTTTTTTCTTTATTTTTCTTCATTAATGTATTATTAATATTACCTTAAATTTCCTTAATTTATTTCAGCTCCTAAAGCCTGCAAAACCTGAAAACCGTAAAACTAGTCAGTTTTTACGCGTATACCGTAAAAGACGTAAAAATATACAGTTTTATAAAAATCTAACACCCCACCAAATGCTATGCGCAGCGGAACTACAACATTTGGGTGTTAGGCAGTTATCATCACACATAAGCTATTTCGAACGACTCAAAGAGACGTAGAAATTTAAACATAATTCAAATTTGATAAAAACGTCAAAGTCTACAGTTTTCCAAACCCCAAAGAAATACAAAATAGAGCTGCGTTAGGTCCCCACTGAATCTCAACCCCAAAAGTACATTTTTGTTCACATGACAAAAGATAAAAAAAAGTTTTCAAGTTATAAAAAGGGAGGAAAGACACGTAGACCGCCAAGCCACACAACTCCCATCCTTTGCATGCTCCTTGCTATACATCATCGATTACCTGAAACACATGCTAAATTGGGTCAACAAATAATGTTGAGTGGAATTTATAGGTTTTACAATCTCATTTTGAACATAAGTGTATAAAAATAAATCCCGATCATTATTAGCATTGTCGATCAAACAATCTATTTATCAAGGATATTATCAATAATTGTGTTTAAGCTCATGACACTAACCCGTTAACTCAATCGCCCGCGTATATTTTTCGGCGTGATTAAGATGAAACCATTGCCCCTACTAAAGGCATTAGTTGCAATTATACCTTATTTCTTATCATAAGTTATCCGTCCGTAGAGGGTACTCAACGTACTAGCTCTCGTCTCGGATAGAGTCGTCAACCCCATAGTACTATCAATTATATAAGCGGCTATTTCTAATCCACACAGGATTAGACAATAGTTAATAGTTCATGAATATAGGATCTTATGCAACTAGGTACTCAACAAAATTTAGGCAACTTTCGGGTCCAACAATCATTCATGACTTATGTTCGTTTTATTTAAAGTTAGTATGCATCTCCCTCGCAGGTAAACCCTTTAAAACAATATAAAGCAAGGCTACAAATTCACACCTTATATAGAAGTAGTCGACGTAACGGATGACGATCACCAACGATGAGGATGCCCGGGAAATTCAATCACGCACCTAACAAACAACGCGTAATGAGTCAACCTCATTTATATAACTTTATGTACTATATAATACATACATGTAAGTCAATTGTCATTATTACTAACTCACGCCAAAAACCAAAACAAGTAGTTGTTACAAGACTTATACCATTTTTCTACGTTATTAAATTTGATTCCCATTTTATATTTTTGCCGGTACTTACCAAAAGTACGGGCGGTTTACTATGAATTAAACACCTATATAAATTACAAGAAAATTTACAAAAATACCTCATGACCTGTATAAAATCCACTTTTAATCCCATAAAAAGTTTTCACTTTTATGACCCGTTACTCATCACATCTCTAGACGTACACATTTTGGACTTATTTTGCACTTCTAACATGTAGGACTTGTTTGACCCATTTAAAGTATACCAATTACTAATTTGACAATTAAGTCTAAAACTAGACTCTAAAATGCAGGTTTAGGACCAACTAACAACTGTCAAACATTTATAAAACTCTATCTATGGTCCCCGGGATTTGACCCAAAACCAAACATAAATTCGGATTATGTTGGTTCTCATCTCCCGGTACACGAACTTTCAAAATTGCATAACTTTTGACTCGTTTGGAGTCGTAAGCTCTACCTTATACTAAAACGTAGCTAAGACAATGCTCTACAACTATATTCTATGTTTACAACCTGTATTTAGACTTAAGGTTTTCAAAAATGACCTCAAACCATCTACCTAAATTTCACTACTTCAAAATCATCCTTACACTTGATTCCAATTCAATACAACATTACCTAGACTAATTTTAACCACTCCTAATCATACCCAATCATCCTAAACAGACCTAACTACCTAGAATATCAAATATTCATAAAACCCATTTCCTAAATCATACATGCAATGTGTTCTAACCATTTAAAAATACCTAAAACAACATTCTAAACATAAACCCATAACCAAACACATCAAACACCATGATCCACCAAACACCCCATTTGGCCGTGGGGTGTTGGTGACCAAAACACCCAAATCAAACCAATTTTGGTTAGTTTAATTGATGAATTAACATTATCTAAACACTAATAAACATGCATTGAGTTTAATTACATCAAATCAAACTTTTGAAAAATCTTTTAATTCTTGAAAAATTATGTTTATGCTTGTTGGATTGGATTATGTTAAAACACTTACAAATGGATTTAAAAGGTGGTCTAAACTTGGAATCAATCAAAACAAAGTAGAAAAATTTTTGTGGTGGTGGTGGTTGTGTAGGCCGACGGCCAAAGAGAGAGGAAAAGGGGAGGTGGGTTTTTTTTTAAAATGAAATTTTGTGTGTGTGTGTGTGTGTGTTCTTCCTTTTTGTAAAGTTTGAGGGGTCCTTTTTGCCATCTTGTAAATCTTTTGGCCCCATTTTTAAACGACACCAATAATTTGCGGGAAACAACTTACTAGTCGACTTTGAAAATTTTGTGGAGTCGAGGGTCGCCCCGAACACTCGAAAATACTTTTGAAGAAATTTAAACGCACCCGGATGAAAATAAAACGCACCCGACTCGACTTAATACGAACCAAAAATAAAATTCTCAAGATATTATAATATCGACAAAACGATAATAAAAAATGAAAATTGGGCATCCGTCAGGATCGTAGTCGTCTTCGCCTTCCTTAAATAGTCAATCGTCAAGATTACGACCTTAACCAATGGTTTCAACTTAAACCATCAATTATATAATAAACGAAATTTCTTAAAAATTTCAAAAATATTCGTAATTTAGGGTAAAATAAATGACCTCGGGTTTTGGGTATCACATCCACCCCTCCTTAAAGAGAGTGACGTCCCGGTGCTCGTCTCCTCTTATACTCACATTTTGTGCAGCTGGAACAAATGAGGATATCTCTCCTTGAAGAAGTCCTCACGTTCCCAAGTGTACTCCGGTCCACGTCTAAAATTCCATCGTACCTTCACAATGGGAATTCTACTGCGCTTCAATCTCTTAACCTCTCGGTCCATAATCTCCACTGGTTCCTCCACAAAATGCATTTTATCGTCAAGCTGAATCTCGTCCAAAGGAATCACCAATTCCTTATCCGCAAAACTCTTCTTCAAATTAGAAACGTGAAACGTGTTGTGAATAGCGCTCAGCTCATTCGGCAAGTCCAACTTGTAAGCTACAGGTCCAATTCGTGTAACAATCTTGAACGGTCCAATATAACTTGGACTCAGCTTCCCTTTCTTCCCAAAACGAATCACACCCTTCCATGGTGACACCTAAAGCATAACCATGTCCCCAACTTCAAATTCAAACGGCTTCCTTCCATTATCTGCATAACTCTTCTGTCGGCTTCGCGCAGCTAATAATCGATCCTTGATTTGCACAATCTTCTCGGTAGTCTCTAAAACCATTTCGGGCCCAGTCAACTGACTCTCTCCCACTTCGCTCCAACACACAGGAGACCTACATTTCCTTCCATACAACGCTTCAAACGTTGCGGCCTTAATACTCGCATGGTAACTGTTATTATACGAAAACTCCACTAAAGGTAAGTGTCGTTCCCAACTTCCTCCGAAGTCAATCACGCATGCTCGAAGCATATCTTCCAACGTCTGAATAGTTCGTTCGCTTTGGCCATCAGTTTCAGGATGATAAGCCGTACTCAAACTCAATTCAGTGCCCATCGCACGTTGAAGAGATTTCCAAAATTCTGAAGTAAATCTGATGTCGCGATCCGAAATGATCGATAGAGGAACTCCATGACGACAAAAAATTTCCTTCACGTACACACTGGCAAGTCTTTCCATGATATCCGTCTTCTTCATAGGTAAAAAGTGAGCAGATTTCGTCAATCTATCCATAATCACCCAAATCATATCACAACCACTAGGAGTCCTTGGTAAACCCGTCACGAAATCCATAGCGATCTTCTCCCAATTCCATTCTGAAATCTCAGGTTGTACCAACAACCCAGACGGTCTCTTATGTTCAGCTTTAACCTTCGTGTAAGTCAAACACTTAATGACGTAACGAGCAATCTCTGCCTTCATATTCGGCCACCAGTAGACTTTTTTCATATCAAGATACATCTTATCCACTCCAGGATATATCGAATACTTCGACTTGTGAGACTCATTCATAACAAAATCTCTTACTCCAAGCGTTCCTTCCTCAGGTGAACACAAAGGTAACCAAATCTGATTCTCAAAATATCTCAGCCCATCAGACTTCGCCACAAAAAGAGGTTTCTTCAGTGTTCCTAGATTCTCGGCGCCAATATTTTCTTTCATCAATCCCTTCTCTTGTTCTTGCAATATCGCTCCAGTCAAATCAACACCCTCAGTCATCACTAATGCTCTAACTCTCAAAGGTTTCTCTCGATCTTTCCTACTAAGTGCATCCACTACAACATTCGCCTTGCCAGGATGGTAGCGAATCTCGCAGTCATAGTCACTTAGTAACTCCACCCATCGTCTTTCTCTCATATTCAACTCTTTCTGGTCTAATATATGTTGCAAACTCTTGTGGTCAGTGAATACCACACACTTAGTCCCATACAAGTAATGTCTCTACAATTTCAGCGCAAAAACTACAGCTCTGAGTTCCAAATCATGCGTAGTTTAGTTTTCCTCATGCTTTCTCAATTGTCTTGACGCGTAAGCAATCACCTACTCACGTTGCATTAAAACAGCTCCATAACTGATGAGATGGCATTTATACATGATCTCATCGGTCTTTTCAGGCTTTAAATGCATAAAATGTCATTAAAATACCATATATATGCTTGTGTTTGTTTACTTGTGTATATTAGGTATGGGATATCGTGAAAAAGAAAAAAGATCACAAGAAACAAGGAAAAACGGACACGAGAAACGAAGCCGTACAAAGAACCGGGCCCTAGATCATGTTTTATCCAACAAATACCCTTGAAGACTTGAAGACATACAAGATTGATCCTCAATGAATGAAGAAATGACACTTAAAACCCTTGTATATTGATAATTACAAGTTTTGTCCCTTAAGTTTGTCAACATTACACAAATGGTCCTTCAACTTTGAAGAAATGGCAAGTTTAGTCCCTCAACAATTCCAAATTGCCAATTATGGTCCCTCATGAAGTCAAAGTTATATTGAAGACCTTTGAAGATCAACAATGTCCAAGATCAGCCCTTGAAATATGGCAAAATGGCAAAAACAATCCTTATAACCCTTTTTCTAAAGTTTGGTGCCAAAATTGTCAAGTTGGTAAACTTGTTAACAAAGGAAAGGAAGTTTTAAGGCTGAAAAACACGTTTTACCTATTTTCCCAAAACACAAGGACCTAAGTTGCCAAGATGAAACATTCAAACCCAAAAATGCGCCAAACAACTTTCACTCCCCCTAATATCGGATCAAAAGGTTTATTATTCACCCCAAGAACCCAGTTACCACTTCACTTAAAACAAAGGGTAAAAACAAATTACCCAGGCACATGCTTGATTCACACGCCCAAAAACCTATCCCACACCAAAAACCCTCATCTCCACTCACCAAAGGGGTCCCACCCATTCACCCGTCCACCTATCACATCATACCTTACTCTCCAAGTTATCTGACGTGTCCAAATCAACAACCCACATCCTTTGCTTCATATCAAACCTATTTTAAACGGTTTGGATCAAGTTGGACAGCACATTCCATCAAAACGTCTAGAAGGCTCAAGGACATTTTAGGGAATTCAGTTCTAGGGTTTGTGAATAATGTAAGCTTGGCATTTGCCTATAAAAGGAGACCTCAACATGTGAGAGTCCCTTTGTTCCAGTTTTAGGCTATCAATCTTTGTAATTCCTTTTTAAGTTAATAAAATTTGAATTTCATAAAATTTTGAATTCTATTTTGTGTTTGATTAAAAGTTGGTGTTAGAATAGCCTAAATCTGAGTTCCATTTGATTGTTTATACCTTCCTTAATCTTGTGGTTAAGGCACGTCTTGGTTTATAAGGTTTTCAAGGTTCAAAAACCTTGAAATCCTAGTTTCTGTTTTTGGCTATTATTGTGTACTAACCCTTAGCCATAAGCCTTAAGCTCCTTCAAGCTTGTTGACACCAAGCCTGGGAAGAGTTCTAAGCCTTTGGTTGAGTTGTTTGCTGATTTGTGTTGAAGATATATCATAATCAAAGCCTTGTTCTACTTTGAACATCAACAGGCTTTGATCTTCTTCTTTGAAGGACCTTGGTCTTGTTCTAGCTGTTGAACAAGATCCAATGAGCATAGCTGGCCCTCCTAGGATGTTGTGGAGGGAAGGTATAATCACTTGTTTAAGATTCCTCTAAATATTTCATGTTACTGCCTGTTTTGGATTTGGTGCTTTGATTTGTGTTCTTGTGTTTAGGTTGGTGATTTTTGTGTTTGATTCTGTTAGTTGTCACCTAGGAAGTGTTTTTGATCATTAAAATCAGTAGGTTATTAGTTAAAATCACAAGTTACTTTATTAAGTAGTGGAATTGGATTTGTGGTTTGTTAAGAGCTGGTTTTGTGATTGCAAGTCTTAGTATCTGTTTATTTGGTGCTATAGTTCATCTGTTTGCAGATTTTGAGGTTTGAAACACATAGATTCAAGAAATAGGTCATAAAATCTTGTTTACTTGGTGAATTTGACTGAAATTTAGGGGTCACCTAGATCTAATCATAGACTAGGGTTAACAAGTGTTAAATCTAGGTTAACTACACCAGGGAAGTAGGATTTGAGGTTTGAAATTGGATCTAGTGTCAAATAGATCAGCAAACTTATCTGCATATTGTTCATGTTCTTATCAGTAACTGTTTATGCTTTGATCTGATTATTTACTTTGATTCAGTGTTTGAATTGAGTTTGTTTGTGCTTATTTATAGTTTACATAGCTTGTGTATGCATCCTATTGAGTTTGGTTGGCTTATTCAGGCTTAATCTGCTTATTATTGCATAACTGCTTATTTTCCATGTCTGGGCCATATCTGGTAACTGTTTGATTGATTCTGGCTTATTGTGTGAACCAAATTGTGATATTCTTGTTGCTATTGACTCCTTGTGATTCACTGATCACAAGGGTGCCTTTGTTTCCAATTGAATCTAACTAAATCTCTCTAAAAAGCTTGGTAAAATTGTGGAAACCTTGGTTTCCGGATCTTTGAAGCAACTAGGAATGCACCATGTTCATATGATTAAACAATCAAAGCGGAATTAGAACATAACACATTAACAAGGTGTTTAGGCACAAAACATGAATTAAAACACAATTGGATTGTTAACTATATTAATAATTAACAATCACTAGACGTGTATACATTGAATCCCACGTCTAGTCGACACACGCTTTAGGTTTACATTGTGAATGAAAGTATATGAAAAACCTAATAACCCTTGGTTCCTTTTATAGTGTAAGGATTAGGGTTTTACAAGAGATAATGATAAATAAACATGTGAATCTTCTATTTAAATAACTATATACAGAATATCTCCTGCATATATATCCAAATAGAATCTTCTAAAAGCTTCTTGTCTACAATTCTATCAACTCTTGAATTGCATGTAACAACTCTTGAATTGCACACGACAACTCTTGAGCCAACAACGCTAGATTAACTCTTGTCAACGCCTAAATTGGTCTTGACAACGCTTGGACAATAACTTCATGTTTTCTTCGTTTTTGAGTTTCTGCCATATCAACTTTTTGACCCAACAATCTTCCCCTAGTTGATAGTGGCAAAACTCTATGTGTATCTCTTGTAAGTTGTACATGATCTTCAAATTATGTGTATGTCTTCCCCTTTTTGTCACATCAACATGGAAGTAAAACAATGTATGCAATTTTGAAGATTCTCCAAATGTAGCTCTATGTAATGATCTTGAAGAACAATTAATATAATATTTTTGATGTAGAAGTAGAGTAACCCAACCTTGTGTTCCATGTCTTGTACTATCCATGTGATAAGAACTTATACCTTTAGCATTATAAGCAGACCTCGATCTCTTGTCAATATTCTCATCCTATGTGAGACACTGAGCACGATAATGTAACTCCTTCAAGTGTTATGACAAGTCTTCATCACCAACCATGTAAAGCACGAACAAGTTACCTTTAAAGTCTATGACTGGGAGTGCACGACCTTAAGATATGATAGAACACAAACTTGCGAAAATCTTATTCAATCATCAAACTTACCATAAGAATTCTTCCCCTTAAGCTAACACCTCTTCATGACGTATCTTTATGAAATAATATATCATATGTAAAAGTTGATTTTACGGATAACTCTTTTACAAGGCTAACCCGATTACATACTTTAAATATCCATCAAATTCCCACGAATAGTTGCCAACTCGCATTAAGATCATTAATTCCTTTTAAAAATATCCGAGCCATAAATATCAACATGATATTCTAAATTATAACGGAGATTCCATGTACCTTCGTGTGTAAATACCACCTTTTTGTGTGCTCAAAACGTACCTATTTTCTCAAACAGCAGCAATCAGTGTGTTACCCGAGATCCTCCTTTGTCCAATATCCTTCCATGTGTATTGTACGATATCGGACAACACGTATCAACGTTTGAACACCATATCTCGGACAACACTGTCAACCTGTCAGCGTTGACTTATTCTCGTCAGTGTCCAAACACTTCCTGTCAGCGTCAATTCCAAACCTTGTCAGCGTCTAAGATTTAAACGTGTCAGCGTTTAATTTGCTAACATCAGCGTCCCACTTATCTTTATCCCAACGTTTAAACCAACATGTCTTGAAGAAAATCTTTAAGAATAATAACCACTTCTTCAATTAGTCAACATATCATTCCCTGTTTACTCCATAAATATTGCACTAAATAAGTTGTGCCCTAAAAATCAGGAAAAAGAATATTGTCTAATAAGTTCGGAGATATCTATTCCCTGTTGATATCAACCTGACATTTTTCAACCACTGTTACTTCCATCCAATCACAGTTTTGTAACCGTGTGAACACACTTCTTAGATCGTGTGAACACAAAGATCCTTCACCAATTAGAGAATAAGAATCGTGTGAATGCTAATTTCTCCACCAATGAAATATCTTGTATCGTGTGAACACAAAGCTGAATAACCAATCAAAAATCCCTCACCGTGTGAACACAATTCCATGGGAACACATAAATTAATCATGTGAATGCTATTCTTCGTGTGAATGACCAAAGTGTAGCATCGTGTGAATGCAAGTTTTTCTACCAATAAGAACAATGGTTTTACTTTGATATAGAATAACTTTACCCCATGTCTGTTGTTTATTAATTGCGATCACCATCGTTCCTGTTTGACCAAAACCAAAAAAAAACGTGTACTACATCCAAAGTATCCCATAGTTCTCGACATATTCTGCTTCCAAAATTCATGACTGCGGAACCATCAAAGAGTCCCACGTCTGCTTCTTATTCATCACATGGAGCACTCGTCATGAACATGGATCGGACCACTCTGCTTGTTGTATAAAACATACGAACAGTTTATATATCTTTCCCATATATAACGATCTGCTGCCCATACTTGTATCCAACTTTACAATCTGCATCCATGTAACCAGAATCCCAACATGCTACTAGGGTTCATCATTGATGATGAATCAATTCCCCAAAGCAGCACATCAACTTTATGCAGATTAGGGTTTTAAAGATTTAAGCACCGAAACCTATGTTATGCAGCCAACTTCGACCTCGAATAACTTTTTCATGAGTGCTCAGATCGAAGATCCCTTCGGTGAGATCTTAGACACAAGTGCCAAGAATATACAGTTCAAAAATCACGAAGATCCAACGGTTAACGAAGGAGAGATCGTGTTTTGAACATGGCTGTTCACAGAAAACTGCATGTACCTACTGCTGACTTTGACGCTTAATAACTTTTTCCTGGGGATAAAAGTCGACAATCCCTCCGGTGGATGTTTAGATATATGTATAAAGAACACACATATAAAATTTCATGATGATCCAACGGTTCAATCAAAAGTTATGACCTTCTGAATACTGCTGCGCACACAAAAACGTCCAGAAAAACCCTAGACGGATTTTTCTTCTATTCACCATACACGAACACCTTGTTGGTCCTAGCATCACGAGCCACGAGGCTCTGATACCAATTGTGGAAACCTTGGTTTCCGGATCTTTGAAGCAACTAGGAATGCACCATGTTCATATGATTAAACAATCAAAGCGGAATTAGAACATAACACATTAACAAGGTGTTTAGGCACAAAACATGAATTAAAACACAATTGGATTGTTAACTATATTAATAATTAACAATCACTAGACGTGTATACATTGAATCCCACGTCTAGTCGACACACGCTTTAGGTTTACATTGTGAATGAAAGTATATGAAAAACCTAATAACCCTTGGTTCCTTTTATAGTGTAAGGATTAGGGTTTTACAAGAGATAATGATAAATAAACATGTGAATCTTCTATTTAAATAACTATATACAGAATATCTCCTGCATATATATCCAAATAGAATCTTCTAAAAGCTTCTTGTCTACAATTCTAACAACTCTTGAATTGCATGTAACAACTCTTGAATTGCACACGACAACTCTTGAGCCAACAACGCTAGATTAACTCTTGTCAACGCCTAAATTGGTCTTGACAACGCTTGGACAATAACTTCATGTTTTCTTCGTTTTTGAGTTTCTGCCATATCAACTTTTTGACCCAACAAAAATAGTCAAAGCAGTGGGAACTCCTTTCCCCTGCTAGTTACCACTGCTAGTGTTAATTGAGTGTCAGCTTATCAATAAGCTATAATAGCTTATTTTAACCAGCAACAACTTGGATTTTGTAATAGGTGCTCATTATTTGACCCATTTGTTCATACTGGAGCATTTGGTGGGTTGACTTTTAGGTTTGACTAGAAAACCAACTTAATTGACTTTTTCATAAGGCTTATTGAGTGTGCTTTTTCAAAATTTCTTTTGACAGATCTCTTAAGCATCCCAAAATAAGGTTGTGTGTCAAATTAGAGCTTATGGCATTAGCTTATTGCTTAATGGGCTTATTGGCCCAATAAGAATAAGCTGTTTGCTTATTAAGCTGTGATAAGCTCACTTTCAGCTTTTGGGCCTTCAGAGTCTTGTGTTTAGAATTTTATTTTGAGTCAGATTGGGCTTTTCAAAGTTAATTGGGCCAGGTTTGACTTTTTGGGCCCAAAAGCCCATTTGGTTTGACTGTTTTGGGTTTTGGCCCATTTGGAGGCCCAATAGGGGTATTCTGGTCATTTCACTTTGATTTTCTGTTTATTTAGGTTAAAATAATCTAGTTTGCAAGTTTTTAGAATTTCTTATAATTTTTGGATTTTTATTATTATTTTAATATTATTTTATTATTATTTTTAAAATTTCACATTTTTTAACTTTTTATATTTTTCTTAGCTTAATTACATTAAAATAGGAATTTAGCAACTTTTAGAATAATTTTATCACTTTTAGTTTAATTTTTATAATTATTTTAAGTTTTATTAGTTTTTAAATCATTTTAAATAGTTTTTCTTAGTTTAAAAATTTCTAAAAATAGTTTTTAATCTTTTTAGGTCATTTTAGAGGTTTACCAATTGTAAAATCTTTGTTTGGGCTTTTTGATAATTTATTTGATTTTTAGGGCTTTAATTAGCATTTAAAAATTAAATATTTAATTATTTAAAAGGTTTGAAAAAGTTTTGATTATTGGTAAACTCTTAGTTTATTTATTTTGATTTTTGGTGAATTTTTGGTAATTTTTAGAATTAATTTTTATTTTTGTAGTTTTTACGGTTTTACGTTTTGTCATCGTAGTATTAATTTCACGTCTTCGTCATCTTCTTTTCTCATCCCTTTCTAAACCAATCATTAATCACAAACATTTAACAAGTTTTTCACACACATATACCTCCTTGGGAAACGAACTTTCACCTTTGGGTCATTAGTGCTTGATTTTCCTAAATCATCACTTAATACTTACCCTACTTACTCTCTTTTCCTAAAGAGTAGTAAAACACTACAACCATTTTTTGGCACCGCTGCCGGGGAGGTGTGCCGTAATTAGTTTGCATTGTTGTTTTTAATATTAACCATATATAGTATTTGTATTAGTAGAACTCTACTAATACGTATTATCGGTTTTCTTGGTTTTTCTTGTGAAATTATTATTAATATATTGTATTAAGTATCACAACAAATATACAATATCTCCAAAAGTGTGAAAACACAACCTTAATTGGGATTTCATCTCCTAATTATTGTATTCGAATCTCAAACAAAAAGAAAAAGGCAAAAATAGATAAATACTTTCGTGAAGCTCGATTTTGAAAAATACGAACTATAAGGTGGGTATAAGGCGGGTATTATAAAATATACCCTAAGGAAAAAGGCTCTTAAGTGTTTCGCGCCGCCTCGTTTCCCCGCTTGCTTGTGAGTATTTTGATATTGAAGGCTAATCGAGGGTTTTGCCGCCCAAAGTATTATTACGTATAATATATTTGCTTGGTTTCTTTGTGATTAAACCCTCTTGAACAATTTGGTTTTCACCAAAGTTCTAAAGTCATTCGAAGGCGTTCACTCCACGTGATCGTTTTCATTCCTTTGAGGCTTCTTTAATCAAGAGTTTGATTCGAGGAGAGATTTTGTAGATTGTTGTCTACAAAGATACACCAAAATCCAAAAAAATAAAAACAATCAAAAACACAAAAAAATTGAAAATCCACAAAACACCAAAAAATAATCTTCTTTGCTCACCTCCCATTCTTCGTGAAGTTTATGATCACTCGTAATCAAGCTAAACGAGCTCGTAAACGTCTTCAAAAGCAAGCCAATCAAGAGTCGTTGATTGAAGAACAACCTCCAATTTTTGAACCTATTGTAGAACAAGAAGTCGTCATGGCTAATCGTACTATGATGGAGTTGCTACAAGCACCCACCGAGGGTTTTGGAGAGGCCATTTTGATTCCCGCTATCCTTGCGGAGAATTTCGAGATTAAGACGGGTTTAATGTCGATGTTGCAAGCTAATAAGTTTCGAGGTCATGAGAAAGACAACCCGCACTATCACATTAGGAATTTTAATCGTCTCACCGCTACTAGCAAGTTTAAGGATGTTCCACATGACGCCATTAAGATGATGTTGTTTCCATACTCGTTAGATGGACCCGCAAAAATTTGGCTTAAGAAAGAACCGCCAAATTCGATTTTGACATGGGGTGATCTCGTTTCTAAGTTTGTGAAGAAATTTTTACTACCATCTAAAACAACACATTTGAAAAATGAGATTTCACGATTTGTGCAAATGAGGAAAATCGGTTTTTCGATAGATTTGCTAATCTTATGTCCCATTGGAAAGCTCAAGAAGCTTTAAATTCCGCTTCGGTTAAAGCGGTTGCTAAGAGTTGTTTGTCTTGTGGTGGAGCTCATGATCTTTCCGAGTGCATTACCGCGGATGGTAACACTTCGAGTGCTTACGTAGCAACGGGAACTTATAACCAAAACGGCCAAGGTTCTCTCCCAAATCAAGCTCCACCAAATCAAAATGCTAATAACTATCGAAACAACAACCAAGGTGGTAATTACCAAGGCAATTCACGTAACTACAACAAAGGGAATTATCAAAATGGGAATGGACAAGTTTCAAATCAAAACCAAAACCGTGATTTTCAAAACACTACACAAGGTTTTCAAAATGCTCACACTAAAATCTTCAAGGAGAATTTTTAGATTATGCTAAAGCAAATGATGCTAAATTTGATAACATGCAACGTCAGATGATTAGCTTAAGATTCGAGTTGAAAAACGAGCTTAAAAGTGAACTTGCTAATGAACTTAAAAATCATGCCAATAAAATGGAAGGAAATGTTCTACGTCTTCAACAAAATCAACAAAAGATGGAATTAGGACAACATGAGATTAAGCAAGAGTTGTTAAAAGCGGATGCTAGGCAATCAAAATTTGAGGACCGAATGGCTAAAATGTTTGAAGCAATCATGTGTAAACCCTCTTCCTCGGGTGGTCTTCCTAGTGATACCATTGCAAACCCGAAGGGAGAAATGAAGGTTATTACTACACGAAGTGGTAAAACTTTCAAAGAACCAATCTCTCGTCCAAGTACTTCTACGGAGAAGGAAATCGAGAAAGAACCCGAGGTGATGGTAGAAAAGGAGCACATTACAATCCCACGAAGTACCGCTCAAACCACACCTACGGTTGAACCAATACCAATTGTGGAACCCGAGATTCTAAGGCCGTTGCCTAATGTCCAACCCACACCACCTTTACCCTACCTTTCGAGACGAAACAAAGAGAAAATGCAAGAACGTAACAAACAACAAATCGAGCTTTTTATTAAGATGTTTCAACAAGTGCATTTTGATGTGAGTTTAGCCGACGCGTTGTTATATATGCCTCGTTTCGCTTCCACTTTTAAAAGTATGATGAGCGATAAGGAAAAGCTTTCAAAGCTTGCTAATTGTTCTTCGGTTTATCTTAACCGCATACCGGAAAAAGTTGGTGACCCCGGAAAGTTTCTCATTCCTTGTGATATACAAGATATGAAAGAATGTCTCGCCTTGGCCGATCTTGGTGCGAGCATTAATTTGATGCCATTTTCCATATGGAAATTGCTTTCGCTTCCGGCTCTTATTCCTTCGAACATGTTTATCGAGATGGCCGATCATTCTACAATTTTAGCATGTGGAGTAGCCGAAGATGTTTTTGTGAAAGTGGGGAAGCTCTACTATCCCGTTGATTTTATAGTAGTTGACATCCCCGTGGATCCTCAAGTTCCTCTTATTTTAGGTCGTTCATTTTTAGATACCTCGAGATCGCTTATCGACGTTCATGCAAGGACTATTACTTTGAGATTCAACGAAGAGGAACTTGTTATAAACGCTACTCAAAACTCGAAACCTTCTCATGTTTATGCAATCGCTACCATCAATCACATTGACATCGTTGATGTGGTTTGCGATGAGTTTTCACAAGAAGTGTTAGGTTTTTCCGATAGCTCGTCAAGTGGCAATCCCACTATTTTGGATCCAATTCTTGCTAATTCCACACCAAATCTCACGCCATTCCAAGGAGGCGATCTAACTTCAAATGAAATTGACAATGAAGATGAGGTGTTGATTAGTGATGATACTTCTATTCCACCATTTTCTTCTGCCGATGGGAGTTATGAGTGTTGAACCAAAATCTTCAATCGAGGAACCACCTATCCTTGAATTGAAAGATCTTCCATCTCACCTTGAATACGCATTCTTGGAAGGTGATGACAAGTTGCCGATTATAATTGCAAAAGGTCTTGCTAATGATGAAAAAACCGAGCTCTTAAAAGTTATTAAAGCTCATAAAGGGGAAATTGCGTGGAAAATTTCCGACATTAAGGGTATTGACCCAAAATTTTGTACTCACAAGATTTTAATGGATGAAGACTACAAACCCACAATTCAAAGTCAAAGAAGGGTGAATCCCAAAATTCACGATGTCATTAAAAAGGAGGTTCTTAAACTCCTTGACGCGGGAATGATTTATCCTATCTCCGATAGCCCATGGGTGAGCCCAATCCATTGTGTCCCTAAAAAGGGAGGAATGACCGTTGTGCCCAATGAAAACAACGAGTTAATTCCCACTCGTTTTGTGACCGGTTGGAGGGTGTGTATTGACTACCGAAAGTTAAATGACGACACTCGTAAAGACCACTTTCCTTTGCCCTTCATGGATCAAATGTTGGAGCGACTCGCGGGAAATGAATTCTATTGCTTTTTAGATGGTTTTTCCGGTTACTTTCAAATCCCTATCGACCCTCGTGATCAAGAGAAGACCACATTTACGTGTATCTGTGGAACGTTTGCTTATCGTAGGATGCCTTTTGGACTTTGTAATGCACCGGGTACGTTTCAACGGTGTATGATGGCAATTTTTCACGATATGATCGAGAAGTCGATGGAAGTGTTTATGGATGACTATTCGGTGTTTGGAAATTCGTTCACGTCATGTTTATCTAATCTCGAGAAAATGTTAAAATGTTGTGAAGAAACCAATCTTGTGCTTAATTGGGAAAAATGTCATTTCATGTGTAAACAAGGAATCGTCTTAGGACATAAGGTGTCGAAAGCGGGGATTGAGGTCGATAAAGCTAAGGTAGACGTCATCGCCAAGTTACCTCATCCCAAAACCGTTAAGGGAGTTAGGAGTTTCCTAGGCCACGCGGGCTTTTATCGTCGTTTCATCAAGGACTTTTCGAAAATCTCTCGACCTATGACACACCTTCTCGAGAAGGATGCTCCTTTTAATTTCAATGAGGATTGTGTTAGAGCTTTCGAAACTCTTAAAAGGAAACTTACCGAAGCTCCCATTCTTGTTGCTCCTAATTGGGAATTACCCTTTGAAATCATGTGCGATGCAAGTGATTATGCTATAGGGGCCGTTTTAGGGCAACGTTATGACAAGCATTTCCGTCCTATCCACTATGCTAGTAAGACGATGACCGAGGCTCAATTAAAGTACACCACAACGGAAAAGGAATTCCTTGCCGTGGTCTATGCTTTTGAGAAATTCCGACCTTATCTCGTCTTAACTAAAAGCATCGTGTATACCGACCATTCGGCTAACAAATATCTCTTAGCTAAGCAAGATGCTAAGCCGAGATTGCTTCATTGGATGCTCCTCGTCCAAGAATTTGATGTCACCGTGCTTGAAAAAAAAGGAGCCGAGAATCTAGCGGCCGATCATCTCTCTCGTCTAGAAGATCCTCACAAAGATGTTTTCGAGAACAAGGAAATCACCGAAACATTTCCTCTCGAGACTCTCGGTGTAGTGAATTTTAAAGACACCACCACATGGTTTGCCGACATTGCAAATTACCATGCGGGCAATTTCATAATCAAGGGTATAACGACACAACAAAATCGAAAATTCTTTCGTGACGTCAAGTTCTATTTTTGGAACGACCCTTATCTCTTTCGGGTTTGTGCGGATCAACTCGTTCGACGTTGTGTTTTTGGTGCCGAAGCTTCTAATATCCTTAGAGCTTGTCACGAGGGACCCACGGGTGGTCACCACGGTGCTAATCTCACGGCTAAGAAAGTGTTCGATGCCGGCTTCTTTTGGCCTTCTATCTATCGTGATGCACACGCCCTTGTGAAGTCGTGTGATTCGTGCCAACGTCAAGGAAAATCGTCTCAACGTGATGAAATGCCGCAAAACATAATTCAAGTGTGTGAGATTTTCGCCATATGGGGAATAGACTTTATGGGGCCGTTCCCATCGTCTCATGGTAACAAATATATCCTCGTCGCGATAGACTACCTTTCTAAGTGGGTGGAAGCTAAGGCTTTACCTACTAATGATGCTCGTGTGGTAGTGAAGTTTTTGAAGCAACTATTCTCTCGGTTCGGAACCCCTCGTGCTATTATAAGCGATCGTGGAACCCATTTTTGTAATGACCAATTCGAAAAAGTCTTAAAGAAATATGGATTTACTCATCGTCTTTCTACGGCTTATCACCCGCAAACGAGTGGGCAAGTCGAGGTTTCGAACCGAGCTTTGAAGAGGATTTTAGAAAGGTCGATTGGAGAAAACCGTGCTTCATGGTCCGACAAACTCGATGACGCTTTATGGGCCTTTAGGACCGCTTATAAGACACCTATCGGTTGCACTCCTTATAAGTTAGTCTATGGGAAGAATTCTCATTTACCTATTGAATTGGAGCATAAGGCATATTGGGCCCTTAAGCATGCAAACTTTGACTTAAAGACCGCGGGAGATCACCGGAAAATACAATTAAATGAATTAGATGAATTAAGAGACAATGCTTATGAAAATTCATTGATTTTTAAAGAGAAAACTAAAAAGTTTCATGATTCAAAGATTAAAAACCGGGTTTTTAACATTGGTGATCAAGTGTTACTTTTTAACTCAAGACTTAAGATATTTTCCGGGAAATTGAAATCTCGTTGGTCGGGTCCTTTCACCGTTACACAAGTGTTTCCTTATGGGACCATCGAGCTAGCTCAAGATGATGATCCTAACTTCAAGGTGAATGGACATAGGCTTAAACACTATTTTGGTGGGGAAATTCCTTCAATGGTTGACCTCTACCAAGTCACCTTCCCCAATGATAATTAGCATTAAGGGGATCGAGTCGAGCTCATGACTCGGTAATAAAAAACGAGGTGCCTCGTGGGGGAGATCCCATGCTTATCCTTTTATGCTTACTATTCACTAATAAGGGGACTTGTACCCTTCCAACTCGTTGTCTCGTGGTTGTTTGTGATTGTGTTATCTAGATCATCATCATCTACGATTAAAGACTCTCGTGTTCGTTTACGTGAGCCTCCATCGTTTGCTTGAAGAAGTTTTTCACGAATCCATGACATATCCTTTATTGTTCTAACAATTATCTTTTAGCATACTTAATAAACGGCTTTAGATATATTGTTGATCACCCTTTCCATGCTAGATCCTAAGCATTCGATTCTTCGTCTATAGTATGGGGGTGCTCCACCTTTAGACTCGAAACATTGAGGACAATGTTTACTTTTAGTATGGGGGGTGAATAGGTACTTGATTTGCTACGCCCTCACGTGCTCCAACTTTCATATGTTTTGTTGCTAATAAGACCAAAAATGGCCCAATTTTAAAAATTTTCCTAGTTTTCATAAGTGTTTTTGAGACACGAATGTATATTTTCCGTTGGGTAGAATAAGAGATAATTTTTGACTTGATGGGAATTTGGAGCCCTTTACATTCCTTAACCCACTCAATTCAAGTTTTGCTAGACTTTTATATAGGGAGATTTAAAACGCGAAAGTCTTAGCTCATTCGGGTTAAGAACAAGAACTTTTCGCAAGTTCCTATAATTGATCCTAGAAAGTCACTTATCAAGGGAACTATAAAATGCATTCTCTAAACTTGAAAAAAGTCCAAGAAAGTGCAAGATCCTATAGGTGGCTTGAAAACCTAAAACTTTGATTTGATATAGTCTTAATGAAAGCTAATCCAAATTTGGCTTAATTTTGACTTGCATGGCTAAGTATTCACGGGTCTCTTTAATTAGAGGTCTTTATATAGTGAAGAATGAGAAATGATAGAGTTAGACAAGTGATCATGCTAAACGTAGAACATGAAAATGTTCTTTCAAAAACTCATATGTCTTTAATTGTGGCTTTTTCTTCCCATAAGATCAATGCATTAGGAATAAATAATAATTGCAATAAGTAAGGTCGTACGATTTAAAAGGTTACCTAGCTTCTAGCCCAAGATCGTTTAAAAGTTGCTCGTGGTTGAATAGAGTTCATAGCCAAGGCATAATTTATTGAAACGGGATGCGAAGATTGGTGAAGATCCAAAAAGGCCCTAACAAGGCATGAGGAGCCCTATTTTTTTTCTAAAGATCCAAGATGATGTGAAGTATCATTATTCCAAAATCAATATGAAGGATCGAGACACACGACGAAAAGCAATTACTCCCCTAAAGATCATGGAGAAAGTCTATCCAAAAAGACCCTTACAAGGTATGAGGATAAATATATCCAAGTCCGAAAAGGAGGCGGATCGTTGTATATCAAAATCCAAAATAAAGATTGAAGAAAAATGATGAAGTCGTGGTCCTAATATGAAGAATCTCTCAAAAACGTCAAGTGAAGAAATTCCAAATATATGAAGAGAAGACCATAATTTCAAGAACGTCTTCCCAAGATTTGAAGTATGAAGTACATGCCAAATATCGATCCGAGAAAGGTCTCAAATCGTGAAACGAGTTATGCCAAGATATGAACTTAAGCAGATACACGAGAAGCTGTTTTAAAAGATTTTGTCCTTCGGCTAACTATCGATTAAATCGTGCTACTTTGCTTTCGGACTAATAAATACTCAAATAAGTCAATATGAATCACTTGTGATCCATGACAAATAGTTAAAAAATGCTAGCAACCCATTTCCTTTCATAATAACTAGGATTGCGGGGAGAAAAAGTATTACACAATTTAGACGTATGAGTAGTGTTAGCATTGTGACTTGTACCAACAATGATCTCGTTTTTGCACTTAGCATGGAATGTATGACAATCAAGGATGACGAAGTTTACTCTAAGGTACATTTACTTGTTTCTATTCTTTAACCCTAAAAGTCACTTTCGTGATGAAAATCATACATTATGTCTTTACACATCTTCGTAGAATGTTGCAAGTCTTTTACTCTTCAATAAAGGTTAATAAAAATGAACTTTGGTGATGCTTAGATACTTTATTCTAGCATTGCGTGAGGGCACGGCAATGGCTTAGTATGGGGGAGTGATGAGATGGCATTTATACATGATCTCATCGGTCTTTTCAGGCTTTAAATGCATAAAATGTCATTAAAATACCATATATATGCTTGTGTTTGTTTACTTGTGTATTTTAGGTATGGATATCGTGAGAAAGACAAAAGATCACAAGAAACAAGGAAAAACGGACACGAGAAATGAAGCCGTACAAAGAACCGGGCCCTAGATCATGTTTTATCCAACAAATACCCTTGAAGACTTGAAGACATACAAGATTGATCCTCAATGAATGAAGAAATGACACTTAAAACCCTTGTATATTGATAATTACAAGTTTGGTCCCTTAAGTTTGTCAACATTACACAAATGGTCCTTTAACTTTGAATAAATGGCAAGTTTAGTCCCTCAACAATTCCAAATTGCCAATTATGGTCCCTCATGAAGTCAAAGTTATATTGAAGACCTTTGAAGATCAACAATGTCCAAGATCAGCCCTTGAATTATGGCAAAATGGCAAAAACAATCCTTATAACCCTTTTTCCAAAGTTTGGTGCCAAAATTGTCAAGTTGGTAAACTTGTTAACAAAGGAAAGGAAGTTTTAAGGCTGAAAAACACGTTTTACCTATTTTCCCAAAACACAAGGACCTAAATTGCCAAGATGAAACATTCAAACCCAAAAATGCGCCAAACAACTTTCACTCCCCCTAATATCGGATCAAAAGGTTTACTATTCATCCCAAGAACCCAGTTACCACTTCACTTAAAACAAAGGGTAAAAACAAATTACCCAGGCACATGCTTCATTTACATGCCTAGAAACCTATCCCACACCAAAAACCCTCATCTCCACTCACCAAAGGGGTCCCACCCATTCACCCATCCACCTATCACATCATACCTTACTCTCCAAGTTATCTGACGTGTCCAAATCAACAGCCCACATCCTTTGCTTCATATCAAAGCTATTTTAAACGGTTTGGATCAAGTTGGACAACACATTCCATCAAAACGTCTAGAAGGCTCAAGGACATTTTAGGGAATTCAGTTCTAGGGTTTGTGAATAGTGTAAGCTTGGCATTTGCCTATAAAAGGAGACCTCAACATGTGAGAGTCCCTTTGTTCCAGTTTTAGGCTATCAATCTTTGTAATTCCTTTTTAAGTTAATAAAATTTGAATTTCATAAAATTTTGAATTCTCTTTTGTGTTTGATTAAAAGTTGGTGTTAGAATAGCCTAAATCTGAGTTCCATTTGATTGTTTAGACCTTCCTTAATCTTGTGGTTAAGGCACGCCTTGGTTTATAAGGTTTTCAAGGTTCAAAAACCTTGAAATCCTAGTTTCTATTTTTGGCTATTATTGTGTACTAACCCTTAGCCATAAGCCTTAAGCTCCTTCAAGCTTGTTGACACCAAGCCTGGGAAGAGTTCTAAGCCTTTGGTTGAGTTGTTTGCTGATTTGTGTTGAAGATATATCATAATCAAAGCCTTGTTCTACTTTGAACATCAACAGGCTTTGATCTTCTTCTTTGAAGAACCTTGGTCTTGTTCTAGCTGTTGAACAAGGTCCAAGGAGCATAGCTGGCCCTCCTAGGATGTTGTGGAGGGAAGGTATAATCACTTGTTTAAGATTCCTCTAAATATTTCATGTTACTGCCTGTTTTGGATTTGGTGCTTTGATTTTGTGTTCTTGTGTTTAGGCTGGTGATTTTTGTGTTTGATTCTGTTAGTTGTCACCTAGGAAGTGTTTTTGATCATTAAAATCAGTAGGTTATTAGTTAAAATCGCAAGTTACTTTGTTAAGTAGTTGAATAAGGGGTGTTTGGGTTAACTGCATGAATTGGATTTGTGGTTTGTTAAGAGCTGGTTTTGTGATTGCAAGTGTTAGTATCTGTTTATTTGGTGCTATAGTTCATCTGTTTGCAGATTTTGAGGTTTCAAACACATAGATTCAAGAAATAGGTCATAAAATCTTGTTTACTTGGTGAATTTGACTGAAATTTAGGGGACACCTAGATCTAATCATAGACTAGGGTTAACAAGTGTTAAATCTAGGTTAACTACACCAGGGAAGTAGGATTTGAGGTTTGAAATTGGATCTAGTGTCAAATAGATCAGCAAACTTGTCTACATATTGTTCATGTTCTTATCAGTAATTGTTTATGCTTTGATCTGCTTATTTACTTTGATTCAGTGTTTGAATTGAGTTTGTTTGTGCTTATTTATAGTTTACATAGCTTGTGTATGCATCCTATTGAGTTTGGTTGGCTTATTCAGGCTTAATCTGCTTATTATTGCATAACTGCTTATTTTCCATGTCTGGGCCATATCTGGTAACTGTTTGATTGATTCTGGCTTATTGTGTGAACCAAATTATGATTTTCTTGTTGCTATTGACTCCTTGTGATTCACTGATCACAAGCGTACCTTTGTTTCCAATTGAATCCAACTAAATCTCTCTAAAAAGCTTGGTCAAATAGTCAAAGCAGTGGGAACTCCTTTCCCCTGCTAGTGTTAATCGAGTGTCAGCTTATCAATAAGCTATAATAGCTTATTTTAACCAGCAACAACTTGGATTTTGTAATAGGTGCTCATTATTTGACCCATTTGTTCATACTGGAGCATTTGGTGGGTTGACTTTTAGGTTTGACTAGAAAACCAACTTAATTGACTTTTTCATAAGTGCTTATTGGCTTATACTGGCTTATTGGTTTAGCTTATTGGAATTTTGTTGATTGTTTTGTCTTATTGAGTTCATTTGTGACATTTTGCAAGTTGAATCAAGGTTTGAGGTGCCCTAAATCTCAAACCTGACTATTTTGTCTTTTAGTGATATTTTACTTTGCTTATTTCTGGCTTATTGAGTGTGCTTTTTCAAAATTTCTTTTGACAGATCTCTTAAGCATCCCAAAAGAAGGTTGTGTGTCAAATTAGAGCTTATGGCATTAGCTTATTGCTTAATGGGCTTATTGGCCCAATAAGAATAAGCTGTTTGCTTATTAAGCTGTGATAAGCTCACTTTCAGCTTTTGGGCCTTCAGTGTCTTGTGTTTAGATTTAAATTTTGAGCCAGATTGGGCTTTTCAAAGTTAATTGGGCCAGGTTTGACGTTTTGGGCCAAAAGCCCATTTGGTTTGACTGTTTTGGGTTTTGGCCCATTTGGAGGCCCAATAGGGGTATTCTGGTCATTTCACTTTGATTTTCTGTTATTTAGGTTAAAATAATCTAGTTTGCAAGTTTTTAGAATTTTTTATAATTTTTGGATTTTTATTATTATTTTAATATTATTTTATTATTATTTTTAAAATTTCCCATTTTTCAACTTTTTATATTTTTCTTAGCTTAATTACATTAAAATAGGAATTTAGCAACTTTTAGAATAATTTTATCACTTTTAGTTTAAATCATTTTAAATAGTTTTTCTTAGTTTAAAATTTTCTAAAAATAGTTTTTAATCTTTTTAGGTCATTTTAGAGGTTTACCAATTGAAAAATCTTTGTTTGGGCTTTTGATAATTTATTTGATTTTTAGGGCTTTAATTAGCATTTAAAAATTGAATATATAATTATTTAAAAGGTTTGAAAAAGTTTTGATTATTGGTACACTCTTAGTTTATTTATTTTGATTTTTGGTTAATTTTTGGTTATTTTTAGAATTAATTTTTATTTTGTAGTTTTTACGGTTTTACGTTTTGTCATCGTAGTATTAATTTCACGTCTTCGTCATCTTCTTTTCTCATCCCTTTCTAAACCAATCATTAATCACAAACATTTAACAAGTTTTTCACACACATATACCTCCTTGAGAAACGAACTTTCACCTTTTGGTCATTAGTGCTTGATTTTCCTAAATCATTACTTAATACTTACCCTACTTACTCTCTTTTCCTAAAGAGTAGTAAAACACTACAATCAATAACCCTTATGGGACGCGTCACAATAAACCATAAAGTCTTCAATCCCTTCTGGCAATGAAAAAATCGGAGCAGAACATAGTTTGTCCTTAAGTGTTTTAAAAGCGATTTCTTCATCATTTCCCCATTCAAACACCCGATTCTTCTCAGTAAGCTGGGTCAACGGCTTTGAAATCAACAAAAATACTTCGATGAATCTCCGATAATAACCAGCCACACCAAGAAATTGTCGAACCTCAGTCGGCGCTGTTGGTGCCGACCATTCTTTAATTGCCTCAACTTTGGCTGGATCTACACGAACTCCTTCGTTATCAATCACGTGCCCAAGAAATTGTACAGACTTCAACCAAAATTCACACTTGGAGAATTTTTCGTACAGCTTCTCTTTCTTCAGCAGCTCCTATGATACCCCAAACACAACGCCAATTATTTAATCCTATTTTACGTATATTTTCGAAAATTTTGAGAATTTTTATCGTGGATTTATTTGACGGTTTAAGCTGAAACCAATAAATGAGGTCATAATTTTTACGTTTGACGATTTAAGAAGTACCGATAACGACTACGATACCGACGGATGCCCAAAACTTACATTTTATTATCGATTGATCGACATTTGAGTTTTTCGAGATTTTTATTTTTATTACGTGTTAAGTCGAGTCGGAACCATATGTATATTCGTTTTGTGTGCGTTCGAACCATTTAAAATTATTTTGAGATAGCCGGGACGAATCCCGACTCCCGTAAATTTTCAAAACTAACTACTAGTCGAATCCCACTCTTTATTAGTATCGTTTAAACTTTGGGCCAGAAGATTTGACAAGTTGTTAAAAGAAACCCTCCCATTTTATTTTATTTTTCTTACAAAATACACAAACACTAAAACACACACACAAACACACACTCAAAAATCAAAACCTCTCCCCCCTCCCTCTTTGAAACCCACGGCCAAACACAAGGTCACCACCATCACCATTTTTTTTTGGGTTTTGCTAAAATCCAATCAAAGACCACCTCCTATTTCTTCACTGTAAGTCTTTTAATCCATTAAAATCAAACATGCAATGACTTGATTTTTCCAAAAATTAAAACCTTATGAACAAATGGGTTTTGATAAATTTTTCTTGAATAAATGTTTGATTAAAGTGTTTATAAACATGGGGTATTGATTAATTAAGCTTGAATTAAATTTTCTTGGGTGTTTTTGTTCTTGAAACCCACGGCCCAAAAGGGGGTGTTTGGTTTCTTTGATTTCAATATTAATTGGTTATGGGTTTATGTTTGTAGTCATGTTTATGATGTTTATAAATGGGTTAATTGAATTGCATGTTGCTTTCATCAAATGGGTTTTTGAAGTTGATGATCATACAAGTGATTAGGAGTAGTTAGGTGATGTTAGATTGGATGAATGCTGTTGGTATAGGTCTAGGATGGATGGGGAAGTGTTGGAATGATGATTTTTACGGTTTTGAAAGAGGTATTTTTAGATCAGAAACTTTAGGGGTATTTTCGTGGGTTTAAGTCTAAGTCCAGGTCTAGATGATGAGATATTGTTGTAGAACTTCTTTCTAGCTTCGTTTTGGTATAAGGTAGAGCTTACGACTCCAAACGAGTCAAAAGTTATGATATTTTGAAAGTTCGTGTACCGGGAGATGAGAATCAACACAATCTGAATTTGTGTTTGGTTTTGGGTCAAATCCCGGGGACCATAGATAGAGTTTGGTAAATGATTGAAAGTTAATTTTTGGTTTCAAACCTGCATTTGTGAGTCTGTTTTTAGACTTAGGTGTTGGATTGGTCGATGGTGTATTTTAAATGGGTCAAACAAGTCCAACATGGTCAAAGTGCAAAATCAGTCCTAAAAGTGTATGTTTAGAAATGTGATGTGTAACGAGTCATAGAAGTGAAAAATTTTCATGGGAATAAATATGGGTTTTATACAGGTCATGAGGTATTTTTGTGAATTTTCTTAAATTTTTTACAAGTGCTTAAGTTGTAGAAAACAACCCGTACTTTTGGTAAGTACCGGCAAATTTATAAAATGAGAATCACTTTAAATACGTAGGTAAATGGTCTAAGTCTAGTAACAACTACTTGTTTGGTTTTGGCGTGAGTTTTCATAAGCATTAAGTGTTTCGATTTGCGTGTGTTTAGTACAATTATGTACGCGGTGCATTGATTTGGTTTTCGTACTTTGACTTTTAGGTCAAGTGTTTGATTTTCCCGGGCATCCACGTCGTCGTTGACATTTCTCGTTACGTCTTCACTAGAACCACTACTACTACGCCAGGTGAGTCTATAGCCTCGCCCTTTACTTATTTCAAATGTTTTTACCTGCGAGGGGGATGCATGCTATTTAAATGAAAATGAACATAAGTCATGAATGATTGTTGGACCCGAATGTTGCCTTGAATTGTGTTGAGTACCTAGTTGCAAAAGTCCCTAAATTCGTGAACTATTAACTATTGTCTTGCCCTTGCAAGGGGGAAATAGCCGCTTATACAATTGATAGTACTATGGGGTTGACGACCCTATCCGAGACGAGAGCTAGTACGTTGAGTACCCTCTGCGGACGGATAACTTGTGATAAGAAATAAGGTATAATTGTAACTGATGCCTTTAGAAGGGCCACTGGTTTCATTTTAATCACGCCGGTCAATGTGGCGCGGGTGATTGAGTTAACGGATTAGGGTCACGAGCTTAAACATAATTATTAGCTGTTGCTAAAGATAATATCCTTGAATAATAGATTGTGTATACGACAATGCTATTGAATGATCATGATTGGTTTTAATGCTTATCTTCAACTTACGATTTGATAAACCTATAGATTCGCTCAACCTTTGTGTTGACGGTTTTAAGCATGTGTTTCAGGTAACCAAGATTGATAGCAGCGGAGCATGCGAGGATGGAAGTTGTTGTGGCTTGGCGGTCTACTTAGTTTTTCTTCCCTTTTAGCACTTAAATATTTTATATTATGTCATGTGAACGAAAATGCACTTTTGGGTTGAGATTCAATGGGGACCAAAACGCAAACTCTGTTTTGTATTATCTTGGGATTTGGAAAACTGTAGACTTGTATGTTTTTAATAATGTTAAATTTATGTTTAAACTTTTACGTCTCTTTGTGTCGTTTAATATAACTTATGTGTGATGATAACTATGTAGCACCCAAATGTTGTAGTTCCGCTGCGCATAGCATTTGTTGGGGGTGTTATAGATTGGTAATCAGAGCCATGAGTTATAGAGAACTAGGTCATTTTGAAAAATCCTAAACTATAACTTTTGGTGTCGTAAGAAATTGTCCAAGCACACAACTATCCTGCATGGCTCCGGTAAGATTTCTTTAGCATTGCTTTATATTTTAGATGTATCCCTCAAAACTGACATGAATTCTCTAGTATTTAGTAAGTAAATACTATGATATATATTGAAATATATTATTATGTACGTTGGGTACTTATCATCGTAATTTACAAACATTTATACGGCTATCATATATGTTGCATGTATTTGGCATAACGGGCTACATTGCATTACATGGCAACACCGCGTTGTAATCCTACGTGTATGTAGGAATGGTTGTTTGTATAAGTATGTATATACTATGGTATTTAAAGGCATTGCATGCGAAGCAATGGTCCTTGAGTGATTATCGTACATGTTATAATGCTGTTTTGTTGAGAATTCGGCCTCACCGCAAATTATCAATCTTGATAATTAATTTATTGTTCGAATAACCTAGTGTGAACCTCGTTTGATATTCTAGATACGTAAATAATTCTTCGTAACATACTGTATATTGACTAGAGTGATCTCGGTTGTCGTTATCGCACCGTGATGTGTCATTTTGGGACATCTTCTTTTTGGAACGTAAATTACTATCGTATTACTGTATTTCCTTTATCCCTTATGGGTTTGATATATTAGTTCGTGTAACTATAACATAACCGAAGTATAATCAACGATGCGTACATCGTGGCGGCCAATCATGTGTGTATATTATGAAACGTGGTTGAGGTGTATCGCCATTTAATCGTTTTTATCATCCTACTTGAATTTAAATATGCGTTTTAAAATAGACTAGCGTTGTGATTAATCACGATAACTTGAAATTTGGTTGGTTTGTGTTAATTTGGTGGTGTACGATTTCGATACTCATCCGAGGCCGATAACAACACTTAGTTGACATACGTATTCTCGCTTCGTTTATTTCATTTTGTTTTTGTTGTTTCATTATTTTGAATTCGATGTTATACATAACGAGGTCCGTCATTTGTTCGAGTTAAATAAGAATTAAATTTTGTTAATTAAATGATTTAAACATAAAGTGTTTTACATATTAAATGAATGGTGAATGAAACTTTTGGATAAAAATGACGTGTCTTGTAACAAGTAAAAATTCGTGTAGAGAGTAAAGTGAAAAGGTGAAATTATTTTCCTTCAACCTTGGCTGGTAAATCATAATAAGTAATTTATATTACTCGTAAAATCCTTGTTTTCATATATTAATAATTTGATACTAGAAGCTAGTGATGGATTTGTTAAGAATTTTCTTAATTTAATTTGAAAAAGGAGTTATTAATAAAACTAACGATATGACTGTCGAGTATATACAACTTTGGATTTGATATGAATTAATTTTTGGGTCAATATAGCAACTTTGGGCATATTTTGTAATATAGAACATGAATAGAAAAATTTACCACGTATTTTGGAGCTAGAGACTTTGTAAAACTTGGTTTTATTTTAAACATAAGGTTATGTTTACGTATGCATTGGTATAAACTAGAACACGTTACTTGTTGTAGTGAATAAACTGGGATAAAATCGGAATATACACTATAAGTGAGAAATTCTAACGCTTGAAATAAATTTTTAAACATTGATGGAACGTGATTAGAAATCATTTGTTTATTTAATTGTCGTTATAGAGAATCACTATGCATAATTCGATGATGCTTGTTTAAAATCGTTTGAAAAATCTTTTGTTTTATTTCGCTGCAAGATGTGTTAATGTTAAAAACCGTTTGATAATGGGCTAAGGATTAAAAGTTAAATTTTCTACATTTTAGAATTCTTGAAATAAGCATTTCTGATTAATTATTATATTATTATATTATTATTATTTTTGAGATTCAATTCTCGACTAAAATCAGTAATTTATCCGAGATAATACTACGTGAAACGTCTTTGAAGCCTGACTCGAGTCGCGTGAATAAAACATAGCACACAAATTTTAAGGAAGACATGTGTATAATAAATAGTCAAAGATTGATTTTTAAGAGTTAATTGGACTAGTTTGAGTCATGATGGATATTTGTATATACATAATGAGCTAAGTTGTAATAATAAAAACGTAAAACTTGAAAATTCTTACTATGTACGTTTTTGGTACCTAAGATATGAACATTAATGAGATTTTGACACAAGTATGGAGATTTTCAAACCTAATGATTTTACCAGTTATAATAACCGAGTCACCGAATCAACTGATGTTAGAAATTTTCTTGCAATCGTAATGTTTCTAGAAATAAAAACTTTGTATAGATTGAAACATGAAATGTCTGAAATCTTTGATGGGGTAACACAAATTAAAAATGTGCAAATGTTCGGTTTTACAATATACAAGGTAACAGTAACTAGAAAATGTAAATGGATTACCCAACAAACGAATATTTGTATTATTTTCTTAAGATGTATATATAATGTTTTGAGTCACGATGGCTCGATCATCCGACATCCCTTCTTTGATTTTATGAGTCTGTATCTAAACTTGAGTCGTCATATGACTGTTCATTTTAATATTTTCCATGATATGAAACCATTATTATTATATTTATTTTAAAACTACTATTTCGCTAGTACTTGATGATGAGGGTATGTCACCCGGTATATTTTGCCCTGTTCATAGACGTTGTGACTTCTCTTCTTTTCGGTTAATGGAAGCTAAAATTCTGTATTTACTTGAATGATGCTATAAATCTTTATTAAATTGGTTATTTAGTTATACTGAACAAAAGCGAGGAGGCGAAGCCGCTTTACCAAATTGTAAAGGTGAAAGAACTCGACCTTCCTGGTGAAATTGTTTCTATTCGACCACGTGATTATTCTCCTCTCCCCGTATACCCTTGGCGGAATGTGTGTGCAACTCGAGACGATGGGAATTATGATTGTTGTTAGATTTTTTACGCTTGTGTTGATATTCAATTTTTACTCCATGTATTCGTAGATCGCTGTTGTTATCCCCAGACTTTTGTCATATATTCGAAGTATTTTCATTTCTAATGTAGTTAATTTCTGTTGGCAAATATATTGCTCGTTTACCTTGTTCGAACTCATTGATTCTTGATTTTATTACTTGTTGTGCTTGCAATGATCTTTAATCTTGAACCACCTTACCGTTATTTTGTGAATAGTCTACTTCGAAAATATGTATGAGTGTGTCAAATGGTTCGTTCAACCAAATGTAAATGGTGTCGATTTATTTATTTATTTATTTATTTATTTTCTCATAAAAAGGCAAAGAAAAAGTGTGTTTCCAAAGTGGACGGAAAATGTTTGATGTGTTTCTTAAAACGATAGTAACAATATTTTCCCATTTCAGATTCCATTTCAAATGATTTAATTATTTTGAGGATTATGTCGAAAACTTTCGTAGTCATATTTGGTATGTAATAATAATGTTTGTGTCGTTACTCGATCCTCAATTATGCACAGCTTAGCTAACTATGCATAATTCGAGAGGAGTCCTGTTTTGTTGATTATCGTTGCTTGGTCCTTAAGTATGCATGATCTAGTTAATTATGCATAGTTTAGGAAAGGCAATGTAGTTTCAAATCAATCGGTCATCTTTAAAACCGGTAGTGTTTTTGATAAATGTTTGGATTAGAACGTTTTAAAATGGTGGATCCTTATTCAAGTAATCGTATTCTCGTTGATTCCTAAAGAATTTCTTTTAAATTTTCTTGTATTCCTTGAAATCTCTTCTTTCGTTTGGCGTTGACTTAGAAAGTCACCTTGACCGAGTAATTTTGGAAAATATTTTTATGTGTTGAATGTAACATGCGAATTAAATCAGAATCACGAGGGTGTTGATGAAATACCAAAGGGGCTCGTACCGACACTGAGAAGAGTTTTTAACAAAAATAGAAGACTGCCGAAGTAGAGGAAATCCGAGTTTCAGTAACTCTGAGGGAAATGACGAAGACTTCTCCTACATCGAACGTATCGTACCTTATTTATTTTCTTTTCCCGTTCTTTTGATATGTTTAACGACACGTGATAAACTGTTGAAGTTTACCAACTGTGCATCGGTGGTTGGAAGACAATTCCATTTGCTGTCTTCGTTTATTCAAGTGAGGAATCCTCTTCGCTTGACTCGGTTTTCTTTTATCGACGATGGTTAAACGACAGATAGACATAGTTGATGTTCTTTTTTCTGGTAAATCCTTGTCTTTTATGTGTTTATGTTGTATGTGATCTAGTCGAGTGATCGAAAGTTGTGAGAACTTAAGACGACATTGTCCAATGAAGTCCGATCATGAAGAACACGTGCCATGTAATATATTTATTTTTAACTATGAATGATGATGCTTATTGAGATTTTGACCATGTTTGGGACGAAAGTAAAACGGTGTTCTCGTAATATCTTTTGGGTATGGATCCGTATGGGAGCACCCTGCGGTGACATATGTATGTATTTTTCTTTCTTTATGGATATGCATCCATAGCTAGCAAGCTCGTGAACCTTCTTTAACTTGTAATTTTCTTTTGACTGGACTCATCCGAGATCCCGTCAAATATCCTTATTTTATCATGGCTTGGCTGATTAGCAAGCATGAGTTAACTTGGTTGAACTTATTTACTTGGCATGGTTTGGCTATTTCGCAAACATGTCGTGATACGGCTTTATGTGCTTCATAATGGCTTTTGTGTTTGATTGGTTTGTGATGTCTTCGAGAGAGTTATTGCTCACGAATGATTTCCGTATCGATGAATTCGTTTTTGACGAACTAGGGTTGTATGTACGTAATATTGCGATAAGGTGATTTTGTATGATTAGTATTAATTACTTCGTCTTGTATATACTGAACGTTTTCGATGGGGTTATGTGTGACCCGTGCGATTTTATTTTGTGAGTAATTGTTTTTATGAGATGATGGACAAGTGAAAGGACAATTCGAACGTTGGAAGACATGCCCCGAGAGTGTGTGTTTGATTTTGATAGTTGTTGAGATCAACACTTGCCGTTGGTAGTACCTTGTACAACGACATTTACCATGGTAGCATTGAAGCTGCAACATTTGAAGAAATATGTTGATGAAAATGTAGATCGGCAGTTGGATAGAGTGAAGTAGGAAAAAGTCAGTTGAATGGACTTGAAATGATTCGAGAGGCTACGGAAGGGATGATGTAGATTGAGAATCACTTGTTGACCACGAGGAACTGTGAGAAGAGATTTGTAGATAACCGTAGGAAGAATTTTGGAAATTGAAGTGGAGATCATGGATCGAGACGTTAAGAGATTGAAGCAAGGCAGAATACTCATTGGGAAGGTGTGATGGAACCCGAGACGTGAACCGAAGTCCACAACGGAACGTGAAGACTCCTTTAGGAAGAAGTACACTTATCTTTCTAGTAGTACAAAATGCGAGTATAAGAACCGGAGAGCGCCGGGACGTCGCTCCCTTAAGGAGGGGAGGATGTGATACCCAAACACAACGCCAATTATTTAATCCTATTTTACGTATATTTTCGAAATTTTTGAGAATTTTTATCGTGGATTTATTTGACGGTTTAAGTTGAAACCAATAAATGAGGTCATAATTTTTAAGTTTGACGATTTAAGAAGTACCGATAACGACTACGATACCGACGGATGCCCAAAACTTATATTTTATTATCGATTGATCGATATTTGAGTTTTTCGAGATTTTTATTTTTATTACGTGTTAAGTCGAGTCGGAACCATATGTATATTCTTTTTGTGTGCGTTCGAACCATTTAAAATTATTTTGAGATAGCCGGGGCGAATCCCGACTCCCGTAAATTTTCAAAACTGACTACTAGTCGAATCCCACTCTTTATCAGTATCGTTTAAACTTTAGGCCAGAAGATTTGACAGGTTTTTAAAGGAAACCCTCCCATTTTATTTTATTTTTCTTACAAAATACACAAATACTAAAACACACACACAAACACACACTCAAAAATCAAAACCTCTCCCCCCTCCCTCTTTGAAACCCACGGCCAAACACAAGGTCACCACCATCACCATTTTTTTTTGGGTTTTGCTAAAATCCAATCAAAGACCACCTCCTATTTCTTCATTGTAAGTCTTTTAATCCATTAAAATCAAACATGCAATGACTTGATTTTTCCAAAAATTAAAACCTTATGAACAAATGGGTTTTGATAAATTTTTCTTGAATAAATGTTTGATTAAAGTGTTTATAAACATGGGGTATTGATTAATTAAGCTTGAATTAAATTTTCTTGGGTGTTTTTGTTCTTGAAACCCACGACCCAAAAGGGGGTGTTTGGTTTCCTTGATTTCAATCTTAATTGGTTATGGGTTTATGTTTGTAGTCATGTTTATGATGTTTTTAAATGGGTTAATTAAATTACATGTTGCTTTCATCAAATGGGTTTTTAAATTTGATGATCATACAAGTGATTAGGAGTAGTTATCTGATGTTAGATTGGATGAATGATGTTGGTATAGGTCTAGGATGGATGGAGAAGTGTTGGAATGATGATTTTTGCGGTTTTGAAAGAGGTATTTTTAGATCAGAAACTTTAGGGGTATTTTCGTGGGTTTAAGTCTAAGTCCAGGTCTAGATGATGAGATATTGTTGTAGAGATTCTTTCTAGCTTCGTTTCGGTATAAGGTAGAGCTTACGACTCCAAACGAGTCAAAAGTTATGATATTTTGAAAGTTCGTGTACCGGGAGATGAGAATCAACACAATCCGAATTTGTGTTTCGTTTTGGGTCAAATCCCGGGCACCATAAGTAGAGTTTGGTAAATGATTGAAAGTTGATTTTTGGTTTCAAACCTGCATTTATGAGTCTATTTTTAGACTTAGGTGTTGGATTGGTTGATGGTGCATTTTAAATGGGTCAAACAAGTCCAACATGGTCAAAGTGCAAAATCAGTCCTAAAAGTGTATGTTTAGAAATGTGATGTGTAACGAGTCATAGAAGTGAAAACTTTTCATGGGAATAAATATGGGTTTTATACAGGTCATGAGGTATTTTTGTGAATTTTATTGAATTTTATACAAGTGCTTAAGTCATAGAAAACAACCCGTACTTTTGGTAAGTACCGGCAAATTTATAAAATGAGAATCACTTTAAATATGTAGGTAAATGGTATAAGTCTAGTAACAACTACTTGTTTGGTTTTGGCGTGAGTTTTCTTAAGCATTAATTGTTTCGATTTGATTGTGTTTAGTACAATTATGTACGCGATGCATTGATTTGGTTTTCGTACTTTGACTTTTAGGTCAAGTGTTTGATTTTCCCGGGCATCTACGTCGTCGGTGACATTTCTCGTTACGTCTTCACTAGAACCACTACTAATACGACAGGTGAGTCTATAGCCTCACTCTTTACTTATTTCAAATGTTTTTACCCGCGAGGGGGATGCATGCTATTTAAATGAAAATGAACATAAGTCATGAATGATTGTTGGACCCGAATGTTGCCTTGAATTGTATTGAGTACCTAGTTGCAAAAGTCCCTAAATTCGTGAACTATTAACTATTGTCTTGCCCTTGCGAGGGGGAAATAGCCGCTTATACAATTGATAGTACTATGGGGTTGACGACCCTATCCGAGACGAGAGCTAGTACGTTGAGTACCCTCTGCGGACGGATAACTTGTGATAAGAAATAAGGTATAATTGCAACTGATGCCTTTAGAAGGGGCACTGGTTTCATTTTAATCACGCCGGTCAATGTGGCGCGGGTGATTGAGTTAACGGATTAGGGTCACGAGCTTAAACACAATTATTAGCTGTTGCTAAAGATAATATCCTTGAATAATAGATTGTGTATACGACAATGCTATTGAATGATCATGATTGGTTTTAATACTTATGTTCAACTTATGATTTGATAAACCTATAGATTCGCTCAACCTTTGTGTTGACGGTTTTAAGCATGTGTTTCAGGTAACCAAGATTGATAGCAGCGGAGCATGCTAGGATGGAAGTTGTTGTGGCTTGGCGGTCTACTTATTTTTTCTTCCCTTTTAGCAATTAAATATTTTATATTATGTCATGTGAACGAAAATGCACTTTTGGGTTGAGATTCAATGGGGACCAAAACGCAAACTCTGTTTTGTATTATCTTGGGATTTGGAAAACTGTAGACTTGTATGTTTTTAATAATGTTAAATTTATGTTTAAACTTTTACGTCTCTTTGTGTCGTTTAATATAACTTATGTGTGATGATAACTATGTAGCACCCAAATGTTGTAGTTCCGCTGCGCATAGCATTTGTTGGGGGTGTTATAGCTCCAATATCGTCCTCAAGTGTTTCTCGTGTTCTTCCTTGCTCTTGGAGTAGATATGAATACCATCAATGAACACAATGACAAACTTATCCAAATACGACTTGCACACTCGATTCATAAGGTCCATGAACACTACAGGCGCATTCGTTAATCCAAAAGGCATCACTTGGAATTCAAAATGTCCATATCGCGTACGAAAAGCAGTTATAGGAATATCCTCCTCTCTAACTCACAGTTGATGATACCCTGATCTCAAGTCAATCTTCGAGTACCCACAGGATCCTTGCAACTGATCAAATAAATCGTCAATCCTCGGCAATGGATACCGATTCTTAACCGTCAATTTGTTAAGCTCTCGATAGTCGATACACATTCTAAACGACCCATCCTTCTTCTTTACAAACAACACAGGTGCTCCCCATGGCGATGAACTCGGTCTAATAAACCCCTTATCCATCAATTCTTTCAATTGAGTAGATAGCTCATTCAGTTCTGACGGTGCCAATCGATAAGGTGCACGAGCAACTGGTGCAGCTCCTGGCATCAAATCGATTCGAAATTCCACTTCACGAGATGGCGGTAAACCCGGCAACTCATCAGGAAAAACTTTCGGATATTCTCTAATAACAGGCACATCTTCCAACTTTGTCTCTACATCACCATCACTAGAAATCTGCGCCAAAAATACATCGCATCCTTCTTCCACATACCTCATCATCTTCAAGCAAGATACTACTCTCAGACGAGAAGTACATTCATCACCCTTCACAGTCAATACCCTATTCCTCAACAGAATCTGGACCAACCTTTCTCCATAAACAATCACCGCACTAAACCAATCCATCCCAATAATCACGTCAAACAATCGTAGCTCTATGGGCATTAAGTCGATATCAAAGGCATAATTCCCTAACTTCAAGGTACAGCCTTTTAGTATAAAATTAGTGCTAACAATCTTTCCATTGGCTAATTCCACATTATAGTTAGTCGTTAGCATCACCGGTTCTCTATTGATAAGGCGACTAAATTTTTCGTCAACAAAGCTCTTGTCGGATCCATAATCAAATAATACACTAGCATAACGAGCGTCAAGAAGAAATGTACCGGTCACCACATTCGGGCCTTGCGGTTTATCAGCGGTACCCACTCGATATGCAGCAGCAGCATTTCCTCCCTGCCTATTCCCAACTTTCGGACAGTTTCCTTGCTTGTGCCCCTTTTCTCCACAACCAAAACAAACCATTACTCTAGTGGCATTTGCTCCTGTAGCCACACCTCTAGATCGAAACTCTGCAGCTTTATGACCAGCCTTCCCACACTTGTTACAAGCAGGAGGGCAATTCTCAGGTAGCACTGGAGGTTGGGTCTACTTCTAGAAGGGTGAAGGTGACAGAATGTGAGCTGAACGACAAAGGGAAGAGAAAGATGGATGAGGAAGAGGATAGTGATGAAGAGCCCGAGGAGGACGAGGAAGAACCACCGTCCAAGAGGTCATGTGGATCACCACGTGGCTAGTTATTTGTATTTCATTTTCTTTTAATCATTTTAATCGAACTTATTTAGACTCCCTATGATGGCATTGTGATGAAAACTTGAAAACTTTAAGTTTGTTGGTGTATGGTTGTAGTGGCATTACTTGTCACAGATTTTGGTTGATCTATCAATGCAATCCATGTTTACCTTTCATAATCTATGATAAGTCTAAATTTGCTCTTTTGTGATGTGAATGATGAATATTAGTAACTTTGTAGATGTGTTGTTGTATTTATATTATGTCCTGAAAAAGAAATCCTTCTTGATCTTGATGTGTATACTTACCTTGTTTTCTGTTTACTTGTCTTTGCAGAGAGGTGTAACTAAGCTTTCACCATGCCTCCAAAGTTGACAACCGCTCGAGTAAACACCATGATTCAAGAGGCCATTTCCAATGATCTTGAGGCTGATCGTGCAAACAGAAATCCGGGTCAAGTTGGTAATGTGGATGGGCGACCAGCCCCGCGGGAATGTTCATACGCCGGTTTCGTGAAATGTGGTCCCACACAGTTTCGTGGCACCGGTGGAGCTTTGGAACTTCGTAGATGGGTGGAAAAGATTGAGATCACTTTCGAAATCAGTGGGTGCTCTGAGGCAAACAAAGTCAAATTCGCAGCTGCTACTTTCCTCGATGATGCTTTAAGCTGGTGGAACAATCAGGTGGCTACTGTCGGATTGGTAGTAGCAAATGGAAGAACTTGGGCTGCAACCAAGGCACTTTTGACTAAGAAGTTTTGTCCCGAGGAAGAACTGGGTTAGTTAGAGGATGAATTGAGGCATTTGAGATTGAAGGATAATAACATCACTACTTATACGAGAAGGTTCAACGAGTTAAGTCTATTGTGTCCTGATGCTTTCAGGGACGATCACAAGAAGATGAAACAGTACATCAAGGGTCTGTCGAGCAACATTAAGGGTGAGACAACCTCGTCAAGGCCCGGATCATTTGATGAAGCCGTTCAGATGGCTCATGCTTTGATGGATGTTAAATTGCAAGACAAGAAAGCCTACATTGCTGAGGGAAACAAAAGGAAATAGGAAGTTGCCCAAGGAAGTCAACCACAAGGACAGAATCGTGGGGGAAATCGCAACAACAATCAAGGACCGAATCGTAACCAACAATTCAACCAAAGGAGGAATGATGGAATCGTAACCAACAACAACACACTCACCCCTGGCGGGTGGCTAAACCATGAAATCATTGGCCTCCAGCTCAGAATCATCTACGAACCTCTAGTCTTGTGGTAAAGATGGTCTCACACGATGCTCCCAACTCTGCATCCTAGCCAACCTAGCCTGGTCTTCCTTAACCCGCTCAAGACTTGCACTCAAATTTGCTATCATGGATCTCAAACTGTCAACATCATTCTTAGTCGATTCTCCACGTTACTCAACCCTTGCAGCCCTTGTCAATAATTTCTGAAATGCTCTTTCGTTCTCGTCAAACCTCTTAATCACCCTTGTCTCTACCACGTAACGTTCATACATTTGCCTATCCATCCTTCTTAAGAAATTCTCAACGTTATTATTCTGTCTTGGCCCAGGGCAACTGACCCTTGTGATGTCCTCATGGAGGAAACTAGCACTAGCCACGGCGTCGGACCTTCTAACGGTACCTGGCATACCGATCAGTTGAGCGATACGGGCAGGCCTGGGGAAATTCATAGTTCCTCGACCGGGAATCTGAGCTTGCACATTCACCGCCTCGGTTTGTCCTACAACAGCTGCTCCAACGTTCTCTCCTACCTCTTCTCTTTCGGTTTCCTCCACATTTCTGTTCTCATTCCCGTTAGGTGGTAACTCGGCCATCTCTGCAATCACGGAAAATTTTGGAGGGTATGTAAGGTCATTATTCAATATTTATAAATATATGCATGCAAATGCAATGCAAAGGTGGTACACATGCCCAAAATACAATGCTATGATATCCACGCATATGAAACACAAGAATTACGGTATCGAGTACTCCGCGTACAATTTCAATATTTACATATAGTAGTTCAGTATTTACGTAATAAATACTCATGCCTTCCTTTCAATTTAAAAAGAGATACATCTATTTCATCAATACTAAAAGTAAGCCTTACCGGAGCCATGCAGGATAGTTGTGTGCTTGGACCATTTCTTACGACACCAAAAGTTATAGTTTAGGATTTTTCAAAATGACCTAGTTCTCTATAACTCATGGCTCTGATTAGCAATCTCTAACACCCCACCAAATGCTATGCGCAGCGGAACTACAACATTTGGGTGCTAGGCAGTTATCATCACACATAAGCTATTTCGAACGACTCAAAGAGACGTAGAAATTTAAACATAATTTAAATTTGATAAAAACGTCAAAGTCTACAGTTTTCCAAACCCCAAAAGAAATACAAAACAGAGTTGCGTTAGGTCCCCACTGAATCTCAACCCCAAAAGTACATTTTTGTTCACATGACAAAAGATAAAAAGAGTTTTCAAGTTATAAAAAGGGAGGAAAGACAATTAGACCGCCAAGCCACACAACTCTCATCCTTTGCATGCTCCTTGCTATACATCATCGATTACCTGAAACACATGTTAAATTGGGTCAACAAATAATGTTGAGTGGAATTCATAGGTTTTACAATCTCATTTTGAACATAAGTGTATAAAAATCAATCACGATCATTATTAGAATTGTCGATCAAACAATCTATTTATCAAGGATATTATCAATAATTGTGTTTAAGCTCATGACACTAACCCGTTAACTCAATCACCCACGTATATATACCGGCGTGATTAAGATGAAACCATTGCCCCTACTAAAGGCATTAGTTTCAATTATACCTTATTTCTTATCACAAGTTATCCGTCCGCGGAGGGTACTCAACGTACTAGCTCTCGTCTCGGATAGGGTCGTCAACCCCATAGTACTATCAATTGTATAAGCGGCTATTTCTAATCCACACGAGGATTAGACAATAGTTAATAGTTCATGAATATAGGGTCTTATGAAACTAGGTACTCAACACAATTTAGGCAACTTTCGGGTCCAACAATCATTCATGACTTATGTTCGTTTTATTTAAAATTAGCATGCATCTCCCTAGCGGGTAAAACTATTTAAAACAATATAAAGCGAGGCTACAAATTCACACCTTATATAGAAGCAGTCGACGTAACGGATGACAATCACCAACGATGAGGATGCCCGAGAAATTCAATCACGCACCTAACTAACAACGCTTAATGAGTCAATCTCATTTATATAACTTTATGTACAGTATAATACATACATGTTAGTCAATTTTCATTAGTACTAACTCACGCCAAAAACCAAAACAAGTAGTTGTTACAAGACTTATACCATTCTTCTACGTTATTAAAGTTGATTCCCATTTTATATTTTTGCCGGTACTTACCAAAAGTACGGGCGGTTTACTATGACTTAAACACCTATATAAATTATAAGAAAATTTACAAAAATACCTCATGACCTGTATAAAACCCATTTTTAATCCCATAAAAAGTTTTCACTCTTATGACCCGTTACTCATCACATCTCTAGACGTACACATTTTGGACTGATTTTGCACTTCTAACATGCAGGACTTGTTTGACCCATTTAAAATACACCAAATGCTAATTTAACAATTAAGTCTAAAAATAGACTCTAAAATGCCAGTTTAGGACCAACTAACAACTTTCAAACATTTATAAAACTCTATCTATGGTCCCTGGGATTTGACCCAAAACCAAACACAAATTGGGATTATGTTGGTTCTCATCTCCCGGTACACGAACTTTCAAAATTACATAACCTTTGACTCGTTTGGAGTCATAAGCTCTACCTTGTACCAAAACGTAGCTAAGGCAAAGATCTACAACTATATTCTATGTTTACAACCTGTATTTAGACTTAAGGTTTTTAAAAATGGCCTCAAACAATCAGCCTAAATTTCACTACTTCAAAATCATCCTTACACTTGATTCCAATTCAATACAACATTACCTAGACTAATTTTAACCACTCCTAATCATACCCAATCATCCCAAACAGCCCTAACTACCTAGAATATCAAATCTTCATAAAACCCATTCCTAAATCATACATGCAATGTGTTCTAACCATTTAAAAATACCCAAAACAACATTCTAAACATAAACCCATAACCAAACACATCAAACACCATGATCCACCAAACACCCCTATTTGGACGTGGGGTGTTGGTGACCAAAACACCCAAACCAAACCAATTTTGGTTAGTTTAATTGATGAATTAACACTATCTAAACACTAATTAAACATGCATTGAGTTTAATTACATCAAATCAAACTTTTGAAAAATCTTTTAATTCTTGAAAAATTATGTTTATGCATGTTGGATTGGATTATGTTAAAACACTTACAAATAGATTTTAAAAGGTGGTCTAAACTTGGAATCAATCAAAACAAAGTAGAAAATTTTTTGTGGTGGTGGTGGTTGTGTAGGGCGACGACCAAAAAGAGAGGAAAAGGGGAGGTGGGTTTTTTTTTGAAATGAAATTTTGTGTGTGTGTGTGTGTTCTTCCTTTTTGTAAAGTTTGAGGGGTCCTTTTTGCCATCTTGTAAATCTTTTGGCCCCATATTTAAACGACACCAATAATTTGCGGTAAACAACTTACTAGTCGACTTTGAAAATTTTGCGGGAGTCGGGGGTCGCCCCGAACACTCGAAAATACTTTTAAAGCAATTTAAACGCACCCGGACTTAAATAAAACGCACCAGACTCGACTTAATACGAACCAAAAATAAAATTCTCGAGAAATTATAATATCGACAAAACGATAATAAAACATGAAAATTGGGCATCCGTTGGGATCGTAGTCGTCGTCGTCTTCCTTAAATCATCAATCGTCAAGATTCCGAACTAAACCATTGGTTTCAACTTAAACCATCAATTATATAGTAAACGAAATTTCATAAAAATTTCAAAAATATTTGTAATTTAGGGTAAAATAAATGACCTCGGGTTTTGGGTATCACAAAAAACTCTTAGAATATGAAATAAACTATATAAATAAGTCGTAGATGACTTAAAACCATCCCGTAAATTATTCCCATGACTAAATACATCATCCGAGAGCCCTAAACGCAAACCCTAAATCGTAAAAATACGATTTTTCTATAATACATATACGTAAACCACTAAATAACACCATCTCATTTCATAGTCACTACCTTGTGAGATCATGATCATACAAACATCACACATCGTTCCACTCACAAGGTACCCCGTACCAGGAGACAATATCCAAGCCACATTCTATTCACACCAAATAACACGCAAACACGTAGAGACACGTAATTTCACGAAATATGCACAAAATAAATCATCCACGAACCTCCAGTCTTGCGGTAAAGATGGTCTCACACGATGCTCCCAACTCTGCATCCTAGCCAACCTAGCCTGGTCTTCCTTAACCCGCTCAAGACTTGCACTCAAATTTGCTATCATGGATCTCAAACTGTCAACATCATTCTTAGTCGATTCTCTACGGTACTCAACCCTTGCAGCCCTTGTCAATAATTTCTGAAATGCTCTTTCGTTCTCATCAAACCTCCTAATCACCCTTGTCTCTACCACGTAACGTTCATACATTTTCCTATCCATCTTTCTCAAGAAATTCTCAACGTTATTATACTGCCTTGGCCCACGGCAACTGACCCTTGTGATGTCCTCATGGAGGAAACAAGCACTAGCCATGGCGTTGGACCTTCTAACTATACTTGGCATACCGATTAGTTGAGCGATACGGGCAGGCCTGGGGAAATTCATAGTTCCTCGACCGGGAATCTGAGCTTGCACATTCAACGCCTCGGCTTGTCCTACAACAGCTGCTCCAACGTTCTCTCCTACCTCTTCTCTTTCGGTTTCCTCCACAATTTTGTTCCCCGTTAGGTGGTAACTCGGCCATCTCTGAAATCACCAAAAATTTTGGAGGGTACGTAAGGTGATTATTCAATATTTATAAATATATGCATGCAAATGCAATGAAAAGGTGGTACACATGCCCAAAATACAATGCTATGATATCCATGCATATGAAACACAAGAATTACGGTTTCGAGTAATCCGCGTACAATTTCAATATTTACATATAGTAGTTCAGTATTTATGTAATAAATACTCATGCCTTCATTTCAATTTAAAAAGAGATAAATCTATTTCATCAATACTAAAAGTAAGCCTTACCGGAGCCATGCAGGATAGTTGTGTGCTTGGACCATTTCTTAGGACACCAAAAGTTATAGTTTAGGATTTTTCAAAACGACCTAGTTCTCTATAACTCATGGCTCTGATTACCAATCTCTAACACCCCACCAAATGCTATGCACAGCGGAACTACAACATTTGGGTGCTAGGCAGTTATCATCACACATAAGCTATTTCGAACGACTCAGAGAGACGTAGAAATTTAAACATAATTTAAATTTGACAAAAACGTCAAAGTCTACAGTTTTCCAAACCCCAAAAGAAATACAAAACAGAGTTGCGTTAGGTCCCCACTGAATCTCAACCCCAAAAGTACATTTTTGTTCACATGACAAAAGATAAAAAAACTTTTCAAGTTATAAAAAGGGAGGAAAGACTCGTAGACCGCCAAGCCACACAACTCCCATCCTTTGCATGCTCCTTGCTATACATTATCGATTACCTGAAACACATGCTAAATTGGGTCAACAAATAATGTTGAGTGGAATTTATAGGTTTTACAATCTCATTTTGAACATAAGTGTATAAAAATCAATCACGATCATTATTAGAATTGTCGATCAAACAATCTATTTATCAAAGATATTATCAATAATTGTGTTTAAGCTCATGACACTAATCCGTTAACTCAATCACCCGCGTATATTTACCGGCGTGATTAAGATGAAACCATTGCCCCTACTAAAGGCATTAGTTGCAATTATACCTTATTTCTTATCACAAGTTATCCGTCCGCAGAGGGTACTCAACGTACTAGCTCTCGTCTCAGATAGGGTCGTCTACCCCATAGTACTATCAATTGTATAAGCGGCTATTTCTAATCCACACGAGGATTAGACAATAGTGAATAGTTCATGAATATAGGGTCTTATGCAACTAGGTACTCAACACAATTTAGGCAACTTTTGGGTCCAACAATCATTCATGACTTATGTTTGTTTTATTTAAAATTAGCATGCATCTCCCTCGCGGGTAAAACCATTTAAAACAATATAAAGCGAGGCTACAAATTCACACCTTATATAGAAGTAGTCGACGTAACGGATGACGATCACCAACGATGAGGATGCCCGAGAAATTCAATCACGCACCTAACAACGCGTAATGAGTCAATCTTATTTATATAACTTTGTGTACTGTATAATAGATACATGTTAGTCAATTCTCATTATTATTAACTCACTCCATAAACCGAAACAAGTAGTTGTTACAAGACTTATACCATTTTTCTACGTTATTTAAGTTGATTCCCATTTTATATTTTTGCCGGTACTTACCAAAAGTACGGGCGGTTTACTATGACTTAAGCACCTATATAAATTACAAGAAAATTTATAAAAATACCTCATGACCTGTATAAAACCCATTTTGAATCCCATAAAAAGTTTTCACTTTTTTGACCTGTTACTCATCACATCTCTAGACGTACACATTTTGGACTGATTTTGCACTTCTAACATGTAGGACTTGTTTGACCCATTTAAAGTACACCAATTGCTAATTTGATAATTAAGTCTAAAAATAGACTCTAAAATGCAGGTTTAGGACCAACTAACAACTGTCAAACATTTATAAAACGCTATCTATGGTCCCCGGGATTTGACCCAAAACCAAACACAAATTCGGATTATGTTGGTTCTCATCTCCCGGTACACGAACTTTCAAAATTGCATAACGTTTGAATCGTTTGGAGTCGTAAGCTCTACCTTATACCAAAACATAGCTAAGACAAAGCTCTACAACTATATTCTATGTTTACAACCTGTATTTAGACTTAAGGTTTTCAAAATTGACCTCAAACAATCTGCCTAAATTTCACTACCTCAAAATCATCCTTACACTTGATTCCAATTCAATACAACATTACCTAGACTAATTTTAACCACTCCTAATCATACCCAATCATCCCAAACAGTCCTAACTACCTAGAATATCAAATATTCGTAAAACCCATTTCCTAAATCATACATGCAATGTGTTCTAACCATTTAAAAATACCTAAAACAACATTCTAAACATAAACCCATAACCAAACACATCAAACACCATGATCCACCAAACACCCTTATTTTACGTGGGGTGTTGGTGACCAAAACACCCAAACCAAACCAATTTTGGTTAGTTTAATTGATGAATTAACATTATCTAAACACTAATTAAACATGCATTGAGTTTAATTACATCAAATCAAACTTTTGAAAAATCTTTTAATTCTTGAAAAATTATGTTTATGCATGTTGGATTGGATTATGTTAAAACACTTACAAATGGATATAAAAAGGTGGTCTAAACTTGGAATCAATCAAAACAAAGTAGAAAAGATTTTGTGGTGGTGGTGGTTGTGTAGGCCGACGGCCAAAAAGAGAGGAAAAGAGGAGGTGGTTTTTTTTTTGAAATGAAATTTTTTGTGTGTGTGTGTTCTTCCTTTTTGTAAAGTTTGAGGGGTCCTTTTTGCCATCTTGTAAATCTTTTGGCCCCATTTTTAAACGGCACCAATAATTTGCGGGAAACAACTTCGAAAATTTTGCGGGAGTCGGGGGTCGCCCCGAACACTCGAAAATACTTTTAAAGAAATTTAAACGCACCCAGACTAAAAGAAAACGCACCCAACTCGATGTTGGAAATACGTTTTTACGTATTTAGAAAGGATCGGTCACTCCAACGGTATATACGTAGTATGGGCTCGTGATCCAATATGTAAACATATAACCCATAAAGCCCACATGTAGGGTGGGCTATATATACCCCCTCCTAGCATGTTAGGAGGGGTTGTTGATTCTCATTTTCTTCGAATCTAGTATTTCTTTCTTTCTCTCCACCTTCTCTCTACATTATCTCTCTAGTTCTTCATCTATCTCTCTCTCTTTTAATCATTCCATCTATAATATAATCCAAGGATTACGTAGACTTACAAATGGTATCAAGAGCCATGGGATGATTGTTTGGTTTTTGTGTTTGTGTTCTTGATTCATACGCCTATTTTGATCTAAAATCATACGTTCCAAATTTTTTTTTTGTGTTTTTATGGTTTAATCTTGATACAAATCATCTACATACTTGTGGTAGTGATTTGGTATTGTTACTTTGGTTAAAAACACAAAATTTTTGGGTGTTTGATTCGTTTTTAGGCTTAAAATTTCTAATTGGTTGTGTACTATCCGAGAAAAGTGGTACTTTTGTCTCCATCGCAAAGTTGGTTTCCATCGCAAAAACCCTAGGGTTTCTACATTGCGATAGAAGAGTATTCCGACACTTATTCCGATCGAGGATTGCGATAGCTTCTTGCATCGTACATTGCGATCGGGTATAAGGTAATATTGCGACGTTACTCTGTCCAAATTTCGCCAACATTGCGATACGTATTGCGATCAAAAATTGCGATAGGTATCATTGCAATAGGTATTGCGATCAAGCATTACGATAGGCAACATTGCGATAGGTATCATTACGACAGGTATTGCGATCAAACATTGCGATAGGTATTGCGATCAGATATTGCGATGGGTGACATTGCGATGGGTGATATTGCGATGGGTATTGTGATGGGTATTCCGATGGCTTAAACTTTGGAATTGCGATACAGTGACACGTATTCCAAGATTTTTCAAAAACGTGTTTTTGAAAAAATTTTGTGTAATTTTGCCTTGAAGAATTTTTGGTTTCTCAAGAACACTTATTTAGAGGATTTAATCATTTTTCTTCACTACTCAAGGGGTTTAATCTATGACAACAAACACAATAACTTTATTTCATTGCTCGATCGATACGTAATTCTTACATTTATTTTTCATCGAACTTATCGTTAAATTCGACATCTTCAAGAGGGAGATTTGCATCAAATGCAAGACAAAGCTAGAGAAAGTGGTATAACTTTATATCGACTGCTTCAGTCTCATTTGGTGACCATTTCATGGTTTCAAGGCGGAAGTGAATTTGTGACACTCTTTGGTAAAGATCGTTATATATTCATTGACTCAGTATTCCTCAACTTGAACCAACTAGCTGAGCAACTCCACAAAGAGGACTTTAATCACTCTGCATCTGCATCTGCATATAAAGCTCTCGTGACACAACTTACGCACTTCTTCCAATTCAACATCGTTATGTCTGAAAACTCAGGGATATGCTAGTCATTTCTTCAATACACACATACAGAGGTTCAAGATTTCCGTGGTACACTGTTGAAAATCATGACATCGGTATCATCTTTGATTTATGAAAGATCCCGACTTCATCAAGCGTATGATAGTGAAGTGCAAAATTCTACGATAAAAAATTCAAGAGAAGAATGGTCATAGAGTGGACAAGGTAGAGACTAAAGATTGCTAGAGCATGGAATCAGGAGGAAAGCATGAAACAAGCAGCATGTCAGAGAAGGATACAGACATCTCTTATGATGACACCTTACCCGTATATGACGAAGAGCCTACAACTACGGTACAACTGAATGTTTTATCTGCTGAATGTATCAATGATACACAGCATGTTGATCATTCCGAACTTAATTATGACAAACATGGGATGGAAAAAGGTGATAGTAATACCACTTCTGATTCATCCGATGTGAGTCATAATGGGGGAGAGATTGTTTAGAATGCTAAATGCTTTATGACTGCTTCATTAACTGCTTCTCATTCCAAGGTTAAACATCTCGAACCGATTGTAGCTCAACAATCAAAAGATCTTGAGGATGCCAAACTTGAATTTTCAATTAAAACGAACAAATTTGAAACATATTTTGAAAAACTTGAAAAGTCAAATGTTGTTCTCGAACGAAAATTGGATCAAAAAGTTCTAGATTCTAAAGCTGAAAAGGAATATCTTTTGAAACAAATTAAGTTGTTAGAATCTAAATTGGCATCCCAAGATAACTTGCTCAAAGAGAATGAGACTCTAAAGGCTCAAGTACAAGAATAGGTCTTTGCTATAGCTGCATTGAAAAACGAATTGAGAAAAACTAAAGGATCTAGTGTGGATAATAAGCTTGAAAAACCATCAATCTTGGGGAAACCGCATAAATTCAGTCTGTGAGACAACTGAATGCATTTAGATCCGAGCCACCAAAATCCTCGAGACCGCGGTTTGCCTCCTAAGTTGATATGGTTCATCTTTCTAGACTAGTCACTCCACCATCTAAGCCTAATGTGACTAAAACAGCTTTAGCAAGACCTAATCACATGATTACCTCTAGTTTCCCTAGACATAGTGCAAAGAACATGTCTCGAACTAGTTCAAATGACGTTCATCACAAATTTGGTCTAAGGGAATCTATTCAAAAGACACAAGTAAGAGATAGGAATTTCAAGCCTAGTCAGATGCCTTCTAGATTACCCAACACTGCTAACCATAGCATGTCAAATCCTAGGAGCATCAATCAATCATCTAGGATTTCTAGATCTTACTCAGACATTAAATATGCTACTTGTAAAACATGTAGAAAATGTGTCTTTATGGCAAATCCTGAATCTTGTGTCAAGAAATTACTTAATGAGGTGAACTCCCGTGCTAGACTTAAATCCCAGTGGATAGCTAAAATCAAACCCATTCGTAAAGTTTGGGGCCCCACTGGTAGAACTTTCACTCATGTAGGAAACGAGTGCCCTTTAACGAGGATAGTCTCCGATCCTACTAAGACTACTAGGGAGGAAATTGATAAAGATGATACATCACTTAAGCCTAAACTTAGGGTTTTCTATAAAAGGAAACGTTTGCCAGCTAAGACAAGTGAATGATCTACTCAGGTCGTCTCTGACACAAGTAAAGCCAACTGTGAACCCCCTCGTGCTTCAAAAATTGATATCGCTAACCCATGTCAAGAATGCAAATTCCTAATGAGAATGCAGGTACCAAATTTGATGTTCCAAAAGAACGAAGAAGTCCAATCATTGTATACCGTTCAACTAAGGACACTCTTAGAGTTTGGTTGCTGAAGAAGCAGATATCGGAGAAACAAGTATCTCAGTGGATTCATGGTTAAGCTTACCAAAAGGACTTATAGTCAAATCACAGATTGTAACTCGATCCTTAAATAAAGGAAAGTTTATCGCTGATGATAAACTTATCCTCATCAACGAGAAATTAAGTTTTCTCGGACACGAGCTATTATTAAAACCATTCAAAGGTTTTAAGCTCGTGTACAAGGTTCACATTCAAATCACAGTCTGTGACCCGAACTTCAACGAAAGGGAAGTTTATCTCGTCAACGATAACTTATCCTAAAAAACGAGAAATTACAATTTCTCGGACACGAGCTATTATTAAAATTATTCAAAGGTTTTAAGCTCGTGTATATGGTTTATCATTAAATATTAGATGATGACCCAATCTTCATATAAATGAAAGTTTATCGCCGATGATAAACTTATCCTCATTAACGAGAAATTAAATTTTCTCGGACACGAGCTTACATTTAAAACTATTCAAAGGTTTTAAGCTCGTGTAAATGATTCATTGTTAAATGTCAGTAAATGACCCAGACTTCAAATAAAGGGAAGTTTATCTTTAAATGATAACTTATCCTCGTAACGGAAAATTAATTTTTCTCGGTCATGAGCTTGTATTAAAATATTCCAAGTTTTAATGTCATAAAGGAAAGTGTATCTTTTAAATAAGAGTACTTTTCTTCATAACAAGAAATTCACCTTTCTCTGTCATGAGCTTTACATTAAAACATTCAAAAGTTTTTCAAGCTCATGAAAATGACTTCTAAGTAAATATCAGCTTAGAACTCGTTCTTCAATTAAAAGGAAAGTTTATCGCCGATGATAAACTTATCCTTACAATGAGAAATTAACTTTTCTCGGGCATGAGCTAATATTAAAAAAACATTCGAAGTTTTTAAGCTCATGCACAATGACTTACAGTTAAATATCAGACTGTAACTCGGACTTCATATTTAGGAAAGCTTATCTTTAAAGATAGCTTATCCTCGTAACGGGAAATTCATTTTTCTCGGTCATGAGCTTGTATTAAAACATTCCAAGTTTTAAGCTCAGAAAGAAAAGTGTATCTTTTAAATAAGAGAACTTTTCCTCATAACGAGAAATTCATCTTTCTTGGTCTTGAGCTTTCCGTTAAAACATTCAAAAGTTTTCAAGCTCATGAACACGATTTCTAAGTAAATGTCAGCTTAGAACTCGTTCCTCGGTTAAAAGGAAAGTTTATCGCCGATGGTAATTTATCCTTAACAACGGGAAGTTTACAACTTCTCGGACTTGAGCTCGTTTTGTAAGATATTCAACATCTTAAGCTCAAGTAATTGGTTTTTAAAACTTTGAACACAATTTTTCAAGAATTTTTCAAAAGGTTTTCTAAATCTTTCAAAATTGTGTGTTCAAAAATGTTTTGATAAACAGAGCATGTCTTTTGGAATCGATATTATTTACGATCCTAGAAATGTCGTTCAATAATGACACGGGGTTGTAAATAAAGTTCGAACAAAAGTTTAAATGATTTAAAACATGCTCAAAATGGCTTGCTATTATTTCGGATAGTAACCCGCTTTTCATATTAAAGTCAGGTATTTCACCGGAAAGCTTTGACTCAACAACGGGAATTAATTTTCTCGGGCATGGTTTATTTTATAACCATGTAAGGGATCGTGTTTACCTAAAAACACAATCTAACATGAATAGATGTACGTGTCAGTGCATTTATTTGTTAAAACAAGAGAAATCTTGTTTTATGAAGTTATCATCTCTACATCGTAGAAATCTACAATTGGTATCTATATACTCGACAATACGACTGCTCAAACGGAGACTACAACTCTTTCGATAGAACACGGGTCAACAATTGAGGGGGAGCAATTGTTCAACATTCAGAATCTTTGATGCCCAAAGTGCCTAGTTCACAAATTGGCGTCAAGACAACGATATCAATCGTACACATGGTGTCAAGAGATAACTTCAGACGTGACGAGGCGACCAACATTCGTGAACAAGAACCATGTGATTCTATCATATGATGTTCTCCATCATTCAGGTCCAACCTCGTAAATTGCTAATCTTGTGAATACATTACCATATATGATCTTTGCACGTGATAAATACCTTACACTTGTGTTTAAAAGGTATTTAATTTACATTTCAAGTACACCCTCATTAATTTGAGGGGGAGCTTGTGTAAATCATGAAGATAATTGGATTTGCATTTTTCTTCCCAAATTTTCTTAAAATCTCATTAAATCATTTGATATTAAAAACATCGATTGGGTTAATATTTTTAATATGGGGGAGAAAATGTGATTTAATATGAGATCAATTAATTCAATGGTTTGACTCAACGTGCTAGCTCATCCCGACATGTGCGAAATGTTTTCGAGTATCGTGGCATATGTTAAGGGGGAGCAAAATGGATTTGGATATCAAAATGGATTTCATGGTGACATACACTTACCCAAAACATCTCTATTCACGACGGTGACGATTGTGGGGATATAAGGATGGTAGGATAGTTTAAAGTCCAATGATTCTTCTAGAACCAGAGGAATCTTCCCAAGGACATTCCATAGCTAGAAATAGTAGTCCTTAGGAAAGATGAAGAAAGTTTGTGAACGTAGACGAATGTCGGCCAAGTACTTAAGTTAGCACTGGAACAATCACAACAAGGAGCTAGTTATGACGTATTGGTAACCATTGAAGGGGTTGAAGAATGAAAAAGAATTGTAAAGATAAAGGGTGTAAAGAAAGAAGCCCTCCTTACAACCTTAGGCAGAAACCGGGTCAATACATATGCTATTGAGATCATTTTTAATGATGCTCGATATTGAAGATAGACATTATAGACCCAGTGATGCAATGCACAACCCATCCCAGCTAACTCAGATATCTCTCAAAGATATTTGTTTTAATCACACGGAGACAACGCATTATCTATCGATCTATTCACTCCGAATATATTGATATTGAAAAGATGGCATTCTTCTCCAGCCTCCGATCACTTAAAATCCAAAATGCACGATCGAGTCTAGAGCCATTTGAGATCATCAAATATCTCATTAGGACACACTTTCATAATTCCTTGCTTCTTCACACACTGTGAAAAGTAAGAAAGATCTTAAGATTCCTACGCAAAATCTTCATGATCTTGCCTAAACATCTGAGTATTACGAAAGTATTTACAATGAAGATGGAAATCCTTCTTGAGCGAACATCAAAAAGCACATGGTTGGTGACTTGTGTGATTCTTTATGAATCAAGCTTGTGATAACTGGAAAGCAAAAGTGGTTTAATTCTTAACTGAATTTAAACACGTTCCAGGCCTCTACGCAATATCTTAGTGATCTTGCCAGAACACTCAGAGTGATACCTTAGTGTTCACAGTGATGAGTGGAAATCCGTCTAGTGTTAACCTCAAACAGAACTTGGTAGGTAACTTGCAAGATTCTATACGAATCAAGCTCGTGACAATTGGAAAGCAACGATGGTACGATTCTTAAACGGGAAATTCATTTTTCTCGGTCATGAGCTTGTATTAAAACATTCCAAGTTTTAAGCTCAGAAAGGAAAGTGTATCTTTTAAATAAGAGAACTTTTCCTCATAACGAGAAGTTCATCTTTCTAGGTCATGAGCTTTCCGTTAAAACATTCAAAAGTTTTCAAGCTCATGAACACGATTTCTAAGTAAATGTCAGCTTAGAACTCGTTCCTCGGTTAAAAGGAAAGTTTATCGCCGATGGTAACTTATCCTTAGCAACGGGAAGTTTACAACTTCTCGGACTTGAGCTCGTTTTGTAAGATATTCAACATCTTAAGCTCAAGTAATTGGTTTTTAAAACTTTGAACACAATTTTTCAAGAATTTTTCAAAAGGTTTTCTAAATATTTCAAAAATGTGTGTTCAAAAATGCTTTGATAAACAGAGCATGTCTTTTGGAATCGATAATATTTACGATCCTAGAAATGTCGTTCAATAATGACACAGGGTTGTAAATAAAGTTCGAACAAAAGTTTAAATGATTTAAAACATGCTCAAAATGGCTTGCTATTATTTCGGATAGTAACCCGCTTTTCATATTAAAGTCAGGTATTTCACCGGAAAGCTTTGACTCAACAACGGGAATTAATTTTCTCGGGCATGGTTTATTTTATAACCATGTAAGGGATTTTGTTTACCTAAAAACACAATCTAAGATGAACATATGTACGTGTCAGTGCATTTATTTGTTAAAACAAGAGAAATCTTGTTTTTATGAAGTTATCATCTCTACATCGTAGAAATCTACAATTGGTATCTATATACTCGACAATACGACTGCTCAAACGGAGACTACAGCTCTTTCGATAGAACACGGGTCAACAATTAAGGGGGAGCAATTGTTCAGCATTCAGAATCTTTGATGCCCAAAGTGCCTAGTTCACAAATTGGCGTTAAGACAACGATATCAATCGTACACATGGTGTCAAGAGATAACTTCAGACGTGACGAGGCGACCAACATTCGTGAACAAGAACCATGTGATTCTATCATATGATGTTCTCCATCATTCAGTTCCAACCTCGTAAATTGCTAATCTTGTGAATTAATTACCATATATGATCTTTGCACGTGATAAATACCTTACACTTGTGTTTAAAAGGTATTTAATTTACGTTTCAAGTACACCCTCATTAATTTGAGAGTGAGCTTGTGTAAATCATGAAGATAATTGGATTTGCATTTTTCTTCCCAAATTTTCTTAAAATCTCATTAAATCAATTGATATTAAAAACATCGATTGGGTTAATATTTTTAATATGGGGGAGAAATGTGATTTAATATGAGATCAATTAATTCAATGGTTTGACTCAACGTGCTAGCTCATCCCGACATGTGAGAAATGTTTTCGAATATCGTGGCATATATTAAGGGGGAGCAAAATTGATTTGGATATCAAAATGGATTTCATGGTGACATACACTTACCCAAAACATCTCTATTCACGACGGTGAAGATTGTGGTGACATAAGGATGGTAGGATAGGTTAAAGTCCAATGATTCTTCTAGAACCAGAGGAATCTTCCCAAGGACATTCCATAGCTAGAAATAGTAGTCCTTAGGAAAGATGGAGAAAGTTTGTGAACGTAGCTGAATGCCGACCAAGTACTTAAGTTAGCACTGGAACAATCACAATAAGGAGCTAGTTATGACGTATTGGTAAGCATTGAAGGGGTTGAAGAATGAAAAAGAATTGTAAAGATAAAGGGTGTAAAGAAAGAAGCCCTCCTTACAACCTTAGGCAGAAACCGGGTCAATACATATGCTATTGAGATCATTTTTAATGATGCTCGATATTGAAGATAGACATCATGGACCCAGTGATGCAATGCACAACCCATCCCAGCTAACTCAGATATCTCTCAAAAGATATTTGTTTTAATCACACGGAGACAACGTATTATCTATCGATCTATTCACTCCGAATATATTGATATTGAAATGGTGGCATTCCTCTCCAGCCTCCGATCACTTAAAATACAAAATGCACGATCGAGTCTAGAGCCATTTGAGATCATCAAATATCTCATTAGGACACACTTTCATAATTCCTTGCTTCTTCACACACTGTGAAAAGTAAGAAAGATCTTAAGAGTCCTACGTAAAATCTTCATGATCTTGCCTAAACATCCGAGTATTACGAAAGTATTTACAATGAAGATGGAAATACTTCTTGAGCGAACATCAAAAAGCTCATGGTAGGTGACTTGTGCGATTCTTTATGAATCAAGCTTGTGATAACTGGAAAGCAACAGTGGTTTAATTCTTAACTGAATTTAAACACGTTCCAGGCCTCTACGCAATATCTTAGTGATCTTGCCAGAACACTCAGAGTGATACCTTTGTGTTCACAGTGATGAATGGAAATCCTTCTAGTGTTAACCTCAAACAGCACTAGGTAGGTAACTTGCAAGATTCTATACGAATCAAGCTCGTGACAATTGGAAAGCAACGATGGTACGATTCTTTAATGAATCAAACTTGTTCCAGGAACATGAATTGACGGATTTAATCATGAGGATGACTTTATCCAAATGATTCACTCTTTATGTTCGCAGTCAGCTTTGGACGGTCGAGTAAAGAGAACGGGTTTACCCGCGAAATCTTGTCAAGGAGGTTCTTAATTGAAACTACCTACCACAAGTATGATATTTAATATCGTCCAACGGTCTTCACCGACCGGAGGTATAATGCTACCGAATTAGAATGAAATTTTCAAGGCCATTTCATCCGTGTATATGTTTTGTTGCTAACTGTCTTATGCAGCGTAACAAGAAGGTGGCATTGCGGTGTACAATCCAGAAGAAGTCGTCACCACATGCTTATACTGCATACACTTAATACTTCAACAAATTCAAGAAAGTCTGAAAGTCAAGTCTTCCGCTGTATCAAAATCTGAAGCTTTCTACAAGAATTTATAAAGGTATAAGTATGTGGAACATGAAGTCACGAAGAGGCAAATTTCACAAGTGATGAATGCACAAGGTCAAGGAAAGGAAACATGCTCAAGACTAAAGTCAAAGATCTCATTTGCATATTCACAAGAACAAGATCGAAGACTCAAGCATAGTATGCTATGTTTAAGATTTTTTAAAATAGTGTGACCTTCCTTAGGGGGAGATTGTTGGAAATACGTTTTTCCAAAGAAAGTCTCGGTCACATCGTTGTTAGCATAGATCATGAGCTATAGACTATTTAGTACATTGTAACTTGGAGTGACCTCCCTTAGGGGGAGATTGTTAGAAATACGTTTTTATGTATTTAGAAAGGATCGGTCACTCTAACGATATATACGTAGTATGGGCTCGTGATCCAATATGTAAACATATAACCCATAAAGCCCACATGTAGGGTGGGCTATATATACCCCCTCCTAGCATGTTAGGAGGGGTTGTTGGTTCTCATTTTCTTCTAATCTAATATTTCTTTCTTTCTCTCCACATTCTCTCTACTTTCTCTCTCTAGTTCTTCATCTATCTCTCTATCTCTTTTAATCATTCCATCTATAATATAATCCAAGGATTAAGTAGACTTACACTCGACTTAATACGAACCAAAAATAAAATTCTCGGGAAATTATAATATCGACAAAACGATAATAAAACATGAAAATTGGGCATCTGTCGGGATCGTAGTCGTCGTCATCTTCCTTAAATCGTCAATCGTCAAGATTATGACCTTAACCATTGGTTTCAACTTAAACCATCAATTATATAGTAAAAGAAATTTCTTAAAAATATCAAAAATATTCGTAATTTAGGGTAAAATAAATGACCTCGGGTTTTGGGTATCACAAAAAACTCTTAGAATATGAAATAAACTATTTAAATAAGTCGTAAATGACTTAAAACAATCCCGTAAATTATTCCCATGACTAAATACATCATCCGAGACCCCTAAACGCAAACCCTAAATCGTAAAAATACGATTTTTCTATAATACATATACATAAACCACTAAATAACACCATCTCATTTCATAGTCACTACCTTGTGAGATCATGATCATGAAAACATCACACATAGTTCCACACACAAGGTACCCCGTACCAGAAGACGATATCCAAGCCATATTCTATTCACACCAAATAACACGCAAACACGTAGAGACACGTAATTTCATGAAATATGCACAAAATAAAACTAAGTGACGAACCTCAAAACCGGGGTTGTCACATCACTCCCTCCTAATAGAAATCTCATCCCAAGACTTACTCCTTAGGATCAAACACACAATTAACAAATCACATGAGGATACTTGTTCTAAATGAACTCCTCTCATTACCATGTGTACCTTAGTTCATGTCTCAATTTACCACATATACTAACCAACAATATTTAAATTCATTCCCAAACTCTTGACCTCACAGCCCATAAATCCCATAAATAACTCTTTGATAAATCGAAGACTCTAATTAACACAAATCCCGAATAATCGTACATGCAAATATGCATTCTAAAACAACATTTTCCAATCTTAATACATGAAATATATCATGTATACCAGTCAATTCCCTAGGTAATTCTATACCCATAAGCTACTGGTCCAATCTTTCCAAAGATCATAAATGGACCTACAAAACTCGACATCAACTTTTCCCTTTTACCAAAACATGCCGCCCGTTACTATATGTGAAACTTCCTACATAACTTTGTCACTAAACTCTAGCGGTTTCCTCCTTTTAAACATATCGTCTCTTATTGCTCTAATCCTTTCCACAAACACTATTATTATATTAGTAGCCTCTTTCACCAATTCTAGTCCACAGTAGGGACAACTCAACCCTATCCTTCCATATAGTGCCTCAAATGTCATTTCGACTTCTAGTATGATAACTATCATTATATGAAAACTCAGCCATCGCTAACGAGTTTCATAAGTCCCTCTAAATCAATCACTCATTCCCTCAGTGTAACTCCTAAGGTTTTATAAATCTCTCACTTGTCCATCCTTTTCCAATTAGATGGATATACTCATAACCAATCATGTTCATCAACTTCCTTTAGTCCGTATCTCAAACTACTCAAAAATTCTGATTTCCTTACACAAGTGACCTATGACGGTATTTCACATATTTATTAGTTCATCACAACAAGGCTCTTTCAATCCAAATCAACTTATGATCTATACATATCACCAAAAGGAAGGTTATCTCAGTTAGTCTATCAACTGCCACCCAAACCCATGGTACAACTACTTACATTAAATTTAGATAGCTCATTAGTAGCACCTATACACTTCTTTCTCACTTTTCTTCATGAAAGATTTTTTTTCTTGATACTCAACACTTCCTTTATACCTACACAATGTATTACCTTCAAGGTCATAGTGCTCCTCATCTTGTATCAGTTAGACCAAGTCCTTCGTCCCTCATGACATCACATCTATAACTCCTCGTCCATTCGATTATCGATACTAAGCATTCCAATCAAACAGTATAGGTCAGTGCCATTTCCTTTCCACACTACAACAATATTAACATGCTTAGTGCCTTAGTCTACTCATTTGACTATACCAAAGCTTTATCATCGGTTCCTATCTCGACCTATTTCATTTATGATTCACATCTATCCACACTTCCTTCTTCTTACTCGGCTCATGGCATACATCACGATGTTATGCTTCCCGTCTTTCAAGTCATCTATACGTCAAATTTTTTCCACTTAGCTTCATTGTTTTCCTCATGACCAGTTCTCCTACTCCATCCTAATAGGGACAGACTAGAGTTTCCTGTGATTACATGCGGATCACCCTCTCATCTTATACCCATATTAATTTCCATTTGTCTAAACTAAGCCATATTCTAAATTCTTACTCAAGTCTCATACATCTATTATGATCTTGCACCTAACATGAGGTATTTTCGATCATCATCTTCTAGGAATACTTGGTTATCTCCTTCCATGGTTTTCCCTAATTCCTATACTCTCCCGTCCAACAGAAATTTGATACTCCATTCATAATTGTCTCTTCCAAAGATATTTCATAACACCTTCACAAAACTAACTCTCTACATCACATGTCCACGAAGTTATTCAGCTCCAGCTTAACTACTCATCCCTCTATATAGACTACCCTGAAATTCTATCTTCGTGTAGCACGCGACTCCCTCTTGTTAATTCCACAAGTCCTTTAACTCATATGTTGTGTAGTCACTCCATCATGATCTATTGGTCCAACTCTTCGTAGCTCCACTCCGGTACCTGATTTTTCCTTCTTCATCTCGAACCATAAGGAAATTTTCCATCGTTGTACTTGTCACTAATCCAGTCCTTGCAACTTACGCGGCTCCTTCGAGATCACTTCCATTCTTCTTGCAGCCGGTACGTAGTCCTTGCAACTCCTTTCTCTACATGTCTACTACTACTTTGTCTCCATAGCAATGCCAAATCCTTACTCTACCCTTACATCCGCTAGCACTTTCATCAATCCCCTAACGGCACTTCAACCCTCTTTTCATAGTATGTCATCTCATTCCCACGACCAGTCAACCAGCTTTACTTACTTTCTTATTCCCATAACCAATCTAAATTTCTCAACTCTACAAATCTTAATTATTCTCTCAACACAACCTTTGAACCAAAAGACATCTCTCCATTCTAATATCTAACCATAAATAATACTACCCAACTCTATCATCTCATCCTAACGTTTCCACAACCGTATAACTAAATCAACCATGACGTGTACCAAAAGAATTCCAAACAATCGCGTCCCATAATAAATATAGGGTAAACCGAAAGATAAACCATAACGAACCCTAGCTAAAACAACTAAAAACGAAACAATGTAATCCGAAAGATTCAATGGAGTATGCCAACAACAAAAATTTAGACTCGTCACGATTAGTATTACCAAATTTCGATACAATAGAAAATTTTAAACTTTCGTCCCAATTAGTTACTTCTCATAAGAACCAAAGATATCAACTAGTTTGTACACTACAATCTTATTCTAACCATTATCTTGTTTACTCATATTAAACTTATTTCACTTGTTATTATGAAACCAATACATGTTTATAAAATATAGTTTTTTATTCTATATTATTATTATTATTATTATTTTATACAGTCCATTTAGGTTCGTTATAACTAAACTACTACACGTTTACAAGGTGTGGTGTTATTATTATCATTACTATAATAAAATTTCCCTTTTTAGTCTTTCGTCTAGTTAAATACTTCAAAAGTTTTAAATCAACTTAATAAAATTATTGTAAAAATTCTTTAACCCTATAAAATGTATTATCACATGTTACATAGAAAAGTCCGTCCGGCTACTCTTGCTGAAATCATTACTCTTCATTCTCTCGTGCTCTAGCAACTGCGCTCCAAACTAATCCAATTATTTTCAAGACAAATTCTTTTTTTTATAACTTACTACCACAAACTAAAAAAAATATGTAAGTCACGATATCATACCATACACCTACAAATTATTTTCAAAATCGTTTTCCTATAATTAGCCAGACTTATTTGCAAGAAAATTTAATAGTTCTAATTAATTAAAATAAATACCCGAATGTAGACACACATCAAAAAGACTCAAAACGTCGTTGGAACTCCATCAAACTCCAACACCATAAAACACGAACAAACACAAGGTACGTTCATGTTATAATAACTACTGAACGACCATATATCATAACTTAACACATTCTAGTATATATACGTCCGCATATATATACCTATTAAATCACCCAAAAATACTTGTTACCATACATGTCAGATCAATCAATCGCGTCATACACTCGTTTTTCCATACGAGTAATCACCATCTTACAACAAGGCATAAAACCCATCACTAAAACCAGTCCATATCATGTGACCCCATAATCACACAACATGAGTATAACCCCAAACATATAACACGCTAAAAAAATAGCCATGTCGTAGGAAGCCGTTGCATAAACCTATATATTATACATATACCCAAAATCCACATGTCATCATATACAAGCATGTACTAACCCTCTTTCATGCAATCATACTTAGGAACCCATTGAAGTTGTGGTAATTGTATAACTATATTGGCCACCATACCTATACAACTTCTTTTTCCCCAATGCACTCCCTCCTATGATGACACTTATAAGAATCAATACAACATATAACACATAAATCCATCTACTCACATAAGCTCATAACCACATAACTAATAAGGTTTAAAACTCCATCTATTAAAATAACATAGTGAAACTCTTGGAATACATAAATCCATAGTCTAGCTAAAACAACATAGACAAACTCCAACACAACATCATAATCAGTTATAAGTCATGTCGCCCATAAGAGTGGAAACAACTTAAAATCCTTCCTATCCACCTACTCATAGTAACTCGAATCACAACATGATTATTAGGGAACATGACTTAAACATCAAAAGAAATATTATACATTAGATACACAAAATAACTTATCAATTATTGTGAAAGTAATTCATATATCAAAAGCAAATTAGAATTTAACAAGTGACTAAGTATGTGCAACTACAGTTCAACTCATACTAGTCAAAACTCTCAGAAAATAAAATTTAGGAAAATACAATCAAGACCATACACGTAATCCTGTGACGCCTATATGCAGGGATCCTTAAGCTATAGACTAGGCTAGGAGACCTAATTATCTATAACCATTGTCTCTGATACCATTATGTCACACCCCACCATGGCGGAATATGGTGCGTGACGTATGGATATCATCACAACAATAGCGTGTCTATATAGATAACTAAATGAAATGGAAATATCATAAATGGGTGACACAATGTCATGACGATATCTCAAACAATGAAATCGTCTTGGTAAGTAGGTAACAGGTCTACCTCTTACCAAAGACATTCAAATAACATAAATCAAACATATAGGTGTCTACAAAGTATCACGTATTCAAACATAAATTAAAGACTAAGAGGAAAGGGGGTTCCTCTAATGCAATCCTAAGCCTCCCAGCTAGCCACTCCTATTCTCACGCTTAACCACATTCTCACCTGAAAGAGACACTAAAACACGTCAACAAAAAGTTGGTGAGAGTCATAGGTTTAGACTCCAACTCCAAAACAATTATAAGCACTGAGTAACAAACATTAATAGAGGAACATATGGACAATGTGCTACAATTATGCATTAACAACTAGCATTCAAGATTAACCAATCATCACAATTCCAAGGCTCCAAGCCTTACCAATCACCATAATTCTAAGGCTTCAAGCCTTACCAATCACCATGGTCTCATAGGCACCCATACACCTATGAACCAATCCCAAGGCCCCGCCTTGTCAACATCCCATGGTACCAAGTCAAACCAAAATAACAATCAAAAATCACATAGTAGTTAATCACATAAGTGTACACACAAGTCTATCACAAACCATAAAAACATTCATAATATTAGTTACAAAAAGATACAGTGTCTCTTCCATCCCATCTGGAAGTCAAATCATAAGAAGACATGGGACTATGAAACTCACTTGAACAAGCTTATCCAAGTATCCACGCTCTAGCAAAATCTAAACACACAAACATACACAATCAAGACATAAACCACATACCAAAATAGCTCATCAATCTATGATGGATATCTAACCTTCTCCTACAACTTAACCTCATTTATATGCTATAAGCATCCCATTAAACCCCTCTATAAGCCCTTAACTTAGTTAAGTTCATAACCCATCCCGTTAACATTTTACCCAAAACAGTCCCGATTTTCATACTCCGTATTATGAGCCAAACGCCCACCAAACCTAACCCAAATTCATTGAAATGAAAATCCCATAAACTTATATGTGTTATATAAAATCTCATCCCTTTCCCCAACATCAAAGAAGATTTTAAGTCCCCGATATACAACTTATACTTTCGCCTATCCATATTTTACCGATTTTAAACATTTCCACTATCCCAATTGATTATCCCTATTTCAGGAATCTTATATAACATATAAACTAACTCTCATGTTCGTTTTAAGGTCCAACTATAAACCTAAGTACCTCAAACAACTCAAAACATAAAATGAAAACAGGCTGATCCAAAAACTGTTTTGACACCCGACTGATGTAGCCTGTTTTTGACCAACTTCCCTACCTCTAATTTAGTTCTCGTTTCTTGAATTTAAAAATCAACTCAAATACCTATCCATGGGTACCAAGATCGCAAATTAAAAGTTTGTAAAACTCTAGATATGATCAAAACAAGTGACCTAAAATTATGCCCAGTTTTTTAAAAACAAATTTAACACAATTAACCTAATTAATTACCATCACCATATATATTATTAACCCTAATTGTTTTAATCATGTTCATATCATTAAATTACAGATTTCACAATTAACGTAACCCTAAATCTATCATGTATTGATTAAGAGTGAATTGAAAACAATTTAATTAAAAAGAGATTGAAAGTTTTTACCTTAGAATTAATGGAAGACGGGAAAAATATGAAATCCCTAATTAGACTCCATGGATGTCAACTAAAGCTTGATCTCAGGGGATTTTTATGTTTTTTGGTTAATAAAAAGTATTAATATAATTATCTAACAAGTCCTTGGCCCATTACAAGTCTAGTTTTCTTTTTCTATTTTTTTCCTTTTTCTTTTTCCCCCTTGCGTCACATAACCGACCAAACACCCTCTTATTTTCGTTTTTTTCTTTATTTCTTTATTAATGTATTATTAATATTACGTTAATTTATTTCAGCTCCTAAAGCCTCCAAAACCTCAAAACCATAAAACTAGTCAGTTTTTACGCGTATACCGTAAAAGACGTAAAAATATACAGTTTTATAAAACTCTTAGAATATGAAATAAACTATATAACTGAGTCCTAAATTACTTAAAACCATCCCGTAAATTATTATGTGACTAAATACCTCATCCGAGACCCGTAAACGCAAACCCTAAATCGTAAAAATACGATTTTTCTATAATACATATACGTAAACCACTAAATAAAACCATCTCATTTCATAGTCACTACCTTGTGAGCTCATGATCATGAAAACATCACACATCATCTCACTCATAAGGTACCCCGTACCAGAAGACGATATCCAAGCCACATTCTATTCACACCAAATAACACGCAAACAAGTAGAGACACGTAATTTCACCAAATCTGCACAAAATAAAACCAAGTGACGAACCTCAAAACCAGGGTTGTCACAATTTCTGTCATCATTACACATATTCGGTGAATCCGTAGAGATATTGATATCCTCCGTGTCCATTACATATGTGTCATTGATGCTTTCGGGTTGTTCAGGATGTCGTCGTTCATTAGAAAACACATTATAGTTATCGTATGATGGTACCTTTTCAATTGGCTCAGTATCAAAGATAGGTCCTGAATTGTCAGCAGTCTCTGGAATCACTTCTTGAATCATTGCCATGTACACATAATGTGCCTACAACCCTTGATCATCGGCTTCATCAACAGTGTCGTCACGCCAATCAACTTCATCTGCAATGAGCGGAATCCCTGCCTCTTCTTTCTTACACATCAACATTTTTTCCTTGTGATACGCAGGATCCTTAACCCTTTTTGGCTTCTTGCATTCTCTAGACATGTGACCAAATCCTTTGCAATTGAAGCATTGAATCCCAGTCTTCTGCACAACCAAAGTGCCTACAGTATTTCTAGCCCCAACTGGATATGGCAACCTCTGGTTATCATACCTAGCATCACGATCATACTTTGGTGCATTATAAACTTCTGTGTATCGTGCATTGCATGATGATCTGAGGTTGTTGTTGGTAGGTTTGTATTTCTTCTTGTAGGTTGCAGTGAGTAAAGACATGAGTTCCTCAATCTTATTGTCCCTTGAAGTTTGTTCATCGTCATTGTCTTCGTCTGACTCGGTGTCATACTTAGGAGGTGGAGAGGGGACAATTGCTTTTGCTTTGTTTCTATAAGTAGCTAGAGGTTTGGTGGATGAGCTTAATGACTTTGAGGAATGAGAAGGTGCTTGTTGACGGTGAACGTGTTTTGTTGAGGTAGCAGCCACAAAAGCAATAGAGTTAGCAGACCGTTCTTCCTTTTCAGCCCTAAGTTCATTCACTTCACACTGATGTTGTTTTAAGATATCTTAAGGTTTGTGATAAGATATGGTCTTGATATATCCCCTTTGTTTAACCAAAGTCACAAACCTTTGCCATTCCGGTTTGAGTTGAAGTAAAAACTGAACATTGGCATGATGATTGGAGATGGTGCACTGATTTCTGACAAGCTCATTCATCATTTTGTAGAATCTCGAGTAATATGAGTCAATGGATTCACCATCTTCGGATGTTAATTTTCCAAACTCCCAAAGTAGATTAGTCTCTAGATCTTGAACATTGATCGACTCACCTTGCTTCAATCGATGAATTGCATTCCACATTTCCATAGCATTAGGACATGCATCAACCGTGGAATAGATATCGTTATCAATCCCAGTGAGTATGTAGTTCACAACATCAGCTTCAGCTTGGAGGATTTTCTTTTTCTCAGTAGTACATGTGTCGAAATTCTCCATAGCTCGTGTAGTTGATGAAGTACCATCCTCTGCTTGTGTGGTAAGTGGTTTGAATTCAAAAACTGGAGGTGCATTCTCAAGGCAATGACGAAGAGCAGTTCGGTTCTCTTTAGTGTCAAGAAATCTCAGAAAACGAGATCTCCAATGAACGTAGCAACCGGCTATAAGCACTGGTGGATTACCGTTGCCACCGTGTTCGAAACAAATTTGATTAGCGTGCGCCTTCTTGTTGTTGTTTGACATCGTAAATGCTTGTGATTGGATTAAAGATCTTAGTAGATTTGTTGTGATGAGGTGTGGTTAAAATTTCGTAGCATTCCGAGAATCTTCAGTCTGACAATAAATTCCTCAGCCCGACAAAACGGTAGACCGAAAATTTTTGTATCACCAAATTTTGAAATCGATTTATACATAGCCAAAAACTAGTATAGAAAAAATTTGATTTTACTTGACCTAAAATTTTGAACTCTTTTTTTTTTGGTAAACTATATTCTGGGACTAGTCTTGAGGGTGGCTAAATCTAAATACTCTTCAAACAAAAATCTTGCATAGTAATAATTTCGGAATACTAATGACGATTTCATAATAATTACCTGAAAGATTTCGGAAAAAAAAAATTCTACAAGATTTCGGAATAATTACCTGAAAGATTTCGGAATAAAATACTACAAGATTTCGGAATATGAAATCCGGAATTCAAAACTCTAAAGATTTCGGAATATGAAATCTGATCCAAAACTCTTAAGATTTCAGAATATGAAATCCGGAATCCAAAACTCTGAAGATTTCGGAATATGAAATCCGGAATCCAAAACTCTTAAGATTTCGGAATATGAAATATGTAATCCAAAACTCTTATAAATTTCGAAATATGAAATCCGGAATCCAAAACTCTTCTGATTTCGGAATACTTCTTCAATAACAAAATCCGGAATCCCAATAATTTCAGAATCCACCAAAAAACTCCAAAATCCGGAATGAGTAAACACAAAAATCCGGAATATTAATAAATTCGGAATCCAAATATCCTTATGATTTGGAATATAAATTTCTTAAGATTTCGGAATCCTTAATATTGATGATTTCGAATACACCTTAAGCAAGCTTTCGAAATACGCAACAATTCAGAATACACCAAGATTCCTGAATGAGGGATTTCGGAATAATCAACAATTCGGAATCCATCAAGATTCCTGAATAAGCAAAGAATTCGGAATTCACCAAGAATTCTGAATAAGTGATTTCGGAATAATCAACGACAATTCGGAATACAAAGATTCCTGAATATACCCTTTATTCTGAAATTAAATTTGAATACGATCCCAAAGCTTTTAATACTTTTAGCCCAAAATCAAGCTAAAAGATCAAAAAAAAATTGTTTATCACCAAAATAAGTAACTCAAATCCCTACCAGAACTATGTAGGAAAATTTAAGAAAGATTTAAGGTGAAAAACACGAAAATTTATTGGAACATGAGGTATTTTGGATAAAAACTACACGAAATCAATAAGAATTTAACCACGAATCTTTAGTCACCTATCTACTATAAGCTCTTGATACCAAATTTTAATCCTAATCAATCCATAACACAATATTTTGAGAGAGAAAGAGAAGAAATTAGAGAGATAAAAGAGAGAGAATGGTGGAAAGTAAATGATTACTAGAGAGAGAAAGTAACATCAACCAACACCCTCTTCCATACATGGAAGAGGGTTTATATATGTCACGCCTAAAGAGGCTTTCATGGGCTTTTTCTTGTGCCGGGCTTGGCTTTGCTTGGGCTTAGAGCCCCTAACTTGTACAATATTAGCTTAAAGTCCAAGCCCGGTTAACCCGACTAACCTATTACAATACAAGACCTTTAACGACTAAGATGATCTATTACATTCTTATTCGACTATATAAAATATAGGGCTAACAACTGTCAAGTGCACAGGCCCGTGCCACGACATCCACAACATGAGTTAACACCTATTACATCCCCAAGGTCATTCTACGAGTGGAGAATTGATATCGCAGGCCCATTCCTGGTGGCAGTCGGAGGTGTTAAGTTCTTAATTGTCTCCATGGACTACTTCACTCGATGGATCGAAGCCAAAGTAGTAGCATCAATCACGGTGAAGCAGGTAAAAAGTTTGTTTGAGAAAATATTGTATGTCGTTTTGGCTTACCAGGGGAAATAGTCTCGGACAATGGCAAGCAGTTCACAGACAATCCGTTCAAAGACTGGTGCACGGCGTTTACTATCACGCAGCATTTTGCATCTGTCAAACAGCCGCAGACCAATGGTCTAGTAGAGTGTGCCAATCAGAGCCTAGGAGAGGGATTAAGGCACTCCTAGACGACAAAAATGCTAAGTGGGTAGGTGAATTACCCCACGTACTATGGGCGCATAGGACGATAATCAAGACCGCTAACGGGGATACTCCATTCGCGTTAGCGTACGGTACTGAAGTAGTGATACTAGCAGAGATTGGAATGCCAACCATTCACACAACAGAAGTGAACGTCACCACGATTGACGAGGAGATAAGGATTAACTTAGACTTCTTAAAGGAAAAAAGAGAGTTGACAACAATCAATGAAGTAAGGGATAAGGCAAAAATGAAAGGGTATTACGATGCTAAAGTAAAGGGTGTATCCTTCAAGCCAAGGGATTTTGTCTATCTTACAAATGAAGCAAGCCGTGCTGAAAACACAGGAAAGCTTAGACCAAATTTGGAAGGACCAATGAAGTCACAGACGCTTTGGGAAGGGTGGCGTACAGGCTGCGCGACATGGACGAACGAGACTTAGGTCGTACATGTAATATCAGCAATCTCAAAAAATGCTATCTCTAAGGCTACGACCTCCGACATTAACACCCAGCTGTAGTCAGCACCAATAAAGTCCATGTAATTTTTATCATTTATGTTTTCTAGGAATCATTTGTTGTTGTCCCATGATTAATGATGATTATACAAGGATTACAGTAAGAAAAAGTAAGAAAAGTGATAACGCCTCATTTATACATGTTTGTAATGATGCATTTGTCCTTGTTTTCTATATAAAGAAATAAATTGTGTGTTGAATTGCTAATAATATTAAGTATTGTTTGATTGTAGTGAAAGAAAAAAACTATAAAGAAAGGAATGGAAGAGATGGAAAGAAAAGGACTAAAGAATAAATTATGCTGAAAAAGGGTAAAAGTGTGGCACCCAAATGAAAAGTGCCGCACACATTTATGTTTTACGAATCAGCAAAGTATGGCGCACAAATGAAAAGTGGGCGCACTTCTGACTGTAGTTACACAATTAAGTGTCATTATGCATGGTAATTATCAGACTCTTGGCTTACATTTCCAGGTCTCTTAGGCTACGAATTTGTTGTTATATAAAGGACCCAAGGCCAGACATAAACATATCATTCCATCCTAAATTCTACATTGTTACAAAGGGTTTCAAGGAATCAAGGATTTCCTAAATCCTTGATCATTGCTACTAGTTCAAGGGGAACCTTAGTTGGTTCATACTCATTGCGCCTGTAGAAAAGAACTCAGTTAGTTCATTTGTTTCTTGTAAACAAGTTTGATCAAAACTTATACTTTTGGAGCAATATATTGAATTCACTTTTGTTGGTATAATCCCTATCTCAATCATGTTTATTATTTCCTTTGAAATACAACTTGTTGAAATGATTGTTTTTACTGTTATTATGGAGTAGTCTATTGTGCAAATGGTTAGGGCTTAACACCCTTATGATTAGATAGATTTATTTGCTTTCCGAGGGTACAGTACGACGCACAATTAAGTTTGTACAACGCACTTTTTCCCTTGGTTCGTGATTATGAGTACGAGTTAGATGCTTTTGTATTAGATGCTATTGTGTAAGATCATTGTTATGTGTTGGGTTTATTCATGATCATGACTAGTACTCATGTGAATGGACTGATTTCTTGTCATCTAGTAAATGAATCTTGTTATTCGCTTTTGTCGCGATTAGTGGAATAAAACACATAACAACTCTTACATAATCTTATCTATTACTTTAGTCATTGAAATCAAGCATAAACCATTCTTAATGCTTTTGGTATGACATGATCTTTAGAAGGATGTTTGTTATATTAACTAGATGTTGCATGTACGACTAGTAATCGGTATGTTGTCTTACGTTGTTTATGTGCTCATATTCATCTTTGCTACCTATCTTTCATATGGTTGTAACCTTAACCAAACGCACCTTTTAACCATTTGATAAGTATATCTTTAGAACTTGTGACACTCTAGAGGTAAATGTTTTATATTCTATAACACGAATCCCTTGGAACGAACTGGACTTAACTCAACACTATACTATACATGATAGGGTATACTTGCCTATGTTTGTGTTTCTAGTCAATTGTGTGGTAATCTCTTAAAATAAGTTTAAGACTTGCGAAACGAACATCAAGTTTTTGGTGCCACTACTGGGGATTCATTTGTTATTAGTTTAAAACATTCTGAGATACTTGGTAAACATAAAATTTCTAAACACGTCGTACAGATTTCTGGCAATCTAACAGAGTTTTTAAGAAAATAGTACAAAAGTGCGCCGCACATTTCTATCGAATTTGCAAAAATGTTTGTTGAAACGATTCCAAAACACCACCAAAACCTTTTACTCTCAACAAAAACTGTTGAAAACATGAGAATTGCTTTGTGTGTACTTATGCTTTTTGAGCTTTTGTGTTTGCCTATATTACACTTAATGAAAAACCAAAAATATTTTCTTTCAAAATTTTATTTTCTATTCAATTTGCTCTTTGGTAGAATAATTTGCTTTGGTATGTCTTGTTTGATATTTATCATAAATTGTGGTAATTTTTCTGAAATTTTAGCTAATAAAAATACAAAAAATGAGAAAACAAACGATAATGAAAAAAATGGCTTTATCTTGCGAAATACTTATGGACATATTGCTAAACTTGGTCATGATTTCTTATATTGACTATTTGTTAAGGAATTGATATGAAAAATGTCTTATAACTTGGGTTGATTGGTTCACAAGTTGTAAAGTTGTGAAAAATATTTCTAGTCGCAGAAAGTGCACCACACATTTCATTTGTGCGCCGGTTTCCTGTGCCGCGCAAAAGTGCGCCACACTTCTCAATTGTACGCCGCACAACTAAAAAAACAGAAGGGTAAAGTTGCTTATAACACACTCAAATTGAGATATTCATCAATATTAAATTATTGCCTAAGAACTTTAGGGTATGAAATATCATTTGGATTTTATGGCACTAACATACTAATGTTTCTTTTGATGTGTTATTATTTTAAGATTGAGATGGATCCAAATACTAGCTTGGGTAGGATATGCTTGGGAGTGGATGAGCATATTAGTCTCAATGACAAAATTGAATATGAAGGAGAATGGACAGGATCTGAATGTAAGGACTCATCCGATAGTAGGATCCAAAAGGTCTTGACTTTCCATCATTTGGAAGAGTTAACTCCTAGTGAAAAGTATTTGATGCCTTGCCATGTGGAAGGAAAATTTTTTTATGATGGGCAAGGATATTTGGAATTGGAAAGAAGCTTGATTAGTAACGAATTTGTAGTTGCGCTTGGCTTAACCTACAAAACTCATCGTAATGGAGACAAAGAGGTGGATAAGAAGCTCATTGTCATAATTAAAGACGAATTGTTTTTCGTTGAATTATTTGTTAATCTAGAGGAGGACGATTGTGAACCGTGCGTAATCTTTGGGAGATCTTTCCTAAACCAAGCTAATGCACAACTTGCATCACTTGTGGCATACTTACTTTATGGCAAAAAGTGCATGAAATCTTGGACTTTGGAGAAATTGATGCAATACTTGACAGCCTCAATTTTGATGATTTGGAACCTATTGAAACCGAGGAAATAGATGCTCCTAGATTTGTTTATAGCGTGGGAAAAAACAAAAGAAACAAAGGTAAGAAGCCCGCTCATTCTTACAAATTGAACTATAATGGTGAAGGACCTTCACTCATCATTAACAAGCCTTTAACTATAGAAGAACTATCAACGGAGGAATTGCAAGAAGATATTGAAGAAAGAGTCATGTTGTTGAACACGAATCGACCTATCATCGAAACTTTGAAATATGGTGATAAATATAAGATGATTGTTGATGGGGTTTTGCTCGATAAATTGGGAGTTGAAGATGGATTAACACCGGAGTATGGAGATGTAGCCATACAAATGCTTCGTGAGAATAAGGTAATGACTGAGAAATAAGATCCGAGTTACTTTATCCTACCAATAAGGTTGGAGGGTAAAACTACTTATAATGCTTTGGTTGATACCAGTTCGAATGTTAATGTCATGCCATATGGAATATTCAAAATGCTAGATGTTGGTAGAGTCAAACCTAGGTTTGATCGTATCTAAATGCTTGATCACTCCTACGCGGAGGGATTTGGACGTTTGCTTGGAGTTATTTTCCAAGTGGGAACAACTACACTATATGCTTCTCGACATTCCTATTGATCGAGATATTCAACTAGTGGTTGGAAGAAAATTTTTGCACACCATTGGTGTAAATATAGATGTTGGGAAAGCTATCATGACTAGCTTTGATAGGTTTGTTCATCAAAACTATTATGTGCTAAAAGTAAAGAAACATGATGATAGTGATGATGAAGACGATAAGCACTGCACCGTGAAGAGAGATGAGAACGGTATGCCAATTTATGGTCCACATTTGCAACCATGGGCGGAACCGGAAGAACTTTTTGATGCTTCACTAAGTGAGAGGAGTTATCACAACCCTTTCTTTGACATATGTGTATATAAGAAAATTTTGGGGATGCTTGGAGCACTTCCCGTTTCATTGAAATACAAGGATTGACAAGTAGGGAATAAGCAAGAGTTTGAAAACATTGCTAAAGATGGAGATAGTGAATGGCACGTTGCCATGGTTATGATTGATCCATGTGGAAAGAGGCACGAGAAGGTATACGAGACAATGGAAACCAATAGAGAGGTCTCGAGACGTTACACGGAGAATGATATCATATCACCTCTAAACTTCGGCTATAACTAAAGATATGGAGAAAATGAGGAGTGCATCATTTGCTCCTAGTTGTTTTATGCATTTTTACTCTTTTTTTATGTTGATAACCAATAAAACGGAAGTAAAGTTTTAAGATTCCTAGATGTTTTAGGATAGTCTTAGAAGAAGGGAATGTTTTCCCTAGTTTTTTTCCCTAGTTTTCTTGTCATGTTTTCCCAAGATTTTATTTGAAGTTTTGTGTCTTGTGTAGTAAAATTACAGAAACGGTGTATGTGAGCACAGACTGTGCGCCGCACATTTCAAAAGTGCGTTGCACTTCTGGACGAAATTTTTCTATAAACTTTATTTTTCTCATTTCAAACTAAAAAAAAAAACAAAAACACACCCGACGAATGTAACACCCCATTTTGATAATGGAATGTCACACGTAATTATGGCGTGTCATCAAAGCATACAAGGATAAATGTATATAACATTACATGACCATAGGGATAACCGAAATCAAACATCGGTTTCCAAACATAAGCCCAAAACATAATAAAGCAAAAGAAATGAATGAAAGACTAAACAAGCATAAGTATATGAAGGCAAAAAAGGAAAAGAAGTCTCTAGCAGCTTCCATCCTATACACGTCCTCCAAATGCTCGAGTCTTTCCTAGGGTACCTGCCGTTTTGGGACATGGAAAGGAAAGTAACGGCTGAGCAAAACGCTCAGTGCACGGATATAGACATAGTATAAGTGACTAAAACATAATAGAGACTTAATAGCAGCGGAAATGTATAAGTCCTAGAAAACCTAGAACATGTTCATAAAACTGGTTTTATAGTTTGAAAAGCCTTATGTTTATTTTATGAAAACTGTTTAACATATTTTACCATTAGCCAATACAGGTCATAAAAATCCACCGTGCATGAATACTTGGAGGGGTGACCTCATCATGCAAATTAGAGGGGCTGCCTCTAATTTAATATACTGGTTTTTTTTTGGTAGGAGGGATCAGCTCCTTGTGAAGGATGCAAGGCACACACCACATTCACCATGAAATCCTGACTGAAAACATGTAACTAGGATGCACCCATACGCCCCACATGATAAATATAATAAATGGCCAAAAGCTGAAGGGACGCCACGAGCAATCACTCCGCCGTGGTGAAGTCATAACATCAGTGCCTCTAATGTTATGGTTATGGTACCTCCATAACTAGGTGAAACTGGTCATGCATGTATATGGATTTAGGTATTCTAATTAAACATAAGCAATTCAAAAACATATAAATCAAATACTAGGAAAAAGTTGGTTGCATACGGGGAATCCTAATAAGGAAAGAATGTCCATACTGAAAGGACGGGAATCCGTACCTTATGTCCAGTGAACGGAGAAGATGAACTGAGAGGAATCCTACTTCGGTATCACTAACGCTACATAAATACATACGTGTATAAGTATATGATCACTGAGTACGTAACTGGTTAATTGTTATGTCTTAGCTGATTTTATAAGTCCATGTCATGTTTTACTGATTTTAACGTTATACTGTATTTATCGTGTATTCTGGATATTCTGTTTAAGTATTACTTGTATTTCTTGTATTATTATACTCGCTGTGTAATAATAAGTAACTTTCTAAAAATAGCAGGTTTCCTAAAATAGAAAGTTCCCAAAAATAGAATTACTGCTTAAAAATAGATAAGTTTCTAAAAATAGATAAGTTTCTAAAAATAGAAAGTTTCCATAAATAGATTAGCTGCCTTAATTAAATAAATTTCTAAAAATAGAAAGTTTCCATAAATAGAAATAAGCTGGATTATTAAGCTAATAATATAAGCTAAAGTGTTTTCTGATTAATATTCCAAGTCATGAGGTTATAATGTATATTTTATTAATTATTTCATGTAATTTAAATAAACTAAAGGTTAAAAGTATTTAATTAAAATATAACATGATTTAATTAAATAAAAGGTAATAATACTCAAGTTAAAACGTGTATTATTAATTATATTAATATAACCTAAGTCATGAGAATTAATTAATTATAAGTCATGGTTTTAATAATTAATTAATTAATTAGTCTAATTTAAATAAATAATTACTTAGGTTAAAATCATGTATTATTAACCAATAATAATAAACCTAAGTCCATGTTTTAATTAAATTAATTATCTAGCATGTTAAATTAATTTAATTAACTTGTAAATAAATAATCTTGTAATTATAAGTCGTGTTTTATCAATTTTAATTTACCTTGTAAATTACATATTTTAAAGCTAATTAACCCAAAAAAATAATAGCCCGAATCCGTGTATTATTTTTAGGAAAACGTTGTCGTAAACCGAGCCCTTGAAAACGTGTTGTGTTTTTATGTAAAGCCGAACCAAACAGCCCCTTAATTCTGTTCTTAAACCCACTGCCAAACGCACCCTTAAACCTGTTTTAAAACCCAAAACCAAACAACCCTTTAACTGCCAGTTACCCCTGGCAGTTAAACAGTTTCCCCTGACTGGCCTGCGTTTCCCCCTGGCTGTGATAAGTATCCACCGAGACCACCAAGGTCTCGGTTCCCACTGCTAGTACAACACCCCTACGGGTTCCCACTGTTAGCACAACCAAGCCCAAAACCCTAATTAGGGTTGCGGCTGGTGCATTTAATTCATCAGCGAGACTCATATGAGTCTCGGTTTGTGTGCCTTTCGAACCCAACAACAAACAAACGAAACCCCCCCCCCTCAATTTATTGTCCGAACATGTTTAAATACCCATGAAATCAGATTAAAAGAAAAGAAAATAGAACAAATTAGGGTTTTTACTTACATATCGTTTAGGGTTTAGAATAACACACGTATCATCTTGATTTTCTGAGTCTTAAGCCTCGTTTTTCTTGTTTCTTGCTCATCCTACGTCGGCAGGAAGGAGACCCAAAGAAAGAATAGAAGAGATGGCGGCTTGATTTTAGGTTTTGCTAGGGTTTTATGTTCTTTTGTGTCGAGACACACCAAATGAGCCAAAAACTCCCTCCTGTTCCTTTTTCTTTCTTTTTGGCCGGACCTAAAACCCATTGGGCCTTAGCCGATTAGTCTAGTCCTCCCTTGTCCAAACCGCACAACAAACGCTTCCTTAATCGTTTTTATTTCATGATTAACTATGTACGCGTGTTCGTTTACGAGTTCTCGTGTTTTGATTTCTTGTTACGTTTAAAGTATTTGCTTAAATACTTATTAACATTTATAGTTCTTGTCGTGCGTTACTAAGTTAAATGTTCTAGACGATTCGTGTTATGATAATTACTTGTACGAAATAAAAATACGTCGTCCGATAATAAAATATAAACGTAATCACATGTTCGTGATTACGTGTTAGGTAGTTTACGTAATTTAATTAGTTGTCGGTCGTGACTTAATATATTTATTCGTATTCGTAATAAATATATATACGTAATTAATATTAGCTCGTGATTAATTTACGTTCATGATTTCATGATCGCATATCTTCGTGATTAATTATTGTTTAAATAATTATTGTGTGTTCGTACGTAATAAATACTTATCGTGTTCTAACACGTACGTAATACGCAAAATTCCAACACGTGAACGTAATCATACTATAAAAGGAAAGTTTTAATCTAGTACGTACGATCATAAGGGTACTATTCATGGTAAAAGCATGCGGGTTTACAACTCTTCCCCTCTAAAAAGAATAATTCGTCCCCGAATTATAGATAACGTAACTGAAAGAGAAACATACCCTAATCAACTGAGAGGGTATGTAAGATTAATGAACATACAGGTGACATGGTAGAAGGAACGTGGAACGTGACATGTCTTGAAAGGATATGGAACGTGACGCGACTGAAAGGACATATCTAATTGATGATAGAAAACGGATAAAAGTCCGGATGAACTTGTCCGTTTCCAAGTGGCCTCCCTCTTGGAACGGTTCCTTCAGAAGATCTTGACACAAATGATAAATCTTGGTCCTCCTGACCTTGACTTGGAATACGAAGAAATTCTTGGTTATCAACGGAAGGTAGATCCCCTAAATTCGATCGAGGAAAATAAGAGTTAACGTGCTCGGGCAACTGAAACGTTACGATGCAAGACAATCTGACTTATCTGATAATTAGAAACGATGCGCGAGACATAAAGAAACGTAGTACGTGAAAATTTTTGAACGTGATACGTGAAAAATTTTGAACGTGCTACGTGGAGATATGGCGAGTGTAGTATGAGTAAACATATCGTGATCCATGATACGTGTAACATATCTTGATCATGATATGAGGAACGTGGAATGAACATGACATGTGAAACATATCGTGATCATAGAGTATAATGGAGGTAACGCCAAACGCTAAAAGGTGAGACGTGGAATATGACGTGAAACGTCTATCTGATGATGGAGAGTTATACTAAACTTGGGTCTGGTCTCTCAAGTTCTTGCAAAACTTCCCAGAACGAAATAAAAGTAAAATCGTAAGCCCAGATACGATAATGAACATGAATAGTGTCATGAGCGTGAGCGCGAAAGCAAGACGTGGAATTAGAATGAAGACGTGAAGTAAATAAGGAGCACAATTGTGAATCTTTGTCTGATCCGATAACTGAGGGGTTGCCAAGTGATCGGATGAGCCTTGGCTGGAACATGTCCGATCAATTTGTTGGTTCAGAAATCCGTACGGATGTAAGGATTCTGTAGACTTGATCAAACTGTTGACAATAACCCAGATAGCATCATGCTTCTTCTGAGTTTGCTGAAATCTGGTAACTAAAATCCATGGAGATCTTGTCCCTTTTTGATTCACAATTTCATATGATGAAAACATCCCAGTCTGTTGGTGTCCTATCTTAACCTGTTTGTATGACATGTATGAAGATATGAACGTAACTGTATCTTGCTTCATCGAACTTGATACATAGGAGTTTGCGAAACTCTGAGTCTATGAATCTAAACTTCTCTTAGCGTAGGATTTTCTATAACACCTAATGTAATGTAGGGTTATCTCCTTTACGCATAAGCTGAGTCATGGTACGATTAACCATGCAACTCCATGTGATCCAGCATGTCACTGTGATCAACCAGAACTGATATAGGAAATTTTCATGGTGGAATTTCTCTTGTCATAGAATTTGCAACATAGTGCAGATATGGTCTTCCTGTTCTTCTTCTAAGCTTAAAGGAAATCAGGTTATCCTCAATGAAAACACTGATGAATTTGCTATGAGTTCATGGAAACTCATTCTTATAATGTCGTTGGAGCATTGATGAGAATAATTCAAAATCATAAATCTAGCATAACCGAGTCGTGTACGAATAGCAGTCATGGACATGTCCTACTCTTTCACTCGTCACTATTGGCAGCATGATCATGAATTCGATCTTGTCAATACATGGAGGAGAGTAATGGTCGTAAATGGTGATTTGTTTAAAAAAATCGACGGTAGTCGACACATAATATTATGCTACCGTCCTTCTCCTTGAAGGTTCTTCTGGAGTTTAAGGAACAATTTTGGAATAATCCGTTGGTTATGCGTAAAAGGACTTTAGTAGTCGTGTCTTACTGACCACTAGAAAAATTTAGCAATCATGGCTAACAAAGCACATGCTTGGGAAGCATAGATAATTTGTACAGATTTTCCTGATGGAGAATCAAGCTGAATGTATTCAGGGGCCTGAACATTACTATACATAATTATGAATCGTAGCATGGTGTGCTGTTCATAGTACATAATTAGGATAAAATTCATCTCGTGTCTGTCCGAGGAAATGCGTTAGCAGCTTGGATCTCATCATTAAGCTGAAGGAAAACCTTCGTATACGTGGGAATACGAAAGGCGTCCTTCATGGTCATGAATATATGAACCATGGTGAAAGAAATGAAAGTGACATCGACAACGTGACAGTTCTCACTGATGCACCGATAATGGTATAGAAATTCTTGTGGCCTGATTAATACATGGCACAACAAAAATAGATATACCCTTGGAGGGTACCCTGAATTTCTTAGAAATGTTCCATAGTTGGACGTGAGTCATGTGTCTTGACTCGTTTCTTGGAACTATAAGCATGACATATGTCTTGACTGGTGTCTTGACATGTGTCTTCAGGAGGTATACGTGAGACATGTGTCTTAACTGATGTCTTGACATGTGTCTCGAGATGTGAAACAAATATAACCACAATATAAGTTATTATGCCAGAATTGGCGGATCGGTTGGACTACTAATCCTTGTATTTCTGATCACGTCCGTGGCCAGAGTTTCGGTTGCGATTTCTAGAATAGTTGCTGTCATAGTAGTGGTTACTATCGTCCTGTCTGTCAGATCCATGATGGTCATTCTCATGACCGTGATTCATGTAACTATTCAGCTGAGTGGCCGACTGGTACCGGTTTGCACTCATATGGCTGAAATGACAGCCGAATGACGTGTGACATGTAACTAAGAATTAGGGACAATGATTGATGGGAATCGTCCGATGGTGAAGCATCTTCTCGTCCAATTGCTTTGCTCCGACGCCTTTGTCTTCGTCTTGTAGGATCTCCAGGTTGTGAACAGCATCCGCATCTCGTAGCGTCTCCGAACGTCAGCAGCATCAACCTTTAGTAACATCTCCAAGTTATGAGCAGCATCAGCAATCTTGTAGAATATCAACAATTGAAAATACGCTAGAGATGATTCAGAATCGACTAGCGAATACTCGTGAAGTATTGCAAGTGGTATACACATGGATTAAGGTACATGTAATACACATGAAATACGGTACGTGGAGTACACGTGGAATGCACATGAAATGATCAGCATGGGGTCGATCATTTATCATGATTTAAGGAAAGTATATCGGTTAAACGGTTAGGAAAACCATCATGATAACCTGGCAGTATTAGCATAGACATCATCTTGGTTATATCGAGAAACGTTAAAGTGTAGTTACACAAAATTCAACGATGATTTTCCTAACAGCATGATCAATGAAAACCAACCATGACTATCATGAAAGCATGATTCAATGAAATCTAACAATGTCTTGCAGGACAACGTAAATAACAAAAGAGGCGTAAAACATAATCAACATGAAGACGGAATTATCATGAAGAAACATGAAACCATCTATCATGAAGAAGTGTATAACATAATCAGCATGAAACTGAAGTTAACCATGACAGTATGAAAACATACTTGACATAAAAACATAATAACTTATGAGGGGACATGAAAAAAAATTTATGCCAATTTAAATTATGAGAAAAATTTTATGCATGAAAAACAGTGCATGAATGCGTAATGTAGTTTATAAAACCTTTATATGTGCGAGGGAACGCCTATGGGTCGGTTCCAAAACAAAAGACATGGCGAGGGGACGCCTATGGGTCGGTCCCAAAGTTAAAAGTTTCGATAAAAGCACATGCGACTAAATAGGGCCAGTCCTGTACCAACCATTACTTAGTCATAACTCCTGCAACAATGATACATGAAACATAAATAAATGAAACTCATCTGTCAAAACTTATCAGAAAAAATTTTATGTGACTAATTATGAACTACTAGGGTTCAGTCCACATAGCCACAGTTCACGAGGAACATTATGCATGAAACAATGACACATAACTAAATATGAATGACGGTTGTCCATCCATATTAGTAAAACAATATCGATGAAAACATCAAGGTTAAAAGCTCAAGGTGCTGAAAACATCATGGTTAAAACAACAATGCGCTGAAAACATCAATACGTGGAATAACAAACGTTGGCTTAGGAAGCTCCTTGTGACTACCCACTAGTCACAGGTCGAGTTTTAGAGCCTACAGGTCGAAGCCTTGGCTCTGATACCATAATTGTAACACCCCATTTTGATAATGGAATGTCACACGTAATTATGACGTGTCATCAAACCATACAAGGATAAATGTATATAACATTACATGACCATAGGGATAACCGGAATCAAACATCGGTTTCCAAACATAAGCCCAAAACATAATAAAGCAAAAGAAATGAATGAAATACTAAACAAGCATAAGTATATGAAGGCAAAAAGGAAAAGAAGTCTCTAGCAGCTTCCATCCTATACACGTCCTCCAAATGCTCGAGTCTTTCCTAGGGTACCTGCCGCTTTGGGATATGGAAAGGAAAGTAACGGCTGAGCAAAACGCTCAGTGCACGGATATAGACATAGTATAAGTGACTAAAACATAATAGAGACTTAATAGCAGCGGAAATGTATAAGTCCTGGAAAACCTGGAACATGTTCATAAAACTAGTTTTATAGTTTGAAAAGCCTTATGTTTATTTTATGAAAACTGTTTAACATATTTTACCATTAGCCAATATAGGTCATGAAAATCCACCGTGCATGAATACTTGGAGGGGTGACCTCATCATGCAAATTAGAGGGAATGCCTCTAATTTAATATACTGGTTTTTTTTGGTAGGAGGGATCAGCTCCTTGTGAAGGATGCAAGGCACACACCACATTCACCATGAAATCCTGACTGAAAACATGTAACTAGGATGCACCAATACGCCCCACATGATAAATATAATAAATGGCCAAAAGCTGAAGGGACGCCACGAGCAATCACTCTGCCGTGGTGAAGTCATAACATCAGTGCCTCTAATGTTATGGTTATGGTACCTCCATAACTAGGTGAAACTGGTCATGCATGTATATGGCTTTAGGTATTCTAATTAAACATAAGCAATTCAAAAACATATAAAACAAATACTGGGAAAACAGTTGGCTGCATACGGGGAATCCTAATAAGGAAAGAATGTCCATACTGAAAGGACGAGAATCCGTACCTTATGTCCAGTGAACGGAGAAGATGAACTGAGAGGAATCCTACTTCGGTATCACTAGCGCTACATAAATACATACGTGTATAAGTATATGATCACTGAGTACGTAACTGGTTAATTGTTATGTCTTAGCTTATTTTATAAGTTCATGTAATGTTTTACTGATTTTAACGTTATACTATATTTATCGTGTATTCTGGATATTCTGTTTAAGTATTACTTGTAATTCTTGTATTATTATACTCGCTGTGTAATAATAAGTAACTTTCTAAAAATAGCAGGTTTCCTAAAAAAGAAAGTTTCCAAAAATAGAATTACTGCTTAAAAATAGATAAGTTTCTAAAAATAGAAAGTTTCCATAAATAGAATAGCTGCCTTAATTAAATAAATTTCTAAAAATAGAAAGTTTCCATAAATAGAAATAAGCTGGATTATTAAGCTAATAATATAAGCTAAAGTGTTTACTGATTAATATTCCAAGTCATGAGGTTATAATGTATAGTTTATTAATTATTTCATGTAATTTAAATAAACCAAAGGTTAAAAGTATTTAATTAAAATATAACATGATTTAATTAAATAAAAGGTAATAATACTTAGGTTAAAAGGTGTATTATTAATTATATTAATATAACCTAAGTCATGAGAATTAATTAATTATAAGTCATGGTTTTAATAATTAATTAATTAATTAGTCTAATTTAAATAAATAATTACTTAGGTTAAAATCATGTATTATTAATTAATAATAATAAACCTAAGTCCATGTTTTAATTAAATTAATTATCTAGCATGTTAAATTAATTTAATTAACTTGTAAATAAATAATCTTGTAATTAGAAGTCGTGTTTTATCAATTTAATTTACCTTGTAAATTACATATTTTAAAGCTAATTAACCCAAAAAAATAATAGCCCGAACCCGTGTATTATTTTTAGGAAAACATTGTCGTAAACCGAGCCCTTGAAAACGTGTTGTGTTTTTATGTAAATCCGAACCAAACAGCCCCTTAATTCTGTTCTTAAACCCACTGCCAAACGCACCCTTAAACCTATTTTAAAACCCAAAACCAAACAACCCTTTAACTGCCAGTTACCCCTGGCAGTTAAATAGTTTCCCCTTACTGGCCTGCGTTTCCCCCTGGCTGTGATAAGTATCCACCGATACCACCCAGGTCTCGGTTCCCACTGCTAGTACAACACCCCTACGGGTTCCCACTGTTAGCACAACCAAGCCCAAAACCCTAATTAGGGTTGCGGCTGGTGCATTTAATTCATCACCGAGACTCATATGAGTCTCGGTTTGTGTGCCTTTCGAACCCAACAACAAACAAACGAAACCCCCCCCCCCCTCAATTTACTGTCTGAACATGTTTAAATACCCATGAAATCAGATTAAAAGAAAAGAAAATAGAACGAATTAGGGTTTTTACTTACATATCGTTTAGGGTTTAGAATAACACACGTATCATCTTGATTTTCTGAGTCTTAAGCCTCGTTTTTCTTATTTCTTGCTCATCCTACGTCGGCAGGAAGGAGACCCAAAGAAAGAATAGAAGAGATGGCGGCTTGATTTTAGGTTTTGCTAGGGTTTTATGTTCTTTTGTGTCGACACACACCAAATGAGCCAAAAACTCCCTCTTGTTCCTTTTTCTTTCTTTTTGGACGGACCTAAAACCCATTGGGCCTTAGCCCATTAGTCTAGTCCTCCCTTGTCCAAACCGCACAACAAACGCTTCCTTAATCGTTTTAATTACATGATTAACTATGTACGCGTGTTCGTTTACGAGTTCTCGTGTTTTGATTTCTTGTTACGTTTAAAGTATTTACTTAAATACTTATTAATATTTATAGTTCTTGTCGTGCGTTACTAATTAAATGTTCTAGACGATTCGTGTTATGATAATTACTTGTACAAAATAAAAATACGTCGTCTGATAATAAAATATAAACGTAATCACATATTCGTGATTACGTGTTAGGTAGTTTACGTAATTTAATTAGTTGTCGGTCGTGACTTAATATATTTATTCGTATTCGTAATAAATATATATACGTAATTAATATTAGTTCGTGATTAATTTACGTTCTTGATTTCATGATCGCATATCTTCGTGATTAATTATTGTTTAAATAATTATCGTGTGTTCGTACGTAATAAATACTTATCGTGTTCTAACACGTACGTAATACGTAAAATTCTAACACGTGAACATAATCATACAATAAAAGGAAAGTTTTAATCTAGTACGTACGATCATAAGGGTACTATTCATGGTAAAAGCATGCGGGTTTTACAACGAATTCCTTGAATCATCACCAAAAATGTTTTTCAATTTCTACTCTAATTCACACTCGAGATCATGTCTAAAGTAAGTTTTTAATTTTGATTCATACATTTTTTAGTTAGTTTTAATTTTTTATTAATCTTTCAATTAGGGTTCTTAGTAGTTCATAATCGAATTAAATTAGATTCGTCATCAGAAATAGGGATATTGATTAGGATAGATTTTAATTATTAGATAATACTTAAAAACATAAAAATATAAAATAAGGGTTTTTGAAATTAAACCTTAAAATTGAGCAATGTCATGGATTGAAATGAATTGAGAATGGTTTAGTGTTCAATTCTATCCATTGTTAATTTGTAGCCGTTAGTTCGCGGATTTGGTTAAAATTATTGGTTACCCCGACATGTGTTAGGTTACGCAGATTGTGCGCTGATTGTAGGAAAATACGACTCTTGTTTAGGAAAACAAAAGAACGTATATGAGCGGTGAGTATTAACGAGTGATTTAGGAAAACCACAAGTAATGACCCTTGATCACTTAAAATGAGAGAAAGAGTTCGTTTCCCAAGGAGGTATATGTGTGTGAATTAACTTGTAGTTATTTGAGATTAATATTTGGAAGAATGGGGATGAAAGGATGAAAAGACGGCTACGTTCAAATTAAACTACGACGTAAAAGACGTAAAGTCGTGAAAAACTACCCAAATTAAAAATTTTATACTAAGACCAAAAACAAAATTAATAATTAAAAAGTCTAAGAAGAAGTCTAAAATAATATAAATAAAGATAAAAATCCAACAAAAATATTTTTAAACCTTTTATTAATTAAATATTTAATTTTAAATGCTAATTAAAGCCCTAAAATTAAATATAACTAATTCAAATGTCTAAAATATGATTTTATTGAATAAATACTTAACTTATATTATTAGAAGACTAAAAAGTAATTTTCTAAAAATTAAAAGCTAATAAAACTATTTTTAAAACTCTAAAAATGATTTAAAATGATTAAAACCTAATTAAACTTAAAATAATTATAAAAATAAATCTAAAAGCTATAAAAATATTCTAAAAATGGAAAAGGTCCTAATTAATGATAAAGAACCTAGGAAAAATGAAAAATAAAGAAAAATAAAACTTTGATTTTTTTAATAATAAAATAATATTAAAATATTCCTAAAAATAAAAAGTTTTCAAATAAATTCTAAAAAATTCTCAAAAATCCTAAATATTCTAACTAAGAAGAAAATGTAAATTAAAGTTTCTAAAACCTATTAATTAATTTTATATTAATTTTTAAAGTTGCTAAAAAATCCTAAAATCTTATAAAATTAAAAATAAGCCAAATTGGAAACCTAATAAGCTGTAAACCTCAAAATATTATTTTAAAAGCTAAAACTTATTTTTCCTAAAAATTAAAAATCTTTTTTCTATTTTTTAATGCTTTTATAAAAAACGTATAATAAATAAATTCTAGAAAATAATCTAATAAAAGGAAAAATATAAAAGTTAGCTAGAAAAATCACAAATCTAATAAGGGTCCTAGTAAAAATGAAAATAAGCAAAAACGTTTAACCAATAAGCTAAAATGAGCTTATTTGCTCACGGCTTATTTATTTAAGCCAAAAGGAAAACGTGGTTAAATGAATAACCTTTGCAACCTTGGTCAGTAAAAGACCCAAGGGCGCAACGGTTAAGGATGATGTGTGTGAGTGTGGTGGCGGGGGTTCGAGCCTGAAGAACCCCTTTTTGCTCTTTTTTATTATTTTTTTTTTCTTTTTCCAATCAATCCAGTGACCTTATATGACTTAGAAACACAAATCAAACTCCTTTTTAACACTGGATCAACAAGTTATGATCCAAATTGTGGCCAGTTACCTTAAAGTTTCTGATGAACAATGCTAGTGCACACTTGTGCACTTTTTGAGCCAAGAGGGGCTTGGCAAATGCTTGTTTGATGGATGTTTTTGGACAATGGGGGCACCCTTGTGCTTATTGAAGTACAAGGAGTCAAGCTCAATCAAAAATGAACACTTAGCACACAAAAATTGATCAAAACAAAGCACACTTAGGCCAAAATAGAGTTACTGATGTAATTGTGCAGGTCAGGGGACTTAAGGGCTAATTACATGCACACTAGTGAGCTTCAAGATCCCAAATTAGGCATACACAACCACCAATTGATGCACAATCAACATCAACTTCTAAGTTACCCTATATCTCAACAGATTTTAAGAATCAAGCTCCAAAATCCTATAAAAATGAGCAGAATAGAAGATATGCAGATTTTGCTATATGTTTTTCACTTTTAGCATACAAACTTGCTTCCAAACCTTCTAATCTTACTAATAACTACCTAACAAACTTAACTCAACCTTATTGAAGCTGTCTAACACTTATGTAAACACAAATCAAATCCTTTTGCCCTGCTTAAACACGTTTCCAAACACCCTATTAAAACTGATTAAGCAATATTTTCAAATCAAAACACCTTAAAACCTAGTCAAACTGATTTATATGATATCTAACATGCATATTAACTTATAAGAACTCAAATCAAACAACACTAACACACGTAAAGCAGCAGATCAATCAAATCACATGAAAGTCACTTTTCTGAGATTTTCACAAAGGTAAAAGAGAATACCTTAGGGCCTTACATCCAAGGCCCTAGTGGATGTATAATCCACCTCCTTATGCACCCGGGTGCATGCAGATCTAAATCAACAAAATATCACCACCTGCTAAGAGAAATTAAACAAAAGAACACACAAATATGCACTATATGTAGTATTCTGATTTCTTTCTTTCTTCTTAAACCATCCAAAAACTTTTTAAAACCTTGAAAACATGTTTTAATAACAATATATCAACAATTAACACTCAAACCTCTTAACATCCAAACCTTAAACAGATTTCACCAAAGAAATCTCAAATTCAGAAACTATTTGAATAATTTTTGAAAATTGAGATTACTTAACCAAATGACAAATTGGAACTCAGAATCAAGCTTCACACTACACACAACTTTTAAAAACAATAAAAAGGGATTACACTTGATCAAATCAAAAACCAAACTTTTATTTCTTTAAAAAGGAATTACAAGGAAAAGCTTGAAACTGGAACAAGGGACATCCACAGACTGGAGTCTCCTTTTATACTAGTCTAATGAACATTCTAGGCTCTTAAAATCAAAACCCTAATCACTAGAAAATCTCAAAAATGCCCCTTGGGTCTTCTAGACGATTCTGAGGTATGAGTTGTCCCATTTTGATCCTGGACGTTTATTCATGCGTTGGAAGTAAGCAATGAACCTCAGTGGTTGATTTGGGACACGTCATGATGCTTGGGGACCAAGGTGCGTTTTGATTGGTGGAGAGGGGAATTGGGGGTGGGGTCTACAGTGAGTGGGTTGCGGGTTTTAGGAGTGGGATAGCTTTCTGCATGTGTGAATCACACATGTGCAAGTTTAATTGGATTTTACCCAAGGTTAAGTTGAAGTAAATTCTGGGAGTGGTGAAATGTGAATAGTTACTCCTTTGATCCGATTTTGGGGGAAAAGGGGTTGTTCGGCGCAATTTTGGTTTAAACGTTTCAAGGTGTGCAACTTTGGTCCTTATGTTTTGATATTTTTGGCAAATAAGGTTTCAGCCCTAGAAAACGTATCTTCCTTTGTTAATATCTTTCATCACTTGACACTTTTGGCACAACCTTTTGGAAAAAGGTTTCAAAGGGTTATTTTTGACATTTTGTGATATTTCAAGGGTTGTTCTTGGACAATGTTGATCTTCAAAGGTCTTCAATGTGTCTTTCACTTCATGAGGGACCATTATTGGCAATTTGAAATTATTGAGGGACTAATCTTGCCATTTCTTCAAAGTTGAAGGACCTTTTTGCAATTTTGACAAACTTAAGGGACCAAACTTGTAATTATCAATATACAAGGGTTTTAAGTGTCATTTCTTCATTAATGGAGGATCAATCTTGTTTTGTCTTCAAGTCTTCAAGGGTATTTGATGAGAATTCCATGATTAGGGCCCGGTTCATTGTACGTCTTCGTTTCTCGTGTTCGTTTTTCTTTGTATCTTGTGATCTTTTGTCTTTTTCACGATATCCATACCTAAAATACACAAGTAAACAAACACAAGCATATATATGGTATTTTATGACATTTTTATGCATTTAAAGCCCGAAAAGAACGATGAGATCATGTATAAATGCCATCTCATCACTCCCCCATACTAAGCCATTGCCGTGCCCTCACGCAATGCTAGAATAAAGTATCTAAGCATCATCAAAGTTCAATTTTATTAACCTTTATTGAAGAGCAACATACTACGATGATGTGTAAAGACATAATGTATGATTTTCATCACCAAAATGTGACTTTTAGGGTCAAAGAATAGAAACAAGTTAATGTCCCTTAGAGTAAATTTCGTCATCCTTGATTGTCATACATTCCATGCTAAGTGCAAAAACAAGATCATTGTTGGTACAAGTCACAATGCTAACACTACTCATACGTCCAAATTGTGTAATACTTTTTCTCCCCGCAATCCTAGTTATTATAAAAGGAAATGGGTTACTAGCATTTTTTATCTATTTGTCATGGATCACAAGTGATTCATATTGACTTATTTGAGTAGTTATTAGTCCGAAAGCAAAGTAGCACGATTTGATCAATAGTTAGCCGAAGGACAAAATCTTTTAAAACGGCTTCTCGTGTATCTCCTTAAGTTCATATCTTGGCATAACTCGTTTCACGATTTGAGACCTTTCTCGGACCGATATTTGGCATGTACTTCATACTTCAAATCTTGGGAAGACGTTCTTGAAATAATGGTCTTCTCTTCATATTTTGGAATTTCTTCACTTGACGTTTTTGAGAGATTCTTCATATAGGACCACGAATTCATCATTTTTCTTCAATCTTTACTTTGGATTTTGATATACAACGATCCGCCTCCTTTTCGGACTTGGATATATTTATCCTCATACCTTGTTAGGGTCTTTTTGGATAGACTTTCTCCATTCTTTAGGGGAGTAATTGCTTCTCGTCGTGTGTCTCGATCCTTCATATTGATTTTGGAATAATGATACTTCACATCATCTTTGGATCGTTAGCAAAAAATAGAGCTCCTCATGCCTTGTTAGGGCCTTTTTGGATGATCGCCAATCTTCGCGTCCCGCTTCAATAAGTTATGCCTTGGCTATGAACTCTATTCAACCCCGAGCAACTTTTAAACGATCTTGCGCTAGAGGCTAAGTAACCTTTCAAATCGTACGACCTTACTTATTGCAATTATGATTTATTCCTAATGCATTGATCTTATGGGAAGAAAAAGCCACAATTAAAAACATATGAGTTTTTGAAAGAACACTTTCATGTTCTACGTTTAGCATGATCACTTGTCTAACTCTATCATTTCTCGTTCTTCACTATATAAAGACCTCTAATTAAAGAGACTCGTGAATACTTAGCCGTGCAAGTCATAATTAGGCCAAATTTGGATTAGCTTTCATTAAGACTATATCAAATCAAAGTTTTGGGTTTTCAAGCCACCTATAGGATCTTGCACTTTCTTGGACTTTTTCAAGTTTAGAGAATGCGTTTTAAAGTTCCCTTGATAAGTGACTTTCTAGAATCAATTATAGGAACTTGCGAAAAGTTCTTGTTCTTAACCCGAATGAATTAAGACTTTCGCGTTTTAAAGCTCCCTATATAAAAGTCTAGCAAAACTTGAATTGAGCGGGTTAAGGAATGTAAATGGCTCCAAATGCCCATCAAGTCAAAAATTAACTCTTATTCTACCCATCGGAAAATATACATTCGTGTCTTAAAAACACTTATGAAAACTAAGAAAAATTTTAAAATTTGGCCATTTTTAGCCTTATTAGCAAAACAAAACATTGAAAGTTGGAAAACGTGAGGGCGTAGCAAAGCAAGTACCTATTCACCCCCCCATACTAAAAGTAAACATTGTCCTCAATGTTTCGAGTCTAAAGGTGGAGCACCCCCATACTAGAGACGAAGAGTCGAATGCTTAGGATCTAGCATGGAAAGGGTGATCAACAATATATCTAAAGCCGTTTATTAATTATGCTAAAAGATAATTGTTAGAACAATAAAGGATATGTCATGGAATCGTGAAAAACTTCTTCAAACGAACGATGGAGGCTCACGTAAACGAACACGAGAGTCTTCAATCGTAGACGATGATGATGATCTAGATAACACAATCACAAACAATCACGAGACAACGAGTTGAAAGGGTACAAGTCCCCTTATTAGTGAATAATAAAAGATAAGCATGGGATCTCCCCCACGAGGCACCTCGTTTTTGATTACCGAGTCATGAGCTTGACTCGATCCCCTCAATATGTGAACATTTAGGGAAAATCATGGTGTGGTCAATGGGGCTTACATGATAAACAAGGCCCAAAAAGCAACCGGTAAAAAGGACTAAGTCCTTCGATGATGCAAAATACCGGGGTCGAAAATGGCGTTCTCGTTTCCATTGGAAAAACAAATTAACACCACTCCAACATGTGCCATAAACTCAAAGAGTTTGAAGAAAATAGATGAGAAGTAGAAGGGTGAGACAATTGGTAAGACAAACGTTTGAGCTACTCGAGGTAGACTCGCACCAAGCAAATAGAAAGATTTTCCATTTATTGCATCGGTGGAAGACCGAGATTTCCCTTTACATGAAATTCCGGGATCGAATATCTCGTCCTCGGTGGACAAGGATGAGGGAACATAAGGGGCTTCCCCCATACTAGAACCACACAAAACATCGTCAAAAGGAGTAGACGAGTTTGTAGTACTCAAAACACGTGGTGATGACGGAGTTAGATTTGTAGAAAAATCAATTAAATCACATTTAAGATCATTTCCTTTGTTATCTTTTAAACTCTCCTTATGAAAACCCTTTTTGATTATGTCGAAAATATTTGGTGTTTCTAAGACGATGTTAGTCACACTAAAAATTCTCACATTTTGAAACCGTTTTGGTTTTGGTGGTGGCAAGTTCTCAAAACGTTTATCGACGAAGAAAACCTCCCCATCGGGGTCTACATATTCATCATCCGAAAGATCTTCCGTAGAAACCGGCAATTTATCAACACTTTTCAAGAATGAATGTTCGAGATGAGGCGAAGGATTTTTCGATTCAAGTATTGATGGTTTCTTCTTTGTAGGCTTAGCACTCATAACCTCCACCGGCGGAGGAAATGGTAAATTGTTTTTGGCGACATTCCCTAAAACTCTTGGTGAAAATTCTTTGCAAATGACATTGGTCGAGTCACCATGGTTTAAAGTTGCAATAGAATATACATGAGAAAGACGGGAGTTTTGTGTTGCATTGATGACAAGTTCTTCTTCATTGAAACGAAGGGTGATTTTTCGAGCATGAACATCGATAAGTGCTCGTGATGTATCCAAAAATGAACGACCCAAAATGAGAGGAACTTTTCGATCGATAGGAATGTCTACAACGATAAAGTCAACGGGATAGTAAAACTTTCCGACTTTAACGAAAACGTCCTCGGCTACTCCACATGCCATGATCGTAGAATGATCGGCCATCTCGATGGACATGTTCGAAGGAGTAAGAGCCGGAAGCGAAAGCGATTTGAAAATCTCGAGAGGCATCAAATTAATACTAGCGCCAAGATCGGCCAAGGCGTAGCATTCCTCCATATCTTGAATAGCACACGGAATCAAAAATTTACCGGGATCACCGACTTTTTGTGGTATGCGGCTTAGAAAAACCGATGAACAACTAGACGATTGTTGTAACTTCTCTTTGTTGTTAAGCATACTTTTGAAGTTTGCGGCGAATCGAGGCATCATGATTAAAGCATCGGCAAAACTTATGTTAAAATGCAAATCACGAAACATTTTCATAAATAGCTCAAATTGATAATTGTTCCTTTCTTGTGCTTTCTCTTTGTTACGTCTCGAAGGGTAGGGTAAAGGTGGTGTGGGTTGGTCATTAGGCAACGGCCTTGGAAACTCGGGTTCCACAATTGGTATTGGTTTAACCGTAGGTGTGGTTTGAGCGGTACTTCGTGGGATTGTAATATGCTCCTTTTCTACCATCACCTCGGGTTCTTTCTCGATTTCCTTCTCCTTAGAAGTACTTATACGAGAGATCGGTTCCTTGAAAGTTTTACCACTTCGTGTAGCAACAACCTTCAATTCTCCCCTCGGGTTGTTAATGGTATCACTAGGAAGACCACCCGAAGAAGAGGGCTTACACATGATAGCTTCAAACATCTTAGCCATACGGTCCTCAAATTTTGATTGCCTAGCATCCGCTTTCAATAACTCTTGCTTAATCTCATGTTGTCCTAATTCCATCTTTTGTTGGTTTTGTTGAAGACGTTGGACATTTCCTTCCATTTTGTTTGCATGAGTTTTAAATTCATTAGCAAGTTCATTTTTAAGCTCATTTTTCAACTCGGATCTTAAGCTAATCATCTCACGTTGCATATTATCAAATTTAGCATCATTTGCTTTTGCATAATCCAAAAATTCTCCTTGCAAATTTTTCGTGTGAGCATTTTGAAAACCTTGTGTAGTGTTTTGAAAATCACGGTTTTGGTTTTGATTAGAGATTTGTCCATTCCCACTTTGATAATTCCCTTTGTTGTAATTGCGTGTGTTGCCTTGGTAATTACCTTGGTTGTTGTTTCGATAATTATTAACATTTTGGTTTGGTGGAGCTTGATTTGGACGAGAACCTTGGCCGTTTTGGTTGTAAGTTCCCGTTGCTACATAAGCACTCGAAGTGTTACCATCCGCGGTAATGCACTCGGAAAGATCATGAGCTCCCCCACAAGATAAACAACTCTTAGCAACCGCTTTAACCGAAGCGGAATTGGAAGCTTCTTGAGCCTTCCAATGGGACATTAGATTAGCAAATCTATCAAAAAACCGATTTTCCTCATTAGCTTCATCATGTAAGGCGTTAATGCTACGAGACGATTGTGACGAAGATGACGAACCCATATTGGCAACACTCGGTGTGTTACGAGGGCTATAAACCTTAGATCAATTTTCAATGATTTGTAAAGCCTCATTTGTCGTCTTGCACAAAAAATTACCACCCGCGGCGGCATTCAAATAATCTCGTTCATGATCATTAAGCCCATTATAAAAATTATCCACTTGATGTAATTCCGAAAAATCATGGTGAGGACATTCATGTAACATCTCTTTAAATCGTTCCCATGCCATTGAAAAACTTTCATTATTTCTTTGCACAAATCGTGAAATCTCATTTTTTAAGTGTGTTGTTTTAGATGGTGGAAAAAACTTGTTCACAAACTTAGAAACGAGATCGGCCCATGTCAAAATCGAATTTGGCGGTTCTTTCTCGAGCCAAATTTTTGCGGGTCCATCCAACGAATATGGAAACAACATCATCTTAATGGCGTCATGCGGAACATCCTTAAATTTGCTAGTAGCGGTGAGACGGTTGAAATTCCTAATGTGGTAATGCGGGTTGTCTTTTTCGTGACCTCTAAACTTGTTTGCTTGCAACATCGACATTAAACCCGTCTTAATTTCGAAATTCTCCGCAAGGATGGCGGGAATCACAATAGCCTCTCCAAAACCCTCGGTGGGTGCTTGTAGCAACTCCATCATAGTACGATTAGCCATGACGACTTCTTGTTCTACAATAGGTTCAACAATTGGAGGTTCTTCAACAATCAACGATCCTTGATTTGCTTGCTTTTGAAGACGTTTACGAGCTCGTTTTGCTTGATTACGAGTGATCATAAACTTCACGAAGAATGGGAGGTGAGCAAAGAAGATTCTTTTTGGTTGTTTTGTGAATTTTCAATTTTTTTGTGTTTTTGATGATATTTAATTTTTTTGGATTTTGGTGTATCTTCGTAGACAATAATCTACAAAATCTCTCCTCGAATCAAACTCTTGATTAAAGAAGCCTCAAAGGAATGAAAACGATCACGTGGAGTGAACGCCTTCGAATGACTTTAGAACTTTGGTGAAAACCAAATTGTTCAAGAGGGTTTAATCACAAAGAAACCAAGCAAATATAGTATACGTAATAATACTTTGGGCGGCAAAACCCTCGATTAGCCTTCAATCTCAAAATACTCACAAGCAAGCGGGGAAACGAGGCGGCGCGAAGCACTTAAGAGCCTTTTTCCTTAGGGTATATTTTATAATACCCGCCTTATACCCACCTTATAGTTTGTATTTTTCAAAATCGAGCTTCACGAAAGTATTTATCTATTTTTGCCTTTTCTTTTTGTTTGAGATTCGAATACAATAATTAGGAGATCAAATCCCAATTAAGGTTGTGTTTTCACACTTTTGGAGATATTGTATTTTGATTGTGATACTTAATACAATATATTAATAATATTTGTACAAGAAAAACCAAGAAAACCGATAATACGTGTTAAGGGAGTTCCACTTAACACAAATACTTATTATGGATAATATCAAAAACAAAAGCTTCCAAATTAAAGCACAACACAACTCCCCGGCAGCGGCGCCAAAATTGATTGTAGGAAAATACGACTCTTGTTTAGGAAAACAAAAGAACATATATGAGCGGTGAGTATTAACGAGTGATTTAGGAAAACCACAAGTAATGACCCTTGATCACTTAAAATGAGAGAAAGAGTTCGTTTCCCAAGGAGGTATATGTGTGTGAATTAACTTGTAGTTATTTGAGATTAATATTTGGAAGAATGAGGATGAAAGGATGAAAAGACGGCTACGTTAAAATTAAACTACGACGTAAAAGACGTAAAGTCGTGAAAAACTACCCAAATTAAAAATTTTATACTAAGACCAAAAACAAAATTAATAATTAAAAAGTCTAAGAAGAAGTCTAAAATAATATAAATAAAGATAAAAATCCAACAAAAATATTTTTAAACCTTTTATTAATTAAATATTTAATTTTAAATGCTAATTAAAGCCCTAAAATTAAATATAACTAATTCAAATGTCTAAAATATGATTTTATTGAATAAATACTTAACTTATATTATTAGAAGACTAAAAAGTAATTTTCTAAAAATTAAAAGCTAATAAAACTATTTTTAAAACTCTAAAAATGATTTAAAATGATTAAAACCTAATTAAACTTAAAATAATTATAAAAATAAATCTAAAAGCTATAAAAATATTCTAAAAATGGAAAAGGTCCTAATTAATGATAAAGAACCTAGGAAAAATGAAAAATAAAGAAAAATAAAACTTTGATTTTTTTAATAATAAAATAATATTAAAATATTCCTAAAAATAAAAAGTTTTCAAATAAATTCTAAAAAATTCTCAAAAATCCTAAATATTCTAACTAAGAAGAAAATGTAAATTAAAGTTTCTAAAACCTATTAATTAATTTTATATTAATTTTTAAAGTTGCTAAAAAATCCTAAAATCTTATAAAATTAAAAATAAGCCAAATTGGAAAGCTAATAAGCTGTAAACCTCAAAATATTATTTTAAAAGCTAAAACTTATTTTTCCTAAAAATTAAAAATCTTTTTCTATTTTTTAATGCTTTTATAAAAAACGTATAATAAATAAATTCTAGAAAATAATCTAATAAAAGGAAAAATATAGAAATTAGCTAGAAAAATCACAAATCTAATAAGGGTCCTAGTAAAAATGAAAATAAGCAAAAACGTTTAACCAATAAGCTAAAATGAGCTTATTTGCTCACGGCTTATTTATTTAAGCCAAAAGGAAAACGTGGTTAAATGAATAACCTTTGCAACCTTGGTCAGTAAAAGACCCAAGGGCGCAATGGTTAAGGATGATGTGTGTGAGTGTGGTGGCGGGGGTTCGAGCCTGAAGAACCCCTTTTTGCTCTTTTTTATTATTTTTTTTTTCTTTTTCCAATCAATCCAGTGACCTTATATGACTTAGAAACACAAATCAAACTCCTTTTTAACATTGGATCAACAAGTTATGATCCAAATTGTGGCCAGTTACCTTAAAGTTTCTGATGAACAATGCTAGTGCACACTTGTGCATTTTTTGAGCCAAGAGGGGCTTGGCAAATGCTTGTTTGATGGATGTTTTTGGACAATGGGGGCACCCTTGTGCTTATTGAAGCACAAGGAGTCAAGCTCAATCAAAAATGAACACTTAGCACACAAAAATTGATCAAAACAAAGCACACTTAGGCCAAAATAGAGTTACTGATGTAATTGTGCAGGTCAGGGGACTTAAGGGCTAATTACATGCACACTAGTGAGCTTCAAGATCCCAAATTAGGCATACACAACCACCAATTGATGCACAATCAACATCAACTTCTAAGTTACCCTATATCTCAAAAGATTTTAAGAATCAAGCTCCAAAATCCTATAAAAATGAGCAGAATAGAAGATATGCAGATTTTGCTATATGTTTTTCACTTTTAGCATACAAACTTGCTTCCAAACCTTCTAATCTTACTAATAACTACCTAACAAACTTAACTCAACCTTATTGAAGCTGTCTAACACTTATGTAAACACAAATCAAATCCTTTTGCCCTGCTTAAACACGTTTCCAAACACCATATTAAAACTGATTAAGCAATATTTTCAAATCAAAACACCTTAAAACCTAGTCAAACTGATTTATATGATATCTAACATGCATATTATTTTATAAGAACTCAAATCAAACAGCACTAACACACTTAAAGCAGCAGATCAATCAAATCACATGAAAGTCACTTTTCTGAGATTTTCACAAAGGTAAAAGAGAATACCTTAGGGCCTTACATCCAAGGCCCTAGTGGATGTATAATCCACCTCCTTATGCACCCGGGTGCATGCAGATCTAAATCAACAAAATATCACCACCTGCTAAGAGAAATTAAACAAAAGAACACACAAATATGCACTATATGTAGTATTCTGATTTCTTTCTTTCTTCTTAAACCATCCAAAAACTTTTTAAAACCTTGAAAACATGTTTTAATAACAATATATCAACAATTAACACTCAAACCTCTTAACATCCAAACCTTAAACAGATTTCACCAAAGAAATCTCAAATTCAGAAACTATTTGAATAATTTTTGAAAATTGAGATTACTTAACCAAATGACAAATTGGAACTCAGAATCAAGCTTCACACTACACACAACTTTTAAAAACAATAAAAGGGAATTACACTTGATCAAATCAAAAACCAAACTTTTATTTTTTTAAAAAGGAATTACAAGGAAAAGCTTGAAACTGGAACAAGGGACATCCACAGACTGGAGTCTCCTTTTATACTAGTCTAATGAACATTCTAGGCTCTTAAAATCAAAACCCTAATCACTAGAAAATCTCAAAAATGCCCCTTGGGTCTTCTAGACGATTCTGAGGTATGAGTTGTCCCATTTTGATCCTGGACGTTTATTCATGCGTTGGAAGTAAGCAATGAACCTCAGTGGTTGATTTGGGACACGTCATGATGCTTGGGGACCAAGGTGCGTTTTGATTGGTGGAGAGGGGAATTAGGGGTGGGGTCTACAGTGAGTGGGTTGCGGGTTTTAGGAGTGGGATAGCTTTCTGCATGTGTGAATCACACATGTGCAAGTTTAATTGGATTTTACCCAAGGTTAAGTTGAAGTAAATTCTGGGAGTGGTGAAATGTGAATAGTTACTCCTTTGATCCGATTTTGGGGGAAAAGGGGTTGTTTGGCGCAATTTTGGTTTAAACGTTTCAAGGTGTGCAACTTTGGTCCTTATGTTTTGATATTTTTGGCAAATAAGGTTTCAGCCCTAGAAAACGTATCTTCCTTTGTTAATATCTTTCATCACTTGACACTTTTGGCACAACCTTTTGGAAAAAGGTTTCAAAGGGTTATTTTTGACATTTTGTGATATTTCAAGGGCTGTTCTTGGACAATGTTGATCTTCAAAGGTCTTCAATGTGTCTTTCACTTCATGAGGGACCATTATTGGCAATTTGAAATTGTTGAGGGACTAATCTTGCCATTTCTTCAAAGTTGAAGGACCTTTTTGCAATTTTGACAAACTTAAGGGACCAAACTTGTAATTATCAATATACAAGGGTTTTAAGTGTCATTTCTTCATTAATGGAGGATCAATCTTGTTTTGTCTTCAAGTCTTCAAGGGTATTTGATGAGAATTCCATGATTAGGGCCCGGTTCATTGTGCGTCTTCGTTTCTCGTGTTCGTTTTTCTTTGTATCTTGTGATATTTTGTCTTTTTCACGATATCCATACCTAAAATACACAAGTAAACAAACACAAGCATATATATGGTATTTTATGACATTTTTATGCATTTAAAGCCCGAAAAGAACGATGAGATCATGTATAAATGCCATCTCATCATGCGCCGCACTTCTCAATTGTGCGCCACACTTTAGCAAGTTTTTCCCAAAAGTACGCCGCACATTTAATCTCTGCGCCGCACTTTTTGTCTGAAAACCAACAGAAAGATCATAACACCAACATAGGGATACCGTTGACCCCTAATGTTTATCTAACGTTAATATATGTTTGTTTGTGTGATAAATTTTACAGAACACAGGTTCTGAAAATTACAAGACCGGCTCGTCAATCCGAGGAAAGAGGCGAAATCCTATCGAGTAGGCAAGTGCCACACTCATGGGAGTTCCTAGCCACCCATTTATGAGTTGGCCTGGATTCAACACCGACAATAAGACCATCTACAACAATGATCTTAGTCTTCTACTACCGAGATATATTTTTGCACCTAGCATTGTAGAATTTGTAGTTTTGAATGAGCTTGGTTGTGAAGCTTAAATTAGGGAGATTCTATCGATAGTTGTGATAGAAGCTGGAGGAAATGAAGTCTTATTTCAATCGAATGCTTGGATTCGTGCTTTTACTTGTAGGGATAAAATCTATGCGGAGCTTGTTCTTGAGTTTTTCTCAACTTTTCATTTTGATGAAGATGTTGATGGTGATGAGTTAGTGATTAAGAAAATTTTGAGTTTTCGACTTTGTGGAAAAGGACATTCTGTGACTTTGAAGAATTTGCTAAATACTTGGAGTTGTATACTAGAGTGGAAAGAGATGAGGAAGGTTTTGAAGTTTATATTCAAGGAGTTGAACGTGATCATGGGATTTCAATGCTAGTGAGTTTTGGGGATCAGTTTGTCCGGATCAGGATCCATTGAGCTTATCTAGAAGCTCAACCACTAGGATTTCTAGTCCACTTTTGAGAGTGCTTCAAAAGATGATAGCTTATGCAGTTTATCGAAGAACCACAGGATATGACAAGGTTCAAAAGAATTATTTGTGGTTATTGAGTATGTCTAGGGACAAAAACCGTGAGCAATATGCTAATGTGGCTTGGGTGATTGCAAGGTGGATGAAAAGGCAAGGTCATGGTAGTCAAGCAAGTAGCATGACTGTGTGTGGACAATTTGTGACTAGGTTAGCCGAAGAATGAGTCTTTTAAGCGAAGAAGTTGTGGGTAGTCTTAGTCCACCGATTGTGTGTGATACCATTGACAAGATCACTTTGAGAGATTTGATTGGAGCGGATGGAAGATTGATACGAGAAGAGACGCCGATTAGAGCACCACGTGTGAACATGTCGCGAGCTCCTCGTGCATCACTTCAAGATGTTTGTGATAGGATGGGAAGGATGGAGGTTAGGCAAGACCAACTTGGGTTTATGATGGAGAACCAATGTTATAGTATGGATAGATATGCGTCGGTTTTTTGAGAGGATGGCGGAACAATATAGCATTCCTATGAGTGGACCCTATGGACCACCCGGATATCACCATGAGTCATTCTACTACCCAACAACCACAACCTTATCCACCACATTTATACCCATCCAATGCTTCATGAAATGATAAAACTGAAGAGGATATGTAATGCCTCGTTTGTGACTTCTGTGTTAGTCACGTGTTGAAACAATTTTTTAAGACAATTTTCAAGGTTTTATTACATTTGGTTATGTAATATGCCTTTGTTGGCATTTAGGACAAATTATTACTTTGTGTGAGGATTTTATTTTTTTGGTATGTTAAATATGTTTGTGTATTTATTGTTTGTGTTAAAATGCAGAAAATAAGCAAGTCGATGCATAATAAGGCGAAGATTGGAGATTTCGGATTCGTTCACGACTTGGAATAAAAGGGTATTATTATTCTTATTTTCCTCTATTTTCACTTTTTCCTTATGTTTAACATTAGGGACAATGCTGATAATAAGTATGGGGGTGATAGTGAAAAATAATAGCGTTTTAAGTTGATTTTTTTTTGTACTTTCTCTGACCAAAGGTACGCCGCACATTTCATTTGTGCACGGCACTTTCTGGCGGATTTTTGAAAATTTTGTTGTTTTGTTTTAAAAAGAGTTTTTGTTAAAGCTATTCGACTCGGAATTGATAATGTTATTTACACAATATCTTAACCACAATAGTGAGGATTTTTAGCCTATAATTCGTACGCATTCTTACGCTTTAAATATATTTTGTGAGTATGCCGATGATTAGTTTAATTCTAGAACTTGTGCTTGGTAATCTTTACGAGACCGTAGTGGGATCATACTTGTATGATAAAAAGTATTTTAAATGATAAAGAGGAAAAATAAAAGAGAAAAGATTGAAAGTTTTGCCAATGTTTTAAGACGATAATATATTAATTTAAACCATGTTACGAAATAATGTAATAGATCGTAAGTATGGGGAAAGACATATTGCCCCAATGTTTGTTGGTAAAAAAAAAAGAAAAAAATAAAGGAATAAAAGGCAAAAGGGAGCCTAAAAGTATGAAGTACAAAGTATAGAAATAATAAATATGGTAGAAAATGATATGTTGTACAATCTTTTAGCATGTGGTGGTAATAAAAGTTTTTGAAAAAGACCTCTTTTGATATTTTGGTTGGTGCTTACGCCAAGTTGGTTTAGTTTAGTTCCTTATACAAGCTTATGGTAATTTACTTTTCATAACCGTGCTTTTGAGCGATAAAATACCTATTTATATGAGAGTGTGTGAAATCAAAATATCTACTTCGTGAGGTGTTTTGTGGCGTTATCTTTGCTTTTAATTATTGGCCTTATCTATTCTTTCAATACTTATTAAAATATATTTTTACCTTACTTGAGGACAAGAAAGAAGTAAAGTATGGGGAATTTGGTAATGGCTCACTTATACATGTTTGTAATGATGCATTTGTCCTTGTTTGCTATATAAATAAATAAATTGTGTGTTGAATTGCTACTAATATTAAGTATTGTTTGATTGTAGTGAAAGAATAGAACTATGAAGAAAGGAATAGAATAGATGTAAAGAAAAGGACTAAAGAATAAATTATCTTGAAAAAGGGTCAAAGTGCGGCACACAAATGAAAGTGCGGCACACATTCATGTTTTACGAATCAGCAAAGTACGACGCACAAATGAAAAGTGCGGCGCACTTCTGACTGCAGTTACACAAATAAGTGTCATTATGCATGGCAATTATGAAAGACTCTTGGCTTACACTTCCAGGTCTCTTAGGCTACGAATTTGTGGTTATATAAAGGACCCAAGGCCTGGCATAAACATATCATTTCATCCTAAATTCTCCATTGTTACAAAGGGTTTCAAGGAATCAAGGATTTCCTAAATCCTTGATCATTGCTACTAGTTCAAGGGGAACCTTACTTGGTTCATACTCACTGCGCCTATGGAAAAGAACTCAGTTAGTTCATTTGTTGCTTGTAAACAAGTTTGATCAAAACTTATACTTTTGGAGCAATATATTGAATTCACTTTTGTTAGTATAATCCCTATCTCAATCATGTTTGTTATTTCCTTTGAAATAGAACTTGTTGAGGTGATTGTTTTACTGTTATTATGGAGTAGTCTATTGTGTAAATGGTTGGGGCTTAACACCCTTATGATTAGATACATTTATTGGCTTTGCGAGTGCAAAGTGCGGTGCACAATTAGTTTTGTACGGCGCACTTTTTCCCTTGGTTCATGATTATGAGTACGATTTAGATGCTTTGTATTATATGCTATTATGTAAGATCATTGTTATGTGTTGGGTTTTATCATGATTAATATTTGTCTTTTTAGTATAATTGTTTCGTCTCGGTATCTAATCGAATTGATATAACTTTTCAAGCTCGACTTAATTGTTTTTGGTTATCAAATCTTGTTTGGAATCTATGACTACTTGGCACAAAGCAATTAAAAAGGTAAAAATACTCTATACTTCATATACGTACTAATCTAAAACAATTAGCAAATACCGCAAATAAATGGACAAAATATAAAAATGTAAAAATGTAAAATACAAAATACACATTTATACTACAAATGTAAAATATAAAGCTAAATCTATTTTTATAAAACTAAGAGTTCAATTTTATAAAACTACACCACTTTTATAAAATCAAAAATTCAAAAATCTAAAATAAATTCAAGATATAAGATGCAAAACATAAAATGTAAAATATAATGCATGAAAGTGACGTTGCAAAAATCAGAATATGAAGTTCCAAAAAACTACAAATCTAATGGGCTTATTCCTAAATGGCCTAATGATATTATTATAACTCCATTTCAAACTTACTAATGTAATTCCTATTAACGAAACCAGGCCCAACTAATAGCCCAGTACCTATTACGCATCTAATCTATCAGTAATAACAAAGTATCGGCTAGCTATTACAACAAATTCTATTCTAATAAGCCTAAAAACAGATTCCCAAACACCGGTTAAAGTTCTTATGCAGTAATTCAAAGTGCAGATCGCTAGTATATTAAATATAATCCACAAACTCGCAACGAACACTACAAAGCAGATTAATAAAAGCAACTAGCAGTCAAATCTTCTAAACTAGCTCAACTAAAGCAGAATACACAATATAATTTGCCGAAAACTAAAACGAGCTTAACCAAAGATATCAAGGCCACTGTTGAGGCGAAGCGGAGCGCTGATCTCGCTTAAAATCAAACACCACTACTCTCCGTCTGCTGATCTGCCTTGGTCAATGGCTTTTAATTTCGAAGCTCGAAAACTAAAAACCTGCAAAACATGAAAGTAATCCTGCAAAACAAATTATCCAAGCAAAAAGTTCTCGAAGTCGACTAATTCAATCAATCTGACCATATCACGATAAACTGAATCAATGAGTTACACTAACTGATTTTCAGAAAACTTTTTAAAAGAGAATCACAACATTTGGAATCAAACTGAAAAAGCTAACAAATTTATCTAAACTGATCCAATATCTAAAAGAACTGTAAGAACAAAACTGAAAGAACAATCAGTAGGCTGTGAGCAACTAATCCAATATCTGAAATTACTGAAAAAACTAAATTGATCCAAAAGAAGAGTTCTCAAATCCAATGTTTCGAAATTGAACACGGTTAACAAACTCCTTATCAAAGCTATGAACAGTAGCTCGTTTTAACAAGATTTAACAACTCTCAATCCTGCGTGAATAGTACTCGAACCGGAATATAGAGTTTATTAGCTACCAGTAACTCTAACTATCATTCATTCCTAAAGATAACAATATATCAAAATGTAGAAATGCTAAAATGAATCTGGTGGTCTAATGTGGTGGTAGATGGTGGTGGAAGCCATTGTTGAGCTTAGAGAGAGAGAGTGGTTGAATGTGTGAAAGTGAAAGTGTATTCAAAATGAAAATAATGACAAGCAACACCCCTCCTTGGAAGCTAAGGAGGGGTATATATAGTCACACACACAACCTAAACTTTACAACGAACCTAGTCTAGTCTAAATGCGTGTGACTATGATAACTAATGGGAATTCTTAAATGTCGTCACATAAAGTGAGTTTCCAACAATCTTCCCCCATGGGACGACGTGTAGAATTCCTTACAATATTCTTCCTAACAAGTATAAAATGATTAAGAACAAGAGCTTTCATGAAACGTCCAATGCTGATGAAGTCTTTTGAGGCCTTCGTCTTCAAAACGACTCATCTTTAAGGTAACTTGTAGAAGAAATACTGTAACGGCACGAGCTAAGTAACCCATACACTTCTGGTTAAGGAGAAGCTTCTGAATTAGCTTCCCCCTAATTCATGCCACATAAACTTGATGTAGAAGCTTTTTAAATAGCTTCCCCCTAAACCAACAATCCTCGTAAGCAACTTCAAAGCTTACAATAAAGCTTAGAATGATTAAGCGCACAGCGGAATCTAACTAGCAAATCCCATCATATAACATGATAATGTTGCTAAGAGGGATTGAAAGTTTGGGGCACACCAAGTAGATCAACAACTTTTCTTCTCGCGCTTGAATAATTCTTCTGAATTTTTCTTCCCCCTGAGAGTTCAAGTTATGCATACCAGAAAGAATCAAGACACTTCTTCCCCCACATAGTTGAAGAAGGTAAATCAATCCCAATTATGAAGCTCAAATACTGAAGTGGACACTTTATCCCATTCATGAAGTTGACATCGTAACACCAGAGTCAATTAAGTCCCGGAAATGCACATATCTTCTTCCGGAGATGCACCAGAGTCAATTAAGTCCCGGGAATGCATATAGGATAATGATGATGTTTAATTGCAACAATCAAACAATTAAACCTCGAATCAGTAGTGTACCGTTTGGAGATTGATAACGACACGAGTTAAAACACTGATTTTCTCTGCGGCTATGACAAATGTCATCCCGGAATATCTTCAAATCAAAAGAAGGTATGAAGTTCATCACGTGTACTCGTTGTGCGTTCAATGTGTCTTCTTCTTCCCCTTGATGGTTTCGAAACTCGGAACCATCAATAAATTGTACGCACATGAACCTGAAATCTCGTGAGAATAATAAATAAGCTGAATTATATATTTTGTGAGAATCAGCTGTTGATCGAAAATCTCTTCTCATAAACTCTCCATGGCCACCTTTACCATCCCACGTGAAAGCAATTTGAAGTGACCACTGAAAGAATGAACCAGATACATCAAACGTGAAGCTGAATAAAAATCCTTCGATCTTGTGACTTAAGCTTGCACTATTGTTGAATGAAGAACGGTGGAGAAATCTCTAAGTACTCAATGCATCACTGAAGAAGTCTATAAGAACAACACCTCTTGAAATTATCCACGTCGACTAAGCGCGTGACACTGAGGACAACAATGTAACCCCTTTAAGTGATAGTTATCCGAGTCATCAACCATCCACCCCGAACCCGGAAACCAGATAACCAAGTCTTCATTCTAAGATTAAGCACGAACAAGTTATCTATTAAAAGATAAAATAAATACACGCCTTCGAAAAATTCGTCTTCAACGTCACGTAATTAATACCCGATCAAACAAAATCTGTAGCCACTAAAAAATGCCCAATTTTTTCTTGGTCTCGTCAAAATAAATTGTCACTTTTGTCTCGTCATTTTTGTCACATTACCTTGTCCCGACACATCTTCATGCCACATTAATATAAGTCTAAATACATCCATGATCAAAATATTTGTAACAAAATTGTCCAAAATAACAAATTTGTATTTCGGCCCATGGGAAAAGTAGCAAATCCAACAGCGGCCCATAAAGATTGTATAATCCGAATCTAGAATGAAATTATACTCAAAATTTGGCCCATGTTGGTTTCTATACCCAGTCCAAGAGACAATATAAAATACTCCCCAACCCTAATCTTCCTCCACACAATTAACCTAATCTCATCACCTCATTTCATCCGCCCCCATCTCCTTCTCCAAACCTCCGTCTTTCATCCCATCTTTGATCTCACATAAAAAAAATTTTTAACTCCATCTCATCCTATAATCCCAATTACACAGCCATAAAACATCATCTCTTAAATCATCATCTCTTAATATTAAGCACCATCATAACCTTTACCAAACCAAATCTATAACATGAATTGCATCATCAGTGACAATGACGAATCACAAAAAGTCGACATGAAGAATGCTTTAAGATCATCAATGATCTCGGTAAGGATTGATTGTGGTTTAACTGATATTGTGTTTGGCAAATCGAGATAAAGGAATGGGTAATAACATATTTGTTATTATTGCATCTTTAATTCGAAAATTATAATGACAGATGGATGTTGGTTTTACACTCGAAAATGAGAAAGATTATAACAAACAATGTTATGAATCTTCTATAATTTTCGTATATAAAAAATATGGGTAATCCATTCACAGATCTATGATGCATGTATTTTCGATTTCGTGTTAGATCTTGACAGATCTACACATGCACAGCGAAATAGTTCTGAGATCAACATATATGTTTTAGTTTCGAGTCTTTTTCTGATTTAGATGGGTTAGGTGACGATGGGACTAGGATTAGATAATTGTTGTTGGATTTGTTGTGGAGATATAAGGGTGGAAGTGAGTCAACTCAGTTGGGTTAACTGAGTCAACTCGGTAGGTACCGAGTTGACTCGGTTGAGATGGTTTTGGTCAAGAGTCAGATTAAAACAACATGGGCATGAAATTTTAAAACTGCATCGTAACAAATTATTTTTAACCCATCGGAGTCAAAAAAAAAATATATATATATTCCATCGCAGTCAAAGTTATGCCATCGCGGTCAAAAATTTGTGAGTCCATCGCAACCTTAGAAGTCCCATCGTAACAAGATGCAAAATGGAGTCCATCGCAGTGTAAACCTTGGACCCATTACGATGGAACCCATCGAAATGAGAGTCCATCGCAGTCAAGACCTTGACCCATCGCAGTCAAACCAAGGAGAGTCCATCGTAGTCTAGAACTAGTCCATCGTGAAATGATGTCCCATCGCAGTCTATCATGATGAAAACCCATCGTATCAGGGGGGACCCATCGCGATGGTACCCATCGCAATGGTACCATCGCAGTCAATGCGATGAATCCTGAAGCTGAAACCTGTCCTTGTTCCTGAAAATCCGGGACTGGTACACTGAATATTTTCTGGGTGATTTTATCATCAGAAACAACAAGAGAAACCCAGAAAAACTACCAGATCAAAAATTAAGCCAGAAATCACTTTTGACCAAATTTTGAATATCAAAGACAACAAGATAACTTTTGACCACTAAAAACTCAAAACGACCATGGATGAAGCTGTTTTTTACTGATGAATTCTTAAAATCAGATGTGGACAATAGGACAATTCTTTGACCAGGATAAATGGATATAAAATGGGTATCAAAACATGTGAACGTGACAAAATTGAAAGACACCACAAACCGTGACAAAAATACAAACGGACCAAAAAAAATTTAATAGACCACCAAAACGAAAACAATAAACAATCCAAGGATGGAACCGAGGCTCTGATGCCAAATGTAGAAATGCTAAAATGAATCCGGTGGTCTAATGTGGTGGTAGATGGTGGTGGAAGCCATTGTTGAGCTTAGAGAGAGAGAGTGGTTGAATGTGTGAAAGTGAAAGTGTATTCAAAATGAAAATAATGACAAGCAACACCCTTCCTTGGAAGCTAAGGAGGGGTATATATAGTCACACACACAACCTAAACTTTACAACGAACCTAGTCTAGTCTAAATGCGTGTGACTATGATAACTAATGGGAATTCTTAAATGTCGTCACATAAAGTGAGTTTCCAACACAAAATCTCATAAGCAAGAAAAAGCAAGAACAGTAACAATAGTAGAATTGAAGCTGAGATTAAGAGAGATTTAATAAGGTAACAAAAAGCTTGAAGATTTAAAAAAGTCTTTCATTAATGGATGAAAATAAAATTCGGTTACAAAGAGTCTAACAATATCCGGTTATACTCTAACTGAAATCTAACAAGAATACAACTAGGAAAGGGATTATCTGTCTACTCCTACACCTACAACTATGTGAACTACGCCTAAGCTAACCGTCTTGAAGTGAGGTCTTCTCTTTGTATTTATAGTCGTCGAAGAGGAAGTGGTGATGTGTCATGTCGAATAGTCTTCTTCCACGTGGCAAATACGAGGATAAATATGTTCTTCATTGCTCATCCGATTTAGGCATTTCTTCGTTACTCCATCTTGATCCAATTAATTCGTATCTTCATGTAGAGGATGAAAAGCTGATCACTATTGATTCTTAAATATTTGTATGAATCCTTGTAGATCATCCTTTATTTGAACTTGAGATAATGGTGAATAAAAAGATATATGTCGACTGTTAAACCATCCCTTTCTCTCTCTTGTTTATGATGAAGAAGATACGTGTGTTTGAGTGGGTATGACCAGGTCTTGGTCTTGCTTTGACCAAATATTTTATAAACTTTCCCTAGTGTTTCTCTTTTTAGTCCTTCAATTTGTTATAACTGTCAAATGTGTTTAAAAGCTTTTAAGCAAATCTCCATTTCATCCTTTGTCTTATGAAAGTTACACTTTAAGCCCTCGATCTTGGTAAATAATGGAAAGTAAGGTCCTTGAAAGCTTGATTTGTCCTTTTCTTCGTCTTTTATCATATAAATCCATTGAAAATGCGTCTTTGCTCAAAAATGTATCTTGTTTACCTGAAAAACACAAAAATACAAATACCCACGTAAATCTAATATTTTACAGTTAAATATAATGTATTTGCTGTGTTTTAAGTGGTTTTTGGATCATTATTGATGAGTGTTTTCACACTTATCAACTCCCTTACACTTGACCATTGTCATGGCCTCATGCAATGCAGCATTTTAAAGCACCAAAGTACACTTTTCGCATAATTAATCCACCTTGGCCATTTTATGAGTTAATAAACTATATTATGCTACATGATGAATGATTTTGAATATTTACAATGAAATGCAAAGAAAGCAATCTTATTTATATATTTTTTATTTTTCTTGAAATGATTTTGATGGAAATAACTCATAAGGAAATCAAGGACTTTAATTAGGGCTTTGGTACCATGAACACTTATCATCATCAAGTTTCACTTTCCCCATACCAAACTTAAAAACAAGATCATTGTCATTCATAAGTGTATGTGCATCAACTCATTCATATAGATTAATTGTGTTACTCTTATACCCCCACTTATTATTCCTCTAAGACCGGTTATTATTTGATCAAATTGCTTGAAGGCAAATTTGTCATTATTAAAGCGTGAAGTATAAGAAATGCAAAATCCAAAAATAAGGAAGCACGGTTTTAACCTAAGTAATCATCTCATCCATTACTTGAAAAACCGCCCATAATTAATATAAGTCCGAATCAAGATAAAAAGTTATTCGTTTTATGTGTAAAATCCTCATGTCATGCATTAATAAGTAGCTACACACTCGCTAAGGAAAGAAAAATAAAACTCACGAGATAATTTACATCCGCCGCCTTTTTGAGATCTTGGATCTTCAACCCCGCAACCCGTCAAGGTAATATTGGATTAGAGCAACTATCAAATCTCCGCAACCCATCAAGGTAATATTGGAATTCAATGGTCACTATAATTAACACCACACTGCCCCTCTTGGGAGTCTTGTATATTTTTTTTTATTTTTTTATTTTTTTTCTAGCCACTTATTTGTTTTTATAAGCCGCTCTTATTTTTTTATTCCTCACAAAGAAAGTTGAAAAGAATAAAAGGAAAAACGCCCGCTAAGTATTAATCATCACATAAGTCTAGTACGCATAAAACGTTCTAACTTGGAATTTTAAGACGTACTTATATCAACCACGAATGATTAGTCAAAAATGCATAAAAGACTACAAACCGATTAAAACCGTTCTTGATTATTTATTAACATATATACATGCGTTGACAAGAAACTAAAGGTAACGAAAGGGGATATAAAAGCCACAATTAATTAATATGAGGTTTATCTAGCCCTTTACACTCACTTCAAACTCTATCATCTCTCGTTCTCCACAATTTAAAATCTCAAATAATGAGACTCGTGGATGCTTAGCATTATAAACCAATAAAGGTCTACATGGTTAAGGATACTAGCTAGAGTAAGCTTGGATAAGCAAACTCGGGTTAAGTCAAAATATTCATGGCGGGCCTAATATGTCAAAGAAGTCTAAATTTGTTAAACCATATCTTCTATTATATTTTTTCCTTTTTATACATTTTTGATGCAAAATAAAAGAAAAAATATATACAATGCAAATGTGTTATGCAAAAGAAGAATGATTAATGCAAAAATTATGAATGCATATTTTCGGTTACCAAAGTTGTTGGAGCATAATTTGGCTAGGCCGGTCTGACGACTCTCTTGGGCCGTTCGTCGTCTTTCCGGGTCCTGAGTAATGCTGCAAACAAAGGTAAACCGGTTAGACGTGGACCCGAGGCCGGAGCCCCGGGGTCCACCTCCGACGGTCAAGTTAGTATTGATCGATATATTGTATAAGATGTGTGGTAAATAGAGAGAACCTGATGTAGAATGAGACCCCTAGCCTTGTTTATATAGTGCTAGGGTTTCTTGAAGGGTAAGTTAGGTGTGTGTGGGTCGCGGGCCTGTTGGGCCGGGCCGGATACCGACTGTACGTCGACATGTCCCCCAGTCTAGTATGATATGGTCCGTAATCATGTTATGCTAGACTCATTCGTGCATCATGCTCACTAAACAACCGCGTGCGGCTTGCTGCTAGAACATCCTCTTGGGTTGTCCGTAACATATGGCTCCACTCGTAATGGGCTACTTTTTGCGAAAAGATGATGGTTTGGGATTACGAATAGTGAGCATAGCCACTATACGTCATCATGTCCCCCCAGTCTAGTATGCGAGGTTGTCACCGAGGTTACTAGACTTTACACCATATCCGCTACCTGTAAGCATATCCACGTCGAAAGAAATGGGAAAACACGTATACGTAAGACGGGCGGTTGTGCTCGAATGCTTGGTTTCCCGTGATTAGACGGTAAGGACCCCGTAAGAAGAAAGCGTGTTCTATAGCCGGGGTAACACTGGCATTGGCAAGGTATCATTCTTATTCATCTCTAACGTGAGGATGATAAGAAGGTTTTATGAAGGTGAAGGTGGAACCCGTATGCTGCATCGTGAACATTTGAAGACGTACTTCTAATACCCACTAATGATGCAGCATAGTGCGAATATTGCATTCGTCTTAAGGCCAACATAATTCGTACTTCTGTGGCAAAGAGATGTGGATATTACATCCGTCTTATGGCCCCGACATCCGATAATGACTTCCAAAATTTGTCACAGTTTTTCCTAGATTAAACATAGTTGATCAAGCTCCATCTAATTAAGTATAAACGATGTAAATTTTGGAAACATCACTCCATGGTCAGGCAAAGTAATTCATCACGGAAGACGTACTTCCGTAACAAAGATATGTACCAACAGAAGACGTACTCCTGTGGCAGAATGAGCCAGTGGAAGGCGTACTTCCACGGCAAAAGATAACGATGCGCCGTGGAAGAATACCTCCACGGCTAAAATAACGATGCGCCGTGGAAGAATACTTCCACGGCTAAAATAACGATGCGCCGTGGAAGAATACTCCACGGCTAAAATAACGGTGCGCCGTGGAAGAATACTTCCACGGCTAAAATAACGATGCGCCGTGGAAGAACACTTCCACGGCTAAAATAACGATGCGCCGTGGAAGAATACTTCCACGGCTAAAATAACGATGCGCCGTGGAAGAATACTTCCACGGCTAAAATAATGAGCACGTGGAAGGGATACTTCCACGGCGAAGATAAGAAGCACGTGGAAGAGATACGTCCACGACGAAAAGAATGAGCACGTGGAAGGGATACTTCCACGGCAAAGATAAGAAGCACGTGGAAGAATACTTCCACGGCGAAAGATAACGAGCACGTGGAAGAATACTTCCACGGCGAAAGATAACGAGCACGTGGAAGAATACTTTCAAGACGAAAGATAACGAGCACGTAGAAGAATACTTCCACGACGAAGATAACAAGCACGTGGAAGAGATACTTCCACGGCGAAGATAAGAATCACGTGGAAGAGTACTTCCACGGCATGAGCACGTGGAAGAGATACTTCCACGGTGAAGATAATAAGCACGTGGAAGAGATACTTCCACGGCGAAAATAACACGCGCGGGGAAGAAATACTTCCACGGCGAAAATAACAACCACGTGGAAGAGATACTTCCACGGCGAAGATAATAAGCACGTGGAAGAATACTTCCACGACAAAAATAATGAGCACGTGGAAGGGATACTTCCATGGCAAAGATAAGAAGCACGTGGAAGAATACTTCCACGGCGAAAGATAACGAGCACGTGGAAGAATACTTTCACGACGAAGATAACAAGCACGTGGAAGAGATACTTCCACGGCGAAGATAAGAAGCACGTGGAAGAGTACTTCCACGGCAAAAATAATGAGCACGTGGAAGAGATACTTCCACGGCGAAGATAATAAGCACGTGGAAGAGATACTTCCACGGCGAAAATAACACGCGCGGGGAAGAAATACATCCACGGCGAAAATAACAAGCACGTGGAAGAGATACTTCCACGGCGAAGATAATAAGCACGTGGAAGAATACTTCCACGACAAAAATAATGAGCACGTGGAAGGGATACTTCCACGGCAAAGATAAGAAGCACGTGGAAGAATACTTCCACGGCGAAAGATAACGAGCACGTGGAAGAATACTTCCACGGCGAAAGATAACGAGCACGTGGAAGAATACTTCCACGGCGAAGATAACAAGCACGTGGAAGAGATACTTCCACGGCGAAGATAAGAAGCACGTGGAAGAGTACTTCCACGGCGAAAATAATGAGCACGTGGAAGAGATACTTCCACGGCGAAGATAATAAGCACATGGAAGAGATACTTCCACGGCGAAAATAACACGCGCGGGGAAGAAATACTTCCACGGCGAAAATAACACGCGCGGGGAAGAAATACTTCCACGGCGAAAATAACAAGCGTGTGGAAGAGATACTTCCACGGCGAAAATAATGAGCACGTGGAAGAGATACTTCCACGTCGAAGATAATAAGCACGTGGAAAAGATACTTCCACGGCGCATGAATAAGCCACCGGAAGAGATACTTCCGTGGCAACGACATAAGCCAATGGAAGAGATACTTCAATGGCGCAGAAACAAGCGCACGGAAGGAGTACTTCCGCGGCGAAGGAATAAGCCAATGGAAGAGATACTTCCATCGCGCAGAAACAAGTGCGCGGAAGGAGTACTTCCGAGGCGAAGGAATAAGCCAATGGAAGAGATACTTCCATGGCACAGGAACAAGCGCGCGGAAGGAGTACTTCCGCGGCGAAGGAATAAGCCAATGGAAGAGATACTTCCATGGCACAGGAACAAGTGCGCGGAAGGAGTACTTCCGCGACGAAGGAATAAGCCAATGGAAGAGATACTTCTATGGCACATGAGGCAGAAGGCGGACTTCTGCGGCAAAGGAATAAACCGGCAGAAGGCGGACTTCTGCGGCAAAGGAATAAACCGACAGAAGGCGGACTTCTGCGGCAAAGGAATGTATCCAAAGATATTTGTATGACGTGCACATAAATAGTGGTATCATTATACCCTAGTAGCCCCCCATGTTTAATGGTGCTACACTCGAATAGTAGTATTAAACTTAACAAGTTTTCAAAAAATTACGATCACGTAGACCAGTGCGAATGGACGTACCATAGCCGCGTACTAAAGATAGAAATTGGGTTCGAACGTGCGAACCAACGCGGATGGGTCGTGCCATAACCGCGAATTGTCACATAGTATAAGACGTTTCTTAACTAACTTATGGGATGACCTATGTCATTACGTGCGGCGTACCGCTACTACCATAAGGACGGTCAAAGTTTTGACAAAATTTTGTTAGACGTGCACAGTGTGTCTTTTGCAAGTCCATCATGAGTCATGTGGTTTGCGTAACTTACTACAACGTCTTGATAGCAAGGTGTCTAACAAGGATACATGATCCATGGTCGTTGGGGTTGCATCCCTCTTACACGACAAGTTGAATTATTAGGTTCACTCAATCCTCTTATTCCACCTGGGAACGATGTGTACATGTACGCCCGTAGGCAGAATATATCCGAGTGTACGGACTAGCATATATATATGTATAATAAGTAATCACTTAATACTAGACATGGAAATATGTATGTATTAAAAGATGCGAAAATTTATCGTAATAAAAGGAAATCGCACAAAGCTAAAGGATATATATAATATCTTTTACCAAGTTAAGAGATATACGTAATATCGTTTATTAATATATAAAAAATTTAGGTAATATCTTGTTACCTTATTGAAAAATAAATATGCATAATATTTTATAATTCAATAAAATATTATAATATATCCTTACAAAATTTAAAAAATAAATAATATCTTATTATTTAATAAAAAGATATGCGTAATATCTAATATTAATATAAAAATATAGGTAATATCTTGTTACCTATTGAAATATATGCTCATTTTTATAAATTTTGAAAATATGGGAATATACCTTTACTAAATTTAAAAGATAAATAATATCTTTGTATTAGTTTAAAAGATAAGTCATATTTTCATACTAATTTAAAAGATATGTGTAATATATAAACAATTCATGCGGGTTAACGCGAAAGAACGCGGCTCACAACCGTAGTTTAATAAATAAAATATTTTAAAACGTGCGAACGAGTGCGGCTGGACATGCCATGACCGCGGGTAAAAAATAAAGTTGATAAAACGATTTAGACAATATCTCTTTATCAATTAAAATAATATTGGTAATAGTTTGTTACCAAAAAACATATAGAATAACATTTATTTATTTATTTATTAATCAGCCGCAATAGACGTATGTATCACTTTAAAAGATAACACTGATAATATCCCAGTCAAATTTAAAACATACGACTGATAATATCTCAGTCCTTGTATCTCCATAGTATGTATTTGCATAAAATAAAATATTGCATGTATCTACTCCTGTGTAGATCTATCTACATCTGTAGGTGTATCAATTTTTTAAGTTCGTCACACATAAGATGCTTTAACAAAAATCTTTATAATTCGCATGATCATAAAATACTTGCTGTTTAACAAAGAACGTGTGATTAAGAGATTTTCAATATAACGAATGACATTATAGTAAATCGGAAATATATATATATTGTATGTTTTGACAATCATCATATATTAGTTATAGCCCATTAATCATTCATAATGGAGGTGTGTTTCAAACATACACAATTTGAATTTAGAACATATATACGAGAATCAAGTGCAGCACAATATAACGAGTGGCAATATTTTGGTGCATGACATTATAAGATAAAAAGAAAAGATATCAAAGTTTCAGAGTTACCGGTTTTTGATATTCATCTTTGCTTTCCGGTAATATGAGAGCACGACATAGTTTATTCGGGTCCCACAGATGGTGCCAACTTGTTGGAGCATAATTTGGCTAAGCCGGTCTGACGACTCTCTTGGGCCGTTCGTCGTCTTTCCGGGTCCTGAGTAATGCTGCAAACAAAGGTAAACCGGTTAGACGTGGACCCGAGGCCGGAGCCCCGGGGTCCACCTCCGATGGTCAAGTTAGTATTGATCGATATATTGTATAAGATGTGTGGTAAAGAGAGAGAACCTGATGTAGAATGAGACCCCTAGCCTTGTTTATATAGTGCTAGGGTTTCTTGAAGGGTAAGTTAGGTATGTGTGGGCCGCGGGCCTGTTGGGCCGGGCCGGATACCGACTGTACGTCGACAAAAGTAGATCAAAACTTTGAAAAGCGTTGAAAATAATTTTCCCAAGTTATCATGAAGTCAATGAAAATGGCTAGGTAAGGTCACTTCGATAGAAGTCTCCCCTACACTTAAGATAAACATTGTCCTTAATGTTTAAGAGTATTGGAGTGTAAACTCCCCTACACTTAGGACATTGCGTACTTTGCTTAACTCGAGCTAAGGAAGAGACAACTGAAGTGTATTCATTTTAAGCACAATGTTTTGAATATTACTGATATGTGTATAAACACACATCCTTTTTACCACTTAATTACAATAATAACGGGACCAAAACGTGTATTTTATGTCTTTTATGTCGGAATTATGCGTGGTTTGTGTTTTTGTAGTGATTTAGGATGAAAAGGTGAAAAGTGGAGCAAACACGGGTATTTACGGGCTTTTATTGACGAAAAAGATAAAAGAAGAAGTCAAGAAGTCAAGAGTGCAAAAAGAACGGAAGTCCAAGACCAATTCTGAAGATTTATCGAAGAAAAAGTCGAAAGACGGAAGTTTAGTTAAAGCCGAAGAACTCAAGTCTACTTTATTGAAGAATCAAAAGACGAGTTCAAAAAAATCCCGAGCCAAAAGTCATTAAAAGTCCAAGATTAAAGAAGATAAGAAGAAAGGACTAAGCATGCAATTAACAAAGAGATTAAGAAGGAAGGGCCTAATGATGCAATTAAGAGAAAATGAAAGAGGGGAGGAAGCTTCCTAAGCATTCCTTAATCCTCCCTTATATATAGATTAGTTCTTAATCATTTTCATGTTGTTGGCTAAGGTGACAATTAGTCTTCCACCTTTATTTTTCTTGCACTTTAATTACTTGTCCATTTAATTACCTTGTCTTGCACCTTATTTACCATTTAATTTCAAGTAAGTGTTCTTTAATTTTCTTGTTTTAAATCTCTCATTCTACCTTTCTTCCTTGCTTGATCTTTACGTTTATGTGTTTGTTATCTTGCTTATTTGATTTAAGATTATGTTTTTATGCTTTTGATTCTTTTAGATCATTGATTTTTATTTCTTATTGTGTTTATCTTTAAGTATAAAGTTTTGATAAAAGTTAATTTTATATAAAAGTTTGTTTTTCGTAAACCATTTCCTTTTCGTGTTTTAAAAGTCCTTAAATTTCAGTTTAGTAGCTTATTTTGATACGGTTTGCCTTAGGATTTTCGTCTTGTGCTTATTAGAATTATAGCATATTTCTTTAGCTTAATTTGTGCTTTTTCCTCCGTATTCCGATCTGGTAAATCGGAAAAGGGTTTCACATTCCGACCATAGCTCTTTGGCTTGGTCGGAAAAGGGTTACAATACTCAGATTGGGTGGCTTGGTATTCCGATCAGAGGCATTGGTAACATTCCGATCAGAAAAAGTGACAACTTTCCGATTTGAGTTCCAATAATATTCCGACGAGGAGGATTCCGATAACCCCCATTTTCCCACTTTCCGACTGAAGTATTCCGATCAAGGTGAGTTCATATTCTGATCTTGGATTTGCTTGGGTATTCCGATCTGAAGAAGTGACATATTCCGATCGGTTTTCCGATCAACATTCCGACAGTAAAGGTTAGTACATTCCGACGAGGTTTGATCGGAATATATTCCGACGGTGAGCTTGTTTTGTATTTTTGTCTTGTTTAATTTTTAAGTTCTCATTTTAATACTTTGTCTAATTTTAATTCTTGTCATTTTTTTAACTCGTTTAACCAATTTACTTTCCGTCACGTTTTTAAATATTTGCACCCATTATTCTTAATTAGACTTAGATTTACTATAACGTAGATTTCATTTTAACGCATTTATTTTAACGCCATTTTCATTTAACCCATTTTAATTTTACGTCAATTACTTTAATTGTTTTTGCACTTTTATTTAAAGTACTACAACGACACACTTTTGTTTCACCAAAGAACAGTTGAGTCGCACATTAAATTCGGTTTTCAATTCGAAGAGACTAGAACAACGATAATTTTCTTACTAGGCAAAAGCCTTGTATACTTAAACGAATCTTTTTAACCTGAGTAAAATCGAGTTATCAAATGGCGCCGCTGCCGGCTCTTTTCGTAAAGATTAACGGTTTTCTGTGAGAGACGCGTTGCTTTTTGGGATCCGTTCACTTGTGAGCGTTATTTTTCTTGCATAAAATTCAAAAAACCATAAAAATTAAAATTTTCAAAAATCTGTATAAAAATTAAAAATTTCAAAAATCCAAAAAGATTTTATCTTTATTGTATATATATTCTTTTTGTGTTTGGTTTCTTTTTCTTTTGTCTTTTAAAGGTGTATGCGTACTAGATCTTCTAATTATCAAGAGCCCGAGACTCGAGAAGATTTAAGTATGTCAGGTGTCAACAACAATCCACCGCACCTAAATAATAACAACAATGTTCTTCCACAGCCTGATCTTCGGACAATGGAGGAGCTTTGTCAACCTACAATGTTTGGACGAGGAGGACCGATTACGCCGATGCAAATCATGGCTCTGGAGTTTTCGTTGAAGCACCACATGATTCAGCAAGTGCAAACTAACCCATTCCGTGGATTGCCTGATGATGATGCCAACAAACACCTCGACAAGTTCATTACAATCACCCAAAGCATGAAGTTTCCTGGTGCCACAATGGATGTTCTTCGCCTTCAACTTTTCCCACATACTTTATCACATCATGCCGAGAAATGGTTTGATCGTCTTCCAAAGAATTCAATTCACACTTGGGATGACATGACTCAACGCTTTTTGTCGCGCTACTTTCCACCATCCATGGTCACGAGCCTTCGCAATCAAATCAGCGGTTTCATGCAAGAACCCGATGAATCCCTTTTCGATGCTTGGGAAAGATATAATGTCTTGATTGATCGTTTTCCAAACCACAACATGCTCCCTGTGACATTAATTGATACTTTCTACAACGGTTTGACTTTTCGAGATTGTGATACGATTAATGCAGCCGCCGGTGGCACATTTATGAAAAGGAGACCCGAGGAGTGTAGAGAGCTTATTGAGAACATGACTACTCACCACAAAAACTGGGATTCCTCTGCTTCTTCAAGGAACAACCCGAGAGTCAATGTTTCTTCCACTTTAGCAAACCCTGATATGACCAAACTCACCCGCATGATGACTGAAATGAGCAAAAGTATCACGCTTCTCGCTTCAAACCAACAACAACAACAAGTGAAAGCGGTTGCCAATCCTTGTGAAACATGCAGCGGTCCTCACTCATACACCGATTGTCCTTCTACTCAAGGAAATCCGGAAAATGTGTATGCAGCTTATGGTAATTATTCACCGGAAAATTACCAAGCTCGACAACAAGGGGATAGAAATTTGCTGAGTTACCGGTCAAACAATTACCTTTCACCCGGTTTTTCTCCTCAAAACCAAAACCCCGCCAACAACTACAATAGAAGCAACCAAATCCCACCAAGAGCTTCTAATCCTTATCACCCACCCGCTCAACAAGCCCCACCCATTAATCCGGATGTTGAAGCCATAATGAAAATCCAAGGTGAGCAAATCAAGAATCTGTAGAGTCAAATTATCAATCTTAAAGGAGATATCACTAAGCAAGTAAATGAGATTAGATCCGAGCTTCGAGATAATATTCAATATTCCTTCAGCAATCAAACGAATGATTTAAAGAATATGCTTGCTAGTTTCTTGCCCGCCGCTCAACCTTCTACTTCGAGTTCTCTACCTTCAAACACCGTCACCAATCCGCGAGCAAATGTGAGTGCTATTACTACTCGAAGTGGAATTACCATTGTCGATCCACCGATCCCACCCCCATCATCTACACCTCATCCACCACCATTTATCCATACTCCTCCTACACCTAGTATTAGTGCACCATTAACGTCTCCGCCTCGTCATGACGATGTACCTAGGAAGGACCCTTCAACATCTCAATCTTTACCTGCTACACCTTCACCTTCACCACCCAAACCCAATATCCCATATCCTTCTCGTTTAGGCAAGACCAAAATGCTAACCAAGGATGACTCTGAAGGGTCACGCTATGTGAAGATGATTTCTCAAATGAACTTCAACATTAGCTTTCTTGAAGCACTTGTCCACATGCCCAAATTTGTTAAAGCATTTAAGGAATTGCTTAACAAGAAGGAGAAGCTGATTGAGCTCACCAATACACGCTTAAATGAAAAATGCTCTGCAGTTATTCTTAAAGAACTTCCGGAAAAGCTTGGAGATCCCGGTCATTTTGTGTTGCCTTGTGTGTTCAACAAAACTGAAGAATTTACTGCCCTTGCTGATCTCGGGGCTAGTATTAATCTTATGCCTTTGAGTGTTTGGAAACACTATCATTACCCGACCTCACTCCAACAAAGATGACTCTTGAACTTGCTAATCGCACTCTCGCTTACCCCGTTGGTATAGCCGAAGACGTGTTCATCAAAGTTGGCACATTTACTTTCCCGGTCGACGTCGTCGTTGTTGATTATGAAATGGACCCTCGTATTCCTTTAATACTTGGTCGGCCATTCTTGAGGACCGGACGAGCTCTAGTTGATGTTGCCGAAGGTGAGTTAATCTTAAGAGTCGGGGATGATTCTAAAGTTTTTAAAATGGGGAAGCTTACAAGCAAATCCTTTGGAAGAGAATCCGTGAATATGATTAATGTGCTCGATGATTTTGTCATCTACAACAATCCTCTATTCGAGTCTTGCAATGATAATCCACTTTTTCAAGATGATTCTCTCTCCAATTTGGAACCTTCTCCCATTTATGATTCTCCACCGATCTTTGATGCTTAGGATGATGATTCTAGCTCAGATTCGGATGATTATGATGACCTTACCTCCGAGTATCCCGACCTGCCCACGTATGATGATTTCGATGAGGCTGATACTCTTCCGAGCGATTCTTCACATGATGAAGATCCTCCACCATCACTCGATCCTACTTTGGACGATTACTCATTTGAGGAAGATTTCTCTGTTTTTCTCAATACTTACTTCCCTCATGAGAGTGATGCTCCTCCTTATGATTTTGAAGATTATCGTCTTGATCTTACTTTGGATTTGAAGAACATTCTTTCAAAGGAGAAGAAACCGGTCGACACCAACATCCGCAGCACATATGATTTAACACCTCTTTGTCCACCTTCTGAGGACGAGGTTGTGCTTCTTCGCGGATCCTCTTCCCATTCTGCTGAGCCTGAGTGCTATTTTCCCCTAAAGGAAAAGGTGTTCGACCCCGGTATAGATATTATTCAGCCATCTCAGTATCCACCTGATGAAATAAAAGAAAAAATCTTTGGAATTATTGAAGACATGCTTGCACCACTTCACCCTTGCTTCCACCGTGCTCCATCGCTTCTTAAGGGAACCTTGCCTACTCTTCTTTGGCTTGCCTTGTTCGCCTTAAGCTTGTGCTATTTGATGGACGAAAACTATGTCTTTGATCCTGGTGGATATGTTTCATGCTTCTTCCTACGATTATCAAGGTCGAGTCAGGCTCACGACTCGGTTAACAAAAACCAAGCGCTTCTTGGGAGGCAACCCATGCATCTATCTTTTAGCTTTCTTTATCCTAAGTGTAGGGGGGACCCTTGGTTTGCTATTTCCTCTCCTCTCTTAATCAGGGATTCACGCTCAATGATCCACTCTTGATGATTCTTGACGACCCGTGATTCCGTGTTCCATTTTCCCGGTTCTATCCTAAACTATTTTCGATTCACTATTTTATATTTTCTCAATATTAAAATAGGAATCTCTTTAGTTGTCTCTTCCTTAGCGAGATTTAAACAACGTGCACAATGTCCTAAGTGTAGGGGAGTTTACTCCCACATGCTTAAACATTGAGGACATTGTTTATATTAAGTGTAGGGGGGGACTTCTATCGAAGTTAAGTGGCCTTTTCCTTGTATTTGTCCTCATTTTAACCGGAAAATCAATTTTTCGACATTTTTCAAAATTTTTGATCTATTTTGGCCTATTAGTTTTTCTATTTGTATAGTTATTTTCTTCCTTTGCTAGAATAAATGTTTAATAAAGTGGTTTTAATTTTCAAACGTTGTGAATCTTTTGACTCAACCCGAGTTTACTTATCTAAGTTACTCTAGCTAGTATCCTTAACATGTTTAAGTCAAGTTTTGCTAGGCTTTTATATAGGGAGCTATAAACGCGAAAGTCTTAACTCTCACGGTTAAGAACAAGAACTTTTCGCAAGTTCCTATAATTGATCCTAGAGAGTCGTTTATCAAGGGAACTTTAAAACGCGATTTCTAAACTTGAAAAAGTCTAAGAATTTGCAAGATCCTATAGGCGACTCAAAAACCCAAAACTTTGATTTAATAGGCTAAGCGTCCACGAGTCTCATTCCTTGAGATTTTAAACTGTAGAGAACGAGAGATGATAGAGCCAATTATAAGTTCGGTATTCTTTCGTGAATTTATGTGAGTTAATTATAAGCCTATTCTCCCATCGCCTGCTAATAAATTTATCTGCAATAAATAAGGTTGTACGATTTGAAAAGTTACTTAGCTTCTAGCCTAAGATCGTTTAAAAGTTGCTCGGTATGGATTAGAGTTCATAGCCAAGTCATAACTTATTGAAGCGGGATGCGAAGATTGGCGAGTCCAAAAGGTCCTAACAAGGCATGAGGGCTATATTTTGTTGCTAAAAATCCAAAGTGATGTGAAGAATCATTTATCAAAAATCAATATGAAGGATCGAGACACACGACAAAAAGCAAAAACTCCCCAAAATTCATGGAGAAGTCTATCCAAAAAGACCCTAGCAGTATGAGGATAAATAGATCCAAGTCATAAAAAGAAGCGGATCGTTGAATATCAAAGTCCAAAATAAAGATTGGAGAAAAATGAAGAAGTCGTGGTCCAAGTATGAAGAATCTCTCAAAACTTCAAGTGAAGAAATTCCTATTATGAAGAGAAGACCATTATTTCATGAACGTTTCTCAAGATTTGAAGTATGAAGTCGCTGCCAAATATCGGTCCGAGAAAGGTCTCAAATCGCGAAGCAAGTTATGCCAAGATATGAACTTTATGAGGTCCCGAGAAGCAGTTTTAAAAGATTTTGTCCTTTAGCTAACTATTGATTAAATCGTTCACTTTATTTTCAGCCTAAATAACTATCGAAATAAGTCAAACAATGCATCCTCGTGATCATTCAAGACAATAATAAAATATAAGAGATACCCATAGGAATAAGGGAGTCTAAGTGAATAATTGGCCCACATGAGTTCGTGTTAGTTTGCTAACTTATAATAACAATGATCTCGTTTTTACGCTTGGTTTGGAGAAAGTGAAAACTTGAGGATGATGATTATTCACAACATTTCCAAAATCCAAGGTATGCTTTTGATTTCTTTACTTTGAATGTTTGTAATTTTCTATCTATGGATTGATTATGATGAAAAGTGTAAACGTGCTTTGTAACTAATGCATTGCATGAGGACATTACAATGGTCAAGTGTAGGGGATTTGATATGTGTATAAACACACATCCTTTTTACCACTTAATTACAATAATAACCGGACCAAAACGTGTATTTTATGTCTTTTATGTCGGAATTATGCGTGGTTTGTGTTTTGTTGTGATTTAGGACGAAAAGGTGAAAAGTAGAGCAAACACGGGTATTTACGGGCTTTTATTGACGAAAAAGATAAAAGACGAAGTCAAGAAGTCAAGAGTGCAAAAAGAACGGAAGTCCAAGACCAATTCTGAAGATTTATCAAAGAAAAAGTCGAAAGACGGAAGTTTACTTAAAGCCGAAGAACTCAAGTCTACTTTATTGAAGAATTAAAAGACGAGTTCAAAGAAATCCCGAGCCAAAAGTCATTAAAAGTCCAAGATTAAAGAAGATAAGAAGAAAGGACTAAGCATTCAATTAACAAAGAGATTAAGAAGGAAGGGCCTAATGATGCAATTAAGAGAAAAGGAAAGAGGGGAGGAAGCTTCCTAAGCATTCCTTAATCCTCCCCTATATATAGATTAGTTCTTAATCATTTTCATGTTGTTGGCTTAGGTGACAATTAGTCTTCCACCTTTATTTTTCTTGCACTTTAATTACTTGTCCATTTAATTACCTTGTCTTGCACCTTATTTACCATTTAATTTCAAGTAAGTGTTCTTTAATTTTCTTGTTTTAAATCTCTCATTCTACCTTTCTTCCTTGCTTGATCTTTATGTTTATGTGTTTGTTATCTTGCTTACTTGATTAAAGATTATGTTTTTATGCTTTTGATTCTTTTAGATCATTGATTTTTATAGCTTATTGTGTTTATCTTTAAGTATAAAGTTTTGATAAAAGTTAATTTTATATAAAAGTTTGTTTTTCGTAAACCTTTTCCTTTTCGTGTTTTAAAAGTCCTTAAATTTCAGTTTAGTAGCTTATTTTGATACGGTTTGCCTTAGGATTTTCGTCTTGTGCTTATTAGAATTATAGCTTATTTGTTTAGCTTAATTTGTGCTTTTTCCTCCGTATTCCGATCTGGTAAATCGGAAAAGGGGTTCACATTCCGACCATAGCTCTTTGTCTTGGTCGGAAAAGGGTTACAATATTCCGATTGGGTGGCTTGGTATTCCGATCAGAGGCATTGGTAACATTCAGTTCAGAAAAAGTGACAACTTTCCGATTTGAGTTCCAATAATATTCAGACGAGGAGGATTCCGATAACCCCCATTTTCCCACTTTCCGACTGAAGTATTCTGATCAAGGTGAGTTCATATTCTGATCTTGGATTTGCTTGGGTATTCCGATCTGAAGAAGTGACATATTCCGATCGGTTTTCCGATCAACATTCCGACAGTAAAGGTTATTACATTCCGACGAGGTTTGATCGGAATATATTCCGACGGTGAGCTTGTTTTGTATTTTTGTCTTGTTTAATTTTTAAGTTCTCATTTTAATACTTTGTCTAATTTTAATTCTTGTCATTTTTTTTAAACTCGTTTAACCAATTTACTTTCCGTCACATTTTTAAATATTTGCACCCATTATTCTTAATTAGACTTAGATTTACTATAACGTAGATTTCATTTTAACGCGTTTATTTTAACGCCATTTTCATTTAACCCATTTTAATTTTACGTCAATTACTTTAATTGTTTTTGAACTTTTATTTAAAGTACTACAACGACACACTTTTGTTTCACCAAAGAACAGTTGAGTCGCACATTAAATTCGGTTTTCAATTCGAAGAGACTGGAACAACGATAATTTTCTTACTAGGCAAAAGCCTTGTATACTTGAACGAATCTTTTTAACCTGAGTAAAATCGAGTTATCAATCACAATAGTAAAAACTAATCAAAGTGAATCAGATACACGGGCCTCCTTCATAAGCTCCAAGCATGAAATGAGAGAGAGCAACCCTTGAAGCAAACACCAAAAGACGAAGAAAGGCACCCCTCCACTTCAACTCTACTATAACACCCTCTTATTGATGGAAAAATGTAAGGAATCTAAACCTAGTTATTCGATGCTTGATTTTATTCCCAAAGTCTCTAGCTCGACTTGAACATAAAGGAGAATAAAGATATATCCACTTTGAAGCACATCTCACATGATACACTCAAACTAAGCACGTTTCCATTTACTATGAGATTTACAATATCCGCCTCGATAAATGAACCGGTCCAACGTGTCTCAAGTTTGTCCAACATACGAAAGCTCTCATATAGGAATCACCCTAGGATCAAATACATAGTTTCTATCTCTACACTCAAACAACTCCAAAGTAGGTAGCATCAACAAAGTAAGCTCATACGAGAAGCCCATCTCAATAGAAATCACACTCTTAAGTGGAGTAGATGAAAACCAATACTTCCCAAACATACGGATCCTAGGATCAAAAGCCTTTCCCTTCATGGGAAAATAAGAAGATGAGCTCGTATCAACCATATAAGATTCCCCCTTAGTTATCAAAGCATCTTGAGACAATGAAGATGTAGGTATTAAAACATTCATAACTATTATGTCCATGTTGGGCTCCTCATCATCATCAAAAGGTGGGGAATCCTCCATAGAAGGCATAGTGAAAGCAGGATCAAGAGTAATAGTGTCTTGTGGAGGAGGTGTAGGCTCTACGTTCCCAAAAAGCATGTTCTCAATAAGACGAATCTTCTCTTCCCAATTAGAATCACTATCATCAACCTCAATATCAATATTTGCAAAAGTAGTCTCTATGGTGGCCTCAATCTCCATAAGAGAGTCCATATCAAAGGTTTTGGGTTCTAAAGTTGCCTTAGGTGAAAAAGGATCAATCTCTAAGAGTATAGGATCTTCATCAATAACCAACTTCAAGGGTGGAAGGGTGGGAATAGAAGGCTCAAAAGAAGGTGTATTAATGAGAGAATCACTCAAAGGGATGATATAATCATGAAAATCAATAGGTGAAACCTCAAAAACCGATGAAGAAATATCAATGAAAGGTTCTTCTTCTATGGAATCATCATTATGGTTTTCATTCAATGCTTCAATCGAGGAGATAAGATTATGAACGTTTGATAAAACCTCACGAATATGAACATCTTCCATTTCTTATATAGGAGCAACATCTTCATCCAAATTAGGAATGTCATCTTGACATGAAAAGTCATCGGATGATATATCATAAGATGCTTCACTAGAATCACAATCATCATCCTCCATTTGTGGCAAGTCTTGCAAAAATTCTTCCTCAATCTCATTATCCCTTTCTTTAAACAATTCCTCAAGATCAAAATCACCAAAATCACTAGTAGTAGCATGAATGTCAACATGTGATGAAATCTCAATGTGATCATGAGGAGAAGAGGTATCAATACAAAGCTAGTCACATGGTTCATTGGAAATACCCTCAATCTCTTTTTGGATTGGGATAAGGTTCTCAACACTAGAAGCGGTTAATTCATCCAAATAGGTGTTTGTATTAGTGCTAAGAGGCTCGTCCCCCATGGTTAAAGAGTTGTTGGGTTCCATGTGAGGTAAAGGTGATGAAGGAGTCATAGAAGAAATGGATTTATCATCATCAAAAGTAAAGGACTCATCACTATCATAAGGATCGTCAACCATGGTATCAAGCTCAGAAGGTGTGTATGGCTCAAGTATAGTCGGTGGAGAGATGGAATGGTCTACAATAGGAACATCACTAAGTGTATCATCCTCAACATCTACTCTCAAAAAAGGCTCATTATCAGGTAAAGCATCGTCAGGTCTAATGTGTTGCAAGACGTGTGTTCACATGCCTAAGATGTTCGGATCAGTTGCCCCTTTGATTTGCTCAAGTTCTTGCATTATAAGTTTAAAAGCGTCTTCACTCAAGAAGTGATAAATGCCTTGATTTTGAATGGTTGTGTGATTATGACTTTGAAAGTTTTCTTCATTTTGAAAATCATCTTGATTTAAAAATTCTTGATTTTGAAAGTCGTCATGAAACCCTTGATCGTAATCGCTCGCGTGTAGATGACAATTATTTTCACCATGCGGTCCTCCACAAGGCCCATACACACCTCGATAATGCTCGTCTTGTAATATCTCCAAAACAGGACGATTATCCATGTGTGGCAAAATGGTCGAATGTATATACAAGCGAATGACGTCTAAAGCTTCCTCGGGGAAGGAAGTAATACACCAAAGGTGGTATGGTTACACGTGTGCGAGTACACGTGTAAATAAACTCGAGGAGTGAGAGAGGAGCTCTCAGTCGACTTTTGAGAGAGAAGATATTATCTCCCTCGAGGTGCAATAAGCAATATCCACAAGAAAATATAATATATGTAAGTACTAATTGGGTGGCACACCACTCACCACTATCACTCTTGAAAGACCCACAAGGAAGCGGAGAAACGAGGCGGCGTGTAGCACTTAAGAGCCTGCTTCTTTAGAATATGAAATACACTCGCCTTATACTCCCCACACAGTAGCCTCTTTCTCAAGATCAAGAAGATTATGGTATTTATCTATTGTTCCTTAATTAAATTTGATCGATACACGTGTTAAGGACCGGAACGCTCCCTAACACGGTGTATTGCAAAAGCAATACTTATGTAAGTATGTGTATTGAGTGTTCGTATACGTATACTTATTTACATATAATAATATAGAGAAAATATATTTGTATTTATTGAGTTTTTTAAGAAAATACTATATGTACGTAAAAGCGATGAAAACCGATATATACAATATAGTTTTCTTGTAATCTTTTAGGTAAAAGATTAATTTTTGGAGTTTTTTTTATTTTTTTGGTTCAATTCTTTAGGAAAAGAATTGATTTTTGTGGTTTTTTTTATTTTTATATTTTTATCTTTTTGATTTTTTTATGTTTTTGATTTAAAAAATAACTTTCACAAAGTGAACGGATCCCAAAATCCAATATGTCTCACTCGAAACCGTTAATCTTCACGAAAAGAACCGGCAGCGGCGCCATTTAATATTTGTCTTTTTAGTATAATCATTTCGTCTCGGTATCTAATCGAATTGATATAACTTTTCAAGCTTGACTTAATTGTTTTTGGTTATCAAATCTTGTTTGGAATCTATGACTACTTGGCACAAAACAATTAAAAAGGTAAAAATACTCTATAGTACATATACGTACTAATCTAAAGCATTTAGCAAATACCGCAAATAAGTGCACAAAATATAAAAATGTAAAAATGTAAAATACAAAATACACATTTATACTACAAATGTAAAATATAAAGCTAAATCTATTTTTATAAAACTAAGAGTACAATTTTATAAAACTACACCACTTTTATAAAATCTAAAATTCAAAAATCTAAAATAAATGCAAGATATAAGATGCAAACATAAAATGTAAAATATAATGCATGAAAGTGACGTTGCAAAAATCAGAATTTGAAGTTCCTAAAAAAACTACAAATCTAATGGGCTTATTCCTAAATGGCCTAATGATATTATTATAACTCCATTTCAAACTTACTAATGCAATTCATATTAACGAAACCAGACCCAACTACTAGCCCAGTACCTATTACGCATCTAATCTATCAGTAATAACAAAGTATCGGCTAGCTATTACAATAAATTCTATTATAATAAGCCTAAAACAGATTCCCAAACACCGGTTAAAGTTCTTATGCAGTAATTCAAAGTGCAGATCGCTAGTATATGAAATATAATCCACAAACTCGTAACGAACACTACAAAGCAGATTAATAAAAGCAACTAGCAGTCAAATCTTCTAAACTAGCTCAACCAAAGCATAATACACAATATAATTTGCCGAAAACTAAAACAAGCTTAACCAAAGATATCAAGGCCACCGTTGAGGCGAAGCGGAGTGCTAAGCTCGCTTAAAACCAAACACCACTACTCTCCGTCTGCCGATCTGCCTTGGTCAATGGCTTTTCAGTTCGAAGCTCGAAAACTAAAAACCTACAAAACATGAAAGTAATCTTGTAAAACAAATTATCCAAACAAAAAGTTCTCGAAGTCGACCAATTCAATCCATCTGACCATATCACGATAAACTGAATCAATGAGTTACACTAACTGGTTTTCAGAAAAATTTTAAAACAGAATCACAACATTTGGAATCAAACTGAAAGAGCTAACAAATTCATCTAAACTGGTCCAATATCTATAAGAACTGTAAGAACAAAACTGAAAGAACAATCATTAGGCTGTGAACAACTAATCCAATATTTGAAATTACTGAAAAAACTAAACTGATCCAAAAGAAGAGTTCTCAAATCCAATGTTTCGAAATTGAAAACGGTTAACAAACTCCTTATCAAAGCTGTGAACAGTAGCTCGTTTTAACAAGATTTAACAACTCTCAATCCTGCGTGAACAGTACTCAAACAGGAATATAGAATTTATTAGCTACCAGTAACTCTAACTATCATTCATTCCTAAGGATAACAATATATCGAAATCTCATAAGCAAGAAAAATCAAGAATAGTAACAATAGTAGAATTGAAGCTGAGATTAAGAGAGATTTAATAAGGTAACAAAAAGCTTGAAGATTTAAAGAAGTCTTTCATTAATGGAAGAAAAGAAAATTCGGTTACAAAGAGTCTAACAATATTCGATTATACTCTAACTGAAATTTAACAAGAATACAACTAGGCGAAGGATTATCTGTCTACTCCTACACCTACAACTATGTGAACTACTCCTAAGCTAACCGTCTTGAAGTGAGGTCTTCTCCTTGTATTTATAGCCGGCGAAGAGGAAGTGGTGATGTGTCATGTCCAATAGTCATCTTCCATGTGGCAAATACGAGGATAAATCTGTTCTTCATTGCTCATCCGATTTGGCATTTCTTCGTTCCTCCATCTTGATCCAATTAATTCGTATCTTCGTGAAGAGGATGAAAAGCTGATCTCTTTTGCTTCTTAAAGTTTTGTATGAATCCTTGTAGATCATCTTTGATTTGAACTTGAGATAATGGTGAATAAAAAGATATATGCCGACTGTTAAACCGTCCCTTTCTCTCTCTTTTTTATGATGAAGAAGAGACGTGTGTTTGAGTGGGTATGAACGGGTCTTGGTCTTGCTTTGACCAAATATTTTATAAACTTTCCCCATTGTTTCTCTTTTTAGTCCTTCAATTTGTTCTCTTTGTCAAATGTGTTTAAAAGCTTTTAAGCAAATCTCCATTTCATCCTTTGTCTTATGAAAGTTACACTTTAAGCCCTCGATCTTGGTAAGTAATGGCAAGTAAGGTCCTTGAATGCTTGATTTTTCCTTTTCTTCGTCTTTTATCATATAAATCCATTAAAAACGCGTCTTTGCTCAAAAATGCATCTTGTTTACCTGAAAACACAAAAACACAAATACCCACGTAATTTTGATATTTTACAGTTAAATATAATGTATTTGCTGTGTTTTAAGTGGTTTTTGGATCATTATTGATGAGTGTTTTCACACTTTCATTCAAGCTTTATGTACACACCCGTGTCGTTATTGAGCGAAATTTCTAGGCACGTCCATATTATCGATGCTGAAAGACATGTCGAGAAGAATATTTTTGGATTTTTAAAGATTTTTAAATTTTTTTATTTTGTTTTTCTATGTTTTATATTTTTGTATTTTTCTTTTCCATAGGTATATACAAGTAGATGTTTGATAGACGAATTAAGAAGGAACCTTTGCCAGAATCTCCAGGTCTGCTGGAGTCAAAAATCTCATACCAATTTTCCTAAAGAGGTACTCAAACCTATCTTTCGACAGAGCTTTTATAAACAAGTTGGCTAATTGGTAATATGTTCCAACAAAGTATAGTTCAACGATACCACATTCAACTTGTTCCTTTATGAAGTGATATCTGACATCAATGTGCTTCGTGCGGGAATGCTGTACCGGATTGCAGGAGATGGCTATGGCCGACTTTGAGTCACAATACATGGTACTTTATCAAAGTGGAAGCCATAATCCATGAGTTATGTTCTCATCCAAAGAACTTGATCAGAACATGCAGACAGAGACATATACTCCGCTTCGGCTGATGAAAGTGACGTACAATCCTGCTTCTTGGAAGACCATCCCATGAGCTTATCTTGTCCAAGAAATTGTGCACCACCAGAAGTACTTTTACGAGTATCAAGACACCCTGAGTGATCAGAATCTGAATAGGTCGTTAGAAGGAAACCGGTTTCCTTCGGATACCAGAGTCCCAAATGAATGGTATTCTCGAGGTACTGAAAGTTCCGTTCAACCTCCTTGAGGTGCTTTTCAGTAGGTCTGGCTTGATATCATGCACAAAATCATGTAACATGTGAAATATCTGGTATGCTTGTTGTCAAGTACATAAGGGAGCCGATCATGGAACGATATCTCGTTTGATCTATGGCATTTCCCTCCAAGTCAGAATCTAGGGATGTGGTTGATCATGGTGTCCCAACGGGGTCACATGAGGTCATACCATGCTTTTTGATTATCTCTTGATAATACTTAGCTTGGTTAATAAAGATACCACTTGGGGATTGGTGAACTTGAATTCCTAGAAAGAATTTAAGTTCGCCCATCATTGACATTTCAAATTTACTGTGCATAAGTTTTCAAACCATTTTGAAACTTTCGCGTTTGTAGACCCAAATAATGTCATCAACGTAAATGTGCACAAGCAAAATGTCATCGCCGGATCTATATATGACCAAAGTTAGATCAATGGAGCCTTTTGAGAAACCTTTGGATACCAGAAATTTCGAGAGCTCGTAGTACCACGCCCTTGGAGCTTGCTTTAGTCCATATAGTGCCTTGTGGAGAAGATACACCTTGTCAGGATAATGCGGATTGACGAACCCTTCAGGTTGCATGACATAGACTTCTTCTTTCAAAGGACCGTTAAGAAATGTTGTCTTCACGTCCATTTGATAAACGATGAATCCCTTATGTGCAGCATAAGCAAGAAAAATCCTGACTGCTTCCATAAGAGCTACTGGTGCAAATGATTCTTCAAAATCAATACCCTCTCTCTGGCCATGCCCCTTATCCACTAGCCTAGATTTGTTCTTGACGATCGTGTTTTCTTCATCCATATTGCTTTTCCAAATCCATCGAAGATTTAATGGTGTTACATCGTATGGTCTGTCAACAAGTTCCCAGACTTTGAGTCTTTCAAATTATTGAAGTTCATCCATCATCGATTCAATCCAAGCGTGATCATCCATGGCTTCTTTGACATTTTTCGGTTCAGCTTTACTCACGGCGAGTGCGAACATACAAACATCGCCATAGGTTTCTAATTTTCGTCTTGTACGAACAGGCTGTGAAGGGTTTTCGATTACTGGAACCAAAGGGTGATCTCGGGTACAATGATGTGTTGAAGGATGTCGTTGATAGAACGTATGCATAATTGACAGGTCAACATGGCGAGTAGAAGACTCTCCAATTTCGTGTACTGTTGTACCGAATGGGTTGTGAAAATCGTCATCGTTAGATAATGCATTGTATGCTTGATTTGTGTTCGCTGGAGCAATGACAGTAGTTTTGGATGTTGTAGGATCGATTGTTGATGTGATATTCTGAGGAGGTAAATCCACAGCAACCCGTGTTGAAGTAGATAAAGTTGTATCTTTTTGTTGATGATGATCGGTATCATCATTCTTATCATGAGTGACAGCGGAAGACTTCGATACAACATGTTTTTCCTCCGTGAAATATTCATCATACATTGGTCCATATAACATTTCCAACTCTTCAATTGTCGTGTCCACTGTCATATTAGCTCTTGGAACACTTTGTTGACCCAACTTTAAACTTGACGGTTCAGTGTTGTGGTCTTGAGTTCCGAGTTCCGTGCGGTTGTGCACAGAAGTCTTTTGTCGCTGTGGATCGGGACTTAAACTGTTTTGTTCAAGTGCCATTTATTGCAGTTCATCGAATCTGACATGAATAGTTTCAACTATCAATTTTGTTCTCTTGTTTTTAAATTCTATATCCCTTTGACTGAGTAATATCCTACTAAAATGCATGCATCACCTTTCTCTTTCATCTTATCCAGATTTTCACAATCTCGGATTATGTAACACGTACATCCAAAAAAGTGAAGGTTTGCGATCATGAATTATGTGATATGGCGTCTTTTCGTGTCTTGGAATAATTAAGGAACGGTTTTGTGTGTAGCATGCGGTTGATACGGCTTCGACCCAAAAGAATAGTGGAAGTTTTGAAGCGGATAATATTGTTCGAGCTTCCTCAACTAAAGTACGATTTCGTCTTTCAACAGCGCCGTTTTGTTTAGGTGTTTGAGCAATAGATGTTTAATGTTCAATCCCTTCGGATTCAAAATAATTCTTCAGAGTTGAGTTCAAGAATTCTGTCCCTCTGTCAGTACGTACCACTTTTACTTGAGCTTGAAGACCATGTTGTATCTTCTTAAGGAAGTTGATGAAAAGTTCGGGTGTTTCATCCTTGGATCTCAATAAGAAAGTTCATGTGTACCTTGAGTAATCATCGACAATTACCACAATGTATTTCTTCCCATTGATGCTTTGAACACGCATGGGACCACACAAATCTATATGAAGAAGATCTAACCGTCCTTTAGAGCTTGGTGTAGCCTTTGTTTTGAAACTACTCCGTTTAGGTTTACAAAGCTCACAAGAAGAACAAAGATGATCTTTGATGAATTTCAAGCTTGGAAGGGCTCTCATGATATTTTCTTGGAAAGCAAGTTGATGGTATCAAAGTTGCGATGAGACAGACGTTGATGCCATAACCATGCTTGAGTCGTTGAAGCTTTAGCCATGAAGCAAATTGGAGTTGTGGAAGTTTTGTCTTGAAGTGAAATTGTGTAGAGATCTGTTCCCCGTGAACCGGTGCGTAAATCATTCCCATCATAATCACGAACAAAACATGTCATCTTTCTAAATCCAACCTCCAAATCTACATCACATTGACCAACTGAGGAAAGATTGTGATTGAGTCCTTCGACGTAGTATACCCTTTTTATCGTGATATTCCCCTGAACCAAATCTCCGTATCCTAGGATCAGTTCAAATTGATCATTTCCGAATCGGAGCGTACCCAGGAACTTCTCCACAAAGTTAATGAGAAGCTTGCGATTCCCTTCCATGTGCTTGGTGCACCCGAACTCTAGTATGAAGAGAATTATTTTTATCACCCGCAGAAGAATTAGAACACGATGGAGCATTTGCTAAATTAGATTCCATGTTAGTTGTGATATCCGAATCATTAGTTTTCCTAGTTTCAACAATTAAATGCATGCTAACACTCGTAGTCATATTTTCTGTCCTAACCTTAGGCATCCATTTATATCCTGGAGGACATTGATTAGCAAACCACCATTTCTAAAACTTGCTAGCAGACTCATATAATTCCCTAATTCTGCTTCTATAATCCTCACGAGTGGATTCTGATGCAATACTTTTCTTAGGGGGGCTTGCACCAGAATGGTTCATTTTGCGTTTGGGGTTACTAGAACTAATAGGCATCGTAATTTGATTCTTAGTTTTAGTATCTACGCCTTTGACATTATTCGAAACACACATAGCATGATTGGCATTAGCACATTTTCCACATTTCACTCAAACAAACTTAACATTCAAAACATTTAAAGTCGAATAATTCAAATAGTCATTACATGCGACTACAGATGTTTTATTCTTAGAAACATTCAAATTCCTAGGGTGGTCTTCTACTTTCTTCATCTTCCTTTGACTCTTGTTTTGCCAAACCTTTTCATTCATTCGAGTGCTCTTAAGCTGACACTAATAGTGGGGACTACTCCAGTAGTAAAAGACACACGTCTGTTAGTGTTTCTAGAAGTCTGAGGCGATTGAATTTCTTTGTTGTGTGTGGGTTTAGAGACCAATCTATACATCCCCGGTTTAATCACATTAGTGTTCTTAATTCTTTGTGCTCTAATATCCGTTTTGGGACTAATATGTGGTAACCTATCCTTCCCATCCATCTTGGGAGCAAAGCCGGATTTTGCAAATGAAGAATTTGAGAAAACATATGGTTTTCCTAAGACAGAGGGTTTAGTCACTTTGTACGCGTTGGGCTTTCTTACAACAGGTTTCTTAACGCTAGGTTCCACAATTTTCTCACCCATCTTAGCAACGAGTTTCTTCAACTCTTCTATCGCTAAGTCCTTTTTCTTGTAACTGAGCTTTTAAATCCATATTTTCCAAATTCTTTTCATTCAATTCTCGAAACATTTTGGAAAGTTTTTCTTGCAAGTTATTATCGTGTGAAAAACTACCGACGTCTTTTTGCAACACAAGTTCAAGAGAATGACAATGTTTTTAAGGAAATCACATCGGTGTTGAAGTAACGTAAAAGCCTTTTTATCAACATGTTGTTTACGTTTCGAAAGCTCAGTTTCAAGCCGTTCACACTCTTTGGTCTTATCAAAATATTTGCATGCAACATCAGAATATTAATCTATATTAGCACAAGATTTAAGAGTAACACACAAGATATCTTGGAGAGACATTCTTCTAAGAGTATATCATATTCGTTTGAAAACTCTGATTTTCCAATTTGAAGGTCATCAATTTCTTTTTCAATGGACTCAACATATTTCAAGTCATCAAACATTTCATACCAAATTAATTTTTCAAACTCAAGAACATTTTATATTATGGTTGTCGCGATCGGTATTAAAAGTTCTTTCACAAGCACAGTTATATCCAGAGGAATCTCTTTTTTCCATTTGTCATTTTCACGTTTTTGCCAGTCTCTTTCAACAATTGATTTTAAAATTATCAATGTGATGTTTAAGAATACTAAGTGTTTTTCTACTTTTGCTTTTAGAAGCATCAAGAGGCAAATAGTTAATATATTTAGAAACATTGGATTTCTTAGTGGCAAAAATTTCCTTCCATTGAATTCTTCTTTGTTTGCTTTCAAGAAACAATTCCTCACTGGACTTTTGTTTTTGTGGGGTGAAAAGACCATAAAGATTGTTTTCATAAGCATATTATATGGTTTCACAAAATCTTTATTGACCGGTGATCTACTCTCCTCATCCCAAAGAGATGTCTCTTCACTATCGAGCATAATTACTGGGCAATCAAGATCGGTCCATTCGGACTCATCAAGATATAAGTGGGGGTTCGCAGCTTGAGCTTGGTCGAGGTACTTAGGACTTTAAAAACTAGCTTTACCCTTAAAACGACCGAGGTGTTATCATTCTTATGGTTTGAATAGAGTCATGCGTTTTATAAACAGTTTTCTTCAAAAAATCGACTTGTTCTTCGAGTTCCGTTACTTTTTCAGTATTTTTGCCTTGTCTATTTTTCAAATATTGTTTTAACTTTTCAATCTCTTGTTTCTTTTCCTCAAGAATTTTAGCATAATCGGTGGTATTCATAGAAAGCCTCTGTTCAAGTTCGTTAACTTTTGTTGTGGCAAGCTACGTTTTTTGACGTTCATCACTTAAGAAAACATTATACTGAAGTTTTTCTTTAGCTAACAAAGCAAGAGTTTCGTTGTATTTATTTTCAAAATTGGTCTTTTAATTAAATGACCTTTGTACCCCTCAAGCTCTTTGTCTTTTTGAAGAAGTTGAGCCCTATAACTATCAATGGTCTCACTAGATTTTATAAGAGCGGCTTTGCTTTCTTCAAAGTTTTGAGTGAGCGTTGCATTTGCCTTCTTTAATTGCTTTTGACTCTTTCTAGTTTCATTTACATCTTTTTGTAAACTAGCAAATAAATTAGCAAGCGTGACACGCTCCTCATCATCATACTCATTTGCATGTTGATCATCCTCAAACTCATTATTAAACATGCCTGATGAATCAGGCGTGGTATTGCTATCAACCGTTTCCATCATACATGTGTCAATAATTGTTGTTGGTAGATCACTATGCTCATGTGTATCACCAAACACATTATATCCATCATCATGTTGTACCTAATCAATTGGCTCGGTATCAAAGGTAGGACCATTGTCATCTTCAGTGAGATTGAGGACCTCAGAATCTTTGCCATGTATGAATAATGTGCCTCGAGTTCTTGGTCGGAGAGTTCATCATCTGTGTCGCCAAACGTTTCTCCTTCCTCAGCTGATAACTTATACCAGCTTCCATCTTCTTGCATAGCAACATCTTTTCCTTATGATAACTATAATCTTTAACCCTTTTTGGCTGCCTGCATTCCTTAGCCAGATGCTCAAAACCTCTATAGTTAAAACACTGAATCCCACTTTGTTGCACAACTTGAGTACCAACGGTTTCCCTATTTCCAACAACAGTAGAAACCCTCTGATTATCATACTTAGCGGTTTGTCGATCATACTTTGGAGGACTCTCAGCACGCCTTCGTGTGTCATACATTGGGGGACTCTGAGCATAGTTGTTCCTCGTGTTTGATGATGTTCTAAGATTTTTATTGGTGGGTTTGTATATTTTCTTGTATTGCTTCATAATGAAATCCATTTGTTGCTTAAATTCCCTATCCTTTTGAACTTGTTCTTCATCACTGTCTTCTTTAGATGTTGCTTAAGTGGTAGTGATGGTTCTCTTGCAACTTCTTTGCCTCGTGATCTTGTTGGAGCATGTGACTTAGAGACAATGGAAAATCATGGTTATGATGAATGAGTAGAGTGTGTCTTTGTAGCGCGAGAGTGGTAATCTGGGTAATGTTGAGTGGTAGATACCAAAGCAAGTGATTTGCAACCTTTGCGACCCGTTCAGCTCGAAGTGCGTTTGCCTCATTCTGAAATTGTTTAAAAATGTCAAAGAGTGTGTGATATGAGACTTCGTCTAACTTTTGTTGTTGTTTTACCAAAGTGACAAACCGTGACCACTCTAGTTGAAGTTGGTGTAGAAATTGGACATTGACTTGCATGGTGGAGACTTGCAAGTTGTTTCGTGTCATGTCATTCATCATTTTGTAGAATCCGGAGTAATATGAATCAATTGATTTCCCATCCTTTGAAGTAAAATTGCCAAAGTTCCAAAACGGGTTTGTTTTCACATCTTGTTTGTTGAGTGATTCACCTTGTTGCAATCTTTCAATAACCGTCCACATTTCTTTAGCAGTAGGGCATGCATCAATCGTGGAGTAAATGGCTTCTCCAATGCCACTGAGAATTAAGTAAATTACTTCCTTTTCTACATCAAACCAAGCACGGTTCTCTGGTGTGAGGTCGGATCTCTTTTCATCACGTTCATATGCGGGTACTTCGTCATTTGTGTCTGTGGCTGGTACAGCAGGAACTTTGACCTTTGAAAACTCATAGTGTCCATAAAAAATGCATTGCCTTAAAGCATCACCGTTAGGTCTTGTGTCAAGATAACGTAAAAAACAGGATTGCCGTTGATCATATCAACCAGTCACAAGCATTGGTGGTCCGTCTTTGTTACCCGCCACCATGATGTTGTTTGTTACACGATACTCAGCAGTAGAATCCATCTCAATAATCTTTGAAATGTTGAAGTGAATAGGATCTTAAGTAGATATGGTGTGATTAGGTTGTGGTGTAAACTCCAAAAATGAGATTATTTTCTCAGTCCGACAATAAATTATCCATTCTAATATAACACTAGGCCGAAAAATTTTGTAAGTGCCAAATTTTGAAATCGGGTTAGAAATAGCCTAAATAGTATGGAAAATTTTGAATTTACTCACCCTAAAAATTTTTAACTTTTTTTTGGTAAACTATATTTCGTAGCTAGTCTAGATACATGCTAAGTCTTAAAATGCTTCGAACAAAAATCTCACAATGTAAGATTTCAGAAAATGTAACACAGAATTCGGAATATGGCTTGATGTAGATTTCGCAAAATAAGATGAAGATTTCGGAATCCTTCTTCAATTTTAAATCCAAGTTATGATTTCAAAATCAAGACTAAGTCAAGAATTCGGAGTGCAAAATCCGGAATGCAAATGTCGGAATATGAAGAAGAAGAGAAGATTTTGGAATCACTCTAAATTCGGAATATAATCTTCACCAAATCCGGAATACAATCTTCACCAAATACGGAATAATTTAAATAAAGATTTCGTAATTTCCTTTTAACAAAACCTGAATATTCAAATCCGCGATATGCACCAAATATGGAATATTCAAATCCTGAATCCTAAACACCAAAATCAGGAATCCTTATAAATCCGGAATCCCAAAAACCAAAATCCGGAATCCTTATAAATCCAGAATCCGAAACACTAAAATCCGGAATCCTTATAAATCTGGAATCCCAAACACCAAAATCTGGAATGAAAGATTTCAGAATACTCCAAATATTCCAAAATTAAAGGTAAACTCGATCCAAAAACGATTTTTTACGCGTTTTGACCCCAAAATCAAGCCAAAAGATGAAAATTTTGCGTGTTTATCACCAAAACAAGTATCACAAATCCCTACCACAACTATGTAGGTAATTTTAAGAAATATTTAAGGCGAAAAACACAAAAAAAATTGTAAACCCACGAACTATATAATAAACACACAACCAAATCACTAATCTACCCCATGACGAATGATACCAATTTTTGTCCCATGATTAATGAAGATTATACGAGGATTATAGTAAGAAAAAGTAAGAAAAGAGATGAATTTTAGAGAGAGAAAGTGGAGAGAGTGGTTGGAAACTTGTGTGATATTAAATTGAGAGTGAAAAATGAAAATGTAACCAACACCCTCCTAACATGCTAGGAGGGTAGTATTTATAGCCAAGCTTACATGTGGCTTATGGGCTATATGATAATTCGTCGGGCTTGTCTTTAGGCATTAAATAGCTTAAGTTCAAGCCCGTGAATCTCGACTATCCTACTACTTATTACAACGTTTTTATAATTAATACTAATAAACCTATGACCGAACATTCTTGTTTGACTCAATATTTTGAGGCTAACATTTATCTTAGGATCTTTCAATTTTGTTTCAAAAAACGTAAACGTGATAATAAAATGTCGTGGTGCCTAGCTAGCTCCACGGCCTGTTCTTGTTCAAATCTTTTTGTTTGTGCATTTAGTCATTTTAGTTCTATTTCATTATTTTATCTTTAGTCGCACATGTACTATCCGTTTCTATGTGAAGCAAGAGGATTGAGTGAACCTAATAATTCAACTTGTTGCATAAGAGGGATGCAACCCCATCGACCACGGATCACGCATCCTTACTAGACACCTTATTTTCAAGACGTTGTAATAAGTTTAAACATACCACAATAACAAATGACGGACATCATAAAGACACATTGTGCGCGTCTAGTAACTTGTGGTATTGTCTTTTTAAATAAGCCATGACACACTACGCATAAGAGATATATAATTATCCAAATAAAATTATCATAAAAAGACATTTATAACAAAATGTAAGTGTCGTGGACATCCACGACCAAATGTTTTAAATATTACCAAGTGTTTAAATAAAATACCAAGCTACAATGATATTGGAGGAATGTTTGCAGACATGTCCTTCTTCTATTGATTGATTGTAGCAAGGTTGGAGGGACCAGGAACCATGGAGTCCTCCAGCAATACAACTAAGCCAAGTGTAGGTCCTTAGTTTCTTAGGATTGTAGATGTGTTTGTGTTTATCTAATGAGAGAGGGAGAGAAGAAGAACTTAGAGAGAGAAAGCTAGAGAGAGAAAGGGGAGAAGGAGAGAATGAGAGAAAAGGAAGAATGTAAATTGAACAACTAATGACCAACCCCTCCTAACATGCTAGGAGGGGGTATATATAGCCCACCCTACATGTGGGCTTTGGTGGGCTATATGTTTATATATTGGATCACGAGCACAATACTTGAATATATCGTTGGAGTGACCGATCCTTCCTAAATACGTAAAAACGTATTTCCAACAATCTCCGCTAAGGGAGGTAACTCCAAGTTACAATGTCCTAAATAGGCTATAGCTCGTGATCTATGCTAACAATGATGTGACCGAGACTTTCTTTAGAAAAACGAATTTCCAACAATATCCCCCTAAGGGAGGTCGACGAAGACCGTTGGACGATATTAAATATCGTACTTGTCATTGACAATATTTTGTGGGTAAACCCGTTCTCTTTACTCGACCGTCCAAAGCTGACTGCGAACGTAAAGAGTGAATCATTTGGATAAAGTTATCCTCGATTGAAGCCGTCAATTCATGTTCCTAGAACAAGTTTGATTCATTAAAGAATCTTACCATCGTTGCTTTCCAATTGTCACGAGCTTGATTCGTATAGAATCTTGCAAGTTACCTACAAAGTGCTATTTGAGGTTGACACTAGAAGGATTTCCACTCATCGCTGTAAACACTAAGGTATCACTCTGAGTGTTCTAGCAAGATCACTAAGATATTGCGTAGAGGCATGGAACGTGTTTGAATTCAGTTAAGAATTAAACCACTGTTGCTTTCCAGTTATCACAAGCTTGATTCATAAAGAATCGCACAAGTCACCTACCATGAGCTTTTTGATATTCGCTCAAGAAGGATTTCCATCTTCATTGTAAATACTTTCCTATTACTTGGATGTTCAGGTAAGATCATGACGTAGGACTCTTGAGATCTTTCTTACTTTTCACAATGTGTGAAGAAGCAAGGAATTATGAAAGTGTGTCCTAATGAGATATTTGATGATCTCAAATGGCTCTAGACTCGATCGTGCTTTTTGGATTTTTAGTGATCGGAGGCTGGAGAGGAGTGCCGCCTTTTCAATACCTATTTATTCGGAGTGAATAAATCAAATAACGTGTTGATCTCCGTGTGATTAAAACAAATATCTTTTGAGTGATATCTGAGTTAGCTGGGATGGGTTTTTCATTGCATCACTGGGTCCATGATGTCTATCTTCAATATCGAGCATCATTAAAAGGATCTCAATAGCATATGAGTTGACCCGGTTTCTACCTAAGTTATAAGGAGGGCTATTTTCTTTTCACCCTTTATCTTTACAATTCTTTTTCATTCTTCAACCCCTTCAATGCTTACCAATACGTCATAACTAGCACCTTGTTGTGATTGTTCCAGTGCTAACTTAAGTACTTGGTCGGCATTCAGCTACGTTCACAATCTTTCTCCATCTTTCCTAAGGACTACTATTTCTAGCTATGGAATATCCTTGGGAAGATTCCTCCGATTCTAGAAGAATCATTGGACTTTAACCTATCCTACCATCCTTATGTCACCACAATCGTCACCGTCGTGAATAGAGATGTTTTGGGTAAGTGTATGTCACCATCAAATCCATTTTGAAGTACAAATCCATTTTGCTCCCCCTTAACATATGCCGCGATATTCGAAAACATTTCATACATGTCAGGATGAGCCAGCACATTAAGTCAAACCATTAAATTGATTAATCTCATTATTTAATCACATTTTCTCCCCCATATTAAAAATATTAACCCAATCGATATTTTTAATATCAACTGATTTAATAAAGTTTTAAGAAAATTTGGGAAGAAAATTGCAAATCCAATTATCTCCATGATTGACACAAGATCCCCCTCAAATTAATGAGGGTGTACTTGAAACGTAATTTAAATACCTTTTAAACACAAGTGTAAGTTATTTATCATGTGCAAAGATCATATAGGATAATGTGTTCACAAGATTAACAATTTACGAGGTTGGACCTGAATGATGGAGAACATCATATGATAGAGTCACATGGTTCTTGTTCACGAATGATGGTTGCCTCGTCACGTCTGAAGTTATCTCTTGACACCATGTGTACGATTGAAATCGTTGTCTTGACACCAAAATGTGAACTTGGCAGTTTCGGCATCAAAGATTCTAAATGCTGGACAATTGCTCCCCCTCAATTGTTGACCCGTGTTCTATCGAAAGAGTAGTAGTCGCTGTTTGAGTAGTCGCATCGTCGAGTATGTAGATATCAATGTTAAATTGCTATGATTGGTGGAGATGATAACTTTATAAAAACAAGATTTCTCTTGTTTTAACAAATAAATGCACTGAAACGTACATATGTTATTGTTTGATTGTGTTATTACGTAAATACAATCCCTTACATGGTTATAAAGTAAACCATGCCCGAGAAAATTAATTCCCGTTGTTGAGTCAAAGCTTTCAGGTGAAATACTTGACTTTAATATGAAAAGAGGGTTACTATCTGAAATAATAGCAAGCCATTTTGAGCATGTTTTAAATCATTTAAACTTCTGCTCGAACTTTATTTACAACCCCGTGTCATTATTGAACGACATTTCTAGGATCGTAAATATTATCGATTCTAGAAGACATGCTCTTTTTATCAAAACATTGTTGAACACACAATTTTGAAAGATTTAGAAAAACCTTTTGAAAATTCTTGAGAAATTGTGCTCAAAGTTTTGAAAACCAATTACTTGAGCTTAAGATGTTGAATATCTTACAAAACGAGCTCAAGTCCGAGAAGTTGTAAACTTCCCTTTGTTAAGGATAAGTTACCATCGGTGATAAACTTTCCTTTTAATTGAATAATGAGTCCTAAGTTAACATTTACTTAGAAGTCGTTTTCATGAGCTTGAAAACTTTTGAATGTTTTAACGTAAAGCTCATGACCGTGAAAGGTGAATTTCTCGTTATGAAGAAAAGTTCTCTTATTTAAAAGATAGACTTTCCTTTCTGAACTTAAAACTTGGAATGTTTTAATACAAGCTCATGACCGAGAAAAAGTAATTTCCCGTTACGAGGATAACTTATCATTAAAGATAAGCTTTCCTAATTAGGAAGTCCGAGTTACAGTCTGATATTTAACTGTAAGTCATTGTGCATGAGCTTAAAAACTTCGAATGTTTTTAATATTAGCTCATGCCTGAGAAAAATTAATTTCTCGTTTTAAGGATAAGTTTATGATCGGCGATAAACTTTCCTTTCTTTGAAGTCCGGGGAAAAATCTGACATGTGAATATACGCCAATTACACGAGCTTAAAATCTTTGAATAATTTTAATGTTAGCTCGTGTCCGAGAAAATTTAATTTCTCGTTAATGAGGATAAGTTTATCATCGGCGATAAACTTTCCTTTACTTGAAGATCGGGTCATCGTCTGACATATAACGATGAACCATATACGCGAGCTTAAGACCGTTGAATAGTTTAAATGTAAGCTCGTGTCCGAGAAAATTTAATTTCTCTTTAATGAGGATAAGTTTATCATCGGCGATAAACTTTCCTTTATATGAAGATCGGGTCATCGTCTGACATTTAACGATGAACCATTTACACGAGTTTAAAACCTTTGAATAGTTTTAAAGTAAACTCGTGTCCGAGAAAATTTAATTTCTCGTTTGTGAGCATAAATTTATCATCGGCGATAAACTTTCCTTTATTTGAAGAACGGGTCATCGTCTAACATTTAACGATGAGCCATTTACACGAGCTTAAAACCTATGAATAATTTTAATAATAGCTCGTGTCCGAGAAAATTTAATTTCTCGTTTTGAGGATAAGTCATCATCGGGATGAACTTTCCTGTCTTTTGAGATCGAGTTACAGACTGTAATGTGACTGTAAGTCATTTACACGAGCTTAAAACCATTAAATGGTTTTAACTTAAGCTTGTGTCCGAGAAAATTTAATTTCTCGTTTTGAGGGTAAGTTATCGTTGACGAGATAAACTTCCCTTTCTTTGAAGTCCGGGTCACAATCTGTAATATGACTGTGAGCCATATACACGAGCTTAAAACCGTTGAATAGTTTTAATGTAAGCTCGTGTCCGAGAAAATTTAATTTCGTTTTGAGGGTAAGTTATCGTTGACGAGATAAACTTCCCTTTCTTCTGAGATCGAGTTACAGACTGTTATGTGACTGTAAGTCATTTACATGAGCTTAACCGTGAATCCCCTAAGACACTTGTTCTCCGATATCTGCTTCTTCAGTAACCAAACTCTGAGAGTGTCCTTAGTTGAACGGTATAAAATGATTGGACCGCTTCGTTCTTTTGGAACATCAACTTTGGTACCTGCATTCTTGATAGGTGTGTAAACACCCATCCTTTTACAACTTAATTCTTGCTTAAACAAGACCAAAACGCATGTTTAATATCATTTGTTTGGAATTATGCGTGGTTTTTGTGTTTAATGTGTTTTCAGAGCCAACCGGACGAATATTAAAGAAAACATGGGATTGCACGGGTTTATTCGAAGAAAAAGACTCAAGACGAAGTCTATTGTCCAAGAGATGCAAAAGATTTGAAGTCAATGGGCCTATTTGAAGATTTATCGAAGAAAAGGACCAAAGATGGAAGATTTACATATGTCGAAGAAACTCAAGTCTATTAAACGAAGAAATTAAAAGACGAGTTGAATTTAATCGACGACAAATCCCGGATCAGAATCGAAAACGTCAACTTCTGAAAAGACGAGAAGACAAGAAGAAAGGGAGATAATCCACTCACCAACCAACCACTAGGACTATAAAAGGGTTTTTCCTTCACACAATTAGGGAGTTAGTTTTTGTTTTCTTCTTTCCCAGGTCTTTTGGTTCGTAGCTTCACCAACACCATTAGGGTGTTTGGTGATTTTTAATTTTCTTTCAATCTTGTAAGTGTTTAATCATTACTCTTGTTTACCTTTACATTAATCTTTCAATTCCATCTTTTTATTCATCTTGTTCATCTCATTTTTATTCAAAGTTTTCAAGTTCTTGTTTGATTGATTTTTTATCTTTTGAAAGTTGTTGATTTTGTGTTTTTATTGTTGGGATTTATTACTTATGGTATTTAAATGATTGTTGGTTAATTTGGGAAAACCTTTTTGATTATCTAGCTTGATTTTGATTAAAAACCGCGTCTCCCTGTTCTTGCGTTGCTGCTACTGTTCTTACTCCAGTAACTTTCCGAATAGACGATTTTCTGTTTCCCTTATTCGGAATATTGGATATTCCGAATAGGGCTATTTACTTTTCTCTTATTCGGAATAAAATTTATTCCGAGTAGTCTTCTTTGATTTTCCCTTATTCGGAATAATATATTCCGCATAGCCTTTTCCTTTTTCCTTATTCAGAATATTTTATATATATTCCGAATAAGGCCCTTATTCCGCATAGCAAGATTTTTCATTCCCTTATTCGGAATATTTTCATATTCCGAATAGAACCTTTCTTTCCGAATAGCATTTTTACTTTCTCCTTATTCGGAATATTTTATATATTCCGAGTAGGGCCATTATTCCGCATAAGAAAAACATTCCGAATTGCCATTTCTATTTTCTCTTATTCGGAATATAAATTATTCCGAGTGGTCCTCTTAAGTTTTCCCTTACTCGGAATATCTCCTTCATTCCGCATTGGCCTTATTTTCCGCATAGACTTATTTTCCGAATAGGAATTCTTTGCCATTTATTCTGAATTGAGCATTTATTCCGCATAGTACTTGTTTTCCGGATAGGGTAGTTTCTGTTAGGGTGTTTTTCCATTTACTGTTTGATTTAAATTTTAAGTCTAGTTTTACTTTTTAATTGTTTTAAGTTTAAGTCTTTATTTACTTTATTTCTTTTTTTTATATAAAATAGAAAACCAAACTCCTTTTTGTCACCAAGAACAATCATTCCACTTAGAGCCGAGATCAATTCGAGAGGATACCGAGAATCGAACTTTTTCAACTAGTAAAATCTTTTTGTGAAATCTTTAATGTTTGGGGTATCGACTTTATGGGGCCATTCCCTTCATCTAAAGGAAACAAATACATCCTTGTAGCCGTTGACTACGTTTCAAAGTGGGTTGAAGCCAAAGCTTTACCTACTAATGACGCAAGGGTGGTTTGTAACTTTTTGAAATCTTTATTCGCTAGATTCGGTGTGCCTCGTGCCATTATTAGTGATCGTGGGACTCATTTTTGCAATGACCAATTCGCAAGAGTCATGGCTAAGTATGGTGTAAATCATCGTCTTTCCACAGCCTACCACCCAGAAACTAATGGCCAGGCTGAAATATCCAACCGAGGATTAAAGCGAATTCTGGAAAGAACCGTGGGAGAGCATCGTGCCTCATGGGCTGATAAACTTGATGATGCTTTGTGGGCTTTTCGTACCGCATACAAGACTCCGATTGGTTGTACACCATATCGTCTCGTGTACGGGAAAGCGTGCCACCTCCCCATTGAGTTGGAGCACAAGGCTTACTGGGCCTTGAAGTGGGCTAATTTCGACATCAACAAAGCCGGTGACCTACGCAAGATCCAACTCAATGAGCTGAATGAACTCCGTAATGACGCTTATGAAAACTCTTTGATCTATAAGGAAAGGACTAAGCTCATTCACGATTCGAAGATTAAAAACCGAGAGTTCCATGTTGGAGACAAAGTCTTACTTTTCAACTCTCGGTTAAAGATCTTTTCGGGTAAGCTCAAATCTCGTTGGTCCGGCCCATTCACCATTGCCCAAATTTTTCCATATGGTACTCTCGAGCTCGCTCAACCTAATGGACATAATTTTAAGGTGAATGGCCAACAAGTGAAGTTGTACTTTGGTGAGGACATCTCTCACGAGATGATTCCATCCCTCACCACGTTCCCCATGAACTAATTTTGGGTCGAGTCAGGCTCGTGACTCGGTTATCAAAAACAAGCGCTCCTCGGGAGGCAACCCGAGTATCTATCCTTTTATGTTTTAACCCCCTAAGTGTAGGGGAGGACCTATTTTGGTCATTTGTGTTTGTGTGGTGATGTGATTACAGGGATAAGTGCAATCTTGGAATTCTTTGAAGAACCATGCTTCCATGTTATCCAAAATCCGGTTCTATCTCTCAACTATCGTGATTCAATTTTCTTCATATTCGCATTTGAAATTGATCACGTTAGTCGTCTCTTCCTTAAATTGAGTTAATCAACGTGCACAATGTCATAAGTGTAGGGGGGATTTTTCCCACATGCTTAAACATTGAGGATAATGTTTATCTTAAGTGTAGGGGGGACTTCTATCGAAGTTTTAAGTGGACTTCCATGAAAATGCCTTCATTTAACCGGAAAATCATCTTTTTTAACATTTTTCAAATTTTTAATTAACTTTGGCCATTTAGTCGTAATTTTTAAATTTCTATCGTTGCTTTCATATGTATATATCCCGAAATAAAGTCAAAAATATTAATAAAGTGGTGTAGCTAGTTTAGAAATCTTTGACATATTAGGCCCGTTGCGATTATTTTGACTCAACCCGAATAGACTTATCCAAGTTTATTCTAGCTAGTATCCTTAACCATGTAGACCTTAATTGGTTTATTAGGCTAAGCATCCACTAGTCTCATTACTTGAGATTTTAAATTGTGGAGGACGAGAAATGATAGAGCCAATTGTAAGTCGGTATTCTTGCACAAGCTCACTTGGTGTAATTATTTGCCTATTCTCCCATCACTTGCTAATAACTTATCTGCAATAAGTAAGGTCGTACAATTTGAAAAGTTACTTAGCTTCTAGCCCAAGATCGTTTAAAAGTTGCTCGGTAATGATAAGAGTTCATAGCCAAGGCATAACTTATGAAGCGGGGCGCGAAGATTGGCGAGTCCGAAAAGGCCCTAACAAGGCATGAGGATTCCATTTTATTGCTGAAGATCCAAAGTGATGTGAAAAGCATTATTCCCAAAATCAATATGAAGGATCAAGACTCACGACGAAAAGCAATCAACTCCCATAAAGATCATGGAGAAGTCTATCCGAAAAGACCCTAACAAGGTATGAGGATAAATAGATCCAAGTCCGAAAAGGAGGCGGATCGTTGTATCTCAAAATCCCAATTAGAGATTGAAGAAATAATCATGAAGTCGTGGTCAACAAAGTTGGAGTACCCCTCAAAAGTCTCCAAGTGAAGAAACTCTATTACGATGAGAAGACCATTAACTCAAGCACGTCTCTCAAGATATGAAGTATGAAGTACATGCCAAATATCGGCCCGAGAAAGGTCTCAAATCGTGAACCGAGTTATGCCAAGATATGAACTTTTTGATATCCCGAGAAGCAGTTTTAAGAGATTTTGTCCTTTAGATAACTATTGATCAAATCGTCCTACTTTGCTTTCAGCCTAAATAAACTATCGAAATAAGTCCAAAAATGCATCTTTATGATCATTCTAAGACAAAAATAAAATATAAGAGATACACTTAGGAATAAGGGAGTTTAAGCATTTAATTAAGCCATGTGTGTAAGTGTTTGATTTACTAACTTATAATAACAATGATCTCGTTTTTAAGCTTAGTTTGGGGAACGTGAAACTTGAGGGTGATAAATCTTCGTATCACCAAAAGCCCTAATGTAAGTCCTTGATCTCTTTGCAAGTTATTTCCATGTAGCTATTTTCAAGTGAAAATGGTTTTCTATCCTTTTGTTTCCTTTTAAGTTTTAATTTCTTTTAGTAACTTAATTTTTGTTTAGTAGTATTTGAATAAGGCCAAGGTTGATTAATTATGAGAAAAGTGTAAACTTGCTTTATCACTAAGCATTGCATGAGGGCATGGCAATGGTTAAGTGTAGGGGATTTGATAGGTGTGTAAACACCCATCCTTTTACCACTTAATTCTTGCTTAAACAAGACCAAAACGCGTGTTTAATATCATTTGTTTGGAATTATGCGTGGTTTTTGTGTTTAATGTGTTTTCAGAGCCAACCGGACGAATATTAAAGAAAACATGGGATTGCACGGGTTTATTCGAAGAAAAAGACTCAAGACGAAGTCTATTGTCCAAGAGATGCAAAAGATTTGAAGTCAATGGGCCTATTTGAAGATTTATTAAAGAAAAGGACCAAAGATGGAAGATTTACATATGTCGAAGAAACTCAAGTCTATTAAACGAAGAAATTAAAAGACGAGTTGAATTTAATCGACGACAAATCCCGGATCAGAATCGAAAACGTCAACTTTTCTGAAAAGACGAGAAGACAAGAAGAAAGGGAGATAATCCACTCACCAACCAACCACTAGGACTATAAAAGGGTTTTTCCTTCACACAATTAGGGAGTTAGTTTTTGTTTTCTTCTTTCCCAGGTCTTTTGGTTCGTAGCTTCACCAACACCATTAGGGTGTTTGGTGATTTTTAATTTTCTTTCAATCTTGTAAGTGTTTAATCATTACTCTTGTTTACCTTTACATTAATCTTTCAATTCCATCTTTTTATTCATCTTGTTCATCTCATTTTTATTCAAAGTTTTCAAGTTCTTGTTTGATTGATTTTTTATCTTTTGAAAGTTGTTGATTTTGTGTTTTTATTGTTGGGATTTATTACTTATGGTATTTAAATGATTGTTGGTTAATTTGGTAAAACCTTTTTGATTATCTAGCTTGATTTTGATTAAAAACCGCGTCTCCCTGTTCTTGCGTTGCTGCTACTGTTCTTACTCCAGTAACTTTCCGAATAGACGATTTTCTGTTTCCCTTATTCGGAATATTGGATATTCCGAATAGGGCTATTTACTTTTCTCTTATTCGGAATAAAATTTATTCCGAGTAGTCTTCTTTGATTTTCCCTTATTCGGAATAATATATTCCGCATAGCCTTTTCCTTTTTCCTTATTCGGAATATTTTATATATATTCCGAATAAGGCCCTTATTCCGCATAACAAGATTTTTCATTCCCTTATTCGGAATATTTTCATATTCCGAATAGAACCTTTCTTTCCGAATAGCATTTTTACTTTCTCCTTATTCGGAATATTTTATATATTCCGAGTAGGGCCATTATTCCGCATAATAAAAACATTCCGAATTGCCATTTCTATTTTCTCTTATTCGGAATATAATTTATTCCGAGTAGTCCTCTTAAGTTTTCCCTTATTCGGAATATCTCCTTCATTCCGCATTGGCCTTATTTTCCGCATAGACTTATTTTCTGAATAGGACTTCTTTGCCATTTATTCCGAATTGAGCATTTATTCCGCATAGTACTTGTTTTCCGGATAGGGTAGTTTCTGTTAGGGTATTTTTCCATTTACTGTTTGATTTAAATTTTAAGTCTAGTTTTACTTTTTAATTGTTTTAAGTTTAAGTCTTTATTTACTTTATTTCTTTTTTTTTAATAAAATAGAAAACCAAACTCCTTTTTGTCACCAAGAACAATCATTCCACTTAGAGCCGAGATCAATTCGAGAGGATACCGAGAATCGAACTTTTTCAACTAGTAAAATCTTTTTGTGAAATCTTTGATGTTTGGGGTATCGACTTTATGGGGTCATTCCCTTCATCTAAAGGAAACAAATACATCCTTGTAGCCGTTGACTACGTTTCAAAGTGGGTTGAAGCCAAAGCTTTACCTACTAATGACGCAAGGGTGGTTTGTAACTTTTTGAAATCTTTATTCGCTAGATTCGGTGTGCCTCGTGCCATTATTAGTGATCGTGGGACTCATTTTTGCAATGACCAATTCGCAAGAGTCATGGCTAAGTATGGTGTAAATCATCGTCTTTCCACATCCTACCACCCAGAAACTAATGGCCAGGCTGAAATATCCAACCGAGGATTAAAGCGAATTCTGGAAAGAACCGTGGGAGAGCATCGTGCCTCATGGGCTGATAAACTTGATGATGCTTTGTGGGCTTTTCGTACCGCATACAAGACTCCGATTGGTTGTACACCATATCGTCTCGTGTACGGGAAAGCGTTCCACCTCCCCATTGAGTTGGAGCACAAGGCTTACTGGGCCTTGAAGTGGGCTAATTTCGACATCAACAAAGCCGGTGACCTACGCAAGATCCAACTCAGTGAGCTGAATGAACTCCGTAATGACGCTTATGAAAACTCTTTGATCTATAAGGAAAGGACTAAGCTCATTCACGATTCGAAGATTAAAAACCGAGAGTTCCATGTTGGAGACAAAGTCTTACTTTTTAACTCTCGGTTAAAGATCTTTTCGGGTAAGCTCAAATCTCGTTGGTCCGGCCCATTCACCATTGCCCAAATTTTTCCATATGGTACTCTCGAGCTCGCTCAACCTAATGGACCTAATTTTAAGGTGAATGGCCAACGAGTGAAGTTGTACTTTGGTGAGGACATCTCTCACGAGATGATTCCATCCCTCACCACGTTCCCCATGAACTAATTTTGGGTCGAGTCAGGCTCGTGACTCGGTTATCAAAAACAAGCGCTCCTCGGGAGGCAACCCGAGTATCTATCCTTTTATGTTTTAACCCCCTAAGTGTAGGGGAGGACCTATTTTGGTCATTTGTGTTTGTGTGGTGATGTGATTACAGGGATAAGTGCAATCTTGGAATTCTTTAAAGAACCATGCTTCCATGTTATCCAAAATCCGGTTCTATCTCTCAACTATCGTGATTCAATTTTCTTCATATTCACATTTGAAATTGATCACGTTAGTCGTCTCTTCCTTAAATTGAGTTAATCAACGTGCACAATGTCATAAGTGTAGGGGGGATTTTTCCCACATGCTTAAACATTGAGGACAATGTTTATCTTAAGTGTAGGGGGACTTCTATCGAAGTTTTAAGTGGACTTTTCCATGAAAATGCCTTCATTTAACCGGAAAATCATCTTTTTCAACATTTTTCAAATTTTTAATTAACTTTGGCCATTTAGTCGTAATTTTTAAATTTCTATCGTTGCTTTCATATGTATATATCCCGAAATAAAGTCAAAAATATTAATAAAGTGGTGTAGCTAGTTTAGAAATCTTTGACATATTAGGCCCGTTGCGATTATTTTGACTCAACCCGAATAGACTTATCCAAGTTTATTCTAGCTAGTATCCTTAACCATGTAGACCTTAATTGGTTTATTAGGCTAAGCATCCACTAGTCTCATTACTTGAGATTTTAAATTGTGGAGGACGAGAAATGATAGAGCCAATTATAAGTCGGTATTCTTGCACAAGCTCACTTGGTGTAATTATTTGCCTATTCTCCCATCACTTGCTAATAACTTATCTGCAATAAGTAAGGTCGTACAATTTGAAAAGTTACTTAGCTTCTAGCCCAAGATCGTTTAAAAGTTGCTCGGTAATGATAAGAGTTCATAGCCAAGGCATAACTTATGAAGCGGGGCGCGAAGATTGGCGAGTCCGAAAAGGCCCTAACAAGGCATGAGGATTCCATTTTATTGCTGAAGATCCAAAGTGTGTGAAAAGCATTATTCCCAAAATCAATATGAAGGATCAAGACTCACGACGAAAAGCAGTCAACTCCCATAAAGATCATGGAGAAGTCTATCCGAAAAGACCCTAACAAGGTATGAGGATAAATAGATCCAAGTCCGAAAAGGAGGCGGATCGTTGTATCTCAAAATCCCAATTAGAGATTGAAGAAATAATCATGAAGTCGTGGTCAACAAAGTTGGAGTACCCCTCAAAAGTCTCCAAGTGAAGAAACTCTATTACGATGAGAAGACCATTAACTCAAGCACGTCTCTCAAGATATGAAGTATGAAGTACATGCCAAATATCGGCCCGAGAAAGGTCTCAAATCGTGAACCGAGTTATGCAAGGATATGAACTTTTTGATATCCCGAGAAGCAGTTTTAAGAGATTTTGTCCTTTAGCTAACTATTGATCAAATCGTCCTACTTTACTTTCAGCCTAAATAAACTATCGAAATAAGTCCAAAAATGCATCTTTATGATCATTCTAAGACAAAAATAAAATATAAGAGATACACTTAGGAATAAGGGAGTTTAAGCATTTAATTAAGCCATGTGTGTAAGTGTTTGATTTACTAACTTATAATAACAATGATCTCGTTTTTAAGCTTAGTTTGGGGAACGTGAAACTTGAGGGTGATAAATCTTCGTAGCACCAAAAGCCCTAATGTAAGTCCTTGATCTATTTGCAAGTTATTTCCATGTAGCTATTTTCAAGTGAAATGGTTTTCTATCCTTTTGTTTCCTTTTAAGTTTTAATTTCTTTTAGTAACTTAATTTTTGTTTAGTAGTATTTGAATAAGGCCAAGGTTGATTAATTATGAGAAAAGTGTAAACTTGCTTTATCACTAAGCATTGCATGAGGGCATGGCAATGGTTAAGTGTAGGGGATTTGATAGGTGTGTAAACACCCATCCTTTTACCACTTAATTCTTGCTTAAACAAGACCAAAACGCGTGTTTAATATCATCTGTTTGGAATTATGCGTGGTTTTTGTGTTTAATGTGTTTTCAGAGCCAACCGGACGAATATTAAAGAAAACATGGGATTGCACGGGTTTATTCGAAGAAAAAGACTCAAGACGAAGTCTATTGTCCAAGATATGCAAAAGATTTGAAGTCAATGGGCCTATTTGAAGATTTATCGAAGAAAAGGACCAAAGATGGAAGATTTACATATGTCGAAGAAACTCAAGTCTATTAAACGAAGAAATTAAAAGACGAGTTGAATTTAATCGACGACAAATCCCAGATCAGAATCGAAAACGTCAACTTTTCTGAAAAGACGAGAAGACAAGAAGAAAGGGAGATAATCCACTCACCAACCAACCACTAGGACTATAAAAGGGTTTTTCCTTCACACAATTATGGAGTTAGTTTTTGTTTTCTTCTTTCCCAGGTCTTTTGGTTCGTAGCTTCACCAACACCATTAGGGTGTTTGGTGATTTTTAATTTTCGTTCAATCTTGTAAGTGTTTAATCATTACTCTTGTTTACCTTTACATTAATCTTTCAATTCCATCTTTTTATTCATCTTGTTCATCTCATTTTTATTCAAAGTTTTCAAGTTCTTGTTTGATTGGATTTTTATCTTTTGAAAGTTGTTGATTTTGTGTTTTTATTGTTGGGATTTATTACTTATGGTATTTAAATGATTGTTGGTTAATTTGGTAAAACCTTTTTGATTATCTAGCTTGATTTTGATTAAAAACCGTGTCTCCCTGTTCTTGCGTTGCTGCTACTGTTCTTACTCCAGTAACTTTCCGAATAGACGATTTTCTGTTTCCCTTATTCAGAATATTGGATATTCCGAATAGGGCTATTTACTTTTCTCTTATTCGGAATAAAATTTATTTCGAGTAGTCTTCTTTGATTTTCCCTTATTCGGAATAATATATTCCGCATAGCCTTTTCCTTTTTCCTTATTCGGAATATTTTATATATATTCCGAATAAGGCCCTTATTCCGCATAGCAAGATTTTTCATTCCCTTATTGGGAATATTTTCATATTCCGAATAGAACCTTTCTTTCCGAATAGCATTTTTACTTTCTCCTTATTTGGAATATTTTATATATTCCGAGTAGGGCCATTATTCCGCATAAGAAAAACATTCCGAATTGACATTTCTATTTTCTCTTATTCGGAATATAATTTATTCCGAGTAGTCCTCTTAAGTTTTCCCTTATTCGGAATATCTCCTTCATTCCGCATTGGCCTTATTTTCCGCATAGACTTATTTTCCGAATAGGACTTCTTTGCCATTTATTCCGAATTGAGCATTTATTCCGCATAGTACTTGTTTTCCGGATAGGGTAGTTTCTGTTAGGGTATTTTTCCATTTACTGTTTGATTTAAATTTTAAGTCTAGTTTTACTTTTTAATAGTTTTAAGTTTAAGTCTTTATTTACTTTATTTCTTTTTTTATATATAAAATAGAAAACCAAACTCCTTTTTGTCACCAAGAACAATCATTCCACTTAGAGCCGAGATCAATTCGAGAGGATACCGAGAATCGAACTTTTTCAACTAGTAAAATCTCTTATATCAATTCTCATTAGGAATTTGCATGCTTTGATATGGGTTAGCGATATCTATTTTAGAAGCAAGCGGGGGTTCATAGTTGTCTTTTCTTGTGCCAGATGCGACCTGAGTAGATGATTCACTTGTCTTAGCTGGCAAACGTTTCCGTTTATAGAAAACCTTAAGTTCAGGCTTAAGTGATGTATCATCATTTTCAATTTCCTGCCTAGTAGTCTTAGTAGAATTGGAGACTATCCTAGTTAAAGGGCACTCGTTTCCTATAAGCATGAAAGTTCTACCAGTGGGGCGCCAAACTTTACCAATGGGTTGGATTTTAGCTAACCACTGGGATTTAGTCTTAGCATGGGAGTTCACCTCATTAAGGAATTTCTTGACACAAGAGTCATGATTTTCCTTAACGACACATTTCCTACACGATATACAAGTAGCATATTTAATGTCCGAGTAAGATATAGAATTCCTAGATGATTGATTGATGCTCCTAGGATATGACATGCTACGGTTAGCAGTATTGGGTAATCTAGAAGGCATCTGACTAGGTTTGAAATTCCTATCTCTTACTTGTGTCTTTTGAATATCTTCCCTTAGACCAACATTATGGCGAACATCATTTGAACTAATTCTAGACGTATTCTTACATTTTATGGATATAAATCAATAGGGTCCAATAAATAACCATGGTCATCATACCTTTGAACTTTAAAAATAGACGGAACAAAAGAAACGGAAGAACGTACTAGAATAACTTAAGCTGAAAACATTATCCTGTAGACTCTTTTTGAAATTCATTGTTATTTGTATTCAATTTAAGTCTTACATTTAACAAATTTTCCGAAATTGTCGTGGATTAGATAGAAACAAAGTTTGGATGTGACGTGTATTTTTAACTTATATTCATTTGAATGTGTATACCTAATTTCCTCAATGCAAGGTGACAACTTTCAAGATAAGCTTGTCTTTTTTTAAGTGGCACATATTGAATAATGAATGACATTTACCAACTGCATATACCAATCATAGAAAACTGACCATTCTTGATAAGATCATAGGCATAAAATGTAAGATCAAAAACATCATTTCTGCTAATCGGTTCCAACCTCACATGCAATTGTATACAATGCCCTTAGGCTTGTCGAACACCTAAACTCTTCTTTTGTTAATGCTTTCACATGTTCATCTTCATTCTGATTAATCTAGAGGGTCCATTGTTTTTCTTCTTAAAAAAATATATAAATCTACATGTTTCAGATTGATTTAAGGTAAAAATGGTTAGCATCAGAAACTTTAACTTTGAACAACGAATAGAAAGGTCAGCAGTAGTAGAAGTTGGTGTGCAAAACGTGTTGTCACAACACTGTAACACACGGTTGCAGCTGACTTTAATAATGTGGCGACGTCACTTCTGTTACATTCTTTTGTAACTGATATTGACAAACATAATAAGAAACAAAGATATATAATGAGATGCACTGAGATGTAAAATATTTATGACTGATGTTATAATTCTTCTTGGTAAGTAACATGGGTAAACAAACTAAGAACAAAGAGATTATATGCTAGTGTTTGCTAACAGAAACACATACACAATTAAGGAACCCGATACTTTTTATATTAATATCCTTTATTAGTGAACCTAGAAACACAAACACAATAAGGAACAAACTTGAATTAAACAATGCAAGAACAATAGTAAAATATGCTAATACAATTAAGCATCAGGATTTACATTTATAAGAAGTCAAAAATGTTCATACACATCTTCATCGTCTTCGTCCTCGTCATAAACAATTTCATCATCTACATGGAGTGTTGCATTTGGTCTTTCATAAACAACTTCCTCGTCATTTGAATCGTCGATAAAAATGGCATCGTCAAGTATTTTTCACATTTAACGAATCAAATTGGAAAGATAGTTCTTGATTCTTTGCCATGTTTCTATTGAAGTTTGATGATTTAGATTACGGTTAGATGTGTAAGTGGGATGAATAATGAAGGTGAATTATATACTATTTTTATGACCAACGGGTGGTGCCAAAACAGTTCAAAGTTGAAGTACACCGAAATTATTTGTAAGTTAGTTAAAAAAAGATATGTCATGTCACTATCCCATTTTGTACTTATCCTCACATTTAATTTTATATAATGTGTGTAAATTAAAGCTTACATGATAAGAACACATATATTTGATTATTTTCTAGGGTCAAGATTATTTATAGTACTGATCGTACGGTGTGTAAGTTATGACATGTCATCATTTATTCTCTATGCTTCGCCAGCAATAAATAAGGCCTAGTTGGTGGAGTGACGGTTCTAGAAATATGAACTATATCAACTTGGGAGGCAAACCGCGGTCTCGAGGATTGTGTTCGCTCGGATCTAAATGCAGTCGGTTGTCTAACGGACTGATTTGTAGGCGGTTTCCCCAAACATGATGGTTTTTCAAGCTTAGTGTCCACACTAGTTCCTTTAGTTTTCCTCAATTCGTTGGTAGAGGAGATAGCAAGACCTAATCACATGATAGCCTCAAATAGCAAGACCTATTTGAGGGTAAGTTATCGTTGACGAGATAAACTTCCCTTTCTTTTAAGTCCGGGTCACAATTTGTAATATGACTGTGAGCCATATACACGAGCTTAAAACCGTTGAATAGTTTTTATGTAAGCTCGTGTCCGAGAAAATTTAATTTCTCGTTTTGAGGGTAAGTTATCGTTGACGAGATAAACTTCCCTTTCTTCTGAGATCGAGTTACAGACTGTTATGTGACTGTAAGTCATTTACATGAGCTTAACCATGAACCCCCTGAGACACTTTTTTCTCCGATATCTACTTCTTTAGTAACCAAACTCTGAGAGTGTCCTTAGTTGAACGATATACAATGATTGGACCGCTTCATTATTTTGGAACATCAAATTTGGTACCTGCATTCTCATGTTGCATGCTTTGATATGGGTTAGCAATATCTATTTTAGAAGCAAGTGGGGGTTCACAGTTGTCTTTTCTTGTGCCAGAGGCGACCTGAGTAGGTGATTCACTTGTCTTAGCTGGCAAACGTTTCCGTTTATAGAAAACCTTAAGTTCAGGCTTAAGTGATGTATCATCCTTTTCAGTTTCCTCCCTAGTAGTCTTAGTAGAATCGGAGACTATCCTAGTTAAAGGGCACTCGTTTCCTACAAGCGTGAAAGTCCTACCAGTGGGGCGCCAAACTTTACCAATGGGTTGGATTTTAGCTAACCACTGGGATTTAGTCTTAGCATGGGAGTTCACCTCATTAAGGAATTTCTTGACACAAGAGTCATGATTTTCCTTAAAGACACATTTCCTACAAAATTTACAAGTATCATATTTAATGTCCGAGTAAGATCTAGAATTCCTAGATGATTGATTGATGCTCCTAGGATATGACATGCTAGGTTAGCAGTATTGGGTAATCTAGGAGGCATCTGACTAGGTTTGAAATTCCTATCTCTTACTTGTGTCTTTTGAATAGCTTCCCTTATACCAACATTATGGCGAACGTCATTTGAACTAGTTCTAGACGTATTCTTTGTATTCATAGAGAAACTAGAGGCAATCATGTGATTAGGTCTTGCTAAAGCTGATTTAGTCACATTAGGCCTAGTTGGTGGAGTGACTGTTCTTGAAATATGAACCATATCAACTTGGGAGGCAAACTGCATTCTCGAGGATTGTGGTCGCTCGGATCTAAATGCAGTCGATTGTCTAACGGACTGATTTGTAGGCGGTTTCCCCAAGATTGATGGTTTTTCAAGCTTAGTGTCCATACTAGTTCCTTTAGTTTTCCTCAATTCGTTTTTCAACGCAGCTATAGCAAAGACCTTTTCCTGTACTTGAGCCTTTAAAGTCTCATTCTCTTTGAGCAATTTATCTTGGGATGTCAATTTAGATTCTAGCAACTTAATTTGTTTCAAAAGATTATCCTTTTCAGCTTTAGAATCTATAACTTTTTGATCCAATTTTCGTTCAAGAACAACGTTTGACTTTTCAAGTTTTTCAAAATATGTTTCAAACTTGTCAGTTCTTTTAGAAAATTCAAGTTTGGCATCCCTAAGATCTTTCGATTGCTGAGCTACGATCGTTTTGAGCTCTTTAATCTTGGAATCGGAAGCAGTTAATGAAACAGTCATAAGGCAATTATCATGATTGTTAGCTTTTTGAACACTTTCTCCCCCATTATGACGCACATCGGATGAATCAGAAATGGTATCGCTATCACTCTTTTCCATCCCATGTTTGTCATGATTAGGTTCGAAATGCTCAATATGCGGCATTTCATCAGCATATACATCATATACAATATTACATTGTACCATGTTTGTAGGTTCTTCGTCATAAACGGGTATGGTGTCATCATAAGAGATGTCTGTAACATTCCCTGATGTGTTGCTGATATCATGCTTTGTTATTGATTCCATGCTTTGGCACTCTTTAGAAACCTCCAATTCGTCAATCGTATGACCATTTTCCTCTTGCATCGTAGATTCTTGCACTCTATTATCATATGCTTGCTGAAGTCGGAATCTTTGATAAATCAATGACGAGACTTATGTCATGAGTTTCAATAGTGTATCACGGAAAACTTGAAGCTCGGTATATGTGTCTCGAAGAAATGACTGACAAATCATTGAACTTTCATACTTGACGATATTGAATTGGAGAAAAGGCGTGAGTTGTGTCACAAGAGCCTTATATGCAAGTGCCGATGCAGAGTGATTAAAGTCTTCATTGTGGAGTTGCTCTGTTAGTTGGTTCAAGATTATGAACATCGATTCCATGAATATATGATGATCTTGACCAAAGAGTGTCACAAATTCGCTCCTTCCTTGAAGCCATGACAGAGTGACTATATGAGACTGAAGTAGTCGAAATGAAGTTATGTCATTGTCTCTAACTTTGTGTTGCATTGGATACAGGTCTCCCTCTTGAAACGTCGAAGTCAACGATCCCATTGAAGTCCGATGAACAATGATGTTAAGGATTATGATCGATAAAAAAATCCGACTTCACTTTCAAATAATAATACCCTATCAAAATTCCGTCGTCAACATAAATCTTGTCACTTTGTCTTTGTCAAGCTTAGATAATTACCCGAATAAAGTTTTTCATCATTTACACAATATTATGCCTACGTCCCAACAGTTTGAAACAATTGTGTAAAATATTTATCAATTATATTAAACAAAAACGTTTAATATCCACGACCCAACAAGTTTTTAAAAAATATATATTTTCTCAAAATATTAAGTTTGAGTCACAGTTAACTATAAAATGTGGACTTGAAAACGTGTCACAGTAAGTTCCAAATGTAATCAAACGTGGCTTAGTAGTTAACTTTGGTTTGTCCGTCTCAACAGTATATAACCAAAACTTAAAGCATTTGAGTCACAGTCAACTTTATCTACTTTCTTCGAAACCTCCGCCCCAATACTCAACAAGAACAATACTCATGCGTTACACGGGTATACTTAAGCTGAAAACATGATAAATACCCGTGTGTTGCAAATAAAACTTTGGTGCAATTTTTGAGCAACCAAAACTATGTCCATTCCTCTATCATTATGGATATAAATCAATAGGGTCCAACAAATAACCATGGTCATGATACCCTTGAACTTTAAAAATAGACGGAACAAAAGAAACGGAAGAACGTACCAGAATAACTTAAGCTGAAAACATTATCCTGGAGACTCTTTTTGAAATTCATTGTCATTTGTATTCAATTTAAGTCTTACATTTAACAAATTTTCTGAAATTGTTGTGGGTTAGATAGAAACAAAATTTGGATGTGACGTGTATTTTTAACTTATATTCATTTGAATGTGTATACCTAATTTCCTCAATGCATGGTGACAACTTTCTAGATAAGCTTGTCTTTTTTAAGTGGCACATATTGAATAATGAATGACATTTAACAACTGAATATACCAATCATAGAAAACTGACCATTCTTGATAAGATCATAGGCATAAAATCTAAGATCAAAAACATCATTTATGCTAATCGGTTCCAACCTCACATGCTATTGTATACACTGCCCTTAGGCTTGTCGAACACCTAACCTCTTCTTTTGTTAATGCCTTCACGGGTTCATCTTTATTTTGATTAATCTAGAGGGTCCATTGTTTTTCTTCTTAAAAAATAATATAAATCTACATGTTTTAGATTGATTTAAGGTAAAAATGGTTAGCATCGGAAACTTTAACTTTGAACAACGAATAGAAAGGTCAGTGGTAATAGTAGTTGGTGTACAAAACGTGTTGTCACGACACTGTAGCACACGGTTGCAGCTGATTTTAATAATGTGGCGACGTCACTTCTGTTACATTTTTTTGTAACTGATATGGACAAACATAATAAGAAACAAAGATATATAATGAGATGCACTGAGATGTAAAATATTTATGACTGATGTTATAATTCTTCTTGGTAAGTAATATGGGTAAACAAACTAAGAACAAAGAGATTATATGCTAGTGTTTGCTAACAGAAACACATACACAATTAAGGAACCCGATACTTTTTATATTAATATCCTTTATTAGTGAACCTAGAAACACAAACACAATAAGGAACAAACTTGAATTAAACAATGCAAGAACAATAGTAAAATATGCTAATACAATTAAGCATCGGGATTTACATTTATAAGAAGTCAAAAATGTTCATACACATCTTCATCGTCTTCGTCCTCGTCATAAACAATTTCATCATCTACATGGAGTGTTGCACTTGGTCTTTCATAAACAACTTCCTCGTCATTTGAATCACGATAAAAATGGCATCGTCAAGTGTTTTTCACGTTTAACGAATCAAAGTGGAAAGATAGTTCTTGATTCTTTGACATGTTTCTGTTAACGTTTGATGATTTAGATTATGGTTAGATGTGTAAGTGGGATGAATAATGAAGGTGACTTATATACTGTTTTTATGACCAACGGGTGGTGCTAAAACAGTTCAAAGTTGAAGTACACCGAAATTATTTATAAGTTAGTTAAAAAAAGATATGTCATGTCACTATCCCATTTTGTACTTATCCTCACATTTAATTTTATATAACGTGTGTAAATTAAAGCTTACATGATAAGACCACATATGTTTGATTATTTTCTAGGGTCAAGATTATTTATAGTACTGATCGTACGGTGTGTAAGTTATACCATGTCATCATTTATTCTCTATGCTTCGCCAACAATAAATAAGGTAAATATAACTTCTCCCCTCAAACAGTAAACCCTCAACTCCTATCTATTCTATTCCTTCTCACTTTGTATACTCCCCCCCTCAAATTTCCTATCCTCACACACACTCTAATCTCAAAATACTCACGTACCCTCCGCCCCCCTTATTTTTGCTCTCAAAACTCAGCCACCAAAACTTAAAACTTGATCTATTTCAAACCAAGATATGCCTTCCTTTATCTTAAATAAATACCATAACAATGCTTACACCAATAAGATTCGTGTATAGATACTCCAAAGCAATTCGAAATCCAATAATATATATTCTGAGTAACCGCTAACGAAAGGCTTCAAGATCTCGATTCAATGAGGTCTCGGGTAGGTATCTGATTTTCGTTTTATTTACGGTTTGAGTGTTGATCGAGGATGTTGTTCTGGGACTGAGATCTTTTTGTGTTTGTCGTGGGTTCGAGTCGAGGGTCTGGGTCGAGGATTTGTGTTCTGCTAGGAGGTGTGTTTGTTTTCTTCTAGGAGGGTTTAGGTCTGTGTGTTCGAGTCCAGTCTGTGTTTTTATGTTTGTGGGTGAGTTTTAAGATCGAATCAAATGGTGTGGGTTGTCTAGGTTGCCGTTGAGGTTGTCGAGTCAGATGGGTCGAGTCGAGGGTGTTGTGTTGGAGTTTTAGGATGGTGTAAGAGTCTATGTTTGGTTTGTGTTGAGTCATAGTTTGTGTGGGAGTTCGAGTCAAGTTCGAGTGTTGAGTTTGTTGGTGAACTGATATTGTGGTCGTCGAGTCTAGTGAGGTCTGGTTTTAGAATCAGGTTGTGGTCGAGTCGGTTGGTGATGAGTGTTAGAGTCGAGTGTCTCTGGTTAGAGTCTGGGTTTATGGTCACTTCTGAATCTTTTCACTTTGCAATATCATCTCCACAAAACACGCTTTGCAATATCCTCTTCGCAAAAGAAAAAAAACTACTTCTCAATCACTTCTCAAAAAGACAAAACTCACTTCGCAAAAAGATTTTTCTTCGCAAAATAACTGAGTAAAGGTACTTCGCAATCAAATTTACTTCAGAATAATGACAAAAAACAATGTTGCACTTCGGAATAATAAAAAATTTACACTTCGGAATTTTTTTTTAAAAAAAATGGCCACTTCGGAATATACTAAAAAAATGGACTTCGCAAATCGGACAAAAAACTGGTACCCTCGAAAAATGACAAAAATAATTGCACTTCAGAATAAGTTAAAGTATCACATCGGAATGGAAACTTTAGGGCACTTCAGAATAATAAAATAGAGGACTTTGGAATATATAAAGAAATAAACTACTTCGGAATAATGAAACTTACCCACTTCGGAAAAAACAGAAACCCTCCAGGGTACTTTGGAATAATACACTGTATTCAATTTTATAAATCCGCACCCACTGTTAATCGAAAAATACCACGAAAATCACCCAAATAACCAAAAAATTTGCGATTTGACCAAATCAATTAACTCAAATCACTATCACAACTATGTAGTCGATTTGGCTATAAATTTAAACCACATAACGCAAAAAATTTCAAGATTTGAGCTTGATTAAATCAAAACCCACCAAAATCAATCAAAAGAAACACAAGAACAAACCAATCAACCATGGCTGTTGATACCAATTGTAGGTCCTTAGTTTCTTAGGATTGTAGATGTGTTTGTGTTTATCTAATGAGAGAGGGAGAGAAGAAGAACTTAGAGAGAGAAAGCTAGAGAGAGAAAGGGGAGAAGGAGAGAATGAGAGAAAAGGAAGAATGTAAATTGAACAACTAACGACCAACCCCTCCTAACATGCTAGGAGGGGGTATATATAGCCCACCCTACATGTGAGCTTTGGTGGGCTATATGTTTATATATTGGATCACGAGCTCAATACTTGAATATATCATTGGAGTGACCTCCTTCCTAAATACATAAAAACGTATTTCCAACAATCTCCCCCTAAGGGAGGTCACTCCAAGTTACAATGTCCTAAATAGGCTATAGCTCATGATCTATGCTAACAATAATGTGACCGAGACTTTCTTTGGAAAACGTATTTCCAACACCAGGCCGAGTAGGGGCAGCCACGACAACCCCATCAGATCAGGGAAAATGCGCAGATCCAGCCGTCGGAGTCCTACATAGGACCCGACTTTCCTTTTTACCCCTCGCCTATAATTTATTCGCCTTTATAGATTCTGAAATGGTCATCTCACTTTGATCTTGGACTTGAGATCTTAGGGTCCTTTGATTAAGGTCGCCTATGATGTTTTCGAGGGAATGATCATTTGCTTCCTTAATGCTTAATTCCTTTTCAACACTAAGGTCTTCAACTCCTAGTTTTCTAACCTCTTTGGCTTTAACTATGTTTAATTCATCCAAGTCATCATCTACCAAAGGTGGTGTCTTACACAAAGGCGGAGTTTCATCGAAAGTCACGTTGAGTGATTCTTCGATTACACCCGAGGTTCTATTAAGGACTATGTAGGCTTTACTAGTTTGAGAATAACCTAAAAAGATACATTCGTACGACTTTGGGTCGAACTTAGTAAGGTAGTATGTGGTGTTGAAAATGAAGCACTTGCTTCCAAACACCTTAAAGTATTTTAATGAGGGTTTCTTACCTTTAAGAATATCATAGGGGTCTTACCTAGAGAACGTCGAATAACAATTCGGTTGAGAATATAAGTAGATGTATCAACGGCATTGCACCAAAAAAATTTAGGCAAAGATTGCTCATTTAACATCGTCCTACTCATCTCTTGGAGAGTCATATTCTTCCTTTCAACTACCCCATTTGACTGTGGAGTGCGAGGAGCCGAGAAGTTATGGGTAATACCGTGAGCATCACAAAAGGCACCGAATTTCACTTTATTATCAAATTTCCTACCATGATCCTTCCTAATAGAGACAATGGACATCCTAATTAATTTTAGATCTTCCGACTAAAGATTTCGAAGTGATCAAAAGCTTCATTCTTATTAGCCACAAATCTAGTCCAAGTGAATTTAGAATACTCATCAACTATAACTAGGGTATAAAGGTTAGCTCCATAACCCCGCACGGTGGTAGGTCCAAAGAGATCCATATGTAGGAGCTCTAGGCACCGAGAGGTCGATACCAAATTCTTGGCCTTGTGACTTGAGTGAACTTGCTTCCCAACTTTGCAAGCATCACAAAAGTGACTATCAAACATCATCTTCGGGAGATGTCTTACCAACTCCTTAGAGACTAATGATTGAATTATACTAATGAGACTGCAATTATACATAATCTCATCGTCCAAATCGGGCTTAAAATGCTTAAAAATGTCATAAAATACCCCCAGAATATGCTTGTGTTTGTTTATTGTGTATTTTAGGTACGGATATCGTGAATTCAATAGAAGCGAACAAGAATCAAGCAAAACGAACACGGGAAACGAAGCCGCACAAACAACCGGGCCCGAGAAATGAATTTCCAAAGAATTCCTTGAAGTTTTGAATATTGTCAAGATTGGTCCCTTAACTATTGAAGACTTGTCATATTATCCCCTTGTAAATCTCATATATTGCATAAGGGTCCCTAATATTTCAAGGTTTGACATTATAAGTCCTTGAAGATGTCCAAAATTACAACAATGGTCCTTTAACCGTTGTTTACAAAAGTTGAGGGTGTAGTTTATAATTTGGCCAAACTTACTAAAAAGGGAATTAAGATTGAAAGCTGATAAACATTACTTGCCAAAACTTTACAAGTCTAGGGGGCAGTTTTGTACCATTTCAAACCCACACCCTATTTTAACCCGGTTCTAGCCCAAAGGAATACAACAATAAGCCCAAACATACCCTCAAACCCGACCAACCCGTTTATGAACCCAACCCAACATTACCAGCTTTTGATTTTTAATTAATATATTTAAAATATATTAGTTAATTTGATTAAGCGGATAACACACTAAAACCCACACACAAACGAATCAAACACATTGTTCCCCTTTCATCCACCCCCTAAACCCTAATCGCATTCAACCATTAATCCAAGGGGCTTTTCCCCACAAGCTTCCAGAACCAAAATTGACCACCCCCTAATCACCTTCCCACACACAAAACCCTATCCACGTTACTCTTTGCCCCCCCCCCCCCCCCCCCATGTGTCACTTGCACCAAAGAAAACAAAGACAAAAAGTGGTAGTAGCATCTAATGGTTATTACACCTTTCTTCCTCCTAAAGGCATCAAGATGCGGCTAAGATTGGTCCACCATTGAACATCATCACATGGCACACATGAAGACCAAATTCAAATTCAAACCATTAGGGTATTCCAGTAAATTCAAGGGCTTAGGGTTTAGTATTTTTATTATAATTCTAGTATCTACTATAGATGTGTATATAAGGGACACTTGTGTCCCTTATTAGTTTCTTCCAGCACTAGTAAAATATTTTTATTCTTAATGAAAATTTGATTTTAATCTTATACAAGGCTGAGTTCCTTTACTTGTTTTCGAAGTGTAAACAATTTTTATATTCTTGCAGAAATTAGTGTAAGTTATCAAAAACATTTATGGGTGTTCAAAGTTTTGGCAGCCTAGATTTCTTGAGACCACAAGTTTGTATAGGTCTTGTGAACTGATTGACACTCAATTCACAAGGTTTGGAAGAACTTGGTTAAGTTCTATTTTTATTTCATTTTGGTTCAAAAATATTGGTTTACAAATTGGTTTTCCAAGTTTGGGTTTTCAAAAAAGATTTACAAAATATTTCTTTAGTTATTGTACTGTGTTATTCACTATATCAAAGGCTACAAGATTTTAGCTTTTGGTATTTTGGTTACAAGACATTTGTTTTCGGTTTGTTTGTTTTGTGAAGGACTCAAGATAGAAGATATAGATCTCTCTTTTTATTACTCCTTTGTTCAGCAGTAGAACACCAACAAGGACAGCCTTGCACCCATCCCATACACTTGCAACAACTCACTTAGTTCATAAACCCTTAGAAGACTAAGTTGGTGGCATCCATAAAGTTGTTTGGCCTGAACAAGGTCAGAGATCAGATTCCTGTGAACCCCCTTTCTTCTTGAACTTTTGTGCTATGTGATTTGTTAAAAGAGTGTTTATGGTGATAATTTTATGCTTTTTCCTTGTTTATGTATGTTTGTATGCATGTTTTTCTTTCTTGAATTGGTTAAAGTAGTGTAGAACTCCATATATCTTTATTAAAGTTTGGTTTATATAGTATAAGGGATGTTTGGATCTGCTTACATCTTGCAGTATTAGACCTCACTGCATGGTTTTAGGGGATTGAACATTTTTTTATTAGGCTAGGTATTAAGGTTTGTGAAGTTTATTTGATAATTGTTCTTCTGCTTAACTGCGCATTAAAAACAGTGGCCTTTTCTTGATTCAATTTTGAGATAGGGTGCGTAAAATCTGGTGTTTTGTTAGACCATAGTAGCACCTACGTTAGTGTTACATTGTTACCGTATTAGGTCTGTTTTGTGCAGTTTTGTTTGTGTAAATTCGCCTAGTGGTCACTCATATCAGCAACCCTATGCCTGCACTTGTTTTCTTGCATAAAGGGGTTTATCTAGGGTTGATTTGTGGTTTTGTGGTTTGAAGTTGGGACCCTTAGCTCGTTTTTAGGATAATTTAGGTTTTTAATATCTGGTCGAATATTTTGGACAACTTTTGGCTGCTCATATTGGCTGTAGAACCTATTGTGCACCAGCGAAACTCCCACAAACCCCCTTTTCTGATAACAGTGGGTTTGTGGTTTTGAAATTGTGTTTAATTGGTTTTAATTTGGTTCATTTTCTATGAATAGGGTAGGTCTAGGATCCCGTAATCTGGTTTCTAGGATTGGTGATCATTTGGTGGCTCAAATTGACTAGTATAGCCCACTGTGTACCAACAGCAAGACCGCGGCCCCCTTCTTGTCCATACTATATCAGCAGATTTATTAGGCTTGTTGTTTGGTTTTGAGGCTTGTAATTTCTTACACACCTAGCTTATGGATAGTTCTAGGTCCCTGTTATCTGTTGTTGGTGATGGAACAAGTTTTGGGTGGTTGAAATTGCATAAACAGTCCACTGTTTGCCCATTAGAACCCACAACCCTTAATCTTCTTTATCAGTTTGAGATTTTATGAAATTTGTGAGTTTTTTGTGTGCAATTTGTGAGTTTTTTGCTTTTCATTGACTCCCACAAGCACAACTTGCTTGTGGGGTGCCTTGTTGCCCAGCAATTCAAACCTTATAACGGGCTTCCAAAATTCCCAAAGCAACCTAAAGAGAACAAGTCCTACTGGTTTGTATTTGTGCTTAACTGAGCATAAATTTCTGATTTTAGCCCAATTCGTGGTGATTTTGTGATTGCGTTTGTGTTAGAAGACTGTGCATCAACAAGTGGTAACAAAGAAAAAGAAAAAAATATAATAAAAAATTTGGGGGTTGCACAACGTCGAACCTGTGACCTCTACCCATTGAACGACTCACACACCACACACCACAACAAACTGCCCTAGGGTCTTAATTGGTAAACCTTCCCCTAGTTTAATATTTAAAGGGCGTTTATTTTTGCTTAATAAAAATCAAGCCGAGACTAATAAGCTCATTTTCATCTTATTGGGTGTTTTTTTGTGTTTTTAATTTTCTTTATGTTTAGTTTACAGTTTAGGATTTTTAGGAAAAGAAATTAAGTTTTTCCATTTATTAAATAATTTTCTAGGATTATTTTTATATTAAAATATGGTAAAGTCATTAAAAAATAGTTAAGTTAAGTTTTAAAATCTCAAAAAATACTTTTAGTCTTAGATTAATATAAACTAGGTTTACAAAGTTTAAAATTTGAATTTTGACTTTTCTTTAATTTTATTTATTTTTAGATTTTTAATTAAACTTTAAAAATTAATAATAATTAATTAAAACATTTTACAAATTTTGATTCCATTTTTGTCTTAATTACAATTTTTAGAACTTAAGTTAATTTTTTGGTAATTTTTAGGCTACTTTTATTTTTTGTCGTATTTTACGGTTTTGCGTTTTTAACGTCGTAGTGTTGTTTTTAGCGTAACTCGTCTTTATTTTCAAATCTTTCTCAACCAAAAATGTTACTAATTCAAACTTGATTTCATATTATTGGCACATAACACATACACCTCAATCGAGAACAAACTTGCATTTTTGTCTTTACGGTTTTCCTAAATCGTATCGATTAATACTTGTCGTTTATACTTGTTTTTCCTAAAACAAGTGACTAAAATCCATTCATCAATTTTGGCGCCACTACCGGGGAGGTGTTTAGTCGTGTTTGCGTGAGTAGTGCGTTTTTTGCTTTTCATTTTAGGAAAGCGTAAATATCGTACATACTTGTTTTTATTTTTCTACTATATTATAAATATCCAAATAAATCGTGTTAAATTGTTCCTCAATTAACACGCTATTCTTTTCCATTTTACCGTTTTTGTTTTTTTTCTGTATAATATATTGTATTACGTATCACAATTAATAAACAAATATTATCCAAATACGCGAGAAATCGCACTTCTATAGTGGGCATTCCGGTCATTATCGAGTGTATCGAATTCAAACAACAAATCAAAGGCAAAATAGATAAATACTCTTAAGAAATTTAATCTCATTTGATACAATCTGTAAGGTGGGTATAATGCGGTTGTATTTCATGACCTAAGGAGAAAAGGCTCTTAAGTGCTTCACGCCGCCTCGTTTTCTCCGCTCGCTTGTGCGTATCGATTTAGTGACAATCGATTTAGGGTTTGCCATTCAAGTATTAATGCATCTATTTTTTTGAGTTTTAATTATTGAACCTCGAAACGTTTTGGCGTTCCGCCAATGTTTCAAAGTCGATCGAAGGTTTTTACTTGACGTAATTGCCTTTATTCTCTTTGAATTCATTAATCAAGACCTTTGGTTATTGGATAAGTTTTTGTGGATTTATTTATCTACGTAATGCACCAAAAATCCAAAAAAAAAATTTAAGAAAACCATCAAAAACAAAAAAAAGAAAAAATTTAAAACCCCAAAAATATTCTTCTTTGCTACCCCCCCCCCCCCCCCCCCCCATTCTTTATGTTAGTGCATGCGCACTCGATCGAAGGACTATACGAATTCTAGCGACGTATCGAATCGACGTAATTGAAATCGAAGGAATCGACGACGAAGACGAAATTTAGAAACGGGCGTTCCTAATATCGTTGTCGAAACCGTAGACGAGATGGCCGAGAATCGTACGATAAGGAGTTGCTCCAAGCACCCACCGAGGTTATGGAGACGCGATCGTAATTTCCGTAATCGAAGCGGAGAATTTTGAAATTAAAAGTGGCATGTTGATTTTAATTCAAGCGACTAAGTTTAGAGGTCGTGAGGCGGATAATCCTCACGATCACATTCGTAATTTTGATCGTCTTTTTGGCCACGAGCAAGTTTAAGGACGTTGATAACGATATCGTTAAGCTTATACTATTTCCGTACTCGCTCGATGGTGCCGCCAAGGATTGGTACGAGAAAGAGCCACCTAATTCCATAATTACGTGGAATGATCTCGTTTCCAAATTCGTTAATCATTTCTTTCCACCGTCTAAGACCACGTTTTTCAAAAACGAGATCACGAGGTTCGAAAAAAAGCCGAATGAGTTGTTTAGAGACGCGTGGGATCATTTTAAGGAATTGCTTAGGCAATTTCCTCACCACGGATTTTCCGAGTTACACCAAATCGACACTTTTTATAACGGTCTTAATTTTCAAGAGTAAGATTCGTTAAATTCTACCGTTGGTGGCAATTTTTTGTGTAAAACTCCGAAAGACGCGCCAATGATTATCAAAAATCGATCCAAGGTATTTCAACTCCGTAGCACACCGAGTGTTGCTAATGTCGCCAATATTATTAAATCTAATCGCGATATTGAGAGGGTTGACGTTAAATTCGATAAATTGACGAATGTTTTTACGTCGTTTCTCATTGAAATGCAAAAGGAAGACGCTCACTCTACGGTGAAAGAGGTTGAGGTTTCGTGTACGTTTTATGGTGGACCACATAATTATTACGAGTGTGTAGCTACAGATGGCCAAACGTCGAGTGTAAACACGTTAAATGGTAATTTTCAAAATACTAATCAAAATAACGACGGTCCATCACAACAAATGAATTATCAAGGTAATAATTTTAATCAAAACCGAAACATTTTTCGAGGAAATAATCAACACGGTAATCAAGGCGGATATAATCAAGGTCAAAATTTGAATTGGCAAAATCTAGGTTTTAATAACAACAACAATCAAAACCGGAATTTTTCTCATAACCAAAATTCAAATTTTTCGAACAACGCTAATCAAGTAAACAATTTTCAAGGGAATCAACACCAAGGTTGTAATGTTAATGGCTCAAATATTTTCAAAATTAAGTAAACTCAAAAGACTCTAATATGAAGAGATTAGAAATGCAAATTGGTGAAATGAAAAACGAGTTTTCCAACACTTTGAGAGGTCAAAATAATAAAATCGACCAAGGACAAAGTGATATGAAAAGATGTTTTCGGCTATAATGAACAAGCAATCGAGTTCGTCTTCGTGTACAACGTTACCTAGTGATACCGTGACTAATCCGAAGGAACACGTTAAAGCCGCCTCGTCTCATGGAAAAGGTCGTTTGATTCCACAAAACCTTGATGGTTTTAGAGTTGTTCATTCGTCTCTACCCTCGACCTCAAAAACGCCTTCATGTTCTAAAGTTGAGGGAACAAGAGTGGTGACCAAGGAAAAGAGTGCACACCCTCGTGAACCTCAAATTCCATCCACGGTTCAAAAAGAGAGCTTCATTGACCTTACGAAGTAACCCTTGAGGAAACTTGTGCTTAGATTCTTCTACGGAAACCAAAAAGTCATATGCCGAGAAAGGAAGAAGATCTGGGCCAATTTCTACTACCTTGTGATTTTCTTGAGATTGAGGGATGTATAACACTTGCCGATTTAGGTGCTAGCATCAATCTCATCCCTTATTCTATTTGGAAATTGATGAGATTGCCTAATCTTATCCTCACAAACATGACAATCGAGCTAGCAAATTGTACGTCTTTAAAACCAATTGGAATAGCCTAGGATGTTAATGTTAAAATTGGAAAGTTTATTTTTCCCACGGACTTCGTGATTTCCGATTATGAGTGTGATCCTAATTGTCCCATTATTTTAGGTCGACCATTTTTATTGACGGCTCGTGTCATTATCGACGTTCATGGTGGAATGTTAACTATTAAATATGGGGAGGATGAAACGGACTTTTTCGCTAGTAGATCCCAAGTTTCAAATGATTAAAGTAAAACCGAGGTTCCAAAAATTAATGATTTCAAGGTTCATACTTTAGCGGAAAAAATGAGGCTAGAATCATGTTTTGAAAGAATTAAAAGCAACGGTTTTTGTGATGAAGATTTTAACGATAAAGAATACGTGTACTTAATTCAAAAAGGTATTCGTAAATTTATGGACGAAAAATAATTTTGGGATGTATTCGGCAAAACAAGTGACCAAACAATTCCGAAGGGAGACGTTAGTACCATCACGACAATGACAAATATGGACTCCTTTTCACCACCTTCGAAGGACTACGTCTTTGAGGCTTCAAATTCTAAATCCATTGAAGTGCCTCCATTTCCTAGCCCAATATCTATTGAGGCTAAAGGTTTTATCGACATTGATCCACTCGTCATTGAAAGGTCACCTAAGCATAGTCATTCGACTTGTAAGACCATGGTTATGAGTGCTCACATCGACTCTTTCTTTGATGATGACAATGGCGATTTTGCCGAAATCGATCACATACTCAATAATTCACAAGCTATTTTTGATTCTCCCAAAAAGATTCTTCGTTTGGTGAGTATGATGATATTGAATTCGAGCCGAGATTGAGGAAATTATTGAACGAGAGCTAGCTCGTTTACCTCTACTTCCACCTACAAATTAGGTAGATTTTACCAATCTCTAGGCCGAACTTGATGAGTTGGAACATCTTATTTTTAATAATGACGAAGAAACTCACGTGACCCAAAATACCATTCTCGAGGAGTTACCTAATCAACACTCCTCAAATGAAAATGAAGATTGCCACATTCTTGAGGATTTAATTCATAAACAATCCCCACAAAAGAATGATGGTTTTGTGCTTGATCGTGATCTCTTCGAGAGAGTTTCTAAAATCATTAATAAGGGGAACAACAAATCGTGGTTTGACGAGCCTATCTATCATAAAAAAATCGATGAGATCGACGTTCATGAGGATGACGAATATGTTGACCCCGAGGGGGCGGTGTTCTTTATTGATCATCATTTTGAGAGTTTGTATAATCCCCCCCCCCACCCACGACGTTAATGTGAGAATTTTTAGTGTGCCTAACCTCGTCTTAGAAACGCCAAATATTTTCGACATAATTCAATCGGGTTTTCATAAGGAGTTAAAAAATGATAAAAAAAAGGAAAAGATTTTGAATTTAATTTGAATCATGTTCCTACAAGTCTAACTCCGTCATCATCGCGTTTTATGAGTACTACCACCTCGTGTACTCTTGACGAGTGTGAGTCTGGTTTTAGTGTGGGGGAAGCCCCTTATGTTTCCTCACACTTTACCACCAAGGACGAGATATTCGATCCCGAAATCGTATTTTTAGGGAAATCTCGGTCATCCGCCGATGCAATAAATGGAAAATCTTTTCATATGCTTGGTGTGAGTCTACCTCGAGTAGCTCATTCTTTTTCCCCACCCATTGTCACATCCTTCTATCTTCTTTCTATTTTCTTTGAACCCTTTGGGTTCTTGGTTCGCGTTGGAGTAGCGTTGTTTCGTATTTCATCAAAAAACGAAGATGCTATCTTTGACCCTGGTATACGTTTATCGGATTTTTAAGTACTCCACATACTTTTTGGGCTTTGTTTATCATGTAAGCCCCACCAAAAATGACCTTACCATGATAATACCTAAATGATCACATTTATGGGGATTCGAGTCAAGCTCTTGAATCGGTTATCAAAAATGAGGTGCCTCGTGGGGTAATCACATGCTTATCCTTGTACATATTATTGCTTTCTTAGTGTAACGTGAGGGGATGTTCTCTTCCAACCTTTGTTTCGTGGTTGTTTGTGATTGTGATTTAATAGTTTCATCGTCATCATTGAAGCCTCTCGTGTTCGTTTTACGTATCACTCGAGCTTTGATAGTTGCCTTTGAAGATTCCAATATCCGATGATATCCTTTTATGTTCTAACGTTTATTCTTTTAGCATAATTCATAAACAGCTATAGATTATTCGTTTTATCCTTTCCATGCTCGAGATTAAGCATTCGACTTTTCGTCTCTAGTATGGGGGTGTTTCACCCATAGACTCGAAACATTGACGTCAATGTATAGTTTTAGTATGGGGGGTGAATAGATACTTCACCTTGCTCACGTCATCACGCAATCCAAATTTCATCTTTTTGTTATCGTTTTGTTGCAAAATAAGGCTAATAATGGCCAAATTTTTAATTTTTTCTTGTTTTCATAAGTGTTTAAGGCACGAATGTAGGTTTTCCGATGGTGAGAATAAGAGTATTTTTTTACTCGATCGTGCGTGTTGAGCAATTAGCTTCGATTCCTTAACTTTTTATTAGGCTAAGTCTCATTAAATTGAGGACGAGAAATGTTAGCGTTAATTATAAGTTACTATGCTAAACGTAGAATACTCGTATTCTTTCAAAAACTCATGTGTCCTAACTATTTTCTTATTCTCCCCACGCTTTTATATATAATTGTTAATAAATAGGTTTTTTGTGGTTTAGTCTCTATTGTTGGTTTCTAATTGATTCTAGTAGCTTCCATGTAATTAAATTGGAAAACATTAAGGTATCGCCAGCGTCACTGATAGGTGTGTAAACACCCATCCTTTTACCACTTAATTCGGGCTAAAACTAGACCAAAACACGTATTTAATGTCATTTGTTTGGAATTATGCGTGGTTTTTGTGTTTATTGTGTTTTCAGAGACAACCGGATGAATATTGAAGAAAACATGGGATTGCACGGGTATTACTGAAGAAAAAGACTCAAGATAAAGTCTATTGTCCAAGAGATGCAAAAGATTTGAAGTCACTGGGCCTATTCGAAGATTTATCGAAGAAAAGGACCAAAGATGGAAGATTTATATAAGTCGAAGAAACTCAAGTCTATTAAACGAAGAAATTAAAAGACGAGTTGAATTTAATCGACGACAAATCCCGAATCAGAATCGAAAACGGAAACTTTTCTGAAAAGACGAAAAGACAAGAAGAACGGGAGAAAGCGCACTCACCAACCACAAGACAAGGCTATAAATAGCCCTCTCCTCACACATTTAGACTAGTTTTTAGTTTTTTTCTTCTCCCCCATTTCTTTCTCTCTGTTCCGTTTCATCACCATCACCACTAGGGTGATTGGTGATTTTAATCTTTGTTTTCTAAATCTTGTTATTTTAATTCTTGTTTGATCTTGTTAAAACATTAATCATTCAATACAAAGTCTTGTTTAATCTTTCCATTTAATCTTGTTCATCTTCATCTTTATCTTCAAGTTCTTAAGTTTTTTTATTTTTCTTGATTTGATCTTCAAAAGTTGTTGGGATTTGTGTCTTTGTTGATGGGATTAGTAGTTTATGATTAGTAGATGCTTTGTGATTGATTTATTTTAGTTTTTGGTGAAAAACATGGTGAATTTTTGGATTAAACCGTGTTTCCTTGTTCTTCGCTTAAGTTTCTGTATCTGGGTTCCCAGAAGTTCCGAATCAATGAATAGTAACTTCCGAATGAGTCTTGTTTTCAAAAGTTCCGAGTCAGTTAAAAGTTCCGAACCAGTTTAAAACTTCCGAACCAAACAAAAGTTCCGAACGAAGCAGAAAGTTCCGAACCAATCACTTCCGAACCAGTAAGTTCCGCATCAGTGAACAGTGACTTCCGAATCATTAAGTTCCGAATCAAGGGGCTTCATTCGGAAGTCCAAAACTTCCGGATCAGAAACTTCCGAATGAGTTCCCAAACTTCTGGATGAATGGAAGTTCCGAATGAAGGATAAGTTCCGGATGAGTAAAAGTTCCGAATCAAGGGTAAAAGTTCCGAATCAACTTTCTTGTAGTGTTACTGTTTGTCTGTTTACTGTTTCTTTATGTTTATTTCACAATTTATATTTTAACTGTAATTTGAACTTTAATTTCAATCTTAATTTTAATCTTAAGTTTAATACAAGTCTTTGTTAATTATAATTAAAGTAATTGTCTTTGATTTAAATTTTCATTTCCACTTTTTTTAGACTAGAAAACCAAACCCTTTTATTTAGTAACCAAGAACAATCATTCCACTTAAGACTGAGATCAATTCGAGAGGATATCGAGAGAAATTAGAACCCATATAAAATGCATGTATCAGTCACGGTTTCGAAGCATTGGCACCCGAATAATCAAAGGCTTCCCCAATATAATTTTAAGTTCCTTTTCACCTAAATCAAGAAAAAATTCGAAGCTAACAAGGCCGAAAATCTATGCGAAAATTGAAAGTGAATGTCTTAAATCTTGAAGCCTTAATGATCCAAAATTCGCCGTAGCGTGAGCATATACATCAAGTCATAATAAACACCTCATTGCGTGGTTAAATAAAAGACAAGGGAAATACCAAAGCCATAATAAACACTTCATGGCGAAGTTCAATAAAAGGTGTGGTAAACCAATCCAAAAATTAGTAATAAGTCTCATGTTCAAAACCGTTCTAAAACCGTGTTTATCGATCCTTTTTGTTGACTTAATTTTTTGACATCGTTGTCTATTAGGAAAGATTATTAATTCGATGATTTTGATTACACCTTTAAGGCTCTATTTTTGGACCTAATCTCTATTCATGCGTAAGTAAAAAATGTATCCTCGTCGTCATTTAAGACAAAAATAAAATATAAGAGATACACCTTAGGAATAAGGGAGTTTAAGTACGTGATTAGAGCATATGAGTAGTGTTACCATTCTTAACTTATAATGACAATGATCTTGTTTCACGCTTATCTTGGAATTGGGTGAAAATCGAGGATGGCGAACTTATCTCTATGAGGCATTCACGTTTCTTATTCGTTGACCCTAAAAGTCACGTTCTCGTGATGCAAACAATACATTATGTCTAAAACGCAAGTAGTAGTTAATTTAAATTTTCGTTTCAATAAATGTCATATAAAAAATGAATTTTGGAAGTGCTATGATACTTAATTCTAGCATTGCGTGAGGGTACGCCAATGGTTTAGTACGGGGGAGTGATGAGACTGCAATTATACATAGTCTCATCGTCCAAATCGGGCTTAAAATGATTAAAAATATCATAAAATACCCCAAAATATGCTTGTGTTTGTTCATTGTGTATTTTAGGTACGAATATCGTGAATTCAACAAAAGAGAACAAGAATCAAGCAAAAACGAACACGGGAAACGAAGCCGCACAAAGAACCAGGCCTGAGAAATGAATTTCCAATGAAGTCCTTGAAGTTTTGAATATTGTCAAGATTGGTCCTTAAACTATTGAATACTTGTCATATTATACCCTTTTAAATCTCATATATTGTATAAGGGTCCCTAATATTTCAAGGTTTGACATTATAAGTCCTTGAATATGTCCAAAATTACAACAATGGTCCTTTAATCCTTGTTTACAAAAGTTGAGGGTGTACTTTGTAATTTGGCCAAACTTACTACAAAGGGAATTAAGATTGAAAGCTGATAAACATTACTTGCCAACTTTACAAGTCTAGGGGCAGTTTTGTACCATTTCAAACACACATCCTATTTTAACCCGGTTCTGGCCTAAAGGAACACAACCATAAGCCCAAACATACCCTCAAACCCGACCAACCCGTTTATGAACCCAACCCAACATTACCAACTTTTGATTTTTAATTAGTATATTTAAAATATATTAGTTAATTTGATTAATCGGTTAACACACTTAAACCCACCCACAAACGAATCAAACACACCGTTCCTCCTTCATCCACCCCCTGAACCCTAATCGCATTCAACCATTAATCCAAGGGGGTTTTCCCCACAATATTCCAGCACCCAAATTGACCACCCCCTAATCACCTTCCCACATACAAAACCCTCTCCATGTCACTCTTTGGTCCCCCCCCCCCCCATGTGTGCCTTGCACCAAAGAAAACAAAGACAAAAAGTGGCAGTAGCATTCAATGGTTATTACACCTTTCTTCCTCCCAAAGGCATCAAATTCAAATTCTAACCATGAGGGTATTCCAGGAAATTCAAGGGCTTAGGGTTTAGTATTTTTATTGTAATTTTAGTATCTTCTATAAATGTGTATATAAGGGATGACTTGTGACCCTTATTAGTTTGTTCCAGCACTTGTAAAATATTTTTATTATTAATGAAAATTTTATTTTAATCTTATTTAAGGCTGAGTTCTTTTACTTGTTTTTGTAGTGTAAACATTTTTTATATTCTTGCAAAATTAGTGTAAGTTATCAAAAACATTTGTGGGTGTTCAAAGTTTTGGCAGCCTAGATTTCTTGAGACCCCAAGTTTCTACAGGTCTTGTGAAGTGATTGACACTCAATTCACAAGGTTTGGAAGAACTTGGTTAATTCTGTTTTTATTTCATTTTGTTTCAAAAATATCGGTTTACAAATTGGTTTTCCAAGTTTGGGTTTTCAAAAAGATTTTACAAAATCTTTGTTTATTTATTGTACTATGCTAATCACTGTAGCAAAAGCTACAAGCTTTTAGCTTGTGGTCTTTTGGTTACAAGACATCTGTTTTCGGTTTCTTTGTTTTGTGCAGGACTCAAGATAGAAGATATAGATCTCTCTTTTCATTGCTCCTTTGTTCTGTAGTAGAACACCAACAAGGATAGCCTTGCACCCATCCCATACACTTGCAACATCTCACTTAGTTCCTAAACCCTTAGAAGACTAAGTTGGTCGCATCCAGAAAGTTGTTTTGGCCTGAACAAGGTCAAAGATCAGGTTCTTGTGAACCCCCTTTTCTTCTTGAATTTTTGTGCTATGTGATTTGTTAAAAGAGTGTTTATGGTGATAAGTTTATGATTTTTCCTTGTTTATGTATTGTTGTATGCATGTTTTGTTGCTTGAATTGGTTAAAGTAGTGTAGAACTCCATATATGTTTAATAAAGTTTGGTTTATATTGTATAAGGGGTGTTAGGATCTGCTTACATCTTGCAGTAGGAGACCTCACTGTAGGGTTTTAGGGGATTGAACATTTTTTATTAGACTAGGTATTAAGGTTTGTGAAGTTTATTTGATAATTGGTAGTGTTAAATCTCAAGTAGCTTGTTCATCTTTTCTTCCTGCTTAACTGCACATTAAAACAGTTGCCTTTACTTGATTTAATTTTGAGTTAGGGTGCGTAAAATCGTGTGTTTTGTAAGACCATACTAGCATCTAGGTTAGTGTTACACTTTTAGGGTATTAGGTATGTTTTCGTGCAAGTTTTGTTAGTGTAAAATTCGCCTAGTGGTCACTCATAGCAGCAACCCTACGCCTGCACTTGTTTTCTTGCATAAAGGGGTTAATCTAGGGTTAATTTGTGGTTTTGTGGTTTGAACTTGGGACCCTTATCTAGTTTTTAGGATAACTTAGGTTTGTAATATCTGGTCGGGTATTTTGGACAACTTTTGGCTGCTCATATTGGCTGTAGAGCCCACTGTGCACCAGCGAAACTCCCACAGACCCCCTTTTCTGATAACAGTGGTTTGTGGCTTTGAACTTGTGTTTAATTGGTTTTAATTTGGCTCATTTGCTAGGAATAGGGTAGGTCTAGGATCCCATAATCTGGTTTCTAGGATTGGTGATCATTTGGTGTTTCAAATTGACTAATATAGCCCATTGTGTACCAACAACAAGACCACATCCCCCTTTTCTATCCATACTATATCAGGAGATTTATTAGGCTTGTTGTTTGGTTTTGAGGCTTGTAATTTGTTACACACCTTGCTTAGGGATAGTTCTAGGTCCCTGTTATCTGGTATTGGTGATTGAACAAGTTTTTGGGTGGTTGAAATTGCATAAACAGTCCACTGTTTTCCCATTAGAACCCACAACCCTTAATCTTCTTTATCATTTTGAGATTTTGTGCAATTTGTGAGTTTTTTTGTGCAATTTGTGAGTTTTTTGCTTTTCATTGACTCCCACAAGCACAACTTACTTGTGGGGTGCCTTGTTGCCCAGCAATTCAAACCATATAACGGGCTTCCAAAATTCCCAAAACAACCTAAAGAGAACAAGTCCTACTGTTTTGTTCTTGTGCTTAACTAAGCATAAATTTCAAATTTTAGCCCAATTCGTGCTGATTTTGTGATTGTGTTTGTGTTATAAGACCGTGCATCAACAAGTGGTAACAAAGAAAAAGAAAAAATTAAATAAATAAGCATAATAAAAAATTTGAGGGTTGCATAGCGTCGAACCTGCGACCTCTACCCATTGAACGATTCACACGACACACACCACAACCAACTGCCCTAGGGTCTTAATTGGTAAACCTTCCCCTAGTTTAATATTTAAAGGGAGTTTATTTTTGCTTATTAAAAATCACGCCTCAACTAATAAGCTCGTTTTCAGCTTATTGGGTGTTTGTTTTTTGTCTTTTTCATTTTTTTGTGTTTAGTTTACTGTTTATGATTTTTAGAAAGAGAATTAATCTTTTCTATTTATTAAATAATTTTCTAAGATTATTTTTATTTTAAAATTTGGTAAAGTCATTAAAGAATAGTTAAATTAAGTTTTAAATTCTCAAAATATAGTTTTTAGTCTTAGATTAATATAAACTAGGTTTACAAAGTTTAAATTTTGAATTTTGACTTTTCTTTAACTTTATTTATTTTAACGTTTTTAATTAAACTTTAAAAATTAATAATAATTAATTAAAACATTTTTACAAATTTTGGCTTTCATTTTTGTCTTAATTAGAATTTTTAGAATTTAAGTTCATTTTTTGGTAATTTTAGGCTACTTTTATTTTTTGTCGTATTTTACGGTTTTACGTTTTTAACGTCGTAGTGTAGTTTTTAGCGTAACTCGTCTTTATTTTCCAATCTTTATCAACCAAAAACGTTACTAATCCAAACTTGATTTCATATTATTGGCACATAACACATACACCTCCGTCGAGAACGAACTTCAATTGTCGAGTACTCATGTTTTCCTAAACGTGATACTTAATACTTGTCGATTATACGTCTTTTTCCTAAAAGTGTATTTATACTACTATCATATACGCATATTAGCGTGACCTAATCTCCTATTCCAAAGAGTAGAACTATCATCTAAAGTCGCTATACATAAGTTGTCCTTAGACTTCCTATTGACCTTCATGACATAAATCCCATGCTTTCTAACACCTTTTCCAATGACCTTTTCATCTTTTACGATTTCGCTATCATGTTCTGAAAATATGACCTTACACTTATTGTCACAAATTTGACCTATACTTAGTAAATTAAAACCTAAGTTATCTACGTGCTCAACATTTTAATGGTGATGTTGTCAAGAGAAACTGTACCTTTGCCAATGATATTACCACGTAGTTTACTAGAGAAAGTGACGTGCCTCCATTATATGCTTTGTATGTAGAGAACAAACTTCGATTACCCGTCATGTGTTTAGAACAACCACTATCCTTAGTCCACTCGTCGGGCTCCAAATCAATTCCCAAGCATATCTAGGTAACAACACAAAAGATCAAACATTTGGTCCCCAGTATCTCATGGGTCCAAAGTTGTTAGTTCCAAACATTCCTTGCATTTGGTTGGGATGCATGAATGGAGGACACATACCCCACGGAGAAAAACATTGTTGTTGAAAGTTATTCCAATTCATATGATCAATTATATGTCCATTGTTTTTCTTAGGAGTCTTTCATCTTGATCTAGAGTTATTATTGTTTTATGTGTTGGCATTTTACTTCTAGGTCATGACTTAGAATGGTCATTCATTTTAGGTGTAGGAGTTCTACTTCTAGGTCTTGAATCATTTCGTACTCTTGGAGGAGTAGATGATTATCTTAATGATTATTTTCTTTCCCATCAAGGGTTTACTTAAAGGCGTGTAAAACTTATTAAGCTCCCTTTTATCAAGAATAGGTCATTTGACAGTGTTAACGACAAGATGTTTTGGCCCTTTACCTAAAATAGATTTTTTAGAAATTTGAGAATCTTCACTTTTAACAGTCTCTGTTTGCGGTTCATTATCAGTCCCTGCGGTTCCATAATTATATGGAAGTGTTGCGTACTTTATTGATCCAGGGGCAGCACGCTTTTTATCTGAGAATGTAACTTGTTTTGTTTCACTAGTAGATGTTTCATTAGTGTCAAAACCTAAACCAAATATTTCTTTAGAATGAATTTGTCTACTTTACATGTCGTCAAGAGCACTAGTACTCTTCATGAACTTTTCCAATTTAATGGAGGTGCTCTTGAGATCTTCATTCTCCTGTCTAAGACTTTCACAACGTAGGCAACCTAAATCAACTTCTTTACTTTTCTCAAGCTTAGACAATTTTTCTCTTAGCTCACTAATCTTATTTTCAAGCTTAGTTCTAGTTGATATTAGCAATTTATTATTTTCAATGAATTTAAGACTTAGTTTGCATAGGTTATGATATCGACATTCTAATTCTAAATCATCTAGTGAAGAAATATATCATTTATATAGTATTCGGTTTCGGAATGTACCTCGTTAGAAGAATGAGTCATAAGACACTTCTCGCCTTTAGCATTATCATCACATTCTTCACCACTATCGCTCCACGAACCTCCACCGAACTTCGTGTGATTTTTGTCGCGAGGTGGCTTAGGACATTCACCGATGAAATGATTTGGGTCTCCGCATCTAAGCATTTCTTATCACCTTTGTCATTCTTGACAAATCGGTGTTTGGAGAAAGCTTTCTTGCCTTTGCTTGGTTGTCTCACGTGTTGACCTCGTCTCTTGAAGAACTTCTTGAAGTCTCTAACCGCTATAGCATATTCCTCATCATCACTCGGAGGAGCTTTCATGGTCACTTTGCAATTTCTTGGCCTTTAGTGCTAGAGAGTTTCTTTCACTTTTTCTTTTAACCATTTTCTAAGTCCTTCAAGGTTATCATTTCATGAACTTTCAAGTTACCAATGAGTTCATCAAGTGATAGTATAGTGAGATCCTTTGATTCTTCATTCGCATTGACTTTAGCTCTCTACTTTGGATGCAATGCCCGAAGAAACTTCCTAACATTGTTCTTGCTAGAAAAACCTTCATCAAGTGCTTTTAGACTAGTAATAATGGTATTAAACCTAGAAAATGCACTATGAATAGTTTCATCTTCTAAGATGACAAATTGTTCATATTGTTGAACAAGAAGATAGGTTTTGCTTTCTTTGACTTGACTATTACTTTGGTGGGTTACTAAAATAGTATTCCAAATATCTTTAGCGGTTTTAGACATAAAAATCCTTTCATACTCTTTCTTAGGCAAAGCATTATAAATAACCATTTTAGCCTCATTATTTTTAGTAAGCTTCTTCTTAGTGTCATCATTTTGATTTCACATAAGTCTCAAATCTATTTTTCCAATAAATAAAACTATCGATTTCAAAAAGAGGTGGTCTTTGTATAGATCACCCTTCTAGGTACTTGTTGGAATCCATAGATCGATTCAAGTTTTAAAATACAATATATTATAAAAATGCTTGAGCAACCACGCTCTGATACCAGTTGTAGAAACTGGAAGGGGGGTTGAATAGTTTTTTAGGTTAACTTGATTAAATATCGGTTTTCAAAAATTGTTTTCCAAAAACATAGACTTGAGTGATTATGTGAAATCTTCTTATGCACAATATGAACAATAGATAGTGGATCTAAAAAAATAATCACAAGTATATGCAAATAAAGAATAATGCATGTAAAGAGATAGGGAAAGGAAAAATCAAACCAAACACCAGGATTTATAGTGTTGCAGCAACAAAGCTCACTCCTCGTTCCTACTCCACTCCTAGAGTACTCCTTACTCAAGAGTTCACTAATCAACAAGCTCCTTAAGGTGGAGAAACTGTACATATCGCTTAACCAATTTCTGACTCTAAGCTAAAAGTCGAGCACTAATCTTAGCTAGGACCAATCTACACCAATATACTTTAAGGCCTAAGTATTAACCACGATACATACACAACTTCAAAATATAAACAATAATTTGGATCTTCACAATGAAACAAGAATGAAAAATAAATTTTGATCTATGGATCTTGAGGTAGACACAATACTTTAAGGATGAAAGTGTTCTTCTCTTTGCACTTTAGAGGATGAGATGGGAGGAGAAAGATTCACTTCTAAACAAGTAGTAATCAACCAAATAATCAAGTATTTGAGTGATTTAAGAAGGTGGATTGAATCTAGAAATTTGTGTGCAAAAGGGGTGAAATGAAAATCTAGAAATAGTCCATTATTTATAAGACAAGGTTCCAACGGCTCTATCTGGGCGTGGTTTAATAAATGGCATGCGGTTCTATATCATTAAAGAACTGCATACCTATTTAAAGAACCACGGTGTAGACTCTGCTCCCTTTTTTTGTATTTTAGTGGTTCAGTCCCATCTGGTGAAGTCTTTATCCTCAAAGGATATTCCTAGACCATATGGAATATTCCATATTCAAATTTTCGAATTTCTATTTTAATAAAACATTTTCATAAAAATAAAGTTTATTAAAAACATTGTCACTTAAAAACAAAAGTGAGTTTTAAGAAAAACTAAATCCTTGATGACTTAGTTAGGTTGAGAACTTGTTTATTCATACCTTAAGTGATAATGGGTGAAATGAAAAATACTTAAACTCAAGAATTCGATTTTTGTATCTTCGTAAATGTTTTTTTATATATTTTCGTAATCAAAACAAAGCGAGACCAAAAAATGCAAGTAATGTTTTTACTCACCAATGCATTAAAATTATTTATTTGTCCAATGACTATCTTTTCAGTGTCTTTGCAAATGGCTATCGTCGGTGCTGTTACACAAACATTTAAACCGAAATCAAGATCTTACGTTAGAAGAACCATGCCATCGGTCCAACAAAAAAATCTATCAACGAAGTCGGTGAATCATCAACTGCACCAAAAAAACAAGCGTTCTACTGCAAAAGCTTGCACGCCGGTTAGATTTAATCTCGGTGACAACGATGGGAATGTTAGAAAAGTTTATGACAAATACATTGGAATATCCAAAGGTATTTTTTGTAACATTACTCGGTTACAATAACCTAAGTATATGTGGCATACATTTTTATGACTCTTCCTGTTTGTAACCTACATATTACTACGACCATGAAGACCCTATATATGATTCCAAAGAATGCTATGCTTTGATATGGGAGAAATAAGCAAGAGCAGACAACTACATTCCCAATAACAAAGCTTATAGCATGTGTTGTAAAAAGGAAAAGTGTTTATTAAACAACCGCCGCCTGCTCTAAACGAAATATCTGATTTGTTTAATAACAACGATGCCAAGAGTCAAATTTTTTAAACAAACATCAGATCATACAATAGTGTGTTTGCTTCTACTTCTATGGGAGGGATGGTTGACGATTCTATCAATAGGGAAAGAACAGGTTCCTTATGTTTTCCGGTGGCATGGTCAGATGTACCAAAAAATAAGAAGCTTACTTCCCGAGGATGGTGATACGCCCAAGTCTGCACAACTTGATATTCATGATATTGAGAACGAGGTAGAAAATAGAGCGAGAGAAATAAGGTAATCTATTTAATTTTTATGGTATCTTCTTTTGCTTGCCTTTGAAGAATATTAGATTCATGACATGTTTTTTTATTTGCAGCAGCTTTAACACGTCTTCTGCTCTAGTGAATGCAAAGCATCCTATTGACAGAAGCATAATCCGTGAAGTCAAAGATGTGTTTGACGCCTCAAGTGATTTGGTTAAAACATTTAGAAGGCGGAGGGACAGTTTTAGTGAAGACAGTTAGCAAAATGTAAAATAAAGTTGGTAGCTAAGCGAGGCAAAGATGGAAGGACGTACAATCTACCAACCGCTAATGAGGTCAGTGAACTGATTGTACGCGACATTGATACTTGCGTACATCAAAGAGATATCGTTATTGGAAAATGTATAGAAGGCTTCCAACGTATCAACATTTTCCATCCTATGTACCTTTTATTGCAATACCCTTTGTTGATGCCACGTGTGCAAGATGGGTATTATCTGGAAACACCTCATCAAAAGAAGGGTGGTAAACCCGCTCGCGATGACGAGGAAGACGAAGAAGAAAAAGTAAATATGTTAGCATGCACGAGTGGTTTGATTTTCAAATACAAGACCAAGCTAACCAAGAGAATTTATTTGTGCGTGGGGGTCGTTTGTATCAGCATATTCTTGTGGGTGGTTATACGGTGGTTGAGACCGAACTTTTGTATTTCCATCGGTCCAAACAGTCGAAACTAAGATGTGATACATTCTCAAATATCCGCAAAAGCATTGCAGATGGAAATACCGACCTAACCGTGTTTGGCAAACCTATAGTTTTGCCTTCTACGTTTACCGACGGTCCAAGGTTCATGAAGCAAAACTATATGGATGCAATGGCATTGTGTAGATGGCATGGGTACCCGGATTTGTTCATAACTATAACATGCAATCCTAACTGGTCTGAGATTGTGAGATACATGTGTGATCATAACCTTACATCTTCGGACAGGACAGACGTGTTATCAAGAGTTTTCAAGCAAAAACTTGACCTGCTGGTGACGGATTTGAAAGACTTGCGTTTGTTCGGACGTACCCAAGCAGGTAATGTCAACAAAGTTTACGTTTTTTGTTCAAGATCATAAACAATTGTTTTGTTTTTGTATAAAAATATGTGGTTTCATTAACATGTTTTATTTTTTTTTCTTTAAATAGTTGTGTATACGGTTCAATTCCAACAAAGAGGGCTTCCCCACGAGCATGTGTATGTGTTCTTGCATAAGGACGCCAAGGAACCAAATGATGAGCAGATTGATAGATATATTTCGGCCGAGATACTTGATAAAGACGAGGATCCCGATTTATATAAATTGATTTCTGATTTTATGATTCGTGGTCCTTGCAGTGAAGATGGCCCAAACCAGAGTTGTATGGTTGATGGTAAATGTACCAAAAGATTCCCCTTTAAGTTCAACGAGCGTGGTTCGGTTAACTCGGAAGGGTATCTTGTTTATAAAAGACGTGATAACGGGAGGTATGTGGAAGCTGCTAAAGGAGTTCATTTGCATAATGGTTATGTGGTACCATATAATGCCACTCTTCTAAAATGCTATCAATGTCACATAAATGTTGAGTGGTGCAACCAAACCGGATCAATAAATTTTTTGTTTAAATACATCAACAAAGGTCCAGATAGAGTGTCAGCGCAGTTGTACAAACCGGAAATAACAACAAATGGTGAACAAGTTCAAAAAGAGGTTGACAAAATTTAAGGCCTACTATGACTGCAGATACGTCTCTGCGTGTGAGGCGATGTGGAGTATATTTGGTTTCGAGATTCATTACCGAACACCTTTTGTTGAACGCTTGTCGTTTCACTTGACAGGCGAGCAGCAAGTAGTTTATGATGAGAACTCGGATCTTGAAGAAGTGATTCACAAGCCTACGGTTAGGCAAAGTATGTTTGAAGGATGGATGAATATGAATGATCTGTATCCCGCTGCGCAAGAACTTACGTATGCCGAGTTTCCAACCAAATTTGTATGGAACGCATCTAAGAGAATTTGGACATTTAGGAAGAGAGGAAAATCCATTGGAAGAATTCATAGTGTTCCTATATCCACATGAGAATCTTTCTATTGCATGATGTTACTCAATAGTGCCAAAGGATGTAGAGACCATGATGAGATTAAAACAGTTAACAAAGTTGTTTATCAAACATACAAAGACGCTTGCTATGTGGCAGGGCTTTTAGAAGACGACAATGAATATGTGGAGATTATTAAAGACGTTGGACATTGGGCACCTGTTGATCATATACATGAGTTGTTTGTTACCTTGCTTACGTAGAAGGAGCTTACTAAACCTTTACAGGTTTGGTTAGAAACATGGCACTTGATGGCATAGGGTGTGCAACGCAAGAAAAGAGAACTTCTTAAAAGTCCAGGTATAACGTATGTCATGTATTTAGTATCATTATATTTATGTTAATATTTGTATGCAACATCTTCTGCAAACATTATTTTATACAGCTGTTAAATGTGAATATTTTATGCAGATTTGATTCTCAGTGAGGAGGAAAAGAAGAATGATTGTTTGTTCTATATAGAAGAACTTATGTTATCTAGAGGAACTTTTCTGCGTGCTTGGCCTGATATGCCTTACCTAGATGACAAATATGTGGCTACGCTTGGTAATCGTATGATATATGATGAGACGGATTATAATTCGGCTGAGTTACAGCCTGAGTACGGAAGGTTATACGGATCCTTAACAGCATAACAAAAGGGCGTTTATGACACCATAATTAGTTATGTTGAGGAGGGGACGGGAGACATGTATTTTGTGTATGGATACGGAGGTACATGAAAAACGTTCTTATAAAGAACACTAGTCGCAGGTATTAGGAGACGCGGAGACATAATGCTAAATGTTGCTTCCAGTGGTATTGCATCTTTGTTGATCACAGGCGGTCGGATTGCACATTCAAGGTTTCGTATTCTGATCAACGTTGATGAGACATCCACCTACTCCATATCTTCTCAGAGTGACCTGGGAGAGTTGTTAAAGAAGTGTAAACTTATTATTTGGGACGAGGCTCCAATGGCAAAAAAAACTTTGTTTCGAGGCACTTTATCGTACATTGAGGGATGTGCTTAGGAAAAATGAGCATGAGATGTGTCAAGAGCCATTTGGAGGCATGATAGTGGTGTTTGTAGGGGATTTTAGGCAGGTTCTACCCGTAGTTCCAAAAGGTTCGCGTTCAGACATTATAAGTGCTTCCATGAAGCAGTCTTACTTGTGGGATCATTGTAAAGTCCTTAAGTTGACGGTGAACATGAGGCTCACTGTTGGTGCACGGCCTGCGGATGTTAATGAAATACATGAATTTGCCGATTGGATTCTAAAAGTAGGAGATGGTGAGCTTGGAGAAGACAATGACGGAGAAGTTTCCATTGATGTGCTTGAAGAAATTCCAATAGACAAGAGTGGCGATCCAGTTACGTCTATTGTTGATTTCACTTATCCAAATCTTTTGGATAACATCGATGATCCTACCTACTTTCAAGAAAAAGTAAATTCTTGTGCCAACTAACGAAGTCGTAGACACTATAAATGAGAAGTTGTTGAAATATTTCCTGGCGAAGAATTGCTCTACTTGAGTTGCGACAGCATCGACAAAAGTGATTGTGGTGCTTCGGTAGATGCATCCATTTTCTCCTCCGAGTTTATAAATGGATTAAAGTTCTTTGGTGTCCCAAATCACAGATTAGCCTTAAAGGCGGGTGTGCCTATCATGCTTTTGAGAAATATTGATCAAGGAAACGGTTTGTGTAATGGGACGAGGTTGCACGTTCTTAAGTTAACAAGAACTGGATTAGTTCATGAATTATCAATGGGACAAATTTCAGAAAAGTAGTTATCATACCGAGGTTAAGAATCACTCCATCTTGTTAGGAATAGGGGCTGCTAACCATAGGCAAAGCATCACAACAGTAGCGAAACAAAAAACAAAGATCAGAACATAATATGGTTTAATAGCAAATAGGGGATTTCATGTCTACATTGTAAAAGTTCTGATGGTTACAAAAGTATGCGTACATGGTATATATACAGAAAATAAACCGACAACATTGTATCTTAGGCCCGAAGAACTTAAACCTTAAGATATTATCAAAATGACAAAATTGCCCTTACGACCAAAATTACTAAAATACCTTTAGGGGTATAGTCAAACTCTAACAATCTCCACCTTGACTTTAGCTCCTAATTAGCATCATATTTTAACTCCGGTCGAAACTTCAAACCAAACGAATCCTTCATCTTCAAATTCAAATTTCCAATTTTCAATTTCCAAATGTTAGAGATACAAGCCAAACTCAAAACAAACGATCGAATCCGAAAACGATCCAAAGCAAATCCAAAATGGATCGAACTTGAAAACAATCCAAAGCAAATCCAAATAGATCGAACCTGAAAACGATCCAAAACAAACTAAATCAAATTAAACGCCGATGTCTTCAAATGCGAACAACCAAATGTTAACCGACAACTTCAAACTTGGTAAACTAAACAACCAAATCGGCACAAACGATCTTCACAATCAAATTCTGGCAACCAATCTTCAAACGCCCAACAAACGAAGATCCAAATTTGCAAATTCCAAACGATCGAACAAACTTCAAACGAAATGATGATAATCAAGTCTTCAAACACCAAATCGATCTTCAAATTCCAAATACCAAGTAACAAATTCAAATTCTAATACTCCACTTTTTTTTGAACGGAAATTCTAATAGTCCACTTATATGACCGATATAAGAATTACGACCCAAATTCAAACTTATATCCATACCAAACAAATTCAAATTAATAAATAATTTGACGAACGGGCTCAAATTCAAACGCCCCAATATGATCCGGATAATAATTCAAACGACCGACTTTTTCAATAAGGATTACGGTCCAAACTTCAAATTACAAATTAATAGCCCACATATCATATACGAATTACGGCTCAAATTCAAACAAATAAAATCCAAATTCGAATACCAAACAAACCGATTCTAAGAAACCAATACCAGCAATCGATGATCTCATATTTCCATATCATCACTAATAGCCAAATTCCAACTTCAAACACTAGTCCCAAATCCAAACAAAATCATATGTGTAACCCGGATAACATATCAAACAACAAATAAACGGATCCTAAAACGATCGCTCCACCATACCAAAGGAAGTATCAAGCCACTCCTATATGTTATTCAAACGGGTTTTCTATCTAACAAACAACTTTCATATCAACTCCTATGTAACAAAGAGCCGTAAACCAAAAAGTACCCAATTCACAAAACCTAAATCTAATTCCTAATCAACAAACTCCTTTGATCTACCAATAAGCGGAAGCAACAAACAAATAAACAAAAGAAAACCCAAAACCACAAATAAACCTGATGTTGTTTCTAACCAAATCAACAAGCCACCAAGCCACCAAATCAAGAACCCTAAACAAATTCCAAAAACCCCAAACAAATTCTGTTTGATTCAAATTGATCGAATGGATCTTGATACCAATTTGTTAGGAATAGGGGTTGTTAACCATAGGCAAAGCATCACAACAGTAGCAAAACAAAAAACAAAGATCAGAACATAAGATGGTTTAATAGCAAATAGGGGATTTCATTTCTACATTGTAAAGTTCTGATGGTTACAAAAGTATGCGTACATGGTATATATACAGAAAATAAACCGACAACATTGTATCTTAGGTCTGAAGAACTTAAACCTTAAGATACTATCAAAATGACTAAATTACCCTTACGACCAAAATTATTAAAATACCTTTAGGGGTAAAGTTAAACTCTAACACATCTGACAAGCGTTTACCGCTCCAGGTCGTCCGAAAACAGTTCCCTGTCTCTCTCTCTCATTTGCAATGACCATTAACAAAAGTCAAGGTCAATCACTTTCAAAATTTGGTTTATACCTATCACGTCCTATTTTCACGCACGACCAACTATATGTAGTTGTATCTAGAGTTAAAAGCAAGAAAGAATTTAAGGTGGTTGTTTGTGATTCAGACGGGAATGTATGTAACAAAACTATAAACGTAGTTTACAAAGAAGTGTTACATGTTCTTTAATCGAGTTTATGAGGGTATGTAATCTACTACATTTAAAATTTTTGTTTTACAAATTGTTTGTCTTTTAATCTTAACTATTGTTTAACTTTAGGTGTTAACACAATGATGATTATCTTCTCACTTAAATGGACTCACATACGGCATCCTTGAAGACCATAAAGGATGGAAGACTACTTTTATTATTGTTAAAAACCTTACTTGCTTATCTAATACTCCATGTTCTTTATATTATTGTTTTCATATACTACGAGAAGTCGTTTCATGTTTTTAATATAAATATCTTCTTATTTGTTTACGGAAACCATTCTTTAAACAAAACCCGATGTTAGACGGGTCTTTAAGCTAGTGTTATATATAATATAAGATTAAAAAAAATCAAGTGTAAGTAGGTCATTATAAATCTCGAGTCATGTATTATTTATTTTATTTCAAACAATAAATTATGGCACGGTAAAAGTCTATATGAAAAAAGAGAAAAAGAAAAAATATGTGAAAAAACTAGTTACAATTTGTATCCTAGTTAGACTTCTATTAAAATGTGACTAATTAACGAACCTTATGTTCTAGGTAGTTAACTTGGGCGAGTATAAAATGCATGTCATTTAACTATTGGGTAGGTAGCCACCTGATAGGCATAACCTACTGAGGTGGTCATGTAGACACGAGACTAACCAACATGGAATCGAATTAGGGAATACTTCACATTATACTAGAAAGCGAATGACAACGCAATAGATTAAATAAAGTAATTAGGGAGTAATGTGTGACTAAGTGAGCTTGTTTGTTTACTTGTACGATCTACTCACCACTTTATATATCTTGCATAGTCAAGAGTACATTAATTCAGTTAACATCCCTCATCTATTCAAATACTGGATTTAATTACTTTCTAAAAAACATAAAACACCAAAAATACTCTTGCCTTAAACCTTAGACCTTAGTGACATACATTTCGAGTCTATCTCACTATTACTCTAAATAAAATGATCAAACCCATAAGTCTTTCCTATACTACACTACAACACTTAGATACTTTACATAGGAGGTTTTAAACCATTGTGCTTACAACAATCCGCATCACAGCATTCATGTCATATCTTATGATCTTATGAGATATATTTTGAACACCCTTATATAATGTTAGTGGGGTTACTAAAGTCTTCAGACTTCTACATATAGTCTTGTGTAACACGAGATAAATGATCGTTTAAGTTTGTACGTTTATGGGCTGCAATATGTATATGTAGGAGATAAAATAATATTGTATGTTAAAATGTAATAAACTACAAATTTACATTTTCAATGCACATAATAGTTTTGTACACAAACATCCTGCCGCGAAGCACGGGTGTTAAAATTTCGTCAATGAACAAACCAAATATAACCTTAGAGTAATGTTACTATACTAGGACATAAATGGATTAAAAAAAATAAAACATGCAATTTAAGTTGAAAACCGATGCATATGACATGTTACCATCTCTTGTAAAATTTACATTAGAAATATATAATTACTCATATTCACTGATATAAGAGTGATGTAATTATTCGTATTATGTGATATCACATCCATAAAATGATCATAGTACATTAAATAACGTGAATATCTGACTTGGTCATCCTTATATTCAAACCTAATTTTATCACATTCAATTTTGCCTAATAATAGATAAATCTAGGCCGTTGGTAGATAAATTAGTCAAAATAATATTAATGAGCATTAAAATACTGTTTACTTTTAGGCTTATAAGTTTTTCCATTTAAGGGTCACATTTTTATTCTCAATCAAGAGATCTATCTCGATTTGAGATAGACAAGTGCAAATCATTAAGATGGGAATATCCAACAATTTGAGAATCAAATTATTTATACGTACTTTAATTGTTTTGACATTGTTAGCACAACGTGGGCATGCTGGGGTATATTCGTGTTGGGGAGGTTGTCTTAATGAGTGTGTCTTGCTTGATGAAAAGAAATCCGATGCAAGAATTCCATGTTATTGGGATTGTTTGAACAAATGTTTCCCTCGATCACCTCGATCAGGTAGCCATGGTTCAAGCAAGCCTCCATCAAAATCGACTAGCATGAGTGAATCATTTTCGAGTAGTGATATTCCAAGCAAAACTCCTGGACCTTCAACCTCAGATGATTCACATGAACATGCTAGTCATAAATCCAAGTTTCCTATAATCAGTTTGGGTAGAAAGTATTGCTTGATCGGTTGTTCTTTACAAAGTTGTTTAATGCCAGGCCATGGTACATTTATTTATCTTTTTATGAATATTTACACTATTAGTTATAAAAAAAAGATAAACCATGTTACTCTGAAATAAGATAAATGGCTTAGACTTTAAGAAAATATACTTTATAAAATATAAGAGACGTTTATTTTATATTTAATATACTAAGTGTGCGGGTTTTCACCTTCTAAAATCACGCTGTATATAAATTCATCAAATGAATATTTGTATATGAAAACTCATCAAATGAAAGTTCTTTTATATTGATATAAACATGTATTTTTAGTTTAATCTCCTAAAACCAATTTGTTTGATTTTACACGATTTATAAACTTGTAGTAAATTAGACTTTAGTTTTTTATACATATAAAATCATATATTTTATGTTTTCTTTACCATCAATATTGTTATGTACTGAACGACATTTTATGAATTTTTGTTTTATATCCATTAATTTTTAGTTTACAACAACAAATAAAAAGAGTTTTGACTAGATTACTTTCCTAATATCATATACATAATATTTTCATTTATCATTAATTTGACACGTGTCTTTGTTTGATTTGACTTTGTAGATGACACTGATTTGAAGACATGCTTGATAAGGTGCAATAATAAATGCAAACAAGAGGAAATGTTTCGGTTAAATTAGAAATGTTTAAATAAATAATTTTAATGACAATGAAGATCATGGTTTGTTATATAAATGTGATAATTGAAATGGAAGGTTTATCTTCTTTATATGAAACTAGTTGCAAAGCACGCTCGATGAACGGATGCGCCTTATGATTATCGTAAACAATAAAATATAAAGACAAATATACGAAATTATTTATTGAATAATTATAAAATAAAAGAATTATACGTTTATGCGATATGATAAATAAACTAAGTAAAGTAAACTAATTACAAACATACCAATATTTTTATTAAATGCATTAAGAAATAAAAGAAATGTAAATTAGATGTGTGTATATATATATATATACACATTTATTATTCAATACATAAACAAGCTTTAATTTAAACCTTATATATACATATATGCAACCAGAAAACAGAATATAAAAACTAATAGCTAACGACTATACCTTTTACTTTTTCATAATACAACTTTACAACTATTTATCAAAATATTTTCAACCTAATGTACTATGTAATCTTAACTAATTTCTTGGTTTACTCACCACGTACCAAAATATTAAGAAACGGTTAATGAATTACAAGCATCGTAAAATATTTATACAATGACTAAAGAACAAAAAAGAAGTGAATGGTGATCCGATACGTGAAAATAAACTTAATAAATTATTCGCCTTTACATGGTATATGCTTTTAGTTACGCGGGCCCTCGATGAGCGGGCTTGTTAGGTGAATATCTTTTACAAAACATTAAGTAAAGGTAAATCAGTTACTCCGTATAAATATACTAAATTATTTATTGAATGCAATAACAAAATTAAATGCATGTTCATCCAATATGAGAAACTAAAAGTTACTCCCTCCGTCCTAAAATTATAGTCCACCTTTCTATTTCGGTTTTTCCCAATTTAATTGTCCACTTCTAAAACTTCTAAAAATAAGTAGGAATTTTAGATCGAGATTACTAGATTACCCTTAACGGAAATCATAATTACAAACATTAAAAAGTTTTAAATTAATTGGTTAAGGGTAAGATTATCTTTCTGCAAAAAGTAAGAGAGAGAAAGCTGAAAAAGTAGTATTTTTTTTAAATTGTGTGTTTTTTGTCGGTTGACGATAATTTTAAGACGGAAGGAGTCTTAAAGTATCTAGAAGAATAAAATGTATGTTTTCACTCCAAATAAGAGATGAACGTCTTTTAGGACAAAACAAAGCATTTAAGCACAACTAAAGCAATACAAATATATTCACAAATATACATTAAATGAAACTAACAAAACTCTTATATAAAAGTAAGCATCTTAATATGAAACTTTAAATAGACACATCATTTCTAGTAGAACTTGCAAAAAGAAAAAAATTTACTCAACAAACAATTGAAAGAAGGTCGCGGGCTACTACACGTTTGAATAAAGTAATACTTTGTAAATACAATTCACAAATATCCAACTTCAAAATAGAGTTAACTATATTTTTGGTCCTTGTAGTTTGGTGCGTTTTTCACTTTTGGTCCAAAAACTCAAATAGTTTTGATTTTGACCTAAAAGTAAACTATTTCTGCACTTTTAGTCCATTTTCATTTAAATAACTTAAATATCCTTATTCTCCTAATGTGAAGTTACTAAGTTACCCTCTCTTTTATTTTAATATTATTATTATTTATAAATATTAAGTATTATTTATTAATATTATTTTTATAAATATAAACAAAAAACGTAGCTTAGTTCATATCATCATCTCCCCCATTTCATCATAATTATCCATTTATTCTTCTTAAACATTTCCAAAAATAATATCTCATATCAAATCTACCGACTCATCTCTAACCTTCATATATTCTTAAATCCATCAAAAAGTACATCTCCCAAATCAAACCTACATAAATCAAAATTAGTTTTGATTCTAAAATCTTGATTCTAAACTTTTGATTATATGTTTGAATCGAAGACATTTTTAAGAATGATGATATCACCACTCCCAACCGCATCACTTTCACCGCCAGGATATTGGCCGTATTGAGCACCTCGTTTTTATTCATTTGAGTTTTTTTAGTCAGATCTGAGGTTAGAAGGTGAGCATGTTTTCAATTTGAAGGCTTTATCGTTGATTTAAAGCAGTCGGTCTCGTGGTGGAAAAAAAAATAAATTTTTGAAAATGATTGTGTTGGGAGATGATAAAGAACATTAAGGATTACTTTTAATGGTTGTAGATTTTTTTTCTGGGATGATTGTAGAAGAGATAGGGATGATATGGTGGATTTATATTTATAAATTGGTGTTGGGATAATAAAATGAGAACAAAGAATTTTTTTTTCTCAAAAGGAATATGGGTCGTTGGGAAACACCAGATGATGATAATTTTTGATGGTGGAGGAAACTAAATTGAAAAAATTGTATTAGATTCAAAAATTATAATTTGTGTATTTATTTATGTGTTTCGAGTGTTTTATTAATAATAATTATTATAAAAGGTATGAAAATAATAAAGAAATATTCATAATACAGTAAAAAGAATGAAGTTGAGGGTATTTACGTCTTTTTATGTTAGTGAACGGGTCAAACTAATAGTCAACGTGAATTTGGACCAAAAGTGGAGAAATAGTTTATTTTTTGGTCAAAACCGAAACTATTTGAGTTTTTGGACCAAAAGTGAAAAACACATTAAACCACGAGGATAAAAATGTAGTTAACTCCAAAATATACACACGCACATTTTCTCAAACTAAAACAAATTGCAAAGAACTAAATACAAAATATATATTTTCGTTGCACAAAACATACTTGATGATTAAGCTATGAAAACCTAAGAATCAAGCTTGCCTTAACCATTGATAACTTAAATAATGATTTATGAAGAAAAATGCGTAAGTAAAAAGATATAGGGCATGTTTAATGTAAAGTTGGTTACTTCTATCCTTTGCAACTGTCGAGTCAATATAACCAACATCATACAATAGTGAATAAACCATACATGTAAGAAAGAAGTGTAAAAAGCGTGAGCAAAAGGAGCTTATTAAGTGTGAACTTTATGTTCCCACCTTTTCGAATTAGGAAGTTCGAAAATATCTTTCAATAAATAGTTTTTATCACAAGATTTAAGTTCATTTGGATACCAAACTTATCTAAGATATGAGGGGACTCATCCCCACCCTCCATCTCCCTCTCATCTAATGGTTGAGATTAAATCTCCATTTTACACTGGAAGGGTATTTTCGTCATTTTACCCGCTCACTATATAAGCATTTTTCTCACTTCTTTCTCATAAAACACACACACACATCGGCTTTCTGTTTCTCTCTCTACCCGATCTAGTTTCTCTCTCTACAATTGATAGATCGAAGCTTTTAATCACGAATTCCTCGCGAATATCATCAAGATTCCATCACGAATCAATTAATTAGATCAATTAATCAATACGAATTCATGATTAGGCACGAATTGAATCATCAGGTTTGTATAAAATCTATTCTTATATTTAGCTTATTTGATTTTGAACAAGCTTATTAATTTACTATCATGTTAATTATAAGCTTTGAATTAGCTTGTTTTGAACGAATTATTTTGATTGATTGTTCTTACTTATAAGCTAACTTCTTAGGTGATTTATGTGAATGAAATATAGTATAATGCAGTTCGTTTTCTCAGTTCTTAACCAATAGAAAGTCCAACCAATATCGGATTTTTAATTGTTCTTGGTTGTTAAGCTTGCTTGGTAATCTATTGCTAATTCAACAAATGCTTGCCAAAAGGAAAAATAATACCTACGTATATGTAAAACAAATTGCAAATACCACGTTTTTATTCAAGTAAAATTTAAAATGCAAAACTTGAAACTAAAGGGACTGAAATTGTAAATTCTATGAAATGTAAATGCTTGAAATGTAAATTCTAACAACTATAGGGACTAAAAATGTAAATCTGTAAACTATAAGGATCAAAAATGTAACAACTATAACCAACTTGCCAAAAATGTAACAAATTAACAAACTACTAACTGAAATCTAACAACTTTCAAAGTCCAGGGACCTAAACAATGCAAACCCTAAATACTTGGAAGATTAGCCAAGTTTTCAAAACTGATAGAAAAGAAAGGACCAAAGTGCAATTTTGTAAAGTTTTTAAGTAAAAACGGGACACAAGAAAGAATAAGCTCGTTTGAGCTTATTACTCAACCAAATCAGATGAAACAACTTGCAAAATGCTTAAAATCTCATTTAAGCTACGTGTGTTCAAGGAATTAAGCTAAAGATCAAAAATAAGCAAATGAGTGCTTATTGATAAGCTCAAAATAAGCTCTAGCCAAATCTAATCAACCACAACTGGATTTTTCTCTTGAAACTGAATAAGCAAATGATTTGAAGATTGGGAAATCAAACCAGAACAAATTTCATCCAGTAATAAGCTCTAAATCTGAAATAAGCTAAAAAAAGCTTATGTTGACCAAACGTTGACCAAAATTTGCAAAAAGCTCAAACTTTCAGAAATTGACTAGGAACACTAACTAACTGATTTTATGAAAGAAAATCACAAGATTTGTGAAGTAGATATGGAGATCTAAGAAAACAGTAACAAGCTTTATCACAGAGAATGAGCTTTGCTCAGTCTTGGACCAAAAAGCTATTTACCAGCTTATTAACTAATACTGTAGAAATTCCTTTTGGAATCTAAATCTTTATGATATAAGCTAAGTCTGAAAGCAAATTTGAGGAAATTTCATCTAGAAATGAATGAGAACTAGGCAAATGAAAATAGCAAGTTTTTAAAACCAAAGCTGAATAAAGGCTGACCCAAACTATTCAAGTGCCAATTGCCTGTTTGACTTTTTATTTGACTTGCAAATGACTTAAAACCACTTGTTATCACCTAAGGACTGGAAATCAACTCTAAAACACCAAATCTTAATGCTTGAAAACTATTATTAATCTACTCCCAAACACTCCTTTAACTGTTTTTTAACAAACTTTTTCAAATGCTTTTTAAGTACTGAATTAAGCTGATTTAAATGCTATAGCAGACTAGATTCAAAGATCAAAATGAAAGGTTTTAAAGCTGAAAACAATCAATTACCAAGGCTAGGACTACAAATAAGCTATTAGGCTAAAAAGTACTAAACAAAAGTAGTAACTACTAATTCAGAACACAAGTAAGCAGTTAACCAAACTTCAATCACAAAAACTCAATCAAATAGCAACTACTAACAAGTATATCATGCAGCCATCAGAATTAACTAGGAAAATAAGCATGCAATTGACTTGTTGAGTGGAACAAAAACAAGAAGCTTAAAACCTATTGAAGATAGCCTTTGAGAAGAAGAGGAGCGCTGAGCTCTCTTGCCCTAGTGATAACCACCACCTATCACTAGTATTCAACAAGAATCAATCAACTAATCAACTGGAAACCATCAAACTGCTTGAAAACTCCATTGGAACTAGGCAATGGCTGAATTATGATCAACAAGCTGGCAAACTTCACAAATGTCAGTTATGATCAATGATTGATCATAACAAACACTCAACAGTAACAATAACGTCCAAATGAAGCAAGAATCTGACTGGAATGAGAAGAACAGAATTGGCGAGAAGAACAGAATTGGCGGGAAAAAATGAATTTGAATTTTATTGCTAGAAAACGGTTACAAATCTGTTACAAAGGTAGTAACTAACTAACTGACTCAAGAGTTTGTCAGACTCTTGAGTAGTTAGGGTAAGATTGAGGGAAAAGGGAAAGGAAAAGTTAACTAGGTGTTTTTACAAAATTTAGCTACTACTGAAAATGAAGTACAATCTATCTATTTATAGGCAAGAAGGGAGAGTTTGTTGGAGTTGGTGACGTGTCAGAACCAATCATAACTTGCCACGTGGAGAATTCTGCATTTAGCACTTTGAAGGTATGAACAATGATTTGGGGGTTCTTGATTGGATGGATGATATGTTAATTGAGTTGCACCATTGAATTCGTCTCTTCAAATCGATCAACTTTGGTGTTTATATCTTTCCCTGAAATTGCTTCTATCTCAAACGCGATCCTGGGAAAATTTCTTATTCTTGAAGATGACACGTGGCATTTCCTGGTTGGCTCTCATCTGGTCACACGGATCAATATCCAAAATTGGATAAAAGGATTATGGAGTGGCGCATTCTCATTGGTTGATTTAAATGAAGTGCGCTTTACTGTTCAGATTTTGTATTAAATGCAAAACGGCGCTAGTGGGCTTATGTGGTGATCCTTGTCCCACTTTTCTTGCAATCTTATTGGTTCTCTCCCTTTCACATGGATCCAGCTTCAAATTACTTTTAAAAATTGGCAGAACTAGTCCTTGTACTTGGCAGAATGTTGTTTTGAGCTAGGATCTTCATTCTTTTGACATATTTAGTCCTTTAACTTCCATCCTTGAACAAAAATGGTCCTTTGACTGAGTTGACTTGAGAGTTGACCAAGTTTGACTTGAATCTTGACTTTTCATTATTTGCACTTTAAGTCCTTCAACTTTCATAACTTGTCAAGATAGGTCCTTATACTTCAAAGTCTTGTCACTTTTGATCCTCTTTTGTCTTTTTCATCCATTTGAGCTTGATTTTTCCTTGTTTGCTTGAAAATGTATCTTTTTACCTACACAAGTGCACATAAACACAAACATACCACATAACACTGTTTTTGCCAAATAAATTGGTATTTTGCTTCATGTTTTAGGGTTATTTGTTGATAAAAGGATATGAGTTTAAGATCATATCAAATTCCCCTACACTTGAACATTGCCATGTCCTCATGCAATATTATATTTCGAGGCTCAAAATTTTACATTTCCCTCTTAATTAATCCACCTTGGCCATATGAGATGCATCTATGCTACTCTAAACTAAATGATGCATGATTTTGACTTTTAATAATGCAATGAATCAAAATACAATTCTATCTATATCTTTTTGATTTTTCTTGAAATGGTTTTGATGGAAATAACTCATAAAGAATTCAATGACTTGGATTAGGGCTTGGGTACCATGGACACTTATCACCCTCAAGTTTCACTTTCCCCATACCAAGCTAATAAATGGAATCATTGCATTCACAAGTAAAAAGTGCATCAACTTATTCATGACAATTAAATGTGGAACCGTTTATTAATTGAGCAAATTGCTTGTGGGCAAATTTGTCATTATTCAAGTGTGAAATATAAGAAGTGTAAAATCCAAAAATAAGGAAGCACGGTTTTAATCCTAAGTAATCTTCTCATCCATTACTTGAAAAACCGCTCACAATTAATACAAGTCCGTATTAAGAGTAATAAGTCATTCGCCTTATGTGTAAAATCCTCATGTCATGCTTTCATAAGTAACTACACACTCGCTAAGGAAAGAAAAATAAAACTCACGCAATAATTTACATCCGCATCTTTTTGAGATTTTGGATCTTCAACCCCGCAACCCGTCAAGGTAATATTGGATTGGAGCAATCTATTGAATCCCCGCAACCCGTCAAGGTAATATTGGAACTCAATAGTCACTATAATTAACACCACACTGGCCCTCTTGGGAGTCTTGCATTATTTATTTTTTTTCTTTTTCTTCTTTTTTTTTCTAGCCACTCATTTTTTTTCATAAGCCGCTCTTATTTTTCTTTATTCCTCACAAAGAAATTTGAAAAGAAGAAAAGGAAAAACACCCGCTAAATATAGAGCATGACATAAGTCTAGTACACATAAAACGTGCTAACTTAGAATCTTAAGACGTACTCATATCAACCATAAATGATTAGTCAAAAATGCATAAGAGATTACAAACCAATTAAAACCGTACTTGATTATTTATTAACAATTATATACATGCGAAGAAAATAGAGGCAAAGAAGAGAAGGGTTTAGCCACAAGTAATTGCCATGAAGTCTATCTAGCCCTTTTACACCTGCTTCAACTCTATCATTTCCCATTCTCCACAAATTTAAAATTTCAAAGAATGAAATTGGAGGAAGCTTAGCCTAATAGACCAATGAAGGACTACATGGTTAAGGATACTAGCTAGAGAGTGCTAAAATAAGCAAACTCGGGTTGAGTCAAAATATCCATGGCGGGCCTAATATGTCAAAGAAGTCTAAATTTGTTAAAACCATGTTTTATTATATTTTTCCTTTTTTATATATTTTTGATGAAAAATAAAAGAAGAAATATATACAATGCAAATGTGTTATGCAAATGAAAAATGATTGATGCAAAAATTATGAATGCATATTTTTGGTGGCCAAAGTAGATCAAAAATTTGAAAAATGTTGAAAATTCATTTTTTCCATGTTATCATGCAAGACAATGACAAGTTCTAGGTAAGGTCACTTCGATAGAAGACCCCCCTACACTTAAGCTAAACATTGTCCTCAATGTTTAAGAGCATGGAAGTATAACAACTTCCCCTACACTTATGACAATGAATAGACTTTGCTTAACCCAAGTTAAGGAAAGGACAACTATTAGTGAAATCATGTTTAAGCACAAGGTGTCAATGAAAATTCACTAAAGTAACGAAGTGAACCGGATACAAGGGCCTCCTCCATAAGCTCCAAAGCAAGAGATGAGTGAGCAACCCTACAAAACAATCAAGAAGAGAAAAGAAGGTCTCCCCTACACTTATCTCCAAGTCTATGCCTTTATTTCTAACCTACAACACTCTAAACCTAGTTATACGATGCTTGAGTTAATGAGTCTCTAGCTCAACTCGTCCCAGACTTAAAAGTGTCTAAAACCTATCATGGAGAAGAAAATTTTTGCCCTTTGTAAGAAAAATCTCCATGATGAGGTAAAACAAGTGTTCATTTATCAAAACTCCATAAATATCCACCAGGATCAAATACATAATTACCCTCCCACTTATAACACAATTCAAAAACTAGCTTCCCAAGCAATGGTGAAAAGAATGAGGTGTAATTCTCGAAAATGGTTGCCCATATGTTCTTCCCAAGGTGATAGGGTAAAGCTCTCAAATCTTTCACAAGGTTTCCTTTTATTGCATCAGGTGGATACTGAGATGGTTTAGCAAGCTCTATGCCAGGATCAAAAATCCGTTCCTTGATGGGAAAACAACAAGTGATGGTTGCCTTAGAAGATTCTCCTTTGTAGTTCACATGGTGAGAGAAATATTGTAGAGTGATTGGTTGTAAAAAGGTTTGGGTGGACAAAGAAGGTAAAGGATCTTCAAGCAATAAAGATTCTAGATAGAGTATGTCCCCCTCCTCATCAAGATAACCAAGAGTATACTCAAAAGATATATCCTCCAATAAAAACTCATCACTCTCATCAATGATAGAATCCTCCTCATCACCATAAACATCATAGATTGGTCTATCAAAGATGGGTGATCCCTCAAAACCAAAGGAAGTATGATCATCAACAAATGGAGAGTCACAAGTAGAAAGCTCATCATCACTATAGTCATCATATGTTGGTGAATCACAAAGAAAAGATCCCTCATTACTTAAGTCCTCATCAAAGTGATTAGTATGGTGGAAAAGTGGGGTGTCATATGGAATTTCACTAAAGTTTAATTCTTGAGGTTCATAAAAATCCAAAGAGGAAGTAATGGAAGCAATGGTCTCAATATGAGGGTAATCATAGTCTCCACTTGAGCAAGCTTCATAAAAGTACTCTTCACAAACTTCATCAAGAAGATCATCTTGTGTTTCCTCCTCATGCACAACATCAATATGTTTTACCGCTTCGAGCTCATTAGACTTTTTAGACAACTTCCCCATGTTAAACACAACTCTCTCGTCTCCTACCCTCATTGTAAGTTCTCCTTCCGCCACATCGATTAAAGTACGACCCGTTCTCAAAAATGGCCTACCAACAATCAAAGGCACTCTAGGATCCACATCATAATCAACTACCACAAAATCCGCGGGAAATGTAAATCTATCAACCCCAACAAAAACATCTTCCGCAATTCCCACCGGATAAGCTATAGTACGGTTGGCCAACTCGAGAGTCATCTTAGTAGGAGTGAGCTCGGGAAGTGAAAGTCTCTTCCAAACCGATAATGGCATAAGATTTATGCTTGCTCCTAAATCCGCTAAAGCCATACAATTTTCCACCCCCGGGAAATTGCAAGGAATCAAAAATCTCCCCGGATCTCCAAGCTTAGTAGGCAACTTCTTAAGCAAAACCGCGGAGCAATTTTCATTCAAAGAAGCATTAGGCAAATCCACCAATCTTTCCTTGTTAGAAAGCAAGTCCTTAATCATCTTAGCAAACTTAGGCATATTGGCTAAGGCTTCCGCAAAGGAGATATTGATGTTAAGTTGCTTGAACATCCTCAAAAAGTTAGAAACTTGGATATCATCCTTGTTCTTAAGCTTTTCTTTTCTCAATCTTGAGGGATAAGGAAGACTTGGTTTGGGTTGTGGTTGAGGTGTGGATGAAGGATTTTCCTTATTGAGTGTTTCATGAATAGGCTTTGAAATTGGAGAAATGGGAGCAATTTGAGGTGGTGAAGTAGAGGTAGAGGGCTTGTCACAAGTAGGAGCACAAGTGGGTTGAACAATAGTAGGTTTAGGAGGTGAAGGATCCTTTGTTGTTGTTCCACTCCTTGTTGTAATAGCATTGACATTGGCCCTAGGGTTTGTTTGTGTATTAGAAGGTAAAGCCCCTTGTGGTCTTTGAGTTACCGCCACTAAAACCCTATTGATTTGTTCCTCCATTGTACGTTTCACTTGGTCACTCATTCTCTTCTCAATTTCACGCATTTTCTTGTCAACATACTCTTGAGTCTCTTGCATCCCATATCCTTGATTTGGATTTTGAGGGTAAGCTTGATTTGGTATTGGAGCATATGCTTGATTGGGAATAAATGGAAGTGGTTGATTAAATCCTTGTTGTGGTGGATAAAAGGTATTTGCTTGAGGTTGAAATTGATTGGGTGCCTTGTAGTTATTTCCTTGGTATGGTGGTCTTTGCCCTTGATTCCTTGTTAAAATTTGAGGAGGATTTTGTGGAATTTGGGTGGGTGGTTGGGGTGGGAAGCCGGGTGGAGTAAGGTAATTTTGGGATTTGTAAGAAAGGTTATTTGGATTGATATTAGGTTTGAAGTGTTCACGGTGTTCCTCTTGGTAAGCATAGCATTCTCCTTGATACCCTTGCACCTTATCACATTGTTCATAAGAGTGAGGGCCTCCACAAGTAACACAAGAAATGGTGATGGCATTCACATTATTTGAGGAATTGTTCAATGTCATGCTCTTAAAATTTTGAACCATGTCATGAGTCATTTCTTGTCCTTGTTTGACTTGTTGAAGGATCTCTTTAAGAAGTTGGATGTCACAAGGAGTTTGAGAAGTATTTTGGATAACATGAACCCTTTCTTCAAATGGATTGTTTGTTTGAACCATTGCCTTAGTCTCAATAATGTTCAAAGCCTCGTGGTATGTTTTAAGAAGAATACTCCCTCCCGCGGAAGCATTTAGTGAATCTTGATGGTGAGGTTTAAGGCCATTATAGAAGGTATTGATTTGGTTTACATCATCCAATCCATGGTTAGGGCATCGCCTCAACAACTCACTATACTCTTCACAAGCATCACTAAAGGATTGACTAGGTTTTTGTGCAAAGCCCATAATTAAATTCCTCAAAGCCATAGTCTTTTGTGGAGGAAAGAATTTGTTCAAAAACTTAGTGGTAAAACCGTCCCATGTGGTGATACTATCGGGTGGTTGGGTGTCTAACCAATGCTTAGCACTCCCATCTAAAGAAAATGACACTAACATCAATCTAATGACCTCATGTGGAACCCCATTATGCTTAATGGTATTGCAAAGTGAAAGGAATCTCTTAAGGTGAGCATGAGGATCCTCATTTTGTTTTCCCAAGAAAGGTGATAAAGCAACCATATTGATCATAGATGTATGTAGCTCAAATGTGTTAGCGGGAAAGTCGGGAATCTTAATGGCACTAGAATATCCATGAATGTTGGATTGCATACGTTCATACAAAGTACGATTATCAATAGCCATGGCTTCTTGTGGTGGTGACAAAGCACGATTCTCGTGATCGGCTTGATGGACGGTGGTGGTCCTACTCTTTCTCTTTTTCTTCCTTTTCGGAGGAAGAGGTTGTACACCAATCGGTATTTGTGCACGCCCGCGAGTGAGCATGCAACTCAATACGAGGAATGAGAGAGAAGCTCTCGTGTGACTTTGAAGAGAAATGGATTATCCTCTTCGAGTTTCAATATTAAATATCCACAAGAAAATAACAATATATGTATTTACTACTTTGGGTGCAAGACCCTCAATGAAGCCTTCCTTCTTAGAATACTCCCAAGTGAACGGGGGGTTAGGTGGCGCGAAGCACTTAAGTACCTATTGACCCTTAGATGGCATTTTATAGCACATCGCCTTTCTATTCACTTAAATGTTCGTATTCTTCGAATTGTTGCTTATTGAGAGTATTTATCTATTCTTGCTTTATTTTGTTTGATCGATACACGTGTCAAGGACCGGAGCGCCCCTCAACACGGTGTATTGCCTCGGCAATACTTATGGAAGATATGTAAATTGATTGTTCTTATACGTATACGTATTTACTTATAATAATATATGGAAAATATTTTTGTATTTATGAGTTTTTTAAAGGAAAATACTATATGTACATAAAAAACGAAAGAATCCAATAATATATATTTTTGGGTGCAATCTCTTAGGAAAAAGATTGCTTTTTGGATTTTTTAATTTTTTTGGTCAATTCTTTAGGAAAAGAATTGTTTTGTTAATTTTTTAGTTTTTATATATTTTTATATTTTTGATTTTTTTATTTGTGTTTGATTTATAATACGTAAAAATAACGTTCACAAAGTGAACGGATCCCAAAAGCCAATGAAAACCGTCAATCGATAGTCTCTCGTGTAGTCAAAGAACCGGCAGCGGCGCCATTTGAAATATAGTATAATGCAGTTCGTTTTCTCAGTTCTTAACCAATAGAAAGTCCAACCAATATCGGATTTTTAATTGTTCTTGGTTGTTAAGCTTGCTTGGTAATCTATTGCTAATTCAACAAATGCTTGCCAAAAGGAAAAATAATACCTACGTATATGTAAAACAAATTGCAAATACCACGTTTTTATTCAAGTAAAATTTAAAATGCAAAACTTGAAACTAAAGGGACTGAAATTGTAAATTCTATGAAATGTAAATGCTTGAAATGTAAATTCTAACAACTATAGGGACTAAAAATGTAAATCTGTAAACTATAAGGATCAAAAATGTAACAACTATAACCAACTTGCCAAAAATGTAACAATTAACAAACTACTAACTGAAATCTAACAACTTTCAAAGTCCAGGGACCTAAACAATGCAAACCCTAAATACTTGGAAGATTAGCCAAGTTTTCAAAACTGATAGAAAAGAAAGGACCAAAGTGCAATTTTGTAAAGTTTTTAAGTAAAAACGGGACACAAGAAAGAATAAGCTCGTTTGAGCTTATTACTAAACCAAATCAGATGAAACAACTTGCAAAATGCTTAAAATCTCATTTAAGCTACGTGTGTTCAAGGAATTAAGCTAAAGATCAAAAATAAGCAAATGAGTGCTTATTGATAAGCTCAAAATAAGCTCTAGCCAAATCTAATCAACCACAACTGGATTTTTCTCTTGAAACTGAATAAGCAAATGATTTGAAGATTGGGAAATCAAACCAGAACAAATTTCATCCAGTAATAAGCTCTAAATCTGAAATAAGCTAAAAAAAGCTTATGTTGACCAAACGTTGACCAAAATTTGCAAAAAGCTCAAACTTTCAGAAATTGACTAGGAACACTAACTAACTGATTTTATGAAAGAAAATCACAAGATTTGTGAAGTAGATATGGAGATCTAAGAAAACAGTAACAAGCTTTATCACAGAGAATGAGCTTTGCTCAGTCTTGGACCAAAAAGCTATTTACCAGCTTATTAACTAATACTGTAGAAATTCCTTTTGGAATCTAAATCTTTATGATATAAGCTAAGTCTGAAAGCAAATTTGAGGAAATTTCATCTAGAAATGAATGAGAACTAGGCAAATGAAAATAGCAAGTTTTTAAAACCAAAGCTGAATAAAGGCTGACCCAAACTATTCAAGTGCCAATTGCCTGTTTGACTTTTTATTTGACTTGCAAATGACTTAAAACCACTTGTTATCACCTAAGGACTGGAAATCAACTCTAAAACACCAAATCTTAATGCTTGAAAACTATTATTAATCTACTCCCAAACACTCCTTTAACTGTTTTTTAACAAACTTTTTCAAATGCTTTTTAAGTACTGAATTAAGCTGATTTAAATGCTATAGCAGACTAGATTCAAAGATCAAAATGAAAGGTTTTAAAGCTGAAAACAATCAATTACCAAGGCTAGGACTACAAATAAGCTATTAGGCTAAAAAGTACTAAACAAAAGTAGTAACTACTAATTCAGAACACAAGTAAGCAGTTAACCAAACTTCAATCACAAAAACTCAATCAAATAGCAACTACTAACAAGTATATCATGCAGCCATCAGAATTAACTAGGAAAATAAGCATGCAATTGACTTGTTGAGTGGAACAAAAACAAGAAGCTTAAAACCTATTGAAGATAGCCTTTGAGAAGAAGAGGAGCGCTGAGCTCTCTTGCCCTAGTGATAACCACCACCTATCACTAGTATTCAACAAGAATCAATCAACTAATCAACTGGAAACCATCAAACTGCTTGAAAACTCCATTGGAACTAGGCAATGGCTGAATTATGATCAACAAGCTGGCAAACTTCACAAATGTCAGTTATGATCAATGATTGATCATAACAAACACTCAACAGTAACAATAACGTCCAAATGAAGCAAGAATCTGACTGGAATGAGAAGAACAGAATTGGCGAGAAGAACAGAATTGGCGGGAAAAAATGAATTTGAATTTTATTGCTAGAAAACGGTTACAAATCTGTTACAAAGGTAGTAACTAACTAACTGACTCAAGAGTTTGTCAGACTCTTGAGTAGTTAGGGTAAGATTGAGGGAAAAGGGAAAGGAAAAGTTAACTAGGTGTTATTTAGCTACTACTGAAAATGAAGTACAATCTATCTATTTATAGGCAAGAAGGGAGAGTTTGTTGGAGTTGGTGACGTGTCAGAACCAATCATAACTTGCCACGTGGAGAATTCTGCATTTAGCACTTTGAAGGTATGAACAATGATTTGGGGGTTCTTGATTGGATGGATGATATGTTAATTGAGTTGCACCATTGAATTCGTCTCTTCAAATCGATCAACTTTGGTGTTTATATCTTTCCCTGAAATTGCTTCTATCTCAAACGCGATCCTGGGAAAATTTCTTATTCTTGAAGATGACACGTGGCATTTCCTGGTTGGCTCTCATCTGGTCACACGGATCAATATCCAAAATTGGATAAAAGGATTATGGAGTGGCGCATTCTCATTGGTTGATTTAAATGAAGTGCGCTTTACTGTTCAGATTTTGTATTAAATGCAAAACGGCGCTAGTGGGCTTATGTGGTGATCCTTGTCCCACTTTTCTTGCAATCTTATTGGTTCTCTCCCTTTCACATGGATCCAGCTTCAAATTACTTTCAAAAATTGGCAGAACTAGTCCTTGTACTTGGCAGAATGTTGTTTTGAGCTAGGATCTTCATTCTTTTGACATATTTAGTCCTTTAACTTCCATCCTTGAACAAAAATGGTCCTTTGACTGAGTTGACTTGAGAGTTGACCAAGTTTGACTTGAATCTTGACTTTTCATTATTTGCACTTTAAGTCCTTCAACTTTCATAACTTGTCAAGATAGGTCCTTATACTTCAAAGTCTTGTCACTTTTGATCCTCTTTTGTCTTTTTCATCCATTTGAGCTTGATTTTTCCTTGTTTGCTTGAAAATGTATCTTTTTACCTACACAAGTGCACACAAACACAAACATACCACATAACACTGTTTTTGCCAAATAAATTGGTATTTTGCTTCATGTTTTAGGGTTATTTGTTGATAAAAGGATATGAGTTTAAGCTCATATCAGTGAATAAGCTTATTTGGTTGAATAAGCTTTTGAATTAGATGAAAGTTATGAATAAGCTTGTGAGTTAGATGATTTGGATTTATTTTGTTGAAATATAAGCTATCTTATTAGCTTATTTTAACGAATTATAAGGTTTTTTGAATAAGAGAGTTATGAATAAGCTTATTTTCGTTTGAATAAGCTGCATTATTAGGATACTTTTTATGTAGCTGATGTATGTTGAATTAAGCTTGATGTATCATATATGATACATCATTTATCATATATGATACATGGGTATCATATATGATGTTTCTAAATAAGCTTAAGTTAGCGTGAATTAGCTGTATTATTAGACATTTTTAACTATATTGCTGATGTAAGCTTATTATGTTGGATAGATCATATATGATATCTTATTTATCATATATGATAGTTATATGATATGTGATATATGATAGATATATCATATATGATATATGAGGTATCATATATGATATATCTAACATGCCATATAAAAAACCAGACATTGATATTGTACATGATTTTTTTTATAGTTTTGACCTATTGTGCATTTTGATATAGTCTGCTAGGTAATTCACTCGTTGATAAAATGGTGCCTAATATGTTCTTTCATCTTTTTTATTAATGCAGACTATTTGAACACAACAACGAGCATATATAGATGTGACAATTACATGGTTGGAGCAAAGCATGATGACGTGCACGCATATATGTAATGATAAGATGAAGGTGTCGTCGAGGCCAAAGAAGATTTACAAGAGAAAAGTGATTTGGTCAAAAATGAAGAAGAACTGATTGAAAATGAAGAATAGTAGTTCCAATAATAAGAATGTTATGATTTAGTTATGAATTGATTAGACTCTTTGTTCTTGTATCTTTTTTATTATGAATAAGTGTTTTAATCATGATTGGTTACATTCTATTTGAACAAGTGTTAAATCATCAATTGTATGCTCTTAAAAACTACTTTGTTATTTTATGAACAAATGTTTAATCATTGATTCAGCTGGCTCTTTGTTTTAGTCATGAAGTCAGCAAACCTTTTGTTGAATTTGTCAAAAATATTTGAGTATCATATATGATAATACATCATCATATATGATACTCATAAAAAAATATTCTTTTTTATTTTCTAGACAAGTGTTTAGTTATTAATTGTGCATACTTTTTGTTATAATCATGAATTCATCAGATTCTTTGTTTAATATATCCAAGTTTTCTTTAAGTGTCATATATGATAATGCATTATCATATATGATAGTGCATTATCATATATGGCTTAATTTATCAAACCATCATGACATAATACCAAGAAAGTTAATCATATTAACAAGACGTTGTACCAGATACCAATGGATTATAAAATTGTCCATATACTTCAAAACTCCATTAGGAGATTACAAAGAAAAAACAAACAATAAACGTAAAAAATTCTTGCTTCTTCACTAAGCTTCTTGGCCTTTTGGATGCTTGTAATATTCAACATGTCTTGTAAACAGCTTCCTCTACACAAAAAAAGAAGATTTAATTCAATTTTCAAGCACTAATCATATATGATATATTTTATCATATATGATATTTTAGCTTATATCATATATGATATAGTATATCATATATGATACTTCACAAAGATGTCATACTAAATATGTTCAGCGATATTAAGCCATAAAACCTTATAATTCACGAAAATAAGCTAATAAGTTAGCTTATATTTCATCATAATAAAGATGATGATAATCTATAAGCTTATTCACATTAGTTAGCTTTAAATTCACGTAGTTTCTCAAATAAGCTAGAAAAGAATAAGATGAATTATAAGCTTATTCACATCGAATAAGCTAAAAAAAAGATGAATCAAAACAAATCGAATGAACTTTACCTTATTTATGAAGTGGATGATCGATTTACGAAAGTGGGTGATCGATGCGTTTGATGTTTGTGTTGATAAATTAAGATGTAAATATGTGTACATGTGTGTGTGTTTAGTGTGTGTTTTAGAGAGAAGAAGAAAAAAGAAAGAGATCGATCCAGATCTGGGATGTAGAAGTGGGAGGGGTGTTAGGTGGGAGGGGTAAAATGACGAAACTACCCCTCCGCTTTTTTTTGTTTTTAATCTGGGCTGTTGGATGAGATGAGATGGATGGTCCAGATTTGTCCCCTTGTATCCAAAAGATACAAGGTATCTTAAATAACCGGACTCTTATCACAAAGACCCATTTACAAGGTTAATATCGAAGGTTTATATTTAGCATAACAATTATAAAATCCCTAATATGGATCAAAGAACATACAGCGGAAGCAAATTAACAAGATCTTTAATTAACACGATTATAATTAATCAAGGTTAGGGTTACATACCTTTATCCTAGCAAGATCTACAAGTCGACGAAATGGTCACCGGTAGAGATAGATCACGAACACCACCAGAATGTAATCTAAAGCAAGATTACACCACGATCTTGTACACACGTGATACGGCGAGTTAACCGTGAGTCTAGCACGAACAAACCGAGCTTCCAAGTCTATGGAAGATCTACCCAACAACCCTAGAGAGGGGCTAGGACTAGATCTAGAATAGCTTAACAAAAATTAAAAAAGAACCCTAATTTAGGGTGTTTGGCCGCCGGTTTTAGAGCAAGAGAAAGAGAGATGTGAGGTGAAAATTATGAGGCTTTTGGTTTGTTTATATATATATATATATATTTTTTTTAAATTTTTTTTTACCAAACACTTTTATAAATATATATTAAATTAAAAGTTTAATTACATAACTGTAGAAGGCAAGCGAGCAACAAGCTGCGCCGCAAGCCCTTTTTGAATTACAAAGCTAATTCTAGTAAAAATCACATTTGTGGATTTAGGTGTCATAACGTTGCTATTCATAACGCGTTGAACTCTATTAAGAAACTCCACTGCTTCAGGTGCAAGAAAACCGAAGGTATCAAATGCAAAAGGAATAAACACGTGTTGATTTTCAATGCATGCTTTTTCGTGTTTTGTCACTTTACATGAGGCGGCTTTCAAAGCAGCCTGACCCGCTGTAAAACCCCGGCTACTCATCCCCACAAGAGGAGAAACCCCATTCAGATCCACACATGCATGTTTTCCTCCAACCCATCCAAAAACCAGAATGTCCGTCGGTCTGAGTGTGGATCTTCCATCTACCGGGTCAGTCAAGAAGTTCACATGTGCTTCTTTCTTGGCGGAGATACCAGCACGTCTACATATGTCAAAAAGAACGTCTCTAACCATATCGTGTCGATACTTGAAGCCCGTGAGCTCTTTACAATGAACCGCATGTTCCCCAAAAGAATCCAAACATGCCTTGCGACAAACAGGGCACATTGTATCAGCCGGAAATAATGGGATCATGAGGCGATACTTAAGAATAGAACGGTATTCCACTGGTGACATATATTGACCAAGCCCGTCTATAGGGATAACTAGTAGGAAATCCTGAGCATGTGAAGCGCGTAAACACTCAAAAACCGCTTTCTGCCTCAAAGTCATATCAAAGTGGACCTCCATATCCTTGACCATTTCACTAAAAAGGGTAGTCACCAATGTTTGTTGGGTTTTAGAGGGGGCGGTATCCTTATTAGTGAAACAACTAAAATCAAAGCTTGGAATCTTATCACGTAGACAAGCTAAACCAGAAGCATAATCATCATCCATACCACATACGCCACTGTCACATAAAATGTGATCTTGTAACACCCAAGATTGGGCCCTCGAGGCCACAAAAGCATAGGAGGAGGCCTCTTTTGTCGAGTACAAACCCAAACCACCAAGACGAATGGGTAAAGAAGCAAGTCGCCACTGTAAGTCTCCAAAGAATGGCCCTCCACAAACCACTATGTTCTCAATTGACCCACGCAAACCCTTGTCAAAAAACAAGGCCGCATCCTCCATGTGTAAAGGTTGGCAAGTCCTTAGCCCAAAAAAGAGTTTGGAAATACCCATTCATGATCGAAGTAAAAGGAGCTCACTCTGCGGGTCATGTAACCGTGGAAGAAGGCTCATCAAATCAACTGCATTCGCGGCTCTCCTCATGGCCATCCCTCTAATAAAGTTGGCGTCTCTACTAACAGCTCCCCCAAGAAGCTTCACACCCGAAGACGGTCTCCGAATATCAATAGGAAACAAACCATCACGGACCTTCACACCATTGCACGAGGGCTAAAATACCTCTGTTTTCTTGATATTAAGTTCAAGACCCAAACCTGGACCACTCACCTTTATAATGTCTAACACCTTGGCAACCTCTTCTGACTCTCCAATAACAGTTCCATCATCAAGATACCAAACATGAAGAAGAAGCTTGCAATTGTCTCTGATATTATGTACAAGCTGGTGTAATACAAGAGCGAATAGAAGAGGTCCCAATGGGTCACCTTGTTTCACCCCCGTGGCAGACCTGATATATGTGTCTCCTATATACAATCTCGCTGCTTGCCCATATAAGAAATCTACCCACAAAGAAATAGAGGAACATCTCACCCTAACCTCATGGAGTAATGCTGATCTATCTACAAGGTTAAAAGCATTTGAGAAGTCCACAGTGAGCATTGCAAGAGACCCATCATTATGGTATTCACTCAACACCCTATTAGCGCTATGTAAAATAGCCTCAGCGCCACCCGACACTTCAACTCCAAACTGGAAATCAGAAAGGTACTTGGACATTTCTTTACACACACCTTTCATAGCAACCTTGTTGCTCGCTTTAGGCCGGATATACATCACCTCCAAAAGAGGTTTTCGGAACTTTTCCGACTCCTTCTTTTAGCTTCTTTAACATTCTATAGCGGTCGTTTAATACTTAACTTTTAATTACTTAACGATCGTTAGCTACGGTTTGATTTAATAAATATATAATAAATATATTTAATAAATAAATTAACTCTTCACGTAATGTGTGCAATCCCGTGATCTCGAGTTCGATCCTATCACACGACTATCGATTTTTAAGTCCATAAACTTTCAGCTCCCACTTGGATAAAATTCGAATATCGTGATCACATTGATTAGCGTCTAGTTACATTAACAATGTCACTAGTACAACTCGAGTAAGGTTTCCTGGACAAAACCCTTTAATGATAATATAATCATTATTATTATCCTTTCATTTCAAATAGATTGTTAATAAGGATATGGATCTCAATCATTCCTTTCATTAACTATTCTGTTTCTCGTTTACGGATATAGCAAGATTACCAAAACACATTTGGGTGTGGCCACAAAAACATCTTACTACTCCCCCGAGGGGCCCAGCTGTATTTATACTTCAAAATAATTTGAAGGAAACGAATCCCATTTTGACTACAAGCAAAACACATGAACTTCGCAACACTTCTGAAAATAACCCTTATAACTACCAGTTACGTTTAGCGTTAGGTTATCTCACAAAAATGCACTACATTCAATGCAGTTTTCTGGTATCTCAGGTCTAAGGATAACTATTTATGATTTACTTAATGACAAAGATCCATAAAGTAAAATCATATAGTTGGGATAAGTCCAATATTTGATCCATCAAATATCATCCAAAATTGACCAATATACTTTCAAGTATACTCTGTCACTATTTTGAATTGTCTTAGTTTAATAATACTCCCATATTATTAATCGACAACAGACATTTAGAAACATCATAATGCTCATGGATTAAAACATGTAAAATAGGATACAAAATCAAATAACAGAAAAATAAACGAAATCCAATCTTTATTTCATCAATTCAATAATGTCTTACATCCTTTATCCAAATACTAATCAACAGATTTATTGCATGAATTCGCTAGCTAGTTGCAGCCCAATTGCCTTGGCATGCTTAACTACCTTTGGCCTAGATAAAGCCTTAGTAAAAGGATCAACTACGTTATCATCTGTGTGAACTTTTATTAATTTTATTTCTCGAGCTTCCACTTGTTCTCGAACGTAGTGATATCTACGTTTAAAGTATCTGGCGCCTTTTATAACTCCAGGGTCATTGGCGAATATTATTGCAGCAGAATTGTCGCAATATATATCAATAGGTTCTTTAATTGAAGGCATCACTCCAAGATCTCCAACAAACTTCCTAATCCAAACAGCTTCCATTGCAGCTTCTGAAGCGGCCATGTACTCCGATTAAGTCGCATGCATAGCAATGGTTTTCTGCTTACTGCTCTTCCGGTCAACTGCTCCTCCATTGATGACAAACACGTAACCCGTGTAAGACTTCGTATCGTCTTTATCACATTGCCAGGACGCATCACAGAATCCTGTTACATTCAATTCTGTGTCTGGTTTACCCCCGAATACCAAAAACATATATTTTGTACTTCTCAAATACTTTAGAATATGCTTAACAGCAGTCCAGTGGAACTTTCCTGGATTCTGTTGGTATCTACTGACCAAGTTCTGAGCAAACGCCACATCAGGCCTTGTGCATCTTACAACATACATAATAGATCCTACAGCCGAAGCATAAGGCACCTTTCGCATGTAAGCCACCTCTTCAGGTGTTGATTCATCTTTCTCATGACTTAACTCATGCTTAACCTCAATCGGTTGAAAACCTTTCTTAGAGTTATGCATGTTATACTTCTTCAATATCTTATCAATATAAGCATCTTGACTAAGACCAATTAACCGCCTACTCCTATCTCCATAGATTTTAATTCCCAGAATATATGCAGCATCACCCAAATCTTTCATAGAAAAACATTTACCAAGATAATCCTTAACTTCCTTAAGTCTTGGAATGTTACTTCCCATGATTAATATGTCATCGACATATAAAATTAGGAACACTACATTACTCCCACTAGCTTTGCGATATACACATGGCTCATCACGATTTTGAATAAATCCGAACTTTTTGATTTCTTCATTAAATCGCTTATTCCATTGACGTGATGCTTGCTTCAAACCATAAATAGATCGTTGAAGTTTGCACACGCGTTTTGGATATTTAGGATCAACGTACCCTTCCGGTTGTTGCATATAGATGTCTTCATCTAAGCGACCGTTCAAGAAGGCAGTTTTAACATCCATTTGCCATATCTCATAGTCATAGTATGCTGCTATAGCTATGAGAATCCTAATAGCTCGTAAGTCTGCTACAGGAGAAAATGTCTCCTCGTAGTGTACGCTAAAAGTTTGTGTAAAACCTTTAGCTACTAAACGTGCTTTATAGGATTGTATTTCACCATCCATGTCGGTTTTCTTCTTGTAGATCCACCTATTTTTCACTACTTTAGCATTTTTAGGTGCATCCACAAGAATCCAAACATCTTTGATTTCCATGGATTTCATTTTCTCATTCATTGCAACTATCCATTTTGATTTTTCTGGATCAGACATTGCGGATCGATAGTTAGCAGGTTCACCAAGATCCCCTACTTCCTCCTCATCATCCTCTATGTAAAGACATAGTTTGTCCGGCGCACGTATAGTCATTTGAGACCTACGTGGAGGAATTAATTCCGGTGGAACACCCAGACTTTCTGGTTCTACAAGAATTTATGCGCTAGTATTTTCAGAAGGCAATGTATCTTCTTGAATTTCTTCAAGATCATAATTTCTCCCACTGAATTCTTGATTTACAAGATCATTTTCAAGGAAGTCTCCATACCGAGCCACAACTATTTTGTTCTCAGTCGGATAATAAAAGTAGTAACCCATAGTTTCCTTAGGGTAACCTATAAAGATACATTTTACTGAGCGTTGTTGGAGTTTATCTCCAGAGTCACGTTTTACATACGCCTCACAACCCCAGATTTCAAATAAGACAAATATGGCTTCTTGCCATGCCATAGTTCATATGGTGTCTTATCAACCTTCTTTGTGGGAACCATATTCAGAATATGAACAGCAGATTCAAGAGCATAATCCCAAAAAGATAATGGTAAAGTTGTAAGATTAAAAATAGATCGCACCATATCTAATAATGTACGATTTCTCCTTTCAGATACACCATTTTGTTGTGGAGTATATGGAGAAGTAAGTTTCTGAACAATTCCATTCTCACTTAAATAATCTTTAAACTCTTGACTTAAATATTCACCACCACGATCAGAACGAAAAGCTTTAATCTTTTTTCCGAGTTGTAACTCTACTTCTGCTTTAAACGTTTTGAATGTTTCAAACACCTCATGTTTATGCATAAGTAAATAAACATAACCATAACGGCTATAATCATCCGTAAACGTCAAGAAGTAGCTAGCACCTTTCCTTGACACATGTCTAAGTGGTCCACACACATCAGTATGTATCAAACCAAGTAGTTCAGTAGCCCTTTCAATATTGCTATTAAAAGGTTTCTTGGTCATCTTTCCAGAGATACAAGATTCTCATTTATCAAATGATTCATCATTGATATTTTCCAAAAGACCATCACGTTGAAGCTTTTGTATGCGAGTCTTCCCAATATGGGCAAGTCTACAATGGCAAAGATACGAAGAGTTCTTGTCTAACTTTCTCTTCTTATTCATGCTAAAAACATAATTTTCCTCTTGGAATTATTATCATGCATGTTAATTTTAAAAACACCATTCACAGAAATTGCATCAAAATAGAATAAACCATCTTTGAAAACATAAATTCTATTATTTATCAATTGTGTGATTAAATCCAAGATCTAACATACAAGAAAAGGAAATGACACCCCTAACAATTGAAGGTGCATAATGACAATTATTTAAAAACAGTACTAAACCCGAAGGTAAAACTAATTTAAATATTCCTATAGCTTCAACCGCTGCTTGTGCGCCATTACCTACTTGCAGAAATTGTTCCCCATAGGAAAGCTTCCTCTTCAACTCAAATCCCTGTAGGGTATTACAAATGTTAATACCACATCTCGTATCATATACCCAGGAGTTTGATTTGTATGAAAGATTAAATAACTCTATCATAAATAAGTTACCTGAAGATGCTGCAGCAGCTAGCTCAGCCTTCTTCTTATGTTCTTGCATTTCATGGAGATAGAGAGAGAAATTTCTCTTCCAGTGTCCAGTCATCTTGCAGTGGTGACAAGTCTCATCTTTCTGAGATTGACCTTTCTTGACAAAGTTCTGCTTTGGTTTTGTTGGAGTCGCAACTTGTTTGCTCTTATCAACCTTGCCTTTGCCTTTCTGCTTCTTATTCATTTGCGGTTTTGGTTTCGTTACTCTACCCTTTTGCACATAAAGTACTTGAGGAGTAGCAGTGGATGCCTTATCTTTCAACCCCTTTTCAAAGTCAATGAGCATTGCATGTGAATCATTAACTGTCTTCCCCGTGCAATGCATATTATAGTTACGAACGAAATCATTGAAGTCCTTATTAAGGGACCTATTGATCAAGTTAATAGCCATATTATGATCAAAGGGTTGTCCTAGTGCGATGAGTTGTTCCATATAACCCCTCATCTCCATATAATGAGCACTTACGGACTTTCCAGAAGCTTGCTTGCAACTATGTAGAGCATCAACCAAATCATAGATCTCTACAGCTTGTGGCGTTTCATACACAACCTTGAGTTCATCAAGCATTTGCTGAGGTGGAAATAGCTCATAATTCCTTTGAAGTGATGGAGCCATTCTCCCTAACATTATAGCAGCCACCTCATGGTGCTTCTTAACGTTAGCAGCGTGTTGAAGCCTTTCCGCATCAGATGCTCCTTCAGCAAGATCCTCAGGAAAAGGAGTTTCCAAGATATTGATAGTACCCGCTGCTCTCAATACAATTCTTAGTGAGCGATACCAGTCATTGAAATTAGGGCCAGTAAGTTCAGGCCGTTCAAAGAAAGCTTTGAACGCCGAGCTTATTGTCAGATTGCTTTCGGGTTGAGCCATTTCTACAGAAATAAGTTCAAACATTATTATTTTTGATAATACAATTCAAGAAAATAAAATTACCCCGGTAATGAAACCATAGTATTTTCCTTGAAAAACTAGAATCCATATTGACATAGATTTATCACATCAGTTGATCTGCTAGTGACAATGTATTCAATACAGTAACTTGTCGAACAATAATTGACAAACAAATTTGCAATTTCTAGATACGTTAGGGATTTACATTGCCAAAATCATTTTGCATTGTAAACATGTTTTATCCCTACTTTAAGCCTTAAGTTTCCAGTTCTTACTGAGTAACTCAATTAAGTCGACTAATCTAAAGAACGTAAAACCTTCATGTACAATCTTATTCAGTCATGAAGTTTTCTCTTCATTACAACATCGTCCGATATCTTATATGACGATAATTGTAACTTCAAGTGTTCGTCAATTAGAGGGCATATGACTTAAATTTAAGGGTATAGATTTTGGTGTCAAAATCATGTATGAAGAAGCATGCATACATCTCCATAACATAAGTTTAATAAAACATTTAGTAAACTTTTTGGTGAGACTAAAAGTTCATCATATATTTGCAAGTTGAGGTATTGGTTAAACCAATTATAGATTTTACACACAACTAAATTCACATCTTATTTTTTCTAGAACTTAGCTAAAGCACAAAGTAATAACCTTATTCATTGTGTTTCGGATGTGAATTAATGCAGTTAAATCAACCTTAAAGAATTTAAAAAATAACAACCGTAGGTAATTCCAATTTTGACGCACAGGCGAGCCGGGAATTTGGTCAGCGCTGAAGCATAACACCTCCTTCCTTAACCGGGTACTTGACCAACGGTGCGTTATACCCACTTTATAGTTTGTCAAAATTGAGTAGGTCGTTAAGTTGCTATTGCAATTCTAATCAACACAAATCATATGTAATTTAGATCTCAAAACAATTCATTAATTTTGATAAGATTTAGTCCATATTATTTTTCTTAAAAAAACATTACCCTTGTTTACAACATACAATGTAAAAACGCATGAAAACAAGTAGTACAAAAAAAACAAAATCAAATAGCCACATGCATAACAATTTATTCAAAGAACATTAAATCTAGGGTTTATGAACATAAAAAGTCTTCCCTAATTTTAAAACTTTGAATCAAATAAAGCAAATAGCAATCAAAATTATATGATCCGTAAGAAACATGCATGTTTATTACGGATCTCCCACATTCTCTTAACAATTAAAAAACTACTACGGATCGTAACCACGCATGACATAACAATTAATTCATGCAAAATATCTAAAGTTTAATTACCATGTAATTTTAGGGTTTACTAAATTTTTTTTTATAAAAATTCGGCTGATCCGAATTAAAAAAAAACAAAAAACAAAAAAAAACTAATTTTTTTTATAAAACCTAAAAACAACATGTAATTATTAACACCAATCAATATTAGTTAAAAAACTTTAGATCTTGATAGTTAAAATCATGTTAACACGGCTCTCGATGCCACTGAAGGTTTATATTTATCATAACAATAATAAAATCCCTATTATGGATCAAAGAACACACAGCGGAAGCAAATTAACAAGATCTTTAATTAACACGATTATAATTAATCAAGGCTAGGGTTACATACCTTTATCCTAGCAAGATCTACAAGTCGACGGAATGGTCACCGGTAGAGATAGATCACGAACACCACCAGAATGTAATCTAAAGCAAGATTACACCACGATCTTGTACACACGTGATACGGCGAGTTAACCGTGAGTCTAGCACGAACAAACCGAGCTTCCAAGTCTATGGAAGATCTACCCAACAACCCTAGAGAGGGGCTAGGACTAGATCTAGAATAGCTTAACAAAAATTAAAGAAGAACCCTAATTTAGGGTGTTTGGCCGCCGGTTTTAGAGCAATAGAAAGAGAGATGTGAGGTGAAAATTATGAGGCTTTTGGTTTGTTTATATACACCTTGAAAACTTCTATTCCAAGGTTAAACAAAATAAAGCCACAAAATCTTTTCCCCTTTTCTTTTGTCTCCCCTTTAGGCCGGATATACATCACCTCCAAAAGAGGTTTTCGAAACTTTTCCGACTCCTTCTTTTAGCTTCTTTAACATTCTATAACGGTCGTTTAATACTTAACTTTTAATTACTTAACGACCGTTAGCTACGGTTTGATTTAATAAATATATAATAAATATATTTAATAAATAAATTAACTCTTCACGTAATGTGTGCAATCCCGTGATCTCGAGTTCGATCCTATCACACGACTATCGATTTTTAAGTCCATAAACTTTCAAATATAATAAACCACAAAGTTCATTGCCTAGTTACTAAAACAATTTCATTATTGATAATTCACATAGGGCGTAGACAAAAGTTTGTAATGGATGGCATAGCTATTTGCATAGGGTGCTTATTATATTAATGCATTTATGACAACATGAAAATATATTACAACTAAAATTTCAAATTCATTATCACCTTTAATATGATGACAAACTTGAAATATCTTTTATATAACTTGAACCACTTTAATAATAGACAGAATGTCACTAAGGCCATCCATAATGCAGTGCCATGGCATCATTTAATCAACACCATTGTACGACAGCTCGTCATATATTAGCATTGTGGCCTTCGTATGTTTAAAGAGGGTGTTTCTCTGTTTGCACTGTTATTATACCATGTTGGTAGACCCTTTTATTTATTTATGATTTCTCTTTTTAACTTTTAATGTATATGCAAACCCCACTTTTCACTAGTCTATTGCTTTTGTGAAAGAATCTTTTATATTTCTCTCTCCATAAACTGTGAATTAAGTTTAATGCATTATGAATTATTCTTATTATATGCATATGTGGCATCTATTATATTCAAAACAATTCATTTCATTAGAGATGCCCTAAAGTTCATATGCATTATATCACTTACTAATGATTCATAAAATGACTTACTTGTAAGAGAAGTGATCCTCTTTATAATTGACTGGGTTCTGGACTTAAGTCCATGTTGTACGATACAGAATATCACCAAAAATCATGTTATAAAATAAATCATTAGCAAGTGAGCGGAAGTGAAAAAACGGCAAATTTAGAAGTTTTGAGAAAAATCTCTCACTTTAAAAAAAAAATTCATTTGAAAAGTGAAAAACAAAGAACCTGTTTAGTAACATCATTTTTCAATATTTTTCAAAAATTACAAAATTTTCATTTCCTAATTTATATAGAAAATTACAAAATTCCGTTTTACCCTTTTCTAAATTTTCACCTCATACCCTCCATTGTTTTATTTAACTCATTTTAATAACACGTTACTTTATTCAGTATTCACCTTTCATCAATATTTTTACGTTTTCGTCATTATATGTACGTTTTTTTCAATAAATTTATGTTTTCGTCAGAAAGTTTAAGTTTTTGTCAGAAAATTTACGTTTTCATCAGTAAATTTACGTTTTTGTTTGTAAATTTACGTTTTCGTCTGTAAATTTACGTTTTAGTCAGAAAATTTACGTTTTCGTCTGTAAATTTACGTTTTTGTCTGTAAATTTACGTTTTCGTCAGTAAATATATGTTTTCGTCAGTAAATTGACGTTTTCGTCAGTAAATTTATATATTCGTATGTAAAATGTTTTCGTTACGTTTTCGTCAGAAAATTTATGTTTTCGTCAGTAAATTAACGTTTTCGTTAGTAAATTAACGTTTTCGTCAGTAATTTTACGTTTTCGTCTATAAATTTACGTTTTCGTCAATAAATTTACGTTTTCGTCTGTAAATATAAGTTTTTTTTCTGTAATTTTACGTTTTCGTCAGTAAATTTTAGTTTAGAATTTTCTGACGAAAACGTAAATTTACTAACGAAAACGTAAAACTAAATTTTCTGGAAAAAAAACGTAAATTTATTAACGAAAACGTAAATTTACAGACGAAAACGTAAAATTAATGACGAAAACGTAAATTTACTGACGAAAACTTAAATTTATTGACGGAATCTTAAATTTTTTACGGAAACATAAATTTTCTGATGAAAACGTATATTTACTGACGAAAACGTAAATTTACAGAAGAAAACGTAAATTTACTGAAGAAAACGTAAATTTTCTGACGAAGACGTAAATTTATAGACGAAAACGTAAATATACTGACAAAAACGTAAATTTATAGACGAAAACGTAATAATACTGATGAAAACGTAAAAAAAACTAATTAAAACGTAAAAAAAATACGAAAATGTGAAAAAAAAGACGGGAAAAAAAGACGAAAATGTAAAAAAAACTAGCAAAAAAGTGAAAAAAAGTTGAGCATGAAAAAATGGTTGAAAATAGTTTCGTCTAAACATTGTTTATTTTTTTTTAGAAAATGAAAAATATATCATCTAAACAAGTTTTTAAAATTCTCAACTCTTTTTTAGAAAAACAAAAACTCTTTTCTTCTCTATAAAATTGAAAACAGAAAATTATAAAAAGTTTTCCACAACTAAACAGCCTCTTAGCAATTTTGATGTAGTTGAATTTTTATTCAAACGACTAAGTCGAGATCCAGATTGCGAAACAACAACTATCGTGACATAGACCGATATAAAAAAGGTTTAAACAATGAGAATGAAGCTAGCTTTCTGAAAGCAAAATTTCCCAAATTTATATTAATATATTCGATACGTAAATATATTACAATTGTAATTGAATCTATTTTATTCTATTAAAAGAAAGTTTTTGTATATGTTATTTTTGAATAGATGTCATTTTACTATTGGTTAATGTTATAAAAAATTATAAAAGCTGATGTTTATTGAATTAATTTTTGTTTTTTATTAAAATTAATTATCAGTTAATAAAATTAAAAAAAAGCGCATCTTTTATTATTAAAGATTGTTTACAAGAAACCCACTTTATATAGCACACATAGCGTACAAACATCCTTCAAGAAAATCTTCAAAAACCGGAAAAAAAGCCAACGCAGACATTGAAGAACGAACCGCTTCTACAAGTTCCTATGTACTTTCAGAAACCCTAATCACAACATCTCGCCCATTAAATCTCCTAAAGCCCTACTCCCCTCCACACTATCTCATACTCTTCTTCATCAATAAATTTTTTTGCAGCCATGGAGCCTAACAAATTCACTTTCATTGATGAGATCGACACTAAAAAGGATTCATTAAAGATCAAAGTTAGGATAATCCGAATGTGGAGACAACCCTACACTACAGATTTGATTTTAATGGATGAGAAGGTATTTTGTTATTTTTTATCATTCACATAAAAGAATAGCCTGTTTTTTTAAGATTTCTAATGATTGTCCATTAATTATTTTAGGGAGAAAGAATTCACGTGGTTGTGAAGAAGCAATTGATACCTACTTTTGAGCCTCTTCTTGAGCAAGGTATTTCTTTTGTTATCAGCAAGTTTGGTGTTGCTGAAAATGATGGTCAATACCCAATCCTCAAACATCCTTTCAAGTTTAACTTCTATCGTCACACTACTGTGAAGAAGTGCCCTGAATTTCAAGGCTCACTTTATGGTTTTCGCTTTGTGTCGTTTGCTGGTATTTTAAACAAAGAGGTAGTTGGGGGAGAAGATGTTGGTAACTACTTGACTTTCATTTTTATCCCCTCAGTTAATGACAATAGATACGCTTTTATATCATCTTAGTTTTTCAAATGTTATTGGCAATGTTGTTTCTTGCGGAAATCTTGGTGTTTACAATAATCGTAATGTTAAAGAACAGAAAATGATGACTTTCGAGTTACAAGACTTGGAGTATGTGCTCTTTCTCTATAAATATTTGTTATCAAAAGGTTACTTTTTGACAAAAAAAATTAGTTCAGTTATAAGTTACTGACTTTTAGTCATTATTTTTGTTTGAACTGAGGTAATGTTGTTAGCTGTACCTTATGGGATGGGTTTGCACAATAATTAGCAGACTTTGTTAATGGCCATGAGAATGATGAATATGTGATAATGATAATTCAGCATGGCAAACTTCGTGAATGGAAAGGTAATATTTCAAAGCATTATTTACCAATACAGTTTTACATTCATTTTGTGAATAAGTATGACCATCTTTAATTGAAATAATAATGTACCCCACTTTTTAGGCTCTCCAACTGTTCAAAATGCTCTTTTTGCAAGCCGCCTCTTTATAAATGAGGATGTTGAGGAAATTCACGACTTCAAAAAGAGGTATGTCAAGTTTTTAAATTTGTGTCAATAGCGTGTTGTGACTTAAATGTTATGTAATGTTTTATTTTTTACAAATAGTCCTTTAGCCACACTTTATACCCTATAGATTATTTCACTTGATTACTTGTGAGAAATGAGTGAATGAAAATAACTGGTTTGTTATGATGTTTCACGAAATAAGATTTGCTTGGTGAAAGTAGGTATGATAGGTTTATAAGTCTGTATTGTCACATTCTAATTTGTAGATGTGTTAATATGTATTTTACTGATTATTCATCTATAGACATCAATTCCTTTTCTATACATGTCATCTTTTTATTTTTTTAACAGGCTAATTCTTAAAAATGGGCCAAGTTCTTCATCTCAAACCATAAGTCGGTTATCTAGCCAGACAGTTTATACCATTCGTGATGAGTTTCTGGCTAAAACTGAAAGGAAGTATATTGATGAGATTGGTGAAGTTAAAAAGGTAGCATATATGTTCATTTACGTGTAAAACAATTTTTAGAGTTGTGTTTATGTCTAATGTACCCTGTCCTCTTTGGCAGGAAATTATATGTGCAGTGCTTGGTACTATTAAATTCATTGAAGAAGAACATGGTTGGTACTATATTGGTTGTAGAAAGTGTTCGAGGAAAGTGGTTCATAAATCAGAAACGACCGAGTTTGAAGACTTTGTTGTAGGTGATGAGATTAATGACGATCCGTTGGTTTGTCGTAAGTGTAAAATAATTCGATCTGCAATACTTCCAAGGTAGTTAAGCTTAATAGTCCCCGTAAAGTACATGTATTTGATTTGTAGTTGCTTAATGATATAACTCTTTCTATTCTAAAATCGGGTTTAGAGTTCAAGTGAGGGTACAAGATGTTACTGGAACCACTTCATTTGTTCTAATGGAACGTTAGGTCTTCTAGTTGATCGGAAAATTTGCTGCGGAGATTCGTGCAAAACAGGCTGATGATGATAACTCGTTTCCTGATAACTTTAAAGATATGCTTGGAAAAAGGCTTATTTTCAAAATTAAAATTTCAGACATCAATATTATTAATAGCTCGAGCGTGTATACTGTGTCCTAGTTGTGTGATGATGTTAACATCATTCAAGAAATGATCACACAAGATGAGGCAAAAGAGGTGTTAATATGTATATGCTTAAATTTTAATATCTTAGTTTTTAGATAATATCATGTTTGAATCTGATATTGGTTATTGTTACTTAAGTTGTCGAAAAGCAGGTGTTGATGCAGATCTGGTGAAAAATGGTCTGTCTAAAGGTTGTCTTGACACAAAGGTAATACAACTTTTTACAATGATTTTTTACTTTCAATAATGACATTTGAATTGTTTATAAGTGAACTTAGGTTTGTCAATTCTTTGAAGGATGATGTGTCTGTTACCGGAGATTGGTTGCCTCCGAGTGATGTTGCTCCAAACAATCCATCAAGTCCTACATTCAAACGTGCAAGTGCAACTTCTGAAAAAGAATTTACAGGTGACCATTCTTCAACGAAGCGCAAATTTGTGAAAGTTAAGATTGAAAAGCCTTGACGGGATTTGCAATATTTGTTGATGTTTGGTTAATGCACTTTGTTGTTGTTTTCTATTTAGTTAGTGTTTGGACGCTTTGCAATCCGTTGTCATTTTGTTCAACACAATGAACGTTTTTCTCATGTAAGCTTCTTGCTAAGCATTTAAATGTTGTATTTTGGTTATGTTAAGGAACAAAAACCTTAAATCATAAATAACTTTTATCTATGAAAGTTAGTATTTTGTACGCATACTTTTTGGTACCCAGTGTATTTAATGGGTTATTTCTACATAAGTTATGTTTTAGTTCTACTTAAGTTATGTTTTTTTTTGTTATAAAGTGTACTTTAAAGTTCTGTTTGGATGATTATAAGTGGTATTTTTTGTTATAAAGTATTTTGTACCTTAGTCTATGTTCAAGGAATGGTTTATATACGGAAACAACTTAGTATGTGTTTCAATCTAAGAGATGAGCTGCAACCAGTGATTAAACATTTGGTGAGGTGTTAGTGTGTTACAGACAAGGAGTGAAACTTTATTTTGATCACGTTTGTTGTCAAATACAGTATTCTGTTACATATATGATTTTACTTTAGTTAATTTTATCGAATTACACTGGTATAAAAAGTGCGTTTGAATAGGAGCATAAAAGGTGTTTGTGAAAATGCTTGTGAGAAAATTTATTGTTTTTTTACATTTATATCCTCATAACTCGATTATTATTAGATTTTTGTTCTCTAATTTCGATAATTTTCATCTTTAATCATACTTTAGTTTAGGGATGAGCTCGGGATCAATCCCCTACGGATTTAGTGCTCCTGATTTTTTTCCGATCCAAAAAGTTATGTACCGATCCCGTACCGAACGGGATTCAGGATTCGGTACTGGTACGGGTATCGGTATCGCTACCGGGAACTCAGGATTTTCCCGTTTCTCTCGGGAATTTACCGATTTGGTACCGGTCGCATCCCGAATTAGTGGTCCCGAATTTTTTTTCACCTTATTTTGTAGTCCCGGTCCCATACCGAACATGATTTGGGTATCGGGAATCGGTACGGTTTCGGGAACGGTCCGGGTTCGAATTCGAGATTTGGTTCAAAATGCTCATCCCTACTTTAGTTCCATTTATGTCTCATAAACATCATTTGTTCAAGATTAATTATGTTATCTATCACTGATCCAATTTTTAATGAACTATTATAGATATTTTGATACCTACTTTTGCTTGAATTTTGTATATTAACATTTTTCAAGGTATCTACGATAGCATTTTTTGTTTCTAATACAATGTTATGGATATATTTTTTTCTCATGAGCAGTGTGTCTTGTTCAATTTCAGGAAAAACCTTTTCTGATCAAGAGTAATACAATGCGGTTTTTTGACTTTTTTCGCTTGATGTTTAGTCGTTGTACACTATGGAGTACGGCTGCTATAGTTGAGTCGTTGTGGTTGTCATTTTCATCTTCGAGTTTGCTTCAGGTATTATTTTTCTTAAGTTTATTTACTTTGTGACCAAGTGAGATATACCTAATCAAAAATGCAAATTTGTTCTTCATCTGCAAAACTTTTAATATACAATTCTATTCAATTGTGGTTGTCTTTTTCTAAGGAAAAATTATTTTGACTATCTTTTTTGGGTTTTCGACTCCCAAGTTACTGACTTGATTGAAGTTATAGATTAGAAATTTAAGAATTAGCAAAACCTCATCTATTACTTTTTTGTATGCTATCAAACTTCACAATTTCATTCTTTGTAGCATCGTATCTTTTACAGTTTATAAAGTCTAAACGAATCATACCATAAAATAAATGTCAAATGAACAGAAACTATTTAAGACATGATGTCTATTTTATAAAGTGCTCTTTACAAACAAGAAACATAAAATACACTATCTATTATATAATTATACAATAAGCAATTGAGTAAGCTGAAAAAAATGTATAAAAATGCATAAATATGTTTACTACGCTTTATTAACATATTTTGGTATTCTTCCTCTAAAATAACAGACAATGATGTTAGTAGGGGTAATCACATTTTTTGAGAAGACATATTTTTTAAATTATTAGACTGGTGGGAGTGGCACCAAACTCACTCACCGCCACCTCAGCACCACCTCAACTTTTTACCAAACTCACCCAAACTCCCCACAGGAGGTAATGGCACTCACCCAAACTCACTCCACATCACCCCATCTTTTTATTAAATATTTTTTATTCATACATTTTATTAAAACACGGGTACATAGAAATTAAAACATAGTATGAAATTAAAAGACGATACATAGGAAATTTAAAAACAACATTTAAAAAAACATAAATATAAAAAAAACTTAATAAATTAAGCATTGACATACAAATGCTCGACCAAATCTGCTCGAAGATTGTGATGTTTTTGCGCGGAGCTGATATGCCGCATAACTCGTAGCATGTGTTCTTGGGTTTGAAACACATCGTCCGGTTGAATTTCTTCTTCTGGGAACCATTTAGGAGATATTGCTTTTTTTTGAACTTTCGAACCATATTATGTAATATGATGCATGTGTACATCATATTCATGATTCTTTCTTTCCGTAAAGGTCGTGCAGGATTGGCTAATATGGCCCATTTCTTCTTCAAAACACCAAAAGCTCTTTCAATATCTTTTCTTACGGATTTTTGTTTCTGCTTATATAAAATCCTCTTATGGTCATTGGATGATGGTTCGGGAATTGTTTTAACAAGTGTTGCCAATTCCGGATATATTCCGTCTGTAAGATAGTATCCCCATGGATAGTGTACACCGTTAGCCACAAACTCCACCTCAGGTGCTCGTCCGGTTTTCAAATCATTAAATAAAGGGGACTGATATAAAACGTTGATGTCGTTGTTCGACCCAGAAACACCAAAAAATGCATGCCATATCCACAAGTCCTGCAACGCAACAGCTTCAAGTAAAATGAATGGATTCGGTCCATGATCTCGTCTAACATATTGCCCTTTATGGGCAGTTGGACAACCGAACCACTCCCAGTCTGTACAATCAAGACTTCCTATCATCCCTGGAAACCCGTGCTTTGCTTCATGATGCGCATAAAGTTTCTGAACATCGTTATACATGGGTTTTCTCATATACTCAGCTCCAAATATTTCCATAACAACACTACAAAAATGATCAAGTGATTCTTGAGAAGTTCTTACGCTCATTTGCAGATACTCGTCTAGAAAACCAGGATCGACGCCGTATGCCAATTGACGAATTGTCGATATGCACTTTAACAACGGCGAAATACCTTCTTTTCTGGTACAATCAACATAATTACGAAAGTATGCAGAATGGTGAGTCACTTCACTAACTATCCAGTTGAAAAGGGGGCGGCCCATTCGAAAAACCTTTTTAAACTCTTTCGCATCGTATCTTGGGTTCGCCGAAAAAAGACGCAACTAACCGATCATGAGCACCTATTCGGTCTCGATTTATGACGTTTCTTGGTACTCGATTAGTAATACGTCGTCTCTTAATAAAATGCAACGCTTTTTTAATAAAATCTCACTTGCGTTTCGTTGCGACTTCCGGATTTTCAGTGACAAAAAATAACTCGTATTCGTCGATATTTTCCATTTTTTTAGTGATTTGGGGAGAATGTGTGAAATGTGTATGGAATGTGAATGTGTGTTTGAAAAATAAGAGTTTTTGGTAGGTATTTATAAGTAAAAAGGGGTATTGGAATTTTTTTTTTTTATTATTTTGAAAAGTAACGGTTTAATAAAACATGTGGGGCCCATTTGTATAAACTCACCTGGGTGAGTTTGCCCTTGATTTTTTGTTTCCAGCGAAAAAGTCGCGCGCGAGTTATATGGGGGGGGGGGGGGCGCGGGTGGGTTAAGTCCCACTCCCACCAGCCTTACATGCTTTCCACTCTACACATGCATGACTCTTTGTTATCCCATCCAGTCAATGTTATTGGACATCACTTTTTCTTTATCTTTCACAATTATTATCATGTTTCATAGATTGCAAAAATAAAATTTGAAGTCTAAGGTGATTATATGCAATCTTAGTGTAGGTAATGGAGCTTAATATCATGAGTGAATTAAATAAGAGGAGGAGTGAGCATTCAACACACAGGTTAAGAGCCAAACGAACTAATAATAGTGTTTCAAGTTCATCAAAAGAGAATACAGTGCCTTTGTGTTTTGCCAACATTCAAGAAAATGTTAGATCTTTGGACATGAGGATTCCATTGTACGCTGGTGGTAAGAGTATATTTAGTGATCTATTCATGAATTCTTGATAAAAATATCTAACTTATAGTATCATTTTGTTGTTTTCTTACACCTTCTAATTTACTACACAGCTCCTACCGAGCAACTTTTCTATAATGTTGAAGGCCAGTCAAGTACAACAAATACAAGAAAAGTGTAAGCTTCAGTCACAATCCAATGGCAGAGATGTTTCAAATTGTATTCCTTTTTTGTTCATTGAACTTTGATTACTTATTCAGCTAAGTTATCAAACAGTTTTCTAAATTTATTCATACATCTTTGTTGCTTCTACAGTTTTCCAACCCTGTAACTCACCGTCTTTCAGTCGAACCAATAAATGTCCACCTATGCTTCGAAATAGTTCATAACATCTGTCACCTTTTGAATTCAGAACTCCACTCACAGACCCTTCTAATGGTATTAATTTTGCTTAATATACATATTTATATGTTTGTATTTAAATCGACACATTATTGGCTGTTGTAATCTTGGATATTGGTTTCGGATGCTCAAAACGCTGATAAAAAACTAGAAGTACTTTAAGAATTAAAATATGAATTTGCTTAACAGGAAGGAATATTCAGATGCAGCCACCTTATGAATTCAGGACTCCCTTCAAGGATGCTTCTAATGGTATACTTTATACTCTGATTTTTTTCATATTGTCGTCAATAGTGAATATGTACCATCAATGTGTTGTGGTTACATACATACTTTGTGATTATAATGAACAGAATACTAATTTTGTTTTCTAGAAATAGTTTAATGTATATTTATGACTGTGTTAAACAGGAAGGAATATTCAGAGTGAGTCAACTATTGGATACAGAACTCTGTTCAGTGAAGTTTCTAATTGTATTTTCGACTCTATGTTTTAGGCGTCAATGACATTGACCATTTATCCCGCTTAAGTGATTATATATTTAAAAAAACTGACACTTAACTCTTTGCAATTCCTTCCTTATATAAAAATATTAACATCAGTCGGACTGTTACTCCTACATCTTCAATCTCTCATGAAAATCAGGCGAGTGGTTCTAGAATGATGAATTTTACAGAATGTGACATTAATTGTACAGGGAAACCTACAATCTCTCCAAAATATTTAAATGGTAGTGTTTCTTCAATTATTTTTAATCGCCAACACTTATATTATATAATCTAACAAAATAATTTTTTATACACTTTGCAGGAATGACTTCTCAAGTTGAGTCAAGTCATGTTACCACCAACCAAATCTTTCAAGAGGGGCGGAGTATACCAACTTCTTTTGTTTCCTATGATCTTGTATCTTCTAGCAAAGGGAAACAAAAGAATAGGAGATTTAGTGTTTATAATATTCCAGCTTTTAATTTATCGTTTGCTGAGACTAAGAGTTATTTGGCAGGTGTTCAGAAAGTTTGTGGCATTTCTAAAGGTTATATGATCTATTTTATGTTTACATCTACTTAACCTTTTTTATACTAAATAAATTCTTCAATGATTTATTTCTAATGTCTATGTTGTAGATTATTTTGATCATGGAGATCCCACCTGTATATGTCGTGAATGTAGTGCCATGTTGTGGTGTGCTGAATCACTTAGAGGCAATAAAAATGGCAGGAGTACTGTGTTCTCTCTTTGTTGTAACCATGGCAAGGTTGAGCTTCCTAAAGTGAAAGATCCCCCCAAATATCTATGGGATTTATACAGAAACAGTCATCCAAAGAGCATTTAAAAATATCATAACATATAATACGATGTTTGATTTTACTTCGATGGTTGGAAAGGTTGATAAGGCAATTAACACAGGACGTGGTCCATATGTTTTCCGTCTCGATGGCCAAAATTATCATTGTTTAGGAAGTCTTCTTCCTACTCAGGGCTCTACACCAAAATTTTCATAACTTTACATTCACGACACAGATAATGAGCTTGAATATAGAAAAAATGATGTCAGGTATTCAAAAATTAAAATTACACTTGAACCTCTTATTTAATCAGTTACAAAATACTAATTAATTGTTCTGTTTTCTATTATTATTTTCAGATCTGCAAGTGATAACGCATCTTCGAGTAATGATACACTTGATCCTCAAATTATAAGTGATCATAAGGATACTTTAGATTCGGAGAACCCTTTGGTTATTTCATATAGAATGGCGGGAGACCGTTTCAATGAAAATGAGCAGCAACCTGTTAAACTAAAGCTTCTAGAAACAAGAAAAAAGGATGGAAGGACCCATAATCTTCCAACCGCACCTGAAGTTGCTGCAATTATCATTGGAGATATTGATATATCCTTTGATAAGAGAGACATTGTTGTAGAAACTCAAAATGGTTCACTAAACGCATAAGTGAACTGCATCCATTATATCTTCCTCTCTAATATCCACTAATTTTTCCAAAGGCATAGGATGGATATAGACTTGGCATCAAACATAAAGGTCTTCCAAATGACGCTAAAGGAACTAGGACAGATGTTACAATAATGGAATTAATGGAATTCTTGGCATTTATGATTCAAGATAGACCTAATGTTCCAAGATTATTACTTCTTGCAAGGAAACTTTTACAACATTTTTGTTTGGATGCACACACTATGATTGAATCACAGAGATCTCATTATATTCGGAATCAACAGAAGAAATTCAGATGTGATTCAATCGTAATATTTCAGCTGTTGTTGAAGAAGGAAATACAGAGGCTTCAACGAACGGAAAAGCTATAAAAATACCTTCATCATTTACTGGTGGTTCAAGGTATATGATGCAAAAGTACTTGGATGCCATGGCTCTATGTAAAACGTTTGGATATCTAGACCTTTTTATAACAGTAACATGAAATCCGAAGTGGCCTGAAATCACAAAGTTTTTGGAAGACAAAAAACTAAGTTCCGAGGATGGACCTAATGCACTATGTAGGGTTTTTAAGATGAAACTTGATCAAATGATCGAAGATTTCAAGAAGAATAAGTTTTTTGGTTCTGTTTTAGCAGGTATCTATATTTTTTTGTTCATTAGAGTATTTTTCATTTTCCTATATTTATTTCCATCTTTTCTCAATCATTGAGCCGAAACACTTTCACTTTTTACAGTTGTTTATAATGTTGAATTTCAGAAGCGCGGTCTCCCTCATGCTCACATATGTCTTTTCTTGGATTCCAATGCTAAGTTTCCTACTGCAAAAGATATTGACAAAGTGATATCTGCTGAGATTCCAGATAAAGATGAAGCCCCCGAGTTGTATCAGCTTGTGTGTGACTTTATGATTCATGGTCCTTGTGGTGTTCATAATGCAAATTGTCCATGTATGAATAATCAAAGAAGATGCACCAAAAGATATCGAAAGAGTTTAACCAGTCATACTACTATTGAAAAAGATGGTTATCCAATTTATATGAGGCGTGATAATGGTAATGTTGTTGAAAAAAGTAGAGTCACCTTAGATAATGGGTGGGTCGTTTCTTACAACAAATTCCTTCTTAAAAGATATCAGGCACATATCAATGTGGAATGGTGTAATCAGTCTGGTGCTATAAAATATTTATTTAAATATATCAACAAGGGTCCTAATAGAGTTACCGCTACTATTTATCATGGAAATAATAACTCAAATGATCAGGAAAAGGAAAATGTGGATGAAATAAAAGCATATTATAATTGTAGATACATATCTGCATGTGAAGCGTGTTGGAGAATTTATTCCTTTGATATACATTATAGAACTCCTTCTATAGAAAGGTTACCATTTCACTTAGAAGGTGAACAACAAGTTGTTTATGAAGATGATGCCGATCATTGTGAAGTTGTAAATAAGCCATCAGTTGCTTTGTCTACGTAATAAAAGCATATTATAATTGTAGATAATAAAAGTGTATTGTTTGTGGCACTTTCTTGCAGCGTATTAAGATCATTTTGCTTCCCCTTAGGAAGCTTCAGCGCCAACGAAGGCCTGGATATCCTATTCAAGGAAGAAGATGTTCATGTCGGGAAAGTTAAGTTCAAATTCAAAAGACATCAAGAGTTCACATAATTATAACCACGAGGTTAGGCGCGAAACTGAAGATCGAGTAATGTAAACATACATACGATTTTTTTATTTATGTACTATCACAAAATCCTTACTAAAACGCATATCCAATCAACTACTGATACAATGCATTTTTTCCGTGGATCGATAGGTTTAAACAAGATAAGGTGAAGATCCAAGCTTGGGAGATTCGTGAAAAGAGGAAAGCCGAGATGGAAATCAAAAGAATGGAGGTAACCGCTTCGTGTTTTTCAGTTTTGCGGTTACTAATAATACAATATATGAGTCTGATAGAAGAAAAAAAAACCCAATTTATATGGTGTTTGGGACTTTGGGATTTGCTTATTCATCTGCTTTTGGCAGTTTAACATAAGTTTAAGTTGGTACCAACTTACTTGAAGAAATAATGAAGTACTTATCTACTCTTTATCGGCTTATTATTTATTCCTGAACCTCATAACATCAAGAAATAATGAAACATATAAAGAATCAAAGATTTTTAACCTGTGTACGGTACTCCTCCTCTGTAGGTGATTGCAACTAATGGGTACTTTCTTGGACATATTCTTGAAGAAAGAACAAACTGGAACAATGTTATTAACTCATGTCAAGATGTTGTACTCAACACTAATTTTTTCACTTTCTTTTTTGCAAATGAATCCCATTTCCATCTCTCTACTTATTATTTATGTTATTTTGAAAAAAATAGGGATATTCAGTAATCAAGGCACTTTTCGCTTCGATCAGGTATGTTTCAAAGGGTTTGAGTTAAACCTTGAGTTCTAGACGGTTTAGGTGGTGTCATAAATTTGGTGTGCCTATTTTTGCAGGCCCTCGACACCTTTATTAAGGAGTTTGTTCAACTTGGACGACGATTGACATTTTTGTCTGAACAATCCTTTGGTATGCTTTATGTTTTGAAATAAGATTATCGTATATTGAAGTCACCACTTCGGTATCACGTCTAATAAGTTTGCAATATGTTCTTGGAATGTGTGAATAAGGGCAGATCATCTTGACATTTATTTAGTATGATATCCCAAAAGCCAGATTAGCCTAATAAAAAATGTAAACCCCGCTTTAAAATCCTTAAGATCATTAAATGCATGAATTTACGGTTAAATTTAAACTTTTTAGTTAATTAATATACGACATGAATCATGAACATTTAATACGAACATTACGTATATTAATTAATTATTATAAGTATTACGTATAACATGAATATTAATGCACGATAAGTATTCACGTAAAATACTTAAATCATACAAGACATAAAACACGAACATTAAAAACGAACACACACGGTGATAATTTAAGACACAAAAAATAAAAAAAAATGTGTATGAATGTGTGGTGTATGTGGCATCCAAAATAAGGGAAGAAAATTGCTTGGCCCAACCCAAATTGAAATCCATGTATTAACCAAATAAGGACTCCAGGAAATTTTCATAAAAACAAAACACAGTAAAATTACAAAACCCTAAAATCTCTTTCTTCCTTCTCTCTTTTGGCCGCAACATCAAGAACAACCACAAGGACGATTTTTGCTTTTTGATCTTTGATATTTACGGGTTCGTGTTTATGATTCAATCTTTTAAACATCCACGCATTCGGTATTTATCAAACCTTAATCTTTTTATTTTAAATATGATTATTTGTTCATGAATCTTGAAATCAAAAATTAAAAACATGTTATGGTAAAAGATTTAACAAGATTAATGGATTCGGGTGTGGGTCGTTTCGATCGCACGCAAACCGAGACCATGTAGGGTCTCGGTGGTGTTTGTTTTCCACCAGCCGCAACCCCTTTTGGGTCGGAGTTAGTTTTGTTGCCCAGTCGCAACCCCAACTGCTCAAGCAGTAGGGTGCGTAGCTCCATTAGTGGGAACCGAGGCCATAGCAGGTCTCGGTGGGTATGTAGTGGACAGCAGGGGAACGACAGCAGCAACGGCAACCCTGGCCTAGCCAGAGGCTGCGTCGCAGTAGTAGTGGCACCGACGCCACTGTCGGTGGCTGTTGTGTTGGTCAGCCGCAAGACACAGCCGACGGGTTGTGGTGTTGTGTTGTTTCGAGGCTAAGCCGAGACCTCCATAGTCTCGGTGGTAGGGGTGTAAACAAGCCGAGTCGAGCCGAGTACTGTCAAGCTCGAGCTCGACTCGAATACAAAAACTCGAGCTCGAAACTCGGCTCGAGCTCGACCGAGCTTTATATTTAAAGCTCGAGCTCGACTCGTCATATAAAACTCGAGCTCGAAACTCGATTCGAGCTCGATTATTTTCACATGTCATGCTCGAACTTGATAAATACTCGACATATCAAGCTTGACTCGACTCGATTTATTTATATAAAAAGGTAAAAAAATAAGCTTGGTAAGACTCGCGAGCTTCTCGAGCCGAGTATATTGGAGCTCGAACTCGACTCGAACATATACTCGAGTAGCTCGAACTCGAGCTCGAATCGTTTAAATCGAGTTAATTTCGAGTAATTTACGAGTCGATCTCGAGTACCTCACGAGTTGTCTCGGCTCATTTACACCCCTACTCGGTGGAGCTTTGATTGGGGTCGGTTAACACCAAGCACACAAAGGGGTGTTTGGCAAGATTTTACTAAACATGTATCTTAATTATGAATTAATTTAATTGTATTAAAACATGTTAATCAAATTAATTAATTTCCATAACTTATGATATAAGTTTATTTAAATAAAAACCATGAATTATGTATGTATATTTTATTTAAATAAAACTTAGGATAAAATTATTAATTACTTAATTATTCATGTACATTTAAATTAATTAAAACTTAGCTTAATTAAGTTATATCATTTTAAGGTAAAGTTTAATTATATTAATCATGCAGTATTATTAATTAATAATAACTTATGATAACATGTAATATCATTATTAATTAATAATTATAAGTTAAGACTAAATATTTAATAATTATTAAACTACAATATAATTAAACATGACATATTATAAGCTTATTAAAACTATATGTTATATCATTTATTTATTTAATAAGCCTATTATTAATTATGGAAATGTACTAATATGGTAACATACTAAATATGAAAACTTTCTATTTTTGGAAACTTACTAATTATGGAAACTTTCTATTTTTAGAAACTTACTATATATTAAAACCTGCTATTTTTAGAAAGTTACTCATTATGTTATAACAAGTACTATAACACTTAAAACATGAAATCCATGAATCTAAACACATGAAACATTAAGAATCACATGATTGAACAAGAACAAGTAAAACAAGTTAAGAACATGTCAAGTGAACTAAATAACAAGTATGTATAAGTAAAACAGACACTTATTCATGTCCCTTTATTATGTAGCTATCGTGAAGTCGGAGTGATCTTCCGCGTTCGCTTTCGTCTTCATTTACTGGACATAAGGTATGGATATTGCGTCCTTCAGTAAGGACACTTCTTTCCTATATTAGGATTCCCCGTTTGCAGCCATCTGTTTTCCACAGTAGTTTACGTGTCTTAAACAATTTCAGTATATGTTATGTTTATTTTAGATTGCCTGAGCTATATACATGCATGCCAGTTTCACCTAGTTATGGGGGTTCCATAACCATAACACTGGAGGCACCGGTGTTATGACTCTTCTGCGGTGAGAGTGATTGCTCGCAACGTCCCTTTACAATAGTTTGTCCTATGTTATTATTATCATGTGGGGCGAATGGGTGCATCCTAGGACAAGTTAGCAAGACTTCATGGTAACTGCAGTATGTGCCTTGCATCCGTTACAGGAGCTGATCCCTCCACTCATATTGTTATAATTAGAGGCAACCCCTCTAATTGCATGATGAGGTCACCCCTCTAAGTATTCATGCACGTTGATATAACATGACCTATATGGGATCCCGACATATTTAAAATACAGTTTTCAGAATAAACTAAACATAAGTTTTTTCAGAAATATAAAACAAGTCTTATAAGCTTAAACCAGGTTTTCCAGGACATACACTTATTTCGTTGTTATTCATTTCATTTCATTAATTGCTTATGTTTATGATTTACATTTCATTTTCATATATCCGCACATTGAGCGTATTGCTCAGCCGTATTTTTCTTCCCATGTCCCAATATGACAGGTACTAAAAGGAAAAGCTAGGATTCAAGAGTACGTGCATGGAATGGAAGCGCCTAGTCTTCTTTCTCTTTTAATACATTTACATACTTTTGCTTTGCTGTACATTGTTAAGTCCTTTCCTTACATTCTATATCTATGCATTTGTGTGTGGAGCTTATGTTGGAACCGATGTTTGTTTTCGGTTTCATTTATGGTCATTTAATGTTTTAGACATTTACCTTGCATGCTTTGATGACACGCCATAATTACTACGTAACGGTCCATTTATCCAAATAGGGTGTTACAATTATGGTATCAGAGCCAAGGTTTCGATCTGTAGGATCTAAAATTGACATGTGACTAATGGGTAGTCACCAGCGCTTCCTAAACTGACAGTTGATTTTATTCATTTCATTTCATGTATCATTGTTTTATGCTAAGTTTTTGACTAAGTAATGGTTGGGACAGGACTGGCCATATTTAGTCGCATGTGCTTTTCATTCAAATTTTATTTTGTGAACCAACCCATAGGCGTTCACCTTTGCTCATGTCATTTTGTTTTGTGAACTGACCCATAGGCGTTCACCCTTATCATGTCAATTTTGTTTTGTGAACTGACCCATAGGCGTTCACCCATGCTTATCTCATTTTTGTTGGCTATGCCTTCATAAACTCTTCATGCATTTCTTATGTTTATCCTATGTTCTAATCAGCTTAATCATTTCATTTCCTCTCTTAAACCTGTCAGATGGTCAGCACACGTGAACAGGAACTGGCTACAGCTGTCCAAGCAGATCTGCAAGCTATGCTTCCACAAATAAGGAATCAGATCCGGGCTGAATACCAGAACATCTCGAATCAGAACAACAATCCTCCTCCTCCTCCTCCACCGGTTACTCTACATACTTGGCTTGGGAGGTTTAGCAAGCAGAAACCTCGATCTTTTGAGAGAGCTGAGATATCATATGATGCGGAAAACTAGATTTCACATATGGAGAAAATTTTCGATGCTATGGGATGTGATGGAATCTACAAGGCAAGGTTGTCTTGCATTAAGTTTGAAGGTGATGCTTTAGCTTGGTGGAGGGCATGCAAGCTAGCAAATGGAGGTGATGATTGGTTAGCTGCTTTGACTTGGGACCAATTCAAGACTCTGTTCTATGGTCAGTTTTTTCCGACAGCTGAGCATGAAAGGCTTAAGAGGGACTATCATTCCATTTGTCAGAGAATTGGAGAGAATAGCACTGAGTTTATGCAGAGGTTTCTTAGGTTGGCTGGATTTCTGGGCGCTGCTGCGGGTACTATTGAGGAGCAAGCGAAGCACTTTCGCTGGTCTCTTCACTCCACGACTGCAGATCGGTTACTTAGTGCTACTTACACAAATGTAGCACAAGTTAATGTCACAACACGTAGCTAGGAAATGCTGCATGAGCAATATGACTACGAGGAGCAAGCTCGTCCAGATAAGAGGTATAAATTTCAGTCATCAAGCGTTATCATCTTATTCCAATATGTATGTTCATTTTATATCTTTTCCTATACAATTGTATATTTCAGACGGAAAGGTGGATACCGATCCTAGTCGGCCACTCAGCAGAATGCCAACAAGGGGCATGGTCAAGCTAATGACCGGTACGGATCAGATAGGCGCAACGGTAATGATAATTACCGTAATAATGCCAGCCAGTCCAACAAAAACAGGTCCCTAAATTCATAACTTTTCTATGTTATGTTGTTGTATGTTTTACATACTAACATATCAGCATCATAATAGAAACTCTGCGAGTGAGCGTGGCCAGAATGCTAAGGGTTAGCAGCTCAATAGCTCGTCTTCATCTGGTATTTATTTTAAACTTTCAGTGCAGCCATGTTTATGCCAAATAATCATGTCTTACGCATATTTTCTTAAACAGGCTCTCAGGTAGCAAGGGCACCTCTAGGAGGTTATACCTACCATATCTATACGATTTGTAGTTGTAGACATTCCGGACCATGCCGTAAGGCTGCCGAAGTTTGTTTCAAGTATGGACAATCATGACACATGTTGAAGGACTACAAGAAGGGAGATGTTGCTGGTACTTCTGGTTCTGCTCTTCCTAAGCCACCAGCTTCGGGTCGTGTCTACACTACCACCAGGGACCAAGCAAATAAGTCTTCAGGTACTATCACTGGCATCTTCTTTATGAATGGTCATGCTGCTTACGTTTTATTCGATATTGGTGCAACTCATTCAATCATATCCACTACGTATGCCACTAGTATTAATAAAATCCATATGCCACTAGAGAACATATTAAGTATATATACGCCTATGCGAGACTCTGTACGCATTACCCAGGTGTACAGAGATCTTCCTCTTGAATTTGATGATAAGATCCGCCAAGTAGACGCACTTCCTTTGGATATGTGTAAGTTTGATCTCATCTTAGGCATGGACTGGTTATCCAAGCACCATGCCACCATTGATTGCCATGCTTATCGGGTTATCTTCGGAAATGTTCAAGGTCTAGAGTACATTCACAATGGTTTCATACCAGGAAAGTCTGTACAAATCATTTCTGCCTTAGAAGCTCGTGCTTTACTAGTTCATGGATGCGAGGGCTTCTTAGCTTCAATTCAGAATATTACTGTCGAAGTTCCGTCGGTCCAATATCAACCAGTTGTTTCTGAGTTCCCCGATGTATTTCCAGAAGAACTTCCGGGTATACCACCTATCCGCGAAGTAGATTTTGGCATTGAACTCATCCCAGGAGCTCAACCCATCTCTAAGGCTCCTTATCGCATAGCTCCCATAGAGCTCAAGGAGTTAAAAGATCAGCTGCAGTAGTTACTAATGTGAGGTTTCATCCGTCTGAGTGTATCATCATGGGGTGAACCGGTACTTTTCATCAAGAAGAAGGATGACAGCATGCGTTTATGCATTGACTATCATGAGCTGAATAAGATCACGATTTGGAACCGTTATCCATTACAGCGTATCAATGATTTTTTTGACCAACTGCAAGGTGCCAAGCATTTCTCCAAGATTGATCTAAGATCCGGTTATCTTCAGTTGCGAGTGAAAGAGCAGGATATTCTTAAGACTGTGTAGAAACTAGAAGGGGGGGTTGAGTAGTTTCTAGTCGGTTTACCTCTTAATTAAAATTTCTTTCAATTAGGTGAGTGCTAAAACTATCTTTTATTTAAAAGATAGTTGCATAATGATTAGGTCCAATTATAATGCATTAACAATGTGTAATAAGTGTAATGATAATGAATGAAAGTAATGAGTAAGGAAAGAAACAACCTAGTAGGAAGACACCAAGATTTATAGTGGTTCGACAACGAAGCACATCCTCGTTCCTACTCCACTCCTCGAGTACACCTTACTCGAGATTTCCACTATATCCACAAGCTCCCTTCTTGGCGGAGAAAACCTTACAACGTCGCTTACATTATTTGCCGACACTAAGCTAAATGTCGAGACCTAATCTTAGCTAGGTACAATCTACACAACGTCGCACACTTCACCATTTTATGACACAAGGCTAGATGTCGAGTTCTAATCAAAAGCTAGAACCAATCTTCACAACGTTGCCTACTTCATCATTTTACGACACAAGGCTAGATGTCGAGTTCTAATCGAAACCTAGAACCAATCTTCACGACTCTTCACTTTGAAGCTAAATGAGAACTTCACACAACACAACTACTAATCACTTTGAAGTTTAGTGAGAACTCACAAGACACAACACATCACTTTATAGTTTAGTGAGAACTCACAAGACACAACCACATCACTTTAGAGTTTAGTGAGAACTACCAAGACACAACCAATTACAACTCAACTAAACATATCCAAGTACACACATGTAACTTGGATCTACACAACTTAAATCCAAGCACACACATGTGCAAAGGATTTACACAACTGTAATCCAAGTATTTACACCTAGCTTGGATGAACACAACTAGTCCAAGTATTCACAAATACATAATATCTACACAAGACACATATAAATAAATGATGAACATGATAAGATCTTTAGGAGAGAATGATCTTCATCCAGGCTTCATCTTTCATCACATCACAAGTGTGTGAGTAATCTTCTCTTTGGACAAGGTAAAGAAAGGAGATCAAGAGGATAATCATAGGTAAACATACTTAACACATTAAGTGATCATTTACAAATGATTAGGATTAGAAACAAGAAAGAAGACTGAAAAGATGTCCAAAAAGGGTTGATGAAAGTGTAGATTTGATTCACTATTTATAGGAGACAAGTTCCCAACGGCTACCTGGGCGCGGTTCCTTATCTGCCCAGGCGGTTCCTTATCGCTAGGGAACCGCGTAGGCACTTAAGGAACCGCGGAGTGTAGACTCCGCTCCTTTTTGTCTTTTAGTAAATTTGAAATATTTGAGGCTGTTTAAACCTTCAAAGGATATTCTTATGGCATTTGGAATATGCCATATTCAAATTTACATTTTCATTTTAATAAAACATTTTCTAAAAAATAAAGTTTATTAAAAATCTTTTGTCACATTAGACAAAAGTGAGTTTTAAGGCTAATCACTTCTATGATCACTAAGCATGATTAAGATATGTTAGTGTAATGATTATTACCTTGATGATAGTGTTTGTTAGATAATTCATTTTATGATTATATTTGACAATAAATGTCTTTGTAATTTGTCGTGATCAAAACTAAGAAAGATTAATTAGTGCTAACAATGTTTTTAGGCAATTGCTTTGCATTAACAATCTCCCCCTTTTTGATTACGACAAACTATAAACTCGTTTACGTAAAATACAAAATTATCGAATTATTAACGAGTTTATCACTATCATTTCTCCCCCTTTGTCGAAGCAAAAAGGGTAGCACAAGTCTTTGAAGAAGAAAAGAACCAGACTTTGCTAGTAGCACCCTGGTAGGTGTGAAAACACCCATCCTTTTACCACTTAAAACAATTAAAAACGAGACCTAAACGTGTATTTTATGTCGTAAATGTCAGAATTATGTGTGGTTTGTGTTTTTGTTGTGTTTAAGGATCAAAATATGAAAAAGGAAGAAAACACGGGCTTTCACGGACTTTTATCGAAAAAAAAGACAAAAGACAAGTCAGAAGATCAAAAGTGCAAGAAGAACGGAAGTCAAAGGCCTATTCTGAAGATTTATCGAAGAAAAAGTCTAAAGACGGAAGTTTAACGAAGTCGAAGAACCAAGTCTACTAAAAAGAAGAAAATTAGATTACCATTTCACGTGCCATTCGACTAATCCCGAGACAAAGTCGAGAAAGACGTGCTATTTAAAAGACAAGAAGACAAAGAAAGAAAGAGAGAAGAAACAACACACCACAACACCCTCCTCCTATAAATACTCCCCTCATTCATCATTTTTGGAGTGAGTTAGTTAATTGTTTTTATTAGTTTTTAGTTTGTAAGCTACTTTCTCTCTCTAGTTTTTCTTAATCTTTCATTTTAAATCTTGTATTTTGGATCTTAATCTTTAATTTAATCAAGCTTATTTTATATCTCTCATTCTACCTTTCTTAATAATCTATGGTTTTGCTTTGATAATCATGTAGTGGATTTTATTTTGTTGATTTTGGTGTGTTTGGCTTATTGAAAATAAGTTGTTTTTGGTAGGTTAATATTTTTATAAAAAGTGCTTTTTGATATCTAGCTTATTTGGTGTTTTAAAAGTTTTCAAATCCTAGCTTATTTGCTTTTCTTAAAATAATTTTGGTTTAGTTTTTGGTTGAGTGCTTATTGGTTTTTAGCTTATTTTCAATTTGCTTAAGTTTTGATCTTATTCGGATCTTTGCAAAACCCTCAATCCGGATAAGAGGCATAACCCTCTTTTTCCGGATAAGCTGTCGAAACAACATTCAGGATAAGCTCCAAAAAGTCACATCGCGGATAAGCATTACAAACACCCATTTCCGGATAAGCCTTCAAAATTAGGTATTGCGGATAAGGGTTCGAATTAGCATATTCCGGATAAAAAAGCTTTCATTACCATTTCCGGATAAGGAGCACAAGTTAGATTCCGGATAAGCCTTCCATAGTCCAGATAACGTCTACAAGTTACTTTCCGGATAAGGGATTAGTTTAAATTCCGGATAAGCCCTTTTATTTTCATTTTCTGGATAAGGCCTCTTAGTAGAATTCCGGATAAGCCCTTTTATTTTCATATTCCGGATAAACCTCAGAAAAACATATTGCGGATAAGCACCCGAAGTCCAATTCCGGATAACCTTTCAGATTACCATTTCCGGATAAGTTGCCCATTTTGGATTCCGGACAGTGAGGATTATTTGTATTCCGGATAACTTCAACAACACAGGTTCCGGATAAGCTTTGAAGTACGGATTCTGGATTAGCTTTTATTTTTAGTTCCAGTTTTATCTTCAAGTGTTATCTTTTCCCGCCAATTAAGGTTAGTTTGTTCTACTTATTTTTGTCTTGTCATTTAATTATTTTATTGTTTATCTCACGATTAGAAACAGATAATCCCAAGCTCCCCCTTTTAGTTACCAAGAACGCTAATTCCACCTTAAACCGTAATCAATTCGAAAAGATACCGAGAACGAAAACGACAAATCACAATTGCAATCGAGTACGAACAACACAACAAAAGACTTGCAAAAAGAATCATATTAAAATGGCGCCGCTACCAGCTCTTTTCGTAAAGATTAACGGTTTTTTGTGAGAAAAAATGGATTTTGGGATCCGTTCTCTTGGGAACGTTATTTTCAACACATAAAAATTTCAAAAAATCCTAAAAAATATAAAATTTTCAAAAACCCAAAAAATTAAAAAACCTATAAAATCAAAAATATTTTGTTGCATTTTCTTTTTAGTGTATGCGTACTCGATCTTCGTCTAATCTTGATCCCGAGACTCGTGAAGACTTAGACATGGCAGGTGTGCATTACAATAACAATCCACCGCATCCCGGTGTGAACAATAATAACCAACCTCAACCCGACCTTCGAACGATGGAGGAGCTATGCCAACCTACTATGAATGGACGTGGAGGACCGATTGCGCCGATGCAACTCACGGCTCCTGAATTTTCGCTAAAGCATCACATGATCTAACAAGTGCAAAACACTTGTCCTTTTTGTGGATTACCGGATGATGATGCAAACAAACACCTCAACAAATTCATTACCATCACCCAAAGCATGAAACTTCCCGGTGTTACTATGGATTTTCTTCGCCTTCACCTCTTTCCACACACTTTATCCCACCATGCCGAGAAATGGTTTGACCGTCTCTCTAAGAATTCAATTCACACATGGGACGACATGACTCAACGATTTTTGTCGCGCTACTTTCCACCATCCATGGTAACGAGCCTTCGTAACCAAATTAGTGGATTGACTCAAGAAAATGACGAATCAATTTTCGATGCTTGGGAACGCTACAATGTTTTGATCGACCGTTTTCCAAATCATAACATGCTCCCCGTCACTCTCATTGATACTTTCTACAACGGTCTCACTTTTCGTGATCGTGATACGATTAATGCCGCCGCCGGTGGTACTTTTATGAAACGGAGACCGGAGGAGTGTAGAGAGTTAATTGAAAACATGACTACTCACCACAAGAATTGGGATTCATCCGCATCCTCAAGATCAAACCCGAGAGTCAATGTTTCTTCTACTTCTTCAAACCCCGATATGACCGAATAGACCCGCCCAATGGTCGAAATGAGCACAAATATGCAACTTTTGGCTACTAACCAAAATCAACAAGCTAAAGCGGTTGCTATTTCTTATGAAACGTACGGTGGTACTCATTCTTACAATGATTTCCCTTCCACCCAAGACAATCTTTGTGCAAACGTTAACGCGGCATACAGTAACTATCCCTCGGGAGGCTATCAAGCTCGCCCTTAAGGAGACCGTAATTTGCTAAGTTATCGTTTAACAACTTTCTTTCACCACCCGGTTTTACTCCTCCAAACCAAAACCAACAACAAAACCTTAACCGAAATAATCAAGGCCAAACTCGAGCTCCCAACCAATTTCAACCCCAAAGACACCCATATCCACCTCAAAATAATAATCAAGTTTACCAACCCGCTCCATACCAACCACTTGCTTATCAAGCACCCCCTCCTACGCAACCCACCGTATTCAACCACGAGGTTGAAACGTACATGTGGACGAATGACGTGTTGGTAAAGAATCTTCAGACCCAGATTACTAACTTGAAGGGTGATATGACGAAACAAGGGAACGATCTCAGAGCCGAGCTAAGGAACGACATGCGAACTTGATTGCAGTAAATTACCCCCTTTAGGAAAAGGAAGGTAAAATAGGGTAAAAGTATTAAACAAATGATTATAGGAAAAACCAAGTGTTAATGACCCTTATGATATGAAAGTTCCAAAGTTCGTTTTCCAAGGAGGTATATGTGTGTGAAAAACTTGTAAAATGTTTGAGATTAATATTGGTTTAGAAAGGGATGAGAAAATAGGATGACGAAGACGTGAAATTAATACTATGACGAAAACACGTAAAACCGTAAAAACTACAAAAATAAAAATTAATTCTAAAAATTACCAAAAATTCACCAAAAATTAAAATAAATAAACTAAGAGTTTACCAATGATCAAAACTTTTTTAAACCTTTTAAATAATTAAATATTCAATTTTTAAATGCTAATTAAAACCCTAAAAATCAAATAAATTATCAAAACTCCCAAATAAAGATTTTTCATTTGATAAACCTCTAAAATGACATAAAAAGATTAAAAACTATTTTTAGAAATTTTTAAACTAAGTAAAACTATTTAAAATGATTTAAGAACTAAAAAAACTTAAAATAATTATAAAAATTAAACTAAAGATGATAAAATTATTCTAAAAGTTTCTAAATTCCTCTTTAAATGTATTTAAGCTAAGAAAAATATAAAAAGTTGAAAAATGTGAAATTTGAAAAATAATAATAATATAATATTAAAATAATATTAAAAATCCAAAAATTATAAAAAATTCTAAAAACTTGCAAACTAGTATATTTTAACCTAAATAAACAGAAAATGAAAGTGAAATGATCAGAATACCCCTATTGGGCCTCCAAATGGGCCAAAACCCAAAACAGTCAACACAAATGGGCTTTTGGGCCCAAAAAGTCAAACCTGACCCAATTAACTTGGAAAAGCCCAATCTGACTCAAAATTCAATTCTAAACACAAAACTCTGAAGGCCCAAAAGCTGAAAGTGAGCTTATCACAGCTTAATAAGCAAACAGCTTATCCTTATTGGGCCAATAAGCCCATTAAGCAATAAGCTAATGCCATAAGCTCTAATTTGACACACAACCTTCTTTTGGGATGCTTAAGAGATCTGTAAAAAGAAATTTTGAAAAAGCACACTCAATAAGCCAGAAATAAGCAAAGTAAAAATCCACTAAAAGACAAAATAGTCGGGTTTGAGATCTAGGGCACCTCAGACCTTGATTCAACTTGCAAAATGTCACAAATGAACTCAATAAGCCAAAACAATCAACAAAATTCCAATAAGCAAAGCCAATAAGCCAGAATGAACCAATAAGCACTTATGAAAAAGTCAATTAAGTTGGTTTTCTAGTCAAACCTAAAAGTCAACCCACCAAATGCTCCAGTATGAAAAAATGGGTCAAATAATGAGCACCTATTACAAAATTCAAGTTGTTGCTGCTTAAAATAAGCTATTATAGCTTATTGATAAGTTGAAACCCAAAATAACACTAGTAGGAGGAACCAGCAGGGGAAAGGAGTTCCCACTGCTTGATATGCAGTTATGTTTTTGGCTTGATTTCAAGCCTTGCTTGTTGCTGTTTGATGGAACAAAAGGCACCTCAATAAGCTTTGGCTTATTGAGAGTCAATGTAAACACAAATAACACCAGATTGCACACAAGATTCAAGCAAAAATCAACAAAAACAGTCACTGATATGAACAAGAACAAAATGCAAACAGTTTGCTGATCTAAATGACCACATATCCAATTTCAAGCCTCAAATCCTACTTCCCTGGTGTAGTTAACCTAGATTTAACACTTGTTAACCCTAGTCTATGATTAGATCTAGGTGCCCCCTAAATTTCAGTCAATTTCACCAAGTAACAAAGATTTTCTAGCCTTTTATATTGAATCTAGGTGTTTCAAACCTCAAAACCTGCAAACAGATGAACAATAGCACCAAGCAAATAGATACCAGCAATAAACAACACAATACCAACACTTAACAAACCACAAATCCAAATTATGTAGTTGACCCAAACACCCCTTAAAAACCTGTTTTCACAATTTTTCAAAGGATTATCCAGTTCTAGACCACAAATCAAGTCAATAACAACTCATAAACATCAAACAATACCAGATTAACAATATTCAACCATAAAAACACAGATTCAAGAACAATCAAGCAAAAATCACAAATATTCAGAAATTTAAAAAGGAAATGACAAGGGAAGAAGGATGCAAACCTCCAAGACCTACATCTAGGCCTTGGATTGTTTGAGCTGAGGTACTAGCAGAACAAGTACCAGCTTCCAATGCTGCTAAGATGAACAAACAATAAGGTGAGATCAAAATAAACAACCACTTTCTGATTTTTGAAGCACAAGCTTTATCACTTAAAACCTTGCCTCAAAAACCTTCAAACATGATTATGGAACTTAGATTTTAGCTTATCAGATACCAAACTTTTATAAATAACAAATGAGAATTCAAAATTTTCAGAAATTCAAACTTTATTTCATAAAAAGGAATTACAAAGATTTAAAAGCTAAAATCTGGAACAAAAGCTCTCTCACAGGTTGAGGAGTCTATTTGTAGCCAAATGCCAAGCTAGCACTATTCACAAACCCTAGAAGTGAAATTCCTATTCTATCCTTGAGTCTTCTAGACGAATTCTTGGTGTGAGCTGTCCAAAATGATCCTGAGTGTTCATTTTAGCTTTGAGATGAAGCAAGGACTCTCAACTGTTGATTTGGCCACGTCAGATAACTTGGAGGGCAAGTAGTCATGTGATTGGTTGAACGGGAATTGGGGGTGGGGTCCATAGTGAGTGGGATTAAGGATTTTTGGTGTGGGATGCGTTTCTACATGTGTGAATCACACATGTGCAATGGTAATTGAAAATTACCCCTTGTTTAAGTGGAGTAATTTCTGGGTGGTGAAAAAGGTGAACTGTGGTGATTTTGATCCGAAATTGGGGGAAAGTAAGTGTTTGGCGCGTGTTATGGATTTGAAGTTTGGGAATTGGCACTTTGGGTCCTTGTGTTTTGGGAAAGTGGGTATTTAATGTTTTCAGCAAACAAAAACGAATTCCCTTTGTTATAAACTTTCATAACTTTGCACTTTTGACACCAAACTTTGGAAAAAGGGTTATAAGGGTAGTTTTTGCCATTTTTGGATAATTCAAGGACTGATCTTGGACTTGTTGATCTTAAAAGGTCTTCAATGTAACCTTAACTCCATGAGGGACCATAATTGGCTATTTAGAATTGTTGAGGGACTAAACTTGCCATTTCTTCAAAGTTGAAGGACCATTTGTGTAATTTTGACAAACTTAAAGGACCAAACTTGTAATTATGATTTCACAAGGGTTTTAAGTGTCATTTCTTCATTCATTGAGGATCAATCTTGCATATCTTGAAGTCTTCAAGGATAAATCTTGGATAAATCATGAATTAGGGCCCGGTTCTTTGTACGACTTCATTTCTCGTGTCCGTTTTTCCTTGTTTCTTGTGATCTTTTGTCTTTTTCACGATATCCATACCTAAAACACAAGTAAACAAATACAAGCACAATATATGGTATTTTATGACATTTTTATGCATTTAAATCCCGAAAAGAACGATGAGATCATGTATAAATGCCATCTCATCACTCGCCCATACTAAGCCATTGTCGTGCCCTCACGCAATGCTAGAATAAAGTATCTAAGCATCACCAAAGTTCAATTTTATTAACCTTTTTTGAAGAGTAAAAGACTTGCAACATACTACGAAGATGTGTAAAGACATAATGTATGATTTTCATCACGAATGTGACTTTTAGGGTCAAAGAATAGAGACAAGTAAATGTCCCTTAGAGTAAACTTCGTCATCCTTGATTGTCATACATTCCATGCTAAGTGCAAAAACGAGATCATTGTTGGTACAAGTCACAATGCTAACACTACTCATACGTCCAATTTGTGTAATACTTTTTCTCCCCGCAATCCTAGTTATTATAAAAGGAAATGGGTTACTAGCATTTTTTAACTATTTGTCATGGATCACAAGTGATTCATATTGACTTATTTGAGTAGTTATTAGTCCGAAAGCAAAGTAGCACGATTTAATTGATAGTTAGCCGAAGGACAAATCTTTTAAAACGGCTTCTCGTGTATCTCCTTAAGTTCATATCTTGGCATAACTCATTTCCCGATTTGAGACCTTTCTCGGACCGATATTTGGCATGTACTTCATACTTCAAATCTTGGGAAGACGTTCTTGAAATTATGGTCTTCTCTTCATATATTTGGAATTTCTTCACTTGACGTTTTTGAGAGATTCTTCATACTTTGTCCACGACTTAATCATTTTTCTTCAATCTTTATTTTGGACTTTGATATACAACGATCCGCCTCCTTTTCGGACTTGGATATATTTATCCTCATACCTTGTAAGGGTCTTTTTGGATAGACATTCTCCATGATCTTTAGGGGAGTAATTGCTTTTCGTCGTGTGTCTCGATCCTTCATATTGATTTAGGAATTATGATACTCACATCATCTTGGATCTTTAGCAACAAAATAGAGCTCCTCATGCCTTGTTAGGGCCTTTTTGGATCTTCACCAATCTTCGCGTCCCGCTTCAATAAGTTATGCCTTGGCTATGAACTCTATTCAACCCCGAGCAACTTTTAAACGATCTTGGGCTAGAAGCTAAGTAACCTTTCAAATCGTACGACCTTACTTATTGCAATTATTATTTATTCCTAATGCATTGATCTTATGGGAAGAAAAAGCCACAATTAAAGACATATGAGTTTTTGAAAGAACATTTCTATGTTCTACGTTTAGCATGATCACTTGTCTAACTCTATCATTTCTCATTCTTCACTATATAAAGACCTCTAATTAAAGAGACTCGTGAATACTTAGCCATGCAAGTCAAAATTAAGCCAAATTTGGATTAGCTTTCATTAAGACTATATCAAATCAAAGTTTTGGGTTTTCAAGCCACCTATAGGATCTTGCACTTTCTTGGACTTTTTCAAGTTTAGAGAATGCGTTTTAGAGTTCCCTTGATAAGTGACTTTCTAAGATCAATTATAAGAACTTGCGAAAAGTTCTTGTTCTTAACCCGTATGAGCTAAGACTTTCGCGTTTTAAAGTTCCCTATTTAAAAGTCTAGCAAAACTTGAATTGAGCGGGTTAAGGAATGTAAAGGGCTCCAAATGCCCATCAAGTCAAAAATTAGCTCTTATTCTACCCAACGGAAAATATACATTCGTGTCTTAAAAACACTTATGAAAACTAAAAAAATTTTAAAATTGGGCCATTTTTAGCCTTATTAGCAACAAAAACAAAACATATGAAAGATGGAGCACGTGAGGGCGTAGCAAAGCAAGTATCTATTCACCCCCCATACTAAAAGTAAACATTGTCCTCAATGTTTCGAGTCTAAGGGTGGAGCACCCCCATACTAGAGACGAAGAATCGAATGCTTAGGATCTAGTATGGAAAGGGTGATCAACAATATATCTAAAGCCATTTATGAATTATGCTAAAAGATAATTGTTAGAACAATAAAGGATATGTCATGTATTCGTGAAAAACTTCTTCAAGCAAACGATGGAGGCTCACGTAAACGAACACGAGAGTCTTCAATCGTAGATGATGATGATGATCTAGATAACACAATCACAAACAACCACAAGACAACGAGTTGGAAGGGTACATGATGAGATGGCATTTATACATGATCTCATCGTTCTTTTCGGGCTTTAAATGCACTAAAATGTCATAAAATACCATATATATGCTTGTGTTTGTTTACTTGTGTGTTTTAGGTATGGATATCGTGAAAAAGACAAAAGATCACAAGAATCAAGGAAAAACGAACACGAGAAACGAAGCCGTGCAATGAACCGGGCCCTAATCATGGAATTTTCATCAAATACCCTTGAAGACATACAAGATTGATCATCCAAGAATGAAGAAATGACAACTTAAAACCCTTGTATAGTAATAATTACAAGTTTGGTCCCTTAAGTTTGTCAAAATTGCAAAAAGGTCCTTCAACTTTGAAGAAATGGCAAGAATAGTCCCTCAACAAATTCAAATTGCCAATTATGGTCCCTCATGAAGTCAAAGTTATGTTGAAGACCTTTGAAGATCAAAGAAGTCCAAGAACAGCCCTTTAAAAATCAAGAAATGGCAAAAATCATCCCTTGAAATCTTTTATCAAAGTTTTGTGCCAAAATTGTAAAAGTGGGAAAGTTAAAAACAAAGGAAAGCTGATTTTAGGGTTTCAAAACCTTAAATGCCAAAAATCTGAAATAACAAGGACCAAAGTTGACAAGTCAAAGATTTAAACTCTAAACTGGCGCCTAACACTTACTGTTCCCCTATTTTCGGATCAAATGAGCTTTTACTGTTCATCTTTTACCCCAGGTTCTATTTTACTCATTACTTGGGTAATTTTCAATTAAACCCACACACACTTAATTCACACATACTAAAACCTATCCCACTCCTAAAATCCCCACTCCCACACGTGTGTTCCAAAACCCCAATTCCCTCTCAACCAATCAGCTTTCACCTTAGGCCCCAAGTAACATGACGTGTCCACAATGAACGTCCAAGATTATTTGCTTACTCTCAAAGCAAAAATGAACAATGGAGATCAAAAAAAGGACAATTCACACCAAAACCGTTCAAGGGCATTATAGGGATTTTTCTATGATTAGGGTTTGTATTTTATGCTTCTAGTAGGTTCATTAGAGCACTATATAAGAGACCCCAACCTGTGGGTGTTCCTTGTTCCAGTTTTAAGCATAAAATCCTTGTAATCCCTTTTTTATGAAATTAAAGTTTGGTGTTTGTTTAAATCATTGTAATTCCTTTTAATGTTTATAAAAAGTTGAGTGTTGGGTTTATGCTTGATTCTGAGTTCCACTCTTGTTATTTGGTTTAGTGATTTTTGTTTCAAAAGTATTTAAGTTTTTCTGAAAATTTTGGAAGATTTTATAAGAATTTGTGTTAAGGATTGGGTGATCTTAGTTCATGTTATTGGTAACATAAGGGTAATAAAAACGTTTTTAGAAGGTTTTAAAAAGTTTTGGAAGGTTTAAAAAAGGAAGAAAAGAAATCAGTTATAATATTGTGCTTGTTTTATCTTTGTTTCTTTTGATTTGTTCATAACAGGATTGGAGGTTTGTCGATTCTTGTTCAGCTCCAACCCGGGTTGGATTGGAGGAGGGTCATACACCCTCTAGGGCTTGGGATGTTAAAGCCCTAAGGTATTCTTCTTGTTCCTTTGAAAATTTCAGAAAAATAGCATAGTATATGATCTTGTATGATTCTGTGCCTAATGAGTGTTTAAGGTGTTTGATTGTTGTTATTTTGTGTTATGACACATGATTGATGCTATTTGAAATAGTTTAAACAAGTTTTGTTAGGGTTTTGATTTGAAAAAGTTGGTTTTCAGAAATTAAGTGGTGTTTGGCAAAGGGTTTTAGCAGGGCACTTGATCCTTGATTCATGCTTTAATAAGTGTTAGGTTACTTGAAATTGGTTAAGTTAGGTGTTAGTGAGTTGGTAATCTACTTTGGAACAATATTGGAGCTAAGTTGTTGTTTAAAATAAGGAAAAGTGTGTGTAAAAACTGCATATAACCTTTCTGCCAGTTTTCATCATGAAATTGAGTGCTTGATCTTTGAAAATTGCTTAGTAATAGGTTGATTTAAGGGTTGCATTTGTTTGAGTGTCAGTTTATGAGTTTGTATGTTCATTTTGAAGCTTTGAATCACACTAGGGAGCTAGAAAATTAGCCTAAAGTCCACAGGTCTAGCATTTTGATCTCAGAAACTGCATAGGCTAGAGTGTGCCTGATTTGTGTAGTTCTTGGTGTGCTATTTGCTTTTTACTTGTTGTTTATGACTTCTTGTGTTCCAAAGAACACAAGAGTGCCTCTGTCCAACAATAAGCACCAAAATAATTCACAAGCAAGCTCCTCTTGCTTATTTTCCTTCATCTTGTGAAGTAGAACACAAGTAGAAACCTGCTTGTGTATTATTGAAAGAATTGGCCACGTTTTGCATAGTATTGGCTTAATTCTTGGTTAAAAAGAGATTGAGTTGAGTTTTCAAGGTTTATAAAGTATCAGTGTTGGTTAGCAAAAGTTTAAAAAAAAAATAATAATAAAGTATAAAAAGGGGGTTATCAGACTCGAACCCATAATCACCACACTCACAACCCAACGTGTTAACCAAATGCGCCCTGGGGACTTTGACTGACAAGTTTGGTTTTGAATTTTACTTAACACGTTTTTGTTTTGTCTTATTTATTTAAAGCCGTAGCATTTAAGCTTAATTCCAGCTTATTTTTAAGCTCATTTTTGTTCTTTTCAATTTTCCTAGGAACTTATTTAGATTATTGATTTTTCTGGCCAATTTCCTTATTTTTCCATTTATTATATTATTTTTTATGATTTATTTTATAGACGTATTTTATTAAATCCATAAAAAATACCAAAAAGAGTTTTTATTTATAGGAAAAATAATTTTTAGTTTTTAAAATATATTTTTGAGGTTTACATCAAGTTTTGGTTTCAAAAACATTTATTTTTAATTTTATAATATTTTAAAGTTTTTTATAAACTTTAAACATTTTTATAAAATTATTAAAAAAGGTTTAGGAGCTTAAATTTGTGTTTTTCTCTTAATTATATTATTTAGGATTTTTAGAAATTTTTTATTTTAAATTTTAGAAACTTTTTATTTTTAGTAATATTTTAATATTATTTTAATATTTAATTTTCAAAATTTTATTTTTCTTTCTTTTTCATTTTTCTTATATTCTTTAGCAATAATTAGGATCATTTCCATTTTTAGAATAATTTTTAAGCTTTTAGATTTATTTTTTATAATTATTTTAAGTTTAATTAGTTTTTAATTAGTTTAAATCATTTTTAGGGTTTTAAAAATAGTTTTAATAGGTTTTAATTTTTAGAAAAATACTTTTTAGTCTCATAATAATATAAGTTAAGTATTTAGCCAATAAAATCATATTTTGGAATATTTTATTAGTTGTAATTAATTTTAGGGCTTTAATTAGCATTTAAAATTAATTATTTAATTAATAAAAGTTTTTAAAAATATCTTTGTTGGATTTTTCACTTAGTTTATATTATTTAAGACTTATTTTTAGCTTTTTAATCTTTTCTTGATTTTATTTTTGGTTTTAGTTTAATTTTTAATTTTTGTGGTTTTTCTACGGCTTTACGTTTACGTTTTTTACGTTATAGTGTAATTTTCACGAGACCGTCTTCCATCCTCTCAATATTAATCTCAAATACATACAAGTTAATTCACAACACCATACCTCCTTGGGAAACGAATCTTTCATCTCTTTTAAGTGATTGTGGGTCATTACTTGTGGTTTTCCTAAATCACTCGTCGATACTTACCGCTCTTATTTAGTTGCTTGTTTTTCCTAAAGCAAGTTATCTAAATTTTACCGCAATCATTTTGGCGCCGCTGCCGGGGAGGTGTGTCGTGTCTTAATTTGGAAACTTTTGTTTTTGATATTATCCATAATAAGTATTTGTGTTAAGTGGAACTCCCTTAACACGTATTATCGGTTTTCTTGGTTTTTCTTTGTGAATATTATTAATATATTGTATTAAGTATCACAATCAAAATACAATATCTCCAAAAGTGTGAAAACACAACCTTAATTGGGATTTGATCTCCTAATTATTGTATTCGAATCTCAAACAAAAAGAAAAGGCAAAAATAGATAAATACTTTCGTGAAGCTCGATTTTGAAAAATACGAACTATAAGGTGGGTATAAGGCGGGTATTATAAAATATACCCTAAGGAAAAAGGCTCTTAAGTGCTTCGCGCCGCCTCGTTTCCCCGCTTGCTTGTGAGTATTTTGAGATTGAAGGCTAATCGAGGGTTTTGCCGCCCAAAGTATTAATACGTATACTATATTTGCTTGGTTTTCTTTGTGATTAAACCCTCGTGAACAATTTGGTTTTCACCAAAGTTCTAAAGTCAATCGAAGGCGTTCACTCCACGTGATCGTTTTCATTCCTTTGAGGCTTCTTTAATCAAGAGTTTGATTCGAGGAGAGATTTTGTAGATTGTTGTCTACGAAGATACACCAAAATCCAAAAAAATTAAATATCATCAAAAACACAAAAAATTGAAAATCCACAAAACAACCAAAAAGAATCTTCTTTGCTCACCTCCCATTCTTCGTGAAGTTTATGATCACTCGTAATCAAGAAAAACGAGCTCGTAAACGACTACAAAAGCAAGCAAATCAAGGATCGTTGATTGTAGAAGAACCTCCAATTGTTGAACCTATTATAGAACAAGAAGTCGTAATGGCTAATCGTACTATGATGGAGTTGCTACAAGCACCCACCGAGGGTTTTGGAGAGGCCATTGTTATTCCCGCCATCCTTGCGGAGAATTTCGAGATTAAGACGGGTTTAATGTCGATGCTACAAGCAAACAAGTTTCGAGGTCACGAGAAAGACAACCCGCATTACCACATTAGGAATTTCAACCGTCTCACCGCCACTAGCAAATTCAAAGATGTTCCACATGACGCCATTAAGATGATGTTGTTTCCATATTCGTTGGATGGACCCGCAAAAATTTGGCTCGAAAAAGAACCGCCAAATTCGATTTTGACATGGGCCGATCTCGTTTCTAAGTTTGTGAACAAGTTTTTTCCACCATCGAAAACAACACACTTAAAAAATGAGATTTCACGATTTGTGCAACGTAACAATGAAAGTTTTTCAATGGCATGGGAACGATTTAAGGAGATGTTACATGAATGTCCTCACCATGATTTTTCGGAATTGCATCAAATTGATACCTTTTATAATGGGCTTAATGATCATGAACGAGATTATTTGAATGCCGCCGCGGGTGGTAATTTTTTGTGCAAGACGACAAATGAGGCTTCTTTAATCAAGAGTTTGATTCGAGGAGAGATTTTGTAGATTGTTGTCTACGAAGATACACCAAAATCCAAAAAAATTAAATATCATCAAAAACACAAAAAAATTGAAAATCCACAAAACAACCAAAAAGAGTTTTTATTTATAGGAAAAATAATTTTTAGTTTTTAAAATATATTTTTGAGGTTTACATCAAGTTTTGGTTTCAAAAACATTTATTTTTAATTTTATAATATTTTAAAGTTTTTTATAAACTTTAAACATTTTTATAAAATTATTAAAAAAGGTTTAGGAGCTTAAATTTGTGTTTTTCTCTTAATTATATTATTTAGGATTTTTAGAAATTTTTTATTTTAAATTTTAGAAACTTTTTATTTTTAGTAATATTTTAATATTATTTTAATATTTAATTTTCAAAATTTTATTTTTCTTTCTTTTTCATTTTTCTTATATTCTTTAGCAATAATTAGGATCATTTCCATTTTTAGAATAATTTTTAAGCTTTTAGATTTATTTTTTATAATTATTTTAAGTTTAATTAGTTTTTAATTAGTTTAAATCATTTTTAGGGTTTTAAAAATAGTTTTAATAGGTTTTAATTTTTAGAAAAATACTTTTTAGTCTCATAATAATATAAGTTAAGTATTTAGCCAATAAAATCATATTTTGGAATATTTTATTAGTTGTAATTAATTTTAGGGCTTTAATTAGCATTTAAAATTAATTATTTAATTAATAAAAGTTTTTAAAAATATCTTTGTTGGATTTTTCACTTAGTTTATATTATTTAAGACTTATTTTTAGCTTTTTAATCTTTTCTTGATTTTATTTTTGGTTTTAGTTTAATTTTTAATTTTTGTGGTTTTTCTACGGCTTTACGTTTACGTTTTTTACGTTATAGTGTAATTTTCACGAGACCGTCTTCCATCCTCTCAATATTAATCTCAAATACATACAAGTTAATTCACAACACCATACCTCCTTGGGAAACGAATCTTTCATCTCTTTTAAGTGATTGTGGGTCATTACTTGTGGTTTTCCTAAATCACTCGTCGATACTTACCGCTCTTATTTAGTTGCTTGTTTTTCCTAAAGCAAGTTATCTAAATTTTACCGCAATCATTTTGGCGCCGCTGCCGGGGAGGTGTGTCGTGTCTTAATTTGGAAACTTTTGTTTTTGATATTATCCATAATAAGTATTTGTGTTAAGTGGAACTCCCTTAACACGTATTATCGGTTTTCTTGGTTTTTCTTTGTGAATATTATTAATATATTGTATTAAGTATCACAATCAAAATACAATATCTCCAAAAGTGTGAAAACACAACCTTAATTGGGATTTGATCTCCTAATTATTGTATTCGAATCTCAAACAAAAAGAAAAGGCAAAAATAGATAAATACTTTCGTGAAGCTCGATTTTGAAAAATACGAACTATAAGGTGGGTATAAGGCGGGTATTATAAAATATACCCTAAGGAAAAAGGCTCTTAAGTGCTTCGCGCCGCCTCGTTTCCCCGCTTGCTTGTGAGTATTTTGAGATTGAAGGCTAATCGAGGGTTTTGCCGCCCAAAGTATTAATACGTATACTATATTTGCTTGGTTTTCTTTGTGATTAAACCCTCGTGAACAATTTGGTTTTCACCAAAGTTCTAAAGTCAATCGAAGGCGTTCACTCCACGTGATCGTTTTCATTCCTTTGAGGCTTCTTTAATCAAGAGTTTGATTCGAGGAGAGATTTTGTAGATTGTTGTCTACGAAGATACACCAAAATCCAAAAAAATTAAATATCATCAAAAACACAAAAAATTGAAAATCCACAAAACAACCAAAAAGAATCTTCTTTGCTCACCTCCCATTCTTCGTGAAGTTTATGATCACTCGTAATCAAGAAAAACGAGCTCGTAAACGACTACAAAAGCAAGCAAATCAAGGATCGTTGATTGTAGAAGAACCTCCAATTGTTGAACCTATTATAGAACAAGAAGTCGTAATGGCTAATCGTACTATGATGGAGTTGCTACAAGCACCCACCGAGGGTTTTGGAGAGGCCATTGTTATTCCCGCCATCCTTGCGGAGAATTTCGAGATTAAGACGGGTTTAATGTCGATGCTACAAGCAAACAAGTTTCGAGGTCACGAGAAAGACAACCCGCATTACCACATTAGGAATTTCAACCGTCTCACCGCCACTAGCAAATTCAAAGATGTTCCACATGACGCCATTAAGATGATGTTGTTTCCATATTCGTTGGATGGACCCGCAAAAATTTGGCTCGAAAAAGAACCGCCAAATTCGATTTTGACATGGGCCGATCTCGTTTCTAAGTTTGTGAACAAGTTTTTTCCACCATCGAAAACAACACACTTAAAAAATGAGATTTCACGATTTGTGCAACGTAACAATGAAAGTTTTTCAATGGCATGGGAACGATTTAAGGAGATGTTACATGAATGTCCTCACCATGATTTTTCGGAATTGCATCAAATTGATACCTTTTATAATGGGCTTAATGATCATGAACGAGATTATTTGAATGCCGCCGCGGGTGGTAATTTTTTGTGCAAGACGACAAATGAGGCTTCTTTAATCAAGAGTTTGATTCGAGGAGAGATTTTGTAGATTGTTGTCTACGAAGATACACCAAAATCCAAAAAAATTAAATATCATCAAAAACACAAAAAAATTGAAAATCCACAAAACAACCAAAAAGAGTTTTTATTTATAGGAAAAATAATTTTTAGTTTTTAAAATATATTTTTGAGGTTTACATCAAGTTTTGGTTTCAAAAACATTTATTTTTAATTTTATAATATTTTAAAGTTTTTTATAAACTTTAAACATTTTTATAAAATTATTAAAAAAGGTTTAGGAGCTTAAATTTGTGTTTTTCTCTTAATTATATTATTTAGGATTTTTAGAAATTTTTTATTTTAAATTTTAGAAACTTTTTATTTTTAGTAATATTTTAATATTATTTTAATATTTAATTTTCAAAATTTTATTTTTCTTTCTTTTTCATTTTTCTTATATTCTTTAGCAATAATTAGGATCATTTCCATTTTTAGAATAATTTTTAAGCTTTTAGATTTATTTTTTATAATTATTTTAAGTTTAATTAGTTTTTAATTAGTTTAAATCATTTTTAGGGTTTTAAAAATAGTTTTAATAGGTTTTAATTTTTAGAAAAATACTTTTTAGTCTCATAATAATATAAGTTAAGTATTTAGCCAATAAAATCATATTTTGGAATATTTTATTAGTTGTAATTAATTTTAGGGCTTTAATTAGCATTTAAAATTAATTATTTAATTAATAAAAGTTTTTAAAAATATCTTTGTTGGATTTTTCACTTAGTTTATATTATTTAAGACTTATTTTTAGCTTTTTAATCTTTTCTTGATTTTATTTTTGGTTTTAGTTTAATTTTTAATTTTTGTGGTTTTTCTACGGCTTTACGTTTACGTTTTTTACGTTATAGTGTAATTTTCACGAGACCGTCTTCCATCCTCTCAATATTAATCTCAAATACATACAAGTTAATTCACAACACCATACCTCCTTGGGAAACGAATCTTTCATCTCTTTTAAGTGATTGTGGGTCATTAGTGTTGATTTTTCCTAAAATCATCACTCGATACTTACCGCTATTTACGCTCTTTTCCTAAAGGGTAGTAAAACTCTACAATCAGTACAAGTCCCCTTATTAGTGAATAGTAAGCATAAAAGGATAGGCATGGGAGATCCCTTATTGTTCTAACATTGAAGGAATTGTACCCTTAACATTGAAGATCCCCTTATTAGTCCTTGGGGAAGGTGACTTGGTCGAGGTCAACCATTGAAGGAATTTCCCCACCAAAATAGTGCTTAAGCCTATGTCCATTCACCTTGAAGTTAGGACCATCATCTTGAGCTAGGTCGATGGTCCAATAAGGAAACACTTGAGTAACGGTGAAAGGACCCGACCAACGAGATTTCAATTTCCCGAAAAATATCTTAAGTCCCGAGTTAAAAAGTAACACTTGATCACCAACGTTAAAAACACGGTTTTTAATTTTTGCATCATGAAAATTTTTAGTCTTTTCTTTGAAAATCAATGAATTTTCATAAGCATTGTCTCTTAGTTCATCCAATTCATTCAATTGTATTTTCCGGTGATCTCCCGCGGTCTTCAAATCAAAGTTTGCATGCTTAAGGGCCCAATATGCCTTATGCTCCAATTCAATGGGCAAATGACAATCTTCCCATAGACTAACTTATAAGGAGTACAACCGATAGGTGTCTTATAAGCGGTCCTAAAGGCCCATAAAGCGTCATCGAGTTTGTCGGACCATGAAGCACGGTTTTCTCCAATCGCCTCTCTAAAATCCTCTTCAAAGCTCTGTTCAAAACCTCGACTTGCCCACTCATTTGTGGGTGATAAGCCGTAGAAAGACGATGAGTAACTCCATATTTCTTTAAGACTTTTTCGAATTGGTCATTACAAAAATGGGTTCCACGATCGCTTATAATAGCACGAGGGGTTCCGAACCGAGAGAATAATTGTTTCAAAAACTTCACTACCACACGAGCATCATTAGTAGGTAAAGCCTTAGCTTCCACCCACTTAGAAAGGTAGTCCACCGCGACGAGGATATACTTGTTACCATGAGACGATGGGAACGACCCCATAAAGTCTATTCCCTATATGTCGAAAATCTCACACACTTGAATTATGTTTTGCGGCATTTCATCACGTTGAGACGATTTTCCTTGACGTTGGCACGAATCACACGACTTCACAAGTGCGTGTGCATCACAATAGATAGAAGGCCAATAGAAACCGGCATCGAACACTTTCTTAGCCGTGAGATTAGCACCGTGGTGACCACCCGTGGGTCCCTCGTGACAAGCTCTAAGGATATTAGAAGCTTCGGCACCAAAAACACAACATCGAACGAGTTGATCCGCACAAACTCGAAAGAGATAAGGGTCGTCCCAAAAATAGAACTTGACGTCATGAAAGAATTTTCGTTTTTGTTGTGTCGTCATACCCTTGATTATGAAATTGACCGCATGGTAATTTGCAATGTCGGCAAACCATGGGGTGGTGTCTTTAGAATTCACTACACCGAGAGTCTCGAGAGGAAATGTTTCGGTGATTTCCTTGTTCTCGAAAACATCTTTGTGAGGATCTTCTAGACGAGAGAGATGATCGGCCGCTAGATTCTCGGCTCCTTTTTTGTCAAGCACGGTGACATCAAATTCTTCGAGGAGGAGCATCCAACGAAGCAATCTCGGCTTAGCATCTTGCTTAGCTAAGAGATACTTGATAGCCGAATGGTCGGTATACACGTTGCTTTTAGTTAAGACGAGATAAGGTCGGAATTTCTCAAAAGCATAGACCACGGCAAGGAATTCCTTTTCCGTTGTGGTGTACTTTAATTGAGCCTCGGTCATCGTCTTACTAGCATAGTGGATAGGACGGAAATGCTTTTCATAACGTTGCCCTAAGACGACCCCTATAGCATAATCACTTGCATCGCACATGATTTCAAAGGGTAATTCCCAATTAGGAGCAAAAAGAATGGGAGCTTCGGTAAGTTTCCTTTTAAGAGTTTCGAAAGCTCTAACACAATCCTCATTGAAATTAAAAGGGGCATCCTTCTCGAGAAGGTGTGTCATCGGTCGAGATATTTTCGAAAAATCTTTGATGAAACGATGATAAAAGCCCGCGTGGCATAGGAAACTCCGAACTCCCTTAATGGTTTTGGGATGAGGTAACTTGGCGATGACGTCTACCTTAGCTTTATCGACCTCAATCCCCGCTTTCGAGACCTTATGTCCTAAGACGATTCCTTGTTTACACATGAAATGACATTTCTCCCAATTAAGCACAAGATTGGTTTCTTCACAACGTTTTAACATTTGCTCGAGATTAGATAAACACGACGTGAATGAATTGCCAAACACCGAAAAGTCATCCATAAACACTTCCATCGACTTCTCGATCATATCGTGAAAAATTGGCATCATACACCGTTGAAACGTACCCGGTGCATTACAAAGTCCGAAAGGCATCCTACGATAAGAAAACGTTCCATAAGGACACGTAAACGTAGTCTTCTCTTGATCACGAGGGTCGATAGGGATTTGAAAGTAACCGGAAAAACCATCTAAAAAGCAATAGAATTCATTTCCCGCTAATCGCTCCAACATTTGATCCATGAAGGGCAAAGGAAAGTGGTCTTTACGAGTGGCGTCATTTAACTTTCGGTAGTCAATACACACCCTCCAATCGGTCACCACACGAGTGGGAATTAACTCGTTGTTTTCATTAGGCACAACGGTCACTCCTCCCTTTTTAGGGACACAATGGCTTGGGCTCACCCATGGGCTATCGGAGATAGGATAAATCATTCCCGCGTCAAGGAGTTTCAACACTTCCTTTTTAATGACATCGTGAATTTTGGGATTCACCCTTCTTTGACTTTGAATTGCGGGTTTGTAGTCCTCCTCCATTAAAATCTTGTGAGTACAAAATTTTGGGTCAATACCCTTAATGTCGGAAATTTTCCACGCAATTGCCCCTTTATGAGCTTTAAGAACTTTCAAGAGCTCGGTTTTTTCATCATTAGCAAGACCTTTTGCAATAATAACCGGCAACTTGTCATCATGATATGAGCTTAAACTCATATCCTTTTATCAACAAATTACCCTAAAACACGAAGCAAAATACCCTTTTATATTGTAAAAAGCAGTGTTATGTGGTATGTTTGTGTTTGTGTGATCTTATGTAGGTAAAAGGATACAATTTCAAGCAAACAAGGAAAAACCAAGCTCAAAAGGATGAAAAAGACAAGGAAGGATCACAAGTGACAAGTTTCCAAAGCTCAAGGACCTATCTTGACAAGAATGAAAGTTGAGGGACTTAAAGTGCAAATACTGCAAAGTCAAGATCCAAGTCAAACCTGGTCAAACTACAAAGTCAATCAAGTCAAAGGGTCATTTTGTTGAAGAATCAAAGTTGAAGGGCCAAAATTGTCAAAGAAATGAAGTTTCTAGCCTTAAAGAGAAATCTGCCAAGTTAAGGGGCTTATTCTGCCAAGTTTTGAAAGTTAAATAAAGATCAATCCAAGTGAAAGGCTAAGGACCAATGAGAAGAGAGAAAGAAAGACACACGGATTGAGCATTTAATTCCCACTTCCGCCGCCTTCATTTAATGACCAAATCTGTACAGTGCAATCCGCAACTTACTTTCTCCACCAATTAAAAGCTGCCACGTGTCCTTCTCCTCCAACTAAATATTTTCCAGGAACGCGTTTTTGATAGAGTGCATTTCAGAAGAAGGTCAAAACATCAAAGTTGCTCGTTTTGATGAGACGAATCCAATAGTGCAACTTAATTAGCATATAATTCATTGGATCAAAAACCCCCAAATGAGTTCATCACCTTCAAAGTGGGAATGCAGAATTCTTCCACGTGTCAAGCAATGATTGGCCTGAACACGTCACATCTCCAACAAACTCTCAAGTCTAGCCTATAAATACACAACTTGTACCTCATTTTTCAGTGTAGCTTAAATTTGTAAACACCTAGTTCTCTCAAATTTCCTTTTCTTCTTTTCCTTCCTTTTCACCTAACAACTCAAGAGACTGACAACCTCTTGAGTTTGTTAGTTAGTTAGAACCTTGTAACTACCATTTGTAACTGAATTCAGCAATAAAATTTCAAATTCCAGTTTTCCCGCCAAAATTTGTTCTTCAATTCCTGCTACTCTACTGCTATTGTGTGATTCATTTGTTGCTGATAGAAGTTTGTTATGATCATACATTGATCATAACTGGCTTAGTTGAAGATTTGGTGCTGTTTGATCAAAAATTCAGTTCATTCCTAGTTCTTGAAGTTTTCCATGGCAGAATGAAGTATTGTAGCTGTTTTGGTGATTGAATTGAGTTCATTGCTAGTGATAGGTGGTGGTATCACTAGGGCAAGAGAGCTCAGCGCTCCTCTTCTACCCAAAGGATTACTACAATAGGTTCCAAAGTTTCTGATTTTTGTTCCTTTAAACAGTTCTTGCCTGCTCATTTCTTAGTGTAAACCTTGATGGCTGCTTGATTAAACTTGTTTAGCTGATGTTTGATTGTCTTTGAGTGTTGTAGTTAGTTGTTTGATACTTGATTAATTGTGATCAGTCTTGTAGTTTTAGCTGAATTTCAGTTCTTTTTAGTGCATTAGCTACTTGCAGTTTTAGTGTTGGTTATTACTGGTTTTTGGCTTGTATGCATCTCATTTTGATCACTTGAATAAGTCTGCTATAGCTCTTAATTCAGTTTTAATCATTACTCAAAATTCCTTTGAAAAAGTTTGATCATAAACAGATAAAGAGTGTTTGGGACTAGTTGTAATTCAGTAGTCAAGTGTTGTTAATTGGATTTAAAGTGATCATTTGTAGTCCTTAGAAGTTAACAAGTAGATTTGAGCCTTTTGTAAGTCAGAATAAAAGTCAAAAAGGCAATTGGTTGATAAAAACTTTGGGTCATACTTGTTTTCAGTTTTAGTTCATAAACTTGTCAAATTCAATAGATCATTTCTCCTTCATTACTTGTTCAAAATTGCTCAAATCAGTTTCTAGTTAAAGCTTACATCATAATCTTTCAGTATCTAGAAGGAAATCCTACAGTTTTCAGAAATAAGCTAGAAAACAGCTTATTAGTTCAGACATGAGCATTCTTCATTCTCTGATATGAATTGCTTACTGTTTTGCTAGATCTGATAATCCACTTCATAAAAGTCCTCATTTTCTTTCACAAATCAGTTTAGAAAGGTTTGGATATGAAGTTTTGAGATTTTTAGCTTTTTCCAAAATCTGGTCAACATTTGGTCAACATAAGCTCAAATGAGCTTATTTTCAGATATCTTGCTTATTAGTGGATGAAATTTGTTCTAGTTTGACTTCCCCTGCTTTAAATCAAGTTCTTAATCATTTTCTTTACAAAAATTAAGTTGTGGATGTTTGGATTTTTCTGTAGCTTATTTTGAGCTTATTAATAAGCACTCTTTTGCTTATCTTTGACTTTTAGACAAATTCCTTGAATACACGTTTCTTAATTTGAATTAGAAGTTGTTTGCAAGTTGTCTCATTAATTTTGGTTCAGAAATAAGCCAGTTCTAGCTTATTCAAGTGATAAGCCCGTTTTTGGTTTAAACATTTTGGAAAATTGCAGTTTAGTCCCTGGATTTCAATTAGTGTTTAAACCTAGCTTAATCTTTCTAATTTTCTGGTATTTGCAATAATCAGTCCTTGCATTTGTTAGTTAGTTAAATTTCAGTTTAAGAGTTTGTTAGTTTGTTAATTTTTGGTTAGTTTGTTAAATCTTTTACAAGTTTAGTCCTTATAGTTAATTGCTTTACATTTTTAGTCCTTATAACTTTTAGAATTTACATTTCAAGCATTTACATTTCATAGAAATTACATTTTTAGTCCTTATAGTTTTATATTTTGCATTTTAATATTTTACTTGAATAAAATTTGGAATTTGCAATTTGTTTTACGTATAAGTAGGTTTATATTTTTCATTTTTACTTAGTGTTGTTTGAATTAGCAATAGATTACCAAGCAAGCTTGAACAACCAAAAACAATTATAAATTTGATATTGATTGGACTTTCTATTAGTTAAGAACTGAGAAAACGAACTTGCATTATACACATTTCAAATGGCGCCGCTGCCGGTTCTTTGACTACACGAGAGACTATCGATTGACGGTTTTCATTGGCTTTTGGGATCCGTTCACTTTGTGAACGTTATTTTTACGTATCATAAATCAAAAACAAATAAAAAATCAAAAATATAAAAATATATAAAAACTAAAAAATTAACAAAACAATTCTTTTCCTAAAGAATTGACCAAAAAAATTAAAAAAAATCCAAAAAGCAATCTTTTTCCTAAGAGATTGCACCCAAAAATATATATTATTGGATTCTCTCGGTTTTTATGTACATATAGTATTTTCCTTTAAAAAACTCATAAATACAAAAATATTTTCCATATATTATTATAAGTAAATAAGTATACGTATACGAACAATCAATCTACATATCTTCCATAAGTATTGCCGAGGCAATACACCGTGTTGAGGGGCGCTCCGGTCCTTGACACGCGTATCGATCAAACAAAATAAAGCAAGAATAGATAAATACTCTCGATAAGCAATAATTCGAAGAATACGAACATTTAAGTGAATAGAAAGGCGATGTGCTATAAAATGCCATCTAAGGGTCAATAGGTACTTAAGTGCTTCGCGCCACCTAACCCCCCGTTCACTTGGGAGTATTCTAAGAAGGAAAGCTTTATTGAGGGTCTTGCACCCAAAGTAGTATTACATATATTGTTACTTTCTTGTGGATATTTAATATCGAAACTCGAAGAGGATAATCTTATTCTTTTCAAAGTCACACGAGAGCTTCTCTCTCATTCCTCGTATTGAGTTGCATGCTCACTCGCGGGCGTGCACAAATACCGATTGGTGTACAACCTCTTCCTCCGAAAAGGAAGAAGAAAAGAAAGAGTAAGACCACCATCGTCCACCAAGCCGATCACGAGAATCGTGCTTTGTCACCACCACAAGGAGCCATGGCTGTTGATAACCGTACTTTGTTTGAACGTATGCAAACCAACATTCATGGATTTGTTAGTGCCATTAAGATTCCCGACTATCCCGCTAACACATTTGAGCTACATACATCTATGATCAATATGGTTGCTGCATCACCTTTCTATGGAAAACAAAATGAGGATCCCCATGCTCATCTTAAGAGATTCCTTTCACTTTGCAATACCATTAAGCATAATGGGGTTCCACCGGATGTCATTAGATTGTTGTTAGTGTCATTTTCACTAGATGGGAGTGCTAAGCATTGGTTAGACACTCAACCACCCGATAGTATCACCACATGGGATGGTTTTACCACTAAGTTTTTGAACAAATTCTTTCCTCCACAAAAGACTATGGCTTTGAGAAATATGATTATGGGCTTTACACAAAAACCTAGTCAATCCTTTGGTGATGCTTGGGAAGAGTATAGTGAGTTGTTGAGGCGATGCCCTAATCATGGAATGGATGATCTAAGCAAAATCAATACTTTCTACAATGGCCTTAAACCTCACCACCAAGATTCACTAAATGCTTCCGCGGGAGGGAGTATTCATTTCAAGACATACCAAGAGGCTTTGACCATTATTGAGACTAAGGCAATGGTTCAAACCAATGATCCATTTGAGGAAAGAGTTCATGTTATCCAAAACACTTCTCAAATCCCTTTTGACAACCAACTCCTCAAGTTTCAAGAAGCTATTTTTCAAAGGATGGATAGAGAAAGTGAGAGGCATTTGCAAGCACAACAAGACATGCTTCAAACTTTTAAGAGCATGACATTGAACAATTCCTCAAACAATGTGAATGCCATCACCATTTCTTGTGTTACTTGTGGAGGCCCTCACTCTTATGAACAATGTGACAAGGTGCAAGGGTATCAAGGGGAATGCTATGCTTACCAAGAGGAACACCGTGAACACTTCAAGCCTAACATCAATCCAAATAACCTTTCTTACAAATCCCAAAATTACCTTACTCCACCCGGCTTTCCACCCCAACCACCCACCCAAATTCAACAAAATCCTCCTCAAATTTTAGCAAGGAATCAAGGGCAAAGACAACCATACCAAGGCAATAATTACAAAGCTCCCAATCAATTTCAACCTCAAGCTAATACCTTTTATTCACCACAACAAGGATTTAATCAACCACTTCCATTTATTCCCAATCAAGCATATGCTCCAATACCAAATCAAGCTTACCCTCAAAATCAAACTCAAGGATATGGGATGCAAGAGACTCAAGAGTATGTTGACAAGAAAATGCGTGACATTGAGAAGAGAATGAATGATCAAGTGAAACGTACAATAGAGGAACAAATCAATAGGGTTTTAGTGGCGGTAACTCAAAGACCACAAGGAGCTTTACCTTCCAACACACAAACAAATCCTAGGGCCAATGTCAATGCCATTACAACAAGAAGTGGTACAACAACAAAGGATCCTTCACCTCCTAAACCTACTATTGTTCAACCCACTTGTGCTCCTACTTGTGATAATCCTTCTACTTCTACTCCACCTCCTCAAAGTGCTCCTATTCACTCAAACACACCTTCTCAACCATCTCATACTTCTCCTTCACCTTCCACACTTCCCAATGAAGAGGCTAACAAAGACAAATCTTCCACTACAACACCTATTCCACCTACACCCAAACCTACTCTTCCATACCCTTCAAGGTTGAAAAAGGACAAGTTAAAGAACAAAGATGACATACAAGTGTCCAATTTCTTAAGGATGTTCAAGCAACTCAATATCAACATATCCTTTGCGGAAGCTCTTGCTTATATGCCAAAGTTTGCTAAGATGTTCAAGGATTTGCTATCAAACAAAGAAAAATTGGTTGACTTGCCCAACACATCACTTAATGAAAATTGTTCCGCGGTGTTACTTAAAACCTTACCAACAAAACTTGGAGATCCGGGGCGCTTCTTGATACCTTGCAATTTTCCCGGTGTTGAAAATTGCATGGCTTTGGCGGATTTAGGGGCAAGCATAAATCTCATGCCTTTATCGGTTTGGAAACAACTCTCTCTTCCCGAGCTCACCCCCACTAGGATGACTCTTGAACTAGCCAACCGAACCATAGCTCACCCCGTAGGTATAGCGGAAGATGTGTTTGTAGGTGTGGATAAGTTTACCTTTCCGGCCGACTTTGTAGTGGTCGATTATGACATGGATCCTAGAGTTCCTTTGATTGTTGGTAGACCGTTTTTGAGAACGGGTCGTACCTTGATAGATGTGGCGGAAGGAGAATTAATTATGAGAGTAGAGGATGAGAAAGTGGTGTTTAAGCTAGGGAAAGTTTGTGATAGAAAAGAAGTTAAGGAGTCTAGACCTTGTGAGACGATTAACATTGTGGATGTGCTAGATGAAGTGTGTAATGAACACTTTCATGATGCTTGTAAGAATGCTAGTGATGAGATTCCACATGTTGAAACCGTGGCCTCAATTGCTCCCTCTTTAACACCTTTTGGAGAGAGTGATTTCCTCTTGGAGGAATTTGAGTCCAACTTTCTTGGTGATGATGATTCTCCCATTAATTGGGAAGAAGATATTCTTACAATCCAAAAGTTGCTCAATGAGGACCCTATTCCTTCCCCTATTCCACAAGAGATTACCATTGAGGAACCTTCCATAGTGAAACCTTCCATAGAGAGTCCACCTCCCATTGAACTTAAGGAACTTCCATCCCACCTAGAATATGCTTTCTTAGAAGGAAAAGACCAATTACCGGTGATTATTGCTAAGGAATTACAAGAGGATGAGAAGGAGCAACTCATTGAAGTCCTTAAGAAACATAAGAAAGCTTTAGCATGGAAAATATCCGACATAAGGGGAATTGATCCACATTTTTGTACTCACAAAATCCTTATGGAGGATGATTATAAACCCGCCATTCAAAACCAAAGGAGAGTTAACCCAAAAATTCATGAGGTTATTAAGAAAGAAGTGATTAAACTCTTAGATGCGGGTATGATTTACCCCATTTCCGACTCTCCATGGGTTAGCCCGGTTCATTGTGTTCCAAAGAAGGGTGGAATCACCGTGGTGCCTAATGAGAACAATGAGCTTATTCCCACGAGACTTGTAACCGGTTGGAGAGTTTGCATTGATTATAGAAAACTTAATGAGGCAACTAGGAAAGACCATTTCCCGCTTCCCTTTATGGATCAAATGCTTGAACGCTTAGCGGGAAATGAGTACTATTGTTTTCTTGATGGCTTTTCGGGTTATTTCCAAATCCCAATTGACCCTAAGGATCAAGAAAAGACCACATTCACTTGTCCATACGGTACATTTGCTTACAAGAGGATGCCTTTTGGCCTATGTAATGCACCGGGGACGTTTCAAAGGTGCATGATGGCAATTTTCCATGACATGATAGAGCAAACCATGGAGATTTTTATGGATGACTTTTCCGTATTTGGGAACTCCTTTAGCTCTTGTCTCACCAATCTTGAGAGAATGCTTAAGCGTTGTGAGGAAACACGTTTGGTGCTTAATTGGGAGAAATGTCATTTTATGGTGAAAGAGGGAATTGTTTTAGGACACAAGATATCCAATAAGGGATTAGAAGTTGATCGTGCTAAAATTGATGTGATTGCTAAGCTTCCCCCACCCACCTCGGTTAAAGGTGTGAGGAGTTTCTTAGGTCATGCGGGTTTTTATAGGCGCTTTATACAAGATTTTTCTAAGATAGCTAGACCGATGACTCATCTCTTGGAGAAAGAGGCTCCTTTCATTTTTGACCAAGCTTGTTTAGAATCTTTTGAGACACTTAAGGAAAAATTGACAAAGGCTCCCGTTTTGGTTTCTCCAAATTGGGAATTACCTTTTGAGCTTATGTGTGACGCTAGTGATTATGCGGTGGGGGCCGTCTTAGGACAAAGAGTTAATAAGCATTTCCAACCTATACACTATGCGAGTAAAACCATGACCGGTGCACAACTTCATTACACTACCACGGAAAAAGAGTTGCTTGCTATAGTATATGCTTTTGAGAAGTTTAGACCATACCTTGTGCTTTCCAAGACCATAGTGTATACGGATCATTCCGCTCTCAAGTATCTTATGACAAAACAAGATGCTAAGCCTAGGCTTTTGAGATGGGTTTTATTGCTTCAAGAGTTTAAGATAGAGATTCGTGATAAAAAAGGGGCCGAGAATTTAGCGGCGGATCATTTGAGTAGACTTGAGCATCCTTTTCAAGGAGATTTCCCACATCAAGAAATCAATGAATCCTTTCCATTAGAGGAGCTCATGTCTATCTCTTCCCAAGAGGATGCCACACCTTGGTTTGCGGATATTGCAAACTATCTTGTGGGCAATGTGCTTATTGAGGGTCTTACTTACCAACAAAAGAAAAAGTTTCTTAAGGAAGTTAAGTATTACTTTTGGGATGATCCATATCTTTTTAGGCAATGTGCGGACCAAATCATTAGACGGTGTGTAGATGGGCCCGAGGCATTTAAAATCTTAGAGGCATGTCATAAAGGACCTACGGGTGGACATTTTGGGCCTAACTACACCGCCAAGAAAGTCTTTGATTCGGGTTACTATTGGCCTTCCATTTACAAGGATGCCCAAGAGATGGTGAAATTTTGTGATGTTTGTCAAAGACAAGGAAAAATTACACAACGTGATGAGATGCCACAAAATTTTATCCAAGAGTGTGAGATATTTGATGTATGGGGAATAGATTTCATGGGACCTTTTCCATCCTCTAAGGGAAACAAGTATATACTTGTGGCGGTGGATTATGTGTCCAAGTGGGTGGAGGCTAAAGCCTTACCTACTAATGATGCTAGAGTGGTTGTAAAGTTCTTGAAACAATTGTTTGCTAGATTTGGTGTACCTCGGGCCATCATAAGTGATCGTGGTACTCACTTTTGTAATGATCAATTCACGAGAGTTATGAAGAAATATGGAGTGAATCATAGACTTTCTACCGCGTATCACCCTCAAACAAATGGTCAAACCGAGGTCACAAATCGTGGTTTAAAGAGAATTTTAGAGAGAACGGTGGGAGAGCATAGAGCTTCTTGGTCGGATAAGCTTGATGATGCTTTGTGGGCGTTTAGGACGGCTTTTAAGACACCAATTGGTTGTACTCCTTATAGGCTTGTCTATGGAAAAGCGTGCCACCTCCCATTTGAATTAGAACATAAGGCATCTTGGGCTCTCAAGTGGGCTAACTTTGATTTAAACCAAGCCGGTTCACATAGGAAAGATCAAATTAATGAGATGGATGAGTTGAGAGCCAATGCCTATGAGAATTCTTTGCTATACAAGGAAAAGACTAAGAAATTGCATGATGCTAAGATTAAGAATCGTGAGTTCAAAGTTGGAGAGCCGGTTCTCCTCTTTAACTCAAGATTGAAGCTTTTTGCGGGCAAGCTTAAGTCGAGATGGTCCGGTCCATTCACTATTGCTCAAGTGTTTCCATATGGAACTCTTGAGTTGTCCCAACCCGATGGTCCAAATTTTAAAGTGAATGGTCACCGTGTTAAGCACTACTTTGGGGAGGACATTTCCGTTGAAATGGTCCAAGAGGTCCCCATTTTCCCCATGAATTAATTCATTGAGGGACGAGTCGAGCTAGAGACTCATTAACTCAAGCATCGTATAACTAGGTTAGAGTGTTGTAGGTTAGAAATAAGGGCATAGATTTGGAGATAAGTGTAGGGGAGACCTTCTTTTGTCTTCATGTTTGTTTGTAGGGTTGCTCACTCATCTCATGCTTTGGAGCTTATGGAGGAGGCCCTTGTATCCGGTTCACTTCGTTACTTTAAGTGATTTTTCATTGACACGTTGTGCTTAAACTTGATTTCACTAATAGTAGTCCTTTCCTTAACTTGGGTTAAGCAAAGTCTATTCATTGTCATAAGTGTAGGGGAAGTTTTTATACTTCCATGCTCTTAAACATTGAGGACAATGTTTAGCTTAAGTGTAGGGGGGTCTTCTATCGAAGTGACCTTACCTAGAACTTGTCATTGTCTTGCATGATAACATGGAAAATTAATTTTTCGAACATTTTTCAAATTTTTGATCTACTTTGGCCACCAAAAAAATATGCATTCATAATTTTTGCATCAATCATTTTTTTTTTTTCATTTGCATAACACATTTGCATTGTATATATTTCTTCTTTTATTTTTCATCAAAAATATATAAAAAAGGAAAAATATAATAAAACATGTTTTAACAAGTTTAGACTTCTTTGACATATTAGGCCCGCCATGGATATTTTGACTCAACCCGAGTTTGCTTATTTTAGCACTCTCTAGCTAGTATCCTTAACCATGTATTCCTTCATTGGTCTATTAGGCTAAGCTTCCACCAATTTCATTCTTTGAAATTTTAAATTTGTGGAGAATGGGAAATGATAGAGTTGAAGCAAGTGTAAAAGGGCTAGATAGACTTCATGGCAATTACTTGTGGCTAAACCCTTCTCTTCTACCTCTACTTTCTTCGCATGTATATAATTGTTAATAAATAATCAAGTACGGTTTTAATTGGTTCGTAATCTCTTATGCATTTTTGGCTAATCATTCATGGTTGATATGAGTACGTCTTAAGATTCTAAGTTAGCACGTTTTATGTGTACTAGACTTATGTCATGCTCCATACTTAGCGGGTGTTTTTCCTTTTCTTCTTTGCAAATTTCTTGGTGAGGAATAAAGAAAAATAAGAGCGGCTTATGAAAAAAATGAGTGGCTAGAAAAAAAAAAGAAAAAAGAAAAAAAAAATAATGCAAGACTCCCAAGAGGGGCAGTGTGGTGTTAATTATAGTGACTATTGAGTTCCAATATTACCTTGACGGGTTGCGGGGATTCAATAGATTGCTCCAATCCAATATTACCTTGACGGGTTGCGGGGTTGAAGATCCAAAATCTCAAAAAGATGAGGATGTAAATTATTGCGTGAGTTTTATTTTTCTTTCCTTAGCGAGTGTGTAGTTACTTATGAAAGCATGACATGAGGATTTTACACATAAGGCGAATGACTTATTACTCTTAATACGGACTTGTATTAATTGTGAGCGGTTTTTCAAGTAATGGATGAGAAGATTACTTAGGATTAAAACCGTCCTTCCTTATTTTTGGATTTTACACTTCTTATATTTCACGCTTGAATAATGACAAATTTGCCCATAAGCAATTTGCTCAAATAATAACCGGTTCCACATTTAATTGTCATGAATAAGTTGATGCACTTTTTACTTGTGAATGCAATGATCCCATTTACTAGCTTGGTTTGGGGAAAGTGAAACTTGAGGGTGATAAGTGTCCATGGTACCCAAGCCCTAATCCAAGTCATTGAGTTCTTTATGAGTTATTTCCATCAAAACCATTTCAAGAAAAATCAAAAAGATATAGATAGAATTGTATTTTAATCCATTGCATTATTAATATTCAAAATCATGCATCATCTAGTTTAGAGTAGTGTAGATGCATCTCATATGGCCAAGGTGGATTAATTATGAGGGAAATGTAAATTTTTAAGCCTTGAAAGATAATATTGCATGAGGACATGGCAATGCTCAAGTGTAGGGGAATTTGATATGAGCTTAAACTCATATCCTTTTATCAACAAATTACCCTAAAACACGAAGCAAAATACCCTTTTATATTGTAAAAAGCAGTGTTATGTGGTATGTTTGTGTTTGTGTGATCTTATGTAGGTAAAAGGATACAATTTCAAGCAAACAAGGAAAAACCAAGCTCAAAAGGATGAAAAAGACAAGGAAGGATCACAAGTGACAAGTTTCCAAAGCTCAAGGACCTATCTTGACAAGAATGAAAGTTGAGGGACTTAAAGTGCAAATACTGCAAAGTCAAGATCCAAGTCAAACCTGGTCAAACTACAAAGTCAATCAAGTCAAAGGGTCATTTTGTTGAAGAATCAAAGTTGAAGGGCCAAAATTGTCAAAGAAATGAAGTTTCTAGCCTTAAAGAGAAATCTGCCAAGTTAAGGGGCTTATTCTGCCAAGTTTTGAAAGTTAAATAAAGATCAATCCAAGTGAAAGGCTAAGGACCAATGAGAAGAGAGAAAGAAAGACACACGGATTGAGCATTTAATTCCCACTTCCGCCGCCTTCATTTAATGACCAAATCTGTACAGTGCAATCCGCAACTTACTTTCTCCACCAATTAAAAGCTGCCACGTGTCCTTCTCCTCCAACTAAATATTTTCCAGGAACGCGTTTTTGATAGAGTGCATTTCAGAAGAAGGTCAAAACATCAAAGTTGCTCGTTTTGATGAGACGAATCCAATAGTGCAACTTAATTAGCATATAATTCATTGGATCAAAAACCCCCAAATGAGTTCATCACCTTCAAAGTGGGAATGCAGAATTCTTCCACGTGTCAAGCAATGATTGGCCTGAACACGTCACATCTCCAACAAACTCTCAAGTCTAGCCTATAAATACACAACTTGTACCTCATTTTTCAGTGTAGCTTAAATTTGTAAACACCTAGTTCTCTCAAATTTCCTTTTCTTCTTTTCCTTCCTTTTCACCTAACAACTCAAGAGACTGACAACCTCTTGAGTTTGTTAGTTAGTTAGAACCTTGTAACTACCATTTGTAACTGAATTCAGCAATAAAATTTCAAATTCCAGTTTTCCCGCCAAAATTTGTTCTTCAATTCCTGCTACTCTACTGCTATTGTGTGATTCATTTGTTGCTGATAGAAGTTTGTTATGATCATACATTGATCATAACTGGCTTAGTTGAAGATTTGGTGCTGTTTGATCAAAAATTCAGTTCATTCCTAGTTCTTGAAGTTTTCCATGGCAGAATGAAGTATTGTAGCTGTTTTGGTGATTGAATTGAGTTCATTGCTAGTGATAGGTGGTGGTATCACTAGGGCAAGAGAGCTCAGCGCTCCTCTTCTACCCAAAGGATTACTACAATAGGTTCCAAAGTTTCTGATTTTTGTTCCTTTAAACAGTTCTTGCCTGCTCATTTCTTAGTGTAAACCTTGATGGCTGCTTGATTAAACTTGTTTAGCTGATGTTTGATTGTCTTTGAGTGTTGTAGTTAGTTGTTTGATACTTGATTAATTGTGATCAGTCTTGTAGTTTTAGCTGAATCTCAGTTCTTTTTAGTGCATTAGCTACTTGCAGTTTTAGTGTTGGTTATTACTGGTTTTTGGCTTGTATGCATCTCATTTTGATCACTTGAATAAGTCTGCTATAGCTCTTAATTCAGTTTTAATCATTACTCAAAATTCCTTTGAAAAAGTTTGATCATAAACAGATAAAGAGTGTTTGGGACTAGTTGTAATTCAGTAGTCAAGTGTTGTTAATTGGATTTAAAGTGATCATTTGTAGTCCTTAGAAGTTAACAAGTAGATTTGAGCCTTTTGTAAGTCAGAATAAAAGTCAAAAAGGCAATTGGTTGATAAAAACTTTGGGTCATACTTGTTTTCAGTTTTAGTTCATAAACTTGTCAAATTCAATAGATCATTTCTCCTTCATTACTTGTTCAAAATTGCTCAAATCAGTTTCTAGTTAAAGCTTACATCATAATCTTTCAGTATCTAGAAGGAAATCCTACAGTTTTCAGAAATAAGCTAGAAAACAGCTTATTAGTTCAGACATGAGCATTCTTCATTCTCTGATATGAATTGCTTACTGTTTTGCTAGATCTGATAATCCACTTCATAAAAGTCCTCATTTTCTTTCACAAATCAGTTTAGAAAGGTTTGGATATGAAGTTTTGAGATTTTTAGCTTTTTCCAAAATCTGGTCAACATTTGGTCAACATAAGCTCAAATGAGCTTATTTTCAGATATCTTGCTTATTAGTGGATGAAATTTGTTCTAGTTTGACTTCCCCTGCTTTAAATCAAGTTCTTAATCATTTTCTTTACAAAAATTAAGTTGTGGATGTTTGGATTTTTCTGTAGCTTATTTTGAGCTTATTAATAAGCACTCTTTTGCTTATCTTTGACTTTTAGACAAATTCCTTGAATACACGTTTCTTAATTTGAATTAGAAGTTGTTTGCAAGTTGTCTCATTAATTTTGGTTCAGAAATAAGCCAGTTCTAGCTTATTCAAGTGATAAGCCCGTTTTTGGTTTAAACATTTTGGAAAATTGCAGTTTAGTCCCTGGATTTCAATTAGTGTTTAAACCTAGCTTAATCTTTCTAATTTTCTGGTATTTGCAATAATCAGTCCTTGCATTTGTTAGTTAGTTAAATTTCAGTTTAAGAGTTTGTTAGTTTGTTAATTTTTGGTTAGTTTGTTAAATCTTTTACAAGTTTAGTCCTTATAGTTAATTGCTTTACATTTTTAGTCCTTATAACTTTTAGAATTTACATTTCAAGCATTTACATTTCATAGAAATTACATTTTTAGTCCTTATAGTTTTATATTTTGCATTTTAATATTTTACTTGAATAAAATTTGGAATTTGCAATTTGTTTTACGTATAAGTAGGTTTATATTTTTCATTTTTACTTAGTGTTGTTTGAATTAGCAATAGATTACCAAGCAAGCTTGAACAACCAAAAACAATTATAAATTTGATATTGATTGGACTTTCTATTAGTTAAGAACTGAGAAAACGAACTTGCATTATACACATTTCACATCACCTTCCAAGAATGCGTATTCAAGGTGAGATGGAAGATCTTTCAATTCAAGGATATGTGGTTCCTTGATTGAAGATTTTGGTTCAACACTCATAACTTCCATCGGCGGAAGAAATGGTGGAATAGAAGTATCATTACTAATCAACACCTCATCTTCATTGTCGATTTCATTTAAAGTGAGATCGCCTCCTTGGAATGGAGTGAGATTTGGTGTGGAATTAGCAAGAATCGGATCCAAAATAGTGGGATTGCCACTTGACGAGCTATCGGAAAAACCTAACACTTCTTGTGAAAACTCATCGCAAACCACATCAACGATGTCAATGTGATTGATGGTAGTGATTGCATAAACATGAGAAGGTTTTGAGTTTTGAGTAGCGTTTATAACAAGTTCCTCTTCGTTGAATCTCAAAGTAATAGTCCTTGCATGAACGTCGATAAGCGATCTCGAGGTGTCTAAAAATGAACGACCTAAAATTAGAGGAACTTGAGGATCCGCGGGGATGTCAACTACTATAAAATCAACGGGATAGTAGAACTTCCCCACTTTCACGAAAACATCTTCGGCTACTCCACATGCTAAAATTGTAGAATGATCGGCCATCTCGATAGACATGTTCGACGGAATAAGAGCCGGAAGCGAAAGCGATTTCCAAATGGAAAATGGCATCAAATTAATGCTCGCACCAAGATCGGCCAAGGCGAGGCATTCTTTCATATCTTGTATGTCACAAGGAATGAGAAACTTTCCGGGGTCACCAACTTTTTCCGGTATGCGGTTAAGATAAACCGAAGAACAATTAGCAAGCTTTGAAAGCTTTTCCTTATCGCTCATCATACTTTTAAAAGTGGAAGCGAAACGAGGCATATATAACAACGCGTCGGCTAAACTTACATCAAAATGCACTTGTTGAAACATCTTAATAAAAAGCTCGATTTGTTGTTTGTTACGTTCTTGCATTTTCTCTTTGTTTCGTCTCGAAGGGTAGGGTAAGGGTGGTGTGGGTTGGACATTAGGCAACGACATTGGAATCTCGGGTTCCACAATTGGTATTGGTTCAACCATAGGTGTGGTATGATTGGTACTTCGTGGGATTGTAATGTGCTCTTTTTCGACCATCACCTCGGGTTCTTTCTCGATTTCCTTCTCCGTAGAAGTACTTGGACGAGAGATTGGTTCTTTGAAAGTTTTACCACTTCGTGTAGTAATAACCTTCATTTCTCCCTTCGGGTTTGCAATGGTATCACTAGGAAGACCACCCGAGGAAGAGGGTTTACACATGATTGCTTCAAACATTTTAGCCATACGATCCTCAAATTTTGATTGCCTAGCATCCGCTTTTAAAAACTCTTGTTAAATCTCATGTTGTCCTAATTCCATCTTTTGTTGATTTTGTTGAAGACGTAGAACATTTCCTTCCATTTTATTTGTATGAGTCTTAAGTTCATTAGCAAGTTCGTTTTTAAGCTCGTTTTTCAACTCGGATCTTAAGCTAATCATCTCACGTTGCATGTTATCAAATTTAGCATCATTTGCTTTAGCATAATCCAAAAATTCTCCTTGAAGATTTTTAGTGTGAGCATTTTGAAAACCTTGTGTAGTGTTTTGAAAATCACGGTTTTGGTTTTGGTTTGAAACTTGTCCATTCCCACTTTGATAATTCCCTTTGTTGTACTTACGTGAATTGCCTTGGTAATTACCACCTTGGTTGTTGTTTCGATAGTTATTAGCATTTTGATTTGGTGGAGCTTGATTTGGGCGAGAACCTTGGCCATTTTGGTTATAAGTTCCCGTTGCTACATAAGCACTCGAAGTGTTACCATCGGTGGTAATGCACTCGGAAAGATCATGAGCTCCACCACAAGACAAACAACTCTTAGCAACCGCTTTAACCGAAGCGGAATTTGAAGCTTCTTGAGCTTTCCAATGAGACATAAGATTAGCAAATCTATCGAAAAACCGATTTTCCTCATTAGCTTCATCATGTAAGGCATTGATGCTACGAGACGACGACGACGATGACGAACCCATATTGGCAACACTCGGTGTGTTACGAGGGCTATAAACCTTAGATCTATTCTCGATAATCTTTAAAGCTTCATCGGTCGTTTTGCATAGAAAATTACCACCCGCGGCGGCATTCAAATAATCTCGTTCATGATCATTAAGCCCATTATAAAAAGTATCAACTTGATGCAGTTCCGAAAAATCATGGTGTGGACATTCATGTAACATCTCTTTAAATCGTTCCCATGCCATTGAAAAACTTTCATTATTACGTTGCACAAATCGTGAAATCTCATTTTTCAAATGTGTTGTTTTAGATGGCGGAAAAAATTTGTTCACAAACTTAGAAACGAGATCACCCCATGTCAAAATCGAATTTGGCGGTTCGTTCTCAAGCCAAATTTTAGCGGGTCCATCTAACGAGTATGGAAACAACATCATTTTAATGGCGTCATGTGGAACATCCTTAAACTTGCTAGTAGCGGTGAGACGATTAAAATTCCTAATGTGATAATGCGGGTTGTCTTTCTCATGACCTCTAAACTTATTAGCTTGCAACATTGACATTAAACCCGTCTTAATCTCGAAATTCTCCGCATGGATAGCGGGAATCACAATGGCCTCTCCAAAACCCTCGGTGGGTGCTTGAAGCAACTCCATCATAGTACGATTAGCCATGACGACTTCTTATTCTACAATAGGTTCAACAATTGGAGGTTGTTCTTCAATCAACGTCTCTTGATTGGCTTGCTTTTGAAGACGTTTACGAGCTCGTTTTGCTTGATTACGAGTGATCATAAACTTCACGAAGAATGGGAGGTGAGCAAAGAAGATTCTTTTTGGGTGTTTTGTGGATTTTTAATTTTTTTGTGTTTTTGATTGTTTTTAATTTTTTTGGATTTTGGTGTATCTTCGTAGACAACAATCTACCAAATCTCTCCTCGAATCAAACTCTTGATTAAAGAAGCCTCAAAGGAATGAAAACGATCACGTGGAGTGAACGCCTTCGAATGACTTTAGAACTTTGGTGAGAACCAAATTGTTCAAGAGGGTTTAATCACAAAGAAACCAAGCAAATATATTATACGTAATAATACTTTGGGCGGCAAAACCCTCGATTAGCCTTCAATCTCAAAATACTCATAAGCAAGCGGGGAAACGAGGCGGCGCGAAGCACTTAAGAGCCTTTTTCCTTAGGGTATATTTTATAATACCCGCCTTATACCCACCTTATAGTTTGTATTTTTCAAAATCGAGCTTCACGAAAGTATTTATCTATTTTTGCCTTTTTCTTTTTGTTTGAGATTCGAATACAATAATTAGGAGCTGAAATCCCGATTAAGGTTGTGTTTTCACACTTTTGGAGATATTGTATATTTGTTGTGATACTTAATACAATATATTAATAATAATTTCACAAGAAAAACCAATAAAACCGATAATACGTATTAGTAGAGTTCTACTAATACAAATACTATTTATGGTTAATATTAAAAACAACAATGCAAATTAATCACGACACACCTCCCCGGCAGCGGCGCCAAAAATGATTGTAATAAATTCCTTTAGGAAAAGGAAGGTAAAATAGGGTAAAAGTATTAAACAAATGATTATAGGAAAAACCAAGTGTTAATGACCCTTATGATATGAAAGTTCTAAAGTTCGTTTCCCAAGGAGGTATATGTGTGTGAAAAACTTGTAAAATATTTGAGATTAATATTGGTTTAGAAAGGGATGAGAAAAGAGGATGACGAAGACGTGAAATGAATACTATGACGAAAACACGTAAAACCGTAAAAACTACAAAAATAAAAATTAATTTTAAAAATTACCAAAAATTCATCAAAAATTAAAATAAATAAACTAAGAGTTTACCAATGATCAAAACTTTTTCAAACCTTTTAAATAATTAAATATTCAATTTTTAAATGCTAATTAAAGCCCTAAAAATCAAATAAATTATCAAAAATCCCAAATAAAGATTTTTCAATTGGTAAACCTCTAAAATCACCTAAAAAGGTTAAAAACTATTTTTAGAAAATTTTAAACTAAGTAAAACTATTTAAAATGATTTAAAAACTAATAAAACTTAAAATAATTATAAAAATTAAACTAAAGATGATAAAATTATTCTAAAAGTTGCTAAATTCCTATTTAAATGTATTTAAGCTAAGAAAAATATAAAAAGTTGAAAAATGTGAAATTTGAAAAATAATAATAAAATAATATTAAAATAATATTAAAAATCCAAAAATTATTAAAAAATCTAAAAACTTGCAAACTAGTATATTTTAACCTAAATAAACAGAAAATGTAAGTGAAATGACCAGAATACCCCTATTGGGCCTCCAAATGGGCCAAAACCCAAAACAGTCAACAAAAATGGGCTTTTAGGCCCAAAAAGTCAAACCTGACCCAATTAACTTGGAAAAGCCCAATCTGACTCAAAATTCAATTCTAAACACAAAACTCTGAAGGCCCAAAAGTTGAAAGTGAGCTTATCACAGCTTAATAAGCAAACAGCTTATCATTATTGGGCCAATAAGCCCATTAAGCAATAAGCTAATGCCATACGCTCTAATTTGACACACAACATTCTTTTGGGATGCTTAAGAGATCTGTAAAAAGAAATTTTGAAAAAGCACACTCAATAAGCCAGAAATAAGCAAAGTAAAAATCCACTAAAAGACAAAATAGACGGGTTTGAGATCTAGGGCACCTCAGATCTTGATTCAACTTGCAAAATGTCATAAATGAACTCAATAAGCCAAAACACTCAACAAAATTCCAATAAGCAAAGCCAATAAGCCAGAATGAACCAATAAGCACTTATGAAAAAGTCAATTAAGTTGGTTTTCTAGTCAAACCTAAAAGTCAACCCACCAAATGCTCCAGTATGAACAAATAGGTCAAATAATGAGCACCTATTACAAAATTCAAGTTGTTGCTGGTTAAAATAAGCTATTATAGCTTATTGATAAGCTGAAACCCAAAATAACACTAGCAGGGGGAACCAGCAGGGGAAAGGAGTTCCCAGTGCTTGATATGCAATTATGTTTTTGGCTTGATTTCAAGCCTTGCTTGTTGCTGTTTGATGGAACAAAAGGCACCTCAATAAGCTTTGTCTTATTGAGAGTCAATGTAAACACAAATAACACCAGATTGCACACAAGATTCAAGCAAAAATCAACAAAAACAGTCACTGATATGAACAAGAACAAAATGCAAACAGTTTGCTGATCTAAATGACCACATATCCAATTTCAAGCCTCAAATCCTACTTTCCTGGTGTAGTTAACCTAGATTTAACACTTGTTAACCCTAGTCTATGATTAGATCTAGGTGCCCCCTAAATTTTAGTCAATTTCACCAAGTAACAAAGATTTTCTATCCTTTATATTGAATCTAGGTGTTTCAAACCTCAAAACCTGCAAATAGATGAACAATAGCACCAAGTAAATAGATACCAGCAATAAACAACACAATACCAACACTTAACAAACCACAAATCCAAATTATGCAGTTGACCCAAACACCCCTTAAAAACCTGTTTTCACAATTTTTCAAAGGATTATCCAGTTCTAGACCACAAATCAAGTCAATAACAACTCATAAACATCAAACAATACCAGATTAACAATATTCAACCATAAAAACACAGATTCAAGAACAATCAAGCAAAAATCACAAATATTCAGAAATTTAAAAAGGAAATGAAAAGGGAAGAAGGATGCAAACCTCCAAGACCTACATCCAGGCCTTGGATTGTTTGAGCTGAGGTACTAGCAGAACAAGTACCAGCTTCCAATGCTGCTAAGATGAACAAACAATAAGGTGAGATCAAAATAAACAACCACTTTCTGATTTTTGAAGCACAAGCTTTATCACTTAAAACCTTGCCTCAAAAACCTTCAAACAAGATTATGGAACTCATATTTTAGCTTATCAGATACCAAACTTTTATAAATAACAAATGAGAACTGAAATTTTTTTCAGAAATTCAAACTTTATTTCATAAAAAGGAATTACAAAGATTTAAAAGCTAAAATCTGGAACAAAAGCTCTCTCACAGGTTGAGGAGTCTATTTGTAGGCAAATGCCAAGCTAGCACTATTCACAAACCCTAGAAGTGAAATTCCTATTCTATCCTTGAGTCTTCTAGACGAATTCTTGGTGTGAGCTGTCCAAAATGATCCTGAGTGTTCATTTTAGCTTTGAGATGAAGCAAGGACTCTCAACTGTTGATTTGGCCACGTCAGATAACTTGGAGGGCAAATAGTCATGTGATTGGTTGAACGGGAATTGGGGGTGGGGTCCATAGTGAGTGGGATTAAGGATTTTTGGTGTGGGATGCGTTTCTGCATGTGTGAATCACACATGTGCAAAGGTAATTGAAAATTACCCCTTGTTTAAGTGGAGTAATTTCTAGGTGGTGAAAAAGGTGAACAGTGGTGATTTTGATCCGAATTGGGGGAAAGTAAGTGTTTGGCGCGTGTTATGGAATTGAAGTTTGGGAATTGGCACTTTGGGTCCTTGTGTTTTGGGAAAGTGGGTATTTAATGTTTTCAACAAACAAAAACGAATTCCCTTTGTTATAAACTTTCATAACTTTGCACTTTTGACGCCAAACTTTGGAAAAAGGGTTATAAGGGTAGTTTTTGCCGTTTTTGGATAATTCAAGGACTGATCTTGGACATTGTTGATCTTCAAAGGTCTTCAATGCAACTTTAACTCCATGAGGGACCATATTTGGCAATTTAGAATTGTTGAAGGACTAAACTTGCCATTTCTTCAAAGTTGAAGGACCATTTGTGTAATTTTGACAAACTTAAAGGACCAAACTTGTAATTATGATTTCATAAGGGTTTTAAGTGTCATTTCTTCATTCATTGAGGATCAATCTTGCATATCTTGAAGTCTTCAAGGATAATTCTTGGATAAATCATGAATTATGGCCCGGTTCTATGTACGGCTTCGTTTCTCGTGTCCGTTTTTCCTTGTTTCTTATGATCTTTTGTCTTTTTCACGATATCCATACCTAAAACACAAGTAAACAAATACAAGCAAAATATATGGTATTTTATGACATTTTTATGCATTTAAAGCCCGAAAAGAACGATGAGATCATGTATAAATGCCATCTCATCAGAACTTCGTTGAGCAATCAAACGAATGACTTACGTGATATGATGGCTTCGTTTTTCCAAAGTAATCAACCCTCTTCTTCGGGTTCTCTTCCGAGTAACACCGTTTCTAACCCAAGAGGGGAGATGAAAGCAATCACTACTCGTAGTGGAAAAGGTTATAAGGAACCCGAGCTTCCTATACCTACTCTCGTGATTGTGAACAAGGAAGTTGAACAACCTACCCCAACCCCTTTACCTTCTAACCCCATTCCCCAACCACCCAAGGATGTGAGTGATCCTACTATTATAAAGCCTTCCTCTTCATCCGATATACCTTATCCTTCAAGGTCGAGGAAGGAGAAGCTCAAAAGTAAGGATGATATTCAAGTTTCTAACTTTCTCAAAATGTTTAAAAACAATTGAATTTTAACATCTCCTTTGCTGAGGCTCTCGCTCACATGCCCAAATATGCGAAGATGTTTAAAGATCTTCTTAGTGACAAGAAGAAGCTTCTTGACATTGCACAGAACCAACTTAATGAGAATTGCTCTGCAGTTCTTTTAAGGAAATTACCAACAAAACTTGGTGATCCGGGTTGCTTCTTGATTCCTTGTAACTTTCCTGGGGTAGAGAATTGTATGGCCCTAGCCGACCTAGGTGCTAGTATAAACTTAATTCCATTAAGTGTATGGCAACAATTATCTCTCCCCGAGCTAGTCCCCACCAAAATGACTTTGGAATTAGCTAACCGTACGGTTTCTTATCCAGTGGGGATAGCCGAAGATGTCTTCGTTGGCGTTGACAAATTCACCTTCCCAGCGGATTTTGTTGTCGTTGACTACGAGATGGACCCACGTGTTCCATTGATCGTTGGACGTCCATTCTTGAGGACCGGTCTCACTCTCATTGATGTAGCCGCGGGCGAATTAATAATGAGAGTTGGTGACGATCAAATTGTCTTCAACATGGGTAAGATTTCTAAGCAACCTTATTCATATGAGAGTGTTAATGCTATTGATGTTCTCGATGAGGCTTGTGAAGAACACTTTAATGATGCTTTCAAAAGTAGTCTTTCTTCTCTTCCCCATGTTGAGACCGTTGCCTTAATTGCTCCGTCATTGACTCCTTTTGGAGAAAGTGACTTTCTTTTGGATGAATTTGAAGCTAGATTAGGTACAATTGATCTTAAATATGATGATTCTCCCACCGATTGGGAAGAAGATATTCTTACCCTTGAGAAACTTCTCAATGAGGACTCTTTCTCTCCTCCTTCTCCTAAAGAGGTGACTAATGATGATCCATCGTTAGTTACACCATCTATTGAGGATCCTCCGACTCTTGAGCTTAAGGACTTACCTCCTCATCTCAAATATGTTTTCTTAGAGGGCATTGATCAACTTCTCGTTATCATTGCTAAGGACTTAAAAGCCGATGAGAAAACTCGTCTCATTGAAGTTCTCAAGAAGCATAAAAAAGCTATTGCTTGGAAAATCTCCGATATTCGTGGAATTGATCCTCACTTTTGCACACATAAAATTCTAATGGAGGACGACTTTAAGCCCACTATTCAAAGCCAAAGAAGGGTGAATCCCAAGATCTACGACGTTATCAAAAAAGAGGTTGTCAAACTTCTTGGTGCTGGCATGATATACCCAATCTCGGATTCACCTTGGGTTAGTCCGGTCCATTGTTTGCCTAAGAAAGGCGGAATCACCGTTGTGCCCAATACAAACAACGAGTTGATTCCTACTCGTCTCGTTACAGGGTGGAGAGTTTGTATAGACTATCGCAAACTCAATGATGCTACGAGAAAGGATCATTTTCCCCTTCCTTTCATGGACCAAATGCTTGAACGTCTAGCGGGTAATGAATATTACTGCTTTTTAGATGGTTTCTCGGGTTATTTCCAAATACCCATTGATCCCAAAGATCAAGAGAAGACAACATTCACTTTTCCTTACGGAACATTTGCCTATAAAAGAATGCCTTTTGGTTTATGCAATGCTCCCGGGACTTTCCAAAGGTGCATGTTGGCTATCTTCCATGACATGGTTGAGCAAACCATGGAAGTCTTCATGGATGATTTCTCGGTCTTTGGGGACTCCTTCTCTTCTTGCCTTGCCATTTTGGAACGCATGCTTAAGCGGTGTGAAGACACTCGCCTTGTTCTAAATTTGGAAAAATGCCATTTCATGGTAAAAGAAGGCATTGTGCTTGGACATAAAATCTCAAAAGCCGGTCTTGAAGTCGACCGTGCTAAAGTTGATGTCATAGCCAAATTACCTCCACCTTCAACCGTGAAGGGTGCGAGAAGTTTCTTGGGTCATGCGGGCTTCTATCGTCGATTTATCCAAGATTTTTCTAAAATCGCTCGCCCGATGACCCACCTCTTGGTAAAAGATACACCTTTTATCTTTTCTCAAGAGTATATTGAATCCTTCAATCTTCTTAAGGACAAGCTAACTAAGGCACCGGTCTTGGTTACCTCTAATTGGGATTTACCTTTCGAGTTGATGTGCGATGCTAGCGATTTTTTATTGGAACGGTTTTGGGACAAAGGATAAACAAACATTTCCAACCGATCCATTACGCTAGCAAAACAATGACAGGGCTCAATTGCATTATACGAAAACCGAAAAAGAGCTTTTAGCTGTCGTCTATGCCTTTGAAAAATTTCGCCCCTATCTTGTTTTATCCACCACCATCGTATACACGGACCATTCCGCGTTGAAGTACTTGTTGACAAAGAAAGATTCTAAGCCAAGACTTCTTCGTTGGGTTTTGCTCCTTTAAGAATTTAAAATTGAAATTTGTGACAAGAAGGGAGCCGAAAATCTAGCCGTGGATCATCTAAATCGACTTGAGGATCCTTATCAAGGGGATCATCCGAATCAAGAGATCAATGACTCTTTTCCCCTTGAGGCCTTAATGTCTATCCATTCAAATCTTGATGAGACCCCGTGGTTTGCGGATATTGCAAACTACTTGGCGGGTAGAATTCTCATCGATGGGTTAACATCCCAACAAAAGAAGAAGTTCTTTAAAGATGTTAAGACTTAGTTTTGGGATGACCCGTATCTCTTCAAACAATGCGCTGATTTGATTATTCGCCGGTGTGTTGACGGGCCCGCAGCTCTCGATATTCTAGAAGCTTGCCACAAAGGACCCACCGGTGGTCACTTTGGTCCCAACTACACCGCGAAGAAAGTGTTTGATTCAGGATTTTATTGGCCCACCATTTATCGTGACGCTCACGAAATGGTTAAAAATTGTGATACTTGCCAAAGACAAGGCAAGATCACACATAAAGATGAGATGCCTCAAAATTTCATACAAGAATGTGAAATCTTTGATGTATGGGGCATCGACTTTATGGGGCCATTTCCATCTTCTAAAGGGAACAAATACATCCTCGTAGTCGTTGACTACGTTTCCAAATGGGTTGAAGCTAAAGCCTTACCCACTAACGATGCGAGGGTGGTTGTGAACTTTTTTAAGCAATTCTTCGCAAGATTCGGTGTGCCTCGAGCTATAATTAGTGATTGCGGGACTCATTTTTACAATGATCAATTTGCACGCGTCATGGCTAAGTATGGTGTCAATCACCGTCTTTCCACCGCATATCATCCACAAACTAATGGTCAAGCCAAGATCTCTAACCGTGGACTTAAGCGAATATTGGAACGAACTGTGGGAGAGCATCGTGCCTCATGGGCCGACAAACTTGATGTTGCTTTGTGGGCTTTCCGTACCGCATATAAGACCCCGATTGGTTGCACAACTTATAGTATTGTGTACGGGAAAGCATGCCACCTCCCAATTGAGTTGGAGCACAAGGCTTATTGGGCCTTGAAATGGGCTAATTTTGACATCAACAAAGCCGTGACTTAAGAAAAATCCAACTCAATGAGTTAAATGAACTAAGGAATGAGGCTTATGAAAATTCATTGCTCTATAAGGAGAAGACCAAGCTCATTCATGATGCTAAGATCAAGAACCGAGAGTTCAAAATTGGTGATCAAGTTTTACTCTTTAACTCTCGGTTGAAAATCTTTTCGGGAAAACTGAAATCTCGTTGGTCCGGCCCATTCACCGTTGCTAATATTTTTCCATATGGAACTATTGAGCTAGCTCAACCTAATGGACCTAATTTCAAGGTGAATGGCCAACGAGTGAAGTTGTACTTTGGGGAGGACATCTCTCATGAGATGATTCCATCCCTCTCCACCTTTCCCTTGATTTAATTCGGGACCAAGTCAGGCTCGTGACTCGGTTAACAAAAACAAGCGCTCCTCGGGAGGCAACCCGAGTATCTATCCTTCCTTTCCTGTTTTTCACCATAAGTGTAGGGGGAGCTAGTAGGTGTTTGTTGCTTTGTTTCTTATGATGTGCAGGGATTCGAACTTTCCAAGAAGCACTTTTGATGACTTTTGATGACCCGTGATCCCGTGTACCCGTCTTCCCGGTTCTATCCTAAACTCTTGTGATTCAATATTTCATATCTTATATGTTAACATTGAAATCACTTTAGTTGTCCTCTCCTTAACAAGATTTAAAAAACGTGCACAATGTCCTAAGTGTAGGGGAGTTTACTCCCATATGCTTAAACATTAAGAACAATGTTTATATCAAGTGTAGGGGGACTTCTATCGAAGTTAAGTAGGCTTTTTCATTAATTTGACCTCATTTTAATCGGAAAATCGATTTTTCGACATTTTTCAAATTTTTTAATCTATTTTGGCCTAGTAGTATTTTTCTTTTATTTTTATTTATCTCTTTTCCGTTGTCACCACTATCGTATGTATATATTCCATTTCTAGAATAAAGTCAATAAGGAAAAACAATGAATAAATAAAGTGGTTTTAGCAAGTTTAGATGTCTTTGATATATTAGGCTCGTTGTGAATATTTTGACTCAACCCGAGTTTACTTATCCAAGTTTACTCTAGCTAGTATCCTTAACCATGTAGACCTTAATTGGTTTATTAGGCTAAGCATCCACGAGTCTCATTCCTTGAGACTTTAAATTGTGGAGAACAATAAATGATAGAGTCAATTATAAGTTTGGTATTCTTTCATTAACTTATGTGAGTTAGTTATGAGCTTTTTCTCCCATCACTTGTAAATAAATAATTTCAATAAGTAAGGTCGTACGATTTGAAAAATTACTTAGCTTCTAGCCCAAGATCGTTTAAAAGTTGCTCGGTATTAATTAGAGTTCATAGCCAAGGCATAACTTATTGAAACGGGACGCGAAGATTGGTGAGTCCGAAAAGGCCCTAACAAGGCATGGGGGCTCCATTTTGTTGCTAAAGATCCAAGATGATGTGAAGTATCATTATTCCAAAATTAATATGAAGGATCAAGACACACGACGAAAAGCAATCACTCCCATAAAGATCATGGAGAAGTCTATCCGAAAAGACCCTAACAAGGTATGAGGATAAATAGATCCAAGTCCGAAAAGGAGGCGGATCGTTGTATATCAAAATCCCAAATAAGGATTGAAGAAATAATGAAGAAGTCGTGGTCAATATTTGAAGAATATCTCAACTACCCCAAGTGAAGATATACACTATATACGAAGAGAAGACCATAATTTCAAGATCGTCTTCTCAAGATTCAAAGTATGAAGTAAATGCCAAATATCAGTCCGAGAAAGGTCTTAAATCGTGAAACGAGTTATGCCAAGATATGAACTTTATGAGGTTTCGAGAAGCAGTTTTAAAAGATTTTGTCCTTTAGCTAACTATGGATTAGATCGTCCTACTTTATTTTCAGCCCTAATAAACTATCGAAATAAGTCAACAATGCATCCTTGTGATCATTCAAGACAACAATAAAATATAAGGGATACACCCATGAATAAGGGAGTCTAAGTGATTAATTAAACCACATAGTAAGTGTTAGTTGAGCTAACTTGTAATAACAATGATCTCGTTTTTAAGCTTGGCATGGGGTTCGTGAAACTTGAGGATGATTAGTATTCATGACACCAAAGCCCTGATGTAAGTCTTAGATTTCTTTACGAGTTGTTTCCATCAAACAATTTCAAGTAAATAAATAATGTGGAAATTGTTTTATCTTTGTTTCCTTGATTAAAGTTTTATAGTTTCATCGTTAATTAGTTTAGTAGTAATAGTATATCTTATAAAGGCCAAGGTGGGTTGATTATGATGGAGAATGTAAATTTGCTTTGAAACTAATGCATTGCATGAGGTCATTGCAATGGTCATGTGTAGGGGATTTGATAGGTGTGAAAATACCCATCCTTTTACCACTTAAAAAAAAATTAAAAACGAGACCTAAACGTGTATTTTATGTCGTAAATGTCGGAATTATGCATGGTTTGTGTTTTTGTTGTGTTTTAGGATCAAAATATGAAAAAGGAAGAAAAAACGGGCTTTCACTTGCTTTTATCGAAGAAAAAGACAAAAGACAAGTCAGAAGATCAAAAGTGCAAGAAGAACGGAAGTCAAAGGCCTATTCTGAAGATTTATCAAAGAAAAAGTCTAAAGACGGAAGTTAACGAAGTCGAAGAACCAAGTCTACTAAAAAGAAGAAAATTAGATTACCATTTCACGTGCCATTCGACTAATCCCGAGACAAAGTCGAGAAAGACGTGCTATTTAAAAGACGAGAAGACAAAGAAAGAAAGAGAAAAGAAAAAACACACCACAACACCCTCCTCCTATAAATACTCCCCTCATTCATCATTTTTGGAGTGAGTTAGTTAATTGTTTTTTTTAGTTTTTAGTTTGTAAGCTACTTTCTCTCTCTAGTTTTTCTTAATCTTTCATTTTAAATCTTGTATTTTGGATCTTAATCTTTAATTTAATCAAGCTTATTTTATATCTCTCATTCTACCTTTCTTAATAATCTATGGTTTTGCTTTGATAATCATGTATTGGTTTTATTTTGTTGATTTTGGTGTGTTTGGCTTATTGAAAATAAGTTGTTTTTGGTAGGTTAATATTTTTATAAAAAGTGCTTTTTGATATCTAGCTTATTTGGCGTTTTAAAAGTTTTCAAATCCTAGCTTATTTACTTTTTCTTAAAATCATTTTGGTTTAGTTTTTGGTTGAGTGCTTATTGGTTTTTAGCTTATTTTCATTTTGCTTAAGTTTTTATCTTATTCGGATCTTTGCAAAACCCTCATTCCGGATAAGAGGCATAACCCTCTTTTTCCGGATAAGTTGTCGAAACAACATTCAGGATAAGCTCCAAAAAGTCACATCGCGTATAAGCATTACAAACACCCATTTCCAGGTAAGCCTTCAAAATTAGGTATTACGGATAAGGGTTCGAATTAGCATATTCTGGATAACAAAGCTTTCATTACCATTTTCGGATAAGGAGCACAAGTTAGATTCCGGATAAGCCTTCGGAATCCATATTCCGGATAACGTTTACAAGTTACTTTCCGGATAAGGGATTAGTTTAAATTCCGGATAAGCCTTTTTATTTTCATTTTCCGGATAAGGTTTCTTAGTCGAATGCCGGATAAGCCCTTTATTTTCATATTCCGGATAAACCCTAGAAAAACATATTGCGAATAAGCACCCGAAGTCCAATTCCGGATAAGCTTTCAGATTACCATTTCCGGATAAGTTGCCCATTTTGGATTCCGGATAGTGAGGATTATTTGTATTCCGGATAACTTCAACAACACAGATTCCGGATAAGCTTTGAATTGCGGATTCTGGATTAGATTTTATTTTTAGTCCTAGTTTTATCTTCAAGTGTTATCTTTTCCCGCCAATTAAAGTTAGTTTGTTCTACTTATTTTTGTCTTGTGATTTAATTATTTTATTGTTTATCTCACAATTAGAAATAGATAATCCCAAGCTCCCCCTTTTAGTTACCAAGAACGCTAATTCCACCTTAAACCGTAATCAATTCGAAAAGATACCGAGAACGAAAACGACAAATCACAATTGCAATCGAGTACGAACAACACAACAAAAGACTTGCAAAAAGAATCATATTAAAATGGCGCCGCTGCCGGCTCTTTTCGTAAAGGTTAACGGTTTTTTGTGAGAAAAATTGGATTTTGGGATCCGTTCTCTTGGGAACGTTATTTTCAACACATAAAAATTTCAAAAAATCCTAAAAAATATAAAATTTTCAAAAATCCAAAAAATTAAAAAACCTATAAAAATCAAAAATATTTTGTTGCATTTTCTTTTTAGTGTATGCGTACTCGATCTTCTCTAATCTTGATCCCGAGACTCGTGAAGACTTAGACATGGCCGATGTGCATCACAATAACAATCCACCGCATACGGGTGTGAACAATAATAACCAACCTCAACCCGACCTTCGAACGATGGAGGAGCTATGCCAACCTACTATGAATGGACGTGGAGGACCGATTGCGCCGATGCAAATCACGGCTCCTGAATTTTCGCTAAAGCTTCACATGATCCAACAAGTGCAAAACACTTGTCCTTTTCGCGGATTACCGGATGATGATGAAAACAAACACCTCGACAAATTCATTACCATCACCCAAAGCATGAAACTTCCAGGTGTTACTATGGATTTTCTTCGCCTTCACCTCTTTCCACACACTTTATCCCACCATGCCGAGAAATGGTTTGACCGTCTCCCTAAGAATTCAATTCACACATGGGACGACATGACTCAACGATTTTTGTCGTGCTACTTTCCACCATCCATGGTAACGAGCCTTCGTAACCAAATTAGTGGATTCACTCAAGAAAATGACGAATCACTTTTTGATGCTTGGGAACGCTAAAATGTTTTGATCGATCGTTGTCCAAATCATAACATGCTCCCCGTCACTCTCATTGATACTTTCTACAACGGTCTCACTTTTCGTGATCGTGATACGATTAATGCCGCCGCCGGTGGTACTTTTATGAAACGGAGACCGGAGGAGTGTAGAGAGTTAATTTAAAACATGACTACTCACCACAAGAATTGGGATTCATACGCATCCTCAAGAGCAAACCCGAGTGTCAATGTTTCTTCTACTTCTTCAAACCCCGATATGACCGAATTGACCCGCGCAATGGTCGAAATGAGCAAAAATATGCAACTTTTGGCTACTAACCAAAATCAACAAGCTAAAGTGGTTGCTATTTCTTGTGAAACGTGCGGTGGTCCTTATTCTTACAATGATTGCCCTTCCACCCAACACAATATTTGTGCAAACGTTAACGCGGCATATGGTAACTATCCCTTGGGAGCTATCAAGCTCGCCCTCAAGGAGACCTTAATTTGCTAAGTTATCGTTCTAAAAACTTTCTTTCACCACCTGGATAAGCTTTCAGATTACCATTTCCAGATAAGTTGCCCATTTTGGATTCCGGATAGTGAGGATTATTTTTATTTCGGATAACTTCAACAACACAAATTCCGGATAAGCTTTGATGTACGGATTCCGGATTAGCTTTTATTTTTAGTTCCAGTTTTATCCTCAAGTGTTATCTTTTCTCGCCAATTAAGGTTAGTTTGTTCTACTTACTTTTGTCTTGTCATTTAATTATTTTATTGTTTATCTCACGATTAGAAATAGATAATCCCAAGCTCCCCCTTTTAGTTACCAAGAACGCTAATTCCACCTTAAACCGTAATCAATTTGAAAAGATACCGAGAACGAAAACGACAAATCACAATTGCAATCGAGTACGAACAACACAACAAAAGAATTGCAAAAAGAATCATATTACTCCCCCTTGGTGCTTACTCCCCCTTTCTTGGGGCACCAAAAGAGTGAGCTAAGGTGACATGCTACACAAAGGTTAGAAGAAAGAAAAGAAACACCAATACTTATATGTGCACTACCTACTAACTAAATTGAGAGGGAGAAGAAAAAAATCTCAAATTAGAAGCAAGTATTTGCTAAGTGTGTCCAAAGAGTGTGAGTTGACAACATAATAGTTCAATTGGCGGAATAAAAAGAAAAGGAACATCAAAGCTAATAAAAAATGATATAAAATGTCAAGGGGTTAAAATTTAGAATTTATGGAATCACCCATAATTAATTGTAACTTTTAACCATGATCAACTCTTAAACAAATGTGTGAGAAAGAACTTTTGGGATAGATAACACACATAACATTCATATTACACAAATATGAAATAACACACAAGAAAATATTCATACACACAATATGAATATTTGAATCATGAAAATATGAAAATAAACCATAAAGCATAAGTTACACCAAAAGGTGATAATCTTCCAAGATGCTTAAGTTTTATTGACTCAACCAACTAAAGTACAACATGTGCTTTAGTTGGAAAAGAAAGATGACGATGCATCATTCGAAGTTTTGTCCATGGGAATGAAAACATTGAGAGGAGGTTGAGTGAGTAGGAATTCAAGAAAATTTAGCTTGTCATAAATATGAGCAAGTTCAATTTGTTGAAAACGAAAACAAGCACACGAGGAACCATGATGCAAGACAAAGTCGTTAGATGGGGGAGGTCCATCAAAAGGAGAGTTTGGAGAAGAAGGGTAAGAAAAGTTTTCACAATGCCTAGTGAGATCGGGGAAAGAAGATAGGTCATTGAGTTGAGGAGAGTTGAAAGGTTTAGGTGGTGGTGGAAGAATTTCCTTTTCTCCGGTAATTGGATTTATAGAGAGTCTCATTCCAATATTTAATCGGAGAGAAAGAGGAATTCTTGGAAGATTTTGGAGAAGAGGAATCATGAAGATTCTTGTCCTTCTTGATCCAAATGGGTCGAACCGAGATTTTCGGTTTCTTTGAAAGCTTAGAAGAAGAAGCTTTAGGTTGAGAAGATTGTGACAAAGATATGTCAAGGTTAGGAATGGAAGAGTTAGGCATTATGAGGGATGAAGAGAAGAACTCCCAAAAGAGAAGAATTTAAAGAAAATAGACAAGGCAAAGATTTGAAATGAAACCAAAGGTTTTAGAAAATGTTTAGCCAAATAGGGTAAACAAAGAATCTTAACCAAGACAGTGGTCAAAGAAGAAAGACCAAATATAAGCCATAAACGGATTTCCTGTACGCGGTTTCCTTAGGGAGCCCGAGGTTCCATATCAATATGGAACCGCCTGGGGGCTAAGGAGTCGCGTCCAGGGGACATGAAACCTTGATTTTCAAAAGTTTTGGAGAAAGATAAGACTTTTTCAAAATTTTGCAAATCTTGGATTTTTACCTCTTTTAGCATTAGATTATGCTAGGGTTGTACAAAAGCAACACATTCACAAAGAATGTCTTGACAAAGGGTTACAAAATATTTAGATAACATTTTGATCTAATTTTAAGTCAAGTTTTTAGAGGTTGTGATAGATTTAGATTCAATTTTAAATAAATTGAAGTTGATTAATGTGACCACATAGATTGAAACACATAAAACTAAATCTATTCATCAAATTCATGCAAAGCACACAAGGAAATGAAAATACAAGAAATAAAAAGATAATAAACTAAAACATAGATAGCTTAACCTAGGTCTTGAAAGCATAGTCCTCTTTGGCTTGACCTTCTTCTTTAAAAACATTAGATTTAAAAAAAAAAACCATCATTCATCTCCTAAGGGGAGGAGGCATGGAAAACAAGGTAACCAAGAAATCATGCAACCTTCTATCAAGACCAATCATCTCCAATCTTAAGTTTTGAATGATGTAGTTTTTATAAAGACAACATGGGCAATTTTCACCATGAGCTTCTAGAAAACAAAAAAAAGTAAGGATCACCCATGAAATGTGGAATAGGGATTCCCTATATGGGAGCATTTATGTTTGAATGAGGAGGAGGTGGTGGAGGCATAGGGGCCAAGGGTGATATGGTAGAATTTGGTGGAGTAAACGGAGAGGTTACCAAAGGCTCAAGAACAAAGGGAATGCTTTGTATTGGTTGAGGTTGAGAAATCCCATCCAAAGGAGGACTAGGAGTGAAAGGTGAAGACAACTCATTAATTTTGGATTTAAATGAGGATGAGGTAGAACCATGGGAATGGTTGGTACCATGGGTTGAGTTAGTCTTGCATGGAGCAAGAGGAGGTGAAGGTGAATAAGAAATGAGAATAGGAGTAGACTCATTCTTGGGGGTTTGGTATGAAGAAGAAGAACCAAGTTTGGGACACTTGATTTTGATCTTGAGGTTCCTTTTAGGAGAGGAAGTTTTGGAAGAATTGGAAGATCTAGTGGATACCATGGTTGTAGGTTAAGGCTTAGAAGAGAGTTGAATGGATGAAGAACACATTCAACAATGGGAGGTTTAAGAAGAAAGAGGGATGATCCAAACTAGTAATATGTTAAAATCATTTTATGTGAACAATGAAATTAGGTAGCCTAGTTAGGAAATGTGCAGGTTTTTGCAAGAATTTTATCAAAGTTTTACATAGATTAAGGAAAACAGTGTAAAACAAAGATTCTGTTGAAACAGTAGCCACGGTTCCTTACGCAGGGTCGCGGTTCCTTATCGCTAAAGAACCGCGAGTTCGATATAGGACCGCGACCAGAGGTCTCAAAAAGTTGCACTTCCTCAAACAATTGCTAGCCCAGATTTTGCACAAAGAATTAGCAAGCCAAAGTCAACTACTAAACAAAATCTAGAAGGCTAACTAACACATAAAATGCACAAAGCTATGTAAATCGAAAGATCGATGGCGTAGACAACTAAGGATTAAAATATTAAGTAATCCAAAAACATAATGTTAATTATTAAATAAAACAACCTAAAAATCAAGAGAGAGTTCAACAATCCAAACAAGTCTTCAAACAAGTTAACCATGATAGATCAAAGCTTCACTTTCTCTTTTTTCCATGTCCCTTGATCAACTTACTAATGCTCTTGAACGATTCCCTTCACTCCATTCAATGATCATACAACTCACCTTGGGTTTTAAGATTAGCACGATAGACATCCTCAAGACCAAAGTTTTCAGGAATTACACTGGTGTCATGGTGCGAAGGTGGGATGATTTCTTCTAATCCGTCCATGAAAGTGTACATAGATGGATGGGAGTCACTCGAAGAGCCAACTTGAGCACTAGTGCCAATGATACCACCATCACTCGGTGACATGTCAACATCCTCATCATTGGACCCTTGTGGATCGGATTTTCTTGAACCTCGATCACTTCTCGCCTTTCGTGGTTGTACCTCTTGAATAGGTAACATAACTCGTTTAACCGAGCGTAAGCGAGTAATGTCAATATCAGGATAATCTTCACCAACCCTTTTAAGAAGGTGAGAAAGGAGCATGGCATAGGGGAGGTTAGTTTTAGGTTTGGAAAGAGCATAGGTGATTCGTCGAGCGATAAAGTATGCTAAATTGTACTTGGCGTTGGTAGCGATGCAACATAACATGTGCGCCATACAAGCCGGAATATGATCCCGGTTTCTGCCAAGACAAAACACATTCTCCCTAAGGATGTCGGCCCAACGGACCATACAAACATTTAGGTCCCTTAAGAGAACCTCATAGCATTTTACCCGACGCTTCGTAGAGTGCATGCTTCTGACAACATTTCCACTACGCTCTTTACAAATGACATCAAGAATGTAATCAAGGTCAATCTCTTCATTTTCATCTAGGGCACAGTCGAATGGGTCAAGAAGATATTCAAGTTTCCATTTGACAGTAAATCGACAAGTGCCCTCAAATGGAACACGAAGTGCTTGACCAAAGTCCTCAAGAGAGAGTTTAATGAGTCTACCGTCAATGAAGAACCTAACATATACTTTACCATTATCATAAATGAGAGAGTATGTGCTAAATAACTCTAAGAGAAATTCAGGATGTATATCCTCTTTGTTGTCCAATAAACAATCAAACCCAACTTCTTCGAACATCGATCGAGTATATACATATCCCTCAATATCTCTTTTGACAACTCTACCCTCGTGAAAACAACGTTTTTGGAGAGAGGAGTAAGTGTTTGAAAGTTGAGGGGAGGCACAAGTTTCGGAAAGGTTTGGCATGTATTGTTTAGTCTTTTGGTGGTCTTGTTGATATTCCGAAGGCATGATTAGTACCTAAATACAATGAACCAAAATATTTCTCCAATCACTCTTATGAACAATAAAAATCAAAAAACAAAAGATGAGAATGTGTTTCATCAATAACTTGTCAAACAAAGGATTAATCCTTGTCATTCTCATGTTCACAATGTACCCATTTCATCATTGACCAAAACATATGAACTATGTAGAATAAACAATGAACTAGAACATTGGTTTTTCAAAACAAAGATTTTTAGGCAAGCATTAACAATGCAATTACCCATTTGTTCATGGGTTCATCTCAATTCCATCAATTAACCAAAAATATTTAGTCAAGATTTGGATTGTTCTACAAGTGGGTTTTAGTAAAATCTTAATGAATATGAACCTAAGGAATCATAGTAAAATAACTATGTCAACCCATATTCCAATTAAGGTTTTAATTTGATTTCAATTTTAAAAATCCTTAATTATGAAAGGATGAACCCTAGAACAAAATAGATGAAATTGAATGATAATACTTACAATTAATTAATGTTTGATGAAGGATGAGTGAAACCCACAACTTAGAATCAATTAATTTGAGTGATTGAAGGTTTTTGAAGCTTTAACAATGGTGGAAAATTGAGAACCCGTCGCCAGTGAAAGATAAGGAGAGGGAAGGGTTTGTTTGTAAAGGAATATTTTATAAAAACTGGCGCTCTAGCAAAGTTACTGACCGCGGTCCCTTATCGATAGAGAACCGCGCATCTGAACCGCGTGTGATAAGGAATCGCCTACAGAGGCAGGCTTTTATCAAAGAAAATCAACGAATTTTTGAAAACCAAAATTTTTAAAATACTTAAAAATATATCTTAAACCTTTTAGAATATCATTGGATCACCATAGCACTAAGCAATATGCCTTAATGAAGGATTACGAGTGGAATCGAGATCGAAAATAACCGAAACCGAGGAACGACTACTCGTAGTGAAAAAGCATAGTGGAGAGAAGTCAAGGGAAGTGAATCAAGACCAAGTACAATGCTCAAGGGATAAGTGACAATCTTCAAATCGTGGAGATGAAGAGCTTGTGTCATAAATAGTGATTTAAGACGTGCCTTTCCGGTGAAAGATTAAACGGCTTTGGTAATGAATTACACTAAGAAATTTTGATGCATAGAATAAGACCACTTTCAATAATAGTCTTAGTCTATACCAAAATATGAGCAAAGTGAAAGACTCACAAATCACACACAAAAGTCAAGGCAAGGATGCCAAGAACAAGCACATAGTCAATCAATGATCAAAATAATGATTAATAGGGCGTGTGGAAGAACGAGAGCGTACATTAGCCACAAAGAGCATTCCAAGCAATTGAGCAATCAAAGCAAAGCCCAACCATCTTGATATCATCATTCAAAGATGTTGAAGATCAATGAATATGAGTATTCTATAAGTGCAAGTAAGTCAATCCAAAACCAAATGAATGATTGATTCTTCATGAGTACATACACAAAACAAGATGCATAATAGTAGATACATTTCAAGAGAAAATCCAAAAATGCATAAAGACTACTAATCTAAATGGGATGCAATATTACCACTTAAAAGGCCTATTTCCAAAGAAAAAATAGTTTTCACCAAAGAGAAACTTTAGTACAACTTAACCTTCTAATTCGAGGAGACAATGGATTGATCCAAGTTTTAAAGCACAATATACTTCAAAGATCTTGTGTCACCATCGCTCTGATACCAATTGTAGAAACTAGAAGGGGGGGGGGGTTGAATAGTTTCTAGTCGGTTTATCTCCTAATTAAAATTCCTTTCAATTAGGTGAGTACTAAAACTATCTTTTATTTAAAAGCTAGTTGCATAATGATTAGATCCAATTCTAATGCATTAACAATGTGTAATAAGTGTAATGATAATGAATAAAAGTAATGAGTAAGGAAAGAAACAACCTAGTAGGAAGACACCAAGATTTATAGTGGTTCGGCAACGAAGAACATCCTCGTTCCTAGTCCACTCCTCGAGTACACCTTACTCGAGATTTACACTATATCCACAAGCTCCCTTCTTGGCATAGAAAACCTTACAACGTCTCTTAGATTATTTTCCGACACTAAGCTAAATATCGAGACCTAATCTTAGCTAGGACCAATCTACACAACTTCGCCCACTTCACCATTTTACGACACAAGGCTAGATGTCGAGTTCTAATCGAAAGCTAGAACCAATATTCGCAACGTTGCCTACTTCACCATTTTACGACACAAGGCTAAATGTCGAGTTCTAATCGAAAGCTAGAACCAATCTTCACGACTCTTCACTTTGAAGCTAAGTGAGAACTTCACACAACACAACTACTAATCACTTTGAAGTTTAGTGAGAACTCACAAGACACAACTACATCACTTTATAGTTTAGTGAGAACTCACAAGACACAACCACATCACTTTAGAGTTTAGTGAGAACTACCAAGACACAACCAATTACAACTCAACTAAACATATCCAAGTACACACATGTAACTTGGATCTACACAACTTAAATCCAAGCACACATATGTGCAAAGGATTTACACAACTCTAATCCAAGTATTTACACCTAGCTTGGATGAACAAAACTAGTCCAAGTATTCACAAATACATTGGATCTACACAAGACACATATAAACAAATGACGAACATGATAAGATCTTTAGGAGAGAATGATCTTCATCAAGGTTTCATCGTTCATCACAACACAAGTGTGTGAGTGATCTTCTCTTTGGACAAGGTAAAGAAATGAGATCAAGAGAATAATCATAGGTAAACATACTTAACACATTAAGTGATCATTTACAAATGATTATAGGAGACAATTTCCCAACGGCTACCTGGGCGCAGTTTCTTATCTGCCCAGGCGGTTCCTTATCGCTAGGGAACCGCGTAGGCACTTAAGGAACCGTGGAGTGTAGACTCCGCTCCTTTTTATCTTTTAGTGAATTTGAAATATCTGAGGCTGTTTAAACCTTCAAAGGATATTCTTATGGCGTTTGGAATATGCCATATTCAAATTTACATTTTCATTTTAATAAAACATTTTCTAAAAAATAAAGTTTATTAAAAATCTTTTTTCACATTAGGCAAAAGTGAGTTTTAAGGCTAATCACTTTTATGATCACTAAGCATGATTAAGATATGTTAGTGTAATGATTATTACCTTGATGATAGTGTTTGTTAGATAATTCGTTTTATGATTATATTTGATAATAAATGTCTTTGTAATTTGTCGTGATCAAAACTAAGAAAGATTAATTAGTGCTAACAATGTTTTTAGGCAATTGCTTTGCATTAACAGACTGCTTTTCACACAAGATATGGCCATATGAGCTTGTAGTCATGCCTTTAAGACTCACTAATGCTCCAGCGGTATTCATGGACTTGGCAAACCGCGTCTTCCATGAGTTTCTAGATAAATTTGTCATCGTGTTCATCGACGACATCCTCATCTTCTCTAAATCCAAGGAAGAACATGAAGAACATCTACGTATTGTGCTACATATTCTTCGTCAGAATCAGTTGTATGCCAAATTTTCCAAGTGTGAATTCTGGCTAAACAAGGTGGCATTTTTGGGCCACATAGTCTCCGCAGAAGGGATTACTATGGATCCTGCAAAGTTTGAAGCTATCACTAAATGGCCAAGACTGACATCTGCAACTGAGGTTCATAGTTTTCTAGGTTTAGCTAGTTATTATCGCAGATTCGTGGAGAACTTTTTAAGACTAGCCTGACCTTTGACCAAGTTGATGCGTAAAGGAGAAAAAATCGTTTTGCCTGATGAGCGGGAGAAGAGATTTGAAGAACTTAAGAAGCGGTTAGTATTTGCACCTATTCTTACTCTCCCATCTGGCATAGGTGGATTTCAGATCTACAACGATGCTTCGGGTAAAGGACTAGGTTGTGTACTCATGCAACATGGAAAAGTGATTGCGTATGCATCATGTCAGCTAAAGCCTTATGAGGAGAATTATCCTACCCATGATCTGGAGCTAGCAGTAGTAGTCTTTTCACTTTAAATCTGGAGACATTATCTATATGGTGAATCATGTGACATCTTCATAGATCATAATAGTCTCAAGTAGATATTCACTCAACAAGAGCTTAACATGAGACAGAGAAGATGGTTGGAACTACTTAAGTACTATGACATCAATCTTCAGTATCATCACGGTAAGGCGAATGTAGTGGCAGATGCTCTTAGCAGGAAGTCGGGCATGATAAACGGCATCAAGATAGAAGAAGAAATCATACGTGACGTAGAGCGATTAGACATTGAGTTCTTAGTACGTGACAACATGGGTACTGGGCTAATCTGAGAATTTACCAGAACTTGATTTCTCGGATCAAGGAAGCTCAGAAAGATGATGGTGAGATTTGAGCTATTATTCAGAATCTTGATCGGGAGACAAAATTTCGTATAGACGAAGATGGCATTGTATGGCAGTGTACCAAGTTATGTGTTCTGGATGACCAGTCACTCAGGGAAGCTTTATTGACTGAAGCTCACATCTCTCCATTCTCCATTCATCCAGGTTCCACCAAAATGTACCATGGTATCAAACAACATTTCTGGTGGAGTGGCATGAAGCAGGATGTTGCTACTTTTGAATCCAAATGTCTAACCTGCCATCAGGTTAAGATAGAACATCAGCGGGCTAGTAGTTTACTACAACCGTTAGAGATTCCCGAATGGAAGTGGGACAAAATCTCTATGGATTTCGTCACAGGACTTCCACTTACTCAGAAAAATCATGATGTTATATGGTTATAGTCGACCGTTTAACCAAGTCAGCTCATTTTCATCCAATCGCAAAGATTTCTCAGTCAGCAAATTGGCAGATATATTCCTTCCGGAGATCATGCGACTGCATGGTAATCCATCAGATATCATATCCGACAGAGATCCTCGTTTCACGTCAAAATTCTGGAAGGGCCTGCAGAAAGCTTGGGGCTACAGACTTAATCTTAGCACTGCCTTTCATCCTCAGACCGATGGTCAATCAAAGCGTACCATTCAGACCTTAAAAGACATATTGCGAGCTTGTGCATTGGAATGGACAGGAAGTTGTGACGACTACATTTATTTGGATGAGTTTGCCTACAACAATAGTTGGCATGCAAGTATTAAGTATGCACCTTTCGAGATGCTTTATGGCAGGAAGTGTCGTGCTCCAATATGTTGGGATCAAGTTGGAGAATGAATCCTTGAAGGACCAAAAATGATAGAGGTGACCAATGAGTAGGTTGCCATCGCTAAGGCGAAGCTACAGGAAGTTCGTGCTCGACAAAAGAGCTATGCTGATAAACATCATAGAGATCTATAATTTAAGATCGGCGTTCATGTTTTCCTTAAGGTATCACCAGCACGGGGCGTCGAGCGTTTTGGACTCAAGGGAAAGCTCAATCCTCCTTTCATTTGACCGTTTGAAATCCTTGAACGAGTCGGTAAAGTATCTTATTGTCTAGTGTTACCTCCTCAGCTGTCTCATGTGCATGATGTATTCTATGTATCCTTACTCAGAGGTTACAACTACCATCTGTTGCATACAGTTTCGTATCCATTCGAGCAAATTCGAGAGGATCTATCCTACCTTGAGGAACCCGAGCAAGTTCTTGACCGTTAGGATCGAGTCATGAGGAGAAAGACAATCCCATTCATCAAATCCTTTGGAGGGACCATTCCGAGCGGGAAGCCACTTGGGAAACGAAGGAGTCTATCCGGACTTGTTACCCTCATTTCCAGCTATGATTTGGGTATGTCTGATAAGTGTGTAAACACTTACCCTTTAACCACTAAAAACAAGGAAAAACAAGACCTAATCATGTATTTAATATCATAAATGTCGGAATTATGCGTAGTTTGTGTTTTTGTTATGAAACAGGTACAAAAGGACAAATATGAAGAAAACACGGGATTTCACGAACATTTATTGAAGAAAGGTCAAAGAAAAGTCAAAGTCAACTCAAAAGGACCAAAAGTGCAAAAGTATGAAAGTCTAAGGGCCTTAATAGAAGATTTATTGAAGACAAGGACCAAAAGTGTAAAAGAATAAAGTTTTGACGACTAGAAATGAAGATTTATGGAAGAAATGTGCTAAAGATAAAGATGTTACAAATTTAAGGGACTAAATTTGCCAATCTCCAAAGTTCAAGGGCTGAAATGCAAAATTTATATGCATTATAAAAGTTTGTAAAGAAATTAATACAACTTGCCAAAGCTTTGAACTTCCAAGGGTTATTTCTGCCAAAAGAAGAAAGTATTAAGTGAGTGGGAATACACGTGGACAAATCACAAGCTTAATAACTCCTTCACACGGATTTCCAAGGTGGCAACCTTTTTCAGAAAACATAGACCACTAACCAACCACCATGTGGCTGTGTTTCTTTGGCCAGCTTCAACGAATCATGGAAGACGATACAGACATCTTCAGGCTTCGACTCCAACATGAATTTTGATGGCCCCAATGAGACGAACCCATTGGTGGTAGTCTCATTCCATGTCGTTACCCCAAACAAAAGAACCCAAATCGAGTTACAAAACCACCCAAACCCTAAGCCACATGTCAACTTCTAATTGGCTTGATTAGCTGTCAATTCCTAACGCCTGTCACTTCACACACTATACCTTACCCACACGCATCCTTAACCAACTCACCAAACACCTCACACCTCCTATAAATAACCCCCCCCCCCCCCTCTCTCACACCTTGGACGTGTACTTTACCTAGCTTATTTTCAGCTTATTTTTCACACCAATTAGTTTAAATGTTTTAGTTTAAGATTAATGTAACTTTCCTTTCCAGTTGTACTCAAATTCCTTCATTAATAAAAATAAAAATTCAAAAATATACAGTTCATGTTCGTCTTCGTTGATTCAGCTACTTCCACTGTTTGAATTGCTATTGTTTGAGTTGATTCGTGCTATATAGCTTGGAGACAAGCTATAGGAGCTTTTATTTTGTGATTTGGTTTGGTATTGAAGATTCTAGCAATTTTGGAGGGAAATTTGGATTTAAACCACACAGATTCATATCTGTGTGTTGTTGAGGTTGTTTGTTGCTGTTTAAAGATAGCTTAGGAAGTGGTGTTTAGGATTCGACTTAACTTCATCAAAGGAGGCATGGATGCAAGTATATCTTCTTATTTTCAATTTTAGGCAAAAACAAAGGTTATATGTTGAACTGCTGGTGTTCATGTGTTTATGTGGTTTTGAATTGCTTAGATCTGATTTATCTAAGGTTTTTGAGTTTTGTGAGAACTTGTTCTAGTTGTATAATCACCAGATCTACTTGTCTCTTTGTTAATTTTTTCTTATCACAACCTTAAGTGCTGTTTGGATTTGCTTGTTTGGACTTGTGGTTAAGTGTTGGATCCTGAGTTTACTTGCATCATATTAGCTTCCTAACAATAGCCTAAAATCAGTCAAAGTTATGGCAATTGCCTAAGTCAAACAGGTTTTTAAATAGAAATGGATCATAAGTAATTTGTCATCAAACATAGCTAACCAGTCACTTTTAATTCACCATAAGTCTTTCATTAATTAGTGTTAGGGCTTAAAATTTGGATTTCTGAATAGCTTATAGGATAGACAATAAGTTTGTACTTTACTAAATTCACTTTCAACAACTCAATAGGTCTAGATTTGAGCTTAAAAGTGCCTGTTCATTAATTCATTCATTTTTCAACTGTCAGATTTTTGATTTTTCAAAGTAGCTTATTAGTGTGTTAACTAGCTTAATTCCTTTTCAAAAGTTGCTTATTAACACATTAGAAGTTAAACTGGAGCATTTGGTAGCTTTTCATAAAAGCCAAATAGTCAACATAGCTTAAAAATAAGCTGTTTTAGGATTATGATTTTTCTGGCTTATTTAGTGCATGTTTTTCAAATCTAGCAACATTCCATAGGTTTTGTCAGCTTATTAGTCATTTTGGGAAGAATCAGCTCTTAGAATAAGCTAGATAAGAAGAAACAACTTTTTGTGCTTATTTGAAATCGGTTTGAGAGTTTGAGATTATTACAAAAGCTGTAATTAAGTTTGGCTAAGTCATTTTCAATTTAAAACATTTTGCAACTTAAACGAGCTTAATTGGTTTAGTAAATCGCGAGTTCTAGCTTATTTGTTATTGTGCCCATTTTCAATAAGTTTTCTTTGTGATAATTGCTATTAGGTCCTTCTGCTTTCTTGTTTATTTCTTTCTGGCACGTTTAGCTAATTGCATCTAGGTCCTTTTATTTCCAGTCTTATTTTTAATAGGCCCAAAAAGTACTCTGAGTTGGGTAGTACTTTGGGCCTACTGTTTGGGCTTGGATTCGATTTGGATTGAGAAAAGGAATTGGGCTTAACTAGTTTTCAAAACCGGTTTTAGTTATAAATTTCAAATTTAATTTTCATTTTCAAAATTAATTAATTAATTAAATAGTTTTATTAAATATTAGAAAATTCTAAAAAATAATAAAAAACATTTTAAATCTTTTGGTATTTTTAGATTTTAAATTTCGAGTATTTTTAGTATTTGCATTTAATTAGCTTTGCATTTGAATTTTATTTTTCCATTACGTGCTTTATTTAGTTGTACTTTTTGCTTTATTTGTGGTACGTGCACTTTGTTTAGCAATAGTAAGTATTTTTTTACGTAGTATAATATTTTCATCTTTTTAGTTGTTTGTTTGAATTAGAAATAGATTACCAAGAAAGTAATATTAACCAAAAACGATTAATCTTGTGATAAATTGGAAATCAATTCGAGTCGAGTCGAGGAAAATGAAATATTAAAAACTTGTTAAAAAATCTATATTAAATTGGCGCCGCTGCCGCTTCGATCTTGTTACGATTGACGATTTTTCGTGAGAAGATTTGGATTTTAGGATCCGTTCACTTTTGAACGTTATTTTTCTTCTTCACAAAATCAAAAATACAAAAAAATCAAAAACATAAAAATTCAAAAAAATAAAAAATCACAAAAACAAATTCTTTCCTAAGATTTGCACCAAAAAAATAAAAAATCCAAAAGTAATACTTTTCCTAAAGTAATACACCAAAAATATTACGTATTATTATTTTTCTTATTTCGATTTCTCTTGTTTTTTATTGTGAATATATTTTCTTTAAAAAATATACAAAAAGATTTTTCTTTTTTCTATAGTTATTACGTATACGAACTTTAATACACAATACTCCAAAAGTATTGCCGAGGCATTATACCGTATTTGGAGGCATTCATGTTCCATATACGTGTATCGATCAAAGAAAATAAAAGGCAAAAATAGATAAATACTTTCGATAAGCAAGAATTCGAAAAAATACGAACTATACGGTGAATAGATAGGCGACGTGCTATTAAAGGCCGTCTAAGGGAAGCTAGGTACTTAAGTGCTTCGCGCCACCTCATTCCCCCCGTTCACTTGTGAGTATTTTTAGAAGGAAGACTAATTGAGGGTTTTGCCACCCAAGTAGTATTACATATATATTTTCTTGTAGCTTTTTCATATTGAACCTCGTTAGGGATAATCTCTTCCCTTTCAAAGTCGACCGAGGTCTCCTACCTCATTCCTCGTGTTTAGTTCTATGCGCACTCGCGCGCGTGCACACATACTAAGTGGTGTAACTAATTCTTCTAATTCTTCCAAAAAGAAGAAGAACAACAAAAAGACCGTTAATCAAGTCGATCCCGAGAATCGTGCTTTCGACTCTACGATGGCGGATAACCGACCTATGATCGAGATCTTGCAATCCGACGTTGAGGAAAATGATGACGCGATTGTGGTGCCCGATATTGGAGCAAATAATTTTGAACTTAAAACGGGTTTTATTCAAATGGTTTCCGCTACACCATTTTTAGGTCGTACTCATGATGGCCCGCACGCTCATATTAAGAGGTTTCTTCATTTAGCAAACACCGTTAAATACAATGGGGTGCCACAAGAGGCAATTCGTTTGTTTCTCTTTCCTTTCTCCCTCGGGGGGCAAGCCCGGATTTGGCTTGATAAGGAACCACCCCAAAGTATCACCACCTGGGTGGATTTAGAGATCAAGTTCATTAACTACTTCTTTCTACCATCTTGTACCACCGCTTTGCGGAATGACATTATCACCTCTGAACAAAAATATGGGGAAACGTTTAGTGAGTCTTGGAACCGTTTTAAAGAACTTTTAAGAAGGTGTCCTCATGGTTTTACTAAAGTGCATCAAATTAATACTTTTTACAATGGATTGACGTTGAATGACCAAGACTCACTTAATAGTGCCACGGGGGGGTAATATTCATATGAAATTCATGAACGATACTTGGGCAATGATCGAAAACAAGGAAAAAGTTCGAACTAAGAGTGTAAGGGCTACTATGGCTAGTGATAATGGAGGAGATACTAGTAGTCAAGAGGTTAACAATCAAATTAAAGAACTTGCTACAATTGTTAAGAATCTTGCTATAAAAGTTGAGAATACTCCTATTCGACATGTGCATGCCCTTAGTGAAACATGTGAGACTTGTGGTGGACCATATTCGTACTTTAATTGTGACCAGGTTTACAATCAACCACAACAAGAAGTTTATGCTTATAACACCAATGAAAATAAGAGGATTCACTTTAAACTGAACGTTGATGTTAACCATTTGTCGTATAAGTGTACTAACTATTTGGCTCCCCCGGGTTTTGTAGCTCCTCAAAGACCACGCCCACCCGCCCAAAACACCCAATGCCCTAATAGGAACCAAGCTCCACAAAAAGGTAATTTTCAAGGGAATTCAAACGTAAGGGGTTATAACCAAAATCAAGGGAATTTTCAAGGGCAAAACTAAGGGTTTAAAAAATAACAATCAACAGGTTTTCAAAATCAATGTTTTCAAAACTACAATCAATTTCCAAACCAAGGTTTTCCAAATCAAGGGTTTAACAATCAAGGGTTTAATATGCCTAATCCTCAAACGGACTTGGTTCTCCAAAAACTTAATGAGCAAGACCGTAAGCTTAAGGAAATGCAAGAGTCCACGGATAGGAAATTCATGAAAATGTTGAAAACCCTTCGACCCCAAGGTGCCCTTCCTTCTAATACTGAGACCAATCCAAGGGCCAATGTGAATGCCATTACTACAAGAAGTGGTAAAACAACCAATCATCCTTCCACTAAGAAACAAGGGCCCGAGATCCCAATTAGTTCTTATCCCACTTCCTCACCCACTTATTGTGACATTCCTCCATTGAGTGACCCTATCCCTTCGATTCCCACTCCAATTCCTTCACCTTCCATTCACACCCCTCCACCTAAGGATGTGAGTGAGAAATCTACTCCAAATCCTTCATCTCAACCCAATATACCTTATCCATCAAGGTTGAGGAAAGAGAAATTGAAGAATAAGGATGATATTCATGTTTCTAACTTCTTGAAAATGTTTAAACAATTGAATTTTAATATCACCTTTGTCGAGGCTCTCGCTCACATGCCTAAATACGCTAAGATGTTTAAGGATCTTTTAAATGATAAGGAAAAACTTCTCGACATTGCTCAAACCCAACTTAATGAGAATTGTTTCGCGGTTCTCTTAAGAAAATTACCGGTTAAGCTCGGTGACCCCGGTCGATTCCTTATTCCTTGTAATTTCCCCGGTGTAGAGAATTGTATGGCTTTGGCGGACTTAGGAGCGAGTATCAATCTTATGCCATTGTCTGTATGGAAGCAATTATCTCAACCCGATCTAGTCCTCACTCGTATGACTTTAGAGTTAGCTAATCGTTCGGTTGCTTATCCGATGGGGAGAGCCGAGGATGTTTTTGTAGGAGTCAATAAATTCACTTTCCCCACCGATTTCGTTGTAGTCAACTATGAGATGAATCTCCGTGTTCCATTAATTTTGGCACGACCCTTCTTGAGGACCGGACGTACTTCGATTGATGTAGCCACGGGTGAGCTTATCATGAGGGTAGGGGATGACAAAATCGTCTTTAACATGGGTGAACTTTCCAAACTTCCCAATGAGCCAGAATCCATGAATTTAATCGATGTGATCGACGAAGCATGTGAAGAACACATTCACGAGGCTTGTAAGAGTGGGATTTCTCATTTAACTCATGTTGAGACCGTAACTTCTATTGCTCCTTCATTAACTCCATTTGGAGAAAGTGATTTTCTCTTACATGAATTCGAAGCAAGTTTAGGAGACGTGGATCTTAAATATGACGATTCTCCCACCGATTGGGAAGAATACAATCGTACCATTGAGAGACTTCTCAATGAGGACCATATTTCTCCACCTACTCCTAAGGAAGTAACAAACAATGATCCAAATTTAACTAAGCCTTCCACCGAAAATCCACAGGATTTAGAGCTTAAGGATTTACCTTCTCATCTAGAATACGTTTTCTTAGAAGGAGTTTATAAGTTACCCGTCATAATTGCTAAGGACTTAAAAGAGGATGAAAAATCTCGGCTTATTGAGTGCTTAAGAATCATAAGAAAGAAATTGCTTGGAAAATATCCGACATATGCGGAATTGATCCTAACTTTTGCACTCATAAATTCTCATGGAAGATAACTTTAAACTCGCGGTCCAAAGTCAACGAAGGGTAAATCCTAAAATTCCTGAAGTCATTAAGAAATAAGTTATCAAACTTCTAGATACCGGCATGATTTATCTTATTTTCAGATTCACCTTGGGTTAGTCCGGTCTATTGTGTGCCTAAGAAAGGCGGAATAACCGTTGTTCCCAACGAAAACAACGAGTTAATTCCTACCTGACTTGTTACGGGTTGGTGAGTTTTCATAGACTATCGTAAACTCAATGATGCCACTCGTAAGGATCATTTCGCTCTTCCTTTCATGGATCAAATGCTCGAGCTCTTAGCGGGAAATGAATACTATTGCTTCTTAGACGGTTTTCTGGATATTTTCAAATTCCTATCGATCCAAAAGACCAAGAGAAAACCATATTCACTTGTCCTTATGGAACATTTTCTTACAAATGAATGCCTTTCGGTTTATGCAATGCTCCCGGGACTTTCCAAAGGTGTATGATGGCTATATTCCATGACATGGTTGAACAAACTATGGAAGTCTTTATGGACGATTTCTCGGTTTATGGTGATTCTTTCTCTTCTTACCTTGCTAATTTAGAACGTATGCTTAAACGGTGTGAAGACACTCATCTCGTTTTAAATTGGGAAAAGTGCCATTTCATGGAAAAAGAAGGCATCGTCCTAGGTCACAAAATTTCTAAAGCTGGTATCGAAGTCGACCGTGCTAAAGTCGACGTCATTGCTAAATTACCTCCTCCCACAACCGTGAAGGGAGTGAGAAGTTTTTTAGGTCATGCGGGTTTCTATCGTCGGTTCATTCAAGATTTTTCTAAGATAGCTAGACCAATGACTCATCTCTTAGAGAAAGATGCTCCTTTCATCTTTTCTCAAGATTGTCTCGACTCTTTCAAAACGCTTAAAGGTAAATTAACTAAGTCACCGGTCTTAGTAACTCCTAATTGGGAATTACCTTTCGAGTTAATGTGCGATGCTAGTGATTTCACAGTAGGAGCGGTTTTAGGTCAAAGATTTAATAAGCATTTTCAACCTATTCACTATGCGAGTAAGACTATGACGGGGGCTCAATCACATTATACCACTACCGAAAAAGAGCTTATATCCATAGTGTATGCTTTTGAGAAATTCTGCCCATATCTTGTGCTTTCCACTACTATAGTGTATACGGATCATTCCGCTCTTAAATACATATTGACAAAAAAAGATTCTAAACCGAGACTTCTTTGATGGGTTTTGCTCTTACAAGAATTCAAAGTTGAAATTTGTGATAAAAAGGGAGCCGAAAACCTAGCCGCGGATCACTTAATTAGACTTGAGGATCCTTATCAAGGGGAACTTCCCAATAAAGAGATTAACGAACCTTTTCCCCTTGAGACCTTAATGTCTATTAATTCCAATCTTGATGATACCCCATGGTTTGCGGACATTGCAAACTATTTGGCGGGTGGAGTTCTAATCGAAGGGTTAACGTCCCAACTAAAGAAAAAATTCTTTAAGGACATTAAACATTACTATTGGGACGACCCTTATCTTTTCAAGCAATGTGCGGATCTTATTATGCATAGGTGTGTTTATGGGCCCGCGGCTTTACAAATCCTTGAAGCTTGCCACAAAGGACCCACCGGTGGTCACTTTGGCCCTTACTTCAACGCGAAGAATGTTTTCGACTCCGGTTTCTATTGGCCCACCATCTATCGTGATGCTCACGAGATGGTTAAGCTTTGTGATGCTTGCCAACGACAAGGCAAGATCACACATAAAGACGAGATGCCTCAAAATTTCATTCAAGAATGTGAAATATTTGACGCATAGGGCGTCGACTTTATGGGGCCATTTCCATCATCTAAAGGGAGCAAATACATCCTCGTAGCCGTTGACTACGTATCCAAATGGGTAGAAGCAAAGGCTTTACCTACTAACTATGTGAGGGTTGTTGTGAACATCTTGAAGCAATTGTTTGTTATAATCGGCGTTCCTCGTGCTATCATTAGCGATCGTGGTACACACTTTTGCAATGATCAATTCACAAGACTTATGGCTAAGTATGGTGTCAATCACCGGCTTTCCACCGCGTATCATCCTCAAACCAACGGTCAAGCCGAGGTGTCCAACCGTGGACTTACCCGAATCTTATAGCATACCGTGGGAGAGCATCGTGCCTCATGGGCCGATAATTTAGATGATGCTTTGTGGGCTTTCCGTACCGCTTATAAGACACCTATATGTTGTACTCCTTATCGCCTTGTGTACGGAAAGGTGTGCCACCTCCCCATTCAGTTGGAGCATGAGGCTTATTGGGCCTTGAAATGGGCTAATTTTGATATAAATAAAGCTGGTGATCTTAGGAAAATCCAACTCAATGAACTTAATGAACTTATGAATGCGTCTTATGAGAATTCATTGATATAAAAGGAGAATACTAAGCTCATTCATGATTCTAAGATTAAGAACCGAGAGTTCAAAATTGGTGATCAAGTTTTACTCTTTAACTCTCGGTTGAAAATCTTTCCCGGTAAACTTAAGAGCCGTTGGTCCAGTCCATCCACCGTTGCAAAAATTTACCCATAAGGTACCATTGAGCTCGCTTAACCAAATGGGCCAAATTTCGAAGTGAATGGCCAACGGGTTAAGTTGTACTTCGGAGAGGACATCTGACATGAGATGGTTCCATCCATCTTCACGTTTCCCTTGAATTAAATCCGGGAAATCGAGTCGAGCTAGAGACTCTGGGAATAAAATCAAGCATCGTTTAACTAGGTTAGATTTTTACCTTTTTCCACCTGGTCACCTTTTCCACCAATAAGTGTAGGGGGAGCCAAGTAGATTGTTGTTTTATGGTGTTGTGTAGGTATTTGTGCTATCATGATCCACTTTTCATGCCTTTGAGAAGAACCATGATCCCGTGTTCTCATGTACCCGGTTCTATCCAAACTATTGTGATTCAATATTTTATATAAATAAATGTTGAAATTGAATTCACTTTAGTTGTCTCTTCCTTAGCTCGATTTAAACAACGTACTCAATGTCCTAAGTGTAGAGGAGTTTATTCTTTCACATGCTTAAACATTGAGGGCAATGTTTATATTAAGTGTAGGGGAGACTTCTATCGAAGTTAAGTGGGTTTTTCCATGAATTTGACCTCATTTAACCGGGAAATTAATATTTTTTAACGTTTTTCAAAATTTTGATCTATTTTAGCCTAGTAGTATTTTCCATTTATTTTCTTTTATTTATTTTCTTTTATTTATTTTGTTTTTGTCATCACCATCATATGTATATATTCCATTTCATGAATAAATTCAAAAAGGAAAAACAATGAATAAATAAAATGGTTTTAACGAGTTTAGACGTCTTTGATATATTAGGCCCGTTGTGAATATTTTGACTCAACATGAATTTACTTATTAAAGTTTATTCTAGCTAGTATCCTTAACCATGTAGGCCTTAATTGGTTTATTAGGCTAAATATCCACGAGTCTCATTACTTGTGATTTTAAATTGTGGAGAACGAGAAATGATAGAGTCAATTATAAGCTTTGTATTCTTTCATGAACTTATGTGAGATAATTATAAAGCTTTTTCTCCCAACACTTGTAAATAAATAAATGCAATAAATAAGGTCGTACGATTTGAAAAAAATACTTAGCTTCTATCCCAAAATCGTTTAAAAGTTGCTCGGGATTAATTAGAGTTCATAGCCAAGGCATAACTTATTGAAGCGGGACGCGAAGATTGGCATCCGAGTCCAAAAAGGCCCTAACAAGGCATGAGGATTCAATTTTTTTGCTAAAGATCCAAAGATTACGTGAAGATCATTAATCCAAATCAATATGAAGGATCAAGACACACGACGGAAAGAAATATCTCCCATACAGATTGTGGAAAATTCTATCCAAAAAGACCCTAACAAGGTATGAGGATAAATAGATCCAAATCCGAAAAGGAGGTGGATCGTTGTATATAAAATCCTAAATAAAGAATAGGATAAATGAAGAAGGCGTGGTCAAAGTTTGAACTATCTCTCAAATACTCCAAGTGAAGATATATTCCGTATATGAAGAGAAGACCATAATTTCAAGATCGTTTCTCAAGATTTGAAGTTTCAAGTACATGCCAAATATCGGTCCAAGAAAGGTCTCAAATCGTGAAACGAGTTATGCCAAGATATGAACCTTATGAGATTTCGAGAAGCCATTTTAACAGATTTTGTCCTTTAGCTAAACATTGATTAAATCATCCTACTTTATTTTCGGCCTTAATAATTTATCAAAATAAGTCAAAAATGCATCCTCATGATCATTCAAGACATAAATAAAATACAAGAGATACACCGTAGGAATAAGGGGTTCTAAGTGAATAATTAAACCACATGAGTAAGTGTTAGCTTTACTAACTTGTTATAACAATGATCTTGTTTTTATGCTTGGTATGGGGAACGTGAAACTTGAGGGTGATACATATTCATGACACAAAAGCCCTAGTTTAAGTCTTAGATTTCTTTACGAGTTTCTTCCATCAAAAGATTTCAAGTAAATAAATAAAAGTGGAAATTGTTATATCTTTTGCTTCCTTTAATAAAGTTTTTATCTTTTCACCGTTGTTAAGTTTTCTTTTATTGTAGTAGTAATAGTATATAGTAATAAAGGCCAAGATGGGTTAATTATGAGGAAAATGTAACTTTATGCTTTAAAATCGTGCATTGCATGGGGTCATTGCAATGGTCAAGTGTAGGGGAATTTGATAAGTGTGTAAACACTTACCCTTTAACCACTAAAAACAAGGAAAAACAAGACCTAATCATGTATTTAATATCATAAATATCAGAATTATGTGTGGTTTGTGTTTTTGTTGTGAAATAGGTACAAAAGGACAAATATGAAGAAAACACGAGATTTCACGGACATTTATTGAAGAAAGGTCAAAGAAAAGTCAAAGTCAACTCAAAAGGACCAAAAGTGCAAAAGTATGTGTAGAATCTTGGTAATATATGATTTATCAAGAGGGTTGATGTTTTTTAGAGAGAGAAACTAGAGAGATAAAGAGAGAGAAAACTATATTTATTATGAAAATAAGTGAAACAACCAACACCCTCTCCATCAAAGGAGAGGGCTTTTATACCCAAGTCTTTACTGGACTTGGGCCTTCCAACCCATGGACAAGCACATGGGCTAGGTTGATAATATAAGTAAGTTACTTTCTAACTACGAGCCTGCAACGTTTAATAATATTGTTGGAGTGACCGATACTTCTAATATACGTTAAAAACGTATTTCCAACAATCTCCCCCTAAGGAAGGTCACTCCAAATTACAAAGTCCTAAACCTAGCATACTATACTAAGTCTTCGTCTTGAGCTCGTAGTTGTTTCTCTTTTCTTCTTTTCTTTTCTTTTTATGAATATGTTTGATAACCATAAGGCTTTGGCTTGAGCTTGTTCTTTTGGCATTTCACGTGCAGTCATTGCCTTCTTGTGATGTTCGCCTCTTCGTGACTTCATGTCCCACATACCTATCCTTTGTTGAATTCTTGAAAGTTTCAGAGTTGATACATCGGAATACTTGTAGGTCAAACTTTCTTGAATTTGCTGCAATATTTGATGTAGAAGGAATAAGCATGTGAGGATGACTTCTTTTGGTACACCGCAACTCCACGGTCTTCAAATACAACAACATAATAAGACACGGATAAAATGGCTTTGACATTTTATTCTGATTCGGTAGCATTTTACCTCCGGTCAGTGAAGACCGTTGGACGATAATAAATATCGTACTTATGACAGGTAGGTCTAAATAAAGATCTCATTGACAAGATTTCGCGGGTAAACCCGTTCTCTTTATTCGATCGTCCAAAGCTGACTACGAACATAAAGAGTGAATCATTTGGATTATAAAATCCGCATGATTGAAGCCGTCAATTCATGAACCTAGAACAAGTGAGCTTCAATTAATATTTTCACCATCGTTGCTTTCCAGTTGTCACGAGCTAGATTCTGATAGAATCTTGCTAGTCACCTACCGCAGTGCTGTTTAAAGTTGACACTGGAAGGATTTCCACTCGTCACTGTGGACACTAAAGAGTGCCACTCTGAGTGTTTTGGCAAGATCACTTGGATAATGCGTAGAAGCCCTGGAACAAGTTTGAGTTCAATTAAGAATCAAACCATCGTTTCTTTCCAGTTATCACAAGATTGGTTCTTGAAGAACCGCGCGTGTCACCTACCATGAGCTTGTTTAATGTTGACTCAAGCAGGATTTCCATCTTCATTGTAATACTTTCGTATCACTAAGATGTTCTGGCAATAATACAAGACTATTGCGTAGGACTCATAAAATCTTTCTTACTTTTCACAGTGTGTGAAGAAGCAAGGAATAAATGACAAGTGTCCTAATGAGACTTTTGATGATCTCGTAGCTCTAGACTCGATAGTACGTTTTGTTTTGCTGAGCGGAGGCTGTAGAGGATTGCCACATTTTGAATATCAGTTCATTCAGAGTGAATAAACCCGATAGATAATATGTTGAACTCCGTAAGATTAAAACAAATATCTTTTGAGAGATATTTGAGTTAGCTGGGAGGGGTTGTGCATCGCATCACTGGGTCCATGATACTTTAACGTCTTTAAGATGTGTTGACCTGGTTTCTGACTAAGTTGTAAGGAGGGCTTCTTTCTTTATACACTTTATCTTTACAATTCTTTTTCATTCTTCAACCCCTTCAATGCTTACCAATGCGTCATAACTAGCACCTTGTTGTGATTGTTCCAGTGCTAGCTTAAGTACTTGGTCTGCATTCTGCTACGTTCACAATCTATTCCCCGTCTTTCCTAAGGACTTCTATTTCTAGCTATGGAATTGTCCTTGGGAAGATTCCTCTGGTTCTGGAAGAATCATTGGACTTGTACCTAATCTTACCACTCTTTTGTCACCACAATCGTCGTGAATCAATAGTGTTTTGGTAAGTACACGTCACTGATTGTAGTAAAAATACGACTCTTGTTTAGGAAAACAAAGAGCGTAAATAGCGGTAAGTATTAAGTACGACGGTTTAGGAAAACCGTGCACTAATGACCCAATCACTTAAAAGAGATGAAAGATTCGTTTCCCAAGGAGGTATGGTGTTGTGAATTAACTTGTATTTCTTTGAGATTAATATTAAGAAGAATGGGGATGAGAGGATGAAAGACGGTTACGTGAAAATTAAACTACGACGAAAACGTAAAGCCGTAGAAAAACCACAAAAATTAAAAATTATTAAAACCAAAAACAAGATATCAAAAAGGCTAAAAACAAGTCTAAAATAATATAAACAAAGATAAAAATCCAACAAAGATATTTTAAAACCTTTTATTAATTAAATAATTAATTTTAAATGCTAATTAAAGCCCTAAAATTAAATTTAACTAATTCAAATGTCAAAAATATGATTTTATTGAACAATTACTTAACTTATATTATTAGAAGACTAAAAAGTATTTTTCTAAAAATTAAAACCTATTAAAACTATTTTTAAAACCCTAAAAATGATTAAAAATGATTTAAACCTAATTAAACTTAAAATAATTATAAAAATAAATCTAAAAGCTTAAAAATTATTCTAAAAATGGAAATGATCCTAATTAATGATAAAGAACCTAGGAAAAATGAAAAAGAAAGAAAAATAAAATTTTGAAAAATTAATAATAAAATAATAATAAAATATTGCTAAAAATAAAAAGTTACTAAAATTTGAAATAAAAAAAATTATAAAAATCCTAAATAATATAATTAAGAGAAAAACACAAATCTAAGCTTCTAAACCTTTTTTAATAATTTTATAAAAATCCTTAAAGTTTATAAAAAACCTTAAAATATTATAAAATTAAAAATAAATGTTTTTGAAACCAAAATTATATGTAAACCTCAAAAATATATTTTAAAAACTAAAAACTATTTTTCCTAAAAAATAAAACTATTTTTGGTATTTTTTAATGATTTAATAAAATACGTATATAAAATAAATTCTAAAAAATAATCTATTAATGGGAAAAATAAGAAAATAAGCTAGAAAAATCACTAATCCCAATAAGTTCCTAGGAAAATTGAAAAGAACAAAAATGAGCTTAAAAATAAGCTGAAAATAAGCTAATATAGCTACGGCTTATTTAATAAAGGACAAAAGAAAAACAGGTTAAGTAGAAAACAAAACCACTCCCTAGTAGTCAAAGACCCTAGGGCGCAGTGGTGAGTGTGGTGTGGTGTGAACGTGGTGACCAGGGTTCGAATCCTGAAACCCCCCTTTTTATTTCTTAGTTGCGCCGCAACGCTTGTTTCTTGCGCCGCAACTAGTGTTGCGAGAGCACCTTGATCAGTAGCTCCTTCAGATGCGCCGCAACGCTTGTTTCTTGCGCCGCAACTTTTATATTTTTTTTTTTTGCTTTTTAAACTTTTCTCAACCAATCAGTGACACTAAACAATCTTATAATCCAAATTCAAATCCCTTTTTTTAAGCAAGATTAAGCACAAATGTGGATTAAAAACGTGGCCTGGTTAAGCTTCTTGTGGACTGATGAATCACACAAGTGTGAGTGCACACTTGTGCACACTTTTTAGCCAAGAGTACTTGAGCTGTGCTATTTGGTGTTGATATTGGAGCAATTGGGGCACTCTTGTGCTCCTTTGAGCACAAGAAGTCTAAACAAGCAACAAAGAAAACACTTAGCACACCAATGATCAATAACAAAGTACTCAACACCCTAATGAAGTTCCTGATATAATATGTGCAGGTCTAGAACTGTTGACTTAATGACTTGCACTTCTAGTGACATTCCAAGGCTCAAATTAAACACACACTAGCTCTAACTGACACACAATCAATACCCTACTCTTAACTAACCTAATTACTAACAGACTTCACACAATCATGCATCAATAATGGGGAAAAACAGGCACAATAAGACACAAGCAGATTTTCAACTTCACTTTCCTTTTTTTAGCCACACAAATTGCTTTAGACTTGTTCCAAATGACAACACAACTATCAGTCAACCTATTCTAACCTATTCCAATCTTGCTAACACCTTCTTAGAACACAAATCAAAAATATTACCCTGCTTATCCTTGTTGCCAAACACCCTTGTAAATTCTGGAAACCAATTTTAACAAACCAAAACCTTATAAAACTCTTTCAAACTGATTCCCTTAACATCTAGCATGCATATAACATAAAATAAACACAAATCCAACACCTCAAACACACTTATGCACAGAATCACATAAGATCATATAAACTACTATTTTTGAACTTTCAAAAGGGAAATAAGAAAGATACCTTAGGGCTTTAACATCCAAAGCCCTAGAGGGTGTATAACCCTCCTCCAATCCAACTCGGGTTGGAGCAGAACTAAATCAACAAGCCTTCAGCCTGTTGCAATCACAAAACAAGAAAACAACAAAATAATATAACAATATATATTTTTTTTCTGTTTCCTTTTTCTTCTTTCCAAAATACTTTCAAAATCTTTCCAACCTTCTAAATACGTTTTCTAAAACCCTATATCACCAATAACATTAACCATAAACACCAAAATACCTTTGAGCAGATTTTACTAAAATCTCTCAAAATTTCAAAACCTTGAAAGATTTTGAAACACAAACTTACTTTACCAAAATTAAAACTTGGAACTCAGAATTAAGCTTAACACAACACTCAACTTTTAAAAACAATAAAAAAGGAATTACACTTGAATATTTCAAAAACCAAACTTTTTATTTCTTTAAAAAGGTATTACATGTGCAAGCTTAAAAACTGGAACAAAGGGCTTCACACGGGTTGTGAGCTCCTTTTATAGAGTCCTAAGAACAATCTAGAATAGAAAAAACTAAACCCTAATCACTAGAAAATCCCTATAATGCCCTCATACGATTTTGGTGTGATTGAGCTGTCAAATTGATCTTGAACGTTTATTTTGCTTTGGGAGGAAGCAAATAATCTTGGCCATTCAATTGGGACACGTCATGATGCTTGAGGGCTAAGGAATGATGTGATTGGTGGATTGGGGAATTGGGGGTTTGGTGCACATGTGTGGGATGCAGGTTTTTAGGAGTGGGAAAGGTTTGTGAGTGTGGGAATTATCCGTGTGCAAGGTTAATTAGAAAGTTACCCAAGTTTGAGTGAGATTGACACTGGGGGTGAAAGAGAGGTACAATAACTCTCTTGAATCCGTTTTTAGGGGAAACTTAGGTGTTAACCGCCTATTTCCATTTGAATCTTTCAACTTTGGCGCTTTTGGTCCTTCCCTTTTGGTTTTTTAGGCATTTAAGGTCTTCCAGCCCTAAAATCGTTTTCTCTTTGTTAAAAACTTTCCCCTATTGTCACTTTTGGCACAATACTTTGATAAAAGATTATCAAGGGTGATTTTTGACACTTTGTGATATCTCAAGGGCTGAACTTGGACAAAGTTGATCTTCAAAGGTCTTCATTATGTCTTAATCTTCATGAGGGACCATAAATGGCAATTAGAAATTGTTGAGGGACTATTCTTGCCATTTCTTCAAAGTTGAAGGACCTTTTTGCAATTTTGACAAACTTAAGGGACAAAACTTGTAATTATCATTATACAAGGGTTTTAAGTGTCATTTCTTCATAGAATAAGGATCAATCTTGTTTTGTCTTCAAGTCTTCAAGGGTATTTGATGAAAATTCCATGATTAGGGCCCGGTTCTTTGTACGGCTTCGTATCTCGTGTTCGTTTTTCCTTGTATCTTGTGATCTTTTGTCTTTTTCACGATATCCATACCTAAAACACACATAAACACAAAAGCAAGCATATATATGGTATTTTATGACATATTATTGCATTTAAAGCCCGAAAAGAACGATGAGATCATGTATAAATGCCATCTCATCACTCCCCCATACTAAGCCATTGCCGTGCCCTCACGCAATGCTAGAATAAAGTATCTAAGCATCACCAAAGTTCAATTTTATTAACCTTTATTGAAGAGTAAAAGACTTGCAACATACTACGAGAATGTGTAAAGACATAATGTATGATTTTCATCACCAAAAGGTGACTTTTAGGGTCAAAGAATAGAAACAAGTTAATGTCCCTTAGAGTAAATTTCGTCATCCTTGATTGTCATACATTCCATGCTAAGTGCAAAAACAAGATCATTGTTGGTACAAGTCACAATGCTAACACTACTCATACGTTCAAATTGTGTAATACTTTTTCTCCCCGCAATCCTAGTTATTATAAAAGGAAATGGGTTACTAGCATTTTTTATCTAATTGTCATGGATCACAAGTGATTCATATTGACTTATTTGAGTAGTTATTAGTCCGAAAGCAAAGTAGCACGATTTGATCAATAGTTAGCCGAAGGACAAAATCTTTTAAAACGGCTTCTCGTGTATCTCCTTAAGTTCATATCTTGGCATAACTCGTTTCACGATTTGAGACCTTTCTCGGACCGATATTTGGCATGTACTTCATACTTCAAATCTTGGGAAGACGTTCTCGAAATTATGGTCTTCTCTTCATATAATTGGAATTTCTTCACTTGACGTTTTTGAGAGATTCTTCATATAGGACCACGACTTCATCATTTTTCTTCAATCTTTACTTTGGATTTTGATATACAACGATCCGCCTCCTTTTCGGACTTGGATATATTTATCCTCATACCTTGTTAGGGTCTTTTTGGATAGACTTTCTCCATTCTTTAGGGGAGTAATAGCTTCTCGTCGTGTGTCTCGATCCTTCATATTGATTTTGGAATAATGATACTTCACATCATCTTTGGATCTTTAGCAAAAATAGAGCTCCTCATGCCTTGTTAGGGCCTTTTTGGATGATCGCCAATCTTCGCGTCCCGTTTCAATAAGTTATGCCTTGGCTATGAACTCTATTCAACCCCGAGCAACTTTTAAACGATCTTGCGCTAGAGGCTAAGTAACTTTTCAAATCGTACGACCTTACTTATTGCAATTATGATTTATTCCTAATGCATTGATCTTATGGGAAGAAAAAGCCACAATTAAAAACATATGAGTTTTTGAAAGAACATTTTCATGTTCTACGTTTAGCATGATCACTTGTCTAACTCTATCATTTCTCGTTCTTCACTATTTAAAGACCTCTAATTAAAGAGACTCGTGAATACTTAGCCATGCAAGTCAAAATTAAGCCAAATTTGGATTAGCTTTCATTAAGACTATATCAAATCAAAGTTTTGGGTTTTCAAGCCACCTATAGGATCTTGCACTTTCTTGGACTTGTTCAAGTTTAGAGAATGCGTTTTAAAGTTCCCTTGATAAGTGACTTTCTAGAATCAATTATAGGAACTTGCGAAAAGTTCTTGTTCTTAACCCGAATGAATTAAGACTTTCGCGTTTTAAAGCTCCCTATATAAAAGTCTAGCAAAACTTGAATTGAGCGGGTTAAGGAATGTAAATGGCTCCAAATGCCCATCAAGTCAAAAATTAACTCTTATTCTACCCATCGGAAAATATACATTCGTGTCTTAAAAACACTTATGAAAACTAAGAAAAATTTTAAAATTTGGCCATTTTTAGCCTTATTAGCAAAACAAAACATTGAAAGTTGGAAAACGTGAGGGCGTAGCAAAGCAAGTACCTATTCACCCCCCCATACTAAAAGTAAACATTGTCCTCAATGTTTCGAGTCTAAAGGTGGAGCACCCCCATACTAGAGACGAAGAGTCGAATGCTTAGGATCTAGCATGGAAAGGGTGATCAACAATATATCTAAAGCCGTTTATTAATTATGCTAAAAGATAATTGTTAGAACAATAAAGGATATGTCATGGAATCGTGAAAAACTTCTTCAAACGAACGATGGAGGCTCACGTAAACGAACACGAGAGTCTTCAATCGTAGACGATGATGATGATCTAGATAACACAATCACAAACAACCACGAGACAACGAGTTGGAAGGGTACAAGTCCCCTTATTTAGTGAACATAAAGCATAAAGATAAGCATGGGATCTCCCCCACGAGGCACCTCGTTTTTGATTACCGAGTCATGAGCTTGACTCGATCCCCTTAAAATGTGAACATTTAGGGATTTCATGGTGTGGTCAATTTTTAATGGGGCTTACATGATAAACAAGGCCCAAAAAGCAACCGGTATAAAGGACTAAGTCCTTAGATGATGCAAAATACCGGGGTCGAAGATGGCGTTCTCGTTTTCATGGAAAAAACAATTCAACGCCACTTCAACATGTGCCATAAACTCAAAGAGTTTGAAGAAAATAGATGAGAAATAGAAGGGTGAGACAATTGGTAAGACAAACGTTTGAGCTACTCGAGGTAGACTCGCACCAAGCAAATAGATATAGTTTCCATTTATTGCATCGGTGGAAGACCGAGATTTCCCTTTACATGAAATTCCGGGATCGAATATCTCGTCCTCGGTGGACAAGGATGAGGGAACATAAGGGGCTTCCCCCATACTAGAACCACACAAAACATCGTCAAAAGGAGTAGACGAGTTTGTAGTACTCAAATCACGTGGTGATGACGGAGTTAGATTTGTAGAAAAATCAATTAAATCACATTTAAGATCTTTTTCTTTGTTATCTTTTAAACTCTCCTTATGAAAACCCTTTTTGATTATGTCGAAAATATTCGGTGTTTCTAAGACGATGTTAGTCACACTAAAAATTCTCACATTTTGAAACCGTTTTGGTTTTGGTGGTGGCAAGTTCTCAAAACGTTTATCGACGAAGAAAACATCCCCATCGGGGCCAACATATTCATCATCCGAAAGATCTTCCGTAGAAACCGGCAACTTATCAACACTTTTCAAGAATGAAGGTGAAGGATTTTTCGATTCAAGTATTGATGGTTTCTTCTTTGTAGGCTTAGCACTCATAACCTCCACCGGCGGAGGAAATGGTAAATTGTTTTTGGAGACATTCCCTAAAACTCTTGGTGAAAATTCTTTGCAAATGACATTGGTCGAGTCACCATGGTTTAAAGTTGCAATAGAATATACATGAGAAAGATTGGAGTTTTGTGTTGCATTGATGACAAGTTCTTCTTCATTGAAACGAAGGGTGATTTTTCGAGCATGAACATCGATAAGTGCTCTTGATGTATCCAAAAATGAACGACCCAAAATGAGAGGAACTTTTCGATCGATGGGAATGTCTACAACGATAAAGTCAACGGGATAGTAAAACTTTCCGACTTTAACGAAAACGTCCTCGGCTACTCCACATGCCATGATCGTAGAATGATCGGCCATCTCGATGGACATGTTCGAAGGAGTAAGAGCCGGAAGCGAAAGCGATTTGAAAATCTCGAGAGGCATTAAATTAATACTAGCACCAAGATCGGCCAAGGCGTAGCATTCCTCCATATCTTGAATAGCACATGGAATCAAAAATTTACCGGGATCACCGACTTTTTGTGGTATGCGGCTTAGAAAAACCGATGAACAACTAGACGATTGTTGTAACTTTTCTTTGTTGTTAAGCATACTTTTGAAGTTTGCGGCGAATCGAGGCATCATGATTAAAGCATCGGCAAAACTTATGTTAAAGTGCAAATCACGAAACATTTTCATAAATAGCTCAAATTGATAATTGTTCCGTTCTTGTGCTTTCTCTTTGTTTCGTCTCGAAGGGTAAGGTAAGGGTGGTGTGGGTTGGTCATTAGGCAACGGCCTTGGAAACTCGGGTTCCACAATTGGTATTGGTGTAACCGTAGGTGTGGTTTGAGCGGTACTTCGTGGGATTGTAATGTGCTCCTTTTCGACCATCACCTCGGGTTCTTTCTCGATTTCCTTCTCCGTAGAAGTACTTGGACGAGAGATTGGTTCCTTGAAAGTTTTACCACTTCGTGTAGTAATAACCTTCATTTCTCCCTTCGGGTTTGCAATGGTATCACTAGGAAGACCACCCGAAGAAGAGGGCTTACACATGATAGCTTCAAACATCTTAGCCATACGGTCCTCAAATTTTGATTGCCTAGCATCCGCTTTTAATAACTCTTGCTTAATCTCATGTTGTCCTAATTCCATCTTTTGTTGGTTTTGTTGAAGACGTTGGACATTTCCTTCCATTTTGTTTGCATGAGTTTTAAGTTCATTAGCAAGTTCATTTTTAAGCTCGTTTTTCAACTCGGACCTTAAGCTAATCATCTCACGTTGCATATTATCAAATTTAGCATCATTTGCTTTAGCATAATCTAAAAGATCTCCTTGCAAATTTTTCGTGTGAGCATTTTGAAAACCTTGTGTAGTGCTTTGAAAATCACGGTTTTGGTTTTGATTAGAGATTTGTCCATTCCCACTTTGATAATTCCCTTTGTTGTAATTGCGTGTGTTGCCTTGGTAATTACCTTGGTTGTTGTTTCGATAATTGTTAGCATTTTGATTTGGTGGAGCTTGATTTTGGCGGGAACCTTGGCCGTTTTGGTTGTAAGTCCCCGTTGCTACATAAGCACTCGAAGTGTTACCATACGCGGTAATGCACTCGGATAAATCATGAGCTCCTCCACAAGATAAACAACTCTTAGCAACCGCTTTAACCGAAGCGGAATTGGAAGCTTCTTGAGCCTTCCAATGGGACATTAGATTAGCAAATCTATCAAAAAACCGATTTTCCTCATTAGCTTCATCATGTAAGGCGTTAATGCTACGAGACGATTGTGATGACGATGACGAACCCATATTGGCAACACTCGGTGTGTTACGAGGGCTATAAACCTTAGATCGATTTTCAATGATTTGTAAAGCCTCATTTGTCGTCTTGCACAAAAAATTACCACCAGCGGCGGCATTCAAATAATCTCGTTCATGATCATTGAGCCCATTATAAAAGGTATCAATTTGATGCAATTCCGAAAAATCATGGTGAGGACATTCATGTAACATCTCCTTAAATCGTTCCCATGCCATTGAAAAACTTTCATTGTTACGTTGCACAAATCGTGAAATCTCATTTTTTAAGTGTGTTGTTTTCGATGGCGGAAAAAACTTGTTCACAAACTTAGAAACGAGATCGGCCCATGTCAAAATCGAATTTGGCGGTTCTTTCTCGAGCCAAATTTTTGCGGGTCCATCCAACGAATATGGAAACAACATCATCTTAATGGCGTCATGCGGAACATCTTTGAATTTGCTAGTGGCGGTGAGACGGTTGAAATTCCTAATGTGGTAATGCGGGTTGTCTTTCTCGTGACCTCGAAACTTGTTTGCTTGCAACATCGACATTAAACCCGTCTTAATCTCGAAATTCTCCGCAAGGATAGCGGGAATAACAATGGCCTCTCCAAAACCCTCGGTGGGTGCTTGTAGCAACTCCATCATAGTACGATTAGCCATTACGACTTCTTGTTCTATAATAGGTTCAACAATTGGAGGTTCTTCGACAATCAACGATCCTTGATTTGCTTGCTTTTGAAGACGTTTACGAGCTCGTTTTGCTTGATTACGAGTGATCATAAACTTCACGAAGAATGGGAGGTGAGCAAAGAAGATTCTTTTTGGTTGTTTTGTGGATTTTCAATTTTTTTGTGTTTTTGATGATATTTAATTTTTTTGGATTTTGGTGTATCTTCGTAGACAATAATCTACAAAATCTCTCCTCGAATCAAACTCTTGATTAAAGAAGCCTCAAAGGAATGAAAACGATCACGTGGAGTGAACGCCTTCGAATGACTTTAGAACTTTGGTGAAAACCAAATTGTTCACGAGGGTTTAATCACAAAGAAAACCAAGCAAATATAGTATACGTATTAATACTTTGGGCGGCAAAACCCTCGATTAGCCTTCAATCTCAAAATACTCACAAGCAAGCGGGGAAACGAGGCGGCGCGAAGCACTTAAGAGCCTTTTTCCTTAGGGTATATTTTATAATACCCGCCTTATACCCACCTTATAGTTCGTATCTTTCAAAATCGAGCTTCACGAAAGTATTTATCTATTTTTGCCTTTTCTTTTTGTTTGAGATTCGAATACAATGATCGAGTGATGAAATCCCGAATCAAGGTTGTGTTTTCACACTTTTGGAGATATTGTATTTTGATTGTGATACTTAATACAATATATTAATAATATTCACAAAGAAAAACCGAGAAAACCGATAATACGTGTTAAGGGAGTTCCACTTAACACAAATACTATTTATGGATAATATCAAAAACAAAATTTTCCAAATTAAATCACGACACACCTCCCCGGCAGCGGCGCCAAAATGATTGTAGTAAAAATACGACTCTTGTTTAGGAAAACAAAGAGCGTAAATAGCGGTAAGTATTAAGTACGACGGTTTAGGAAAACCGTGCACTAATGACCCAATCACTTAAAAGAGATGAAAGATTCGTTTCCCAAGGAGGTATGGTGTTGTGAATTAACTTGTATTTCTTTGAGATTAATATTAAGAAGAATGGGGATGAGAGGATGAAAGACGGTTACGTGAAAATTAAACTACGACGAAAACGTAAAGCCGTAGAAAAACCACAAAAATTAAAAATTATTAAAACCAAAAACAAGATATCAAAAAGGCTAAAAACAAGTCTAAAATAATATAAACAAAGATAAAAATCCAACAAAGATATTTTAAAACCTTTTATTAATTAAATAATTAATTTTAAATGCTAATTAAAGCCCTAAAATTAAATTTAACTAATTCAAATGTCAAAAATATGATTTTATTGAACAATTACTTAACTTATATTATTAGAAGACTAAAAAGTATTTTTCTAAAAATTAAAACCTATTAAAACTATTTTTAAAACCCTAAAAATGATTAAAAATGATTTAAACCTAATTAAACTTAAAATAATTATAAAAATAAATCTAAAAGCTTAAAAATTATTCTAAAAATGGAAATGATCCTAATTAATGATAAAGAACCTAGGAAAAATGAAAAAGAAAGAAAAATAAAATTTTGAAAAATTAATAATAAAATAATAATAAAATATTGCTAAAAATAAAAAGTTACTAAAATTTGAAATAAAAAAAATTATAAAAATCCTAAATAATATAATTAAGAGAAAAACACAAATCTAAGCTTCTAAACCTTTTTTAATAATTTTATAAAAATCCTTAAAGTTTATAAAAAACCTTAAAATATTATAAAATTAAAAATAAATGTTTTTGAAACCAAAATTATATGTAAACCTCAAAAATATATTTTAAAAACTAAAAACTATTTTTCCTAAAAAATAAAACTATTTTTGGTATTTTTTAATGATTTAATAAAATACGTATATAAAATAAATTCTAAAAAATAATCTATTAATGGGAAAAATAAGAAAATAAGCTAGAAAAATCACTAATCCCAATAAGTTCCTAGGAAAATTGAAAAGAACAAAAATGAGCTTAAAAATAAGCTGAAAATAAGCTAATATAGCTACGGCTTATTTAATAAAGGACAAAAGAAAAACAGGTTAAGTAGAAAACAAAACCACTCCCTAGTAGTCAAAGACCCTAGGGCGCAGTGGTGAGTGTGGTGTGGTGTGAACGTGGTGACCAGGGTTCGAATCCTGAAACCCCCCTTTTTATTTCTTAGTTGCGCCGCAACGCTTGTTTCTTGCGCCGCAACTAGTGTTGCGAGAGCACCTTGATCAGTAGCTCCTTCAGATGCGCCGCAACGCTTGTTTCTTGCGCCGCAACTTTTATATTTTTTTTTTTTTGCTTTTTAAACTTTTCTCAACCAATCAGTGACACTAAACAATCTTATAATCCAAATTCAAATCCCTTTTTTTAAGCAAGATTAAGCACAAATGTGGATTAAAAACGTGGCCTGGTTAAGCTTCTTGTGGACTGATGAATCACACAAGTGTGAGTGCACACTTGTGCACACTTTTTAGCCAAGAGTACTTGAGCTGTGCTATTTGGTGTTGATATTGGAGCAATTGGGGCACTCTTGTGCTCCTTTGAGCACAAGAAGTCTAAACAAGCAACAAAGAAAACACTTAGCACACCAATGATCAATAACAAAGTACTCAACACCCTAATGAAGTTCCTGATATAATATGTGCAGGTCTAGAACTGTTGACTTAATGACTTGCACTTCTAGTGACATTCCAAGGCTCAAATTAAACACACACTAGCTCTAACTGACACACAATCAATACCCTACTCTTAACTAACCTAATTACTAACAGACTTCACACAATCATGCATCAATAATGGGGAAAAACAGGCACAATAAGACACAAGCAGATTTTCAACTTCACTTTCCTTTTTTTAGCCACACAAATTGCTTTAGACTTGTTCCAAATGACAACACAACTATCAGTCAACCTATTCTAACCTATTCCAATCTTGCTAACACCTTCTTAGAACACAAATCAAAAATATTACCCTGCTTATCCTTGTTGCCAAACACCCTTGTAAATTCTGGAAACCAATTTTAACAAACCAAAACCTTATAAAACTCTTTCAAACTGATTCCCTTAACATCTAGCATGCATATAACATAAAATAAACACAAATCCAACACCTCAAACACACTTATGCACAGAATCACATAAGATCATATAAACTACTATTTTTGAACTTTCAAAAGGGAAATAAGAAAGATACCTTAGGGCTTTAACATCCAAAGCCCTAGAGGGTGTATAACCCTCCTCCAATCCAACTCGGGTTGGAGCAGAACTAAATCAACAAGCCTTCAGCCTGTTGCAATCACAAAACAAGAAAACAACAAAATAATATAACAATATATATTTTTTTTCTGTTTCCTTTTTCTTCTTTCCAAAATACTTTCAAAATCTTTCCAACCTTCTAAATACGTTTTCTAAAACCCTATATCACCAATAACATTAACCATAAACACCAAAATACCTTTGAGCAGATTTTACTAAAATCTCTCAAAATTTCAAAACCTTGAAAGATTTTGAAACACAAACTTACTTTACCAAAATTAAAACTTGGAACTCAGAATTAAGCTTAACACAACACTCAACTTTTAAAAACAATAAAAAAGGAATTACACTTGAATATTTCAAAAACCAAACTTTTTATTTCTTTAAAAAGGTATTACATGTGCAAGCTTAAAAACTGGAACAAAGGGCTTCACACAGGTTGTGAGCTCCTTTTATAGAGTCCTAAGAACAATCTAGAATAGAAAAAACTAAACCCTAATCACTAGAAAATCCCTATAATGCCCTCATACGATTTTGGTGTGATTGAGCTGTCAAATTGATCTTGAACGTTTATTTTGCTTTGGGAGGAAGCAAATAATCTTGGCCATTCAATTGGGACACGTCATGATGCTTGAGGGCTAAGGAATGATGTGATTGGTGGATTGGGGAATTGGGGGTTTGGTGCACATGTGTGGGATGCAGGTTTTTAGGAGTGGGAAAGGTTTGTGAGTGTGGGAATTATCCGTGTGCAAGGTTAATTAGAAAGTTACCCAAGTTTGAGTGAGATTAACACTGGGGGTGAAAGAGAGGTACAGTAACTCTCTTGAATCCGTTTTTAGGGGAAACTTAGGTGTTAACCGCCTATTTCCATTTGAATCTTTCAACTTTGGCGCTTTTGGTCCTTCCCTTTTGGTTTTTTAGGCATTTAAGGTCTTCCAGCCCTAAAATCGTTTTCTCTTTGTTAAAAACTTTCCCCTATTGTCACTTTTGGCACAATACTTTGATAAAAGATTATCAAGGGTGATTTTTGACACTTTGTGATATCTCAAGGGCTGAACTTGGACAAAGTTGATCTTCAAAGGTCTTCATTATGTCTTAATCTTCATGAGGGACCATAAATGGCAATTAGAAATTGTTGAGGGACTATTCTTGCCATTTCTTCAAAGTTGAAGGACCTTTTTGCAATTTTGACAAACTTAAGGGACCAAACTTGTAATTATCATTATACAAGGGTTTTAAGTGTCATTTCTTCATAGAATAAGGATCAATCTTGTTTTGTCTTCAAGTCTTCAAGGGTATTTGATGAAAATTCCATGATTAGGGCCCGGTTCTTTGTACGGCTTCGTATCTCGTGTTCGTTTTTCCTTGTATCTTGTGATCTTTTGTCTTTTTCACGATATCCATACCTAAAACACACATAAACACAAAAGCAAGCATATATATGGTATTTTATGACATATTATTGCATTTAAAGCCCGAAAAGAACGATGAGATCATGTATAAATGCCATCTCATCAGTCACCATGAAAATTCCTTTTAAAAAACTCACTAAGGTACTTGTGATATAAATATCAAATGATTTTGTACCTTAGTGTTTTCATCAACAAAAACGCTCCCCCTTAACATGTGGAGTACACATATTAAGTTGGAAAACCGTTAAGTACTTTTTGATCTTTAGCCAAATATATTAACAAGTCTCCTTAATCCCATTTTCTCCCCTTATCCAAAATGTTAACCATTAATATTTTGGATACTAATGGATTAATCGGTCTGTGGGTAAAGAATGAAATCGTATGCTGGCCATAGAACACATTAATGCTCCCCCTCAAATCAATGAGGGTTAGTTGTAGTGTTCAAGTATGATATGTTTGAAAGAATTAGAATCTCGTGAGAAATTCTTGAAAAATATCATACTTTTACACTACAACTATGCCACAAAAGCCTATTATACATATATTAACATATTCACAATAACAGACATATGGAGTTGACCTGATAGAAGACGATCCATAATTAAATAGATCATTCTATGAACCTATGGTGAGCTCCATATGGTCTTTTGGGAATAAATTAAGGCCAGATCACTTGAGCGCTGACAAGAACAATCCAAGCGTTGACAAGAACAAAGCAGGCGCTGACAGCTCAAGCGTTGATAAGTTAAAGTCAAGTGTTGACACATTGAAGACAAGCACTGATGGAAGATATAATCTACACGTTTATTATATTCTAGAATACTTCTAGTAAGGATAGAAACGACAATGTATTTTCTATATTTATCTTTACCTAGAATAGCTGATACGTAGATTATTGTACAAGGCTTCTTATGTCTATAAAAGAAGGCCTTTAGGTTAATGTTCAATATAAGTTTAATATAAGTTTTCATTCGTAAACATCTTTCATTGTAAGCAAGTTCGACATTCATAATCAAAGTGAAAGTTTGTTTACATCTTGTGTGTTCTTGTTTAAGTGTTAAATTCCGCATAACACTTAGATTTACAAAGCATATACAAAGGTTTCTCTACGTGTATTACTTGATCTAATCTCGTATACACGAAGCTAATTGATCTAAATTTGGGATCAACAAGTGGTATCAGAGCTTGTTGAGGAACTTTTGATCTTTAAAGAACACCAGAACCCTAAAAACACCAAAACCCTAATTTTCTCAGAAACCCTAACAACATCATGTCTGAAGCAATAACCTCCTCCTCCTCAGCCTTACCAAACATCAAGATTCCCATGCTTGATGCAACCAACTTTGACTTATAGAAGTTCAACTTTGAACAATATCTGGGGATCTATGACTACACACTCTGGGAGATTATTGAATATGGAAACACATTCAATAAGGCTCAAAAGATTCTTGATGCCATTAGTCAAAGAACAGCTGTTGAAGGATGCCCTGAAGAGGATAAGAAAGAAAAACCTGGAGATGGTAGAGCTGTAGCTGCTGATGATATTGCAAAGAAAAGGGTTGACATGAAAGCCCTAAATATTCTGAAAGTCTCTTTGGGACAAGAAAACCAGCACAAATATAGAGGCTATGAATCTGCTAAGGATCTTTGGGAAGCACTTGAAGTTGCATATGGTGGCAATGCAGACACTAAGGAAGAAAAGAAAAAGCAACTTCTGCATGATTATGCTGTCTTCAAAGCTCAACCCAATGAGAAACTAAGTAGTGTGAGAAGCAGATTGCTTGACATCACAAGCAAGTTGTCCTTCATGGGGACACAAGTTGGTGATGTTGACACCAATGCTACCTTTCTTAAAAGTCTTGGTGAGGCATGGAAGATTGAGGCAAGATCTATTCTTGCCAACAATACTTACAAGAGCTCCTCGTTTAATGACATCTACAACAAACTAAGACTGTTGGAAGATGAAACCCTTTCAGAGCAAGGAAGCAAATCTACCACCAGTAACATGGCCTTCTTCTCTCATAGTGAAGGTCAATTCAATCAGAAGGACTCTTATATGCATCCAGTTACTGGATCATCATATGTCAGCGCTGGAACAAGTCCTGTCAACGTCTCCTTTTCAGACGCTGACACATTCAAGAATGACTCCCCAAGAGTTAAACCTGCTGGGTTGGATTTGGATACTGTTTGTGCTTACATTGCTTCTTTGCCCAATGGTTCAGTGATTACATATGAGGACCTTGAGCAGATAAGTGATGAGCACTTGGAAGAGATGGACATCAAGTGGAACATGGCTCTTGGTAGTATAAGAGCAAATAGGTGGAACAGAAGGTTCAAAAAGAAGATGACCTTCAATGCTAAAGACACAGCTGGATTTGATAAATCCAAAGTTGAATGCTACAACTGTCATCGTATGGGGCACTTCATGAGGGAATGCAGATCTCCTAGAAGATCTGATGCTGGTAAACCCTCAAGTCAGGTTGTTAAAGCTCAAGATTCCAAAGCTATGGTTGCAGTTCAAGGAATTGATGGTACAGGATGGGATTGGAGCTATCTGGCTAAAGATGTTGAAGAGGACAAAGCTTTGGTTGCTGATATTGAAGAAGAAGAGCATGTTGAATATGCTCTCATGGCACACTCCTCCTCTTCATCTGATAATGAGGTATATGATGATGCTTTTTGTAGCAAAGGTTGTAGGTTAAATACTGAAAGACTTAACAAAGAGGTGTTAAAACTAAAAAATGACATGAGTACTGAAAGGTGTAAATTGTCTAATTACCAACTAGCTCTTACTGAAACTGAGAAAACCGTTTCTGAATACAAGAAAATGGAATTTGACTTAAAAGATAAGATCAATATCTTAAAACATGAGTTAGAGGGTAGTATGGATATTAGAAACATCATGAAAAAGGTTAATAGTGAATTACAGGCTAAGTTAGATGAGGCCATTAAGAATAAAGATAATGTTAGCCTCAAAATTCAAAGATTTGATAGAGCCACCCAAACCCTAGGAGACTGTGTAGCTAAACAAAAGGATCCTAAGGACATGACTGGGATTGGGATGAATGATTACTCTTTGGTTCCACCACCAGCTGGTGACTTCTATGGTGTCCAGAGAAGGGACTTATCTTGGACTGGTTTACCAGAGCTCCAAGAGGAGGAATTCATTCCTCCACCAAGAGTTGTCACTCCAGTGGAAGAGTATCAACAAAAATTGACTGACCTAAATGAGTGGAAGAAAGCTAACCCTACTTTATTTGTTAAGGGAGGTTTGCTATGTGAAAGTCCCAATGAATCACCACCCATTAAGGTTACTAACCCAATCACTGGTAAACCTGTTGACCTAGGCTCAAACACTGCTAGAAGACCTACCATTAAATATGCAGAGATGTATAGGAATAATAGGTCTCCCAAGAGCCAAGTTAGCAGTCATGGAACAGGTTTCTTCTCTTCTAGACCTAAGGTTGTGTCTAAGAAAGCCTGTTACACTTGTGGTAGCTTTTCACATTTGGCATACAAGTGTGTCAACGCTCCCAAAGCCAGCGCTGACAGGAACAAATTCAGCGCTGACAGGAAGAAAGTCAACGTTGTTAGGAAGTCAAACGTTGTCAGACCTAAATCTTGTGTGCAGCAAAGTCCACAAGTGATTAGACCTGCCCCATTCTTTTCTAGAAGGTCTAACACTCATGGACAAAGACCATTTCAAAAGACAAACACCTGGTCAAATAGGCAATGGGTTTCTGTAGCAAACCCTAGGTTCAACGCTGACAAGGGTAATTTTAGCGTTGCCAGGACAAATTCTAACGCTGACAGAAACGTGACCAGACCTAAATATTTGCAGCCACAAGGTAAGGGGTCTAAAGCTTCTTCAAGCTTAACATGGAGACCCAAGAAAGATCAAAACCCTAATGATAATGGGATTTCAATGACTTGCAATAGATTTAATTACATTTCAAAGGTCATCACAAAACCTATTGGGGTTAACTGGGTATTTCATCCTAAAAAGGATGAGAATGGGGTTGTTGTGAGAACTAAGTCTATTCTCATTGAACAACCAGATGAATCCAAGTCTTTTGAGACTTGGGTTCCCAAAGAAAAGTAATTTGTTTTCTTTATGTGCAGGGCATTCAAAGACAGATCAATGATTATGGATATTGGGATAGTGGATGCTCAAGGCACATGACAGGGAAGGAAGACTATCTGACGAATTTCACCCCTATTAAAGATGGTGATAAGGTATACTTTGGAGGTGGTTATGGTACCATCACAGGCAAAGGAACCCTTCTCACCAATAATCTGCGCTTTGAGAACGTATTCCTGGTAAAAGAACTTGATTATAATCTGTTTAGTGTATCACAAGTATGTGATAACAAAAATAAAGTTCTTTTTACTGATACTGAGTGTTTGGTGTTAAGCAAGGATTTTAAGATCCCTGATGAGAAATATATTGAGTATAGAACACCTAGGCATAAGGACATATATAATGTGAATTTAAATAGGATTAAAATGAATACCAATATGTCTTGTTTTTATGCTAAGGCCTCAGTAGATGAGAGTAATTTGTGGCACAGGAGACTAGGGCACATAAATTTTAAAAATATAAATAGACTTGTGAGGCTTGGTTTAGTTGATGGTTTGCCTGAGAAGGCCTTCCACAATGACCACTCTTGTGTTGCATGTCTTAAAGGCAAGCAGCACAAGGTCTCATTCAAGTCCAAACAGGTGCATACTAGTTCCAGACCTCTTCATATGCTTCATATGGACCTCTTTGGTCCAACCAATATAGAAAGTTTGAATGGTAAGTCATATTGCTTTGTTGTCACAGATGACTTTTCTAGGTTTACTTGGACATTCTTCCTAGCTATGAAGAGTGACACAGCTGATGTTCTTATTGATTTTATCACTCAGATTGAGAAAAGGTCTGGCAATGAGGTTAAAATGCTTAGGAGTGATAATGGTGGAGAATTTAGGAACAAGAAGCTAGATGATTTTTGTGTCAGGAAAGGAATTACTAGGCAATTTAGTATTGCTAGAACCCCACAACAAAATGGGGTTGCTGAGAGGAAAAATAGAACCCTAATTGAAGCAGCCAGAACAATGTTGGCTGATGCTCACTTTCCAATAGCCTTTTGGGCTGAGGTTGTCAATACAGCATGCTATGTGCAAAATAGAGCATTGGTTAACAAAATTCAGAACAAAACACCTTATGAGTTACTTTGGGGAAGAAAACCTAATATTGGTTTTCTCAGACCTTTTGGTTGTCATGTAGTAGTGTTGGATACTAGTGATGCCTTAGGGAAATTTAGTGCAAAAGGTGATGAGGGCTATTTCATGGGGTATTCAGTCCAGAGCAAGGGTTATAGGGTTTATCTTAAAGAGGACAAACGTATAGTTGAGAGAGTACATGTTAGGTTCTTAGAGAATAAACCTAGTGATCCTGAAAGTGGTCCTAATTGGTTGTTTGACTTGGAACCCTTATCTAGAACTTTAAATTATATGCCTGTCACTAATTCAGACATTCTGAAGGTAACTTCAAATGTTGTGGAGGAACAAGTTGTTGATGTTTCAGGTACACAGGTTCATAAGAAGGTTGGATCACAAGCAGAAAAGACATCTCCTATTCAAGAATTTGTTACAATTCCCATTTGCACAGATGCTTTTGCTGCTGCTGCTGCTGCTGGACAAGACAATGGTGGTTTCCAAGTACCACCAGATACAAACATGCATGGTCCTTCAGGCGCTGACAAAGGCAAATCTAGCGCTGACAAGACCAATTCAGACGTTGATGGATCAGACGTTGACAACAACATTTCAAGCGCTGTTAGCCCAGACGCTGACAACCAAGATTCAGACGTTGACAACACTTATGGGCATCTTTTCTCTTCCAGTTTTGAACAAGGTGGACCTTCCAATATTCTTGAAGAAGTTCACATTGATCAAAGAGAGTCTGATGAAGAAGATATTGGCAACATGGAGCGTGAGGTTGAGGACACCAGACTTTTTGAAGGAGGAGTTCTCACTTCCACAATGAAGAATCACCCCCCATCCCAGATCATTGGTGATATTATGACTCCAGTTCAGACTAGAAGATCTCATCAAGGTCTTGGTGGGTTTATTGCCAATATACACAAGAAGGTTGATACCCCTCTTGTGCAAGCATGTTTGTTTGCATGTTTTCTGTCACAAGAAGAACCCAAGAAAATATTTGATGCTCTCAAAGAACCATGTTGGGTGGAAGCAATGCAGGATGAGCTTCACCAATTTGCAATTCAGGATGTTTGGGAGCTGGTTGATTGTCCTAGATATGTCAGACCTATAAGGACAAGATGGGTTCTAAGGAACAAAAGAGATGAAAGAGGCATTGTGGTCAGAAACAGGGCAAGGTTAGTGGCTCAAGGTTATACACAAGAGGAGGGGATAGACTATGAGGAGGTCTTTGCACCAGTTGCAAGGATTGAAGCTATTAGGATTTTTCTAGCCTATGCCTCCTGCATGGGCTTCACAGTCTATCAAATGGATGTCAAGAGTGCCTTCCTATATGGCACCATTGTTGAGGAAGTATATGTAATGCAACCTCTTGGTTTTGAGGATCCTGAGCATCCAGATAAAGTGTATAGAGTCAAAAAGGCTATGTATGGCCTTCATCAAGCCCCTAGAGCATGGTATGGTACTTTGTCTACCTATTTGGTGGACAATGGATTCAAGAGGGGCACCATAGATCAGACACTATTTACAAAGAAGAAAGGCAAGGATGTGTTGCTTGTGCAGGTCTATGTTGATGATATCATTTTTGGGTCTACTGATCCAAAGATGAGTGAGGATTTCTCCAAGCTTATGACAGACAAATTCAAGATGAGTGCTATGGGGGAGATGAACTTCTTTCTTGGTTTACAAGTTCAGCAGAAAGAAGATGGTATCTTCATCTCCAGGACAAATATGTGGCGGAGATCTTGAAGAAGTTTGGCTTTTCTCCACATGAAAAGAGGGCTACTACTCCTATGGATAGAGAACACCCTTGGGGAAATATTGGAGATGGGAAAGATGTTGATGTCAGGCACTATAGATCCATGATTGGATCCTTGATGTATCTTACTGCCTCCAGAACTGATATCATGTTTGCTGTGTGTGCTTGTGCATGCCATCAAGTGACTCCCAAAGAATGTCACCTTTATGCTGTGAAGAGGATCTTTAGGTACCTAAGATGCTATCCTAGTCTTGGTTTGTGGTACCCAGATTCACCATTGGAGCTGATTGCATATTCAGATAGTGATTATGGAGGTGATACATTTGATAGGAAATCCACCACTGGTGGATGTCAGTTTCTTGGGAGCAGGTTGATATCTTGGCAATGCAAGAAACAAACAGTGGTGGCTAATTCTACAACTGAAGCAGAGTATGTGGCTGCAGTTGCATGTTGTGGTCAAGTGTTGTGGATTCAGAACCAGCTGTTGGACTATGGGTATAATTTCATGCATACTAAGATATTTGTTGACAATAATAGTACTTTATGCATCATTAAGAATCCTGTACATCATTCTAAAACTAAACACATAGAAATTAGACACCATTTTATAAGAGATTGTTTTGAAAAAGGTTTAATAAAACCAGATAGGGTTGACACTGAGGATAATGTGTCAGATTTATTAACTAAACCTTTTGATGCTGGGAGGTTTCAATACTTGGTATCCAGTATTGGAATGATCAATCTTACATAATATGTGTTTTGGAATCTTTTTGTAAAAGTATGTACAGGATGATGCATTATTATTGGTCTTCTTTATGATTTAGATTTTACACTATATTTTTCTAACACTGACAAAGGTTGTTTGAACGCTGATAAGTGTTTTTGCAACGTTGTCAGCAATATAATTGTCTAACGCTGACAAAGCTTCCCTCAACGCTGTCATGTGTTATCGGGGCGTTGTCAGCAACAATGTTAGTTTTGTGGTTTTCAATCTAAATGTGCAGATGGTGTTAGTAGTATACCATTGGATACAGAGTTGCTTATGTATCAATGGAGAAGCATTTGGACAAGTTTTTATTTATGGATGATGGTTGGAATGTTTCATTCCTATCTTGACATAAAATTTTTTATGTTCATGCATGATCTTAGCAAACTTTTTGTATCATAGTTTCAGGGGAGGTTTTAGGAACCTTTAGGATGTTTGGGTATCCATATGATACTCTTATCACAATTCTAGATTGTGTCCACAGGTGAGTATGAGTTAGTTTTACTAAATCATGAGGCACTGTAGCATGCATAGTATATCAACTTTGCATACTGCCAAGATATTTTTGGCCTAGAATTGGTTGTGGTCTGTTGGGAGACTTGGGAATGGTTTTGATATGAGATTTACCTCGGAGTAACAAGGATTTTATAAGGTAACTTTGTTGTTAAGAGTTTTGGTTAGCAAGGGACACTAGAGGACTGTTATGTCTATCTTGCTTATGCAAGTGTGCATAACTGGACAGTGCTTGCCGCCCTATGATAATTATCAGCTTTTGGTTATCTTCTCTAGGATAAATTACTTGTTAAGGTCATTTTTCACTTTTTAAAATAATTTTATTTTTGGACGCTGACAAGAATTTTCCAAGCGTTGTTGTGACCAAATTGGACGCCGACATGGCTTTAGGCAAACGTTGACAAGATTATAGCCGTTGGGCGTTGATAGGTTATTTTTGACCGTTGACACTCAATGGGACCTACCCAGTTGTTACTTTTTGACATATTTTCAAGCCGTAATTTTAGGAGTTGTTACTTTCATTTAATGCATGAGATAACTTATAACTTTTTCAATATTTTCATGATTGATTTTTGAAAATCTTTGCCTATTTTTGGGCCAATCACATGCATTCTTTCTCTCCTATAAATTTGGCTCCTATTTTAAACAGGGTATCTGTAATTCTTGTCTAACAATTTTCTCTTATCAACTTCATCTTCTACACTTAAAATTAACAGCTTTCATCAATGGCACCAAAGTTTAACTCAGAAGAATTGGCATTGGGGTTCAGATCACAACACAACATGATTGCTTATTTTGAAGCTGATGATGCTCTGTTTCCCCAATACACACAAATGGTGGCGTATTTGAACGCATCCCCACTAAGGTATGCTCTTTCTCATGCACCACTCATTCCAGTCACACACATTAAGCAGTTTTGGAACACTGTCAGTTCCTCAACAGTTAATGGAGTGACCACATTGACTTCTATTGTTCATGGGAGATCTTGGGTGGTTACTGAGGCTTTAGTACGCCAAGCCTTGCATCTTGATGATGCTGATGGTATAGCCACCCTTCCTATAAATGAAATAGAACAAGGACTTAGGGCTTTGGGATATCCCTTTCCTGATGAAGGTACTCTAAACAAGTATCATAAGCAGGAATTTCCCCCAGCCTGGAAGTACCTCATACACGTCCTCCTTCAATGTTTGAGTCCCAAATGTACTGCACACAATGAGATCAATAGATCCATTGCAAGTGCTATTGTGTGTATTGCAACAGGGCAAAAATATAACTATTCTAAAATGATTTTTGAGGGGATGTGTAAAAACAAGGGGACAAAAATGACTTTAGCTTATCCCCGTTTTCTACAAATGGTTTTTGATGATCAAGGTTACTGCTCAAGGGATCACAATGATTTTTATAAGCTCCCTGAGCAAAAGAAAGCTATTTTTATGAAGATGGATTCACCACCCCATAGAGACTTACCTTTAACCCAGGCCATGCTTGCTGTTATTGCAGCAGCACAACCCCAACCAGACCCCAACCTCAAATTGACCCTCAACCACAACTTGAACCAATTCCTGAACCTATACCTTCACCTGAACACATGCAACTTGACCAAGAACCCTTCAACGCTACTACATTAAATGTTGGCGTTGATGTGCCTATTTCCAACGCTGACACACAATCTTCACAATCCCAAACACCCCTTAACCAACCCACATCTACCCATTCTTCCACACCATCTTCCACACCCCCTGAATATAGGTCGATGAAACGCCAAAGGACTACTGGAGTGTTCTCCTCTAGTGGTCCTAGCCATGAAGCAGAGAGAACCACTACCACAAGTGTGGCTGGTGCCCTGGATGAGGCTGGGACTATTGGTTCTGGCTTAGAAGCTGGCCAAGGCAGTCCCACCATCATTAAGTCCTCATCCTTGCCCAATGAATCTGACTTGGGAGGTCAAATCCCCATTTCAGAAGAGGGCACACTGGAACCAATGACTCTTTTGGAATTGACGGCTGTCTGCATAAGCTTGCAAAAGCAAAATGCAGACTTAGTACAAATTGTCAGCTCACAAGGCCTTGAACTCAAGCAATTGAGGGAGAGGATTGTTGTTTTGGAAAGTGATCGTGCTAGAAGGGGTATGGAGGAATCTTCCAAAGGGGAGGAAGATCAAATAAATCTGAGTGATAAGGGCAGCCAGGATGGTCAATCAATGGATGTTGCTGAGGCCCTTACATCTTTGAAGAAACAAACAGGTTTTGATACATCCTTAGTCTCTCCCACCAATTTAAATTTATCATTTACTGCTATGTTGAGAGAGGTTACACAAGGCGCTGAGGGAAAATATTTGAGCGTTGACAAGGAAAATTTGGACGCTGATAGAAGTATTTTGGGCGCTGATAGGACAAATTTGGGCGTTGACAGACCTGCACATGAAGGTGATGTATCCCAGTCATCATCTATCATCAAGGAGGTTTCTACTCAAGTACCACCATCTACCTTACCAACCATTGCACCATCAGATAAGGGTAAGGGTATAATGGTAGAAGAGATTGTTCCAAAGGATGCAGCTCAAGTTGAGTTTGATAGAAGATTAGCTGCATAAATCATGGAACAGGATAAAAAGGAGTCACTATTTGTTGTGACCTCAGAAGAAGAAAGTGATGGAGCTAGCTCAGACTCAAGTGTGATGATTATAGAACCAGAAAGACTTGAGTATGGGGATGAGTTGGCCAAGGAGAAGCTGAGAGAGTTGAAGTTGCAGGTTGACTTTGACATGCTAGAGGTGGTTCAAATTTATCTTGCTTGGGAAGACAGATGTATGGAGAATCCAAACTTGACCATTTCAGATCAAATATGGGGTTTGGAACTTCTTCTTAGAGTTCAGAAAGATTTCCAGGTAATTTTGAAACACAAGGCAAGTAATATTCTCTCAGAATTGAAAAGGGATAGAAGGGAGCTCTACTTTATGTTGCTCAGATGTCATGGAGTTGGATGGACATATCAGAAGTTAAAGTCTTTGACATTTGACGAGTTGGAAAACAGGGCTTATCCCATTTGGGTGAGAGTGCAGGAAGCAAACACTCTCAGACTTCTTTCAGATGAAAGAAAGGAGGAACTTGCAGAAGAAATGGAACTCAAGAAAGCTATGATTATTCCCAGGCTAGTGAAGAAGGGAATTTCATTTGAGTTTCCAAAAGATATGGATCCACTATATCCAAGTGAAGCAGTTATAAGAAAGAGTCTCAAGCTCTCACCTTTAGAAGCTTCAGATATGGTGCTAGTGTTACCATTAGATTCCAGGAACCCAATTGTGAGCTATGAAGAAGATGAATGTGGGTTCTGGAAGATTGGCAGATTTGGCAAGGAGGTACACACTTTTACCACTCTTATATCTTTATTTGCAAGTTGTGATAGAGAAGACTTGGTTGACCTTTGGAGGTTGCTGGAAACCAAGTATGAGGCTGAAGCACCAACTTCAGCTAATGGAATAAAACTTTGGACCACATTCAAAAGAATGTGTGGACCAATAGATGAGGATCCTACAATTTGGAAGGATCTTGAAGATGATCTCAGTAGTATTCAATGGAGGTTATATTCAGCTGCTGGAGTATACCATTTGAGTTCTACAAAGTTTGTTGTGTATCTACTTGTGGATGCTCAGTATTTCATATCCAAGGCTATTTTGGAGAAGATGAAGGACACTCAGCTGGAGATAGATTATTCAAGTGACGTGGCAAAAGATTTGATTAGATTTATTCATTACCAATATGAGAAGGTTTGTAAGATTCCTCCTAGTCCTTAATGATTATTCAGAAACTTGATCATAAGAGTGGATATCAAGTTTAGGGGAGGATTGTTGGGAATAAATTAAGGCCAGATCACTTGAGCGCTAACAAGAACAATTCAAGCGTTGACAAGAACAAAGCAGGCGCTGACAGCTCAAGCGTTGATAAGTTAAAGTCAAGTGTTGACACATTGAAGACAAGCACTGATGGAAGATATAATCTACACGTTTATTATATTCTAGAATACTTCTAGTAAGGATAGAAACGACAATGTATTTTCTATATTTATCTTTACCTAGAATAGCTGATACGTAGATTATTGTACAAGGCTTCTTATGTCTATAAAAGAAGGCCTTTAGGTTAATGTTCAATATAAGTTTAATATAAGTTTTCATTCGTAAACATCTTTCATTGTAAGCAAGTTCGACATTCATAATCAAAGTGAAAGTTTGTTTACATCTTGTGTGTTCTTGTTTAAGTGTTAAATTCCGCATAACACTTAGATTTACAAAGCATATACAAAGGTTTCTCTACGTGTATTACATGATCTAATCTCGTATACACAAAGCTAATCGATCTAAGTTTGGGATCAACATGGTCTTCCAACTACGAATCGTTCTAAACTTCTTATCAACCGGCGCTTCCGTAACGTTTCCTCGATCTTCTTTATCGCGTACTTAGCACTTATCTTGCATTGGTCTGTCCATCTGTATGTGACTGCTGGAAGCGGTTGTCCGGCATTGAGAACAATCAGGTCATCACGAACGTGTTTGAGTGTGCCATCACTGAATTTATGCAGTTCAGAAAATCTCATGAACTGCATGACTCCTGTTTCGTTCGGATAAAATATTCATGCTTCCGATTTCATAGTCCCCATGTAAGGCAACGTGTTCTTATGGAATTGACTGAGCGGAGTTGTGTGAGGACGTTGCAAGTTTAGTTTCTGTTGGTAACTCTCCACACCCAGTTGGAAGTCTTCAACCCGACTTTTGATGACGATCTTTCACGTAAATTGACGGATGTTAGAGCACAAAGCAATGTTGATGTCAGTAGAAAAGTGAGCGACCTTTTCTTGAAAAAATATCAAAAGAAGGTCTTCAATGTCTTCAAGGCGAAGGTACTAAACGTCACTTTCATCGATTCTGTATTCTTGTTGGTCATCGCGTTTGATCCAGATTAGATTCAAGTAATCATAACCGAATACCGTCATAGTGGTGCCTCCTTGTATGCTTATGATTCGACGATCTGAGATGATAAGAGAACCGGGTTTATCACCATTGAAGTGGTTGTACGCTAATCTCTTCTTTGGATTCCAATGAGAAATTCCAAGCGCTGCGAAGGGGTCGTAGAATTTAAGCAACTTTCTTCGCCATATAGCATCAGGTACTTTGTTTTCAATCCAAGGTACATTCTCTAGATTTATAGCCTTGACCATGGTAAGTGATGTAGCATATTTTTTCGCGCCGTTTTCTAGATACTCGAGATCATGACTGGCAAAATATTCCATTGGAATAGTCGTAGAACCGGCAATGACTGTAGGTGTGAGAGGCTGTGATACTGGAGTCTGAATCCCGGAAGTCGTCGCTTTCATGGCCTTCACAAGCTCATTGATGTGATATTCAGTCTCATTATTGCTGATCTTCATTGTGTCAAAGAAATTCACATCTGCGACTGTCATTGTGAGAAGATCCGGAGTCATGGTGGGTTTCCCGTGAGTATACCTTAGGAAAGCCGAGAAGTCGATGGGATTGTTGAGGAATTGAGTAAGCTCGATCTCTGTTGTTGTAGCGAAAGGATGTTGTGGTGTTGCATTGGTAACCTAGAGTTGCTCATGTACACTATCGTCTATCATAAGAGATTCAACAAAATTCGGTTCTGGTACATTTAAGTCTTCGACTTCCATGTCAGAATGATGCTGATCTGCAGGAGGTGTGGATTGTTGTTCGTCTGGCACCAGAATTTCATCTTCATGCATAGACACTGTGGGTCCGTCTTCATGCATAGACACTGGGTGTTTGTCTTCATGCATAGGTTCTACATGTTCTATATGAGTAACAGTAGTAGGAACCGGTTCAGTGGACATACCTGTGTCTTTATTATGAGATTCTTTGGAGATGAAGGTACTTTCATTCTCTGTTTGTTCATCATCCACGGTCTTTTCTTTAGTTCCAGCAACACTTTCTTCTTCTTCGTCATCACCTTTCTCAGTTTCCTTATCAGCTTCACCCTTATTTGACTCTTCGCCACTTTTACCCGTATTTTCATCCTTATCACCCTTTTCAATTCCATTCCCATCACTATTATCATCATCATCATCCTCATCCTCATCCCCATCAGTATCCTCATATTCGTCCTCCCCGTCATCCTCATCCTCTTCTTCCTCGTCCTCTTCCTCTTTGTCATCCTCATCCTCTTCCTTATTCGTATCAGTATTTTCCTCCTCATCATCCTCTTCCTCCTCATCATTCACTTCCTTATATTCATCATTGACTTCCTCATCCTCATTTCCGGGCTGTTCAGAGTCATCAGATTCATCTTCAGGTGTGTCTTCAACGATATCCTTGTTGAGATATTGTAGAAGTTTTCTTTTTGTCTTCGTTTTATCAGACCCGATATTGTTCAGTCGGGTTTGCAACAATTGCATCATATGAAGATCAGATAAACCTGTGCTGAATAGAGTTGGTAGCGCCTTATCAACATATGACTTCACTTCACGTTGAATGTTGTTGGTCATAGTATCATTAATGGACCCAATAAAGGCTGCATTTTCTTTGTCACGTTCTTCCTTTTCTTCATGAAATTCTTTATGCTGTCTTTCAAGGTCTTTGACGATGCCGTATATCTCATGGATTTTAGACTCTTCACGTTTCTGCTCTCTGAAGGCTTTTGTATCCGGCTTAGTGATACTTCCATTCAACTTTTCAATCTATTTTGCCTAAACCTCCAATTGCTTTTGAAGGTTCTGAATGACTTCGTCATTGATTGTAAGATAGGATGTAGATGGTATAGGTTGTTCAGATGTTGATGGAGGTATTGAAATGATCGTTTGGGAGGTGGATGATACGGGTTATTCTGTAGGAGGTGGAGGTGTAACCACTAGTGTTAGAGGGATTGTGGATGATACAAGTTGTGAGGCGGTGGTCGATACTGGTTGTTCGATTGTGGGTTCAATCGGAGGAATAGTTGTTACAACAGTGCTGAGGATTGGTGGTGGAGGAGGTGTTTGTTGGCTGATGGGAGTAGGTGTGATGACAGTGCTGATTACCAGGGGAATGAATGGTGGAATGGTACTTGTTGTCATTGAAGTGATAGGAACGTCCACCATATTCTCATTCGTCGAGGGATCGGTATTTTTTATTTCAACACCTTCACCTTCAGGATTAAGATATTGCATTACATCATCAGAACCAGAAGTAGAATTACTTTGGATTAGAGTTGCAGGAATGAGAGTCGTATGAGCATCCTCTGTGATCAAAGTACAAGTTGCTTCCGGTAATGATGTGGTGATATTGGCATCGTGGTATAGTGTTTCTATTTCTGTGTTGTCACTGTCACCACCCTCCTTATTATGCTCAAGAGTTTCAAAGTTGAATGTGCTGATGTGTTCATCATGAGGGTCTTCATAAAGGTCATCATAAAGGTTAGTGTCCTCATCAGGGTTGCCAAATTCATCTAAGTCATCAATAGGTGTGGAGCCTGAACCCTTGTCTGTCGCGAATGACTCCTCTCTGCTCTGCTGAAGGGTGAGGCGCAACTGTTTGGCTTGAGAGATAGTTTCTGGTATTGGTTCATCTGCATCAACACGTTTTTCTTTACCTTTGGATTTCTTTGGCTTCTTTGACCTTTGTCTAAGCTCTTGCTCTTCGTCATCAATTCTGATCGTCTCATCTTCTTCTTCGTCATCTTCATCATAGAGTTTCTCTTTCCCTATGCCTTTAGCCTTGGATGAAGAAGTCTTTTGGCGCTTGGCTGTCCTTTTCTTCCGTTTACCTGTTTGCTGATCAGAAGGAGTTTCATTTGCTCTTTTAATCTGTGGTTCAATGTATTTGATCATCTGTTTGTATGGTTCACTGTTCTTGATCCCTTCATTGATCATTTCATCGGGCACGAGAGCTGGACGTAGTGAGTACATTGTAAATTGATTATCAGCAGTCATTTGTTCCATCACATTGTCTCTATCTTGGGTATGGTAGAAGAAATTCCCACGAATATCAATGGTTAGGTCACTCTTCATGAAGTGATTAATTATGAGCTTTGTAAACCGAGGAAATGGAAGATGCAAAGACTTCTTCTTGGTGCTAGTGAATTGATAGCAAAATTCGCCCCAAAGTAATAGTGCGTAATCCAATTTAGATCCAATATAGAGTCCCCAAAATACATGAGCCTGAGGGGGTCTCATTGTGTCTGATCCATGAGCCTATGACGTGAGACACTTGATGAGGATAGTGAAAATTGCTTTCCACGGTTGCCCGATGTGAGAAATGGTAAACTAAGATAGATTAACAATTTCACCCTCATAGTTCAGAGCCCGAATTACTCTAAGCATTTCAGGTGTATCTGGGTTAGGCACATACTGTTCTCCTTTTTCTAACCTAGGGAACCTGAACAATTTCCTAAAGTGACTCAAGTCAAGCGTCATTTTCTTTTTGTTGAGCATGAAGGTGATGTTCTTCTTTAATAGTTGTATGCCATGTGAGATTGACGCTTTTGTCCAAAACTCGTGCATATAGACTTTAGGAACTGATGTGGTAGCTCGTAAGGCATCCTTTATCGGTGACATGTCCAGGATATCCATTCCGACTTTAAAAGCTGCCAAAGTTGGATCAAAGTCGTCTTTCAGACGAGAATTATTCTCTACAAGTGGCAGCCTGGCACTGAGTGGAACAAGTGCAAGATCAAGTTGTAGTTGTTGTTCTTCGGTGATCGACATTTTCCTGCTTAGATAGCACAGATACACTTGATATATGCTCACATACATATCACATAATCCATGTAAATTCCATAGCATGATAAATGTAACACAACAAATGTCACCACATATTATTAAATAACATAGTACAGACATAGTTCATATGGAATATAATCATACATTCAGAGTAACACCTAAAATCATGACAATATACCACATACATTTTATTCTAATGACATAACGACCTAGCTTTAGTTCCTTGAGGATTTGGGTTTCCTGGTTGTCATTACCACTACTTCTGTGGGAGAACTAGTGGGAAAATGACGAGGAAATTCAACCACCACCTCAGTAGGCCTTGGTTTAACTTCTACCAAACCCTTAGTAGGCCTTGGTTTAACTTCTACCAAAACCTTACTAGGTGTTCGGTTACCCCCAACCCAAATTTTAGTAGGCTTGAACTCAGGGTTAGACAAAGATTGTGTCTTCCATGGCCTGAATGCAAAACACAAGACATGGAACAAGTAATTTTATCTCTTTTGTTTATAGAAATATCAACTTAGTGAATAGGATGAATTTTTGTAATAAGAAACCTTTCAAGTATTCTTATGAGAAAAATTAATTATATCCAATAGAGCTTGGTTTCGTTTGAATGGCCCTAATTTTCTTAAAGCCTAAAAACTCGGATTGTTCTCTAGGTTGAATGCATTAGTTCTATATTTGTTATGGTAACACATTGAGAAGAAACTACACTTAGCATTTTTTATGTTTTACAACTCTTAATCTAGCCATGTGTGTATAAGTTCCAGTTATCGCAATACTAAGAAACCATTGCAATCTTAAAGTCCATCGCAATATATGACCCATCAGAATGCCACTAGTGACATGCCATCGGAATGTCATCGGAAAGTACCATCGGAATGTCATCGCAATGTGCGGTCGCAATGCGCCATCGCAATGCCATCGGAATGTGCCATCGCAATATATGCCATCGCAATGTACCCATCGCAATGAGCCATCAGAATAACCCATCGTAATAACCCATCGCAATGAGCCATCACAATTACCCATCGCAATGAGCCATCGGAATGACCCATCCGAATGACCCATCGCAATAACCCATCGCAATGAGCCATCGGAATGACCCATCGCAATAAAGCCATCGCAATAACTAGCCATCGCAATCATGCCATCGGAATATTGCCATCGGAATATTGCCATCGGAATGTTCATTGCAATCTGGGGCATTTTTTACTATGCTATGCTGTTAATCGTGATTACGGGTTTGATATGAACATATAAGCTTAGCCATTAAAAACCTATGTTTATCTAGGTCGAATAAATGAAACCCATCATTCTATTACGTGATTTAAAATACTTGATAAAATACAAAACCCTAATCTTGATGAATCGAGACCTAGGGTGCGTTTGCAATGATAAGCATAGTAACAACATGGTTATGATGAATACCTAGATGATGTAGCAACAGATTTAGCAATCAAATGAAGGTTGGAAGATCTCTATCAATGGCGGCAAAAGGTTTGGGTGTATGTGTGTTTTACGATAAAGATGAAACAGGGAGGGGGTTGTGTTTGACCATGGTCAATCCGAAAATTACTTTGCAAGATTAGCCCTTTTGGTCCCCCTTGGTTGCAAGAATGTGCAATTTTGGCCCCCTATTTTGTAAGTTTGTGAATTAATACTTGTATAACCAAGGTAATGTACAAATGCACTACCTGTAAACTCTTATGTTGCATACTAACACGATCACACACAACTAACGTTCTTAACTTAAAGAAGTTGGGCATGTGAGATATAACCTAAGGCCAATTCAATTTCCTCATAAGAACACATAGCACAAAAAAGAAGACGATTATCGTTTTGCATTTTTCTGAAAAATAGTTTGAGGACCAATTCAATTCCAAAAACAATTTGATATTTGCTCCCCCTTAAACACTGACCCGTTTTCTATTTAAAGAGTTGTAGTCATTGTTTTAAAGAGACAAATATCCATGAAGACTTTTTCTGTTTAGTGATTTTATTGAAACGATTCTAGTGGCAATAAGATTTCTCTTATTTTAACAAAATAAGTGCACTGAAACGTACACTAATTTGTGTTAGACCAAGTTATAAAGTAAACTTGATCCCTTACAAGGGTTTAAGGTAAACCTTGCCCGAGAAAATTAATTCTTGTTGTGAGCCAACGTTTTCAAAAGAAATACGTGACTTTAATGCGAAAAGCAGGTTGTAGTCAGATATAACTACAAGCTATATGGGCATGTTTTAAATATATACAACTTTTCTACGGACTCTATTTATGGCGCCGTGTCAATTTTAATCGACATTTCTAATGTCGTAAATATTACCGTATTAAAAGACATGCCCGTTTTAAAATGAAAAATAGTTTTGGATTTTCTTGATTTTATATTTTTTATGGTTTTTGTAGGTTTTATATTTTTGTAGTTTTCTTTTTGGTGGTTTATATATATACACGATAATATACAAGATCACGATCAAAGGATACGATAGAATAGTTTACCACCACTATTCTGTAGATTCTTCTGCCAACTCCTGAAGAGTCGCTGGTGAGAATGATTTCATGCCGAGTTTTTCGACTAAAAACTCAATACGTCCTCGATCCAAGGCGTTTGTGAATATATCTGCCAGCTGATATTCAGTGTTGACAAAATACAGCTCTATTACTCCATTTTCCACTTGCTCTTTGATGAAATGGTAGCGTATGTCAATATGCTTCGCCCTGGAGTGTTGAACATAGTTGCAGCAAAGGGCAATGGCGCTTTTGTTGTCGCAGTACATTGGGATTTTGTTGAATCCAAGACCGTAGTCTGTCAGCTGTGATCTCACCCAAAGAACTTGAGCACAACACCCGGACATGGCAATGTATTCAGCCTCAGTACTTGATATCGCAACGCTTTTCTGCCTTTTGGATGCCCAACTGATCAGTCTATCTCCAAGAAGTTGCACACTGCCAGAAGTGCTACGTCTAGTATCTTGACACCCAGCATAATCCGCATATGCATATGAGATTAGTGCAATAGAGGAATCCTTTGGATACCACAGACCACGATGAAGAGTTCCTTTAAGATACCGAAAGATCCTTTTCAAAACATGTAAGTGCTTTTCGGTAGGCCGAGCCTGATACCAAGCACACATGCATATAGAAATTGCAAATCAGGTGCTAGCAATCAGATAGAGAAGGGTGCTGATCATTCCACGGTAAAGTTTCAGATCAACAACAATCCCATCCCTATCTTCATCTAACTTGGATCTCTCTACCATTAGAGTATCCACGTGGTCACAGTTTTCAAAGTGATACTTTTTCAAAGATTCAAGAGCATATTTGGATTGATTAATGAAGATGCCTCTGGGATTTTGAGAAATTTGTAATCCTGAGAAAAATGAAATTTTTCCCATCATCGACATCTTAAAGCGTGTGGACATGATTTTCTCAAAATGGTCATATAGTCTTTGAGTAGTGGCAACAAATATGAAATCGTCAACATAAATTTGTACCAGTATCATGTCGTTTTCTTCTTTGAGAATGAACAATATCGGGTCCACTTTGCCTTTGGAGAAGCCTTCCGAGATGAGATAAGACGATAGAAGATCGTACCACGTGCGTGGAGCTTGTTTCAACCCATAAAGAGCCTTCTTGAGCTTCTACACATGGTTAGGATACTCCAAGTTGACAAATCCCTTCGGCTGGCTTACATAGACATTTTCCCTTAATTCACCATTGATAAATGTCGTCTTAACATCCATTTGGTAGACGATCATGTTCATGTGAGAAGCATAAGCAAGGAATAGTCTAACTGCCTCAAATCGTGCGACAGGAGCAAAGGATTCTTCAAAATCAATACCCAAAGCTTGTTTGTAACCTCGAGCAACCAATCTTGCCTTGTTCTTTAATACTCCACCCATCTCATCGAGTTTAACCTTACAAACCCACAACAATGTAAGAATATCGACGTTGTCGGGTAAAGGAACTAATTCCCAAACTTTAAGACGTTGACATTCATTGAGTTCCTCTTGCATGGCTTCAATCCATGAAGATTGTGTCATGGCTTGTTGCCAATTTTTGGTTTCAACCTCAGAGAGAAATGCATCAAAATAACAATATAATGCACTCTCTTGTAATTGATGGCGTGTAGAGACTGGTCTTTTGATGTTACCAATAATATTTCGGATTGGGTGATCCTTTGTCCATTTGGTATTGTGATTTTCAATCCGTGGTGGTCTGGAGTAAACAGTTGTAGGAGCTTCCTCTGAAGTTGACGCAATGTTAGGGTTGTCGGGTATTTGTTACCCAAAGAAAGGAAGCTCTTGGAAATGAGCATATTCTAAATTGTGATCGTAGTTATCCTCTTCAATATCATTAGGAACGAGTGGGGGTGAAGATGTAGGTCTAGTTTGAGAATTACTTGGATATGGTACATCTGGTTCAATGGTGACTGTGGATGTATCGGATTGAGCTTCATTATCTTCAGCAATAACTTCAGGAATCGGAGCTATCACTTCAGGTGCTGGAACATCATCACTTGGGGGATCAAAAAATTCATCAAACATAGGTTGAAATAACTCATCCCACTCGGACCTCGTAGGTGGTGTAAATGATGGAGAAGTAGGATTGTTGGGAACTAATCCGGAACTAATCATCCCGGTTCCCATCTCATGAAGCGTGGGTTCAGAGTTGTGTTGCTCAGAAGCCATCGCTATCAGCTCATCAAAATCGACATCCAAATTTTCTATAATCTTGCCAAGACGACGGTTAAAAATCCGGTAAGCTTTCTTTGTGGGTGAATAACCAATGAAAATTCCTATATCGGCCTTCGGTTGAAGTTTGCCCAAATTCTCACTGTTTGTATTTGGATAACAAAGTGCACCAAACACATGAAGAAACGAAATATCGGGTTTACGTCCATGAAGAAGCTCATATGGTGTTTTTCCATGGCTCTTACGAATGATGGAGCGATTTTGGGTATAACATGCTGCAGCCACTGCTTCAGCCCATAAGAACAAAGGAGCGTTGGTGTAGATTATCATAGTTCTAGCAGCTTCCATAAGTGTACGGTTACGTCTTTTCACGACACCGTTTTGTTGTGGAGTGCGAGCAACTGATGTTTCATGTGGAATACCAACCTCTTCATAATAAGCTCGTAAAGTTTGGTTAACAAACTCAGTGTCGTTGTCAGTTCGAATGCGGCGAACAGTAGCATTAAGACGCACTTGGATCATTTTTAAAAATTTGATAATGAAATCCAGCACATTATCCTTAGATGCCAAAAATTTTACCCATGTAAACCTCTAAAAATCATCCACCATAACAAGCATATACTTTCTACCACTCACACTGGCAGTCCGCATTGGCCCACAAAGATCCATATGTAAAAGATGTAGTGGTTCCTGGTTGGTATTTTCTGATTTAGGTTATTAAGATTTCTTGGTGCTTTTCCCCAATGAACACCCGGAACATAAATGATCCTTGTTAAATTTAAGTTTTGGAAGACCACGAACAAGTTCGTTTTTAGCCAAATGATTGATAGCATCTAAATTAAGATGAGATAACCGTCAATGACATAACCATGACTTAGTCTTTGATGCTTTGGAGAGAAGACATACGGGAGAGGCGGACATCATGTTTTGAATAGACAATGTATATAGATTATCCCCTCGAGAAACTTTTAACAAATTATTTCCTGCCAAATCGCGAATGAATCAAGTATGTTGTCGAAAAGCAACTTCAAGGATGGAATCGCAAAATTGTCCTACTGAGAATAAATTGTGACCGAGTCCTTCCACATAAGATACCCGTTACATCGTAACATTGCCAATCTGATATTCACCATACCCTATGATCTTAGCAATATGGTCGTTACCAAACTTCACCGTCCCTAGAAACTTGCTTACAAAGTTTTTGAGCATCGAGCGATCTCCAGTCATGTGCTTAGAGCACCCATAGTCCAAGTACCAGAGGATGATTTGGACCACCTGAAAATATCACCAGACAAAGACAATGTATCGGAATCTAATTGTTCCTCAGAGTTAGCAAGTACAAATATAATTATCTTAGATTTGCTATCCTGAGGTTGCTTAGGTTTCCAAATTTTTTTTCTAGTTGTCGGTTTAGGTGCAGGTTTTCTAATCTCCTGAGGTACTTTCTCACTGGTAGGCACAGTAGTGGAGGCTGACCTAGTTAAAGGGCACGGTTTCCATACTTGAGTGCTAGTGTTCCTAGTGAAAGAACGCTGAGACCTAACCTTAGTGGAAGTAATCCTAGTTAAATAGGCACTTAGTTCCATTAGCAGTAAAGGTCCTACCAGTGGGTTTCCATTGCCATCCAACTTGGGTGAGTTTTCTCCCAGTTGGTTTCCATTCAAGGTTGTTCCTAATAGCATACATCTCATTAACGTGATCAACAAGGCATAAATCATGACGCTGAGAAAACATACATTCATTGCAATTCCAACAACGCAAATTAGAATTCAAATTTCGCTTAGGCTACTACACAACCGCAGAGCTTTTTGTCTTAGCTACATGATTCATTTTATTCAAATTCAAAATAACATTCCTAGGGTGAACTTCTACTTTCTTCTACATAGTGCTACTAGTGAAAGACTTGATCCTATCTTTCTTGGCGCGTGATCCTTTAGCCTTAGTAGACGCATTTACTCCTGTAGAAGGCAAGGGAACACTAGTGGCAGAATTTGATTTAGCCTTGTTGCTTACATCTACCGTTAACAATGGTTTAGCTTCGGGAGTATTATTGAATGGAGTCATGGCAATGGGTTGTGTTTTAAGTGGTGCAAAACCCGGTTGTCCTATGTAGTTCATAGATGCTAAGCAATATTGTGCCCTCTTAATGTAAGCATGAGCCGAGTAATAGTGACTGTTTGATGGATCTAACTCATAAAGATAGTCTAAGATATCCCTAACCAGATTCACTTGCTTAATTGCATTCGTCATATGAATAGCATATATATCCGGATTATTCTTATCTGACGGGTTCTTATGAATCACCACTGGGTTGGTTGGTGGAGCACTAGAGTATGGTGCAGAGATTGTATCTGGGTTATCACCAACTTCTTGTCGGGTGAGTTGAAGTGTTTCCTTCAACTCAGCCAAAACTATGTTTTTGTCAGTGAGTTGAATATTTAAGTCAGAGATTTCCTCACACATTTGATTCAATTGGTCAACAAATGATTGTTATTGTGCCGCATTAAAATCAAAGCGTTCTTCTATTGAACCATAAAGGTGCGAAATCCATGCCTTGCTCGTTCCATCTCCCTTAGAATAGACGAAATTCTAGTTTCTAAGGCATGATTTTTTAACTTTACAGCCCTAGTTCCAGTTTCAAAGGTTCTACAGATGACGACTCTCTCTTAAGTCTCATAATCTCTTCTTCTAATGCCTGAACCACCTGAATCATCTTGTCACTCGTCTCAACGTTGTTTTCAAAATCGTTTCGTTTTGAAATATTTTCAGTTGTAGATTGTTGTTCTATTTCAAGAGAAATACAATGTTGTTGAAGATCGTCAAAACGTTTTGAAAGTGAGTTAAAAGAATCTTGAAGCTTTAAAAATTCAGCGTTAGATTCGTGACAAGAATGTTTATCTACGGTATTACAGTCTCAACAATATTCACAGAGAGATCATGCACATCATCACATTTATTCACAACAGATGTCATCTCATTTGCACAATTAATAGTCACAACTTGCATCACATCGAGAGACACTACTTGTTCTAAGAATCGATCATATTCGGAAAAAATCTTTTCTTTCTCAATTAAATGTTGCTCATAAGCATCATCCATTTCATGGAAAACTTTTTGAACTTCAGCCATTTCGAAATTTAGATTATCTCCGAGATCTAGAAAGCCCTCTTTAAGATTGTGTACAAACGGAACGATCTCTCTCTCAAACACTGATTTCATGTGTTCGAAAGCCCATTCTCCAGCGGTTTGCGCCGTTGAAGTCGTACATTCCTTAATGACCTTGTCAAAATTGGTAAAGTATTGTTTAATCACTTTCAAGCTTATCAAAACTGTACTTACCGGTGGAAGAACCTTTGGAATTTCCTTGGGTTCATCCGAATTGACAAGTGTAGGAAATGTACTAGGGATTCCTTTAGTACACATGTAATTTGGTGTAGAGATAAAATCCCTTTGTATATTAAAGCGATTTCTAAAATCCGTTTTTGCATATTCTTCATTAAGCTTAGCATAGTCAAACTTAGGGTATGTAAAAATCACTTTTGACCGATTCTCTTCAAATGGTGACATATTCTCAGAGGATTCCAGAAAAATAATCGGGTCTAAGACCAATCCTAACTTGGTTGCATCATAAAGTCGTGGGTTGTGGTTAAAAACTTTCTTTGCATAACCCGGGTTAGGTGGAAGGTCTTTTTAACACAGAAGATTAAATTCCTTAAAAGAGGCCTCGAATTAGTGTACTAGATATGAGGCAGAGTATTGTCGTAAAAGCAAATTATCAATATTTTTAATTTGATTAGACGCATTAATTTCCACTTCAACCTTCTTAGACTCAAGAATTTCGAAATCCGTTTTAAGTTTTTGAAAATTAGTTACGACTAACTCTTTGTCTTTAAGTTTTTTTGAAAGATTTGCTCTTAACGTTTCAATCTCTTGTAAATGACCCATTTGAGCTAGTCGAAAGTGGTCAAATTTGGGATTGGTCAGACTAGTGGATGAGGGAGTTAACTCCAAGGTTTGAACCTTTTCTTTGTACAAAGCAAGCTCGAAAGATAGAGTCTTATTAGCACCTAGGGTTTCAAGGACCGCAGTATTCATTTGGCCAAGCAAAGAAGATGAAACTGTTACCAAATCTTGTTGAGCAGGAGAATTCATATGTGAAATAGCACCCGGTTGTACTTCACTCAAATTCTGGGGACTTGCATTGATATTGATATCATTGCTCATCTCCTCGTTTGAACTACTCACCACCGAAGGCTCTTCCGGATACTGAGACGCTTGCTCAATTTGATGAGGTACAATACTAGTAGCATTGTAAGAACTTGGTACCTCGGAAATTCAGTCAGACCCATAGAGTGAGATCTGTGCCATAAGAGCTGCCTTGGCAGAATTGAAGTCATCACAGTCTAAGTCATATGCATCGAGATCATCTACTTGATATGCTGCACTCTGAGTGTAATTCGCTGTAATTCCCTCATTCTCCGCAACTCTCGGATCCGCAAGAAATGCTAACTCCTGCTCAACTAACTCCCGACCTTGTGCTTGAGGATTGACAAGATAAAGTTTCTCTTGAAACCATGTACCATCTCTTTTCCTCTTTGGTTACTTACAATCTTTAGCCATATGCCCTTATCCCTTGCAGTTGTAGCAGGTGATCATCTTCAACGTACATGTGGCTTTTCCTCTGGGAGTAGTGTTATAAGTGCGTACACCGGTAGTTGAAGCACTTGGTCTCCCCTGAATTGGTTGAACCGTGACTCTGCCATCTTGAATGGTAGCTTGTTGACGAGAGTTAGAAGAATTCCTCAACTGATTATTTGTTGGAGATGGTCTTCTGTACCCTTGTTTGTTCAACGTTTGAGTGAGATAGACAGACATCGCAGCTAACACTTCAACAGGATTATCACCTTGTTTAAATTCAGGGACTGGAACCTCATCATCGCAATACAAAACAGGTGCTGGTGGAGCTTCATACACACTTGAAGGGGTACTGACATGTTGTGAGTAACTTGGCTGACATGTTACATGTGTTGGATAAGTGATAGCAGGAACCTGAGGAGATTGGTAAGGAGAATACAATTGCTGAGCATATGATGGATGTGGATCCCGTTGTGATGATGATGCTGAAAGCCGATATTGTGTTTGATATGATGTGGGTGGTTGAGGTAAAATAGAATACTGTAGGAAGCTTGGAGTGTGATAAGCCGGTTGATAGTAAGCTTGTTGTCCCATAGCAGACGGAGTGTTGTTATATAACAAATTTGGATGATTTTCCATTAACGCCAATGGTTCGGGATAGTATCCTTGATACATATGTTTCATGAGCACATGCTTTTCCTGTTGCTGCAAGAAAGAGTACAGTTGATCTAAGTTTGATTTGTGAAAATCTCGAATCAGCTTAACATCAGTGACATACTGGCTCCACTCTATAGGTAGCGTGTTTAGAAACTTGGTGTTGATCTGAAAATGAGCAATCGAAAGATTATAGACGTTCAAGTCATTCATTAGTGTGGTGAATCGCCAGTAATAGTCATGAAGAGTTTCTCCTGGAATGTACGTGAAGCGATCAAACAAATCATACAGTTGACACTCTCGTTCCTGCTTAGACAATGAAGTCCCTTGTAGCAACACCTCCAAACGTTCCCATAATTCCTTTGCCACTGTGTGCTTACTTACCATTCGAAAAATATCAGGTGGAAGAGCTTGTTTAATAGTCTGAACATCCTTGTAATCCGCATCCGCAATGAGTTGTTATGCAGGTGTTAGCTCAGGAAATAGCCTCGGCCTAGTCACATCGTCTACAATAATAGTGCCATAATCAAGTGGTCCTTCCTGAATTGATTTGACCATAAGACGCCCACTTGGTCGACCCATAATATATGACATCATGTGACCTTGCCATGCTTCAAATAGCTCTTTGATAAGCAACGGTGGATGGGTATCGGTACCCGAAATGATGGAAATATCAGTAAGGGATGTTATCGTCGGCATCTTCGGCATATATGAATGTGGATTCATTTTTTAAAACACTTGAAGAAAGATTACCAAAAATGATCGAGCAATGAAATAAGATTATGTGTTTTAGTGTTTTTTAAACAAAGATGTTGTTATCTTTTGGTTGTGTGTTTTTGTTAAAGTCTCCAAAGATATGCAAAGTTGAAAATATCCTTGAAGTCTTGCAAATTATGTCCTGATCGGAATGCGATCGGAATATCTGATCGGAATGTCGATCGTAATAAGTGATCGGAATGTCTATCGCAATACGTGATCGGAATGTCTATCGCAATAAGTGATCGCAATGTCTATCGCAATAAGTGATCGGAATGTCTATCATAATATGTGATCGAAATGTCTACCGCAATAAGTGACCGGAATGTCTATCGCAATAAGTGATCAGAATACGCGATCGGAATAACGTTCGGAATACGCGATCGGAATAACGATCGGAATACGCGATCGGAATAATGATCGCAATGTACGATCGGAATACCCTGTCGGAATGTGCGATCGCAATGTAGAAACCCTTAGGTTTTTGTGATCGCAATACTTGGATCGGAATGTGGAAATATAGTCCGAGACTTGAAACCAACCAAAAGTTGAGATTTTTTACCTTGTAAACCGTGTTTCTAACCAAACCATAGTACCCAAATCGTTACTACAACTATGTAAAAGTTATATGGATCACTTGGAACAATAAAAACATGAAAAAAAATTTGAAACTTGGGTAAAATCAATCAAAAACACATGAACACACTTAAATAAGCATGAACAACACAAAACCAACCTTTATTTCATCCCATGGCTCTTGATACCAATTGTAGAATCTTGGTAATCTATGATTTATCAAGAGGGTTGATATTTTCTAGAGAGAGAAACTAGAGAGAGAAAGAGAGAGAGAACTATGTTTATTATGAAAATAAGTGAAACAACCAACACACTCTCCATAAAAAGAGAGGGGTTTTATACCCAAGTCTTTAGTGGACTTGGGCCTTCCAACCCATGGACAAAGCCCATGGGCTAGGTTGATAATATAATTAAAAGTAACTTTCTAACTACGAGCCTACAACATTTAATAATATTGTTGGAGTGATCGATACTTCTAATATATGTTAAAAACGTATTTCCAACGGTACGAAAGTCAAAGGGCCTTAATAGAAGATTTATTGAAGACAAGGACCAAAAGTGAAAAAGAATAAAGTTTAGAGGACTAGAAATGAAGATTTATGGAAGAAATGTGCTAAAGATCAAGATGTTACAAAGTTGAGGGACTAAAGTTGCCAATCTCCAAAGTTCAAGGGCTAAAATGCAAAATTTATATGCATTATAAAAGTTTGTAAAGAAACTAATACAACTTGCCAAAGCTTTGAACTTCCAAGGGTTATTTCTGCCAAAAGAAGAAAGTATTAAGTGAGTGGGAATACACTTGGACAAATCACAAGCTTAATAACTCCTTCACACGGATTGCCAAGGTGGCAACCTTTTTCAGAAAACATAGACCACTAACCAACCACCACGAGGCTGTGTTTCTTTGGCCAGCTTCAACGAATCGTGGAAGACGATACAGACATCTTCAGGCTTCGACTCCAACATGAATTTTGATCTCCTCAATGAGACGAACCCATTGGTGGTAGTCTCATTCCATGCCGTTACCCCAAACAAAAGAACCCAAATCAAGTTACAAAACCACCCAAACCCTAAGCCACATGTCAACTTCTAATTGGCTTGATTAGTTGTCAATTACTTGTTGGGTCTAAAAGTTGATATAAGTTGATGTGGCAGAAACTCAAAATGAAGAAAACATCAAGACACTGACACGGCTTGTCTAGCCGCTGATGGATGTCTACGGGCTGGTGGAATATTCTAATTAGGGAATAGATTGAGTATATTATTTTTGATATATTCAGTATATAGTTATCTAAATAGAATATTTAGATGTTTATTTGATTAGATCTCTTGTAGATTATGTTCCTTACTCTATAAAAGGAACAAGGGTCTTAGGTTTTATTCATTCAATTCATTCACAATGTAAACCTAAAGTGTGTTTTGTACTAGACGTGGGATTAAATGTATACACGTCTAGTGATTGTTTATTATTGACATAATGAGCAATCGTTGGAAGTAATTCATCTTTGTGTTCTTGTGTTTAAACACCTTGTTAGCGTTTTTCATTCTATTCAGCCTTGATTCAAACAAGTGAATAAGAATCGTTCCTAGCAGCTAAAAGATCTAGGAAACTTAGGTTTCCATAGTTGGTATCAGAGCCTCGTGGCTCTCGATGCTAGGACCAACAAGGTGTTCGTGTTAGTAAGTAATTAAGAAAATCCATATTAGGGTTTTCTGGCAGTTTTGTGTGCGCAACAGTGTTGTGAAGCGCATAATGTTTTATTGAACCGTTGGATCGACACGAAGTATTGTGTGTGTGTTCTACACACATATATCTAGACTTCCACCGGAGGGATTGTCAAGATCTACCCTCAAGAAAAAGTTATAGCGCGTCGAAGTCAGCAGTAGAATAAGTGATTACGTGCAGTTTTTTGTGGACAGCTTTAGTAAAAACGCGATTTCTTCTTCGTTAATCGTTGGATCATCGTGAAATTTTTACATTAGGTTCTTGGAACTTGTGTCTAGGATCTCACCGAAGGGATCTTTGATCTGAGATCATATGAATAATTTATTCAATGTCGAAGTTCACTGCAAAAAAGGTATTCAGTTTTTATTTTCAACATAAATCACAAATTAGGGTTTCCTCCAAACCCTAGATCGTTTCTAAAATGAAAAGAAGGTGTTTTGTGGCGAATTGAAGGAGATAATGTTTTTAGGGTTTGAAACAAAAACCCTAGATCTATTTTGGTATGTGACTAGAGGAAAACTGACGTGATAGAAGAGTGGGTCAGATTAGGTTTGTATTGGTTATTCTTTCACGATGCAAACATAGAAAAAGGAAGTACATGGTGTTCGATGAAAGAAGGAGGTACTTTGCAGTTTTATATGTACTTGTTGTCCCCATTACTGTTGGTACATGGTCCTCATATATTCGTTGGTGTTGGTGTTGCTAAAGTTATTGGTGGTCCAGACTTGATCTTTATACCGTTGTGATGATAAAGAACTGTGCACGACATGAGAAAGTATATGCAGCAGATCATGACAACATTAAGGTACTTTGATTTTGTTTCTTACGATTTACTCCAACTAGTACTTCTCACGACTGATGCAAAGTGGTCCACGAAAAATAAAAGCAAAGCTATTTTTGGACGTGATTTGCTGATTGAGTTATTTATCTTCGAAAATTATGGGATTTGGTTTAAGTATTATCGTTAGAATATACTGAAGATAGAGACGGTTGAGTCATTACATGGGGACGCAATCTATTCATATGGAGTGTATATGACGTGGGATACAAAAGAAAACCATTTCAGTATTGGTTATTATGTTCACGTGGGGCTGTTTTAAAAAGGCAGTAAGGAAAATATTTAAGATTCGATGATAGCAAAGAATATTAAAGTTGATTAAAGCTTGACGCTGATGTATTGAAATTCACACGCTGATGTTCATATTTAAGACACTAACAACGTGTAGGTCAGCCGCTGACAGAATTAGACGCTGATAGGAATAAGTCAGACGCTGACAAAAGCGCTGACAAGTGTTGTCCGAGATATTTGGTTTTTGTCCGCTGACAAGTATTGTCCGATTTTGGACAATACATATTGTAAGGTTATTGGACAGTGAAGGATCTCGGGTAAAGAAGGAAATGCTGTTGTTTAAAAATTGGTTATGTTTTGGCACACAAAACAAGGAGGTTATACACACAGGTACATGGGATCTATAGTTTTTATTCAGAATATCATTTTGATATTTATGGCTCGGATATTTCTAGAAAAGGTATATGATTAAGGGGAAGAATTCTTATGATAAGTTTGATGATTCGAAGTAGATTTTTGCGAGTTTGTATTTTATTATATCTTAAAGTCGTGGGTTACCAACACTGACTTTAAAGTTAACTTGTTCGTGCTTACATTGTTGGTGACGAAGACTTGTCATATCTAGCAATCTTCTCTTGATATCCCTTGAAGGAGTTACATTATCGTGCTCAGTGTCTCACAAAGGATGAGGATTTTGACAAGAGACCGAGGTCTGCTCAACTCTCTATACTCATATAAGTTCGACGTCACATGGGTAGTACAAGACATGAAACACAGTTTTGGGTTATTCTACTTCTACATCAAAAATATTGTATTTATTTTTCTTCAAGATCATTACACATAGCCTACATTTGGAGAATCTTCGATTGCATACATTGTTTCCTTCCCTATTTGATGTGACAAAAAGGGGAAGATATACATGCTTGACTTGAGGGGAAGTAACTTGAAGATGATGTACCACTTACAAGAGATACACAAAGAGTTTTGCCGACGTCAACTAGGAGAAGATTTTTGGGTCTAAACGTTGATATAAGTTGATGTGGCAGAAACTCAAAACGAAGAAAACATCAAGACGCTGACACGGCTTGTCTAGCCGCTGATGGATATCTACGGGCTGATGGAATATTCTAATTAGGGAATATATTGAGTATATTATTTATGTTATATTCAATATATAGTTATCTAAATAGAATATTTAGATGTTTATTTGATTAGATCTCTTGTAGATTTTGTTCCTTACTCTATAAAAGGAACAAGGGTCTTAGGTTTTATTCATTCAATTCATTCACAATGTTAACCTAAAGTGTGTGTTGTTGATACAAAAGTTGGATGGACCGAGCTTGACCCGAATTAGGCTTAATTTGGGGTCTTGCGGACTCCGGCTCTTGCACCAAGTGAAACTTGTTTGAGGACCCTGCGCACTAAACAGACACCGTTAGGCTTACCGTGGGTTTGTGACCCACGATTAGACTCCGGCGTGAGAGTAAGTAATCGATTTGAGTATGTAAGTGTCTAGGGTATTGTGTGTATCGTACCTTTGTGGAACCTATGGGGTTCCTTTTATACTCGAGAGAGTCCAGGCTGGGCTCCCTGTTCTTGCGGCCTAAGGAAGAGATAACGACTCGGAATAGTTTGATCTTTATCACCTAACTAAGGCAAGTGTATATCCCTTTTACTTAGGCGAATATAACTATAATATAAGTTATATTCTGTCTGATCCTGTCACACTGCGACGAGGACTTGGCTAAGTAATCAGCCTTATGTGCGACAGCGGCTTACCGGGCCACCTGTGCTACGCGCGCACATCGCACAAGTATCCTATCCATTCCTGATGGATGCGGGTAGGACTCGTGAGTCGGACTATCCAGCCCGACTAGGGACTATACGTCATCATGTCCCCCCAATCTAGTGGTCGCAGGTCCCAACCGCGGCTACTAGACTATCAACCAACAAGGCCCCGCACATATCCGTCCAAAAAGAATACATCACTCCATACAATAAATCCGAAACCAGTATCCACGTCAGACTCCATTACTACCCACCTTTATTGAAAACCGGGAAAAGTATTAACCTCTTCAGACAAACCATCACCAAACACCATAGGATGAACAAAACGTCAGAAACACGTGTCGCAAGATCCCACGCACCCACAAGGTATATAAATGTAGTTCGACAGCCTGTCCACTCATTGTTTTTCCTTTCTAAAAGAAACTCTCCCCACTATTTCTGAAAACTGCAAAAACCGCCATTCCAAAAAACATACTATCTGTAGTATTGTTTGTAGTCAACCAGAGAAAAATGGTAGCCCAACTATTTGATGTAACATCTTGCATATCCGAACAAGAACTTTCTCGCCTCACTACAAAGTACCATATCCCCTCGAACCTTCATCCAACTGTGCCAGACCCACAAGCGCACATTGGAAGTTTTCCAGACGGAAAAATTGGTATATACACCAGGTTTATTGAGTTTGCCAACAATCGCATTCTCCTGAGCCGATTTCTGGTAGACATACAAAATTATTACGGCGTACACCCTCCCAGTTGCATTTTATAGGTGCCGCCAAAATCTTCAATTTTAAGATAAACTACTTGCTCAAAAATGTTGATCCCACCATAAACCTATTTCGTGCGTTTTACCGACCCACATGGATGAACGGATGGATAACCTTCGCAAAACGCCCCGGCCAGCTACAATGTTACTCGGAAAAAATAGATTCCTTGAAAAAGTGGACCAACAAATTCTTCTGGGTAGACAAAGCTGTTTTTCCTTTGACTATGACTTCATCACCCCTGAGACAATGATAAAGGATGACCGCCCTATTGGTGGCTCGTATAACGATGCAGATGCACACTTAATTAGCGCTGATTGGATACCAATGCAAGAATACCCCGAAATGCTTTTGTACGCCCTAGGGCTTAGTCACGTGTCAAGCCTTTTGGCGAACCATCTCCCACAATACTTTGATGGTTTTGATCATGGTAAAGAATTACACCCCGCTCTCATGCCCTTCTTCTCTTCTTAATAATTATAACTCATGCATATATACTTACGTCTTTATATTGCTGCAGAATTAACCTACACCCAGCTCGTGAAGCGCGAGAATCCATGCGCTGTCACCATGCGCGCTCGCCCCTTCACTCCACTTGAGCTTCCTAGTGTATGGTGTTCTGGTCAACGTACCATAGCGTTAGAGTTTCCTTCTCCGACACCTAGCGGAAGTGCCGAGAGGACCACCGTTGTAAATGCTACCCCTATTCGAAGCATACCTTTTAGGATAGAGTCATCATCCGAAGAAACAGATCAGGGAAATGAAGAGGATTTCGGTCTTGTAGCAGACTCGCATGCAGGCTCATCCGTAGGGGACATGCCTGTGCCCAGCTACAAAAGATTACCGTGCTCTCCCGCGCATCAAATGCCCATAAGGGGAAGGACGTTGCAGACCAAACCACGTGCCACCGCTACACTATGGGGAACGCTCACAAAACCAAGGGAAGAACCACATACAGCCAGGTACACTACTCGTTTATTTCCTCAAAACGCGTCCCCCCGTTCTGCACAAGATTTTAACAATGTTATTGTTATTGTAGCCCCCTTATTGAAATAACCAAAGCTGACCCCAGCGCCCCTAATTCCGCCAAGTTTGCTCCCTCCTGGTAATGCACTCGCTCATGCGCTCTTGATAGCGTAGTCGCTTGTGGGAACTTCCTGGAACACCTAACGCCCCTTGGACGCTCCCAGCGATTGCAAGAAATGTCTGACGACTTATTAATGAAGGAGTTAGACAGAATCGCTGCCCAATAAGTTACTTTAACTGCTTTTTTGAAGAGGAGGATATCCCAGCTATCCGAGCGCTTAGCTCAAGCAAAGGAAAAGCTGGACCATGCAACAGAACAAAAAAACATTGACCTTGCGATTGCAAAGATCGAACTCGCTCGCCTTCGCACTGAGTCTAGCATAAATGCCGGGTCTGTTCAATACCTTGAGGATCAAAAAACCTTGCTCTCAGAGCTCCTCGATGGTGAGCGCCGCCTGCGCGCGAGACAAGAGGACGAGAATCGCTGGGCTATGGCGAAACTAGAAGAAGGTATGAGCGCCCTTGCCGTCAATTGTGACAACTTCGTCGCCAATTGTCACAAAGACATGGCCAAGAAGGCTGAAGCTCTGAGGTATATGAGCACAGACTTCGATGAAGAAATATATCCGAACCTTACCGCCGTGCGTGCTGAGAAACGATGGCTAACAAAGCATGGTCTTCCGCTGGCTGCCAAAGGCTCCCTAAAATCACCTCCACTTGCCAAAGCGGCGCAAGGTGTTTATGATGCCGCCATACTGCTTAGGTCGAGCCTTGCCATGAGCGCGCCCTTAAAGAAAACTTACTCAGCGGTCCTTTGGAGGGGAGCGAGTTTTATTCTAAGTATGCGCAGGAGATTTTTGACGCCGCCTTTCACAGAATGGAGAACCTTCCAATGCCCATCACAAATCTTAACGAGAAGGATCAAAACCTCCTAATTAGTGTAACAATGACAGGTCTTATGCTGACAAATAATGATGAGGATGCTGAAACTTCAGGCGGGCCGGATCTATCCCAACTACAAGTCCATGTATATGTCTCTGGCGCTCCGATATTGATTCCTCTGGAAGATAAGTTAAGCCAGCACGTTCGTCGTGTCGCCAAGAAGAATCGTACATCCACCAAAGGTACCGTCATTGGCTTAGGCCTAGCACATCCTAGCTGATCCGATGGTGTGCCCGTGAGTGTCCCTTCCCACGATGCATACCATATACGCGCCCTGCAATACATGCAAGAGTTATGGGCACAGCACCGCGCATCGTTGAATCCCTTTCCTCGTAGGTTAAAGAGGTCACTATCTGCGAGCGACCTTTTATAGAGGACACCCTGCCACTTTGTATTTGTTTTTGTAACTTAAAACACCTTAACCTTGTAAATAGTTTGTACAATTTATAATATTGACCCTTATGTTTGTTAGTACACAATGTCCTGCATTATGTCCATGTATCGTCATATATATACGTGTCCAGGTTTCAATACCCACACCTAAGACCTGTGAAGGGTGAACTCCTGTAAATGAGTACGCGCTTTGGAGTGTGACTCTAGACTTATGGGCGACGATAGTTGTAAATTCACACTCTTTAGGAAAAGAGGGTAAAATATAGGGCAAGTAAGCACGATGATTTAGGAAAACCGTGTGTGAATGACCCTAAAAGTGAGTTCGTTCTCGAGGAGGCTAGTGCGTTGTGTTAAGAATTGATTAATGTTTGTGATTATATTGCTAAGAAAAAAAAATAGAAATGAGATGAGAAGAGAATGACGGTTACGAAGACGGATCGAGCTAAGTCGAAAAGGCGTTCACGTAAAATCGTAAAAAACTACAAAATTAAAAATTTTAAACCTAAAAATTAATTAAAAGCTAAAAGTAGTCTAGAATAATATAAATAAGAATAAAAATCCAATAAAAATATTTTAAAACCTTTTATTAATTAAATATTCAATTTTAAATGCTAATTAAAGCCCTAAAATTAAATATAATTAATCAAAACGTCCAAAATATTATTTTATTGAACAAATAACTTACCTATATTATCTAAAGACTAAAAAGTATTTTTCCTAATTTTTGAAAACTATTATTCTATTTTTAAATCACTAAAAACTATTTTAAAACTAAAATAATTATAAAAAATAATAAAATAATGCCAAAAATAATTTACCAATTTTAAAAATCCTAATTTACCCTAATGAACAGTAGAAAATTGAAAAAGTTTGAAAAATATAAAATTTTTCACTAAAAGACAAAAACAGTTTAATATTAAACCCTAATTAAGCTAATTTAATTCTAAAAAATAAATAAAAAGTGAACAGTGAAAACTTTTAAAACCAAAAATCTTAAAATATTATTCTAAGCCTAGGAAAAATTTTAAAACAGAAAATATTAATTTTTGTCACTAAAAGACAAAAACAGAAATATTAAAAAGTATTAAAAAAAGGCTATTTAATCTAAAAAAATATAAAATGAACAGTAATAAAATTTTTACCTAAACAGAAAAATCAGAAATAAAATTAGAAAAATATCAAAACAAGTTTCAAGTCCTAATTCCCAATTAAGGGCACTAAAGACAAAAAATCAAAGTTACTGAGAGTGACACTTGTTTGGGGTTTGTCTGCTAGTGAAGCAGAACTAACTCTTGTGCTAGCAGGGGAAACGTTTTCCCACTGCTAGTGTATTTTTTTGGTCAGAAAGCAATAAGCTTAGGAAAGCTTATTGTGAGTGCTTATTTTGGACAATAAGGCACCCTTATACTCAGTTGAGTATAAGGAGTCAATGTAAACACAAAAACTCACAAATCACTTATCAAAATTTCACACAAAAGGGCACACAAAGTGTCTGATTAAGCTAGGGTGTGTCTGTGAACAGTTAACTGATGCACTTTGCACAAAAACAGATTTCAAACCTTACAATCTTGCATATAAGTTCACCAACTAGCATACAAGCCATACACAATCCTATATGACACCAAACGCTTACAGATTTAAGAATTGAATGGATAAAATCAACAAAAATCAGTCATCAAGGGGTACTTACTGATTTTTGTGCTATATTCAATATTTTAGCATGCAAATGTGTTCTAAACTACACCAAACTGAAAACTAAGTACCAATATCACCTATTAACTATCTAAGAAGTGTGTGAATCAGATTTTAACACAAGACTTATACCATTAAACTCAGTTTAAGCCCTAATCCAAACACTCCTTTATAATCCGAAAATGATATTTTTCAAAGCAAATCAAATTAAAACCTACCCAAACTGATTTTAAAACTTCTAACATGCATCAAACACCTTAAATCAGCAATATCAAAACATCAAACAAGCAAGTAAGCAGATTTCATGCATAATCACACAAATCACATAAACCACCAAAGTTGAAACTGAAAACAAGGAGTTTACCTTGTGGGACCCACATCCAGGTCCCACAATGGCTGCATAGCCATCTCCTTCAGGCTGGGGCCTGAGCAGAACCTTGGACAACAAGCAAGTCTTCCAATGAAACCTGCTAAGAACAAATGAAGAAACACAAATACAAATAATCTGGATTTGAAACTTTTCAAACCTTTTTCACAAACTGAAAACCTTTTAACCAATGACCACGTTTTAAACCAAGAATGAATTCAGAAATCCAGGAATTCCAATCCACTTTCACTTCTCAAAATTCATGAATTTCTGAAAATTTCAAACCTTTTCAAAACCTATTTTGAAAACTCAAAACACACAAAGTGTCACAATATTAATGGATCTCAGATTATCTCACCTAAATAGACCAACTTTTAAATATAAAAAGGAATTACTCTTTACTCAAAACACCAAGTTTTATAACTTAAAAAGGTATTACAATTTTAAGGAGAAAAATCTGGAACCAAGAAAAAATGAGACACACACGTCTCATTTATACAAGTGAATGGAATAAACTAGAAGCTAAAACCCTAATACATGGACTGCCTAAAATGCCCTTGGTCTTCATTCTTCAAAATCAGTCAACCTTGGATTCTTGTGATAGATGTTGATGGCCAACTGTTAAGAGTGATCTTGGTCGTTTGTTTGGGCTTGGGTTCCAAGTAGTATGCATCCAACGTTGATCTTGTCTCTTTTTGGGGGTTTGGGGAAAAAGACGGGTGCAGGGGAGGGGCCTACCCAACACATGGGTGTGTTGGGAGGGAATCTGAGAGTGGGTTTGTATTAAGGGTGTGGGTAATTAGTTATCTGGAAGCAATTAACAGAAACCCCCTTGTTTTGGTTTTTGTTCATCCTGTGAAATTCTAGGGTTTAAGGGTGATTAGGGGGAGTTTTAATCCGTTTTGGGGGTAAAGGTTTTTAAATTAAGTGTTAAGTGGGAAAAGTGGGAGGGTTTGACTGGGTTTTGACCAGGTTTATTTAATAAACCTGGTGGTGGTTGTGGGTTACGGGTTTGTTTTGGGTTGGGTAAGTGGGGTAGGGTCGGGTATGGTGAGGTGAGGTGTAAGGAGGGTATTGGTGGGTGGAGTTTACTGTCTGGGCAATTTTGGCCCCCCAAGGTTCATACTTCCTTCACTTTGTATAAACAGCAACAAAACCAATTTTTCTTTATAAATAACTTTGGCAGGTTGTCAATTTTGGCACAATTAAGTTTTCAAACTTAATACAAGGACTTCAAATGTAAATTCTTCATACTTCAAGGGCTGAACTTGTACAATCTTGATATTTTAGGGACCCACAAGTAATTTGAGGATTTACAGGGGTATAAATTGCCAAGTCTTCAAAAGTGGAGGGACCATTCTTGCCAATCTTCAAAACTTCAAGGTCATTTTTGGAAATTCTTGATTTGGGTCCGGTTCATTGTGCGGCTTCGTTTCCCGTGTTTGTTTTTGAATGATTCTTGTGATCTTTTTTGTCTTTTCCTCAATATCCGTACCTAAAATACACAAGCAACAAACACGAGCATATATTTGGCAGTTTTAATGATATTTTATGCATTTTAAGCCCGATTTGGACGATGAGACTATGTATAAAAGCAGTCTCATCACTCCCCCATACTAAACCATTGCCGTGCCCTCACGCAATGCTAGAATAAAGTATCGTAGCACCTCCAAAATTCAATTTTATTCACTTTATTGAATGATAAACTAGCTACACTACTACTATTACTACTACTTGCGTTTTAGACATAATGTATGATTTTCATCGCAAAATGGGACGTTTAGGTTCATAGAATAAGAACACGTGAATGCTTCGTTAGAAATAATTTCATCGTCCTCGATTTTCACCTTAATTCCATGCCAAGCGTGCAACGAGATCATTGTCATTATAAGTTATTAATGCTAACACTACTCATATGCCCTAATCACGTACTTATTCTCCCATTATTCCTAAGTTATATCTCTTATATTTTATTTTGTCTTGAATGTTTCACGAGGATACATTGTTTGACTTATGCGATAATAGAGATTTAGGTCTAAAAATAGAGTCCTAACAGTGTAACTAAGACCATCAAATCAATAACCCCTCCTAATAGACAACGATGTCAAAAAATTAAGTTGACAAGAAGAATCGATAAACACGGTTTTATAACGGTTTTGAACATGAGACTTATTACCAAGACTTTTATACGCCCCCTAACGGAAGGGCCTTATTATCTTTGGTTTACCTCCATCTTTTATTCAACTTCGCCATGAAGCTTTTATTATGACTTCGGTCTTGCCTTGCCTTTTATTATCCGCCTCATCGGTGGTTTTATTAGCCAAAGACGTATATCCTCACGCTAAGGCGAATTTTGGATCTTTAAAGCTTCAAAGATTAAGGCTTGATTCACTTTCAATTTTGCATTGATTTTTCGGCCTTGTGGGGCTTCAAATTGTTTGCTAGATTTAGGTGAGCACTTGAAATCTTATTATTAGGTGAAGCTTTCGATTATTCGGGTGCCAATACTTCAAAACCGTGACGCTGGCGATACCTTAATGTCTTCCCAATTTAATTACACGGAAGCTACTAGAAAAGACTAGAAATCCAACAATCCCAACTAAACCGCTAAGTCAATATTTTTTAAGCAAAAAATATTTACATGCGAAGGGAGAATAAGCAAACAACGAGAACACATGAGTTTTTGAAAGAATACGAGTACTCTACGTTTAGCATAGTAACTTATAATTAACTCTATCATTTCTCGTCCTCATTTAAGAGACTTATCCTAATGTGTAGTTAAGGAATCAAAGCTAAGTGCTCAACACGCACGGTCGAGTCAAAAATTACTCTTATTCTCGCCATCGGAAAATCTACATTCGTGTCTTCAAACACTTATAAAACATGAGAAAAATTTTAAAATTTGGCCATTTTTAGCCTTATTTTGCAACAAAACGATAAACAAAAAGATAAACTTTGGAAAGCGTGAAGGTTTGGCAAGGAAAGTATCTATTCACCCCCCCATACTAAAGTTAAACATTGTCCTCAATGTTTCGAGTCTAGGGGTGCAAACACCCCCATACTAGAGACGTAGTCGAATGCCTAATCTAGCATGGAAAGGGTGTAACCGTTAAATTAATAGCCGTTTATGAAGTGTGCTATAAACCTAAGGTTAGAACATCAAAAGGATATATCATTTGGATATTGAGAAAGTCTTCAAAGCAAACGATCGAGTGCTCCCATAAAACGAACACGAGAGGCTCCAATCGTGAAGATCATGATCTAAAAACCACAATGCACAAACAACCACGGAACAAAGTTTGGAAGGGTACAAATCCCCTCACATTAAACTAATTAGAAAGCAATAATATGTACATGGATAAGCATGGGTCTCCCCCACGAGGAACCTTGTTTTTGATAACCGAGTCAAAAGCTCGACTCGAATCCCCATAAATGTGATCATTTAGGGATAATCATGGTATGGTTAATTTTTGTTGGGGCTTACATGATAAACAAGGCCCAAAAACAACCGTTATTAAGGACTAAGTCCTTTGATGGTGCAAAATACCGGGATCGAAGATGGCGTTTTCGTTTTCATTGGAAGAACCAATCAACGCCACTTCATCGTGTGCCAACATAAACCCAAAGGGTTTCAAGAAAATAGATGAAAAGAAATAGAAGGGTGGGACAATGGGTAAATCATGAAAACATTGAGCTACTCGAGGTAGACTCGCACCAATCAAATGAAAAGATTTTCTATTTATTGCATCGGTGGAAGACCGAGATTTCCCTTTATAAGCAATTCCAGGATCAAATATCTCGTCCTCGGTGGAGAAAGGGGAGGGAACATAAGGGGATTCCCCCACACTAAGTCCACACAAAGCATCGTCAAAAGGAGAAGACGAGCTTGTAGCACTCAAAACATGTGGTGATGACGGAGTTAGAGTTGTAGAAAAATCTTTTAAATTCAATTCAAAATCTTTTCCTTTTTCATCTTTTAAACTCTCCTTGTGAAAACCCGATTTAATTATGTCAAAAATATTTGGTGTATCTAAAGCAATGTTAGTCACACTAAAAATTCTCACATTTGAAAACCGTTTTGGTATAGGTGGTGGTAAGTTCTCAAAACGTTTGTCAACAAAGAAAACTTCCCCATTTGGGTCAACATATTCATCATCCGAAGAATTATTCACAATTGGAATCGTAGGCTTTACACTCTTAACCTCCACCGGCGGAGGGGACGGAACTTCATTTTTATCAACAACTTCTAAAACTCTTTTTGAAATCTTTTTGCAAATGTTTTTGATGGGATTGACATTGTACAAAGACGTGATAGAATACACATGAGAAAGTGTGGAGTTTTGAGTTGCATTAATGACGAGTTCTTCCTCATTGAAACGAAGAGTGATTTTCCTTGCATGCACGTCAATAAGTGCTCTCGAGGTATCCAAAAATGATAGACCTAAAATTAAAGGAACTTTAGGATCGATGGGAATGTCAACAACAATAAAGTCTACGGGATAGTAGAACTTTCCAACTTTCATGAAGACGTCCTCGGCAACTCCACAAGCTAGAATCGTAGAATGATCGGCCATCTCGATTGACATTCTTGAAGGAGTGAGATTGGGAAGATTGAGCGATTTAAAAATCTCAAGAGGCATCAAATTAATACTAGCACCAAGATCGGCCAAGGCGTAGCATTCTTCCATGTCTTGTATAGCACATGGGATTAAAAACTTGCCGGGATCACTGACTTTTTGAGGTATGCGGCTAAGAAAAACCGATGAACAACTAGACGATTTTTGCAATTTCTCTTTGTTATTCAACATACTTTTGAAGTTCGCGGTAAATCGAGGCATCATGACCAAGGCGTCGGCAAAACTTATATTAAAATGCAAGTCACGAAACAATTTCATAAAAAGTTCAAATTGATAATTATTTCGTTCTTGTGCCTTTTCCTTGTCTCGTCTTGAAGGGTATGGTAAGGGTGGTGTGGGTTGGGGCATAGGCATAGGCATCGGCCTTGGAATCTCGGGTTCCATGATTGGTATTGGTTCAACCGTAGGTGTGGTTTGAGCGGTACTTTGTGGGCTTTGAATTTGCTCCTTTTCGACCACCACCTCGGGTTCTTTCTCTTTTCCCTTCTCCGTAGAAGTACTTGGACGAGAAATGGGTTCTTTGAAAGTTTTACCACTACGAGTAGTAATAACCTTCAATTCTCCTTTCGGGTTCACGATGGTATCACTAGGAAGACCACCCGAAGAAGAGGGTTTACACATGATAGCTTCAAACATTTTAGCCATTCGGTCTTCAAACTTAGATTGCCTAGCATCCACTTTTAACAACTCTTGCTTAATCTCATGTTGACCTTGCTCCATTTTTTGTTGATTTTGTTGGAGTCGTTGAAAATTTCCTTCCATTTTATTAGCATGAGTTTTAAGTTCATTAGCAAGTTCATTTTTAAGCTCGTTTTTCAACTCGGATCTTAAGCTAACCATTTCACGTTGCATATTGTCAAACTTAGCATCGTTTGCCTTAGCATAACTCAAAATCTCTCCTTGAAGATTTTTGGTGTGATCATTTTGAAAACCTTGTGTAGTAGTTTGAAAATCACGGTTTTGGTTTTGGTTTGAAATTTGCCCATTTCCACTTTGATAATTACCCTTGTTGTAATTACGTTGATTGCCTTGATAATTACCACCTTGGTTGTTGTTTCGATAGTTATTAGCATTTTGATTTGGTGGAGCTTGATTTTGGCGGGAACCTTGACCGTTTTGGTTATAAGTTCCCGTGGCTACATAAGCACTCGAAGTGTTACCATCCGCGGTAATGCACTCGGAAAGATCATGAGCTCCACCACACGAAAAACAACTCTTAGAAACCGCTTTAACCGAAGCGGAATTCGAAGCTTCTTGAGCTTTCCAATGGGACATAAGGTTAGCAAATCTATCAAAAAACCGATTTTCTTCATTTGCTTCATCATGTAAGGCACTAATGCTACGAGACGATGACGACGAGCCCAATTTGGCAACACTCGGTGTGTTACGAGGGCTATAAACCTTAGACCTATTTTCAATTATCACCAAAGCTTCTTCAACCGTTTTACACAAAAAATTACCACCCGCGGTGGCATTTAAATAATCTCTTTCATGATCATTAAGTCCATTGTAAAACGTGTCAATTTGATGCAAGTCAGAAAAACCGTGATGAGGACATTCATGTAACATCTCCTTAAACCTATTCCAAGCCGTTGAAAAACTTTCATTTGATTCTTGTGAAAATTTAGAAATCTCATTTTTCAAATGCGTAGTCTTAGAGGGCGGAAAAAATTGGTTCACGAATTTCGAAACGAGATCCTTCCACGTCAATATAGAATTGGGTGGCTCTTTCTCTAACCAAATTTTAGCGGGCCCCGCTAAGGAATACGGAAAAAGCATCATCTTAATCGAGTCATTCGAGACATCCTTAAATTTGCACGTGGCGGTAAGACGATTGAATTGGCGGATATGGTTGTGGGGATTGTCCTTCTCATCACCACGGAATTTGTTGTTTTGGATCATCGACAACAAACCCGTTTTCACCTCAAAATTCTCCGCAAGGATAGCGGGAATCACAATAGCTTCTCCATAACCCTCGGTGGGTGCTTGAAGTAACTCCATCATAGTTCGATTCGCCATGGTTGGTGCTTCTTTTACGATGGGTTCGTCAATAGGAGACTCCTCACTAGAAGGAGTGGTTGATTTGTTTCTTCGTTTACGTGCACGTCTTGCTTTGGAGCGAGTTTGCATAAACGTCACGTACAACGAGGGGACGAGCAAAGAAGATTCTTTTTGGTGTTTTGTATTTTTCAATTTTTTGTGGTTTTTGATGGTATTAACTTTTTGGAAATTGGTGAATGTATTAAGTAGACAAAAATCTACAAATCTCCTCCTTAACCAAATCTCTCGATTAAAGAAGCCTCAAGGAATGAAAACGATCACGTGGAGTGAACGCCTTCGATGACTTTAGAACGATGGTGGAACACCAAAACGTTCAAGAGGGTTTAATCAATGAAAACCAAGAAAATATATATGATACTTAGTAATACTTTGGGCGGCAAAACCCTCGATTAGCTCTCAAAATCAAATACTCACAAGCAAGCGGAGGAAACGAGGCGGCGCGAAGCACTTAAGAGCCTTTTTTCATTAGGTCGTGAAATACAACCGCCTTATACCCACCTTATAGTTTGTATTTTTTCAAAATCGAGCTTCACGAAAGTATTTATCTATTTTTGCCTTTTTTCTTTGGTTTGAGATTCGAATACAATGATTGGGTAATGACCTCCCAAGTCAAGGTTGTGATTTCTCACGTATTTGGAGTACTTGTGAATTTATTGTTCTACGTATACAATATAGTAATAGTATTCACACAAAAACCGAAAAACGATAATACGTATTAGTAGAGTGCTACTAATACAAATACTAATTATGGTTATATAAAAACAACAATTGTACAATCAAAACACAACACGCCTCCCCGGCAGCGGCGCCAAAAATGATAGTTGTAAATTCACACTCTTTAGGAAAAGAGGGTAAAATATAGGGCAAGTAAGCACGACGATTTAGGAAAACCGTGTGTGAATGACCCTAAAAGTGAGTTCGTTCTCGAGGAGGCTAGTGCGTTGTGTTAAGAATTGATTAATGTTTGTGATTATATTGCTAAGAAAAAGAAAATAGAAATGAGATGAGAAGAGAATGACGGTTACGAAGACGGATCGAGCTAAGTCGAAAAGGCTTTCACGTAAAACCGTAAAAAACTACAAAATTAAAAATTTTAAACCTAAAAATTAATTAAAAGCTAAAAGTAGTCTAAAATAATATAAATAAGAATAAAAATCCAATAAAAATATTTTAAAACCTTTTATTAATTAAATATTCAATTTTAAATGCTAATTAAAGCCCTAAAATTAAATATAATTAATCAAAACGTCCAAAATATTATTTTATTGAACAAATAACTTATTTATATTATCTAAAGACTAAAAAGTATTTTTCCTAATTTTTGAAAACTATTTTTCTATTTTTAAATCACTAAAAACTATTTTAAAACTAAAATAATTATAAAAAATAATAAAATAATGTCAAAAATAATTTACCAATTTTAAAAATCCTAATTTTCCCTAATGAACCGTAGAAAATTGAAAAAGTTTGAAAAATATAAAATTTTTCACTAAAAGACAAAAACAGTTTAATATTAAACCCTAATTAAGCTTATTTAATTCTAAAAAATAAATAAAAAGTGAACAGTGAAAACTTTTAAAACCAAAAATCTTAAAATATTATTCTAAGCCTAGGAAAAATTTTAAAACAGAAAAATATTAATTTTTGTCACTAAAAGACAAAAAAATAAATATTAAAAAGTATTAAAAAAGGCTATTTAATCTAAAAAAATATAAAATGAACAGTAATAAAAATTTTACCTAAACAGAAAAATCAGAAATAAAATTAGAAAAATATCAAAATAAGTTTCAAGTCCTAATTCCCAATTAAGGGCACTAAAGACAAAAAATCAAAGTTACTGAGAGTGACACTTGTTTGGGGTTTGTCTGCTAGTGAAGCAGAACTAACTCTTGTGCTAGCAGGGGAAACTTTTTCCCACTGCTAGTGTATTTTTTTGGTCAGAAAGCAATAAGCTTAAGACAGCTTATTGTGAGTGCTTATTTTGGACAATAAGGCACCCTTATACTCAGTTGAGTATAAGGAGTCAATGTAAACACAAAAACTCACAAATCACTTATCAAAAATTCACACAAAAGGGCACACAAAGTGTCTGATTAAGCTAGGGTGTGTCTGTGAACAGTTAACTGATGCACTTTGCACAAAAACAGATTTCAAACCTTACAATCTTGCATATAAGTTCACCAACTAGCATACAAGCCATACACAATCCTATATGACACCAAACCCTAACAGATTTAAGAATTGAATGGATAAAATCAACAAAAATCAGTCATCAAGGGGTACTTACTGATTTTTGTGCTATATTCAATATTTTAGCATGCAAATGTGTTCTAAACTACACCAAACTGAAAACTAAGTACCAATATCACCTATTAACCATCTAAGAAGTGTGTGAATCAGATTTTAACACAAGACTTATACCATTAAACTCAGTTTAAGCCCTAATCCAAACACTCCTTTATAATCTGAAAATGATATCTTTCAAAGCAAATCAAATTAAAACCTACCCAAACTGATTTTAAAACTTCTAACATGCATCAAACACCTTAAATCAGCAATATCAAAACATCAAACAAGCAAGTAAGTAGATTTCATGCATAATCACACAAATCACATAAACCACCAAAGTTGAAACTGAAAACAAGGAGTTTACCTTGTGGGACCCACATCCAGGTCCCACAATGGCTACATAGCCATCTCCTTCAGGCTGGGGCCTGAGCAGAACCTTGGACAACAAGCAAGTCTTCCAATGAAACCTGCTAAGAACAAATGAAGAAACACAAATACAAATAATCTGAATTTGAAACTTTTCAAACCTTTTTCACAAACTGAAAACCTTTTAACCAATGACCAAGTTTTAAACCAAGAATGAATTCAGAAATCCAGGAATTCCAATCCACTTTCACTTCTCAAAATTCATGAATTTCTGAAAATTTCAAACCTTTTCAAAACCTATTTTGAAAACTCAAAACACACAAAGTGTCACAATATTAATGGAACTCAGATTATCTCACCTAAATAGACCAACTTTTAAATATAAAAAGGAATTACTCTTTACTCAAAAACACCAACTTTTATAACTTAAAAAGGTATTACAATTTTAAGGAGAAAAATCTGAACCAAGAAAAAATGAGACACACACGTCTCATTTATACAAGTGAATGGAATAAACTAGAAGCTAAAACCCTAATACATGGACTGTCTAAAATGCCCTTGGTCTTCATTCTTCAAAATCAGTCAACCTTGGATTCTTGTGATAGATGTTGATGGCCAGCTGTTAAGAGTGATCTTGGTCGTTTGTTTGGGCTTGGGGTCCAAGTAGTAAGCATCTAACGTTGATCTTGTCTCTTTTTGGGGGTTTGGGGACAAAGACGGGTGCAGGGGAGGGGCCTACCCAACACATGGGTGTGTTGGGAGGGAATCTGAGAGTGGGTTTGTATTAAGGGTGTGGGTAATTAGTGATCTGGAAGCAATTAACAGAAAGCCCCTTGTTTTGGTTTTTGTTCATCCTGGGATATTCTAGGGTTTAAGGGTGATTAGGGGGAGTTTTAATCCGTTTTGGGGGTAAAGGTTTTAAAATTAAGTGTTAAGTGGGAAAAGTGGGAGGGTTTGACTGGGTTTTGACCAGGTTTATTTAATAAACCTGGTGGTGGGTTGTGGGTTACGGGTTGGTTTTGGGTTGGGTAAGTGGGGTAGAGTCGGGTATGGTGAGGTGTAAGGAGGGTATTGGTGGGTGGAGTTTACTGTCTGGGCAATTTTGGCCCCCCAAGGTTCATACTTCCTTCACTTTGTATAAACAACAACAAAACCAATTTTCCTTTATAAATAACTTTGGCAGGTTGTCAATTTTGGCACAATTAAGTTTTCAAACTTAATACAAGGACTTCAAATGTAAATTCTTCATACTTCAAGGGCTGAACTTGTACAATCTTGATATTTTAGGGACCCACAAGTAATTTGAGGATTTACAGGGGTATAAATTGCCAAGTCTTCAATAGTGGAGGGACCATTCTTGCCAATCTTCAAAACTTCAAGGTCATTTTTCGAAATTCTTGATTTGGGTCCGGTTCATTGTGCGGCTTCGTTTCCCGTGTTCGTTTTTGAATGATTCTTGTGATCTTTTTTGTCTTTTCCTCAATATCCGTACCTAAAATACACAAGAAACAAACACGAGCATATATTTGGCAGTTTTAATGATATTTTATGCATTTTAAGCCCGATTTGGACGATGAGACTATGTATAAAAGCAGTCTCATCAGGCGAGTCAAAAAGTCATTACGTGTGGTCCTGCCACTACTACCATAAGTAATGTCATCAAAAATGGCATGTTTGCTAGCCATGCACACTGTGCTATCTGTCATAGAGTATGAGGATCGTTATACTTGCCACAACGTCTTATGAAAAGCTGCCTAACAAAGGATACCTGATCCGGCGCCGCTGGGGGTGCATCCCTCTTATGCGACAAGTTTAATTAGTAGGGTAAACTTTTTCCTCCTATTTCGCCTGGAAACGTTATTTGTACATGTACATTGAAAGGCCAAATTTTTGTTCCATAAAAAAGAAACAACACGTGTATTTAAAAATAAGAGAGAAGAGAAAACATCATTTGTTCTGCGGAAATAGCTAGGAACCGCAGCATTTTATTCATACAGCGTTTGCAAATGTTTGAAATAAATACCAAAAATGAAAAACCTAAAAAACGATGAAAAAGGAAACGATACATGGATCCTTATTAGGAGCTAATAGTAGCCATGAGAATGGCCCATGCAAAATATGCGATATCTCAAGGAGAATACCGCCCGAAATTCTGGTTGCTCTTCAAGTCACTCCTTGCCGAGCTGGATGCTGACTCCACGTAACTGCTTTTATCCATCCTAGCTTGTGAGAATCTCTTTTTTGCCCCTCGTCGCTGTTGCGAGTTCTGCATAGTGAGTAGCGCGCTCCGGCGATCCTGCGGCCGCAAGGCGCCCGCCCTCATCCTACGCGCAGGGCAACTGTTCTTATGTGTTGTCGGTGGTCCTCCCGGGATGGAAACATCACTACTGCCCGTCGCGTCATATTGCTTATTGACGCTGCTAGGGAACCGATAATGTGCTTTAGCGTTAAGAACATTCCCCTTCTGCTTGCGCCCCTGGTCGCAGGTAGACCTGCGACCACATTAGAGTTCATCCTTTGCCTTGAATATGCCTTACATCTATGGCAACGCCTGATTCTTTTATGAACATCCGCTTGCATAAATGGCCAGAAGTATCCTGAGCGAGTAATCTCCTTAGTCACTTCCATTGGTCCGCGAGGGCACATTCTCCTGTGCGCTGCTTCTACTGTTGACCGGGCCTGACTTGGTGCTAGGAACTGCAACATTATTCCATCGCTTGATTGCTTATGTAGCGCTCCTCTAATGATTCTGAAATGCCTAGCCCGTGCTTGTATTTGCTTAGCCTTCCTTTTACTACACGGCAGACTGTTGTGCGATAGGAACTTTTTGATGGGCGTCATCTATGTTGTTGGCTCATTGTCCACGTCTATACTATTGTGCGAGATGACTTCCACTAAAATATGACTGTGGGGTTTATCTACATCTACAACCGAAAGTTGGTCCATGTCCGCCGAGATTTCGCCTTGCTCTTTTGTCACCTTCTTTATGGCGAATACCTCAAGTTGTCCTACCATATTGTTTATTTCACTTGTGTACTGGTTTAGTGATGTAGTGTTTTTGCACACCTTTGCTTTTAGGAAAAATAAAAGGGCAAAATAGAGGAAAGTGTTAAGTGTCGGTTTAGGAAAACCAAGCACTAATGACCAATGAAGTTCAAGTTCGTTTCCCAAGGAGGCTAGTGTGTTGTGTAGAGAAATGATTAATTATGTGATTATATGATTATGAGAAAAGAAAAGAAAATAGAAAGGCGATAAGAAGAGAATGACGGTTACGATGACGGATTAAACTAAGACGAAAGAGTCGTACACGTAAAACCGTAAAAGCACCAAAATTAAAAATTTACTCTAAAAATTCCTAGAAAATTAAAATAAATCCTAAATAATGTATTAAGAGTTTACAAAAAATCAAAATTCACTCAAACCTTTTAATTAATTAAATAATAATTTTTAATGCTAATTAAAGCCCAAAAATCAAAATAATTAATAAAAAGCCCAAATTGAGATTTATCACTTTATAAACCTCTAAAATACCCTAACTTAATTTAAAACTATTTTTGAAAATTTTAAAATTAATTAAAACTATTTAAAAACAATTAAAAACTATTAAAACTTAAAATAATTATAAAAATTAGTCTAAGGACAATAAAAATATTCTAAAAGTTGCAAAATTCCTAACTTAATGTATTTAACCTAAGAAAAATATAAAAACTTGAAAAATCTAAATTTTAATTTTTAATAATAAAATAATAATAAAATAATATTAAAAATCTAAAATTTATAAAAAAATTCTAAAAACTTGCAAACTAGCTTAATTTAACCTAAATAAACAGAAAATGAAGTTGAAATTACAAAAATACCCCTAATGGGCCTCCAAATGGGCCAAAAGTCCAAACAGTCACCTTAATGGGCTTATTAAGGCCCAATAAGAAAAATGTTGTCCAATTAAGCCCAAAAACTCCTATCTGACTCAAAATTTGATTTTAAACACAACTTTTCAAAGGCTCAAAAGTTGAAAATGTGAAATAAGCTGGCTTATATCAAACAGCTTATTCTTAATGGGCTTTTTGGCCCATTAAGCTATAAGCTGATGCCATAAGCTCAAATTAGACACACAAGCTTCTTTTGAGTTGCTTAAGACTTCTGTAAAAAGAAATTTGAAAGAAGTCCAAGGAATAAGCCTGAAAATGCAATAAGCAATCTACACAAAACGACAAAATAGTCGTTTTTGTGTTCTAGGCCACCTCAAGAGCTGATTCAAGTTTCTAAAGCTTTTAAATGACTTAACTAAGCTTAATCAACAAAAAGTTTTCAAATAAGTTCACTCAATAAGCTGAAATAAGCAAATAAGCACTTATGAAAAAGTCAAATGAGTTGGTTTTCTAGCAAAAAGTCAAAGTCAAAGTCTAATAAGCTCTAGTTCAATCAAATTGGTCAAATAATGAAGATCTATCACAAAAAATAAGTTGTTGCAGGTCTGGATAAGCCAAAATGGCTTATTAATAAGCTGAATGCAAATTAACACTAGCAGGGGCTAGTTTTGGCGTCTGAGCAGTGGGAAAAGTTTCCTCTACTTAACTTGTTTGACTTTTTGTCTTTAGTGACTTTTTTGGAGATTCAAGTTACACAAAGGCACCCAAATGATCAGTGGATCATAAAGAGTCAATAACAATCAAGAAATTACAATCACTAACAACCAATTAGTACAGTTTAATCAAAACATCACTAGATAGGCACCAGACGTGAACAAATAAGCAGTTAAGCACTTATAAGCTATTTTAGCAAATTTCAGCCACCCAAATTGCACCAAAAGCATACACAAGCTATAATAAACTTAAATGAACAAGTCTAAACAAGTTTCATGCAATGATACAAGGCCTAAATCAAGATTCAAGTAGATGAAGGTTACTGATGAACACTAACACAAGCAGATTTTACTTTTGCTGATGCACTTGACCAACAAGCCAAATTCAATCACTCAGATCTATCACATATGTTATATTAATGATGATTTAACAACTTTTATCCCTAAGCATGCATATATTCTAGATATTGCCAAAATCTTAGGTCAAAAATAGTTAAACTCAACAAGTTATAGCACAATGTTTGATTTGAGGTTTTAAACCCAAAAACTTGCAGCAAATAGCTCTCAACCAAGTATATAGCAGATAACAAGCATAAACAACACTTTCCACAAACACAATAACAATTTATGATCTATAACAGGTAATCCCAAACACCCCTTTAAATTTTCAAAACAAGATTTTTCAAATCAAAAGTGTATTCCAAGACCACCCAAGCCCAAATAAGCACAATAACAGATGTATTAAGTAGATTTAAGCAAGATTAATCAATAAAATCGGCAAGAACACAAGCAACACTCAAATATCACCAAATATCCAAATTTATTCAGATTTTGAGATTAAGGATGCAAACCTCATGGATGTACATCCACACCCACGAATTTTGAGCTTATGTACTAGCAAGAATAAGTACAAGGTTCCACAATAAAGCCTGCTAAGATTCAACAAAGTTAAGAGCAAAAATATCAAAACAGAAAGATGAAAGTTCTTGATTGATGCAACCTTAGTTCCCCACACTTGATTATCCCCAAGTTATAGGCTTCACCACACCTTGATAACTCAATATCAGGATGCTATGATCAGCTTTATAGCCCAAGAATTCCAAGGTTTGAACTAGACTTAGCAAAATCAAGAAAAGTGGAAAATGTGCAAACTTTTGCACACTCCTTTTGAAAACAGGTTTAGGATTCAAGAACAATAAACATTCAACAACAATAAACAGATATAAAGGTTGGCACTTGAGCTTTCTTCACCAAATTCAAACACATTTCATTAAGATGAATATATGATTTACAGATTTGTGAACCAAGGAAAATTCAAGAGCAAAGCTTAATGTTCTATGTCCTATGCCTTATATAGGCTACAATGAACTAGTAATGAGCTAAAAAAACGTAACCCTAATGCTTGTGAAGTCCCCATTATGCCCCTTGTCTTGTTTGAACTCTTTGAAGATCATGTGATTGATTTTGTATTGTTGTGGAGATGGCAAGATAAAAGTGAATCCAATGGCTTGTAATAATCTTAGAAAATAAGCTGGAATGTGGGTTGTTGGATTGCTGTCACAATTTTGGCAGTTTGCTCAAAGGTGAAAAGCAGGGAATCTTGTGTGGGGTGTGGGGTGAAGTAACATGTGTTTTCAATGTTGGGATGTGATTAAGGGATGCTTAATCACTAATCTGGAGATTTTCAGGGCTTAATTACAACACAATTAAGAAAACCTAATTGTGTTCTTGAGGTGAATAGTGCCATGTTTTAATCCGTTTTTGGTTTAGATTAAGTTTGAAAACATGTTTAAGGCGCCAAGATTAGTTTAATATAAAACTGGGTTAAGTGGAAGGTGAGTTGGAGTAATGGTGAGTTGTGATTGGTGCAGAGAGTGAGTGGGGCACGTGTCACCCTACCACTGGTCTAGGTTACTTAGGTTGTCTTGGCAGGAATAACCCCGTGTTTCTTTCCTTCTTGCTACATTGTAATAAACATGCCAAAATCTAATTCCCTTTGTATTTGAAGTTTTATTTTTCACACTTTTACCCAAATACTTTTCCAAAGTATTTTCAGGGGTAATTCTTGCCATTTCTTGATTCTTGAAGGACTAATTTGGTAATTTATTCAAGGATTATTGTCTTGACTTGTATGATTGACATTTTGGAGGACTAAAATTGCCAAGTCTTCATTTTTAAGGGACCATTCTTGCCAAAAGTTGAAAGTCAAGGGTCCTTTTTGCAAATTGACATATTTTAAGGACCAAACTTGTCTTTTCTTGTTCTTTGAAGGACTTCATGATAAATATGACTTTGAGGATGATAATGGTTGACAATTTAGTTTTGATGAGGAACTAAAATTGCCAATTCTTCAAAGTGGAGGGCCCTTTTGCAATTTTGACAAACTTTAGGGACCAATCTTGTAATTATGAAGATACAAGGGTTTAAAGTGTTAATTCTTCAATATTGGAGGACCCTTCTTCATAATTCTTCAAATCTTCAAGGGTTTTCTTGGAAAATTCATTATTAGGGCTTGGTTCATTGTGCGGCTTCATTTCTCGTGTTTGTTTTTGCATGATTCTTGTGATCTTTTGTCATTTTCTCAATATTCGTACCTAAAATACACAAGCAACAAACACAAGCATATATTTGGGTAATTTTATGATATTTTATGCATTAAAAGCCCTTTTTGGACGATGAGACTATGTATAAAAGCAATCTCATCATTTAGCACAACTCCTTTTGACTCATAGGGTCATGCGACCCTGCTTGCTACCATAGGGCTATACGTGTAAGCTACCAGCCTTTTCATGCCCATCTTGATTTCTACCCTTAGGTCTGCGATGAGGGCTTCGAAGTCCGCCTCTATGCCCATTGTGGGGAAGTGAAGTATTAATGCATAGGTGATTTTGATTCCGCCTTGGTTTGTGAGGATAAACCCCGCGTCTGGTCCCCCCTTCCCTGTGAACCCTGTTGAGAAGAGGACACATAGTGGTCCTGGTGACGACCCTTTGTGCACATATATGCTCCCGGTCTGGGAGTCCTCCGGGGAAGACCTTCTCTTCTTTATCTTCTTTTGACTGGATTCCTCGTCGTGTGAACTACTGTCTGCGCTCGTTCATTTCATGTTGTGGCTAGAAGTGCTGCTTCCCCCTAGAGTGTGTCTATATTGCGTATGGTGCATACCCCATCTTGTACTTGAAACTTGAACATACCATGTACTGTGGAGGGTACATCACGCAATGCCTTCAGCGCCGGTTGACCGATTATCCCATTGTACTCCGATTGAGATCGTACGATCATGAAATCCATCTAACATGTCGTCGAGTTTCCTGCACTGCCAATGGTTACCCGTGTGCAGAGGTGTCCCAGCGGTCTAGTTTTGTCCCCATTGAACCCTGTGAGGATATGTGCGGTTTCTTTTAGCTCCTTCTTTATCTCCCATGGTAGTTGTGCAAAACAGTGCTCATTCAGTATGTTTGCTGCCGACCCTCCGTCCACGCACATGCCTTCTATGGTGTGGCCTCCCAGACTTATGTTAATAGTAAGTGATCTGATTCTATAGGCATCCTCTGAGGGGATGGGGAATGTAATCTTCCTATCATTGGAAAAATCCGCAACCACTTTCCTTTGCATGATAGGCTTCTCCCTTTCCACCATGTATATGGTTATGGGTTTGTCCTTCTGCTTTTTCGTATCACTTTTCTTTGTATCTGCACTCTTCCTTCAGTCCCTAATTAGGTGATTTAGCTTTCCTGCTTTGACTAGGCTTTCAATGTGCCTCTTCAGCTGAATGCACTCATCAGTAGCATGCCCTTTATCGTCGTGATACTCACAATGCTTTGTGTTATCCCGCTTGTCTGCTGGCCCCAACATTGGGCTAGGCTTTGGAAAGCTCGCTCCTTCTGATAGGAATATTTCCCTGGGGGTCTTTTGTAGTGGTGTAAACTTGCTATTATTATTGCGTTCCATTTTTTGCCGCTCCTTGGAAATCCAAAGTGCGACTAATATTTTGCCTGTATGACTGTTTCTTGGGTCGGTCTTGGTATTTGTAACCCGGCGTCATTTGCCTACTATCTGATGCTGCGATTTCTCCCTGGATGAAGGAGCGGACCATCTTCATCACCCCATCGAATGTTGTCGGGGTTCTATCGTTCGGCTTCTTTATTAGGTCGGGGTTAGTGATCCCTGCTAGGAATCCGGAAATCTTTAGAATCTCCGGGCAATCTTTGATCTGGTTGCACTCAGACTTAAAGCATTCCATGAAGTCTTCAAGGATTTCATTATGCCTTTGTTTAACCCTCGTAAGTGAAACAGGGCTTTTGCCGTACTTCTTTTGTTGCACATAATTCCTTCTGAATGCCCTCCTAAGTTCTTCAAATCCATTGACACTTTTCCTTGGAAGGCGGTCGAACCAGGTACGAGCGTTTCCGATGAGCGTTGAGTTGAACATATGGCACCATACAGCCTCAGGCCATTGCTCTATTCCCGCTTGCGACTCGAACACTTTTAGGTGATCATCCGGATCCGTTGTACCGTCGTAGGTCTTGACATTGGATGGCATGCGCCTCTTTTTGTTGTCCTTGAAAGTAGTTATGCGTTCCAAAAACGCACTCCCTTTCTCTCGGCGCCAGGGAAAGGTCTATTGATCTTCATCTTGCACCCTTGTCTTCTTAGGCGTCTTGTGTCTTCTTCTTTCGTAGCTAGAGAAACCGGAATCCTCGGTGGATGATGGTGCGACCCTTTTATGGCGAGGATGGCGGTCGCTGTCGTTAGAGTCCAAGGAATTTTTGCTTGAGGAGTTCCTCCTGCCCGTCCTTATGGCGCTCCTGGTTTTCTCCTGACCTCACGGGTCCTGATAGGTGTGTTAACACCCATCCTTTTACCACTTAATACAATTAAAAACAAGACCATGACGTGTATTTTATGTCATAAATGTCGGAATTATGCGTCGTTTGTGTTTTTGTTGTGATTTAGGATCAAAATGTGAAAAGGGAAGAAAACACGGGCTTTCACGGGCTTTTATCGAAGAAAAAGACAAAAGACGAAGTCAAGAGATCAAGAGTGCAAAAAGAACGGAAGTCAAAGGCCTATTCTGAAAATTTATCGAAGAAAAAGTCTAAAGACGGAAGTTTAACGAAGTCGAAGAACCTAGTCTTATGATGAAGAAAACTAGAAGACGAGTTCATTCTATATCGACAAATTCCGAGACAACGTCAAAGAAGTTGAAGAATTTAAAAGAAGAAAAGACGAGAAAGAGAGAAGAAAACAATACTCCTTCCATCCCCTCCTATAAATATCTTCCTTATGTCATGAGGAAAGGTAGTTAGTCAATTTAGGAGTAGTTAGTTTTATGCATTAGGAATAGGTAATTACTTTCTCTCTCTAGATTTCCTTTGAATGTTTTTAAGCTTTTCTTATTAAACTAGTATTGAATCTTTAATCTTCTATCTTATTTTCAAGTTTTTTATTAATCATCTCATTCTTCCTTTCTTGTTTTAAAATCTATTGTTTTGTTTGGTTGATTAAACTTGTAGCTTATTAGATCTTATTGCTTATTTTATGTTTTGGCTTATTTTAGTTAATACTTTAAAAGTTGATTTTAATATTTAGATTATGTAGTATTTTCAAAAGTTTTTAGATTTTGGCTTATTAGCTTTTTCTTAAAAGTATTTTGGTTAAGTTTTTAGATTAGTGCTTATTAGTTTTTGGCTTATTTTAGTTCTTGGATTATTTGCATTTTTGCTTAAAATTTTCCTTCAATTTCCGGATTAGCAAACCCTTATTCCGGATAAGACCTACATCACGGATTCCGGATTAGTGCTTTATTACACATTCTGGAAAACCTCCCAACATCACCAATTCCGGATAAGTGCTAGGAGACGAATTTCGGATAAGGTCATTGAGACTCATTTCGGATAAGGCTTCATTTTACACATTCCGGATAAGGTGTCAAGTCAGATTCCGGATAAGAGTCAGATTATAGATTCCGGATAAGACCTGGAACACGGATTCTGGATAACTAGTAAAACTCCACGTTTCGGATAACGTGTTGAATACGACCGGATAAGGGTTCGAAATAGCATATTCCGGATAAGCCATCATTTTATGTATTCCGGATAGTTGGTAGATCATAGATTCCGGATAAGCGTTAGGAGTAGGATTTCGGATAAGAGTGGCAACATGGATTCCGGATAACTTTTTTATACATATTCCGGATTAGGACTTATCAACGGATTCCGGATAGTGACAGAATTACGGATTCCAGATAAGGACTAGTTTAGGTTTTCCCGACTTAGCTTTAGTTTAGTTCCTGTTTTAATTTCAAACTTTGCTTTTCCCGCCATTTTTCTTAGTCTTATTTTTTTAACACTTCGCTTTAGTTTAATTTTTAGTTTACGTTTTAAAGCTTTCATCATTACTTTATTTTTACCCTTTACTCAACGGCATTTACATTTACGTTTGACATTTTCATTTATTCTTTTAGATAATCATTTCTTTTCTTTTTCACCAAGAACGACTGAGTCACACGATAAACCAAGATCAATTCGAAGAGAAATGAAGAAGTAAAATTTTAGTTATTAAAATGGCGCCGCTGCCGGCTCTTTTCGTGAAGATTCACGGTTTTTTGTGAGAGACGCGTTGGATTTTGGGATCCGTTCACTCGTGAACGTTATTTTTCTTGCACATTTTTCAAAAATTAAAATTTTTTAAAAATCCGAAAACATAAAAGAACTCATAAAAAGCATTTCTTTTTCAAAGCTTTGCACCAAAAATATTTTCCTTTTACGTTAGCTTTATTCCTTCTATTTCTTTTCTCTATTTTTCTTTTGTAGGTGTATGCGTACCCGCTCACGCAAGAAGAAATCCATTCAAGCTACTATTATTCAACCTCCGGTTGTCGAGCCTCCTGTTGTTAACACAATGGATAACCGTCTAATGATCGAGCTCTTGCAATCACGTGTTGAAGGCAATGAAGATGCGATTATGGTTCAGCTATTGATGCAAATAACTTCGAGCTCAAATCCGGGTTTATCCAAATGGTTTCCGCAACACCTTTTCTAGGCCGCACTCATGACGATCCTCATGATCACATCAAGATGTTCGTACACTTATCAAATACTGTTAAATACAATGGGGTTTCACAAGAGGCAATTCGTTTGCTCCTCTTTCCTTTCTCCCTCGAGGGACAAGCCCGGACTTGGCTTGATAAAGAACCACCCCGGAGTATTACAACATGGACGGACCTTGAGACCAAGTTTATCAATTACTTTTTCCCACCCTCACGTACTACCGCTTTGCGAAATGACATTATCAACTTCGAACAAAAGTATGGTGAGACATTTAGTGAATCTTGGGATCATTTTAAGGAACTTTTAAGAAAGTGTCCACAACACGGTTTTACAAAGGTACATCAAATTAATACTTTTTATAATGGATTAAGTTTGAATGACCATGATTCACTAAATAGTGCCTCGGGGGGTAATATTTTGGTTAAAACTATGAATGAAGCTTGGGTTATCATTGAGAACAAAGCCAAAGTCCAAACCAAGAGTGTTAGGGCTACTATGGCTAGTGCCAGTGAGAGTGAAGTCACTACTCAAATTAAGGAGCTTACTTTTATCGTAAAACACCTTGTTCTACGAGATAACCCTCCCACTCAACATGCCCATGCTCTCAATATAACTTGTGAAACTTGTGGTGGGCCACACTCTTATGTTAACTGTGATAAAGCTTATGATCAATCTCACACGGAAGTGTATGCTTACAACAACACGGAGAGGGTTCATTTCAAGCCGAATGTCGACGTTAATCATTTGTCCTATAATTCTACGAATTATTTGGCTCCACCCGGCTTTCAACAAAGACCACACCCACCCACCCAAAACAACCAAGGGTCGCCAAGAGCTAATTTCCTAGGAAATGCCAATGTGAGGGGCTACAATGCTAATCAGGGGACTTATCAAATGCCAAATCAAGGAGTTTCAAACCAAGGTTTCAATCCTCAAGGTTTTTTACCTTATAACCAATACCCAAACCAAGGTTTTCAACAACAAGGGTTTAATTTACCTCATCCGCCAATGGACTTGGTTTTGCAAAAATTGAAGGAACATGAGAAAATAATGCAAGCAATGCAAGAATCTACTAGACAAATGCAAGAGTCCACGGATAGGAAATTCGTTCAAATGTTACAAATCCTTCGTCCCCAAGGTGCTCTTCCTTCTACAACCGAAACCAACTTGAGAGCTAATGTGAGTGCTATTACTACACGCAGTGGAGCTACTTTCGTAGGACCTTCTACCCCTCCCCCGGTTACTCCATCTACACCTCCTCCACCCCCATTTATCCCTCCTACTACCACACCTAGTACTAGTTCCCCATTACTGCCTCCACCTCTTACGGAAGAAGTACCTAAGAAAAACCCTTCACCATCCCCACCTTCCACCTCTAAACCTTCTACATCTCAACCTTCACCTTCTACACCTACACCACCTAAGCCCAATATTCCTTATCCCTCTCGGTTAGACAAGTGCAAAGTGATCACTAAGCAGGATTCTCAAGTTACTTCCTTTTTGAAGATGGTCTCCCAAATGAACTTTAACATTAGCCTCGTTGAAGCACTTGTCCAAATGCCTAAATTTGTGAAAACATTCAAGGAGTTTCTTAGTAAGAAGGAGAAGATGGCTGAGTTTGTCAACACCCGCTTAAATTAAAATTGTTCTGCAGCCCTCCTCAAAGAATTTCCGGAGAAACTTGGAGATCCCTGTCATTTTGTGTTATCTTGTACGTTTTCTACAACCGAAGAATTTACTACCTTAGCCGACCTCGGGGCAAGTATAAATTTGATGCCATTAAGTGTTTGGAAAAAGCTATCATTACCCGACCTTACACCAACAAAGATGACTCTTGAGCTAGCAAATCGAACTCTCGCTTACCCCGTTGGTATTGCCGAAGATGTTTTTCTTAAAGTTGGTACCTTCACTTTTACGGTCGACTTTGTTGTTGTTGATTATGAAATGGATCCTCGTATTCCTTTAATACTTGGACGGCCATTTTTGAGAACCGAAAAAGCTTTAGTCGATGTTGCCGAAGGTGAGCCCATTCTTAAGGTCGAGAATGATCAACAAGTTTTTAACATGGGGAAGATTACCAGCAAGTCTAATGGAAGAGAATCAACGAAAATGATTGATGTGCTGTAAGACGAGCTTACAACTACTTTGGAAAGTTTAAAGCTTGATGATTTTGTTGTATATGACAATCCTCTTTTCGAGACTTGCTATGATAATCCACTTTTTCAAGACCATGTGGATGATTCTGACGATTCTCTTTCCAATTTGGATCTCCCACCAATTTATGATTCTCCACCGATCTATGACGATTATGATGATGATTCTAGTTCCGACGTGGTTGATTATGACGATTTTGCCTCAGAGTATAAAGACATGCCAACTTACGATGACTTTGATGATGTTGATACTCTTTCGAGTGATTCTTCACATGATGCCCTTACTCCTATTTTTGATGAAGATCCTTTGCCAATAATGCTTGATTCTACTTTGGATGATTACTCATTTGAGAAAGATTTTGCTACTTTTCTCAATACATACTTCCCCAATGAGAATGATTCTCCTCCTTTGGACTTTGATTATGGTCTTAATCCTCCTTCGGATATGAAGAAACCCCCTTCAAAGGAGAAGACACCGGAAGACACCAACATCCGCAGCACTTATGTTTTGACACCTCTCTATCCACCTTCTGAGGATGAGATTGTGCGTTTTATGAGCGGATCTTCTTCAAATTCTACTGAGCCTGAGTCTTATTTTCCCCTAAAGGAAAAGGTGTTCGATCCGGGTATCGAACTTTTTAAGCCATCTCAGTATCCATCTGATGAAATAAAAGGAAAGATTTTTGGAACTTATGGATCTATGCTTTCACTTCATCATACCTTCCACCACAGTGCTCAAAAATTGCTTAAGGGAACCTCGCCTACTCTTCTTTGGCTTGTCTTATTCACCTTAAGCTTGTGCTATTTGATGGATGAAAACCAAGTATTTGATCCCGGTGGATGTTTTTCAAGCTTCCTACAATTCTAATAAAGGTCGAGTCAGATTCACGCCTCGGTGAACAAAAACAAAGCGCTTCTCAGGAGGCAACCCGAGTATCTATCCTTTTATCTGTTTTTATAATAAGTGTAGGGGAGACCCTAGTATGTGTTTGTTGTTTTCTTTCTTCTAATGTGCAGGGATTAGAGCTTCAAAGATCAACTACTAATGACTTTTGACGACCCGTGATTCCGTGCACCCGTCTTCCCGGTTCTATCCTAAACTCTTTTGATTCACTATTTTATATTTTCGAATATTAAAATAGGAATCACTCTAGTTATCTCTTCCTTAGCAAGATTTAAACGACGTGCACAATGTCCTAAGTGTAGGGGAGTTTACTCCCACATGCTTAAACATTGAGGACAATGTTTCTATCAAGTGTAGGGGGATTTCTATCGAATTTAAGTGGGCTTTTCCATGAATTTGACCTCATTTTAACCGGAAATTCGATTTTTTGACATTTTTCAAAATTTTTGATCTATTTTGGCCTAGTAGTATTTTCCTTTGTTATCGTTATTTTTCATTGCTAGAATAAATTTTAATAAAATGGTTTTAATAATATTAGATTTCTTTGATGTATTTTTCAAAGTCATGAATCTTTTAACTTAACCCAAGTTTACTTATCAAAGTTTACTCTAGCTAGTATCCTTAACGTGTTTAAATTAAGTTTTGCTAGGTTTTTTATAGGGAACTTTAAAACGCGAAAGTCTTAACTCTTACGGGTTAAGAACAAGAACTTTTGCAAGTTCCTATAATTGATCCTAGAGATTCGTTTATCAAGGGAACTTTAAAATGCGAATTCTAAAACTTGAAAAAGTCTAAGAAGTTGCAAGATCCTATAGATGAGTTGAAAACCCAAAACTTTGATTTAATAGGCTAAGCATCCACGAGTCTCATTCCTTGAGATTTTAAATTGTGGAGAACGAGAGATGATAAAGTCAATTATAAGTTTGGTATCCTTTCATTAATTTATGTGAGTTAATTATGAGCTTTTTCTCCCATCGCTTGTTAATAAATTTAATTGCAATAATTAAGGTTTTTCGATTTGAAAAGTTACTTAGCTTCTAGCCCAAGATCGTTTAAAAGTTGCTCAGTATTAATTAGAGTTCATAGCCAAGGCATAACTTATTGAAGCGGGATGCGAAGATTGGCGAGTTCGAAAAGGCCCTAACAAGGCATGAGGGCTACATTTTGTTGCTAAAGATCCCAAGTGATGTGAAGAATCATTTATCAAAAATCAATATGAAGGATCAAGACACACGACGAAAAGCAAATACTCCCCTGTAGATCATGGAGAAGTCTATCCAAAAAGGCCCTGGAAAAGTATGAGGATAAATAGATCCAAGTCCTAAAAGGAGGCGGATCGTTGTATATCAAAATCCCAAGTAAAGATTGGAGAAAAATGAAGAAGTCGTAGTCTCGAGAAGCAGTTTTAAAAGATTTTGTCCTTTAGCTAACTATTGATTAAATTGTCCTACTTTATTTTCGGCCTAAATAAACTATCGGAATAAGTCAACAATGCATCCTCGTGATCATTCAAGACAACAATAAAATATAATATACACCTAGGAATAAGGGAGTCTAAGTGAATAATTGGCCCACATGAGTTTGTGTTAGTTTGCTAACTTATAATAACAATGATCTCGTTTTTAAGCTTGGTTTAGGGAACGTGAAACTTGAGAGTGATAAACATTCATGATAAACCAAAGCCCTAATGTAAGTCTTAGATTTCTTTACAAGTTTCTTCATTCTTGCATTATGTAAATTTCCTTAGTGTCTAGTATTCAATAAAGGCCAAGGTTTAACACCCCCAAATTACATTGCGCAGCGGAAATACACATTTGGGTGCTAAATACAAACACTGTTACAAAAGACATTTTGAACAAACTCAAAATGATAAATTTGAAGTAAAGAAGGACAAAATTGAACCATTGTCTAAAACTTTCGATCCCAAACAATTTTAGAAATATCAGAGTCACATTTAGGTCCCCCAAAGACTTTATCAAATCAACAACAATTTACCAAAGTACTTGACCATCCATTATTATTTTTTTATAACAAAAGGGAAAGAAATCTGTTTTAGACCAATCACCACAAAAGCAATCCCGCAATCCTTCTTCAGCAAGCTCCGCAATTCATCATCTTCAATACCTGAAATACATGCTTAAAATCATCAACACAACGGTTGAGCGAGTCTATAGGTTTTCTAAATCAACAATTGAACACAAGAGGAAAATCAATCAAGATCATTTAATAGAATTGTTACGTATACAATCTATTATTCTGGTAATCTGGCATATAACAATAGCTATAGAATTGTATTAAGGTCATGACACCGACCCCTTAACTTAGTCACCCACGCCTAAAGCCGGCATGACTAGATGAAATTCCAGTACCCCTACTATGGTATCCATTGCAAGAATACCAATTCTCATTCTCGTAAAATTATCCTTCCCAGCGGGTTACTCAGTGTAAAGCCCTGGTCTCAGATAGGGTCGTCAGCCCAATAGTACTATTATTAGAATAAGCGGCTATTCCCAATTCGCAACATCAAGTCAGAAGATAGTTAACGGCTCATGAATTTAGGGACTTTTGCAATGTAGGTACTTATACAATTCAAAACAACAAAGGCAACAAAGGAAACATTCGGGTCCAAACAATCAATCATGACTTGTGTTTATTTTACTTTCAAATAGCATGTATCCCCCTCGCGGGTTTTAAAATCATTCAAAACAATTACAAAAGCGAGGCTATAGACTCACCTGGAGTAATAGCAGTAGTAAGACGATCTTCGACGATAGTTGATCCCCGATACGCACAAAAACCGCAACCTATCAAATAAGGCGCGTTCATCAATAATAAACTCGAGTAAAATCCATACTTAGTAACATAAAACTCAAAATCATAAAATCTCACTCAACCCAAAATGAAAAACAATACAAGTGACCTTTTACTTCATTCTATATGTTTACTTTATTACTCAATTCTTTCGATAAAAATCTGCCGGTACACACCAAATGTACGAGCTCGTTTACTCCACTTAAACACATCAAATATTTATGATACTAATCAGAAACCTCACTTACTATATATAGAAAGACATGTTAAATGCCCATCAAAAGATTTTACTTTTAAAGTTCCCTGCCCGACACATCTTTGAACTACAAAAACCGGACTGTTTTACGTCAACAACTCTTATAGTCTTTTAAACCATTTATTTTTCTCCGGCTACAAAACCGACACTCAACTTTGAAAATAACTCAACATCATCATACTTATCCTTAAAAATCAGTCCATGACTCATTTTTAAAATCCATTTTATAGTCCCCGAGATTCGATCCAAATATCGACAACAATTATATATTGTGACGATACTCGTCTCCCGGTACATGAATAATCAAACTAACGTAACTTTTCGCTCGTTTGGAGCTAGAAGCTCTATCTTATATCAAATCGAAGCTAAAAGAATTCCCTACAACAATATCTAGTTAGTTCATCTCAAACTCAAACTCATATTTTCAGAAATTTAAGTTTAATAATCTGTTTAAAAATATACTTTTAAAAATCCATCAAAATTAATTTTTCACCATATTTTAATCATTCTCATATGCCTAATATCACCCTAATATCATTACTAACAACATAACTAACCCATAACACATTTAAATGATCATACAAAAATTACCCACTCAAAAATCTATACATGCAATAATTAAAATATGAATATAATATCACTAACAACAATATATCATCATAAAAATAGATCAAACCTTTATGGATCATCATCAAAAATTTTATGTTCTTGCATGTTGTTAAAAATTATACCATTAGATGCACAATTGAATTTTATGAGGTGGTCTTGTATTGATTTTGATTAGATCATAATAAAAATCAAGAAATTTTGATGGTAAAGGGTGTCGAGGTCACGGCTTGAAGAGAAAAGAAAGAGAGATGGGAAAAAAATTTGCACATGTTGTATGTGTAAGTTAGTTGAGAGAATCACCTTTTATATGGTGGTGGAAGGACTAGTTTTGCCAATTTGTGATAGTTTTGGTCTAAAATGCAATTAAATAGTTGTAAGGGTGGAAAATATAAATTATCAATTTTGAAAATATTTACGAGGCTCGGGTTTCGTAAAAATACTTTTCAAAAGTTAAAACGCATTCAAAATATGATGGTAATATGATCCCGGTTCGACTTAATACGAACTTAAAATAATAACGTCAAAAATATAAACATCGAGACAACAAATGATAAAACATAAAATTTCGGGCATCCGTCGATATCGTGGTCACTAATAATCCTCACTATTAGTAAAAAGATAAAAATTAGACCTCCAACGTCGGTTTTAAATAGAACCATCAATCGTCATTCCATTCAACTCATCGAAAATTTCAAAATTATTCGTCAAAATAATATTATATAATATTAAATAAATGACCTCGGATTTGGGTTGTCACATCCTACCCTCCTAAAAGGGAGCGACGTCCCGGCGCTCGGCCCCTCTTATATTCACATTCCATTCCTCCAGAACAAATGAGAGTTCTTTTCCTTAAAGAAATCCTCATGCTTCCTTCACAATTTCAGATTCCACTCCTGGAATTCTTGTATCCTTACAGTATAATCCTTACTATGTTTCGACCTCATAAGAACTCTTCAAAGTTCTTTCTATGAAAAGAAACTTGTCTTCAAGTTGGATTCTTTCCTTGTTGTTCTCAAAACAATATTGACCCGTCATAACGACACCTTACGCATATCCACGTTTCCCAATTTCAAACTCCATCGATTTCCTTCGATTGTCAACATAACCCTTATGACAATTCCTTGTTACTAATAAACGACCTTTAACCCACATAATCTTATCAATATTGCCAATATCACTTCTAGTTTACTCATTTAATTCCACCTACATTTCTGCAATGCACCAAAAGCCTAATCTTACGTCCATAACTCATTATCTTTAACCTTCACAAATTGAAGTTCTTTATGTACCATCAATAGTACAGCCTTACTACTACTAGCATGACAATCATCGTCATATAAAAATTCCAATAATTTCTATGTCAATCACACATGTACAAGCATATCGTTCAATATTCGAATCGTCCTTTCACTCTATCCATCAATCTTTGTATAACACACAGTACTCAATTCAACTTTCACCTTTACCCAAACCAAAACGTATCAATTACTTGACTTGTGAGATTCCTTCATCACTAAGTCTTACTCTCTCAACTTAGGTCTGTTAGGAGTGCTCAATATACCATGTCTCACTTGACTTCACAACAAAATCCTTTCAATAAGTTCGATAAAATGTTGAAATCACTTACCTTGACATCCTTCCCTATCAGACCACTAACTTAAAATTTCAATATCCTTGCTATCAAGCCCACACTTCTTGTCATTACCAACACTCAAATCTTAAAAGGTTTTCCCTTTTTATCCCTGATAAGTGCATTAGCTACCACATTCGCCTTTCCCGGATGGTAGCGAATCCCGTAGTCATAATCACTCACAGTCGTATCCATCAACATACTCAAGTACTCGAAATATATAACTGGTAATCCTCTACTCATTTCCTTTATCATCCCAAGAAATTAATTATGGAGCAACTTCTATGAATCACTACACACTTGATTCCATACAAGTAATATTCCTACAATCTCAAAGCAAACACCACAACTACATAACCCTTATGAGACGCATCACAACAAACTATAAATCCTTCAGGTCCTTTCAATAATGACAACATCGGTGCAGAACACAACTTACCCTTCAGTGTTCAGAATACAACTTCCTCATCTGATGGGGATCTGATCTCGAACTTACAATTTAGATGTATAAGTGGGTCTCACACACCCAATTCTTCTTAGTCAGCTTAATCAATGGTTTAACAATCAGTGAAAACCTTTCGATAAACCTCCAATTATTCCCAGCTTAAACCAAGGAATTAACAGATTTCCGTCGGCGTCGTTGGTACCGACCAATCCTTAATCGTTTCAATCTTGGCAAGATTTTCACGAATACCTTTGTTGTCAATCAACTGCCTTAAAACGCAATTATTTCAACTAACATTCATACATAGGAAACTTTACATACAGTTTCTCTTTTTCCAATCATCCCAAAAATCATCCTCATATGCTACTTATGTTCCTCCTTTCCTCTTGGATTAAAATAGAATATCTTCAATAGATATAATGACTAAATCACCCTAGCACATCTTACACACAAGGTTTACCCAATCCATTAATACAGCAGACGCGTTCGTCCATTCCAAAAACATCACTTGCTACTTGAAGTACCCACATCAAGTACGAAAAACAACTATAGGAATATCTTCCATCCTAACTCTCAGTTAATGATAACCAGGACTCAAAGCGATCTTTGAGTGCACACTAGATCCAGACAAAATGTAAGGATCAACGAATCATCAATCCTCGGTAATGGATACCGATTCTTGGCTGTAAATTTGTTAAGCTCTCGATAATCAATAGACATCCGAAACAATCCATCTTTCTTGACAAACAACACAGGTGATTGTCATTGCAACGAAACTTAATATAATACATTTCTTATCCATCACTTCTTGCATTTGACCGAATAACTCATTCCACTCTGACGATGCCAAATGATAAGGCATACAATTACTACTCAACAAAACACAGAAGCACTACACAACGAAATGAAGAAGCACTACACCTATTGCTTACAACACTCAATCAAAATGAATTCCATTTCACAAGGTGACAACAACACTACAAAACTTCAGGAAAACCTCATAATACTCCTGAGTCATTAACAGATCTCTCAACTTCTCCTTAACTACCCTATCACTAATTAACTAATCTAGGAATACATCATATCCCTCTTTCACATACTTCCTTGTTTCCAAACAAGATACTTCTCAAACGGAAAATTCACTCATCACTTCTCAAAGTCAACACTCAGCTTCGCAGCAAAATCTAAACCAGCAGCTATCAATTTATAATGAAGATTAGTCCAATCTCAAGCATCAGCACTTCGCACCACTAACCAATTTATACCAATAATCCACATCCAAAGATTCCAACTCTTTGAGCATCAAGTCGATATTAAACACCTACTTTCCTAAATTCAAGGAACACACTCTCAGTGTAAAACTAACACTAGCAACCTTTCCATCGGTTAACTCCACATCATAGTTAATTGTCAATCTTATTGACTCTCCGTTGATAAAACAACTGAATCTTTACATTTCTACAGTTTCTACCCGATCTGAAATCCAACAGCATACTGACATAAAGAATCTCAAGTAAGAATATACCATTTACAACATTCAGACCTTAAGGTTTGTCAGCATCATTCAAACGTAAACCACAGCGGCAACATTCCTATCTTGTCAATTTCCTTTCCTTGGACAATTTCTTTTGCTTGTATTCTTTCTCACCACGGCTAAAACATATCACTACTCCAGGGGTACTAATTACAATGACTAATCCTCTTGTTCTGCACTTAGCAGCTTTATGACCAGGTTTTCCTAACTCTAGTCGCATTTGTGGGAAAATTACCTACATGGTATAACAGCAAACACACTCGGGATTTATCTTGTTAATTCCAGACACAGTGGCAGCACGAATTCCATCATTCCTTCCAGACTTTAAATACTGATTTCGGTTCTGTCTTTGGTTATTGTTAGTACTGTAATCCTTACAATTCTGACCTTGATTCGGGTTGGACTGAGCAGATTCCCACTTTCTCTTATTGTTTTCAACAATACTATCTTTCCTATCTTGCACTTTCACATCCATTAAATCAAACGTCCTCTAAACAGCTTCATCGAAAGATTTAGGTCTTAAAGAAATAACCTCACCCTTGATATTACTAGACAATCCTCTAATGTACTGCTTCGTTGTTTTACGGTCATTCACAAAAGTATCATGGACATAGCAAATATAGCTCAGAAAATTTCCCATTAAACAGTAATAACATCATTCCTTAGCACTAATTATCTCAATTCGGATTCCAACTGTCCTAGTTCCCTCTTGGGACAAAACCTAGCAGTCAATAGTCCTTTCATCACAGTCCATGTCTTACCACTAACCACAACCAATCCTAAAGTAGTCACTTAGTTGTTCCACCATCTTAGTGTGCCATCCTGAAATATAGCAGCAGCAAATTTCACCTTATTAATTTCTGAACACCCAATAATCTCAAAATACTCTCTATCTTATCAATCCAACTATGCAATTCTAATGCACTACTAATACCACCAAACAGCGCATAACCACGCTTCTGAAAACTAACATAAGTACATTCTCTTGAACTTGCAGAACAGCAGCAACACTATCATCTGGATCAGCAACATCCTCATCGTTGTTAGCAGCATCGCCATTATTTTCAGCAGCATCATCATTATTCTTAGCAGCATCATCATTATTCTCAACAGCATTATCATTATCTCCAACACCATTAATCCCAGCATCTATTAATTCCTTGCAGCACCACCGGCTCCAAATGCTCTAGCAATAACTTGTTCAATCATAGTGTTTACAGTAGCAGTCGTTAGTTTTGGCAACATATTTCAAGAAACTTAGTCACGTAGCGATCTACTAATGACAGAAATATGATTCCCTTACTCCTTCTTCCATCATCACGGAAGAAAGAAACATGATAAGTATACATATCAAGAATAAAGAAGGAATTCTTTATCAGGATGTATCAAGAATACTACATGCACGAACAACACAAGCTACAATGGTTCATCAACCAAAACTCAAAATAGTTAATAAAGGCACATCATAGATCATGAGGGTAATTTAGATTGCGTCGAGGATTTAACAAAATAGTGGCACTGTCTGTCACTACAATCGTCTACCGAACAAACATAAAAGATAATAATTTCCATCACAATGCTACGAACAAGGGTTTAAATAAGTCCAATCACAAAAGAAAATAAGATACAAAGAAATCCATCACGCGATTAGTTCCTTAGACAGCAGCTCCTCATCCTCCGTAACATTGCTGTCAGCTTCATCACACTTGTCTATTTCCCATTTCACACTTCAAAGTCAAATCCATAACCTGATGGCACCTTATTCTCAAAATCCAAATACTCACTGCTACACGGTAGATTAATCACAAAACAAGTCTCAGTACGACTTTCAACATTCCTAAGCTTCCAAACTCCAATCAGAATTGATCTCACACGAGACTCCCACTCACTCATCCTTTCAAAGCTTGCCTACTTCTCTTTAAACCTTTCAATTCAAGCACACAGATTCATCACAATCGACCCAAGACTAGCAATCTCATCCATCTTCCAAGTCCTAACAAACTCAATTCTCCACATACCAAATACAACCTTTTAAAACCAATTTTCTTTCACATCAACCTTCTAATCACACCAATTCAACCACATATCTATCATACATCAACTAATCAAACTTCCTCATACCCGATACAAGTCGCAAGAATTCAGTTGTAAAATCGTTCATCATCTGGTCTATTGTTCTAGACCCTCGGCGGTATACAAGGTCATTATTTAAAATTATATACATATTCATTACATAAAGAAAATTACGATAACAAGTACTCAACGTACTTTCAACAACATCAATACATCATCAATACATCATCATAGTATTTACTTAATAAATACTGTAAAAATCATTTCAATTTTAAGGGATACATCTAACTATAAAACAATACAAAACAAATAATCTTACTGGAGCCTTGCAGAGAAGTTGCGTGCTTTTGTGAAATATTTTCGACACCAAAGTTATAGTTTAGGACATTTTTCAAAAATTGACCTAATTCGCTATAACTAAAAAGCTCTGATTACCAATCTTTAACACCCCCAAATTACATTGCGCAACAGAAATACACATTTGGGTGCTAAATACAAACATTGTTACAAAAGACATTTTGAACAAACTCAAAATGATAAATTTGAATATAGAAGGACATAATTTAATCATTGTCTAAAACTTTCGATCCTAAGTAAAACAATTTTAGAAATATCAGAGTCACATTTAGGTCCCCCAAAGACTTTATCAAATCAACAACAATTTACCAAAGTACTTGACCATCCATTATTATTTTTTTATAACAAAAGGGAAAAAAATCTGTTTTAGACCAATCACCACAAAAGCAATCCCGCAATCCTTCTCCAGCAAGTTCCGCAATTCATCATCTTCAATACCTGAAATACATGCTTAAAATCATCAAAACAGTGGTTGAGCGAGTCTATAGGTTTTCTAAATCAACAATTGAACACAAGAGGAAAATCAATCAAGATCATTTAATAGAATTGTTACGTATACAATCTATTATTCTGGTAATCTGGCATATAGCAATAGCTATAGAATTGTATTAAGCTCATGACACCGACCCCTTAACTTAGTCACCCACGCCTAAAGCCGGCATGACTAGATGAAATTCCAGTACTCTTACTAGGGTATCCATTGCAAGAATACCAATTCTCATTCTCGTAAAATTATCCTTCCCAGCGGGTTACTCAGTGTAAAGCCCTGGTCTCAGGTAGGGTCGTCAGCCCAATAGTACTATTATTAGAATAAGCGGCTATTCCCAACTCACAACATCAAGTTAGAAGATAGTTAATGGCTCATGAATTTAGGGACTTTTGCAATGTAGGTACTTATACAATTCAAAACAATAAAGGCAACAAAGGAAACATTCGGGTCCAAACAATCAATCATGACTTGTGTTCATTTTACTTTCAAATAGCATGTATCCCCCTCGCGGGTTTTAAAATCATTCAAAACAATTAAAAAAGCGAGGCTATAGACTCACCTGGAGTAATAGCAGTAGTAAGACGATCTTCGACGATAGTTGATGCCCGATACACACAAAAACCGCAACCTATCAAATAAGGCGCGTTCATCAATAATAAACTCGAGTAAAATCCATACTTAGTAACATCAAACTAAAAATCATAAAATCTCACTCAACCCAAAATGAAAAACAATACAAGTGACCTTTTACTTCATTCTATATGTTTACTTTATTACTCAATTATTTCGATAAAAATCTGCCGGTACACACCAAATGTACGAGCTCGTTTACCCCACTTAAACACATCAAATATTTATGATACTAATCAGAAACCTCACTTACTATATATAGAAAGACATGTTAAAAGCCCATCAAAAGATTTTACTTTTAAATTTCCCTGCCCAACACATCTTTTAACTACAAAAACCGGACTATTTTACGTCAACAACTCTTATAGTCTTTTAAACCATTTATTTTTCTCTGGCTACAAAACCGACACTCAACTTTGAAAATAACTCAACATCATCATACTTATCCTTAAAAATCAGTCCATGACTCATTTTTAAAATCCATTTTATAGTCCCCGAGATTCGATCCAAATATCGACAACAATTATATATTGTGACGATACTCGTCTCCCGGTACACGAATAATCAAACTAAAGTAACTTTTCGCTCGTTTGGAGCTAGAAGCTCTATCTTATATCAAATCGAAGCTAAAAGAATTCTCTACAACAATATCTAGTTAGTTCATCTCAAACTCAAACTCATATTTTCAGAAATTTAAGTTTAATAATCTGTTTAAAAATATACTTTTAAAAATCCATCAAAATTAATTTTTCACCACATTTTAATCATTCTCATATGCCTAATATCACCCTAATATCATTACTAACAATATAACTAACCCATAACACATTTAAATGATCATACAAAAATTACCCACTCAAAAATCCATACATGCAATAATTAAAATATGAATATAATGTCACTAACAACAATATATCATCATAAAAATAGATGAAACCTTCATGGATCATCATAAAAAATTTTATGTTCTTACATGTTGCTAAAAATTACACCATTAGATGCACAATTGAATTTTATGAGGTGGTCTTGTATTGATTTTGATTAGATCATAATAAAAATCAAGAAATTTTGATGGTAAAGGGTGTGGAGGTCACGGCTTGAAGAGAAAAGAAAGAGAGATGGAAAAAAAAATTGCACATGTTGTATGTCTAAGTTAGGTGAGAGAATCACCTTTTATATGGTGGTGGAGGGACTAGTTTTGCCAATTTGTGATAGTTTTGGTCTAAAATGAAATTAAATAGTTGTAAGGGTGGAAAATGTAAATTATCAATTTTGTAAATATTTACGAGGCTCGGGTTTCGTAAAAATACTTTTCAAACGTTAAAACGCACTCAAAATATGATGGTAATATGATCCTGGTTCGACTTAATACGAACTTAAAATAATAACGTGAAAAATATAAACATCGAGACAACAAATGATAAAACATAAAATTTCGGACATCCGTCGATATCGTGGTCACTAATAATCCTCACTATTAGTAAAAAGATAAAAATAAGACCTCCAACGTCGGTTTTAAATAAAACCATCAATCGTCATTCCATTCAACTCATCGAAAATTTCAAAATTATTCGTAAAAATAATATTATATAATATTAAATAAATGACCTTGGATTTGGGTTGTCACACAAGGTGAGTTTATTATGATGGAGAATGTAAATCTTGCTTTTTAACTAATGTATTGCATGAGGTCATTGTAATGGTCAAGTGTAGGGGATTTGATATGTGTGTTAACACCCATCCTTTTACCACTTAATACAATTAAAAACAAGACCATGAAGTGTATTTATGTCATAAATGTCGGGATTATGCGTGGTTTGTGTTTTTGTTGTGATTTAGGATCAAAATGTGAAAAGGGAAGAAAACACGGGCTTTCACGGGCTTTTATCGAAGAAAAAGACAAAAGACGAAGTCAAGAGATCAAGAGTGCAAAAAGAACGGAAGTCAAAGGCCTATTCTGAAGATTTATCGAAGAAAAAGTCTAAAGACGGAAGTTAAACGAAGTCGAAGAACCTAGTCTTATGAATGAAGAAAACTAGAAGACGAGTTCATTCTATATCGACAAATCCCGAGACAACGTCAAAGAAGTTGAAGAATTTAAAAGACGAAAAGACGAGAAAGAGAGAAGAAAACAATACTCCTTCCATCCCCTCCTATAAATACCTTCCTTATGTCATGAGGAAAGTTAGTTAGTCAATTTAGGAGTAGTTAGTTTTATGCATTAGGAATAGGTAATTACTTTCTCTCTCTAGATTTCCTTTGAATGTTTTTAAGCTTTTCTTATTAAACTTGTATTGAATCTTTAATCTTCTATCTTATTTTCAAGTTTTTTATTAATCATCGCATTCTTCCTTTCTTGTTTTAAAATCTATTTTTTGTTTGGTTGATTAAACTTGTAGCTTATTAGATCTTATTGCTTATTTTGTGTTTTGGCTTATTTTAGTTAATACTTTAAAAGTTGATTTTAATATTTAGATTATTTAGTGTTTTCAAAAGTTTTTAAATTTTGGCTAATTAGCTTTTTATTAAAAGTATTTTGATTAAGTTTTTAGATTAGTGCTTATTAGTTTTTGGCTTATTTTAGTTCTTGGCTTATTTGCATTTTTGCTTAAAATTTTCCTTCAATTTCCGGATTAGCAAACCCTTATTCCGGATAAGACCTACATCACGGATTCCGGATTAATGCTTTATTACACCTTCCGGATAACCTCCCAACATCACCAATTCCGGATAAGTGCTAGGAGACGAATTCCGGATAAGGTCATTGAGACTCATTCCCGATAAGGCTTCGTTTTACACATTCCGGATAAGGTGTCAAGTCAGATTCCGGATAAGAGTCAGATTATAGATTCCGGATAAGACCTAGAACACGGATTCTGGATAACTAGTAAAACTCCACGTTTCGGATAACGTGTTGAATACGAATTCCGGATAAGGGTTCGAACTAGCATATTCTGGATAAGCCATCATTTTATGTATTCCGGATAGTTGGTAGATCATAGATTCCGGATAAGCGTTAGGAGTAGGATTTCGGATAAGAGTGGCAACATAGATTCCGGACAACTTTTTTATACATATTCCGGATTAGGACTTATCAACGGATTCCGGATAGTGACAGAATTACGGATTCCGGATAAGGACTAGTTTAGGTTTTCCCGACTTAGCTTTAGTTTAGTTCCTGTTTTAATTTCAAACTTTGCTTTTCCCGCCATTTTTCTTAGTCTTATTTGTTTAACACTTCGCTTTAGTTTAATTTTTAGTTTACGTTTTAAAGCTTTCATCTTTACTTTATTTTTACCCTTTACTCAACGGCATTTACATTTACGTTTGACATTTTCATTTATTCTTTTAGATAATCATTTCTTTTCTTTTTCACCAAGAACGACTGAGTCACACGATAAACCAAGATCAATTCGAAGAGAAACGAAGAAGTAAAATTTTAGTTATTAGGTCCTGGTGTCTAGACTATTCCAAAGGACCCAACCTATCGAGGGCACTACGTCTGCTTGTAGGGTCGGGGCCTAGCCTGTCCTTCACGCTTGGGCGCCGATGGTTATTGACTGGTGTGATGAAACCGTCCTCTCCCTCGGGAGCCCTAGAGTTATCCGAGGACGACGCGTCTTCGATGGAAGGAGCATCCGCCTGGATCTCGGTGGTTCTCCGTTTCTTTCTTCTTTCCTTCCTGGCTTCTCTAGATTCTTTATCGAAGTCCAGGCTAATTCGAAGATCCTTCGCCGGATTTACCCTCCTCTGCGCCTTCATGAGTGGGAGTAAGGCCTCATAGTTTTCTGCGACATAGTCGCTCATGCTCTGTTTTGTTAAGGGAGGGGTCTCTACCTCGGTTTGGGGTTCGATCACGACCCTTGTGCCCTGAACGTCCTTGTCACATTGGTCAAGGTTCTCCCATGAGGACGACGCTTCCCCAGCTGTCTGTATAGTAGCCGTTATTAGTGAGGGAAAAGACACGTGCGGTGCCTTCCCTTCGCGGCCCGTGTTGTTAGGTTCTCTAGTAGTCTGCGGACCTACTTGCTTCTTGGGTCCACCCTTGGGTAGAGGCTGGTTTACGCCGTTTTTCGTCATTGGCTAGAGTTTAGTATAGGGTCTCACGGATGGCGCCAACTTGTTGATACAAAAGTTGGATGGACCGAGCTTGACCCCGAATTAGGCTTAATTTGGGGTCTTGCGGACTCTGGTTCTTGCACCAAGTGAAACTTGTTTGAGGACCTGCGCGCTAAACAGACACCGTTAGGCTTACCGTGGGTTTGTGACCCACGATTAGACTCCAGCGTGAGAGTAAGCAATCGGTTTGAGTATGTAAGTGTTTAGGGTATTGTGTGTATCGTACCTTTGTGGAACCTATGGGGTTCCTTTTATACTCGAGAGAGTCCAGGCTGGGCTCCCTGTTCTTGCGGCCTAAGGAAGAGACAATGACTCGGAATTGTTTGATCTTTATCACATAACTAAGGCAAGTGTATATCCCTTTTCCTTAGGCGAATATAACTATAATATAAGTTATATTCTGTCTGATCCTGTCGCACTGCGACGAGGACTTGGCTAAGTAATCAGCCTTATGTGCGACAGCGGCTTACCGGGCCACCTGAGCTACGCGCGCACATCGCACAAGTATCCAATCCATTCCTAATGGATGCGGGTAGGACCCGTGAGTCGGACTATCCAGCCCGACTAGGGACTATACGTCATCATGTGTCGTACTAGACGTGGGATTAAATGTATAGACGTCTAGTGATTGTTTATTATTGATATACAATCGTTGGAAGTAATTCATCTTTGTGTTCTTGTGTTTAAACACCTTGTTAACATTTTTCATTCTATTCCACCATGATTCAAACAAGTGAATGAGAATCGTTCCTAGCAGCTAAAAGATCTAGGAAACTTAGGTTTCCATATTCCTGACGTCTGTCACTTCACACACTTTACCTCACCCACACGCATCCTTAACCAACTCACCAACACACCTCACACCTAGTATAAATACCCCCCTCTCTCACACCTAGGACGTGTACTTTACCTAGATTATTTTTAGCTTATTTTTCATTCCAATTAGTTTAAATGTTTTAGTTTAAATGTTTTAGTTCAAGCTTAATGTAACTTTCCTTTCCAGTTGTACTCAAATTCCTTAGTTAATAAAAATAAAAATTCAAAAAATATATTGTTCATGTTCGTCTTCGTTGATTCAGCTACTTCCACTGTTTGAATTGCTATTGTTTGAGTTGATTCGTGTTATATAGCTTGGAGACATGCTATATGAGCTTTTGTTTTGTGATTAGGTTTGGTACTGAAGATTCTGGCAATTTCGGAGGGAAATTTAAATTCAAACCACACAGATTCAGATCTATGTGTTGTTGATGTTGTTTGTTGTTGTTTCAAGATAGCTTAGGATAGTTGATGTAGTAAAATCGTACACGTTTTAGGAAAAACGAGTATATGCGGCAAGTATTAAATTCGACGATTTAGGAAAACCGATAAATCGAGTAAATGCGGGTTCGTTCTCGGCGGAGGTGTGTGTATTAGGTGCCAATAATATAAAACCAAGTTTGGATTAGTGTCGTTTTTGGGTTTGAAGAGAGAAAATTAAAAGACGAGTTACACTATGATTAAACTACGACGAATGACGTAAAACGTAAACGTTAAGACGTAAAACGTGACGAAATTAAAAATTAAACCTAAAAATAAACTAAAATTCAAAATTAAGTATAAAATAATATAAATAAGAATAAAAGTTCAATAAATAAATTTTCAAACTTATTACCGATTTAATATTTAATTTTTAATGCTAATTAAAGCCCAAAAATTAAATATAATCAACAAAAAGTCCAAAATTATATTTTATCAAACTAAAATCTTACTTATATAAAAGTATTTTTCCTAAATTTTTAAAACTATTTTTCTATTTTTAAAAGGCTAAAAACACTTTTTAAATTAAAATAATGAAAAAAAATAATAAAATAATGAGAAAAAAAATTGCTTTTTGAAAAATCCTAAATTACTTATCTAAAGCTGAGAAAAATGAAAAAAAAGTGGAAAACATTACTTTTTATCCTAATAAGACAAAAACAGTTTATATAAAAACTAACTAAACCTTAAAATAGTTCTAAAAAAATAATTAAATAAAGTGAAAATGAAATTAGTTTTCTAAAAATCTTAAAATAAATAAACAAAACTAGGAAAATTAAAAAAGCAAGAAAAAGTTACTTTAAGGCCACTAATGACAAAAATAAGAAATTCTGATAGTGACTGATGACTCAGCTTTTGTCTGCTAGCTAATCAGTGGCTAGAATGAACCAGCAGTGGGAAAGGAGTTCCCACTGCTCCTTTACAGAAAACGATTAAGGCTTGTTATGAGCTTGTTACTTGATGGTTTTTGGAACAAAGGGCACCCCCACACTCAGTGGAGTGTGGGGAGACAAATGCAAGTGAAAAACACAAATATCCAACACAATAGCACACAAATTCAAGCAAAATTCAGTCAATGATGTTACTATGGGGTCTGGTAGTGGTCTAGCTGATGTGTTTGGTCACTAGACGAATTCAAACCTCCACAACTGACACCTTAGCATACCAAGTCCAAAAACAGAAGTCCATAACCCTAAGTTAACATAAAGACTAACAATGAACAAGATTTTAATTCATAAATCACAAAATCAAATCTGTTAAGGCCTAGTGAAATCTAAATGACAGATTTTCTAAAAAAGACTTGAAAACTTGAATTTTACACTAACAACTTCAAAGCCAAGAGCACAAACAAGTGGTATAAAACTACAAGAGTGCTTCTAAACCTATTAAAGACCCTAGGTGTCACTCCTAGGTCTGATTAACCAGCAATACCAAACACTCCTTAAATTCTGATGATGAAAATTTTTCAAAGACTATTAATCAAAACACTTACAAATTGATTCCAACTATCTCAAACTTACATCTAAATCATTAATCAACATAAGCAAATCATAAACTAGCACACAAACAGTTTCACACAAAACCACAAATGCATCTATCACAATAATCCAAAACAAGAAGTCAAGCAAACGGGAGGGTTCAAGCCCATATGTTATACCTTGTGGGACCCACATCCGGTCCCCACTATGGCTGAGGCTATCTCCAAGTTAGCTAGAAGTGAGCTTGTGGGATTATGGAGTTGTTGTTGTAGAGATGGATAGGGGTAGACTACAACAGTCAAACAGCCCCTATATGTCTTCTTGGTAACCTGTTAAAAGCCACAACAAGACAAGTGAAATAGCAAAAAAAAAAACACAAGCTTTTATCAGAAGCTTGTGGTTAAGATTATGCCGTGATAAAAACAGTAATGAACAAGGAAGAGTAATATTTCCAGAAAATCTTGATAAAATACCCAACTTTTGGTAAACCTTGAAAACTATTAAAGTGACTAGAAAAATAGCTTATATAAGCTTAAAACTCTTACTTGGGTGTCAACCAAATAAGATTGTAAGCTTCTATAAGCTAAACCAAATAAAAGCTTTTACTCCAAATGTCTTTGAATCAAAACTTGTTTTGATAAAACCTAAAGTAGTTAAGTTTAAAGATTACACTACAAACATAAATATTGAAATGGAACTCAGCACATTCATAAGATTAATAAAATTACAAAGAAATATATTTGAACACCATTCCACAAGCTGGTGAGGGGGTTTATATACTACTACAAGATCATTCTAGAAGGATGAATACAAATGCAAACCCTAGTTCGTAATTTCCCGAGAATGCCCTTGGCTTGACTTTGAAAAATCAGTCAAAAGTGGTAGCATGTGATCCTGCTGTGATCATGTGAGAATGTCAGTTGTTGGAGTTGATCATGGTCGTTCATTTGATCCTTTGGATAAAAGGAATTGAGGAGAGTCGTTAATCTGCTACAGGATGCCAACTTTACCCAAAATGGTGAGGCAGGGGACATACGTGGGGCCCATCATGGTGAGCTGGTGATGAAAGTAAATGTGGGGTTTAGTTAGGGGATAGTGTATAAGTGTTCTGGAAGGTATGGAGGAAAACCCCTTTGATTTGGGGTTAATTTAGGGATTAGGGTTTATGATGATTATGGTGATTAACAGGTGTGGTTTGATCTGGTTTAGGGAGAAGGATTAGTGTTTGGTGGGGTAAATGATGTTATTTAATATTAATTTAGAAAAAGTTTAAAGTTAATATTAATTAACAGGTTTAGGGTAGTGGGTTGTGACGTGTAGGAGAGGGAGTGGTGTGAGTTGTGAGTGGGCTGAGGTGGCGGGCTGTGGGGAAAGGTTTGTATGTCTGGCATTTTTAGTCCCTTGGCTTCCAAATTGTTTGCATATAAAGTTTTAACAGCTTTCTTTCCCTTTCCTTTGTTATAAAGTTTGACCAACTTGTCAATTTTGGCACAATGGTTGCAAGAAGTTTTTCCAAGGGCCATTTATGCAATAAAACTATTCTTCAAGAACAAAAAAGGTATAATCTTGACATTTTAGGGACCCACATGTAATATTTGAGTTTTACAAGGGTATAAAATGACAAGTCTTCAATTCTTGAGGGACCATTCTTGTCAAATCTTCGAACTTCAAGGACTTCTATAGAAATTCATCATTCGGGTCCGGTTCTTTGTGCGGCTTCGTTTCCCGTGTTCGTTTTTGCTTGATTCCTTTGATTATTTTGTTGATTTCACGATATCCGTACCTAAAATACACAATGAACAAACACCATCATATTTTGCGGTATTTTATGATATTTTTAAGCGTTTTAAGCCCGATATGGACGATGAGACTATGTATAAATACAGTCTCATCACTCCCTCATACTAAACCATTGTCGTGTCCTCACGTAATGCTAGAATTAAGTATCATAGCACTTCCAAATTCATTTTTAGGTGACATTTATTGAAAACGTAAACTTTAAATAAACTACTACATGCGTTTTAGACATAATGTATTGTTTTCATCGCAAAATGGGACGTTTAGGATCATAGAATAAGAACACGTGAATGCCTCATAGAGATAAGTTCGTCATCCTCAATTTTCACCCAATTCCATGCTAAGCGTGAAACTAGATCATCGTCATTATAAGTTAGTAATGCTAACACTACTCATATGCTCTAATCACGTACTTATGCTCCCTTATTCCTAAGGTGTATCTCTTATATTTTATTTTTGTCTTAATGATTTCGAGGATACATCATTGACTTATGCGTGAATAGAGATTAGGTCAAAAAATAAAGTCTTAACGGTGTACCCAAAATCATTAAATTAATAATCAACCCTAATAGACAACGATGTCAAAAAATTAAGTCAACAAAAAGGATCGATAAACACGGTTTTAGAACGGTTTTGAACATTTGACTTATTACCATGAATTTTATTACCCACCTCATCATCGGTAGCTTTGATTATCATGGTTTACCTCCATCTTTTATTTAACTCATCCATGGAGCTTTATTATGACTTCGGTCTTGCCCTTGTCTTTTATTTAACCTCGCCATGAGGTGTTTATTATGACTTGACATATATCCTCACGCTAAAGCGAATTTTGGATCTTTAAGGCTTAGAGATTTAAGACATTCACTTCAATTTCCGCATAGATTTTTTGGCCTTGTGAGCTTCAAATTTTTTGTTTGATTTAGGTGAAGAGGAACTTAAATTATTATTGGGGGAAGCCTTTAATTATTCGGGTGCCAATACTTCAAAACCGTGACGCTGGCGATACCTCAATGTTTTCCCAGTTTAATTACATGGAAGCTACCAAAATCAATTAGAAACCAACAATAGAGATTAAACCGCTAAATCAATATTTATTAACATTTATTATATAAAAGCATGGGGAGAATAAGCAAATAATTTAGACACATGAGTTTGTGAAAGAATACGAATACTCTTCGTTTAGCATAGTAACTTATAATTAACGCTATCATTTCTCATCCTCCATTTAATGAGACTTAGCCTAAAAAGTTAAGGAATCGAAGCTAAGTGCTCAACACGCACGGTCGAGGCAAAAATTACTCTTATTCTCACCATCGAAAAACCTACATTCATGTCTTAAACACCTTTGAAAAACTAGAAAAATTTTAAAATTTGGCCTTTTTTAGCCTTATTTTGCATAAAACGATAACAAAAACATGAAAATTAGATTGTGTGAGCAAGGTGAAGTATCTATTCACCCCCATACTAAAACTAAACATTGTCCTCAATGTTTCGAGTCTAAGGGTGAAACACACCCATAGTAGAGACGAAAAGTTGAGTGCTTAATCTCAAGCATGGAAAGGGTAAAATGAATAACATAAAAGCCGTTTATGAATTATACTAATAAGATAAACGTTAGAACGTAAAAGGATATCATCGGATATTGGAATCTTCGAAGGCAACGATCGAAGCTCGAGTGATCCGTAAAACGAACACGAGAGGCTTAAATGATGAAGATGAATCCTAATGAATCACAATCACAAACAACCACGGAATAAATGCCGCATATCAATGTGATGATTTGGATGCATACGACTCTGACTGTGATGATCTCAATACCGCCAAAGCAGCTCTCATGGAAAATCTTTCACTTTATGGAGCTGATACAATCTCTGAGGTACCAATTACTAATATGGATACTAGTATTATACCTTATCAGGTTGAGCAAGTGTCGGAGTATTCGGAACAGCCTCCGGTGGCTATTAACTCAAACGGGGAGACAATCAATGATAGTAATATCAATGCAAGTCCCCAGACTTTGAGTGAACCACAACCGGATGCTATTACGACTACAAATTCGTCTGCTCAACCCGATTTGGTTATGGTGTTGGCCTCTATGCTTAGCCAAATGAATAATGCGGTCCAGGCCACCCTCAGTGCTAATCAGTTTTTATCTGCCGAGCTTTCTTTGCACAAGAAAAAGGTTAAAACCTTGGAATTGACTCCAGTGTCCACTACCTTAACCAATCCTGAATTTGATAGGTTTAGGAAAGTTCAAATGGACAATCTGCTAGAAATTGAGAGTTTAAGAGCAAATCTTTCGAATGAACTTAAAGAAAAAGAGTCAGTCGTTAATAATTTTCAACAACTTCAAACGGATTTCAAAATTCTTGAGTCCAAAAGGATTGAAACGGAAATTAAGACGTCTGAAAGAATAAAAGAAACAGAAATTAAGATTTTAAAACAATACTCTGCTTTACATCTAGTACACTTGTTTCACGCATCATTTAAAGAGTTCAATCTATCGCGTCTAACAGACCTACCACCTAACCCGGGGTATGCAAAGCAAGCACTTCACCACAACCCATGACTTTATGATGCAACCAAGTTAGGATTGGTATTAGATCCGATTGTGTTCTTGACTGAATCTAAGAACATGACACCATATGAAGAGAAGCGGTTAAAATTACTTCCTACATATCCTGAATATGATTATGCTCAAATGAATGCAAAAAATGCTACAATAGATCTTAGAACTCGATTTAATATGCAAAAGAGAACTATCCAAACATCCACTTTCATGCCTACTAGAGAATGCCTTATTATAATTCCTACACTCGTTAACTCGGACCAACCGAAGGAAATTCCTAAGAATCTTCCACCGGTTAGTACGATAAAGCTCAGCTTGGAAGAGATTGAGCGATACCTTACCGAGTTTGACAAGGTCATTCTGGAATGTACGACTTCAACGGCTCTAACCGCTGGAGAATGGGCGTTCGAACACATGAAAACGGTATTTGAGAAAGAGATCATTCCGTTTGTGGACCATATTAAAAAAGGAGTCTATGATCTAGCGGGTAATCTAAGTTTTGAAATTGGTGAAGTTCAAAAACTTTTCTATGAAATGGATGATGCTTATGAACAACATTTAATTGGAAAAAATTTTTTTATCTGAATATGACCGATTTTTAGAACATATGGTGTCTCTCGAAGTGATGCAAGTTGTCACTTTTAAATATACTCATAAGATTTCATCTACTGTGAATATTGGTGATGATGTGCATGAATCTGTGAATATTGTTGAACATGTGAATAATGTAGATAATCATTCTTGTCATGAATCCAACGCTGAATTTTTAAAGCTTCAAGATTCGTATAACACACTTTCAAAAAGTTTTAATGAGCTTCAACAACATAGTATTTCTCTTGAAATTGAAAATCAATCTAAAAATGAGACTCTTTCAAAACCAAATGATTGTGGAAACTCCGTTGAGACAAGTGACAAGATGATTCAGATGGTTCAGGGTTTAGAATAAGAGATGATGAGAATTAAGAGAGAATTACTAGAAACAAAAACGGAACTAGAGGCTGTAGAGACTAAGAATCATGTCCTAGAAAATAGAATTAATTCTATACTAGGAGAGCGTGAACAAGTAAGGCAGGATGACTCACAAAATTCTGGTTCAATAGAAGAACGCCTCGCTTTTAATGCGACAGAACAAAAGTCATTAATTGACCAACTGAACAAGAAATGTGAGGAAACCTCTGACCTAAATATTTAGCTCATAGACAAAAACATGGTTATAGCTGAATTAAAGGAGACACTTCAACTCAAAAGACGAGAAGGTGTTGATAATCCAGCTATTGTCTCTACCCCGACCTCTAGTGCTCCAAAAACCAACAAGGTTGTGATCACCAAGAACCCGCACAATAAGAACAACTCACTATCATATAAGTGGTATATGGACGATGCAGTTAAGCACGCAGAGCTTGCTAAGGATGTGGTAGATGATTACTATGAAATTGATCCTATGAATAGTCACTATTACTCTGCTCATGCTTACATTGAGAGGGTACAACAATGCTTAGATCACTTGAAGTACATAGGACAACCGGGTTCTGCACCACCTAAACAACAAACCACCATTGCCATTACTCCATTCAATAAGACCCTAGGATCTAAACCTGTTTTGAATTCACCCATCAAGGCTAAGTCAAAGTCTGTAACTAATGTTCCCTTGGCTTCTACAGGAGTAATTATGTCCACTAAGGCTAAAGGATCTCAAGACAAGAAAGATAGGATCAAGCCTTCCACTAGTAGGACTGCGAAGAAGAAAGTAGAAGTGCACCCTAGGAATGTTATTTCAGTTTCAAATAAACAGAATCATGTAGCTAAGACAAAGGGTTCTCCCTCTGAGTGGAAACCTAAGCAAAATGTGAATTCTAATTCGAAATGTTGGAATTGTAATGAATGCATGTTTTCTCAGCATCATGATTTATGCCTTGTTGATCACGTGAATGAAATATATGCCATTAAGAACAATCATGAATGGATTCCAACGGGGAAGAAATTCACCCAAGTTGGTTGGAAATGGAAACCCACTGGTAGTACCTTCACTGCTAATGGAACTAAGTGCCCTTTAACTAGGATCACATCCATGGAAGTTAGGTCTAAGCGTCCTTTAAATAGGAACACTAGCACTAAGAAATGGCTAAAGCGCCCTTTAACTAGGTCTGCCCCCACTATTGTGCCTACCAGTGGTAATTTCCCCGGTCAAAAAGTACCTCAGAATACTAGACAACTAGAATCTAAGCCAACAACTAGTAAGAAAATCTAGAAGCCTAAAGTTTCGTCTGATAGCAAATCTAAGATAATTACATCTGTACCTGCTAACTCAGATGAACAATTAGATTCCGATACATTGTCTTTGTTTGGTAATATTTTCAGGTCGTCCAAATTATTCTTTGGTATTTGGACTCGGGGTGCTCCAAACATATGACTGGAGACCGCTCGATGCTCAAAAATTTCGTCAGCAAATTTCTAGGAACGGTTAAATTCGGCAACGACCATATTGCGAAGATTATGGGTTATGGTGAATACCACATTGGGAATGTTACGATTTCAAGGGTTTATTATGTGGAGGGACGTGGTCACAATCTATTTCAGTGGGACAATTTGTTGATTCAAACCTTGAAGTGGCCTTTCGACAACATACTTGCTTTATTCGCGATCTTGTAGGAAATGATTTGTTAAAGGGTTCTCGAGGGGATAATCTCTACACACTGTCTATTTAAAACATGATGGCCGCCTCTCCTATTTGTCTACTCTCCAAATCATCTAAGACCAAGTCATGGTTGTGGCATCGTCGGTTATCTCATCTTAACTTTGATGCTATTAACCATTTGGCTAAAAACAAACTTGTTCGTGGTCTTCCAAAACTTAAGTTCAACAAGGATCATTTATGTTCCGCGTGTTCTTTGGGAAAAAGCACCAAGAAATCTTATAAACCTAAAGCAGAAGACACCAACCAAGAACCACTGTATCTTTTGCATATGGATCTTTGCGGGCCAATGCGTACGGCTAGTGTGAGTGGTAGAAAATACATCCTCGTCATGGTGGATGATTTCTCAAGGTTTACATGGGTAAAGTTTTTAGCATCAAAGGATCAAGCACCAGAGTATATTATCGCTTTCTTAAAGATGATCCAAGTACGCCTTAATGCTACTGTTCGCCGCATTCGAACTGATAACGGTACTGAGTTCGTTAATCAGACTCTTCGAAATTATTATGAAAAGGTTGGTATTTCTCATGAAACATCCGTGGCTCGCACTCCACAACAAAATGGTGTCGTTGAAAGACGCAACCGTACACTTATGGAAGCTGCTAGAACTATGTTAATTTATGCGAATGCTCCTTTATTTTTATGGGCTGGAGCAGTGGCAACCGCATGCTATACCCAAAACCGCTCTATCATCCGTAAACGCCATGGTAAAACTCCGTATGAGCTACTTCATGGACATAAACCCGATATTTCATTTCTTCATGTGTTTGGTGCACTATGTTATCCAAATAAAAATAGTGAGAATTTGGGCAAACTTCAACTGAAGGCTGATATTGGAATTTTCATTGGTTACTCGCCTACAAAGAAAGCTTACCGAATTTATAACCGTCGTCTTGGCAAGATTGTAGAGACTTTGGATGCCGATTTTGATGAGCTGCTAGCGATGGCTTCTGAGCAACACAGCTCTGAACCCTCATTACATGAGATGGGAACCGGTACTATCAGTTCTGGATTAACTCCTAACAATCCTACTTCTCCATCATTTATACCACCTACAAGGTACGAGTGGGATGACTTATTTCAACCTATGTTTGATGAATTATTTGATCCACCGAGTAACGATTCTCCAACACCTGCAGCAGTAGCTCTGATCCTCGAAGTTGTTGCTCAAGATAATGGAAATCAGTCTGAGACATCTACTGTTACTCTTGAACCGGATGTCCCATCCCCCACCAATTCTCAAACTACACCTGAATCATCACCCCCACTCGTTCCTAATGATGTTGAAGAGGATCTATATGATCACGACTTGGAATATGCTCACTTACAAGAGCTTCCCTTCTTTGGTTCACAAATACCTGAAGACCCTAACGGTGCGTCTACCTCAGAGGGAGCTCCTGCAATCGTTCACTCCCGACCACCAAGGATTGAAACTCACAATACAAAATGGACAAAGGATCACCCAATCCGCAATATCATTGGTGACATCGATCGACCGATCTTAACACGAAACCAACTCCAAGAACATGCATTATATTGCTACTTTGATGCATTTCTTTCCGACACTAAACCTAAAAACTGGCAACAAGCCATGACTAAATCATCTTGAATTGAAGCCATGCAAGAGGAACTTAATGAATTTCAACGTCTTGAAGTGTGGGAATTAGTTCCTTTACCCATCAACGTTGAAATCCTTACATTGTTGTGGGTATATAAGGTTAAACCCGATGAGTTGGGTGGCGTGCTGAAGAACAAAGCTAGATTGGTTGCTAGAGGTTACAAACAAGCTTTGGGTATTGACTTTGAAGAATCCTTTGCTCCTGTTGCACGATTGGAGGCAATTAGACTATTCCTTGCTTATGCTGCTCACATGAATATGATCGTCTACCAAATGAATGTTAAGACGGCATTTCTCAATGGTGAATTAAGGGAAGACGTCTACGTAAGCCAGCCGAATGGATTCGTCAACTCGGAGTATCCTAATCACGTGTACAAGCTCAAGAAGGCTCTCTACGGGTTGAAACAAGCTCCACGCGCGTGGTACGATCTCCTATCATCGTATCTCATTTCCAAAGGCTTCTCCAAAGGCAAAGTGGACCCAACATTATTCATTCTCAAGGAGGACAACGACATGATACTGGTACAAATTTATGTTGATGATATAATATTTGCTGCTACTAATCAACGTTTGTCTGACCATTTTGAGAAAATTATGTCCACACGTTTTAAGATGTCGATGAGGGGAAAAATTTCATTTTTCTTAGGGTTACAAATTTCTCAGAATCCCAGAGGCATCTTCATTAATCAATCCAAATTTGCTCTTGAATCTTTAAAGAAGTATCATTTTGAAAACTGTGACCCTGTGGATACTCCAATGGTGGAGAGATCTAAGTTAGATGAAGATAAGGAAGGGATAGCTGTCGATCCTAAACTTTACCGTGGAATGATCGGCACCCTTCTCTATCTAACTGCTAGCAGGCCTGATTTGCAATTTGCTATATGCATGTGTGCCCGGTATCAGGCTCGGCCTACCGAAAAGCACTTACATGTTGTGAAAAGGATCTTTCGATATCTTAAAGGAACACTTAATCGTGGTCTGTGGTATCTGAAGGATTCCTCTATTGCACTAATCTCATATGCAGATGCGGATTATGTTGGGTGTCAAGATACTAGACGTAGCACTTCTGGCAGTTTGCAACTTCTTGGAGATAGACTTATTAGTTGGGCATCGAAAAGGCAGAAAAGCGATGCGATATCAAGTACAGAGGCTGAATACATTGCTATGTCCGGTTGTTGTGCTCAAGTTCTTTGGATGGGATCACAATTAACTGACTATGGTCTTGGATTCAACGAAATCCCGATGTACTATGATAACAAAAGTGCTATTGCTCTGTGCTGCAACTATGTTCAACATTCCCGGGCGAAGCACATTGACATACGCTACCACTTCATCAAAGAGCAAGTGGAAAATGGAGTGATCGAACTGTACTTCGTCAACACTGAGTATCAGCTGGCAGATATATTCACAAAGGCCTTAGATCGAGGACGTATCGAGTTTTTGATGGAAAAGCTAGGCATGAAATCATTCTCTCCAGCGACACTTAAGGAGTTGGCAGAAGAATCTGAAGAATAGTGGTGGTAAACTATTCTAGAGTATCCTTTGATCGTGATCTTGTATATTATCGTATATATTTAAACCACCAAAAGAAGAATACAAAAATATAAAACCTATAAAAACCATAAAAAATATAAAATCAAGAAAAACCAAAAATATTTTTCATTTTCAAACAGGCATGTCTTTTAGTACGGTAATATTTACGGCTTTAGAAATGTCGATTAAAATTGACACGGCGCCATAAATATAGTCCGTATAAAAGTTGTACATCTTTTAAAACATGCCCATTATGGCTTGTAGTTATTTCAGACTGCAACCTGCTTTTCGCATTAAAGTCACGTATTTCTTATGAAAACGTTGGCTCACAACGGGAATTAATTTTCTCGGGCAAGGTTTACTTTAAAACCTTGTAAGGGACTAAGTTTACTTTATAACTTGGTCTAACACAAATTAGTGTACGTATCAGTGCACTTAATTTGTCAAAATAAGAGAAATCTTATTGCCACCAGAATCGTTCCATAAAATCACTAAACCGGAAAAAGTCTTCATGGATATTTGTTCTTTTAAAAACAATGACTACCGCTCTTTAAATAGAAAACGAGTCTATGTTTAAGGGGGAGCAAATATTATATTGCTCTTGGAATTAAAATTCATCTTCAAAAAGGGTTTTCATAAAATATAAACCGACCATTCTCATCATTATATGCTTTGTAATCTTATGTGGTTTGAGGTATAGCCTGTCTGAAATTAAGCTTTAGGAGTTCGTTTTCGTGTTTGTTTTCAAAGATAAGACGTTACGGGTTTAGGTGTTGGCTAGTTCACGTGTTGTTACATGTGTTTATTAAACATCTTAAACCTTGGGGGTAAACAATTGCACATTTGCAACAAGGGGGACCAAGTTGCAATTTCTTGCAACCTGGTTTGACCAAAGTCAAATAAACCCCCCTCCCTTACGTTTGTCTGTCTTTATAGAAACACACACATACAATCACTCCATCCGCCATTGTTAGAGCTTTAAACTCCATTTATTTGTGCCTCTCGTTTGTATCTGATCTAGGTATAACTATTTTCATCAGTGCTTATGTTTTTTAGATGATTATATCATGCTCATATCATAAACTCAAACAAGTATCCATACGAATCTGAACCAATTTAGGGTTTATAGATTCTTGATAAAAATGAGTTTTTAGAGCTGGGATTTGTTCATCTTGCCTAGATATACATTGGTTATAAACAGGTTGGCCTATAACATCTTCTTTGTCCCGTAATCGCACTTTTAAGATTTGCCTAGGTTCTATCGCCAAGAATGTGATCCATGACTACGATCGATTCTCATCACATTTATTGCGATGGCTTTACTACGATCCACTTGTTGTGATGGCTCATTACGATGGGCTCGTTGCGATGAGTCCATTGCGATGGCTCATTGCGATGGGTCCATTGCAATGGTCCGTTACGATGGTCGTTGCGATGGTTCTAATGCGATGGCTCATTGCGATGGGGGCCATTGCGATGGTCCGTTGCGATGGTCGTTACGATGGTTCCAATGCGATGGCCTTTTCGATGGGTTCAGTACGATGGGTTCAGTACGATGGCACCAGTACGATGAGTCCAGTACGATGAGTATAGTACGATGGGTCTAGTACGATGGCTATAGTACAATGAGTCCAGTACAATGAGTATAGTACGATGGGTCCAGTACGATGGCTATAGTACGATGGGTCCAGTAAGATGGGTACACTTCGATAGGTACAATACGATGCATTGTTATGATGGACAAAATTTGCAAGTTTGTTAAAATATTAAGCACTATAGTGGCTTTAGTTTTGCAATGCCTTTTCTTTGAATATGTTTTAGATTGCGATAAGGGTTTACATTGTTGTAACACTTGTTAGGCTTGTTATGGACTTTAAGAGTTGTGCAAATGCCTAAGACTTTCTAATGATATCTGCCTAGTCATCACTCCCACTTTATTAGGCTTTAAGTAAATTAGGGCCATTAAAACGAGACCAAGTCATATTGAAATTAAATAATTTTATCTCGTAAGAATACTTGAAAGGTTTCTTATTACAGAAGTTCATCTTATTTAATAAGTTGACTAGTCTGTAAACAAAAGAGATACAAATTACTTATTCAATGTCTTGTGTTTTGCATCCAAGCCATGGAAAACAAAGTTTCATTGTTGTCTAACCCTGTGTTCAAGCCTACTGAAATCTGGGTTGAGGTTACTCCAAAATTACTAAAGTAGTGGTTGAAACTGAACCAAGGCCTACTGAAGTTGTGGTTGAAACCACACCAAGACCAATTGAGGTTGTGGTTGAAACTAAACCTAGTACTGAGGTTCTGGTTATGACAACCAAGAAATCCAAATATTTCAAGTAACTTATGCTAGGTTGTTCTTTCATTAGAATAAATTGTCTATGGCATGTCTCTCAAATCTAGATGTGATTCTGAATGTATGAAGTTTGTCCATATGAACTATGCTTGTATTTTGCTACTCAATCATATGTGGTGTCATTTGTTGTGATTTATTTCCAATGCTTAGGATTTACATAGTTTATGAGATATATATGTGTATATATCAAGTGTGCTTGTGTTTATCTAAAAGCAGGAAAATATCGATAACCGAAGAAGAACAAAAACGACTAGATCTTATTCTTGTTCCACTCAATGCTAGAATGCAACATGCACCAAATAATTTTCGCCTGAGAGACGATTTCGATCCTTCTTTGGCGGCATTCAAAATTTCAACAGACATCCTAGATTGTTCACCAATAAAGGATGCATTACGTGTCACTGCATCAGTCCCTGAAGTATACATGCACGAATTTTGGGCAACTGCCTCAATCACACAAGCAAAGCAATTATCAAAGAAGATCATCTCTTTTACTCTAAACCACAAAGACTTGACACTTGACTTGCGTCAATTTAGGCAAATATTTAAGCTCCCTAAGCTAGCAAAAGGGGAACACTTTGTGCCTGACCGAGATTCAAAAGAATTGCTTAGAGTAATCTGAGAATTAAATTATGAGGGTGAAATTGGTTTTCTTTCTTAGTGTAACACGTCACATATTGTCCAACCTTGGAAAGCAATTGTCACTACCTTAGTAAAATGCCTTACGTCCAAGATTCGCGGATCAGACGCAATGCGACCCGCTCAGGCAGTTATCTTTTGGGGTATCTACACCGGATCTAAAGTGGACTACGCATTACAACTTTGGGAGGAATTCTGTCATCAATTCACAAGTTCCAAGAGGAAAGCGGTACATCTCCCATTTCCAAGGTTCACAAAACTCATTATCAATTTCTTCATGAAGAGTGACCCAGATATTGATCCTCGTGGGAATTTTTCTATCATACTCAAGATAATGACGATGTGTTAAACACTATGACTGCGGATAATCAGTTCACAAAGTATAAGCTCAGACCCGCTCCAGTGCCAGAAATCATGATGAATGAAGGAATAAGGGAAAGTGATCACTACAGAGAGATGCTATAAGATATTGAAGCACAGTTCAAACGCGCAAATGCAGATCCCTCCGAGAAACAATCATAGACACAAAAAGGTAAACGAAAGAAAAGAATTTCCAAGCGCCAATCGACCGTTTCATCAAAAGATAAAGGCACAAGGAAAGAACATTTAGTTGATGAAGATGGTGAAGAAGCTGAGATGACCTAGACTGAGGAAGAACAGGAAGACATACTACTTCGAAGGCCAAAGAAAGCAAAGCAGACTAAAGGTAAAGAAGCAAGTGTTGCTTCAGATGAACCTGCTCAACAAAACATCTCTGAAGCCAAACGACTGCGTATTATTCTTCAACAAAGCAGACAGGAAGCTTTTTCCACAGGATCAGGCTCAAGAATGTTTGAGGATTTAGAAGAATTTGGCAATCCTGATGCTGACATGGCATTTTATGAAGATCCTACCGATGAAAATGCTTATGAAGATGCTGATAACTTCCACTTTGAAAGTCATGAGCAGAGTGAAGAACGTGGTAGCAGTGAAGACACAGATACAAGTATGTTGTATCCAGATGCCAATATCACCACATCCTTACCAGAACCAACTCACATGGTGTTAAACGACGATGCTCATGCAACTCTCATACTAGAGACTCAACTTCAAAGTAAGTCTACTTCCGGCTCTGATGATGTTTTAAAATATCTTAATTTGCAAGGGGAGGGTATTGAGGTCACAAACCCTGATCCATCAACAAATGAAGCAATGTTGGATGTTCCCATAACTACTGTTACATCAACCACCACTCCACCATTATCCACCCCGGTCACCAGTGAGGTCATAACAACCGCTATCACACCCGCACTTGTTGAACAACCGGTATCAACCACCATCCTAACTACTGAATCTACACCATCATCCACAACTGAACAACCTGTATCAACCACTGCCCCAATCACTGAATATACACCAACACCTATCCTTGAACAACCAGTATCATCCACCACCACCTTAACAGTTATGGTTACACCTCCACCACCAGCAGAACTACAAGTATCATCCACATCCAATCCATTCCTTACAGTCAATGATCCATTGATTTAGTCTCTTCAACAACAGCTGGAGGCTCAAGCTACACACATAGCTACATTGATTGAAAGGATCACCACTCCTCCCAAGGAACCAAAACCTGATGAGCCTACACTTCAGAAAATATCCGACAGAGTGCCTAAACTTAAATCACAACACAAATCATTTCTTTGAGAGAAGAAAACTCGTGACAAAGAGAATGCTGCTTTTCTTGGGTCAATTGACGAGAAGATGACCACGATCATTCGACGAGAAGTCAAGTCCTATGTTGATCAACAACTACCAAATCTTGTCGGTAATGGTTTATCTACCCTTCAACTAATGACAATGTTACAGACACGTCTGCTAGATATGGGAGCTCACAAATCGAAACACAAACGAAAAGTTCTGCAATATCTCAACAAATCAATTATTGAAGATACACCTGCAGATACTACCGACTCTGAGTCTGATGATGAAGACGAGCTAGAGGAGGAAGATGATGAGGGTAATGGTGATCAGGATGAGGGTGAACATGATCAAAATGAGGAAGAGGATAAGGAAGCAGATGATGATGAAAAAGAGGATGAGGAAGAAAAAGATAAGGATGAAGATGAAGAGGAGGACGAAGGTACAGATGAGGATGAGGATGACGATGATGATAATGATGACGGTAATGGAATCAAAAAGGGTGTTAAGAATGACGAAACGGGTACTAATGCCGAAGAGTCAAATAAGGATGACAGTGATAAGGCTACTGAGAAAGGTTTAGAGGAAGATGCAGAAAACATTGCTGAAACTGCTGAAAAGACAGTGGAGTCTACTGTACTAGAAACTCAGCAAATTGACACAGGTATATCTACTGCACCAGCTTTTACTGCTGATTCTTACAATGAATCTGTAGAATATATGCAAGCAGAAGAACCAACAGGGTCAATGCTAGAAGAAGAACCTCGCGATGATATACCAGTAATGCAAGATCAACCTTCAACACCATCTGAAGATCAGCACAACATTGATATGGAAGTTGAAGACTTAAATGTGCCAGAACCAACGTTTGCTGAATCTTTAATCATCGATGACACGGTACAGGAGCAACTCTGGCTCACAAATGCAGCTCCACAGCATCCTTTCGACACAGCAACTGAAATGGAGTTGACTCAATTCCTGAACAACCCTATCGATTTCTCAGCCTTTCTAAGGTATTCTCATGGGAAACCGACAATGACTCCGGATCTGATCAAAATGGCAGCCGCAAATGTGGACTTCTTTGATACTCTGAAGATCAGCCATAATGAAGCAGAATATCACTTGAATGAGCTTACCAAGGCAATGAGAGCGACGACTACAGGAATTCAGACTCCTGTGTTACGACCTCTTACACCCACGGTCATTGTCGGTTAAGCAACAATCCCGATAGAGCACTTTGTTTCTCACGATCTTGAATACCTTGAAAATAGAGCAAAGAAATATGCCACATCACTCACTATGGTCAAGGTTGTTAATTTGGAGAATGTACCATGGATAGAGGATAAAGTACCTGATGCAATATGGAGAAAGAAATTGCTCAAGTTTTATGACACTTATGCATCACTTGGCATCTCTCACTGGAATCCAAAGAAAAGATTAGCTTACAATCACTTCCATCGTCCTAAGAGAGGTTCTTCTATTATCTCAGCTCACAGGATCAAAAGCATTCAAGGAGCAACAACTCAGACGGTATTCGGCTATGATTACTTGAATGTAATCGTGTTCAAACGTACTGATGAGAAAGAATACCGAATTGACGAAAGTGATCTCCAGTACCTTCAACTTGAAGACATCGAAGATCTTCTGTTGTTATTGGCTCAGGATAAAGTTGACCACTTACCACCTGAGATAGTCATTGCATTCAGCTCCAACTTTCGTCAATATGCTAGGAAAATCGTCATTCAAAATCGGGTGGAAGATATTCAACTTGGAGTGGAGAGCTATCAGAGGCAATTAAACTTGGAACGTCCCCATACAACTCCACTCAGTAATTTCCATAAGAACAAGAAGGTTTACATGGGGACCACAACGCCGGAAGCAGGGATCTTTTATCCAAATGAGACTGGCGTCATGCAGTATATGCGATTCTCCGAACTGCACAAATTCAGCGATGGTATGCTCAAGCATGTTCGAGATGATCTGACGGTTCTCAATGCCAACCTACCGCTTCCAGCAGTCAAGTACACCTGGACAACCCAATGTAAAAGAGGAGCAAAGTACGCGATTAAGAAGATCGAGGAACTCCTAACGAAGCGCCGGTTACTACGAAGTATAGAACGATTCGTCGGTGGACGACCATATGGTTCTCACCATAGGTTCACGGAACGAGCCATTTAATTATGGTTCGTCTTATAACAGGTCAACTCCATATGTCTATAATTGTGAATATGTATATCTTTTGTATAATCAGCTTTTGTGGCATGTTGTAATGTAAAAGTATGATATTTTTCAAGAATTTCTCTCGAGATTCTAAATCTTTCAAACATATCGTACTCAAGCACTACAACTAAACCTCATTAATTTGAGAGGGAGCATTCATATGTTCTTTGGCCAACATCTAATTTCATTTTATTAACCAAAGACCGGTTAATCCATTAATATCCAAAATATTGATGGTTAACATTTTGGAAAGGGGAGAAAATGGGATTAAGGAGACTTAATGATATTTGGCTAAACAATGAAAAAGGCTTAAAAGATAAACCAACTTAATATGTGTTATGCACATGTTAAGGGGGAGCGTTTTTTATGATCAAAACACTTAAGGCACAAAAACTTTGATTAAAATATCACAAGTGCTTTAAGTGATTTTTCAAGGATTTTTCATGGTGACAGTATCAACCCAAAACACACTTAACTCACGACAGATATGGTGACAAAAGGGTGGTAGGTATAGGTATTAGTCCAATGATTCATCAGAACCGATGGAATCTTCCCAAGGACAATCCCCTAGATAGAATTAGAAGTCCTAGGAAAGATGGAGAATGATTGTGAACATAGCTGAATGCCGACCAAGTACTTAAGCTAGCACTGGAACAATCACAACAAGGTGCTAGTGATGACGTATTGGTAAGCATTGAAGGGGTTGAAGAATGAAAAGAATTGTAAAGATAAAGGGTGTAAAGAAAGAAGCCCTCCTTACAACTTTAGGCAGAAACCGGGTCAATACATATGCTATTGAGATCATTTTTTAATGATTCTCGATATTGAAGAAAGACATCATGGACCCAGTGATGCAATGCACAACCCTCCCCAGCTAACTCAAATATCTCTCAAAAGGTATTTGTTTTAATCACACGGAGATCAACACGTTATCTATTGGTTTATTCACTCCGAATAGACTGATATTGAATAGGTGGCACTCCTCTCCAGCCATCGCTCACTAAATCAAAACGCACTATCGAGTCTAGAGCCACGAGATCATCAAAAGTTTCATTAGGACACTTTTCATTTATTCCTTGCTTCTTCACACACTGTGAAAAGTAAGAGATTTTTATGAGTCCTACGCAGTATTCTTGTAATATTGCCAGAACATCCGAGTAATACGCAAGTATTACAATGAAGATGGAAATCCTGCTTGAGCCAACATCAAACAAGCTCATGGTAGGTGACACGTGCGGTTCTTTAAGAACCAATCTTGTGAAAACTGGTAAGAAACAGTAGTTTAATTCTTAGCTGAACTTAAACTCGTTCCAGGCCTCTACGCATTATCGTATGATCTTGCCAGAACACTCAGAGTGACACTCTTTAGTGTTCACAGTGGCGAGTGGAAATCCTTCTAGTGTTAACATCAAACAGCACTTGGTAGGTGACAAGCAAGATTCAATTTGAATTAAGTATGTGATAACTGGAAAGCAACGATGGTGAATATCTTAATTAAAATTCACTTGTTCCAGGTTTCATGAATTGACGGCTTTAATCATAAGGATTTTTAATCCAAATGATTCACTCTTTATGTTCGCAGTCAGCTTTGGACGATCGAATAAAGAGAACGGGTTTTCCCGCGAGATCCTGTCAGGAAGTTACTTAATTGAAACTATCCGTCACGGGTACGATATCTAATATCTTCTAACGGTCTTCACCGACCGGAGGTAAAATGCTACCGAATTAGAATAAAATGTCAAAGCCATTTTATTCGTGTCTTATTATGTTGCTACATTTAAAGACGGTGGCGTTGCGGTGTACCTGTTGAAGACGTCCTCACATGCTTATTCCTTCTGCATCAAATACTTCTGCAAATTCAAGAAAGTATGACCTAAAAGTCTTCCGCTGTATCAACTCTGAAACTTTCAAGAATTCAACACAGGATAAGTGTGTGGGACATGAAGTCACGAAGAGGCGAACATCACAAGAAGTTAAAGACTGCACGTGAAAGGCCAAAAGAACGTGTTCCAAGCAAAAAGGCTGATATTATTCAACACATATTCACAAAAGGAAGAAAAAGAAAGAAAGAAAAGAGAAAGTGGACTACGAGCTCAAGAACAAGAGCTAACATGCTAGATTAGGACTTTGTAAATTTGGAGTGACCTCCCTTTGGGGGAGATTGTTGGAAATACGTTTTACGTATAAAGAAAGTCTCGGTCACTCCAACAATATAGTTATAGGCTCGTAGTAGTGTTTTAGTAACATTTATTAAATAGCCCGACCCATGAGCATGTTCATGGGTCGAAGGCCCAAGTCCATTAAGGACTTGGGTATATAAGCCTCTGGAAAGAGGTGTTGGTTGTTTCATTTCTTATTTTCATAATACATAGTTTCTTTCATTTCTCTCCCTAAGTTTCTCTCTCTAGAAAACATCAACCCTCTTGATTCATAAAGATTATCATTGTTCTACAGATTATTTCTTTGAAAATTCCCTTGATTGTTGTTGTTAAAATTCGAGTTTTGATTATTGTCTCGATTTTTCCAACCTAAATTGTGACCTTGATTATAGTTTCCTTGATTATTTCCTTGAAAATTGTTACAGTTTTGATTCGAAAAATTATTGCCTTGATTAAAATTCGTTTGTTGCGATGGACCGGCGTCATTTTGATTTTGATTTGAAAAATTGTTGTTTAACGCGTTTACGCTCGACGTTTGGCCATCCGTAGCCGCACACTCGTAATAATTATGTGGTCCACCGCAAAACGTACACGAAACCTCAACCACTTTCACCGTAGAGGGAGCGTCTTTCTTTTGCATTTCGATTAAGAACGACGTAAACAAATTCGTCAACTTATCGACTTTCGCATCAACCCTCTGAATATCGCGACTAGAATTACTAACATTGGCGACATTGGCAACACCCAGTGTGCTGCGGAGTTGGAAAACCTTGCATCAATTTTCGATAATCATTAAAGAGTCTTTCGGAGTTTTACATAAAAAATTGCCACCGGCGGCGGAATTTAACGAATCTTGTTCTTGAAAATTAAGAACGTTATAAAAAGTGTCGATTTGGTGTAACTCGGAAAATCCGTGGTGAGGACATTGCCTAAGCAATTCCTTAAAACGATCCCACGCGTCTCTAAACGATTCATTCGGTTTTTGTTCAAATCTCGTGATCTCGTTTTTGAAAAATGTCGTCTTAGATGGTGGAAAAAAATGACTAACGAATTTGGAAACAAGATCATTCCACGTAATTAGGGAATTAGGTGGCTCTTTCTCGTACCAATCCTTGGCGGCACCATCGAGCGAGTACGGAAAAAGCATAATCTTGACGACATCGGTGTCGACGTTCTTAAACTTGCTCGTGGCTAATAGACGATCAAAATTTCGAATGTGATCGTGAGGATTATCCGCCTCACGACCTCGAAACTTCGTAGCTTGAATTAACGATAGCATTCCGCTCTTAATCTCAAAATCCTATGCTTCGATAGCGGGAATTACGATCGTGTCTTCATAACCCTCGGTGGGCGCTTGGAGCAATTCCATCATCGTACGATTCTCGGCCATCTCGTCTACGGTTTCGACAACGATATTAGGACGTACGTTTCTAAACTTTGTCTTCATCGTCGATTCCTTCGATTTCGATTCCGTCGATTTGATGTGTCGCTAGAATTCGTATAGTCCTTCGATCGAGTGCGCGTGCACTAACGTAGAAATGGGGGGGGGGGGGGGGGGTAGCAAAGAAGATTCTTTTTAGGATTTTTAACGTTTTTCAATTTTTTTGGTTTTTGATTTTTTTTAATTTTTTTGGATTTTGGTGTATTACGTAGACTCAAATCTACAAATCTCTCCTCGAATCAATTTCTCGATTAAAGGAGCCTCAAAGAATGAAAACGATCACGTTGAGTGAACGTCTTCGATGACTTTAGAACGTTGGTGGAACACCAAAACGTTCAAGAGGGTTTAATCTTGAAAAACAAGCAAATATATATGATACGTAGATAATACTTTGGTTGGCAAACCCTCGATTAGCCCTTCTTCTCAAAACACGCACATGCAAGCGGAGGAAACGAGGAGGCCGAAGCACTTAAGAGCCTTTTTCCTTTAGGTCGTGAAATACAACCGCCTTATACCCACCTTATAGTTTGTGTTAATCAAAATTAAGCCTTTCGAAAGTATTTATCTGTTTTGCCTTTCTTTTTGCTTTGGATACGAATACAATAATTAAGTGATGACATCCCAATTAAGGTTGCGTTTTCACGCTTTTGGAGATATTGTAAATTTATTGTGATACGTATACAATATAGTAATATTTATTCACAAAAAATGATAAAAACGATAATGGGATATCTACAATATAGTAACAAGATTTTTTTAGTTGAGGACAAATAAACACTATATTTTAGATATTTTATAATATAGTAAAAAATAAAAGGAGTATGTACGATATTTACGCTTTCCAAAAATGAAAAGCAAAAATGCACTACTCACACAAACACGATATGTATAATGGCACTAAAAACACCTCCCCGGCAGCGGCGCCAAAATTGATGTAGTAAAATCGTACACGTTTTAGGAAAAACGCGTATATGTGGCAAGTATTAAATTCGACGATTTAGGAAACCGACAAATCGAATAAATGCGGATTCGTTCTCGGTGGAGGTGTGTGTATTAGGTGCCAATAATATAAAATCAAGTTTGGATTAGTGTCGTTTTTGGGTTTGAAGAGAGAAAATTAAAAGACGAGTTACACTATGATTAAACTACGACGAATGACGTAAAACGTGACGAAATTAAAAATTAAACCTAAAAATAAACTAAAATTCAAAATTAACTCTAAAATAATATAAATAAGAATATAAGTTCAATAAATAAATTTTAAAACTTATTACCGATTTAATATTTCATTTTTAATGCTAATTAAAGCCCAAAAATTAAATATAATCAACAAAAAGTCCAAAATTATATTTTATCAAACTAAAATCTTACTTATATTAATTAAACACTAAAAGTATTTTTCCTAAATTTTTAAAACTGTTTTCTATTTTTAAAAGGCGAAAAACACTTTTTAAATTAAAATAATGATAATAAATAATAAAATAATGAGAAAAAGAAAATTACTTTTTGAAAAATCCTAAATTACTTATCTAAAGCTGAGAAAAATGAAAAAAAGTTGAAAACAGTACTTTTTATCCTAATAAGACAAAAACAGTTTATATAAAAACTAATTAAACCTTATAATAATTCTAAAAAAATAATTAAATAAAGTGAAAAATGAAATTAATTTTCTAAAAATCTTAAAATAGATAAACAAAACTGGGAAAATTGAAAAAGCAAGAAAAAATTACTTTAAGGCCACTAAAGACAAAAACAAGAAATTCTGATAGCGACTAATGACTCAGCTTTTGTCTGCTAGCTAGTCAGTGGCTAGAATGAACCGGCAGTGGGAAAGGAGTTCCTACTGCTCCTTTATAGAAAATGATTAAGGCTAGTTGTGAGCTTGTTACTTGATGGTTTTTGGAACAAAGGGCACCCTCACACTTAGTGGAGTGTGGGGAGTCAAATGCAAGTGAAAAACACAAATATCCAACACAATAGCACACAAATTCAAGCAAAATTCAGTCACTGATGTTACTATGGGGTCTTGTAGTGGTCTAGCTGATGTGTTTGGTCACTAGACGAATTTCAAACCTCCACAACTGACACCTTAGCATACCAAATCCAAAAACAAAAGTCTACAACCCTAAGTTAACATAAAGACTAATAATGAACAAGATTTTAATCCACATATCACAAAATCAAATCTGTTAAGGCCTACTGAAATCTAAATGACAGATTTTTTAAAAGAGACTTGAAAACTTGAATTTTACACTAACAACTTCAAAGCCAATAGCACAAGCAAGTGGTATAAAACTACAAGAGTGCTTCTAAACCTATTAAAGACCCTAGGTGTCACTCCTAGGTCCGATTAACCAGCAATACCAAACACTCCTTAAAATATGATGATGAAAATTTTTCAAAGACTATTAATCAAAACACTTACAAATTGATTCCAACTATCTCAAACTTACATCTAAATCATTAATCAACATGAATAAATCATAAACTAACACACAAACAGTTTCACACAAAACCACAAATACATCTATCACAATAATCCAAAACAACAAGTCAAGCAAACGAGAGGGTTCAAGCCCATATGTTATACCTTGTGGGACCCATATCCGGGCCCCACTATGGCTGAGGCCATCTCCAAGTTAGCTAGAGGTGAGCTTGTGGGATTATGGAGTTGCTGTTGTAGAGATGGATAAGGGGTAGACTACAACAGTCAAACATCCCCTATATGTCTTCTTGGTAACCTGTTAAAAGCCACAACAAGACAAGTGAAATAGCAAAACAAAACCACAAACTTTTGTCAGAAGCTTGTGGTTAAGCTTATGTCGTGATAAAAACAGTAATGAACAAGGAAGAGTAATATTTCCAGAAAATCTTGATAAAATACCCAACTTTTGGTAGACCTTAAAATCTATTAAAGTGAACAGAAAAATAGCTTATATAAGCTTAAAACTCATACTTGGGTGTCAACCAAATAAGATTGTAAGCTTCTATAAGCTAAACCAAAGAAACAGCTTTTACTCCAGATGTCTTTGAATCAAAACTTGTTTTGATAAAACCTAAAGTACTTAAGTTTAAAGATTACACTACAAACATAAATATTAAAATGGAACTTAGCACATTCATAAGATTAATAAAAACAAACTTTCATTTAGCTTTATAAAATTACAAAGAAATATGCTGGAACACCATTCCACAAGTTGGAAGGTTGTTTATATACTACTAAAAGATCATTCTAGAAGGATGAATACAAATGCAAACCCTAGTTCCTAATTTCCCGAGAATGCCCTTGGCTTGACTTTGAAAAATCAGTCAAAAGTGGTAGCATGTGATCCTGCTGTGATCATGTGAGAATGCCAGTTGTTGGAGTTGATCATGGTCGTTCACTTGATCCTTTGTGGAAAGGAATTGAGGAGAGTCATTAATTTGCTGCAGGATGCCAACTTTACCCAAAATGGTAAGGCAGGGGACACACGTGGGGCCCATCATGGTGAGCTGGTGATGAAAGTAAATTTGGGGTTTTGTTTAGGGGATAGCGTATTAGTGTTCTGGAAGGTATGGAGGAAAACCCTTGATGTGGGGTTAATTTAGGGATTAGGGTTTATGATGATGAGGGTGATTAGCAGGTGTGGTTTGATCTGGTTTAGGGAGAAGGATTAGTGTTTGGCAGGGTAAATGATGTTATTTAATATTAATTTAAAAAAATTAAAGTTAATATTAATTAACAGGTTTAGGGTAGTGGGGTGTGACGTGTAGGAGAGGGAGTGGTGTGAGTTGTGAGTGGGCTGAGGTGGCGGGCTGGGATAGGTGGGGAGAGGTTTGTATGTCTGGCATTTTTAGTCCCTTGGCTTCCAAATTGTTTGCATATAAAGTTTTAACAGCTTTCTTTCCCTTTCCTTTGTTATGAAGTTTGACCAGCTTGTCAATTTTGGCACAATGGTTGCAAGAACTTTTTCCAAGGGCCATTTATGCAATAAAACTATTCTTCAAGGACCAAAAAGGTATACTCTTGACATTTTAGGGACCCACGTGTAATATTTGAGTTTTACAAGGGTATAAAATGACAAGTCTTCGATTCTTGAGGGACCAATCTTGTCAAATCTTCAAACTTCAAGGACTTCTATGGAAATTCATCATTCGGGTCCGGTTCTTTGTGCGGATTCGTTTCCCGTGTTCATTTTTGCTTGATTCCTTTGAACTTTTGTTTATTTCACGATATCCGTACCTAAAATACACAATGAACAAACACAAGCATATTTTGGGGTATTTTATGATATTTTTTAGCGTTTTAAGCCCGATATGGACGCTGAGACTATGTATAAATGCAGTCTCATCAATAGTGGTGTTTAAGATTCGACTTAACTTCATCAAAGGAGGCATGGATGCAGGTATATCTTCTTATTTTCATTTTTTAGGCAAAAACAAAGGTTATATGTTGAACTACTGGTGTTCATGTGTTTATGTGGTTTTGAATTGCTTAGATCTGCTTTATATGAGGTTTTTGAGTTTTGTGAGCACTTGTTTTGGGTGTATAATCACTAGATCTACTTGTCTCTTTGTTAATATTTGCTTATCATAACCTTAAGTGTTGTTTAGATTTGCCTGTTTTGGACTTGTGGTTAAGTGTTAGATCCTGAGTTTACTTGCATCATATTAGCTTCCTAACAATAGCCTAAAATCAGTCACAGTTTTGGCAATTGCCTAAGTCAAACAGGTTTTTAAATGGAAATGGATCATAAGTAATTTGTCCTCAAACATAGCTAACCAGTCACTTTTAATTCACCATAAGTCTTTCATTAATCAGTGTTAGGGCTTAAAATTTGGATTTCTGAATAGCTTATAGGATAGACAATAAGTTTGTAGTTTACTAAATTCACTTTCAACAACTCAATAGGTCTAGATTTGAGCTTAAAAGTGCCTGTTCATTCATTCATTCATTTTTCGACTGTCAGATTTTTGATTTTTCAAAGTAGCTTATTAGTGTGTTAACTAGCTTAATTCCTTAAATCTATATTAATGTCATTTCTGGTTTATCGTATCTCTAATTCGAGGACGAATTATTCTTTTAGAGGGGAAGAGTTGTAAAACCCGCTTTAAAATCCTTAAGATCATTAAATGCACGAAATTACAGTTAAATTTAAACTTTTTAGTTAGTTAGTATACGACATGAATCATGAACATTTAATACGAACGATACGTATATTAATTAGTTAGTATAAGTATTACGTATGTAAACATGAATATTAATGCACGATAAGTATTCACGTAAAGTACTTAAATCATATAAGACATAAAACACGAACATTAAAAACGAACACACACGATGATAATTTAAGACATGAAAAATAAAACAAATATGTATGTATGTGTGGTGTATGTGGCGTCCATAACAAGGGAAGAAAAGGGCTTGGCCCAACCCAAATTGAAATCCATGTATTAACCAAATAAGGACTCTAGGGAATTTTAATAAAAACAAAACACAATAAAATTACAAAACCCTAAAATCTCTTTCTTCCTTCTCTCTTTTGGTCGCGGCATCAAGAACAACCACAAGGACGATTTTGCTTTTTGATCTTTGATATTTACGGGTTCGTGTTCGTGATTCAGTCTTTTAAACATCCACGCATTCGGTATTTATCAAACCTTAATCTTTTTATTTTAATTATGATTATTTGTTCATAAATCTTGAAATCATTAATTAAAAACATGTTATGGTAAAAGATTTAACAAGATTAAGGGATTCGGGTGTGGGTTGTTTCGATCGCACGCAAATCGAGACCATGTAGGGTCTCGGTGGTGTTTGTTTTCCACCTGCCGCAACCCCTTTAGGGTCGGCGTTGGTTTTGTTGCCCAACTGCAACCCCAACTGCTCAAGCAGTGGGGTATGTGGCTCCATCAATGGGAACCGAGGCCATAGCAGGTCTCAGTGGGTATGCAGTGGGCAACAGGGGGAACGACAGCAGCAGCAGCGGCAACCCTGGCCTAGCCAGGGGCTGCGTCGCAGCAGTAGTGGCATCGACGCCACTGTCGGTGGCTGCTGTGTTGGTCGGCCGTAAGCCACAACCGACGAGTTGTGGTGTTGTGTTGTTTCGAGACTAAGCCAAGACCTCCATGGTCTCGGTGGAGCTTTGATTGGGGTCGGTTAACACCAAACACACAAAGGATGTTTGGTAATATTTTACTAAACATGTATTTTAATTATGAATTAATTTAATTGTATTAAAACATGTTAATTAAATTAATTAATTTTCATGACTTAGGATATAAGTTTATTTAAATAAAAACAATGAATTATGTATGTACAATTTATTTAAATAAAGCTTAGGATAAATAATAACCGTTTTTTAGTATATCGTTTTCCTCGACTCGACTCGAATTGATTAACAACTTTATCACAAGATTAATTATTTTTTGTTAATAATAATTATTTGGTAATCTATGTCTATTTAAGCTAAAAATGGGGAAAATATGTAGGCTAAGGAATATATAAAAAATAAAAGCGCAATTAATTCACATAAAATTATTCTAAAATGCAATATAAAATTAAACTACAAATTTAGATCTAGATACAACAAAAATAAACTATAATTAAAAATAAATCTAAATGAAAGCACGGCCAATCAAATCAATCTCTAACCAAATTAATCAATCATATCAAACTTGAACCAAAGTAATCAACCATAAGCTCTCTACAAAACTTGATGAATTGATTCGCCAATATCACAAAAACACAAGAGGTTCGAAGAATAATAAGCAACTATTAATATTTCAATAAAGAGATTCAAATAAAACTAATAGATCTAGCATATTTTTTATATTTTTTAACAATTTTATAATTTTTAAACTAAAAATTAATAAATCTACACTATTTTATTAATTACCTAATAGATCTAAACAAATTTTTATAAAAAAAACTAATAGATCTAACTATTTTTTTGGTTTTATGAAAGTATTTTTAAATTTTAAAACTTAAAACTAATAGATCTAAAAAACTAATAGATAAAAACTAAAAGTACTTAAATAAAAACTAGCTTATAAATAAGTTGAAAGCCTAACCTTAGAACTCATGAGATTTAAAAAGCTAAAAAGCTAATTAAATAATTACTGCAACAATAAGTTAGATCTAGGGAAATAAGGCAACAATAAGCTTGAAACAAGCTTGTATATAAATCTAACTTATTAGGAAAAGTTATAAAAACTTATCCCAAATAATAAGTTAGATTATAAAGAAAAGTAAAAAGAAAGAAAGAATGAGAATTAACTAAAGAGATTAAGGGGCTGTTTGATAAAAAAATATGATTTAATGTTGAATGAATCAAAGCTTCTGAATGATTTAAAGGTGCTGAGTGAACCTGATTCTGAATGAAACTGACTGTTTGATAATTGTTCTGAATGAGCAATCTGAATTGACTGAAATTACCAATATAACCTTATGTCTAGTTTTGTATCTTATAAACATAAACTTTCATAAAATAATTATTAACTCAAATAAAAGTTTAACACCAAAAATTAATGTTGGAGTAAAAAACAAAAATTTAAATAGTCTTGTCAAAGGATCAAAAGAGAATACAAATTACAAACTAATATTAGGTTGTAGCATTTGAAAACAACTCATTAGCAATCTGATTACGAAGATTAGACATATATTCAGTTCCTTGAGGACCCCACTGTGCGTCGTCGATGCCTTGTCCTGTACCTCCTTCACCTTGGTGCTCAGTATTAAACAAGGTGTTTGCATCGCTTTCAAAAAATAATTGATCGTGAATGTTGTATTTCCTTATAAAATTGTGGACCGCGAAACAAGCAATCGCCACATTTCTTTGTGTGGGAAAAGGATAAGGAGCCATTTGCTTTAGTATTGGAAATCTTGCTTTTAAAACACCATAAGCACGTTCAATAACATTTCTAAGTTGTGCATGAGCATGGTTGAACCTTTCTTTTTTTGTTAAGGCACGTCGACGTCAGAAATCAGCTAACCAATACCTCGTACTACAATATGGAGCCATAAACCCACGAGTGTTTGTGTATGCAGCATCACAGAGATAATATTTGTCTACAAGAGAAGTTTTAAGAATTTTAGTTCACTTACGAAAAGAACAAATAACAAGAATAAAATTTTCATTTTATGTGAGGATAACACATACTTGGTGGAGGAAACGAGAAGTTAGAGTTTGGATTAAATGCTACTTCTGTAAAAACTCTTGAATCATGAGCTATTCCTTCCCATCCGGCCCAAACAAACGTGAACATCATATTAAAATCACACACCCCTAACACATTTTGATAGCACTCTCCTTTTCCTCTTCCCCTATAACGCATTTGTTGATCGACAGGCACAACTACATGTACAAGAGTTCCATCGAGTGCACCAATTGCCCCCTTCATAACAAAGTTGATATATGAGAAATTATTTTAATTCTATATATGATTTAAAATACATATTAAGTAAAAGGTACCGTGAATATTTCTCTTAAGTTTCTGTGACGCTCTGAAGTATTTGCTTCAAAAGATGTTGGCACTATGACTTCTCTTGCAAATTGCATCATCCCTCGTAGTACTTCATGAAAAAATTCATGAATAGTTTGTGTGGAGTGTTGAAATCTTCGTTTAATCATTCTAAAGCGTTCATTGTGACCTATTATTGTCAAAAATATTGTCATTTTCTCTTCAACGCTTATATTTCTAATTTTGTAGCCAATTTCTTTCTTTGAAATGATCGCATAACATAATGTATGCATCTCGAGATAAACGTATCAACTCTTGACATTGTGTATTAGATCCATGTAACAGTTCTTGTGTGTATGCATGACCGGTCAATGAAGAAGTTTTATCTTTTATCCTTCCTATCTTTCTTGAAGATTTTATTTTCATATACCAATAAATGATGAACAAAAGAAGAAGCTCGTCCTCCAAATCCATATATTACCTTGCAATTATAGAATATAAACAAAATTAACAACTAGTATTGCTTAAATGACATCATATTCAAAATCATAAAATCAAATAATCTTGTACTAAAATTCATAACAAGAACACAATTATGCAAATCCATATCAATAATTCAAAACATGTTCTAAATACATAACACCAACAAACAAAATTTAAAATGACAGTGTTCAAATTTAGAGTAAAGCAAATTATTCTTCAACTAGTTCAATATCCCATACTTGCGTCCAGCATTCCTGACCCAATTCTCCAAACTCTCTGGTTTTAAGCGCATCCAAACTTTTCTATAATCAGCACTTTCACTAAAAAGCATAACTGCAACGTCATACAACGGGTTATGTGTTCCCCAACCAACATTTTCTAACTTCTCCATGCAAGCATCAATATCATCTCCTCTATGTTTTTCCATCATAAGTTGAACACTTTAGCAAAGTCTTCTTCAACACCATACTTTTTTGAAGTGTTTGCTTGTTTACCTTTTTTTTTGTGGACCAGAACATTCTTGTGTCGAATTTGGGAGTTCTTGTGTTGAAGCTGGTATTGCTTGTACAAGTTGGATATCATCATCTTCAAGTGACACCACATTACCAGAATCTTCACAATCATTAGGAAGATTAGAAGCTGTGTAGAATATTGATAACCTATGAATCTATGAAGGGGTTTGTTGTTTTCTAGAGAGAGAAACAAGAGAGAGAAAGTGAGAGAAAACTATGTGTTATTTCAATAAATGGAACTAGTAAAATGACAACAACCAACCCCTTTCCATGGTGGAAAGGGGTATTTATACTTCCAAGCTTACATTGGGCTTGGGCCGGTCCATGACAAGCCCATGGACCGGTTCTTACTTAACTTAATAAGCAACTAATAACTATTTGTTAACTACGAGCTATTACAACATAAATAATATTGTGGAGTGACCGATACTTCTAATATACGTAAAACGTATTTCTAACAATCTCCCCCTAAGGGAGGTCACTCCACGTTACAAAGTTCTAAACCTAGCATACTATACTAAGTCTTCGTTCTTTAGCTCGTAGTCTTTTCTTCTTTTCTTTCTTTTGTTGTGAATATGTTGGTTTGATCTTTTTGGCTTTGGCTTGAGAGCATTGTTCTTTGGCCTTTCACGTGCGATCTTTGCCTCTCTTGTAAATTTGCCTTCTCGTGACTCCATGTTCCACACACTTATGTCTTTTTGTTGAATTCTCGAAAGTTTCAGAGTTTGGTACAGCGGAAGACTTTATCTTGTACTTTCTTGAATTTTTTCTAAACTTTGATGCAGAAAAACATAAGCATGTGGGAACGACTTCTACAGGTACACCGCAACACCACCGTCTTCACTGGTACACAGCAACGCCACCGTCTTCAACAGGTACACAGCAACGCCACCGTCTTTAACAGGTACACAGCAACGACACGAATAAAATGTCTTTGAACATTTTATTCTAATTCGGTAGCATTTTACCTCCGGTCGGTGAAGACCGTTGGACGATATTAGATATCGTACCCGTGACGGATAGTTTCAATTAAGTAACTTCCTGACAGGATTTTGCGGGTAAACCCGTTCTCTTTACTCGACCGTCCAAAGCTGACTGCGAACATAAAGAGTGAATCACTTGGATAAATTATCCTTGTGATTTGAAGCCGTCAATTCATGAAACCTGGAACAAGTGAATTTCAATTAAGATTTTCACCATCGTTGCTTTCCAGTTGTCACGAGCTCAATTCATAAGGAATCTTGCACGTCACCTACCAAGTGCTGTTTGATGTTAACACTAGAAGGATTTCCACTCGTCACTGTGATCAATAAAGAGTCACTCTAAGTGTTCTGGCAAGATCATATGATAATGCGAAGAGGCCTGGAACGAGTTTAAGTTCAATTAAGAATTAAACCACTGTTTCTTTCCAGTTTTTCACAAGATTGGTTCTAAAAGAACCGCACGTGTAACCTACCATGAGCTTGTTTGATGTTGGCTCAAGCAGGATTTCCATCTTCATTGTAATACTTGCGTATCACTCGGATGTTCTGGCAATATTACAGGAATATTGCGTAGGACTCATGAAAATCTCTTACTTTTCAAAGTGTGTGAGAAAGCAAGGAATAAATGGAAAGTGTCCTAATGAGACTTTTGATGATCTCTTGGCTCTAGACTCGATTGTGCGTTTTGATTTAGTGAGCGATGGCTGGAGAGGAGTGCCATCTTTTCAATACCAGTCTATTCGGAGTGAATAAACCAATAGATAACGTGTTGATCTCCGTGTGATTAAAACAAATACCTTTTGAGAGATATTTGAGTTAGCTGGGAAGGGTTGTGCATTGCATCACTGGGTCCATGATGTCTTTCTTCAATACCGAGAATCATTAGCAAAAATGACCTCAATAGCATATGTATTGACCCGGTTTCTGCCTAAAATTGTAAGGAGGGCTTCTTTCTTTACACCCTTTATCTTTACAATTCTTTTTCATTCTTCAACCCCTTCAATGCTTACCAATACGTCATCACTAGCACCTTGTTGTGATTGTTCCAGTGCTAGCTTAAGTACTTGGTCGGCATTCAGCTACGTTCACATTCTTTCTCCATCTTTCCTAGGACTTCTAATTCTATCTAGGGAATTGTCCTTGGGAAGATTCCATCGGCTCTGATGAATCATTGGACTAAACCTATTCCTACCACCCTTTTGTCACCACATTCGTCGTGAATTAAGCGTGTTTTGGGAAGGAATTGCCACCATGAAAAATCATTGAAAATCACATAAGGTACTTGTGATATTAAAATCAAAAGTTTTGTACCTTAGGTGTTTTGTTCATCAAAAACGCTCCCCCTTAACACGTGCTTAACACATATTAAGTTGGATTATCGTTAAGTCTTTTTCATCTTTTAGCCAAGTATCACTTAAGTCTCCTTAATCCCATTTTCTCCCCTTATCCAAAATGTTAACCATTAATATTTGGGATATTGAATGGATTAACCGGTCTTTGGGTAAAAATGAAATCGATGTTTGGCCATAGAACAAGTTATTGCTCCCCCTTAATTTAATAAGGGATAGTTGTAGTGCTTTAGTATGATATATTTTGAAAGATTTAGAATCTCGTGAGAAATTCTTGAAAAATTACCATACCTTAACACTACATCAAGCCATACAAGCACAATATTCACAAATACACATATTCACAATTGAAAACTAATATAAAGTGGACCTGAAATGTACGACCCATTAGATGGATCGTTGCAGTAGCTTGTGGTGCACTAAATATGGTCTTCCACCAACGAACCTTTCCAAGCTCCTCATCAATCTACGTTCACGGAGCTTTTGATCTATCTTCTTGATCACGTACTTCGCCATCTGCCGGTAACCCGGATGCCAATCCTCCGTCATCTCTGGCAAAGTCCCACCCGAGTTCAGATGCTCCAACTTTCCTCTGACTTGTAGAAGGGTCCCATCACCGTACTTATGGAGCTCACCCACCCTCATAAACTTCATCAAACCTCGACTGTTCAAGTAGAAAATGCCGTAATTCGGGACAGAAATGCCGGTATAGGGACATCTTTCTACATGTTGAGGTAGCACTTGATTCACTGGACGGGTTAGGTTAAGCTTCCTTTGATAGCTTTCGACTCCCAACTGAAGATCTTCAACTCGTGTCTTGATGACAACGCTTCGTGTGAATGATACATGCATTTTATATGGGTTCTAATTTCTCTCGATATCCTCTCGAATTGATCTCAGTCTTAAGTGGAATGATTGTTCTTGGTTACTAAATAAAAGGGTTTGGTTTTCTAGTCTAAAAAAAGTGGAAATGAAAATTTAAATCAAAGACAATTACTTTAATTATAATTAACAAAGACTTGTATTAAACTTAAGATTAAAATTAAGATTGAAATTAAAGTTCAAATTACAGTTAAAATATAAATTGTGAAATAAACATAAAGAAACAGTAAACAGACAAACAGTAACACTACAAGAAAGTTGATTCGGAACTTTTACCCTTGATTCGGAACTTTTACTCATCCGGAACTTATCCTTCATTCGGAACTTCCATTCATCCGGAAGTTTGGGAACTCATTCGGAAGTTTCTGATCCGGAAGTTTTGGACTTCCGAATGAAGCCCCTTGATTCGGAACTTAATGATTCGGAAGTCACTGTTCACTGATGCAGAACTTACTGGTTCGGAAGTGATTGGTTCGGAACTTTCTGCTTCGTTCGGAACTTTTGTTTGGTTCGGAACTTTTAACTGACTCGGAACTTTTGAAAACAAGACTCATTCGGAAGTTACTATTCATTGATTCGGAACTTCTGGGAACCCAGATACAGAAACTTAAGCGAAGAACAAGGAAACACGGTTTAATCCAAAAATTCACCAAGTTTTTCACCAAAAACTAAAATAAATCAATCACAAAGCATCTACTAATCATAAACTACTAATCCCATCAACAAAAACACAAATCCCAACAACTTTTGAAGATCAAATCAAGAAAAATAAAAAAACTTAAGAACTTGAAGATAAAGATGAAGATGAACAAGATTAAATGGAAAGATTAAACAAGACTTTGTATTGAATGATTAATGTTTTAACAAGATCAAACAAGAATTAAAATAACAAGATTTAGAAAACAAAGATTAAAATCACCAATCACCCTAGTGGTGATGGTGATGAAACGGAACAGAGAAAAAGAAATGGGGGAGAAGAAAAAAACTAAAAACTAGTCTAAATGTGTGAGGAGAGGGCTATTTATAGCCTTGTCTTGTGGTTGGTGAGTGGGCTTTCTCCCGTTCTTCTTGTCTTTTCGTCTTTTCAGAAAAGTTTCCGTTTTCGATTCTGATTCGGGATTTGTCGTCGATTAAATTCAACTCGTCTTTTAATTTCTTCGTTTAATAGACTTGAGTTTCTTCGACTTATATAAATCTTCCATCTTTGGTCCTTTTCTTCGATAAATCTTCGAATAGGCCCAGTGACTTCAAATCTTTTGCATCTCTTGGACAATAGACTTTATCTTGAGTCTTTTTCTTCAGTAATACCCGTGCAATCCCATGTTTTCTTCAATATTCATCCGGTTGTCTCTGAAAACACAATAAACACAAAAACCACGCATAATTCCAAACAAATGACATTAAATACGTGTTTTGGTCTAGTTTTAGCCCGAATTAAGTGGTAAAAGGATGGGTGTTTACACACCTATCAAATCCCCTACACTTAACCATTGCCATGCCCTCATGCAATGCTTAGTGATAAAGCAATTTTACATTTTTCTCATAATTAATCAACCTTGGCTTATTTAAAATACTACTAAACAAAAATTAAAGTACTAAAGGAAATTAAGACTTTGAAGGAAACAAAAGGATAGAAAACCATTTTCACTTGAAAATAGCTATATGGAAATAACTTGCAAAGAAATCGATGACTTACATTAGGGCTTTGGTGCTGCGAAGATTTATCACCCTCAAGTTTCACGTTCCCCAAACTAAGCTTAAAAATGAGATCATTGTTATTATAAGTTAGCAATTCAAACACTTACACACATGGCTTAATTAAATGCTTAAACTCCCTTATTCCTAGGTGTATCTCTTATATTTTATTTTTGTCTTAGAATGATCATGAAGATGCATTTTTGGACTTATTTCGATAATTTATTAGGGCTGAAAGCAAAGTAGGACGATTTGATCAATAGTTAGCTAAAGGACAAAATCTCTTAAAACTGCTTCTCGGGATATCAAAAAGTTCATATCTTGGCATAACTTGGTTCACGATTTGAGACCTTTCTCGGGCCGATATTTGGCATGTACTTCATACTTCATATCTTCGAGAGACGTTCTTGAGATAATGGTCTTCTCATCATAATAGAGTTTCTTCACTTGGAGACTTTTGAGGGGTACTCCAACTTTGTTGACCACGACTTCATGAGTATTTCTTCAATCTCTAATTGGGATTTTGAGATACAACGATCCGCCTCCTTTTCGGACTTGGACCTATTTATCCTCATACCTTGTTAGGGTCTTTTCGGATAGACTTCTCCATGATCTTTATGGGAGTTGATTGCTTTTCGTCGTGAGTCTTGATCCTTCATATTGACTTTAGGAATAATGCTTTTCACATCACTTTGGATCTTCAGCAATAAAATTGAATCCTCATGCCTTGTTAGGGCCTTTTCGGACTCGCCAATCTTCGCGCCCCGCTTCATAAGTTATGCCTTGGCTATGAACTCTTATCATTACCGAGCAACTTTTAAACGATCTTGGGCTAGAAGCTAAGTAACTTTTCAAATCGTACGACCTTACTTATTGCAGATAAATTATTAGCAAGTGATGGGAGAATAGGCAAATAATTACACCAAGTGAGCTTGCGCAAGAATACCGACTTATAATTGACTCTATCATTTCTCGTCCTCCACAATTTAAAATCTCAAGTAATGAGACTCGTGGACACTTAGCCTAATAAACCAATTAAGGTCTACATGGTTAAGGATACTAGCTAGAATAAACTTAGATAAGTCTATTCGGGTTGAGTCAAAATAGACGCAACGGGCCTAATATGTCAAAGACTTCTAAACTAGCTACACACTTTAATATTTTTGACTTTATTGCGGGATATATACATATGAAAGCAACGATAAAAATTTAAAAATTACAACTAAATGGCCAAAGTTAATAAAAAATTTGAAAAATGTTGAAAAATATGATTTTCCGGTTAAATGAAGGCATTTTCATGGAAAAGTCCACTTAAAACTTCGATAGAAGTCCCCCCTACACTTAAGATAAACATTGTCCTCAATGTTTAAGCATGTGGGAAAAGTTTCCCCTACACTTATGACATTGTGCACGTTGGTTAACTCAAGTTAAGGAAGAGACGACTAAAGTGATCAATTTCAAATGTGAGTATGAAGAAAATTGAATCACGATAGTTGAGAGATAGAACCGGATTTCGAATAACACGGGAGCACGGTTCTTGAAAGATTCCAAGAGTGCACTTATCCTTGTAATCACACCACACAAAGACAAACACATATAGAAGTCCCCCCTACACTTAGGGGATTAAAACATAAAAGGATAGATACTCGGGTTGCCTCCCGAGGAGCGCTTGTTTTTGATAACCGAGTCACGAGCCTGACTCGACCCAAAATTAGTTCATGGGGAACGTGGTGAGGGATGGAATCACCTCCTGAGAGGTGTCCTCACCAAAGTACAACTTCACTCGTTGGCCATTCACCTTAAAATTTGGTCCATCAGGTTGAGCGAGCTCGAGAGTACCATATGGAAAAATTTGGGCAATGGTGAATGGGCCGGACCAACGAGATTTGAGCTTTCCCGAGAAGATTTTCAACCGAGAGTTAAAAAGTAAGACCTTGTCTCCAACATGGAACTCTCGGTTTTTGATCTTGGAGTCGTGAATGAGCTTAGTTCTTTCCTTATAGATCAAAGAATTTTCATAAGCCTCATTACGGAGTTCATTCAGCTCATTGAGTTGGATCTTGCGTAGGTCACCGGCTTTGTTTATATCAAAATTAGCCCACTTTAAGGCCCAATAAGCCTTGTGCTCCAACTCAATGGGGAGGTGGCACGCTTTCCCGTACACAAGACGATAAGGCGTACAGCCGATCGGGGTCTTGTAAGCAGTACGGAAAGCCCACAAAGCATCATCAAGTTTATCAGCCCACGAGGCACAATGCTCTCCCACGGTCCTTTCAAGAATTCGCTTAAGTCCTCGGTTGGATATTTCAGCCTGGCCATTAGTTTGTGGGTGGTAGGCTGTGGAAAGACGATGGTTTACACCGTACTTAGCCATGACTCTAGCAAATTGGTCATTGCAGAAATGAGTCCCACGATCACTAATAATGGCGCGAGACACACCGAATCTAGCGAATAGAGCCTTCAAAAAGTTACAAACCACCCTTGCGTCATTAGTAGGTAAAGCTTTGGATTCAACCCATTTGGAGACGTAGTCAACGGCTACAAGGATGTATTTGTTTCCTTTAGACGAAGGGAATGGCCCCATAAAGTCGATACCCCAAACATCAAAAATTTCACACTCTTGAATGAAATTCTGAGGCATCTCGTCTTTATGTGTGATTTTGCCTTGCTTTTGGCAAACATCACATCGTTTGACCATATCGTGAGCGTCACGGTATATGGAGGGCCAATAAAATCCCGAATCAAACACTTTTTTAGCGGTGTAGTTGGGACCAAAGTGACCACCGGTGGGTCCTTTGTGGCAAGCATTAAGGATTTCAGACGCTGCCGGTCCATCAACACATCGGCGAATAATCAGGTCAGCACATTGTTTGAATAGGTAAGGGTCGTCCCAAAAGTAAGTCTTGATGTCGGTAAAGAACTTCTTCTTTTGTTGGGACGTCAACCCTTCCTTGAGAATTCCACCCGCCAAGTAGTTTGCAAAGTCCGCAAACCACGGGGTTTCATTCGGCTTCGAGTTTATAGACATTAAGGTCTCCAAGGGAAAAGAATCATTGATTTCTTTGGTCGGATGATCCCCTTGGTATGGATCCTCAAGTCTGCTAAGATGGTCCGCGGCTAGGTTTTCTGCTCCTTTTTTATCGCGAATTTCGATTTTAAATTCCTGAAGCAGCAAAACCCAGCGAAGAAGTCTTGGTTTGGAATCTTGCTTTGTCAACAAGTACTTCAGCGCGGAATGATCGGTGTACACAATGGTGGTAGAAAGGACAAGATAGGGGTGGAATTTTTCAAAAGCATAGACAACAGCTAAAAGCTCTTTTTCGGTTGTCGTATAATGCAATTGTGCCCCTGTCATTGTCTTGCTAGTGTAATGGATCGGTTGGAAGTGTTTGTTCACTCTTTGTCCAAGAACCGCTCCAATAGCAAAATCGCTAGCATCGCACATCAACTCAAAGGGAAGCTCCCAATTAGGGGTAACCAAGACGGGTGCCTTAGTTAGCTTATCCTTAAGCAAGTTGAAGGCTTCAAGGCACTCTTTGGAGAAGATAAAAGGAGTATCTTTTTCCAAGAGGTGGGTCATCGGGCGAGCGATGTGCGAAAAATCTTTGATGAATCGACGGTAGAAGCCCGCATGACCCAGGAAACTTCTCACACCCTTCACGGTTGAAGGTGGAGGCAACTTAGCGATAACATCGACTTTAGCACGGTCAACTTCAAGACCGGCTTTCGAGATCTTATGTCCAAGCACGACGCCTTCTTTTACCATAAAATGGCATTTTTCCAAATTCAGAACAAGGCGAGTGTCTTCGCACCGCTTGAGCATACGTTCTAAATTGGCAAGGCAAGATGAGAAGGAATCCCCGAAGACCGAGAAATCATCCATGAAGACTTCCATGGTTTGTTCAACCATGTCATGGAAGATAGCTAACATGCACCTTTGGAAAGTCCCGGGCGCATTACATAAGCCAAAAGGCATTCTTTTGTAAGCAAATGTGCCATAGGGACAAGTGAATGTAGTCTTCTCTTGATCTTGGGGATCGATGGGTATTTGGAAATAACCCGAGAAACCATCAAGAAAGCAGTAATATTCATTACCGGCTAATCGTTCAAGCATTTTGATATTCGTTTTTAGTGTAGTTGTCTTCTCAGCTCGATTCGAATTGATCTAACAATTTCTAATTAAGACTCGATTGTTTTTGGTTAACTAAAGATTATTTGGTATTTAAGCTACTTGACAATCAAAACACTTAAAAAGGTAAAAATAGCTATATATGTAACCGTACTACGCTAAAACACATTGCACGAAAAACATTTAAATGCTCAAAATACAACATTTATAAAACTAAACTTTGTATTTATTAAAATCTATAAACAAATCAAAATACAAAATGAAAGTTAAAGTTGTAGTTAATCTATGCTAAAACTCAGTCCTACTAAAAGCCCAACTACTAACTAATTATCCAAATTGAATTTAACTAAAAGCCCATGTGTGAATTACAATTAAAATGTATCTTATAACCCAAAATTCTATTATCTCCCTAACTGGACTTACACTATACGTTGGCCCAACAACTGATCCAACTCAAAACTTAACTTCTGTCTAAAACAGTTACATCCAAATACACTAAACATTAACAAAATCAAGTAAGCAACAAATTCATTTAAGCTAAACCAGCAAGTTTACACTAAATTTACACTATGATAATGAAATAGCAGTTTACACTAGGAGTTTGCAGGAAAACGAAATATGCTTAACCATAACATCCAGGCCAAGTCCTTTGTGGGAGAGCAACGCGGCGCTGAGCCGGCTTTTTCGATCACAAACACCACACACAAACTGCGAACCGAACTGATATTGTAACTATAGCAAGCTATTCTCGAATCGAACTAGAACCAGAAACGTGTCCTTTGTGGAGACGCTATCGGCTACTCTAAACTGATCACCACCACAGGAGTCTGTCGAAGATTAACTCTGCTGCAATTTACTTAACGGTAGATAGAATTCCAACTATTAAAATTGAGTAATATACTACTTTGATGTAAAGCTAAGATTATCGCTATGATTAATCGAAAATCATCTTCTGAAAATGAAACTGTAATGCTTATGAAAACGGCTAAGCAGATTCTTCAAACCTATTAGCTAAGATTAAGCTTCTAATCATTTTCTGTCCCAAATACACCAAACTGAACTCGAAATCTTACATGCTTATTGTAACATCAAGCTTGAACTAAATTCTACTCAACCTACTCAATTAACGCTAAATTTCGATAAACTATAACGGAAAACTCAAAATAAGATCATTTGAGTTTATAAACTTGTAGTCTGATTTATGACTAAAATTACTCTAGATACTGAATTCAAAGTAAAAAGTAAAAACTTTGTATTAAACTTCGATTCAAGAACAGATCAGTAACTAATTATAAACTTCTAAAAGCTCGTGAACAGTATCAGTTTTAAAGAAAACTTGTTAAAATCAATATTATTGATGTAACTGAAAAGTGGGAACAGTAACAGAAAGCTAAGAGTTATCATCATCCATCTATCTACACTAATATCTCGAAAACAGGATTATCAAAGAAAGACAGAAATCTGAATGAACTTGCGATTATCAAGATTAAAAAGATAGAACAAATGAAAAGCTAAAATCTTCCATTAATGGTGAATAAGAAAAACAGTTACAAACTGATTAAACTGAAAAGAAACAGATTTTAAACAATATTCTAACTGAAAATCATAAAGCATTTGAGAGAGAAAAGCTAACTAATTCCTAACTAACTATGTGCTAATCTACTCCTAAGCTAACCGATTTCTAATGAAGTCTTCATCTCCTTTTATAGCCGTCGAGTGGGAAGGTGTGACGTGGCTCCACCAATCAAATATGGACACGTGTAAATACGAGGTTTACACTCTTCGTTCTTCATCTTCAAATTGGGCGTTTCTTTATCTTCGCGACTTGATCTAATTAAGTTGTATCCTCTTGTAGGGAAGAAAGAGGTGAGTATTTTTGTAGTTGAAGTCTTCGCGTGATTCCTTCTTGATAGTCATTGATTCGCGTTTGCAGGTTTAAGAGGTGAAAAGATAGAAACCGCCTCTTTCTCTCTCTTTAAGGAATGAAGAAGACGCGGACGTGTGTGGGTTGTGTTTGACCAGTTTGGTCAACAGACCAAGTATATAAGAAAAGTTAATTAAACTTTCCATTTAATTCTCTTTTGGTCCTTTTCTTTTCATTTCTTTTCAAATGTAGGTTAAACACTTTTAAACCAATTTCTTTTATCCTTTATCTTGTCAAAAGTTACAACTTGAACCCTCGATCTTTGAAGTAGTGGCAAGATTGGTCCTTGAAAGCATCTTTCGTCTTTTTCTTCGTCTTTTGATCAAATAAGTCGTTAAAAGCTCGTGTTTATCTCAAATGTACCTATATTACCTGAAAATACACAAACACAAAATACACACGTAATTCTGATAATTTACAGTTAAAATAAGGTATTTGACTGTGTTTTTAATGGTTTTAGGATCATTATTGATGAGTGTTTTCACACTTATCAACTCCCCTCCACTTGACCATTGCCATGTCCTCATGCAATGCAGCATTTCAAAGCACCAAGTTACACTTTTCTCATAATTAACCAACCTTGGCCATTATGGAATGCATCTACACTACTCTACACTATATGATGCATGATTTTGAATTATATGCAATGAAATGCAAAGAAAACAATTCTATTAATATATTTTTGATTTTTATTGAAATGGTTTTGATGGAAATAACTCATAAAGAATTCAATGACTTGGATTAGGGCTTGGATACCATGGACATTTATCACCCTCAAGTTTCACTTTCCCCATACCAAGCTTATAAATGGAATCATTGTATTCACAAGTAAAAAATGCATCAACTTATTCATGACAATTAAATATGGAACCGGTTATTATTTGAGCAAATTGCTTGTGGGCAAATTTGTCATTTATTCAAGTGTGAAGTATAAGAAATGTAAAATCCAAAAATAAGGAAGCACGGTTTTAATCCTAAGTAATCTTCTCATCCATTACTTGAAAAACCGCTCACAATTAATACAAGTCCGTTTTAAGAGTAATAAGTCATTCGCCTTATGTGTAAAATCCTCATGTCATGCTTTCATAAGTAGCTACACACTCGCTAAGGAAAGGAAAATAAAACTCACGCAATAATTTACATCCGCATCTTTTTGAGATTTTGGATCTTCAACCCCGCAACCCGTCAAGGTAATATTGGATTGGAGCAATCTATTGAATCCCCGCAACCCGTCAAGGTAATATTGGAACTCAATAGTCACTATAATTAACACCACACTGCCCCTCTTGGGAGTCTTGCATTATTTTTTTTCTTTTTCTTTTTTTTTTTTTTTCTAGCCACTCATTTTTTTTTTTCATAAGCCGCTCTTATTTTTCTTTATTCCTCACCAAGAAATTTGCAAAGAAGAAAAAGAAAAACACCCGCTAAATATGGAGCATGACATAAGTCTAGTACACATAAAACGTGCTAACTTAGAATCTTAAGACGTACTCATATCAACCATAAATGATTAGCCAAAAATGCATAAGAGATTACGAACCAATTAAAACCGTACTTGATTATTTATTAACAATTATATACAAGCGAAGAAGAATAGAGGTCAAGAAGAGAAGGGTTTAGCCACAAGTAATTGCCATGAAGTCTATCTAGCCCTTTTACACTTGCTTCAACTCTATCATTTCCCATTCTCCACAAATTTAAAATTTCAAAGGATGAAATTGGTGGAAGCTTAGCCTAATAGACCAATGAAGGACTACATGGTTAAGGATACTAGCTAGAGAGTGCTAAAATAAGCAAACTCGGGTTGAGTCAAAATATCCATGGCGGGCCTAATATGTCAAAGAAGTCTAAACTTGTTAAAACCATGTTTTATTATATTTTTTCTCTTTTTATATATTTTTGATGAAAAATAAAAGAAGAAATATATACAATGCAAATGTGTTATGCAAAATGAAAAATGATTGATGCAAAAATCATGAATGCATATTTTTGGTGGCCAAAGTAGATCAAAAATTTGAAAAATGATCGAAAAATTAATTTTCCCAATTATCATGAAGTTAAGGCAATGGTCTAGGTAAGGTCACTTCGATAGAAGTCTCCCCTACACTTAAGATAAACATTGTCCTCAATGTTTAAGAGTATTGAAGTAAACTCCCCTACACTTATGACATTGATAACCTTGCTTAACCCAAGTTAAGGAAGAGACAACTAAAGGATATTCATTTTAAGCACAAGTGTTTAATATCACGATAGCAAAAACTAATCGAAGTGAACCAGATACACGGGCCTCCTCCATAAGCTCCAAGCATGAAATGTGAGAGAGCAACCCTTGAAACGAACACCAAAAGACGAAGAAAGGCACCCCTCCACTTCAACTCTACTATAACATCCTTTTAATTAAACCTAACCTATTGAAAATCTACTCTACGTTTTCTAACCTAGTTATTCAATGCTTGAGTTTTTTTAACCCTAAGTCGCTAGCTCGACTCGGCCCCGAATTAAGTTGTCCTTGGGGAAACCATCATGGAGAATAAAGAATATCCACTTTGAAGCACGTCTCACATGATACACTCAAACTTAGCACGTTGCCATTTACTATAAGATTTACAATATCCGCCTCGATAAATGGAACGGTCCAACGTGTCTCAAGTTTGTCCAACATACGAAAGCTCTCAAATAGGAAGAACCCCAGGATCAAATACAAAGTTTCCATCTCGACACTCGAACAACTCCAAAATAGGTAGCATCACCAAAGTAAGCTCATACAAGAAGCTCATATCAATCGAAAGCACACTCTTAAGTGAAGTAGATGAAAACCAAGGTGTCTCAAATTTACGTATCCCAGGATCAAAAACTTTTTCCTTCATGGGAAAATAAGAAGATGAACTCGTATCAACCATATAAGATTCCCCCTTAGATATCAAAGCATCATGAGAATATGAAGGTGTAGGTATCAAAACATTCATAACTATTATGTCCATATTAGGCTCATCATCATCATCAAAAGGTGGGTAATCTTCCATAGAAGGCATAGTGAAAGGAGGATCAATATTAATAGTGTCTTGTGAAGGAGGTGTGGTCTCTATGTTCCCAAAAAGCAATGTAGTAATAAGACGAACCTCCTCTTCCAAATTAGAAACACTATCGTCGACCTCTATATCAATTTTAGCAAGATAAGCCTCTATGGTGTCATCAATATCCTTATGAGAATCCATATCAAAGGTTTTGGGTTCTAAAGGTGCCATAGGTGAAAAAGGATCAATCTCTAAGAGTATAGGATCTTCATCAATAACCAACTTCAAGGGTGGGAGGGTGGGAATAGAAGGCTCAAAAGAAGGTGTATTGAGAGAGTCACTCAAAGGGATGATATCATCATGAAAATCAATAGGTGCAACCTCAAAAACCGGTGAAGAAATGTCAATGAAAGGTTCTTCTTCTATGGACTCATCATTATGGTTTTCATTCAAAGCTTCAATCGAAGAGAGAAGATGATAAACGTTTGATAAAACCTCACGAATATGAACATCTTCCACTTCTTCTATATGAGCAACATCATCATCCAAATTAGGAATGTCATCTTGACATGAAAAGTCCTCGGATAATATATCATAAGATGCCTCACTAGAATCACAATCATCATCCTCTATATCTGGCTTAAACTCTTCCTCAATCTCATTATCCCTTTCTTTGAACAATTCATCAAGATCAAAATCACCAAAATCACTAGTAGTAGCATGAAAGGCAACATGTGATGAAATCTCAATGTGATCATGAGGAGAAGTATCAATAGAAAGCTCGTCACATGGTTCAATGGAAATACACTCAAGCTCTCTTTGGATTGGGATAAGGTTCTCAACACTAGAAGCGGTTAATTCATCCAAATTGGTGTTTGTAATAGTGCTAAGAGGCTCGTCCCCCATGGTTAAAGAGTCGGTGGGTTCCACGTGAGGTAAAGGTGATGAAGGTGTGTCATCATTAAGTGTCATACAACTCGAAGGTTCCTCAACATCTTCATCTAATAATGGATCAGGCCTACGAGTAAAAGTAGTCATGTAATGTCCGTCTTCCTCGATTATAAGAGTCTTAAGGAATAAATCATTTGAATATTTCCTGAGGCGACAAGAAAATTTGTTCAACGATTCACGATACAAATCACCGAATTCCTTGTAATCATATTGCCGAGACTCAATTTCCTTTTCCTCAGTAGAGTTAATTAATTCCTTTAACAATTGATGCGTGTCTTTCATTTCCTTGTAGCTCATGTTTTTCATACCATCAAGCATCTTATAAACGTCATCGTACAACTTGTCATTTCTCTCGAGTGAAGAATGAAACTTCTTGACATTATCAAGAACATAGGATGGCGGATCCCTCGGTCTACAATCATAACCATAATGGGGTGCGTTCCCACAAAACTCACATGAATAAGTCGAAGAATATGGTGGAGGCGGATTTCCATAATTAGGTGGATTATAGGTTTGAAAAGAGTCATGATTATGAAAGTTCTCATGATTGTAACCTTGAAAATTCCCTTCATTTTGAAAACCCTCATAATGTGAAAATCCTTGATTTTGAAAAGTATCTTGATTATGGCATGGAAAATTTTCAACATTTTGAAAGCCTTCATTGTTTGAAAATCCTTGATTATGAAAGGTTTCTTGATTATAGCCTTGAAAAGTATCATTATTTTGAAAACCTTCATAATTGGAAAATCCTTGGTTTTGGTATGGCACATTAAAGGTTTGATCATGAAATGATGGTGGAGGTTGTGATGAAAAACCGGAATATCCCATATAGTCATTACAAGTGTAGTCCATTTGAGTGTTAGGTTGAAAATTAAGGTTCTCGGTTCCATTGTAAGCATATCCCTCCCCATAATAACCATTATTGTGATCACATAAATACGTATCGTGTGGACCACCACAAGTCGAACAAGGCGAATAATTAGCGTTGGCGGATTGTTGTTGCAAAATCTCCAACATGGAACGAGTATCCATGTGTAACAAGGTGGCCGAATGTATATACAAGTATAATGACGTTTAAAAGCTTCCTCGGGGAAGGAAGTAATACACCAAAGGTGGTATGTTTACACGTGTGCGAGTACACGTGTAAGTAAACACGAGGAATGAGGGAGTAGCCCTCGGTCGACTTTTGAGAGAGAAGAGATTATCTCCCTCGAGGTTCGATATAAAATATCCACAAGAAAGTATATATATATAATTACTACTTGGGTGCAAGACCTCCAATTAAGCCTTCCTTCTTAGAATACGCACTAGTGAACGGGGGGTTAGGTGGCGCGAAGCACTTAAGTACCTATTAACCCTTAGACGGCATTTTATAGCACGTCGCCTATCTATTCACTTTGTAGTTCGTATTCTTCGAATTATTGCCAATTGGAAGTATTTATCTATTCTTGCTTAATTAAATTGTATCGATACGCGTGTCAAGGACCGGAACGCCCCTCAACACGGTGTAATGCCTCGGCAATACTTATGGAGATAGGTAACTTGGTTGTTTTTATACGTATACTTATTTACATATAATAATATACCAAAAATATTTTTGTATTTATTTGATTTTTTAAGAAAAATACTATATCTACGTAAAAACCGATAAAAACGAATAATATATATTTTTGGGCGTAATCTTTTAGGAAAAAGATTACTTTTTGGATTTTTTATTTTTTTTGTTCAATTCTTTAGGAAAAGAATTTACTTTGTGATTTTTTATTTTTTTTGTATTTTTTATCTTTTTGATTTTTTTATGTTTTTGATTTATAATACGTAAAAATAACGTTCACAAAGTGAACGGATCCCAAAATCCAATCGTCTCACTCGAAATCGTTAATCTTCACGAAAAGAACCGGCAGCGGCGCCATTTGATATTCGTTTTTAGTGTAGTTGTCTTCTCAGCTCGATTCGAATTGATCTAACAATTTCTAATTAAGACTCGATTGTTTTTGGTTAACTAAAGATTATTTGGTATTTAAGCTACTTGACAATCAAAACACTTAAAAAGGTAAAAATAGCTATATATGTAACCGTACTACGCTAAAACACATTGCACGAAAAACATTTAAATGCTCAAAATACAACATTTATAAAACTAAACTTTGTATTTATTAAAATCTATAAACAAATCAAAATACAAAATGAAAGTTAAAGTTGTAGTTAATCTATGCTAAAACTCAGTCCTACTAAAAGCCCAACTACTAACTAATTATCCAAATTGAATTTAACTAAAAGCCCATGTGTGAATTACAATTAAAATGTATCTTATAACCCAAAATTCTATTATCTCCCTAACTGGACTTACACTATACGTTGGCCCAACAACTGATCCAACTCAAAACTTAACTTCTGTCTAAAACAGTTACATCCAAATACACTAAACATTAACAAAATCAAGTAAGCAACAAATTCATTTAAGCTAAACCAGCAAGTTTACACTAAATTTACACTATGATAATGAAATAGCAGTTTACACTAGGAGTTTGCAGGAAAACGAAATATGCTTAACCATAACATCCAGGCCAAGTCCTTTGTGGGAGAGCAACGCGGCGCTGAGCCGGCTTTTTCGATCACAAACACCACACACAAACTGCGAACCGAACTGATATTGTAACTATAGCAAGCTATTCTCGAATCGAACTAGAACCAGAAACGTGTCCTTTGTGGAGACGCTATCGGCTACTCTAAACTGATCACCACCACAGGAGTCTGTCGAAGATTAACTCTGCTGCAATTTACTTAACGGTAGATAGAATTCCAACTATTAAAATTGAGTAATATACTACTTTGATGTAAAGCTAAGATTATCGCTATGATTAATCGAAAATCATCTTCTGAAAATGAAACTGTAATGCTTATGAAAACGGCTAAGCAGATTCTTCAAACCTATTAGCTAAGATTAAGCTTCTAATCATTTTCTGTCCCAAATACACCAAACTGAACTCGAAATCTTACATGCTTATTGTAACATCAAGCTTGAACTAAATTATACTCAACCTACTCAATTAACGCTAAATTTCGATAAACTATAACGGAAAACTCAAAATAAGATCATTTGAGTTTATAAACTTGTAGTCTGATTTATGACTAAAATTACTCTAGATACTGAATTCAAAGTAAAAAGTAAAAACTTTGTATTAAACTTCGATTCAAGAACAGATCAGTAACTAATTATAAACTTCTAAAAGCTCGTGAACAGTATCAGTTTTAAAGAAAACTTGTTAAAATCAATATTATTGATGTAACTGAAAAGTGGGAACAGTAACAGAAAGCTAAGAGTTATCATCATCCATCTATCTACACTAATATCTCGAAAACAGGATTATCAAAGAAAGACAGAAATCTGAATGAACTTGCGATTATCAAGATTAAAAAGATAGAACAAATGAAAAGCTAAAATCTTCCATTAATGGTGAATAAGAAAAACAGTTACAAACTGATTAAACTGAAAAGAAACAGATTTTAAACAATATTCTAACTGAAAATCATAAAGCATTTGAGAGAGAAAAGCTAACTAATTCCTAACTAACTATGTGCTAATCTACTCCTAAGCTAACCGATTTCTAATGAAGTCTTCATCTCCTTTTATAGCCGTCGAGTGGGAAGGTGTGACGTGGCTCCACCAATCAAATATGGACACGTGTAAATACGAGGTTTACACTATTCGTTCTTCATCTTCAAATTGGGCGTTTCTTTATCTTCGCGACTTGATCTAATTAAGTTGTATCCTCTTGTAGGGAAGAAAGAGGTGAGTATTTTTGTAGTTGAAGTCTTCGCGTGATTCCTTCTTGATAGTCATTGATTCGCGTTTGCAGGTTTAAGAGGTGAAAAGATAGAAACCGCCTCTTTCTCTCTCTTTAAGGAATGAAGAAGACGCGGACGTGTGTGGGTTGTGTTTGACCAGTTTGGTCAACAGACCAAGTATATAAGAAAAGTTAATTAAACTTTCCATTTAATTCTCTTTTGGTCCTTTTCTTTTCATTTCTTTTCAAATGTAGGTTAAACACTTTTAAACCAATTTCTTTTATCCTTTATCTTGTCAAAAGTTACAACTTGAACCCTCGATCTTTGAAGTAGTGGCAAGATTGGTCCTTGAAAGCATCTTTCGTCTTTTTCTTCGTCTTTTGATCAAATAAGTCGTTAAAAGCTCGTGTTTATCTCAAATGTACCTATATTACCTGAAAATACACAAACACAAAATACACACGTAATTCTGATAATTTACAGTTAAAATAAGGTATTTGACTGTGTTTTTAATGGTTTTAGGATCATTATTGATGAGTGTTTTCACACTTATCACATTTGGTCCATGAAAGGTAGAGGGAAATGATCCTTTCTCGTGGCATCATTGAGTTTGCGGTAGTCTATACAAACTCTCCACCCAGTAACGAGACGAGTGGAAATCAACTCGTTGTGTTCATTGGGAACAACAGTTATTCCGCCCTTCTTGGGCACACAATGGATTGGACTAACCCACGGTGAATCCGAAATAGGGTAAATCATACCCGCATCAAGAAGTTTGATAACCTCTGTTTTGATGACTTCATGTATTTTTGGATTCACCCTTCGTTGGCTTTGAATAGTGGGCTTGAAGTCGTCCTCCATGAGAATTTTGTGTGTGCAGAAGTGAGGATCAATTCCACGAATATCCGAAATCTTCCAAGCAATAGCCTTCTTATGATCTTTCAATACAGCGACAAGTCGGGCTTTCTCTTCATCCTTCAAATCCTTAGCAATGATGACTGGCGACTTCTTCTCTTCTTCGAGGAATACATACTCAAGATGGGGTGGCAACTCCTTAAGTTCCAAATCCGGAGGATTGTCGACGGGAGGCGTATTCGAAGTCGGAGTCTCGATAGCAATAACAGTGGGAGATGGAGGGGAAGGATTGTCTTCTCTGAGGAGGTTAGCAATGAAGCTGAGATCTTTATCCCAATTGGTAGAAGAATCGTCATTGTGTAAATTCACATCTCCCAGGGTGGCTTCCAAATCTTTCCAAAGGAAATCACTTTCTCCAAATAGAGATAGTGACGAGTCGATAGAGGAAACGGTCTCAACATGGGGAAGAGAGGTAGGAATATTTTTACAAGCATCTTTGAAATGTTCTTCACAAGCCTCATCAAGAACGTCAATACAATTAACACTCTCGTAAGAATAAGGCTGTTTAGAAAGCTTTCCCATGTTGAAGACTACTTTATCGTCACCCACTCTCATGATAAGCTCACCGGCTTCAACATCGATGAGAGTGCGACCGGTCCTCAAGAATGGACGACCAACAATGAGTGGCACACGGGGGTCCATCTCGTAGTCGACGACAACAAAATCGGCAGGGAAGGTGAATTTGTCGACTCCTAAAATGACGTCTTCGGCTATCCCCACTGGATAAGCAACCGTACGGTTAGCTAATTCCAAAGTCATTTTGGTGGGGACTAGCTCGGGGAGAGATAATTGCTTCCAAACACTTAGAGGCATGAGATTAATACTGGCACCTAGATCGGCTAGGGCCATGCAATTCTCTACTCCCGGGAAATTGCAAGGGATAAGAAAACGACCCGGATCACCAAGCTTGATTGGCAATTTCCTTAAGAGCACTGCAGAGCAGTTCTCATTAAGTTGGGTGTTGGCGAGATCGAGGAGCTTTTCCTTGTCGCTCAGAAGATCTTTAAACATTTTGGCGTATTTGGGCATGTGAGCGAGAGCCTCAGCGAAGGAGATATTGAAATTCAGTTGTTTGAACATTTTAAGGAAATTTGAAACCTGAATATCATCCTTGCTCTTTTGCTTCTCTTTCCTCAACCTTGAAGGATAAGGTATATTGGAAGAAGAGGAAGGCTTTAAGGGAATAGGATCACTCACAACCACGTGTGGAGGAGGGGTAGAAAGAAGAGGTGGAGAAATTGGGGAAGGAGAAGGGTGAGGAATAGGAGCAGGTGACTCGTTCTCCTTAGTCACAACCACCGGTGGAGGTATAGGAAGCTCGGGTTCCTTAGTACCTTTGCCACTTCGAGTGGTGATTGCTTTCATCTCCCCTCTTGGGTTCGCAACGGTGTTACTCGGAAGAGTACCCGAAGAAGAGGGTTGATTACCATTGAAGAAACTAGCCATCATGTTCCTCAGGTCATTTGTTTGGGTATCCAACGTATTTCTCATATCGGCTCTTAAATCATTTCCTTGCTTGACCAAGTCTGCCTTCAAATTGCGCACTTCCTCTTGGAGATTTCCCACTATCACATCATTGGTCCTCATATAGGTTGCAACCTCTTGGTGTAATGCAGTGGTGGCTTGGTTGGGAGGAGCATTGTATGCAGGTGGTTGGTAAGCTGGTTGTTAGTAGACTTGATTGTTACGTTGAGGTGGTTGTTGTTGCTTGTGAGGTGGGATGTATGGTTGTCGAGGTTGTTGTTGTTGTTGAGGAGGGCGGTTAAGGTTTTGTAGTTGGTTTGGGTTGGTAGGAGGGAAACCAGGTGGTGAAAGATAGTTGTTGGATCGATAGCTAAGCAAGTTACGGTCACCTTGAGGTCTAGCTTGATAAGCAGGTTGTTGGTAGGTGCCATATGCCGCATTCGCATTCTCAGCAGGATAATCTTGGGTGGCGGTACAAGTTGTGTAAGAGTGAGGACCACCGCATATCTCACAAGGTTGGCTGACAGCGTTCACTTGTGCGTTTTTGGCGTTGTTGCTGTTGTTGTTGCTGACGGTGTGGGTAACAAGCGATTCAATAAGCGTAGTGATTTTGTCTAATCGCTTGTCGCTATCACTTGTGCTAGCACTAGCGACATTGGTCCTAACACTCTTGGTTTGCACACGAGACTTGTTCTCAATGATATCCCAAGCAGCATTGGAAGTCTTAGCCAATAAATTACCCCCCGAAGCACTGTTCAGTGAATCTTGGTCACTCATGCTTAAACCATTGTAAAAAGTATTGATTTGATGTACTTTGGTAAAACCATGTTGTGGGTATTTTCTTAAAAGATCTTTAAAGCGATCCCAAGATTCACTGAATGACTCATCGTACTTTTGTTCAAAATTTATGATCTCATTCCGCAAAGCGGTAGTACGAGAGGGTGGAAAAAAGTAGTTGATAAACTTTGTTTCCAAATCCGTCCACGAGAGAATACTCTATGGCGGTTCCTTAGCAAGCCAATGTCGGGCTTGTCCCTCTAAAGAAAAGGGAAAAAGTTGTAACCTTATAACCTCTTGTGGAACACCATTGAACTTGACCGTGTTGGTGAGTTGTAAAAATCTCTTGATATGGTCGTGTGGATCATCAATGGTTCGTCCCAAGAACGGTTGAGCGGAGACCATCTGGATAAAGCCTGATTTAAGCTCGAAATTGTTGGCGGCAATTGGAGGTATGACGATTGGATCCGTGTTGCCATCGACATGAGCTTGTAGCAATTCAATCATGGGGCGGTTATCCGGAAGGTGCTCATTGTTGTTGTTATTATTCATGTTGTTGTTGTTATTATTGTTTGGAGGTGGTACACCGGCCATGTCTAAGTGATCGAGAGGCTCGGGCTCTTGATATGACGTGGAACGAGTGCGCATACACCTGCAAAAGAACGAACAAAGAGAAACAAAGCAAAAATATTTTTGGTTTTTATGTTTTTTAATTTTTTTGTATTTTTGAAAATTTTATATTTTTTAGTTGTTTTTGAAAATTTTCTTGAAAAAGTAACGTTCACGGGGAACGGATCCCAAAATCCAAGTTCTCACAAAAAACTTTTGATCTTAACGAGAAGAGCCGGCAGCGGCGCCATTTGATACATGCATTTTATATGGGTTCTAATTTCTCTCGATATCCTCTCGAATTGATCTCAGTCTTAAGTGGAATGATTGTTCTTGGTTACTAAATAAAAGGGTTTGGTTTTCTAGTCTAAAAAAAGTGGAAATGAAAATTTAAATCAAAGACAATTACTTTAATTATAATTAACAAAGACTTGTATTAAACTTAAGATTAAAATTAAGATTGAAATTAAAGTTCAAATTACAGTTAAAATATAAATTGTGAAATAAACATAAAGAAACAGTAAACAGACAAACAGTAACACTACAAGAAAGTTGATTCGGAACTTTTACCCTTGATTCGGAACTTTTACTCATCCGGAACTTATCCTTCATTCAGAACTTCCATTCATCCGGAAGTTTGGGAACTCATTCGGAAGTTTCTGATCCGGAAGTTTTGGACTTCCGAATGAAGCCCCTTGATTCGGAACTTAATGATTCTGAAGTCACTGTTCACTGATGCGAAACTTACTGGTTCGGAAGTGATTGGTTCGGAACTTTCTGCTTCGTTCGGAACTTTTGTTTGGTTCGGAAGTTGTAAACTGGTTCGGAACTTTTAACTGACTCGGAACTTTTGAAAACAAGACTCATTCGGAAGTTACTATTCATTGATTCGGAACTTCTGGGAACCCAGATACAGAAACTTAAGCGAAGAACAAGGAAACACGGTTTAATCCAAAAATTCACCAAGTTTTTCACCAAAAACTAAAATAAATCAATCACAAAGCATCTACTAATCATAAAATACTAGTCCCATCAACAAAAACACAAATCCCAACAACTTTTGAAGATCAAATCAAGAAAAATAAAAAAACTTAAGAACTTGAAGATAAAGATGAAGATGAACAAGATTAAATGGAAAGATTAAACAAGACTTTGTATTGAATGATTAATGTTTTAACAAGATCAAACAAGAATTAAAATAACAAGATTTAGAAAACAAAGATTAAAATCACCAATCACCCTAGTGGTGATGGTGATGAAACGGAACAGAGAGAAAGAAATGGGGGAGAAGAAAAAAACGAAAAACTAGTCTAAATGTGTGAGGAGAGGGCTATTTATAGCCTTGTCTTGTGGTTGGTGAGTGGGCTTTCTCCCGTTCTTCTTGTCTTTTTGTCTTTTCAGAAAAGTTTCCGTTTTCGATTCTGATTCGGGATTTGTCGTCGATTAAATTCAACTCGTCTTTTAATTTCTTCGTTTAATAGACTTGAGTTTCTTCGACTTATATAAATCTTCCATCTTTGGTCCTTTTCTTCGATAAATCTTCGAATAGGCCCAGTGACTTCAAATCTTTTGCATCTCTTGGACAATAGACTTTATCTTGAGTCTTTTTCTTCAGTAATACCCGTGCAATCCCATGTTTTCTTCAATATTCATCCGGTTGTCTCTGAAAACACAATAAACACAAAAACCACGCATAATTCCAAACAAATGACATTAAATACGTGTTTTGGTCTAGTTTTAGCCCGAATTAAGTGGTAAAAGGATGGGTGTTTACACACCTATCAGTGAACATACGAAGTGCTGTATTCAAAGCAATGAGGTCTTCACGAGGAATATGTGTGAGTTGATCTCGGGTCATCAGAAGCAGCATATCTTCGATATCCTCAAGGCGAATGATGGAAAAATCTCCCTGCTGGATTTTGTATTCCCTGTCATCCTCCCTTTTCAAGCGAATCTCCGTCACATGATAATAGCCATTCTTGGCTTCAGTTTTCAACCCTAAGATGCTGGAGATGCGGATATCGGATCTAACGATACTTCCAGAATTGACTAGGAAGCAACCCCTGTACGCCCTTCGGACTCGTTCGTCCCAATGAGATGCACCTATGACAGCATACATATCATAATTACGATTTACCTTTGGGACCCAGAGTCGGTTTACCTTTTCCTCGATAAAGGGTATTGTCCCCCAGTTGGCAGCTTTCAGCAAGGTCAGGGATGTTGCGTACTTTGATGACCCCTTCAGAAGACACACAAGATCATTGGTGACGAAGAAGTCAAGAGCAATCTGATTATCTTGAGAAGGATCCATTGGAGGTGGAGCTCTTTCTGATTCATGAAGGCCTGGCCGTTGAACGGTATTCAGAGCCTTCAGGATCTCATCGGCATAATACTCGAACTCCATTCGGGTTAACCGGGTTTTGGCACGAAGTCTCTTATCCTTCAGCGCTTTCTTCACCAAGGATGGAGTAACCGAAGTCTTATACTCATGAGCAAGAAATGCACATAAGTCAATCGGACTGCGGATACGGAGATACAACACATCTTTGTCAGCGTCTGTGATCGGATCATATTGCGCTGCTGCCGTGATCCAAGCCTGTGGTGGTGCAGTCTCGTCTATCTCCAACGTGTCTGCCCAGTCTCGTGTGCTTGGTTCAGGAACCGTAGATTGTTGTGCTTGTTGTAGAGGAGTAGAAGTGCGAACATCTGCTGGTTCTGATTCAGGCATTTCGGCAGTGTCGTGAACGGGTGAGTGTTGTGCAGCTTCGGGTTCCGTTACTGATTCTGCAATCACAGGAGCAACAACAACAGAACTAATGGGGTTAGTGGTAATAGGTAAAGATACAGCAATAGAGGTACCAGGAATCGATGACGCCGTAGTAGCATTCACATCGTGGCGCCACTTAGATCGTCTTGATTCCGATGATGTTGATTTGTCCTTCTGTGCTGCATCTTTCTTGGACTTGGTTCCAGTCTTAGCAGTTTTCTTGGAGCTGGTAACCTTATCTTCCTCTTTAGGCTGTTCACCCCCATCATCATCCTCATTGTTATCCCCGTTGCTCCCCCTAGCACTCTCCTCATTACCATCACCACCATCATCGCCATCATCATCATCGTCATCATCATCCTCATCCTTATCCTCATCATCACCATCATCGTCATCCTTTTCCTCTTCTTCTTCTTCTTCTTCCTCTTCCTCTTCACCAGTACCCTCTTCCTGCTCACTTTCTTCCCTTTCTTCCTCAAGTAGAATGTGATAAGGTACCACACTTCCAAACGTTTTGAATAACCTATCATCCTCCATGATAGCGTCATTCAGGGATTTGTATAGAGCCCGTTGAATCCTAGACTTATCAAACGATCCAAGTTCCACCATACGAGCCTTAAGGATCTTCTTTAATTCAAAATCCGTTAACTCATAAGCAATTTTGTAGGCGGATTCTGAAGGATTGGATGACTTGATCATCAAGTTATCAGCTGCTAGTGTCTTCAATTCATCACGCAGTTTAGGCATAATGGATTCGACGGATTCTTGCACTCTCTCTTCAACAAAAGCTTCAAGTGCTTCTTTTTGCTCCTTATATTTATCCCTCATCGCTTGAAGTCTGGTGATACGTGCAGCATGCTTATCTGCCTCAGCCTGCTTAACCCGAGCTAGTTCTTCTGCATGTGCTTTTCGAGTCAACTCCATATCTGCAGCGAACCTAGCAATCATCTCCTCTTGGGCTCTCCTAGATGCTTCTTCACTTTGAGCTCGTCTTTGTAACTCTTGGCGAAGTTCATCCATTTCTCGTTTGTGATTATCCACATGTTTATCCAACATTTCGGCCATCACCAATGCAGCCATTGTAGATGTTGCAGAGCTGCTCTGGGTTGATTGAAGAGGCTCGGTTGTTACTGCGGTACTAAGGATGCGAGTAATAGGTGGTGGAAGAAATGGTGTTGAAGCCGGTCTGGTTGGTAAGGGTTGTATTGGTGGAGGTTGAGTTGCTAAAGGTTGAGTTGACACCATGATCGTAGGAGCAACAGACTCCTTTTCCACACTTGCTGAAATAGGGATTGATGGCTCCTTCGAAGTGGAATAATGTTCAGGTGACCCAAACTCATAAATATCATCTGGTTCCTGGTACTCTTCTTCAACATTTACCCTTGCACCTGAACCACTACCGCCAGTATCTTTCCTACTCCTTTGAATTGCTATCTTCATCATTTGTTTCTCTGTCTTGTCAAGAGCAGGATCAACAACATCTTCTTCGTCACGTAAAACCATCTCATCAGCCTTACCCTTTCCCTTCTTACCCTCAGTCTTCTTCTTCTTGGTTTCGGGTTCAGGTAACGCAGCTGGTTGTTTGCGTTTACCTTTACTCTTGACCGTTGTAGACGAGTCTTCTCCAGTCTGAAGGTTTGCTTTCAGCTTCTTGATTTCTAGCTGCAGTAGCTTGTAATCAGCAGAACCTTTGATTTTCTCCGTCAGAAGATAATCGGGAATAGGACCCGGAATCACACCAATAGACGGTCCTTCATGCCTCAGATCCACAGTATCATCAGCTTCTTTAGTGTGATAACGACTTGCTGCACGCCTATCAATAGTAGCATCATTTTTCATAAAATAATTAATGATAAGCTTGATAAACCTTGGATAAGGAAAGAAATTTGTCTTCAGCTTCTTGTTTTGGAAGAGTTGAAAGGTGAATTCTTCCCATATCAACAATGCATAATCTGCATTTGCAGCTTTGTACATGCCATAGAAGAGGTTTATTATAGGACTGCGCAAAGCATCATGGCCACTTATTTTTGGTGTAAGACATCTACTGAGAATACCCAACAATGCTCTCCAAGGTTGTCCTACTTTAGCAGTGGTAAACTCAGACGCAACTCGTATGTCAGGACATCCAAGAGCGTCAAATAACTCCATGAGTTCATCTTTAGTAGGATCCCTCGAAAATGACATGCCTTTGGGTGTATCCCGTATACCAAAAATCTTACGGAAGTCTGAAACTGTGAGCGTCTGCTGCTTGTTGTCGATGGTGAAGGTGATCTTGTTTGAAGTGATTTCCTTGGTAGCCCAAAACTCATACATATAATCATAAGGCACCGAGGCACTACTTCTCAAAGCATTCTTAAAATGGGATTGATCAAGGATTGCGATGGCTACTTTAAATCCATGGTGAGTGGATTTTGAGACTTGCTTCAGTCGGTGATTGTTGGGTATGAACTTAAGGGTTCGTGCTTTAGCAATAGCGGCTTCTCTAGAGTCTTGGATTGCTTGTACTGTTGGATTAGTCATTGTATCTGCTTAAGATAAGACATGAAAGGTTGATGCACAAAAAACATATAGATATAAATCATTCTTACTTCTAAGCATAACACATCTCATAACATAATACAACAAGTACATATAACATGCAAGCAATAATAATCAAACAACTCTTCATCCGGAACTTTTCCTCATTCGGAACTTCTTCATTCGGAACATTCCTTCATTCGGAACTTCCTTCATCCGGAAGTTCTTCATTCGGAACTTCCTTCATCCGGAACATTCCTTCATTCGAAACTTCCTTCATCCGGAAGTTCTTCATTCGGAACTTCCTTCATCCGGAAGTTCTTCATTCGGAACTTCCTTCATCCGGAAGTTCTTCATTCGGAACTTCCTTCATTCGGAACTTCTTCATTCGGAACTTCTTCATTCGGAACATTCCTTCATTCGGAACTTCTTCATTCGGAACATTCCTTCATTCGGAACTTCCTCATTCGGAAGTTCTTCATTCGGAACTTCTTCATTCGGAAGTTCTTCATTCGGAACTTCTTCATTCGGAACTTCTTCATTCGGAAGTTCTTCATTCGGAACTTCTTCATTCGGAACTTCCTTCATTCGGAAGTCCTTCATTCGGAACTTCTTCATTCGGAACTTCTTCATTCGGAACTTCTTCATTCGGAAGTTCTTCATTCGGAACTTCTTCATTCGGAAGTCCTTTATTCGGAACTTCTTCATTCGGAAGTTCTTCATTCGGAACTTCCTCATTCGGAAGTTTTTCAGAAAAAAATCCTTCATTCGGAAGTTCATATCCATGTTCATCCGGAACTTTTTCAAACGTAGCTATGATGATTAATCTATGCGCGTTTGTGAGTTTCTAAGGCAATCTAAGGCAATTAATCATTATTAAAAACTATTCCGAGCAAAACCCACCATAAATCCCTAATCAATTAAGCCTAAATTGGGGCGAACGAACCCTAACTAGATTTAAATTGATTATCTGAATTAACCAATTGGATTTACATGATTTAAACGAATTAGAAATTAAATAATTGATGTTATTTACCTTATAATTCGAATGAATGGAACGGATTAGATTGGATTTATTGAGAACACAAGATTTGAGAGCTCGTGAGTGTGTTTTAATGGCGGTAAGATGAGAGAAAGCTAAACAGTGAAGTGAAAAGAACAATGGGGGCGGGGGATCATGTTTTGACTAGGTCAATTTTACAACTTTTACACTTTGTCACTTTATACCCTACACTCCTAATTCTTTTCCTTTTTGTTTATAACTTATCTATTCATCTTTTTCTTAAGCATATTTAAATTTCGCCAACACAACTTAAGCATCTCAACCTATTAGCATATCTCCAAGATCTAAAAGCAATGCCTATCACTTAGAACGAACACAAGTCTTATTCTAAAGCAAAACCACTCAAATACCATTTAGCCATTAATTTTCACAATCACTTTTGAAAAATCAATTTAATGACGAAGATGATTTAATATTTTCTCCCCCTTAAACGATGACCCGCTTTCTATTTAAAGAGCTGTAGTCATTGTTTAAAGAGTCAAATATTGATGAAAGCATTTCCAATTTGTATCTTGAAAAAGTTTGATTCGTGGTGTGAATAAGATTTCTCTTATTTTAACAAATTAATGCACTGAGACGTACACAAATTCGTGTTAGACCAAGTTGTAAAGTAAACTTGATCCCTTTGCATGATTTGGCTTGTAAATCACGCCCGAGAAAATTAATTCCCGTTCTGAGCCAACGTTTTCCAAGGAAATACGTGACTTTAATATGAAAACCGGGTTGCAGTCAGAAATAACTACAAGCCATAGTGGGCATGTTTTAAAAATGTACAACTTTTATACGGACTCTATTTATGGAACCGTGTCAATATTGATCGACATTTCTAAGGCCGTAAATATTACCGTACTAAAAGACATGCCCGATTTAAAAACGAAAAATATTTTTGGATTTTCTGGATTTTATAATTTTTATGGTTTTTGTTGGTTTTATATTTTTGTATTTTTCTTTTATGGTTTATATATTTACTATAATATACATGATCACGAACAAAGGATACTCTGAATAGTTTACCACGACTATTCAGCTGATTCTTCTGCCAACTCTTTGAGAGTCGCTGGAGTGAATGATTTCATGCCAAGCTTGTCGATCAAAAACTCGATTCGTCCTCGATCTAAGGCTTTGGTGAACATATCCGCCAGCTGGTACTCAGTAGTGACAAAATACAGCTCGATCACTCCGTTCTCCACCTGCTCCTTAATGAAATGGTAGTGAATGTCTATGTGCTTGGCCCGGGAGTGTTGAACATAGTTGCAGCAAAGGGCAATGGCGCTCTTGTTGTCACAATACATCGGGATTTTGTTGAATCCCAAACCATAGTCAGTTAATTGTGATCTCATCCAAAGGACTTGAGCACAACAACCGGACATGGCGATGTATTCAGCCTCCGTGCTTGATATTGCAGCGCTTTTCTGCCTTTTTGAAGACCAACTGATCAATCTATCTCCAAGGAGTTGCACAGATCCAGAAGTGCTACGCCTCGTGTCTTGACATCCAGCATGATCGGCATCTGCGTATGATATTAAAGCAATAGAGGAATCTTTCGGATACCATAGACCACGATGAAGTGTTCCTTTTAGATACCGAAAGATCCTTTTCACAACATGTAGGTGCTTTTCGGTAGGCCGAGCCTGATACCGGGCACACATGCATACAGCAAATTGCAAATCAGGCCTGCTAGCAGTCAGATATAGAAGGGTGCCGATCATCCCATGGTAAAGTTTTGGATCGACAATAGTCCCATTCCTATATTCATCTAACTTACCATTGGAGTGTCCACGGGGTCACAATTTTCAAAGTTATATTTCTTAAGAGATTCTAGAGCATATTTGGATTGATTAATAAAGATGCCTCTAGGATTCTGAGAAATCTGTAATCCTAAGAAAAATGAAATTTTTCCCATCATCGACATCTGAAAGCGTGTGGACATTATCTTCTCAAAGCGATTTGACAATTCTATGTTAGTGGCAGCAAATATTATATCATCAACATAAATTTGTACCAGAATCATGTCGTTGCCTTCCTTGAGAGTGAATAGAGTGTGGTCCACCTTGCCTTTGGAGAAGCCTTCCGAAATGAGATATGTTGACAGGAGATCATACCACGCGCGTGGAGCTTGTTTCAACCCATAGAGAGCCTTCTTAAGCTTGTACACATGATTAGGAAACTCTGTACTGACGAACCCATCCGGCTGACTAACATAGACTTCTTCCCTTAGTTCACCGTTCAAAAATGCCGTCTTCACATCCATTTGATAGACGATCATGTTCATATGAGCAGCATACGCAAGGAATAGTCTAATCGCCTCCAATCTTGCCACAGGAGCAAAAGATTCTTCAAAGTCTATACCTAAGGCTTGTTTATATCCTCTAGCAACCAATCTAGCCTTATTCTTTAATACCGCACCCATCTCATCAAGTTTAACCTTATAAACCCACAACAAAGTAAGGATGTTGACCTTGTCAGGGAGAGGAACCAATTCCCATACTTCAAGTCGTTGGAATTCATTTAGTTCCTCCTGCATAGCTTCAATCCAAGATGATTGGGTCATAGCCTGCTGCCAATTTTTAGGTTCAACTTCCGAGAGAAATGCATCAAAGTAGCAATAAAGTGCACTCTCTTGTAATTGATGGCGTGTAGAGACTGGTCGATCTAGATCTCCAATAACATTCCTAATTGGGTGATCTTTTGTCCATTTAGTGCTATGGTTTTCAATCCTAGGTGGTCTGGAGTGAACAATAGATGGAGCTTCTTCTGAGGTAGACGCGGCTGAAGGGTTTTCAGGTATCGCTACACCAAAGAAAGGAAGCTCTTGCAGGTGAGCATATTCCAAGTCGTGATCAATAGAATCCTCTTCCACATCATTAGGCACAAGTAGGGGTGACGATTCAGGTGTAGTTTGAGAATCACTTGGTGAAGGTGCATCCGGTTCAATGTGAATTGAAGATGCATTAGATAAAGCTTCATTGGCTGGAGCAATAACTTCAGGTATTAGAGCTATCACTATGGGTGCTGGAACTTCATCATTAGGGGGATCAAAGAATTCGTCAAACAACGGTTGAAACAGTTTATCCCACTCGGGCCTTGATGGTGGTAAAAATGATGTAGAAGTAGGATTATTGGGAACTAATCCGGAACTAATAGCACCGGTTCCCATCTCATGAAGCGCGGGTTCAGAGCTGTGTTGCTCAGAAGCCATCGCTGTCAGCTCATCGAAATCTGCGTCCATAGTTTCTACAATCTTGCCAAGACGACGGTTATAGATTCGGTATGCTTTCTTGGACGGTGAGTAACCAATGAAAATACCTATATCGGCTTTCGGTTGAAGCTTACCCAAGTTCTCACTATTAATGTTTGGATAACAAAGGGCACCAAACACATGAAAAAATGAAACATCGGGTTTACGGTCATGTAGAAGTTCATAAGGTGTTTTTCCATGGCGTTTCCGAATGATAGAACGGTTTTGGGTGAAACATGCAGTAGATATAGCTTCTGCCCACAAGAACAATGGAGCGTTCGCGTAAATAAGCATGGTCCTAGCAGCTTCCATAAGTGTACGATTCCGTCTTTCAACGACACCGTTTTGTTGTAGAGTGCGTGCAGCGGATGTTTCATGTGAGATACCAACTCCTTCATAATAATCACGAAGAGTCTGGTTGACGAACTCTGTACCATTGTCTGTACGAATACGGCGGACAGTAGTATTCAAACGTACCTGAATGAATTTCAGAAAAGTGATGATAGCCTTCGGTGCTTCATCCTTTGTACGTAGAAATCTAACCCATGTAAACCTGGAGAAATCATCCACAATTACCAGAATGAATTTCTTACCGCTCACACTTTTAGTTTTCATTGGCCCACAAAGATCCATATGCAAAAGATGAAGTTTTTCTTGATTGGTGTCTTCAGCTTTGGGCTTGTAAGATTTCTTGGTACTTTTCCCCCTTGAACACGCGGAACATAAATGGTTCTTGTGAAATTTAAGCTTTGGAAGACCACGAACTAAGTCGTTTTTAGCCAGATGATTAATAGCATCAAAATTAAGATGAGATAATCTGCGATGCCATAACCATGACTTGGTCTTAGATGCTTTAGAGAGAAGACATACTGGAGAGGCGGCCATCATGTCTTGTAAGGACAAGGTATAGAGATTTGCACCACGAGATCCCTTCAACAAATCTTTTCCTTCCAAGTTGCGGATGAAACAAGTGTGTTGTCGAAAAGCAACCTCAAGGTTGGAATCACAAAACTGTCCTACTGAGAATAAATTATGACCAAGACCTTTTACATAGTATACCCTTGAAATCGTCACGTTTCCAATCTGATATTCACCATACCCCATTATCTTTGCTATATGATCATTCCCGAATTTAACCGTACCAAGAAACTTGCTGACGAAATTTCGGAGCATCGAGCGATTTCCGGTCATATGTTTTGAACAACCGGAGTCCAAATACCACAGGATGATTTGGACCACCTGAAAATATCACCACACGAAGACAATGTAGAGGTATCGGAATCTGAGTGTTCCTTGTTATTAGCAGGTACAGATTTAATAATCTTAGATTTTCTAACTCTAGGTTTCTTAGACTTCCTAGCCTTTTTCTTCCTAATTGGTGGTGTAGATTCTAGTTGGCTTAAATCCTGAGGTATTTCTTCACTGATAGGCACTATTGTGGGGGCTGACCTAATTAAAGGGCGCTGTTTCCATACTTGAGTGCGAGTGTTCCTAACTAAAGGACGCTCAGACCTAACCTCAATTGATGCATTCCTAGTTAAAGGGCACATTTTTCCATCTAATGTAAAGGTCCTACCAGTGGGACGCCATTGCCAGCCAACTTGGGCACGAGTTCTACCCGTTGGCTTCCATTCAAGACCATTCTTAATAGCATTCATTTCATTCACGTGATCAATCAGACACAAATCATGACGTTGGGAAAACATACATTCATTACAATTCCAACAATTCAAATCAGAACACGAATGGTTTTGGCTTCTGCACAGGCGCAGAGCTTTTAGTCTTAACATGATTCTTTTTAGTTAAAACTGAACTAACATTCCTATGGTGATCTTCTACTTTCTTCTTTTTGGCACTACTAGTGGAGGGCTTGATCTTATCTTTCTTGAGTGGCGATCCTTTAGCCTTAGTAGTCGCTTTTAATCCTGTAGAAGGCAAAGTGGGAACATTAGCAACAGATTTTAAAGGTGCCTTACTTGATTGTGCCAATGACGGTCTCGCTCCTGGAGTCTTATTAAATGGAGTTACAGCAATGGGCCTATTATTAAGTAGTGCAGAACCTGGTGTACCTATGTATTGCAAATATGCTAAGCAATATTGAACTCGCTTAATATATTCATGAGCCGAATAATAGTCGCTACTTGAGGGATCTAAGGCATAAAGATCGTCTAAAATATCCCTAAGAAGATCGACATGCTTAATGGCATTCCTCATATAATCATCATAGGTAACTGGGTTTCTCTTATGAAGCGGGTTCTTATAAAGCACTACTGACTTGGTTGTTGGAGCACTAGTGGACGGTGCAGAGTCGGTAGCTAAGTTATCAACAACTTCTTGTCGGGTGAAAAGAAGTGTCTCCTTTAACTCAGCCAAAACCATATTTTTGTCAATGAGCAGGATGTTCAAATCAGAGATTCCCTCGCACTTTTGTTTCAGTTGTTCAACATAAGATTGTTGTTGTGCCGCATTAAAAGCGAAGCGTTCTTCTAGTGAACCATAAAGAGCGGATAGTCCCTGTCTTGTCCGATCCATCTCCCCTAGAACAGACGAAAGTCTAATTTCTAAGACTTGGTTTTTAGACTCTACAGCCTCTAGTTCCAATTTTAATGTTTCATTTGATGACACGTCTCTCTTCAATCTCATGATTTCTTCCTCTAATGTCTTAACAATTGCAATCATCTTGTCACTCGTCTCAACACCGTTTTCACAACCATTTGATATCAAAAGATCCTCATTTTGAGTTTGTTGTTTTAATTCTAAAGATATACAATGTTGTTCTAGTTGATTAAAGCATTTTGAAAGTAAATTGTAAGAATCTTGTAGCTTTAAAAACTCAGCGTTAGATTCGTGACAAGAATGATTATCTACCTCATTTACAGTATCAGCAACATTTACAGAGAGATCACAAACATCATCACATATATGCACAGCATCACAATTAATCATAGCGGATGTAAGCTCATTCGAATAATTAACATTTACAGTAGTAAGCACATCACACGAGATTACTGCAGACAAGAATCGGTCATATTCGGTTAAAATCTTTTCTTTTTCAATTAGTTGTAGTTCGTAAGCGGTGTCCATTTCATAAAACACTTTTTGAACTTCACCAATTTCAAACACAAGATTTTCCTTAAGAGATGCAAAAGTTCCTTTTAGACTTTCGACAAACGGATTGATCTCATTTTTAAACACCTCGTTCATATGTTCGAAAGCCCATTCTCCGGCATTTAAGCCATTTGAAGTCGTACATTCCAAAATGACCTTGTCAAAATTAGTAAAGTATTGATTAATCTCTTGCAAGTTTAACCATACAGTGCTAACAGGTGGAAGATCCTTTGGAATTTCCTTAGGACCTTCCATATTGACAAGTGTAGGAAATGTACTAGGGTTTTCTTCATCTAATATGTAGGTCGGTGCTGTTATGAGATCTTTGTCCATATGGAAGCGAATTCTAAAATCCGTTTTTGCAAGCTCCTTATTCAATTTAAAATAATCACACTCGGGATATTTTGCAGAATTGTATGACCGATCCTCATCAACTAGATCCTTACTTGTTCGATCATCGGGAAAAACAATCGGGTCTAAGGCCAATCCTAATTGAGTTGCATTATAAAGTCTAGGACTATGTCTTAAAGCTTGTTTTGCATATCGTGGATTAGGGGGAAGGCCTTTTTGACGAGATAAGTTAAATTCTCTAAACGAAGCATCAAATAAGTGCACTAGTTGAGAAGCAGCGTATTGTCTTAACAGCAAGTAATCTAGACTTCTAATCTTATTAGTAGCATTAATCTCCATTTCATTCTTCTTAGACTCGAGTGATTCAAAATCCGTTTGAAGTTTTTGAAAATTAGTGACCACTTACTCCTTTTTTTTAAGTTCATTAGTCAGATTTGCTCTTAAGTTTTCAATTTCTTGCAAGTGATCCATTTGTTTGTTTCTAAAATGATCATATTCGGGATTAGTTAGAACCCTAGACGAAGGCACTAAATCCAAGGTTTGAACTTTCTCATTGCTTAAGGCAAGCTCATCAGACAAATTCTTATTCTTAGCTAAGGTTTCTAAGAGTGCAGCATTCATTTGGCTAAGTAATGTAGCAGGAACCATGACCAAATCTTGTTGAGCAGGAGTAGGCGTATGCGAAATGGGTCTCGGTTGTGATTCACTCAAAGTCTGGGGACTCACATTGATATTGCTATCATTGTTTGTCTCCTCATTTGAAAGACTCACCACCGAAGATTCATTCGAATCAGCACTCTCTTGCACAACTTGATGTGGTTGAATACTAGCATCAGTGGTATTATCGGTGGTATTAATAAGTACCTCAGATCTCTTTTCTGGCCCTAAGCTGGAGATAGTTGCCATGAGAGCAGCCTTTGCAGATTGAAAGTCATCACAGTCTGAGTCATACGCATCAAGATCATCGGCTTGGTAAGCTGCATTCTGTGTAGTGACAACGTCTTGTTCAGCAATCCCTGGATCAGCAAGAAATGCAAGCTCCTCTTCATCAAGTTTCCTTCCTTGTGCCTGAGCATTTACCAGATAGATCTTTTCTGCAAACCATTGTCCATCCCTTCTCCTCTTGGGTTTCTTACAATCCCTGGACATGTGACCCTCTTCCTTGCAGTTGTAGCATGTAATCATGCGCAACTTGCCCGTGGAATTAGCCCGTGGAGCAGGATTGACCATTGGAGCCTGATTGACTGTGCGAGCATTGGTAGTTGATGTGGTAGGTCTCCCCTGATATGATTTAATAGGCTGAACCATTACCCTGCCATTCTCAATAGTAGCTTGTTGGCGAGAATTGGATGAATTCTTCAACTGATTGTTGGTAGGAGCTGACCCCCTAAATCCTCGTTTGCTTAAAGTTCTTGTGAGATAAGCAGACATAGTGGTTAACACTTCAACTGGATCAGCACCTTGTTTGAATACAGGAACGGGGACTTCCTCATCATCACAGTACATTGCTTGGTCTTGAGCTGCATAATCACTAGAAGGAATACTCATTTGATCAGGGTAGCTTGTTGGATATGCTGCATTCTCTTGATAAGAAGAATATGAAGATTGAGCATAAGGTGCAATACTTGTTGGGTGAGGTTGTGTAGCATATTGTGATGAAGGTGCACTAAACCGATATTGTTGCTGATGTGAGGTGGGTGGTTGTGGTAGAATCGAGTATTGGGGAAAGGTTGGTGTCATGTAAGGTGATGGATGATAGGCTTGATGTCCCAAAATATAAGGAGTGTTGTTGTGAGACAAGCTTGGTTGATTCGCCATCAAAGCTAATGAATCAGGGTACATACCTCGTGGAGAACGGTGCATGATCACATGTTTCTCATGCTGCTGAAGAAAAGCATATAGTTGATCCAAATTGCACTTATGCAGATCCCTGGTTAACTTAACATCGGTAATATACTCACCCCATTCAGCTTGAGGTAAAGTATTCAAGAATTTGGTGTTAACCTGGAATGGAGCAATCACCAGATTGTATACATTCAGATCATTCATGAGTGTGGTGAATCTGAAGTAATAATCGTGAAGCGTTTCCCCTGGGTTGTAAGTGAATCTGTCAAACAGGTCATACAACTGACATTCCCTTTCCTGTTTGGTGAGAGACGTACCTTGTAGCAACACCTTAAGACGTTCCCATAAATCCTTTGCCACCGTATACTGACTTACCATCCTATAGATGTCATGGGGAAGAGCTTGGAGAATTGTTTGAAGAGCTTTCTCGTCTGCATCGGCAACAAGTTGTTGGGCTGGTGTAAGTTCTTCAAATTCTCTTGGTCGAGACACATTGTTAGCCACGATGGTACCATAGTCAAGTGGACCATTTAAGATTGACTTAACCATAAGCCTCCCATAAACCGGTTTTCCCTTAAGATAAGACATCATCCGGCCTTGCCATGCTTCAAAAACTTCTTTGATGAGCATTGGCGGGCAATTATCCGTTCCCGTAATGACGGAAATATCCGTAAGTGATGTCATCTGAGGCATTACTGAATTCGGATTCATTTTGTTAACTTCAAAGAGACAAAGATTATCGGTTGATCGAGCAGTGAAGTAAAGCTTGTGAATTGTGTTGAGTTTTTGTTGTAAGAAACCAAGATTAAATCCTCTAAAAATCGTCGAAAAAACAAGCAAAATAACCCTTGATTCGGAACTTTTGTTGATTCGGAAGTGTTGATTCGGAACTTCTTGGTTCGGAACTTTTGGCTTGATTCGGAACTTCTTGGTTCGGAACTTTTGGCTTGATCCGGAACTTCTTGGTTCGGAACTTTTTGGCTTGATCCGGAACTTCTTGGTTCGGAACTTTTTGGCTCGGAACTTCTTGGTTCGGAACTTTTTTGGCTTGATCTGGAACTTCTTGGTTCGGAACTTCTTGGTTCGGAAGTTCTTGGTTCGGAACTTTCCTTGGTTCGGAACTTTCTTGATCCATAACTTTCTTGATCCGGAACTTTCTTGATCCGGAACTTTTTCGTTCGGAACTTCCTGGTTCGGAACTTTTTGGTGATCCGGAACTTGTTGGTTCGGAACTTTTGCTGGGTTAATCAGAAACCTTGTTCCGATGAACAGTCGACCACTAAAATGAAGATTAAACCCTGATTTTGACCAAATAACCCAAAAAGTTTTGTGATTTCTACAATAATAAGTAAAAACTAATACTTATCCACTAATCCCAATCACAAAAACACCAAAAACACCAAGAATCAAGATGAATCTTCTTAAAGAACACTAATACAATCAAAAACTAAAAAACCACACAAATCACTACCTTAAATCACCCCATAGCTCTGATACCAAATGTAGAATATTGATAACCTATGAATCTATGAAGGGGTTTGTTGTTTTCTAGAGAGAGAAACAAGAGAGAGAAAGTGAGAGAAAACTATGTGTTATTTCAATAAATGGAACTAGTAAAATGACAACAACCAACCCCTTTCCATGGTGGAAAGGGGTATTTATACTTCCAAGCTTACATTGGGCTTGGGCCGGTCCATGACAAGCCCATGGACCGGTTCTTACTTAACTTAATAAGCAACTAATAACTATTTGTTAACTACGAGCTATTACAACATAAATAATATTGTGGAGTGACCGATACTTCTAATATACGTAAAACGTATTTCTAACAAGCTGGTCCCCAACCTTCAAACCCATTAGAAGTTGAACCATCAAATAGTTGTGTGCACAAATCAGGGAAAAGCAATCCAGTACTCATCACTGGTTCTACGTATTTAATTGAATGTTTATAAGAACTTATAAGTATAGATAAAACTATATACGACACTAATAATGAAACTATATAGAGGATAGAATTTTACCTTTATCTCTATCTGCCATTGTTCTTTCGTTAAATTAAACTTGTTAGTTACTGGATCATACACATTTCGTGTTTTGTTCTTTAATTTGGTCCATGCAGTAAACTTGCTTTTAAGATAGTCAAAATGGTTTTTCATTTGTCGTTGGTCGGCAATAAAAATGTGCACCTTTTTAAGTATTTCTCCAACATTTTTCCATGAAAGCATCTTAAGGGTAATTTCGTCTCGCCCGTTTACAGCAACCTCATGTATACAAGCTTCAAGAAACATTTTAACCACACTTTCCTTTTTCCAGTTAATCCTAGGTTTCTTTTGTTTAGAAGATTCATCGATATTTTCCATGCCTATGAAGATACAATTGGAGCAATTTAATAAATGCATATATACCACTCACATAAACAGAATAGCCTAAACATATTCTTATCATAATAGGTAGCCTAGTAGTATTAACTTGTTATTTGTTCAAATGTTTGTATTTGACTCATTTTCTGATAATGGAATAAGCATCTAAAATATTGCCTAGTAGAGATTAAAATATCAATTACCTTATCTCTTACCTATTACGATAAAATATATAAGATAAGGGTTGAAGAACCTGATCTTATGCAACTACAAATGATTTCAAAGATATGTATGACATAATGCTTCTAGCTAAGTAGCTAACTAGTTAAATTTATTGTTTAGATGAATTTTGTTTTTGTTTTTACTTTTATAGTGAGCAAACAATCAGATGAAGCTTAAAAAAATACTCCGTATATATTTACAGTAGTACTAGTGAAATTATACAACAAACTTTGTATAAGGTACTGAATATACATCTCGAAAGGGAAAAAGACAGGCATGTCGTTTGTTTCCTAGCTAGTATTGTTGGGTATCATGGTTTCTTACACACTTTGAGGCAAGCAACAAGGCATACTGATATTTTAATCACTGGATTTAATAAAATCATACACTATAGGACATAATAGATGACCCACATATGTACTTGATGATCACATAGCAGATTTAATCACATACTAAATAATACTTTTATCACACAACATCAATTTTGTTCAATATCAGGAATTCACGATGAAGTTTGCATACAAAAACAGTAGGTATCTCACTTTAAAGTCCTAAAGATGCCATAATTATTAATGCAGCATGAAAAGCTATACAAATTAATAGAGGTTTACCTGCACAATTGTATGATAACGAGATCAAGAGAAAGAAAGTAGATTAAAGGAGAGATGTTTTCATAAAAAGGGGGCTGGCATAGAGGTGGGAGAGGCGATGAAAAAAGGGTATATAGGAGAAGTTTAATGATACTGAATCACATAGCATGTATATTGGAGGTGGCCCGTTCAGTACTGAAGTGGCCCATTCAGTACCCTTTTTTTCTGCCAAACAAAACTGCCTTTGACCGATTCAGTTTTTAGTACTGAGTTATCCAGATAAGTATCTATCAAACAGCCCTTAAGCTAAAAGTTTATTTTATTAATTATGAAACAGCTTGAAAAGCTTGTACAATTGAAAGGAAAAGATACAAAATAAGCTACTATGTATAAACTAATAATATAAAAAAAACTTGTAAAAAATAAAGGGGAATGGGGGATTTATATAGGCATCCACAATGGGGGGGTATAATTGTCTTTTCACTATCTAATTTTTGCTTCAAAGTTAAGCAAGTATGGACAGCTGGCCTCTCTTTCTTTGTTATATCTGTCCCTTCTAGAAGCTCTTCTTCATTTATTGCAATCATTCGCCTGGCACACGCATATTCTTCATTGTTTTCATCACCACTGCCACGTGGCAGGCTGTGATTGGTCAGCCGCCCTGACTCATCTGCCACACCTGAACCTCGGACTGACGTGGCGGCGGCGCCGCCACGTGTCATCTTCTGGTTGGTCAGTCGTCGCTGCTACAGTACCTCGGACAGACATGTCAGCTGACATGTCAGCGCCGCCCTGCCACTGCCACGTGTCGCCATGCTATTGGGCAGCCGCCACTGCTACAGTACTTGGGACCTGCAATATTCAGAGAATGTCAGTGACACGTGGCGCGTTGGCATTCGCCAGCCGCCGCCACGTGTCAGCGCCGCCCTGCCACTGCCACGTGTCGCCATGCTATTGGGCAGCCGCCACTGCTACAGTACTTGGGACCTGCAATATTCAGAGAATGTCAGTGACACGTGGCGCGCTGGCATTCGCCAGCCGCCGCCACGTGGATGATGACGTCAGCATGACGTCACCCGGTCTGGACCGGTTTGAACCGGGTCTGGTTCTGGTTCGAGTCTGGTTCTGGTTCGGGTCTGGAACGGCTGGTCTAAACCGGTCTGGTCTGGTCTGGCTTGGACCAGTCTGAACCGGTCACCACGTGGATCACTCAGAGAGTGCCACGTGGCACTGAGTTTAAATACCCAGCCAAAGCCAGCCCAGGGATTCGAACTCTGGTCACTTGGGCCAAAGTCAAAGGCGCTAGCCAGTGTGTCAAGCAGCCTTTCAATTATATATATGCGAAACAAAGTATATGACCCCTTTTCGCATTGTTGAGCCTGGCGAGTTGACTATGTTGACCAGCCTTTTATTTATAATAATAATAATAATAATAATAATAAAAAGAGGGTGGGAGCGTAACTTGTTTCGTGAATCCCTTCCAATTTTGTGTGATTATTAAATAAAGTTCGTTATAATAAAAAATAATAATAATAATAATAATAATAATAATAATAATATAAATACGAAAATTATTTTATTTTTATAAAAACTTTTATTTTATTATTTTTAGAAAATATTATATATATATTATTAATTATTAAATTACTAAAAACTATTTATTTAATTTAAAAACTTAATAAACTTTAAAAATTCATAGAAAGCAAACCGTAAGGAGTTACGACGCGAGGTCGAAACCGTTGGCTTTGTAATTTTGTGCTCTTCAATGTGGTTTATTAGTGGATGACTTTGGAGATTGGCAAAAATGGTCCTTGTTGTAAAATCTTCATCAAATCTTCATCTTTAGCCCTCCAAACTTCATTCTTTTGGCACTTTTTGGTCCTTTGACTTTATCTTTGACTTTTTCTTCGATAAATGACCATGAAATCACGTGTTTTCTTTCCTTTTTATCTTTTATTTCACAACAAAAACACACACCACGCATAATTCCGATATTTACGATATTAATACACGTTTTGGTTTCGTTTTTCATTGTTTTAAGTGGTAAAAGGATAAGTGTTTACACACTTGTTAATAAAATAATTAATTACTTAATTATTCATGTACATTTAAATTAATTAAAACTTAGCTTAATTAACTTATATCATTTTAAGGTAAATTTTAATTATATTAATCATGCAGTATTATTAATTAATAATAACTTATGATAACATGTAATATCGTTATTAATTAATAATTATAAGTTAAGACTAAATATTTAATTATTATTACACTTTACAATATAATTAAACATGACACATTATAAGCTTATTAAAACTATATGTTATATCATTTATTTATTTAATAAGCCTATTACTAGTTATAAAAATGTACTAATATGGTAACATATTAGATATGGAAACTTTCTGTTTTTGGAAACTTACTAATTATGGAAACTTTCTATTTAGAAAACTTACTATATATAGAAACATGCTATTTTTAGAAAGTTACTCATTATGTTATAACAAGTACTATAACACTTAAAACATGAAATCCATGAATCTAAAACACATGAAACATTAAGAATCACATGATTGAACAAGAACAAGTAAAACAAGTTAAGAACATGTCAAGTAAACTAAATAACAAGTATGTATAAGTAAAACAGACACTTATTCATGCTCCTTTATTATGTAGCTATCTTGAAGTCGGAGTGATCTTCCGTGTTCGTTTTCGTCTTCATTTACTGGACATAAGGTACGGATATTCCGTCCTTCAATAAGGACACTTCTTTCCTATATTAGGATTCCCCGTTTGCAACCATCTGTTTCCCCCACTAGTTTACGTGTCTTAAACACTTCCAGTATATGTTATGTTTATTTTAGATTGCCTGAGATATATACATGCATGCCAGTTTCACCTAGTTATGGGGGTTCCATAACCATAGTACTAGAGGCACCAGTGTTATGATGAGAGTGATTGCTCGCAGCGTCCCTTCACAGTATTTTGGCCTATGTTATTATTATCATGTGGGGCGAATGAGTGCATCCTAGGACAAGTTAGTAAGATTTCATGGTAGCTACGGTGTGTGCCTTGCATCCGTTACAGGAGTTGATCCCTCCACTCATATTGTTATAATTAGAGGCAACCCCTCTAACTGCATGATGAGGTCACCCCTCTAAGTATTCATGCACGTTGATATAACATGACCAATATGGGATTCTGGCATATTTAAAATACAGTTTTCAGAATAAACTAATCATAAGTCTTTTAAGAAATATGAAACCAGTCTTACAAGCTTAAACCAGGTTTTCCAGGACATACAGTTATTTCGCTGTTATTCATTTCATTTCATTACTTGCTTATGTCTATGCGTTACATTTCATTGTCATATATCCGCATACTGAGCGTATTGCTCAGCCGTATTTTTCTTTCCATGTCCCAGTACGGCGGGTACTAAGGGGCAAAGCTAGGATTCAAGAGTACATGCATGGAATGGAGGTGCCTAGTCTTCTTTCTCTTTGTTGGACATTGTTTAGTCCTTTCCTCACATTCTATACCTCTGCATTTGTGTTTGGAGCTTATGTTGGAACCGGTGTTTGTTTCCGGTTTCATTTATGGTCATTTAATGTTTTGGACATTTACCTTGCATGCTTTGATGTCACACCATAATTACTACGCAACGGGCTATTTACCCAAATGGAATATATAAATATATTAGATATTCCATTATTAGGCAAGCACGTCATAATTGAGGCCAACTTATAGCGAGTAACTTAGTGTTTGTACTTTGTACTAAGTTGTGTGCGAAAATGTAGAAATTGCCATTAAGTAAGTGAATCGTTAGTGTAAATTTTTATGAAGTGAACATAAGGTTAACTAAATCCTTGAAAAGTTGCAAAGTCAAAAGACCACTCAGTGGACATATTATTATTGGCTAACGTTGTTGTAAGGTTCAATTGTGTAGGTTTAAGAGTCTCAGCCTACCAGCAACATGAGTACTCCGTTATTTGAGAAGTACTTAGGTTGATAACCAGCTTGGCAACACACTACTCAAGATAACTAATTGCTCACAAGTGTATCTTTCATGATAGAGTAGTATTTCAACGTCGCTATAGGCACATTACAGTGATCATAATTCATCTTTTTCCAAATCATTATCATGGTTTCCGCCTATTGAGATTCTTTTAGGCCTTTAACCATATTTGGCCAAGTCATCATTGAGAAGAGATTGTGATGGCTATTGTAGTCTAACTGGTTAGCTTCATATTATGTATGCAATGTTATCTTTTATAAAGAAATTCATTGTATGTTTGTAGCTTTGAAGAGTTGTTATGGTATTAGGGAATATGAACGTCTTACCTTTGAATGCACATGCTTAAAAGGAATAGTGTTATTTTCAAATATGAGAACATTTGATGAGTCATATGATCTAACGGTCTTGCTACCGGATCATTGATCTGAGTAGATATTATAAATGTGATTCATGTTATGTTTATTATGCGTCTTTTTCATATGTTCTTATTGATATAGTGTGGCTTATTTTTTATGTTTAAGAGCAAGGAATTTCAGTTCTTACCAAAGCTCTTCGGGGTCCCTCCTGATGCTATGAAGTCAGTTTCTACCATCTATACAAAGATAGTTTCACTTAAACACGAGTTTAAGCAAGGTAGGATGCCAAGTGAAGTGAAGTTGCCAACGGGCATGTATGGGCAGGAATGGAAACTTTATTCTCAAAATGTCTCAAATTGTGTTGAAGCTTCACATGTATAGTTTATGTAGATTATGACACGTTTCCAGCACGCACCTTTTCTGCTATTAACTTATTTGGTTGCTAGAATATGAAATGGGTTACATGGCATGCATCTTAAAATCAATATACCATATGAATAGGTTTTGCTATCAGAAAACATAAAAAAAGTGTTTACAAAACAAGTAACACTAAAGAAGACCCGCCGCAGCGTAGCGCGGGTCTTCCATACTTGTTATTACTGTTAAGCAATTATTAGTTATTATTTATTAATATTGATATTTAATAAATATTATATTTATAAAAATATTACTCTAATAACTATTAATTATTATTAGTTATTATTTAAATAATATTATTTTAGCTATTATGTTTAATTCATTTTATAAGTTTTATGAAAAAAGATTTGAATTACACTACGTTGAGAGTTAATCAAAGAGGTGTCTATGGTTCTAGAACTGGACTGAACCAAATCTAACTGTAAGAGCCGAGAATCGAAAATAAAGAAATGTAAAACCGAGAACTATCCTATATCTTCGGTTCAGTTTTAGTTTCAGGATGAGAGTTTTCGGGAATTCCCGACGAGAACCATTGTGTTTAAAAAGTTCATTATTTTATTTTTTTAATCTTTCATAAACGACATACTATAACAACATAAACACACACAAAATAAAATCATATCAATAATTCCAATTGTTCAATATAACATAAAAAACAAAAATGTAAAAAAAACAAGTCTATAATTGTTAATAAATATTTAAAAAAGTTAATATGTGATTCATAAGGCATTAACAAAATATGATATGATTTAATGACCGATAATTTCCATTTACCTGGGTATCCCCTTACCCTAATGACCGATAATTTTATATATAAAAGCAACATTATACTATAATTGTAGATTTAGAAACGGTCATTATACTACCGTAGTATTTTATTCGAACTAGTGGTATACGATTTTGTATTTATAAAGTTATGCATAAGCATACAATTACAAGACTTATAATTAGCCGATATATATAATATTAAAATACATATGTTGAATTTTATTAAATAGATCAAATAAAACTTACATAGTGTTTGGTACGTCATAATCAGAGTATGAATGGAAACAAAATCATATTACATAAAAGCCCTTCATTAATTACACACCAAACAAAAAAAATATTATAAATAAAAGGCTATTTTAGTCTTTGTTAATGAGTACATTCCATTCTATCATGACAATCACACAAAATTATAATCACAATGCGTAATTCCATTACTTTATTATTACATTACGACATTCCATAACGTCGTCATTTCGTTTTGTCATATCAAGCAAACCTTTACATTCATGTTCATGAATGATTCTGGCGATGATGATAAATGATGTAGATTAAAGGTTAGGATTTTATGGATTTTAAGGGTTATTTTTAGAGCTTTATGAGTAGTTTTTATTTTATGTTCTCTTAAAATGCCTACGTGTTTTACAAAATGTCATAAGTAAACCTTATAAAAATTCATATTTTCAAAATAATGGTTCTTTTGGGAAAGAATCGGAACCGACAAAGAACAGAAATCGATCGGTGTTTCCCGAACCGTACCGAAAATCGAAAGTTTAGAATTTAAAAAACAAAAACCCTGACCATGATTCTAATATATGGTTCAATTTCGGGATATTTCTGACACAATTCCTTCATTATCTCCGGTTCTTCAGTTTTTTTTGACAAATACAACAAAAAATTTAGTATAATAACAAGTAAGGTACCGCGCGATGCGGCGGAGGGTACCCTAAAATAAATGTTATGGTCAGAATTGTTTTGTGTGTTCGCAAGATGTCACATGCCAAATACCGAAGTAGTAAACCACATGCCATATGAGATTTTATAGCAATGGAATGCGTATCGAATATAATCCTGAAACCCAAACTTTATTTTATACGCCCACTCGCACCCGTTTAACCATACCTGGAATCAGACCGTAATAATAATAATAATAACTATAACCAAGTCCAATACTCTATTTATTAATATCCGGATAGAGCTAAAACTAAACTCACCAAGCCCTTTATTTTCTTAAAAAACATTACGTATGAGCTTAAGTATGCATAAAGCCCGAACAAGAAAACACCACAGCTCTATTTTCTTTCACCAAATTTATTTTCGTGGGCCTACCACTCAACTCTCTAGCCCAATTCAAAAATTAACCGACCTCCTTTTATAATTTACAACGGATGATTTATGTATCAATTTATCTCTACCCTATTAGGGTTCTTTATCTCATAATCACCAGCCACCATCTTATAACACAAAAACATCTAACCTTAAATCACAATGTCTTTCCTCCTCAATCCATCACTATCAAATCCCACATACCTCACACCCACGTGATGATCTGAGTCACGATAGATACCTCTCCAAAGGCTCTTATTAGAGATGTTAGAAGATTCAGTTGAAGACCCAAGACCAAGCATATATAAAAAGGCAATCACCTTTTCACCAATTCAGTCCTGACCATCAACCCAATCACCTTTTCAGCATAAGCAAATTGCCTCATCCTCTTTTCAGCAACCCAAAGCTGAACTAAGGCCAGCTAAAGACTTTGAGGCTAAATACAGAGAGATCAAAGCCATACTTGCTCTCTTAAGCACAGAAGGCTCATCTTCCAAATCCATAAAAAGTGGAAATAACATGGGTTTAGTTGTTGAGGCATATGAATGGGATGAGGAAGAAGTCTCTTCAGATGATGATGAGATGGTGAATTTCAAAGTGCTAATGTCCCTGGATGATGATAAAGGCACAAATTTAAATGTTGTGGCCAAGGAAAGTGCTCGTAATGGTGAATGGGTCAATATCACTATAAATAAAAGGTACAAACTCTTCTTGATCTAGAAGATAAAGATCGTAACGCCTCACTTTGATAAGTGGACCGTTACGCGTAATTATGGCGTGTCATCAAAGCATGCAAGGTAATATATAGTAAAACATACATGATCATAAGGAAAACCGAAATCAAACATCGGTTCTCAAACATAAGCCCAAAACATAAATAAGATAAATGAAATGAAGAAAGACTAAACAAGCATAATTATATGAAGGCAAAAAGGAGAAGAAGTCAAAGGCAACTTCCATCATGTGCACGTCCTCCAAATGCTCAAGTCTGTCCTTGGGTACCTGCCGTTTTGGGACACGGAAAGGAATGTAACAGCTGAGCAAATACGCTCAGTGAACGAATATATGACATAATATGAATGACTGGATCATAATAAGACTTAATAGCAGAGGAAATGTATAAGTCCTGGAAAACTTGATATAAACTGGTAAAACTGATTTTATAGTTTGAAAAGCCTTATGTTTATTATATGAAAACTGTATTTTATTTGTAACCAAAAGCCAGTATAGGTCATGAAGTATCAACGTGCATGAATACTTAGAGGGGTGACCTCATCATGCAATTAGAGGGGTTGCCTCTAATTACTAAATTCTAGGTCAACCGGGATCAATCCATGTGAAGGATGTAAGGCACACACCACATTCACCTGAAAATACTGTAAAACATGTAACCTAGGATGCACCCATACGCCCCACATGATAATATAATAATATGACCAAAACTGAAAAGGGACGCCACGAGCTATCACTCCGCCGTAGTGAATTCATAACACCGGTGCCTCCAGTGTTATGGTTATGGTACCTCCATAACTATGTGGAATCGGTAATGCATGTATATGGCTTAGGCATTTAAAAGTAAAACATAAGCTATCAAACCATATAAACATATACTGGGAAAACAGTTGGCTGCAAACGGCGAATCCTAATAAGGAAAGAGAATGTCCATACTGAAGGAAGGGAAATCCGTACCTTGTGTCCAGTGAACGGTGAAAAGGAAAGGATGGAAAGTCCTAGCCCGATATCACTAAAGCTACATAAATAAGGGACATGTATGAGTTGTCTGCTTACTGAGCATGTTACTGGTTACTATATGTTCTAGCTTGTTTTATATGTTCTTGTCGTGTTTTACTGTTTTAAATGATATACTGTATTTGTCATGGATTTTATGTATTCTGTTTATGAATTATCTTGTACTCTTGTGTTATTATACTTGTAGTGTAATAATAAGTAACTTTCTAAAAATAGAAGGTTTCCAAAAATAGAACGTTTCCAAAAATAGAAAGTTTCCAAAAATAGTAAGTTTCCTAAAATAGAAAGTTTCCATATTTAGAATTAAGCTGGATTAATAAGCTAGTAATATAATCTAAAGTTTACTAGTTAAAAGTTATAAGTCATGTAATAATAGTGTAGTTTATTAATAATATCATGTTAATTAAATAGTTATAGGTTATACGATTTAATTAAATATAAGCATGATTTAATTAAATTAAGGCATATAAAAATACTTAGGTTAAACATGTATTAATAATTTATTAATAATAACTTAATTCATGATTTATTAATTAATTACAGTCTATGTTTTAATAATTAACTAATAATTATAGTCTAAATTTAAATGGTAAAATACTTAGGTTAAAACATGTATTATTTACTAAAATGATTATAACCTAAGTCCATGATTAAATTAAATTAATTATAGTCCATGTTTAATTAATTTAATTTTTGCTCTTGTAAAAATTAACATAACTTGTAAAATTATATAACTTGTTAAATTAACCCCGTGATCGAACCCGTGTTTCAATTTAGGCCGTACCATGAACCGGACCGGATCCCTTGAACCGGACCAAACCAAACACCCCTTAGCAGTGGCTACCCGGCCTAGCCGGTTGCAACTGCTCGAACAATATCACCACCGGCTGCAGCCTGTGGTTCCCCCTGGTTTGTCTCGGCTACCCACTGCACACAACAAAGTTCCCACCGGCAGTAGGCCGGTTGTTACCCCCTATTGCCCTGTGTGTTCCCACTGTTAAACCAAAGCAGCCACCAGCTTAAGCCGGTGGTGCCTGCTGTTGGACCAAGACCCACACCGAGCCCCCCTAAGGGTCTCGGTTGTGGCTAAAAGAGGGACACCAAGAGCTTGGAGCTCTCGGTTGGCTGCCGAACCACAAACACAAACCAAACAAACCCTTTCATGATTTTATTTAAATTCATAACATGTTTAACCATTGTTTAAAAGATCAAAATCATGTGTTCGTATATAACTTAAAAGGAAGTCAAAAGATAAATGTTTTTGAAATTACCGAATACGTGATTTAAAAGAACTAGGACACGAACACGTACACCAATGAACTCAAGATCAAAAATCAAAACGGATCTTCCTCTTGTGTTTTTATTGAATGTCGCGGCCAAAGGAAGAAAGAAAGGGGCTAGGGTTTTATCTTTTCCAAAAATTCTTATGCTATGAAACCCTCTATGTTTTACTTTTCCTCATTTAGTTAAAATTAAAATGGGCTTGGCCCTCTTATCTTTGGGTTGCCACCGACACAAGGCCCAAAAGGAGTAACCCGGGCCTTTTTGCATGTTTAAGTATTTTACATGTTCGCTTGTACGTTTAAATGTTCGTATCGGTTCTGTTTCAGTATTCATGATATATTCATCATACGTAATACTTGTTTACCGTGTATTAATATATACTACGTAGTTCATGTGTTCGTGTTTTAATGTTCGTGATCATATGTTCGAGATTATAATTATTATGATTAATAATTATCATGTAATATCACGTACATAATAATTATCGTGTACTAACACGTACGTAATTTTTGAATTCAATATTTGTGACACGTATTCATGTTATAAAAGGAAATTTTTAATTGGTACATATGTTTACTTAGTGTACTGTTCATGGCATTTAGATGCGGGTTTTACAACTCTTCCCCCCAAAAAAGAATAATTCGCCCCCGAATTATAGATAATGTAAACTGAAAGAGGAACATACCCAAATAGAAATTGGAACGACATGCAAGATAAGGGATATGACGGTGACATGCTTGAAAGGAACGTGGAGCGTGACATGGCTAAAGAGGATATAGAACGTGACGTGACTGAAAGAACGTATCTGATTTATGGAAGGAAAAGGGTGAGAAATCCGGATGGAATCCTCCGTTCCAAGTGGCTTCCCGCTCGGAACAGTTCCTCCTAATATCTTGACACTATGATAACTTTGGTCTTCATGGCCCTGACTTGACGATACGGAAAAGTTTCTGGTTCGTTAACACAAGATAGATCCCCATGAATCTGATCGAATGGATAAGAATTTGCCGTGCAAGGTTAAATGCAATGTTACGATGCAAATTAATCTGGCATAGCTGACATCAATAGCATCCCAGCAATGATGCACGAGACATACTGAAATGTAGTACGTGAACAATTGTGAACGTGATACGTGAACAATTGTGAACGTGATAGGTGAAGTTCTGGTGAGTGTAATATGAGAAGCATATGATGAACACTAGTACGTATAACATATCGTGAACAAGATATGTGAAACGTGGAATGAATGAACATAGAATAACTGAGGTGGTAAATCCAACAATATGAGGTGAGACGTGGAATGTGACGTGGAACGTCTGTCTGAGGATGGAAAGTTTATTAAACTTGAGTCTGGTCTCCCAAACTTCTGTAAACTTTCCAGAACAAAATTGGAACTTAAATCGTAAGCTAGGATACGATCATGAACGTGAATGGTGTCATGGACTTGAAGGCAGAAGCAAACATAAATTTGAACAAGGATGCGAGCGTAATTAACGAACGCCAACGTGAACCTTTATCTAGTCCGATAGTTGACAGAGTGCCAAGTGATCGTACGATCTCTGGCTGAAAATGTCTGAAAGGCTGCTACTGTGAAATCTTTGCGGATGAAAGGATTTTGTAGACTTGGTCAAACTATTGACAAAATCCATGGAGATACTATACCATTTCCATTCGGAAAGTCTTTCCGATGGAGATAGCTACTAGTATGTAGGTGTTCTATCTTAACCTACTAGTATGTCAGGAAATTAGATATGAACATAACTGCATCTTGTTCCATAGAACTGGTTACATAAGAGTTTGGAAAACCATGAGTCCCTAAACTTAGACTTCTCTTAGCGTAGGATTTTTTGGAACACCTAGTATAGTGTATGGTTCCCACTTTACGCATAAGCTGAGTCATGGTAAGATTAGTTGTGAGTACCAATGTGATTCAACGTGTCACTGAAATCAGCCAAAATTTGTACTAGAAAATTTTAGGTGACATTTCTTCTGTCGTAGAATTTGTAACATAGTGTGAATATGGTCTTCGTACTCTTCTCTAGAGTTAAAGAAAGTCAGGTTGTCATTTATGAAAATATTGATGAATTTGTTTGCGAGTCCATGGAAACTCAATTTATTAAGTCCATAATGTTGCTGGAGCATTTGTAAGACTAAAACAAAATCATGAATTTAGCTCGACCAAGTCGTGTACAAATAGCAGTCATGGACATGTCCTGATCTTTCACTAATCATTCTTGGAAAAGTGTTTAACACCTTGTAGCCGATCAGGCACCTTGTCAATACGTGGAGGGAAATAACGGTCATGAATGGTGATTTGTTTAAATCGACGGTAGTGGACACATAATCTCGTGTTACCGTCCTTTCCCTTAATAAACAGAACCGGTGCACACCATGGTGATACACCTGGAGCGTATCAAGAAAATTCGAAATGATCGGCTGATCATAAACGAAAAGGAACTTCAGAAGTGTATCATAACTGATAGCTGGAAAATCTTCGCAGCCATGAATAACAACCACGTGCTTGTAAAGCATACATAATTTGTAAAGATTTTATTGATAGAAAACCATTCTGAATGTATTCAGGTAGGGGTGTAACACCTCACTTGGATAAGTGGATCGTTACGTGTATTTATGGCGTGTCATCAAAGCATAAGGTAAATGTCCTAAAACATTAACTGACCATAAAGGAAATACCGGAATCAAACATCGGCAATCCAAACATAAGCCCAAAACATGAAAAGTAAAATACTAAATGAAAGGACTAAACAATGTCCAAATAAGCAGAATAATGTAAGAAATGCATAAAGTAAGAAGTCTGGAATAGCTTCCATCCAAATGCACATGCTCTTAGAATCCTAAAAGCGTCCTGGTGTACCTGCCGTTAGAACATGAAAGGGAGATACGGCTGAGCATAACGCTCAGTGAACGGATATAACGCATGATAAGGAATTACTGAAATGAAGCAGATGATAAAATGCTGAAGCTGTAAGGCTGATAAGTAAAGTTGCAGCGGAAATCTGTGTAGAATCTGTAAAGTCTGATTTATAAATAATAAAGTTGAACTATCATATGTTAAACCTGAACAACATGCATTTACTGTATTTTAATTGCCAAGAGCTTATATAGGTCATGATCTGTAACCACTGTTGCATGAATACATAGAGGGGTGTCCTCGTCATGCTGTAGAGGGGTGACCTCTAAATAACTGTAGAGGGGTGACCTCTAAATATTGTGCTAGGTGGAGGGATCAGCTCCAATGTGAAGGATGTAGAGCACACACCACATTCACCTTCATAACTTGTAAACTAATAAGCCTAGGATGCATCCATACGCCCCACATGACATGATAATAATAATGGCCAAAATGTGAAGGGACGATGCAGGATATCACTCTCCTACATGTGAGTCACGACACCGGTTCCTCTAGTGCCATGGTTACGGTACCTCCGTAACTAGTACATAAACTGGTCATGCTTGTATATAATGCTCAGGCAATTTATTTAGTTATTAACATGATTATTGATAAGCTTAAACATATACTAGGGAAAACATTTGGCTGAAGACAGGGAATCCTAATCATGCATAGAAAGGAAGTCCTTACTGAAAGGACAGAAAATTCGTACCTCTTGTCCAGTAACTGACTGAATGGAAGACTGAACGAAACTACTCAGGCTTCACGTAAGCTACAATAATAATAGACGCGAATAAGTGATATGATCTTTATTTATTTATTTCTGAAATTATGTACGTATTTTAACTGATAAATCTGATCTTATAATAATTCTTTCTAATATGTTAACGACCTACTAACAGTTATGATACAAACGTGTTCTGACGTTATTCAATACTATAATAATTATTCGTTAACACATAAGGTTTCTAATTAGAAAGTTTCTAAAACAATTTAACTTATATAATAAATTTATACCCTTTTAAAATATTAAAACTTTTTTAATTTTATTTATTTAAATACAATTTAAACATTTATAAAACAAGTAATAAAAAGGTATAATATAAAAATCTTCATTTTTGTTATTATAATTATGCCCCGAGCCTACCGAGATTTCCCTTCTCGGTCGCACTAAACAATTCAACAACTATATTAAAATCTGTCTAAATGAATTAGTGACAGAAATCTGAGTCACTAAAAGTGTCGCTAAAAGATGCACTTTAAAAACTGTATAAAACTGTCATGACAGTCTGTGACAATCTGCGACAGAAAAACTGTCGCTAAGTTTGAAATAAAAACTTCCCTTTTCTGCCCAACTCTTCCCACTGCTTTCTCTATACGTTCCCACTGCTTTCATTGTTTTATTCCCTCTATTTTCTTTGTTTTATTCCCACTTTTTTTGTTTCTGTTCACACTGTTTTAGCAATCCCAAACACCCCTTTTTCTGAGTTAACCCCAAACACCCCCTGTTGTTCTTTTACCCACTGTTTTACATAAAACAGCCCCGAATGGGGTGTTTGGCTGCCGCCTGATTAAACAATACCACCGAGGCATGGTGATGTCTCGGTTTTCGTGCAGCCACACCAATCCGAACCCCATGATTATTATCTCTCGATTTAGTTTAAATCTGAAAACGTTTTTCATTGATTATTATATTTAGGGTTCGTGATTATTAAAGAAAAGGGAAAGACAATAATTACCTTTATGATTGTTAGGATGAAAATACATAACACGAATTACAATAGCTCCCCATAGGATCGATCTTTCTTTTTTTTTTGTTCTAACTCGGCGGCCACAGCAATGTGAAAACCCTAGTAGTATTTTTTTTGATACTGTTTGGATAATGAGGGGAGGTTACCCCGTATTTTTTTCCTTCACTACTAGGCCGGGCCTAGAGCCCATTTACCTTTTTTTGTTCTGGGCAGCCCTTTACAACTATATAGTTTTTTTTAAAAAAACTTACTTATGTACATTCGTATATAACTCTCGCGCTTTTTAGTTTTCTGAAGCGTAGCTATCTTTTCTGTATGCTAAAATACATTCGTAATATCTTCTGAACTTAATAATTAATATTCTGACTAATTATATGGATAGTTTTTTTTAAATTAAAACTGCGTATTTAATATTCGAATATTTTAAATACGGGTTTTACAATTCTTCCCCTCTAAAAAAACTATTCGTCCTCGAGTTAAGGATGCGATAATGTTGTGGTTTTACAATTCTTCCCCTCTAAAAAGAAGAAATTCGTTCTCGAATTAAAGGTAATAAGCTGATGAAGTTATAAGAACTGAAAGAACATGTAAACCGAAAAGACAAATAAGCTGAAGGATAATTTGTCTTCTAAATAAGACATAATGCTGCTGATAGGTATAAACTTGACATGACTAAAATGATCATGTAACGTGACATGGCTGAAGATAACATGGAACGTGACATTACTGAAAGGACATAACTAGATTTATTTAAGGAAAAGGAAAGACAGGTCCGGATGGACTCCTCCGTTTCGAGTGGCTTCCCTCTCGAGACGATTCCTTCAAAGGTCTAAACATAATGAACAAATCTTGGTCTTGATGACCCTGTCCTGATGATGCTGAATAGTTTCTGGTTCTAAACTTAAGATGGATTTTCTGAACCTGAATGAATAAGCTATATACATGAAACGGTACGTACAATTATCCTGAAAAGATAACATTTATATCTCTGAGCAAGCTGCTGAGAATATATAGGGACGAACTACGTAAACAATTGTGAATGTTCTAAGTGAGCAATTGTGAATGTTCTAAGTGAGCAATTGTGAACGTGGTTCATAATTATATGAGGAGCGCTAGCATGAAATATATCATGAATGTGATACGTGAATCATACTGTTAACGTGATACTAGAACATATCATGAACGTATGCTGACTAAGGGAGGAATGCCAAACGATACAGCCTGAGATGTGAAACGTCTGCCTGAGTATGGAAACACTGTACTAAACTTGAGTTTGGTTTCTTAAGCTTTCTGTAACCGTATTCGATAACAAGCTATGAAACGTGTATCGCGACATGGAAGACTAACCTGAACGTGAACAATGTCATGAATGCGCGTGTGAACCTGAATCATGAGATAGCACAAACTATGGACTGAAACCACATCATAATGTGAACTTGAGACGCAAACGTGAAGGTGAACGTAAACGTGAACATGAACATAAACGCGAACGTGAATGTGAACATAACGTGATTCATGAACATAAACGTGAGCGTGATTCCTGAACGTGAAATTTTTTATCTATTATGGTGGTTGATGGTATACCGTTAAATTTTACGATTTATTGATGAATTTCCTGCAGGTCTGTTACTGCGTAAACCTTCAGGATAAGAGAAAATGTGTAGGCTGGTTTAAATGGTTGCCAATGACCTATATAGTATCACACTTCTTCTAAGTCTGTGGTAAACTGATAACAACCTCCAGGGGCATCTTGTTTCATTTCTGTTCAGGATTTCTAATGGTTGTAATAACTCACTAGCATGACGGTGTTCTATCTTGACCCTGCTGCATGTCAGGCATCTAGATATGAACATAGCTGTATTGGTGTGTTATACTGCTTCTATCAAACTCCTGCCTGGGTTTATGGTACATTCTTGTGGAATCTGGATGAACAGTTGATGAGACTGCAATTATACATAGTCTCATCGTCCAAATCGGGCTTAAAACGCTTAAAATATCATAAAAATACCCAAAAATATGCTTGTGTTTGTTCATTGTGTATTTTAGGTACGGATATCGTGAAATCAACAAAAGATCACAAGAATCAAGCAAAAACGAACATGGGAAACGAAGCCGCACAAAGAACCGAACCCGAATGTTGATTTTCCAAAGAAGTCCTTGAAGTTTGAAGATATGTCAAGATTGGTCCCTCAACTTTTGAAGACTTGTCACTTTTGACCCTTGTAAATCTCAAAAATTACAAGTATGGTCCTTAAGTTTCAAGATATTACATCTATGGCCCCCGAAGAATGCCCTTTTGACATTTATGGTCCTTGGAAAAAAGTTTTCATTTTGGATGTGCAAAAAATGACAAGACACTCAAAGTTATTACAAAGGGGATTTAACATTAGAGCTGCCAAACTTGTTATACAACTTTTTGTAAACATTGGGGGTTAATCTTGCCATAATTCAAACCCATACCCATTATTAGCCCACAAAACACCCAGCCCAAGTCAAACATGGTCAAAGATTTTTAAAATACGGGGAAACAAGTATTACTGATATAATCCATATATCATCATCATCACCACCACCCATAAACCCTATTTTTGCTCAGCTTAATTAAATCCTAAAAACATGGGGATATTATCAATTGATAATGGGGATTAGTTCATGACAGCTCACCCAGCATATCCACATGCCCATAAAGTGACATATCATACTCGTGACCCCTCTCCCAGCCCCAATAGTCACGGATTCATATATTTTCTGACTTTCTTGACCAAATCTATGGTCCTTATTGCATCCCTTGTTCTCCACACAAAATGAAGGCACGAGATTATTTCAGAGACTGCTACAATCACATGGGATGCTCAAGAACAGCCTAGAAGAAATTCAAAATGTGGATATTCCTTCAAAGATTCGAGGGCAAGTTTGGAAATTTAGTCATCTAGGGCTCATGATTGTAACCTCCTTACATTGTATATAAATAGTGTAGCTAGGGTTTAGTTTAATTTGTTCCAAATTTTATACCTTGAAATTTTCTTGTAATTTAGTGAAGATTTGAATGTTATAAAATTTGAGTTCCATTTACATATTTGTCTTTTAAATTTCTGCAGTTACATTTCAGTTTATTCAAAGTAAAAAATCTTTATTGAGTTTTATTTTTGAAGATCCCAAATACTTGAACAATTTTTATGATTTAACTGACAATTATTTTGTAAAAGTGGTATGTGTTTGGTTATTCTTTATGTCCCATTTAAATTCCATTGCAAAAATCTTTTTTCATTCCAACTGTTTTTATCAAATCTTTGGGAGACCCACTGTAGCATAAGCTATCTCATAAGCTCACTTGACAACTGACCTTATGAGTTGCTTATGGTGTAGTGTTTCACTTTCTGTCTAATTTCCTTTGCAAAAGTTAGTTCAAAGTTTTTTTTATTTTTTAGTAACTTCTATTTTCTGTCCATTTTCAGCATAAGCTCTATAAGCCAGCTTAAACCAATAAGCTGAGCTTATCAGCTTTTTGCTCGTGCTACTTTTACCCTTTTTCTTTGTTTCATCTATTTTCAGGTTTGAAGATTTCAATAATAGTAGATCCGTGTAGATGTTTTTGTTGATGTTTGTAAATCAATAAGCCCCAAGAAGATAAGCTGATGATGTTCGGTTAGATTAAGCTCAAGAAGGGTGGATATTATCTATAGTAAGATTAGGCTGATGCTACAACCATTAGACTCAATACAAGTACATGTTCTAACCTTTTTACTAATCTGTCAGGATTTCTAGCTTATTGACTGAGTGCTTATTTTGCTTATTAGTTAAAGTAATTGCTTGTTTCCTTTTCTTTACTGCTCGTTTATTTATTCATGTCTTGTTTATTTTAAATTTTGCTTTAAATTATAATAGTGTTTTGTTAATTTGTGTTCTGCTAGTCTTAGGGGTGTTTGGGTTAAGCTTGTGTTGACACCATAAGTTTGATCCAAGCCTTCAATTGGATTTAGATATATTGAGTTAGTCGTTTAAGCTTATTTGAGGTTCTAGTTTAGTCTAAAAAACAGGAAAAAAAAGTTTAATGATCTTGCATTTTTTATTATAACCACTGTTAGGAAATTTTTAGAATCATTGAATCTGTTTTTAGTGGTTTATGTTGCTGATCTTTATTCAATATTTAGTCGTTATGTGTTATCTTGAGGTTGGTTAGTAGTTTGCATAAGTATTGACGCAATTAGGTATGCAACACTTAGCTTTGTTTAGAATTTTTTACGTAAACTGTGCAATTTCCTTGCGGTAGATTAGGGACTTAGGATCTAGGATTTTGGTTTCCATTTGTTTGAGTGTACTTGACTGTCTGTTTTTAATTAATTCAGTAGGTGGTAGCTTATAGGTGCCTTAAAAGATTGCCCAAAGTTCACCATTTTATTGCTATTTTGGTGCAGCCACTGTTAGGATTTGAGTAGGCATATAATTTGCCTTTAAGTTATTATTGGTGCTTGTTTAAGGTTTTAAAGTAGGTTTTATTTGTGTGTTTAGAGGGTACCATTGTCTCTTTAGCCTAGAACCAACTTAGGCTTTAACAATTTACATATATTTGTGTTTTTCGACGCACAATAGTCCACAGATTTAGCCTCTAGACACAGCAGGCCATCAGCATACCATTTTCTGCATTTTTAGTGTTTTTGCCGTGTTCTTGGATCGAATCTGTGTCGTATGTGTGTTTGTTGATTGTGTTTGTGAGTTGTACTTGACTCCTCACTTGCCAAAGCAAGTAGGGGTGCCGTTTGTGCCCAAAAACATTGACTAACAAGCTCGAAACCAACGAAAACGAGCCCAAAACGAGCCAAAAAACCATACAGTAACAATTCTCTTTGTTGTCCGAGAACGCTGCATTTTTTTTTGTTTTTCTTAGTATTGTCCGATATTGGACAACACTGATATTGGACAACACCTTTGTCTGGTAGGATCTTGGACAACACAGAAGTACCCTAAACTGGGGTACTTTGAGGTACTTCCGTTTTTAGTCATTTTTTTAGTTTTTTTTTTATTTTTTTTTTACTTTTTCATTTTTGCCTTGTTAACTTAGTTAAATTAGAATTTTTGAAAAAATAAAATTTATTTTTATCATTATTTTATTAATTTTTATCATTATTTTAGTTTAAAAATTGTTTTTAGCCTTTAAAAATTAGAAAAATAGTTTCAAAAATTTCGGAAAAATACTTTTTAGTGTTTAATTAATATAAGTAAGGTATTTATTTGATAAAATAATATTTTGGGCTTTTTGTTAATTATATTTAATTTTAGGGCTTTAATTAGCATTTAAAATTGAATATTTAATTAATAAAAGGTTTTAAAATATATTTATTGAATTTTTACTCTTATTTATATTATTTTAGATTTATTTTTAATTTTAAATAATTTATAGCTTTAATTTTTATTTTCGTTACGTTTTTACGTAATTACGTTCACGTTTTACGTCATTCGTCGTAGTTTAATCGTACTGTAACTCGTCTTTTAATTTTTTCTCTTTAAACCTGATGTAGTGGTTTTACTACTCTTTAGGAAAAGAGAGCAAATAGGGCAAGTAATGAATACGACGATTTAGGAAAACCGTGTATAAATGACCCTAAAATGAGTTCATTTTCAAGGAGGCTTGGTGTGTGTGTAATGAATTGATTAACTTTGTGATTATATTTGTGAGAAAGGAAAATAGAAAGGAGATAAGAAGAGAGTGACAGTTACGATGTCGAATTAAACTAAGACGAAAAATGTGTACACGTAAAACCGTAAAAAGCACCAAAATTAAAATTTTACCCTAAAAATTCCTAAAAATCACTAAAAATCCACAAAAATATTCTAAGAGTTTACAAAAAATCCAAACTTGCCAATACCTTTTAATTAATTAAATATTAACTTTTTAATGCTAATTAAAGCCCTAAAAATCAATATTAACTAATAAAAAGTCGCAATCAAGATCTTAAAGTTTGTAAACCTTTAAAATAACCTAATTAAGCTAGAAAGTATTTTTCAAAATTTTAAAACCAATAAAAACTATTTTTAAACAATTAAAAACTATTAAAAGCTAATAAAACTTAAAATAATTCTAGAAAATAACTGAAAAACCCTAAAATTATTTGGAAAGTTGAAAAAATCCTAATTAAGTGTATAGAACCTAGGAAAAATATAAAAACTTAGAAAATCAGACTTTTAATTTTTAATAATAAAATAATATTAAAATATTAATAAAAATCCAAAAATCTTAAAAAATTCTAAAAGTTTGCAAACTAGCTTAATTTAACCTAAATAACTTAGAAATGAACTTGAAATTACCTAAATACCCTTAATGGGCCTAATAAATGGGCTAAACCCAAAACAGATCCTTAATGGGCCAAATTTGAGCCCAAAATGAAAATGTGCCCAAAATAAGCCCAAAAAACACTACTTGACTAAAAATTTGATTTTAAACAACTTTTTTCAAAGGCCCAAAAGCTGAAAATGTGAAATAAGCAAGCTTATACCAAACAGCTTATTCTTAATGAGCTTTTTGGCCCATTAAGCTATAAGCTAATGCCATAAGCTCAAATTAGACACACAAGCTTCTTTGTCCTAAATAAGACTTCTGTAAAAAGAAATCTGAAATAAGCCCAAGGAATAGGCCTGAAAATGCAATAAGCAATCTACAGAAAACGACAAAATAGTCGTTTTTGAGTTCTAGGCCACCCCAAGAGCTGATTCAAGTTTCTAAAGCTTTTAAATGACTTAAATAAGCTATTTCAACAAAAAGTTTTCAAATAAGCTGACTCAATAAGCTGGAAAAAGCAAATAAGCACTTATCAAAAAGTCAAATAAGTTGGTTTTCTAACAAAAAGTCAAAGTCAAAGTCCAATAAGCTCCAGTCTAATCAAATGGGTCAAATCTTGGTTTAAAAATGCGTTTTGTGATCCATTGCGTTGGAGGTCCTAAAAACCATTGCGTGATGCGTGATGCGATTGCGAGCGCAATTTAGACGCGATGCGTTCAGTATAAAAAAATTACAAATATTATATAAGTACCAAGTATATATAATAAAGTTACAAATTAAGTTACTAGTGTATTAAAATTAGGCTTATAGTCCATTGTAAAAGAAATAAATCGACAATTAATCTTGACAAAAAACACTTAGTAAAATGCAAGATACTATATTTTTTTATTGTGTTTGTTTTAGATGTTAATCTAACAAGTCTTAGTATTAAAAAGCCATTAAAATATGTAGCTCTCTTTTAAATGGTTAAAATTTGACAAAAATGACCTAAGTACTATATTGTGACAATTGCTACCGTTGCTAGCATTACAAAAATGCGATAAATTGCGGTTTAATGCGAACGCATTCTGGGATGGCATTGCATTAGGCACCTTGATGCGAAATTTCGAATGCAACGCATTGATGCGTGCAATTTACGCAATGATGCGCGCATTTTTAAACCAAGGGTCAAATAATGAAGATCTATCACAGAAAATAAGTTTTTGTAGGTCTGGATAAGATAAAATAGCTTATTGATAAGTTGAGTACAATTTAACACTAGCAGGGGCTAGTTTTGGGTGTTGAGTAGTGGGAACTTTTCCCACTGCTTGACTTGTAGACTTTTTAGTCTTTAGTGAACTTTTTGGAGATTCAGATTACACAAAGGCACCCAATTGATCTTTGGATCAAAATGAGTCAATTACAACAAAGAAATCACAACAAGCAACAGCCAATTTGTACACTTAATTCAATAAAGCACCAGATCTAGCACAGACTTAGAACAATAAGCAGTTTAGGTTCAAAAAGCACTTAGAGCACAATTCAGCCAGCCAAATTCAACCAAATGCATACACAAGCCATTATAAACTCAAATGAACAAGTCTAAACAGGTTTCATGCAATGATTCAAAGTATTAAGCAAGATTTAAGCTGATGAATGTTACTGATGAACACTAACACATGCAATTTTCACTTTGCTGATGTATTTGACCAACAAGCCAGATTCAAACCTCCAAATCTATCAAGTATGTTATAATAATGATGTTTTAACAACTTTTAACCCTAAGCATGCACAAATACTAGATTTCACCAAAATCTTAGGTCAAAAACAGTTAGAACAAGCAAGATATAGCACAATGTTTGATTTTAAGGTTTAACCCCAAAAACTTGCAGCAAACAACTCTCAACCAAGTGTATAGCAGATAACAACCACAAACAACACCTTCTAACAACACAATATCCAATTATGAACTCAAACAGTTAATCCCAAACACCCCTTTAATTTTTCAAATCAAATTTTAAACAAGAAAAAGTGTGATTCAGTTTACCAAATGATTAATCTAGCATATAAACAACATTATCATGCAAGATTAAGCAGATTCAAGCCAAGAAAACAACAAGAACACCAGTAGAGCACAAATCCACAAAAAAATACCAATATTTATCAGATTTTCAAGGTTTTAAGACAAACCTCATGGATGTACATCCACACCCACGAATGTTAGAGCTTATGTGCTAGCAAGAACAAGCACAAGCTTCCAATAACACCCCTGCTAAGATTCAACAAAGTTAGAAGCAAAAATAAAAAACAGAAAGGTGACTTTTGGAAAATAAACTTGATTAATGCAACTTCTTGTACCCACTCTTGATTATCCCCAAGATATGAACTTCACAACACCTTAATATCACAATTAGGATGCTATGATCAGCTTATATCCCAAGAATTCCAAGATGTACCAAGAAAACTTAGCAAAATATCAAGTTTCAGTCCTATGTGTAATTTCTTACACAAGGTTTAAAAAACGTTTTTAGGTTCAATTTCAGTTAACATATAACAATAAAAAGCTAAGAATTAAGTGGCACTTGGTCTTTCTTCAACAAACTTAACACAATTTCATAAAACTGAAAAAAGAGGATTTACAAGTTGTTGAACAAGGAAAACCAAAAGAAGCTGAAATGTAAAGAGCTAAGGCCTTTATATAGGCATACAATGAACTACTAAGTGCATAAAAAACGTAAACCCTAGCTTGGAGAATCCCTAAAATGCCCTTGTAGCTCTTGAAGAATCATGTGACTGAATTTGTTGTTTTGTGGAGGTGGCATGTATGAAAAGTGATCAAAGGGTGTGTAAAAAGCTTAGGATGTAAGCTTTATTCTCAAACGTTGGATTGCTGTCACCCTTTTGGCAGTATGCATAAACTTGTAGCAGGGGAGTCACAAGGAGACAAATGGGGTGATGAGGTGTCATGTTTAAGGTGTGGGATGTGTTTAAGGGATGGTTAATCACCATTCTGGAGCAGATTAACTTTTAATTCATAACAAGTAAAAAATCCCCAAATTGGATTATGAACATCAAGAATAGGTGTTTAATCTGTTTTGGGTTTGGATTATGTTTAAAAAGTTGTTTTAGGCGCTAAGATTAAATTAATCTTAAACCGGGTTAAGTGGGATGTGAGGTGACATGAGGGAGGGTTTTGATTGGTTGATAGTGTGAGTGGGACACATGGCAGGCTAGGATTGGTCTAGGTAAGTATTGTTGTATGCCGCATTTAACCCCTTATCTTTATTAAACCTTTCACTTGCAAATAAATTCGTCCAAACTCCATTTCCTTTGTATTTGAAGTTTACTTTTTCACACTTTTGCCCCAAAATGTTTTGCAAAGTATTTTCAGGGGTATTTCTTGCCATTTTGTGATTCTTGAAGGGCTGTTTTGGCATTTTGTTGATGGATTATGGTCTTAACTTGTATGATTGGCATTTTGGAGAACTGAAATTGCCAAGTCTTCATTTATGAGGGACTATTCTTGCCAAATGTTGAAAGTCAAGGGTCCTTTTGGTAATTTTGGGATTTTTAAAGGACCAAACTTGTAATTTCTTGTACTTTTAAGGACTTCATGATATATTTGACTTTGTGGAGGGTAATGGTTGACAATTTAGCTTTGTTGAGGGGCTAAACTTGTCAATTCTTCAAAGTGGAGGGCCCTTTTTGCAATATTGACAAACTTTAGGGACCAAACTTGTAATTATGAAGATACAAGGGTATAAAGTGTCAGTTATTCCATATTGGAGGACCCTTCTTCATAAATCTTCAAGTCTTCAAGGGTTTTTCTTGGGAAAACTTCATTAGGGCTTGGTTCAATGTGCGGCTTCGTTTCCCGTGTTCGTTTTTGCATGATTCTTGTGATTTTTGTCATTTTCTCAATATCCGTACCTAAAATACACAAGCAACAAACACAAGCATATATTTGGGTATTTTGATGATTTTTAATGCATTTTAAGCCCTATTTGGACGATGAGACTATGTATAAAAGCAGTCTCATCACTCCCCCATACTAAACCATTGCCGTGCCCTCACGCAATGCTAGAATAAAGTATCGTAGCACCTCCAAAATTCATTTTTATTCACTTTATTGAACGATAAACTAGCTACACTACTACTATTACTACTACTTGCGTTTTAGACATAATGTATGATTTTTATCGCAAAATGGGACGTTTAGGTTCATAGAATAAGAACACGTGAATGCTTCATTAGAAATAATTTCATCGTCCTCGATTTTCACCCCAATTCCATGCTAAGCGTGCCACGAGATCATTGTCATTATATGTTAGTAATTCTAACACTACTCATATTCCCTAATCACGTACTTATTCTCCCAATTTCCTAAGCTGTATCTCTTATATTTTATTATGTCTTGAATGTTTCACGAGGATACATGGTTTGACTTATGCGATAATAGAGATTTAGGTCAAAAAATAGAGTCCTAACGGTGTAACCAAGACCATCAAATCAATAACCCCTCCCAATAGACAACGATGTCAAAAAACTAAGTTGACAAGAAGGATCGATAAACACGGTTTTATAATGGTTTTGAACATGAGACTTATTACCAAGACTTTTATACGCCCCCTAACGGAAGGGCCTTATTATCTTTGGTTTACCTCTATCTTTTATTCAACTTTGCCATGAAGCTTTTATTATGACTTCGGTCTTGCCTTGCCTTTTATTATCCACCTCATCGGTAGTTTATTAGCCAAAGACGTATATCCTCACGCTAAAGCGAATTTTGGATCTTTAAAGCTTCAAAGATTAAGGCTTGATTCACTTTCACTTTTGCATAGATTTTTCGGCCTTGTGAGCTTCAAATTGTTTGCTTGATTTAGGTGAGCACTTGAAATCTTATTGTTGGGTGAAGCTTTCGATTATTCGGGTTGCCAATACTTCAAAACCGTGACGTTGGCGATACCTTAATGTCTTCCCAATTTAATTACACGGAAGCTACCAGAAAAGACTAGAAACCCACAATCAAGACTAAACCGCTAATTCAATATTTATTAAGCAAAAAATATTTACATGCGAAGGGAGAATAAGTAAACAACGAGAAAACATGAGTTTTTGAAAGAATACGAGTACTCTACGTTTAGCATAGTAACTTATAATTAACCCTATCATTTCTCGTCCTCATTTAAGAGACTTAGCCTAATGTGAAGTTAAGGAATCAAAGCTAAGTGCTCAACACGCACGGTCGAGTCAAAAATTACTCTTATTCTCGCCATCGGAAAACCTACATTCGTGTCTTCAAACACTTATAAAACATGAGAAAAATTTTAAAATTTGGCCATTTTTAGCCTTATTTTGCAACAAAATGATAAACAAAAAGATAAACTTTGGAAAGCGTGAAGGTTTGGCAAGGCAAGTATCTATTCACCCCCCATACTAAAGTTAAACATTGTCCTCAATGTTTCGAGTCTAGGGGTGCAAACACCCACATACTAGAGACGTAGTAGAATGCCTAATCTAGCATGGAAAGGGTGTAACCGTTAAATTAATAGCCATTTATGAAGTGTGCTATAAACCTAAGGTTAGAACATCAAAAGGATATATCATTTGGATATTTAGAAAGTATTCAAAGCAAACGATCGAGTGCTCCTATAAAACGAACACGAGAGGCTCCAATCGTGAAGACCATGATCATCTAAAATCCACAATTCACAAACAACCATGGAACAAAGGTTGGAAGGGCACAAATCCCCACACGTTACTACATTAGAAAGAGATAATATGTACATAAGATAAGCATGGGACTCCCCCACGAGGCACCTCGTTTTTGATTACCGAGTCATGAGCTCTACTCGGTCCCCTCAATACTAATTATCATTGGTGAAGGTGATTTGGTCGAGGTAGTTCAAGGATGGAACTTCCCCGCCAAAGTAGTGCTTCAACCTATGTCCAGTCACCTTGAAATTGGGGCCATCATTTTGAGCTAGCTCGATGGTCCCATATGGAAAAACTTGGGTCACGGTGAATGGACCGGACCAACGGGATTTCAACTTACCGGAAAAGATTTTTAATCGAGAATTAAAAAGCAAAACTTGATCCCCAATGTTAAAAACCCGGTTTTTAATTTTAGAATCATGCAACTTTTTAGTTTTTTCTTTATAAATCAATGAATTTTCATAAGCAATATCCCTTAATTCATCCAATTCATTTAATTGCATTTTCCGGTGTTTTCCCGCGGTCTCCATGTCATCATTACAATGCTTTAGGGCCCAATAAGCCTTGTGTTCCAATTAAATAGGAAAGTGGCAATTTTTCCCATACGCAAGCTTATAGGGAGTGCAACCAATGGGCGTCTTATGAGCGGTCCTAAAGGCCCATAAAGCATCGTCTAACTTATCCGACCAAGTTTGTCGGTTTTCCCCTACGGATCTCTCCAAAATCCTCTTCAACGCTCGGTTTAAAACCTCGACTTGCCCACTCGTTTGTGGGTGATAAGCCGTAGAAAGACGATGTGTAACCCCATATTTCCTTAGGACCCTTTCGAATTGGTCATTACAAAAATGGGTACCACGATCGCTTATGATCGCACGAGGGGTTCCAAACCGAGAAAACAAGCTTTTCAAAAACTTGACTACCACACGAGCATCATTGGTGGGCAAAACCTTAGCTTCCACCCACTTAGATAGGTAGTCAACCGCAACGAGGATGTACTTATTTCCACGAGATGATGGGAACGGCCCCATAAAGTCTATACCCCAAACGTCAAAGATCTCACACACTTGGATGATATTTTGTGGCATTTCATCTTTTTGTGAGGCTTTTCCTTGTCGTTGGCATGAGTCACACGACTTCACAAGATCCTGTGCATCTCGGTAAATAGTAGGCCAAAAGAAGCCATCAAACACCTTCTTAGCCGTGAGATTAGCACCATGGTGACCACCCGTAGGTCCCTCGTGACAAGCTCTAAGGATATTAGAAGCTTCGGTGCCAAATACACAACGTCGGATGATTTGATCCGCACAAGTTCGAAACAAGTAAGGGTCGTTCCAAAAGTGGAACTTGACGTCACGAAAGAATTTACGTTTTTCTTGAGTCGTCATACCCTTGATGATGAAGTTACCCGCATGGTAATTTGCAAAGTCCGCAAACCATGGGGTGGAAGAATCAAGCTTAGAATTCACTACACCAAGTGTCTCAAGCGGAAATGTTTCGGTGATTTCCTTGGGCTCGTAAACACTTTGGTGAGGATCTTCCAAACGAGAAAGATGATCGGACGCTAGATTCTCGGCTCCTTTTTTGTCAACGATTTTGTGATCAAATTCTTGAAGGAGGAGAATCCAACGAAGTAATCTAGGCTTAGCATCTTGCTTCGCCATAAGATACTTGATAGCCGAATGATGCGTATACACTATGCATTTAGCTAAGACGAGATAAGGTCGAAATTTCTCAAATGCATACACCACGGCAAGGAATTCCTTCTCCGTTGTAGTGTATTTTAGTTGAGCCTCGGTCATCGTCTTGCTAGCATAGTGAATAGGCAAGAAGTGCTTATCATGACGTTGCCCCAAAACGGCCCCAATAGCATAGTCACTAGCATCACACATGAGCTCAAAGGGGAGGTTCCAATTGGGAGCAACAAGATGGGAGCTTCGGTAAATTTCCTCTTAAGGATTTCAAAGGCTCGTACACAATCTTCGTCAAAGACAAAACGTGCCTCTTTTTCAAGAAGATGTGTAATGGGTCGAGAGATCTTTGAAAAATCCTTGATGAATCGATGATAAAAGCCCGAGTGTCCTAGGAAACTCCTAACTCCCTTAACGGTTTTGGGATGAAGTAATTTGGCGATGACGTCTACCTTAGCTTGATCTACCTCAATCCCCGCTTTCGAGACCTTGTGCCCTAAGACGATTCCACTCTTAACCATAAAATGACATTTTTCCCAATTGAGCACAAGGTTGGTTTCCTCACAACGCTTCAACATTCTCTCAAGATTCGACAAACACGAAGTGAACGAACTACCAAACACGGAAAAGTCATCCATGAAAACTTCCATCGTCTTCTCGATCATATCATGAAAAATAGCCATCATGCACCTTTGAAAGGTTCCCGGTGCATTACAAAGTCCGAATGGCATTCTACGATAGGAAAACGTTCCATATGGACACGTAAACGTAGTTTTTTCTTGATCACGAGGATCGATGGGGATTTGGAAGTAACCGGAAAAAACATCTAAAAAGCAATAGAAATCGTTTCCCGCAAGACGCTCCAACATTTAGTCCATGAAGGGCAAGGGAAAATGGTCTTTACGAGTGGCTTCATTCAACTTACGATAGTCAATGCACACTCTCCATCCGATCACGAGTCTAGTTGGAATCAACTCGTTGTCATCGTTTGGCACAACGGTTATTCCTCCCTTTTTAGGGACACAATGGATAGGACTCACCCAAGGGCTATCGGAAATAGGGTAAATCATTCCTGCGTCAAGGAGTTTAAGGACTTCCTTTTTGATGACGTCATGAATTTTGGGGTTCACCCTCCTTTGACATTGGATTACGGGCTTGTAATCCTCCTCCATTAAGATTTTGTGGGTACAAAATTTGGGATCGATTCCCTTAATTTCGGATAACTTCCACGCAATTGCCCCTTTGTGATCCTTAAGAACATCGACAAGTGCGGTTTTTTCATCATTTGAAAGTTCTTTCGCAATAATAACCGGCAACTTGTCACCCTCCTCCAAAAAGACATATTCGAGATGAGGAGGTAAATCTTTCAACTCGAGGATAGGTGGTTCCTCAATCGAAGATTTGGGCTCGATACTCATAACCTCCTCGGGTGGAGGAAATGGGAAATCATTAAGAAAATCCTTGATAATCGAGAAGTCCTCATCGTTTTCGAGGTCTTCGTTACAAGTACGTAGAACATCGAATTCTTGCAACGTAAAATCACCACCTTCAAATGGAGTGAAGTTTGGTGTCGAATTATCAAGAATAGGATCCAACATAGTGGGATTGCCACTAGTTTCATCATCACCAAAACCTAGAACTTCTTGTGAAAATTCCTCGCAAACCACGTCAATCATGTCAACGAGGTTAATGGTAGCAACGGAATAAACATGAGAAAGTTGAGAGTTTTGAGTTACGTTTATAACAAGTTCCTCGTCGTTGAAACGTAAGGTGATCTTTCTAGCATGAACATCGATCAAAGCCATAGACGTATCTAAAAATGAACGACCTAAAATGAGAGGAACTTGAGGATCCGTGGGGATATCGACAACGATAAAGTCTACGGGATAGTAGAACTTCCCTACTTTCACAAAAACGTCTTTCGCCAATCCACATGCGGGAATCGTGGAATGGTCGGCCAACTCGATAGACATTAGTGAAGGAGTAAGATTAGGAAGATTGAGCGACTTGAAGATTGCAAGTGGCATCACGTTAATGCTAGCACCAAGATCGGCCAAGGCATAGCACTCTTCCATATCTTGGATTGCACAAGGGATCAAAAATTTACCGGGATCACCGACTTTTTGAGGTATGCGATTAAGATAAACCGATGAACAACTAGACAATTGGTGCGATTTCTCCTTGTTGTTCAACATACTCTTAAAGTTAGCGGCAAATCGAGGCATCATGACCAAAGCATCGGCGAAACTCACATTAAAGTGCAAATCACGAAACATTTTCATAAAAAGCTCAAATTGGTAATTGTCGCGCTCTTGACGTTTCTCCTTCCTAAGTCTCGATGGATAGGGCAAAGGTGGTGTGGGTTAAGGCATAGGCATAGCCTTTGGAATCTCGGGTTCCAATGTTTGTAATGGGTCAACCGTAGGTGTGGCATGAGCGGTACTTCGTGGGATTGGGACATGCTCCTTTTCGACCACCACCTCGGGTTCTTCCTCAATTGCTTCCTCCGTAGGAGCAATTGGTTGAGGAGTCGGTTCCTTAAGTGTCTTACCACTACGTGTGGTAATCACTTTCATCTCACCCTTAGGGTTTGATACGGTGTTGCTAGGAAGACTACTCAAAGACGGTTTACACATTATTGCCTCAAACATAGACGAGATTTTATCTTCAAACATGGATTGCCTCTTTTCGGCTTTAATCATTTCTTGCTTAATCTCATGTTTCCCTTGTTCCATTTTTTGTTGGTTTTGTTGTAACCTTGTTACATTTCCTTCCATCTTGTTTGTGTGGATTTTAAGCTCATTAGCTAACTCATTTTTCAACTCTTTCTTCAGGTCGTTCTTGAACTCGGATCTTAGGCTAATGATTTCTCTTTGAATATTGTCAAACCTAGCATCGTTCCCATTAGCGTATTCAACAAATTCATTTGGAAGATCTTTCAATGTTGGCAAACTTTTGTTGTTGTTTTGAAAATCATTTTGATTTTTGTTTGAAACTTGATTATTAGCACCTTGATTCCCATAGTTTCCCTTGTTGTAATTGTTTTTGAAACCAACTTGATTCTTGCGATAGTTGTTGTTAGCATTTTGATTTGAACCAAAACCCGGTGGAGTCAATTGATTAGAGCGGGTTACTTGACCGTTTTGGTTGTATGTTCACGTGGCCGCGTAGGCGCTCGAAGTGTTACCACCGTTGGTAATGCACTCGGAGAAATCATGACCTCCACCACAATACATGCATGAAACCTCAACCGCTTTAGCCGTAGCGGGAGCACTTGGTTCTCCAACTTTAAACTCAATCAAAAGACCTTTAAGTTTATCAAAAATCTTGTTTTCCAAGTTCGCCTCAACTTGGCAAGCATCGATGGTAGTAGACAAAGAAGGTGAAGCCGAAGACGAAGCCTTACGAACACTCGATGTGTTACGAGGACTATACACCTTAGATCTATTCTCAATAATTAACAATGCTTCCTCGACCGTTTTACACAAAAAATTACCACCCGCGGCGGGCATTGAGATAATCCCTTTCATGATCATTAAGTCCATTGTAAAACGTGTCGATTTGATACAAGTCGGAAAAACCGTGATTAGGACATTCATGTAACATTTCCTTAAACTTATTCCAAGCCGTTGAAAAACTTTCATTAAACTCTTGTGAAAATGTTGAAATCTCGTTTTTCAAATGCGTAGTCTTAGAGTGCGGAAAAAATTGGTTCACAAATTTAGACACGAGATCCTTCCACGTCAATATAGAATTGGGTGGCTCTTTCTCCAACCAAATTTTAGCGGGCCCCGCTAAGAAATAAGGAAAAAGCATCATCTTAATTGAGTCATTCGAGACGTCCTTAAACTTGCAAGTGGCGGTAAGACGATTGAATTGGCGGATATGGTTGTGTGGATTGTCCTTCTCATCACCACGGAATTTTTTGTTTTGGATCATCGACAACAGACCCGTTTTCACCTCAAAATTCTCCGCAAGGATAGCGGGAATCACAATAGCCTCTCCATAACCCTCGGTGGGTGCTTGAAGTAACTCCATCATAGTTCGATTCGCCATGGTTGGTGCTTCTCTTACAATGGGTTCGTCAATAGGAGACTCCTCAATAGAAGGAGTGGTTGATTTATTCTTTCGTTTACGTGCACGTCTTGCTTGATTACGAGTTAGCATAAACGTCACGTACAACGAGGGGACGAGCAAAGAAGATTCTTTTTGGTGTTTTGTATTTTTCAATTTTTTTGTGGTTTTTGATTGTATTAACCTTTTTTGGATTTTGTGGAATGTATTAAGTAGACAAAAATCTACAAATCTCCTCCTTAATCAAATCTCTTAATTAAAGAAGCCTCAAGGAATGAAAACGATCACGTGAAGTGAACACCTTCGATGACTTTAGAACGTTGGTGGAACACCAAAACGTTCAAGAGGGTTTAATAAAATGAAACCAAGAAAATATATATGATACTTAGTAATACTTTGGGCGGCAAAACCCTCGATTAGCTCTCAAAATCAAATACTCACAAGCAAGCGGGGAAACGAGGCGGCGCGAAGCACTTAAAAGCCTTTTTCCTTAGGATATATTTTATAATATCCGCCTTATACCCACCTTATAGTTTGTATTTTTGAAAATTGAGCTTCACGAAAGTATTTATCTATTTTTGCCTTTTTCTTTGGTTTGAGATTCGAATACAATGATTGGGTAATGACCTCCCAAGTCAAGGTTGTGATTTCTCACATATTTGGAGTACTTGTGAATTTATTGTTCTACGTATACACTATAGTAACAGTATTCACACAAAAATCGAAAACCGATAATACGTATTAGTAGAGTGCTACTAATACAATTAGCTATTTATGGCTATATAAAAACAACAATTTTCAAATCAAAACACAACACGCCTCCCCGGCAGCGGCGCCAAAATGATGTAGTGGTTTTACTACTCTTTAGGAAAAGAGAGCAAATAGGGCAAGTAATGAATACGACGATTTAGGAAAACCGTGTATAAATGACCCTAAAATGAGTTCGTTCTCAAGAAGGCTTGGTGTGTGTGTTATGAATTGATTACTTTGTGATTATATTTGTGAGAAAGGAAAATAGAAAGGAGATAAGAAGAGAGTGACGGTTACGATGTCGAATTAAACTAAGACGAAAAAGGTGTACACGTAAAACCGTAAAAAGCACCAAAATTAAAATTTTACCCTAAAAATTCCTAAAAATCCACAAAAATATTCTAAGAGTTTACAAAAAATCCAAACTTGCCAAAACCTTTTAATTAATTAAATATTAACTTTTTAATGCTAATTAAAGCCCTAAAAATCAATATTAACTAATAAAAAGTCCCAATCAAGATCTTAAGTTTGTAAACCTTTAAAATAACCTAATTAAGCTAAAAGTATTTTCAAAATTTTAAAACCAATAAAAACTATTTTTAAACTATTAAAAAATATTAAAAGCTAATAAAACTTAAAATAATTCTAGAAAATAAATGAAAAACCCTAAAAATTTTAATTTTTAATAATAAAATAATATTAAAATATAAATAAAAATCCAAAAATCCTAAAAAAATTCTAAAAAGTTGCAAACTAGCTTAATTTAACCTAAATAACTCAGAAATGAACTTGAAATTACCTAAATACCCTTAATGGGCCTAATAAATGGGCTAAACCCAAAACAGATCCTTAATGTGCCAAATTTGAGCCCAAAATGAAAAAGTGCCCAAAATAAGCCAAAAAAGCACTACTTGACTCAAAATTTGATTTTAAACAACTTTTTCCAAAGGCCCAAAAGCTGAAAATGTGAAATAAGCAAGCTTATACCAAACAGCTTATTCTTAATGGGCTTTTTGGCCCATTAAGCTATAAGCTAATGTCATAAGCTCAAATTAGACACACAAGCTTCTTTTGTCCTAAATAAGACTTTTGTAAAAAGAAATTTGAAATAAGCCCAAGGAATAAGCCTGAAAATGCAATAAGCAATCTACAGAAAATGACAAAATAGTCGTTTTTGAGTTCTAGGCCACCCCAAGAGCTGATTCAAGTTTCTAAAGCTTTTAAATGACTTAAATAAGCTATTTCAAAAAAACGTTTTCAAATAAGCTGACTCAATAAGCTGGAAAAAGCAAATAAGCACTTATGAAAAAGTCAAATAAGTTGGTTTTCTAGCAAAAACTCAAAGTCAAAGTCCAATAAGCTCTAGTCTAATCAAATGGGTCAAATAATGAAGATCTATCACAAAAAATAAGTTTTTGCAGGTCTGGATAAGCTAAAATAGCTTATTGATAAGTTGAGTACAATTTAACACTAGCAGGGGCTAGTTTTGGGTGTTGAGCAGTGGGAACTTTTCCCGCTGCTTGACTTGTAGACTTTTTTGTCTTTAGTGAACTTTTTGGAGATTCAGATTACACAAAGGCACCCAATTGATCTTTGGATCAAAAGGAGTCAATCACAACAAAGAAATCACAACAAGAAACAGCCAATTTGTACAGTTAATTCAATAAAGCACCAGATCTAACATAGACTTAGAACAATAAGCAGTTTAGGTTCAAAAAGCACTTAGAGCACAATTCAGCCAGCCAAATTCAACCAAATGCATACACAAGCCATTATAAACTCAAATGAACAAGTCTAAACAGGTTTCATGCAATGATTCAAAGTATTAAGCAAGATTTAAGCTGGTGAATGTTACTGATGAACACTAACACATGCAATTTTCACTTTGCTGATGTATTTGACCAACAAGCCAGATTCAAACCTCCAAATCTATCAAGTATGTTATAATAATGATGTTTTAACAACTTTTAACCCTAAGCATGCACAAATACTAGATTTCACCAAAATCTTAGATTAAAAAGAGTTAGAACAAGCCAGATATAGCACAATGTTTGATTTTAAGGTTTAACCCCAAAAACTTGCACCAAACAACTCTCAACCAAGTGTATAGCAGATAACAACCACAAACAACACCTTCTAACAACACAATATCCAATTATGAACTCAAACAGGTAATCCCAAACACCCCTTTAACTTTTCAAATCAAATTTTAAACAAGAAAAAGTGTGATTCAGTTTACCAAATGATTAATCTAGCATATAAACAACATTATCATGCAAGATTAAGCATATTCAAGCCAAGAAAACAACAAGAACACCAGTAGAGCACAAATCCACAAAAAAAATCCAATATTTATCATATTTTCAAGGTTTTAAGACAAACCTCATGGATGTACATTGATGAGATGGCATTTATACATGATCTCATCGGTCTTTTCGGGCTTTAAATGCATAAAAAATGTCATAAAATACCATATATTGTGCTTGTATTTGTTTACTTGTGTATTTTAGGTATGGATATCGTGAAAAAGACAAAAGATCACAAGAAACAAGGAAAAATGGACACGAGAAACGAAGCCGTACAAAGAACCGGGCCCTAATTTATGATTTATCCAAGATTTATCCTTGAAGACTTCAAGATATGCAAGATTGATCATCAATAAATGAAGAAATGACACTTAAAACCCTTGTATATTCATAATTACAAGTTTGGTCCCTTAAGTTTGTCAAAATTACACAAAAGGTCCTTCTACTTTGAAGAAATGGCAAGTTTAGTCCCTCAACAATTCCAAATTGCCAATTATGGTCCCTCATGAAGTCAAAGCTATATTGAAGACCTTTGAAGATCAACAATGTCTAAGATCAATTTGGACAACATATAAGTTTTGTTGGCTGAACAACCCTCTGAAACCTTTTTCCAAAGTTTGGTGCCAAAATTGTCAAGTCATGAAAGTTATTAACAAAGGGATATAAGTTTTGTTGGCTGAAATACACGTTTTACATTATTTCCCAAAGAACAAGGACTGAAATGGCCAAAGTGAAACATTCAAACATGAAAATGCGCCAAACACATTTCCACTCCTACAAAAACGGATCAAAAAGTTTACTGTTCACCCCAAGAACCCAGTTACCACTTCACTTAAAACAAAGGGTAAAAACAAATTACCCAGCCACATGCTTGATTCACATGCCCAGAAACCTATCCCACACCAAAAACCCTCATCTCCATTCACCAAAGGGGTCCCACCCATTCACCCGTCCACCTATCACATCATACCTTACCCTCCAAGCTATCTGACGTGTCCAAATCAACAGCTAAGGATCCTTGCTTCATTCCAAAGCTAAAATGAACAGCCAAGATCAATTTGGACAACATATTCCATCAAAACAGTCTAGAAGACTCAAGTACATTTTAGGGAATTCAGTGCTAGGGTTTGTGAATAGTGTAAGCTTGGCATTTGCCTATAAAGGGAGACCTCAACATGTGAGAGTCCCTTTGTTCCAGATTTTAGCTTTTAAATCTTTGTAATTCCTTTTTATGAAATAAAGTTTGAATTTCTGAAAATTTTGAGTTCTTGTCTATTATTTATAAAAGTTGGTATTTGATAAGCTAAAATCTGAGTTCCATTTTATTGTTTAGACCTTCCTTAATCTTGTGGTTAAGGCACGTCTTGGTTTATAAGGTTTTCAAGGTTCAAAAACCTTGAAATCCTAGTTTCTGATTTTGGTTATTATTGTGTACTAACCCTTAGCCAAAAGCCTTAAGCTCCTTCAAGCTTGTTGACACCAAGCCTGGGAAGAGTTCTAAGCCTTTGGTTGAGTTGTTTGCTGATTTGTGTTGAAGATATATCATAATCAAAGCCTTGTTCTACTTTGAACATCAGCATGCTTTGATCTTCTTCTTTGAAGGACCTTGGTCTTGTTCTAGCTGTTGAACAAGGTCCAAGGAGCATAGCTGGCCCTCCTAGGATGTTGTGGAGGGCAGGTATAATCACTTGTTTAAGATTCCTCTAAATATTTCATGTTACTGCCTGTTTTGGATTTGGTGCTTTGATTTTGTGTTTGATTCTGTTAGTTGTCACCTAGGAAGTGTTTTTGATCATTAAAATCAGTAGGTTATTAGTTAAAATCACAAGTTACTTTGTTAAGTAGTTGATTAAGGGGTGTTTGGGTTAACTGCATGAATTGGATTTGTGGTTTGTTAAGAGCTGGTTTTGTGATTGCAAGTGTTAGTATCTGTTTATTTGGTGCTATTGTTCATCTATTTGCAGGTTTTAAGGTTTGAAACACATAGATTCATAAAATAGGTCATAAAATCATGTTTACTTGGTGAATTTAACTAAAGTTTAGGAGACACCTAGATCTAATCATAGACTAGGGTTAAAAAGTGTTAAATCTAGGTTAACTACACCAGGGAAGTAGGATTTGAGGCTTGAATTTGGATCTAGTGTCAATTAGATCAGCAAAGAGTTAGTGTTCATCAATTGCATGTTAGTGTTCATCAGTAACCTTCATTTGCTTATTTCTGTTTATTTACTTTGATTCAGTGTTTGAATTGAGTTTGTTTGTGCTTATTTAGAGTTTATATAGCTTGTGTATGCATCCTATTGAGTTTGGTTGGCTTATTCAGTCTTAATCTGCTTATTAAGTGCATAACTGCTTATTTCCATGTCTGGGCCATATCTGGTACCTGTTTGATTGATTCTAGCTTATTGTGTGAACGAAATTGTGATTTTCTTGTTGCTATTGACTCCTTGTGATTCACTGATCACAAGGGTGCCTTTGTTTCTAATTTAATCCAACTAAATCTCTCTAAAAAGCTTGGTCAAATAGTCAAGCAGTGGGAACTCCTTTCCCCTGCTAGTTACCACTGCTAGTGTTAATTGAGTGTCAGCTTATCAATAAGCTATAATAGCTTATTTTAACCAGCAACAACTTGGATTTTGTAATAGGTGCTCATTATTTGACCCATTTGTTCATACTAGAGCATTTGGTGGGTTGACTTTAGGGTTTGACTAGAAAACCAACTTAATTGACTTTTTCATAAGTGCTTATTGGCTTATTCTGGCTTATTGGTTTAGCTTATTGGAATTTTGTTGATTGTTTTGGCTTATTGAGTCCATTTATCATATTTTGTAAGTTGAATCAAGTCCTGAGGTGCCTTATTTCTCAAAAACGACTATTTTGTCTTTTAGTGAAATATTACTTTGCTTATTTCTGGCTTATTGAGTGGGCTTTTTCAAATGACAGATCTCTTAAGCATCCCAAAAGAAGGTTTTGTGTCAAATTAGAGCTTATGGCATTAGCTTATTTCTTAATGGGCTTATTGGCCCAATAAGGATAAGCTGTTTGCTTATTAAGCTGTGATAAGCTCACTTTCAGCTTTTGGGCCTTCAGAGTTTTGTGTTTAGAATTAAATTTTGAGTCAGATTGGGCTTTTCCAAGTTAATTGGGCCAGGTTTGACTTTTTGGGCCCAAAAGCCCATTTGGTTTGACTGTTTTGGGTTTTGGCTCATTTGGAGGCCCAATAGGGGTATTCTGGTCATTTCACTTTGATTTTCTGTTTATTTAGGTTAAAATAATCTAGTTTGCAAGTTTTTAGAATTTTTTATAATTTTTGGATTTTTATTATTATTTTAATATTATTTTATTATTATTTTTCAAAATTCACATTTTTCCACTTTTTATATTTTTCTTAGCTTAAATACATTAAAATAGGAATTTAGCAACTTTTAGAATAATTTTATCACTTTTAGTTTAATTTTTATAATTATTTTAAGTTTTATTAGTTTTTAAATCATTTTAAATAGTTTTTCTTAGTCTAAAAATTTCTAAAAAGAGTTTATAACCTTTTTAGGTCATTTTAGAGGTTTACCAATTGGAAAATCTTTGTTTGGGCTTTTTGATAATTTATTTGATTTTTAGGGCTTTAATTAGCATTTAAAAATTGAATATTTAATTATTTAAAAGTTTTGATCATTGGTAAACTCTTAGTTTATTTATTTTGATTTTTGGTGAATTTTTGGTAATTTTAAGAATTAATTTTTATTTTTGTAGTTTTTACGGTTTTACGTTTTTTTCGTCGTAATAGTAATTTCACGTCTTCGTCATTCTCTTTTCTCATCCCTTTCTAAACTATTATTAATCTCAAACATCTTACAAGTTTTTCACACACATATACCTCCTTGGGAAACGAACTTTCACCTTTGGGTCATTAGTGCTTGATTTTCCTAAATCATCACTTAATACTTACCGCTTTTACGCTCCTTTTCCTAAAGGACGTATTTTACGCATTTTACGTCAATCATTTTGGCGCCGCTACCGGAGAGGTGTGTCGTGATTAATTTGCATTGTTGTTTTTAATATTAACCATATATAGTATTTGTATTAGTAGAACTCTACTAATACGTATTATCGGTTTTCTTGGTTTTTCTTGTGAAATTATTATTAATATATTGTATTAAGTATCACAACTAATATACAATATCTCCAAAAGTGTGAAAACACAACCTCAATTGGGATTTCATCTCCTAATTATTGTATTCGAATCTCAAACAAAAAGAAAAGGCAAAAATAGATAAATACTTTCGTGAAGCTCGATTTTGAAGAATGCGAACTATAAGGTGGGTATAAGGCGTGTATTATAAAATATACCCTAAGGAAAAAGGCTCTTAAGTGCTTCACGCCGCCTCGTTTCCCCGCTTGCTTGTGAGTATTTTGAGATTGAAGGCTAATCGAGGGTTTTGCCGCCCAAAGTATTATTACGTATAATATATTTGCTTGGTTTCTTTGTGATTAAACCCTCTTGAACAAATTGGTTTTCACCAAAGTTCTAAAGTCATTCGAAGGCGTCCACTCCACGTGATCGTTTTCATTCCTTTGAGGCTTCTTTAATCAAGAGTTTGATTCGAGGAGAGATTTTGTAGATTGTTGTCTACGAAGATACACCAAAATCCAAAAAAAAAATTAAAAACAATCAAAAACACAAAAAAAAATTGAAAATTCACAAAACACCCAAAAAAAAAAATTGAAAATTGAAGAACAAACTCCAATTGTTGAACCTATTGTAGAACAAGAAGTCGTCATAGCTAATCGTACTATGATGGAGTTGCTACAAGCACCCACCGAGGGTTTTGGAGAGGCCATTGTGATTCCCGCTATCCTTGCGGAGAATTTCGAGATTAAGACGGGTTTAATGTCAATGTTGCAAGCTAATAAGTTTCGAGGTCATGAGAAAGACAACCCGCATTATCACATTAGGAATTTTAATCGTCTCACCGCTACTAGCAAGTTTAAGGATGTTCCACATGACGCCATTAAGATGATGTTGTTTCCATACTCGTTAGATGGAACCGCTAAAATTTGGCTTGAGAAAGAACCGCCAAATTCGATTTTGACATGGGGTGATCTCGTTTCTAAGTTTGTGAACAAGTTTTTTCCACCATCTAAAACAATACATTTGAAAAATGAGATTTCACGATTTATGCAAAGAAATAATGAAAGTTTTTCAATGGCATGGGAACGCTTTAAAGAGATGTTACATGAATTTCCACACCATGATTTTTCGGAATTACATCAAGTTGATACTTTTTATAATGGGCTTAATGATCATGAACGAGATTATTTGAATGCCGCCGCGGTGGTAATTTTTTGTGCAAAACGATCGATGAAGCTTTAAAGATTATCGAGAATAGATCTAAGGTTTATAGCCCTCGTAACACACCGAGTGTTGCCAATTTGGGTTCGTCATCGTCGTCATCGTCTCGTAGCATTAATGCCTTACATGATGAAGCTAATGAGGAAAATCGGTTTTTCGATAGATTTGCTAATCTTATGTCCCGTTGGAAAGCTCAAGAAGCTTCAATTTCCGCTTCGGTTAAAGCGGTTGCTAAGAGTTGTATGTCTTGTGGTGGAGCTCATGATCTTTCCGAGTGCATTACCGCGGATGGTAACACTTCGAGTGCTTACGTAGCAACGGGAACTTATAACCAAAACGACCAAGGTTCTCATCCAAATCAAGCTCCACCAAATCAAAATGCTAATAATTATCGAAACAACAACCAAGGTGGTAATTACCAAGGCAATTCACGTAACTACAACAAAGGGAATTATCAAAATGGGAATGGACAAGTTTCAAATCAAAACCAAAACCATGATTTTCAAAACACTACACAAGGTTTTCAAAATGCTCACACTAAAAATCTTCAAGGAGAATTTTTGGATTATGCTAAAGCAAATGATGCTAAATTTGATAACATGCAACGTGAGATGATTAGCTTAAGATCCGAGTTGAAAAACGAGCTTAAAAACGAACTTGCTAATGAACTTAAAAATCATGCCAATAAAATGGAAGGAAATGTTCTACGTCTTCAACAAAATCAACAAAAGATGGAATTAGGACAACATGAGATTAAGCAAGAGTTGTTAAAAGCGGATGCTAGGCAATAAATATTTGAGGACCGAATGGCTAAAATGTTTGAAGCAATCATGTGTAAACCCTCTTCCTCGGGTGGTCTTCCTAGTGATACCATTGCAAACCCAAAGGGAGAAATGAAGGTTATTACTACACGAAGTGGTAAAACTTTCAAAGAACCAATCTCTCGTCCAAGTACTTCTACGGAGAAGGAAATCGAGAAAGAACCCGAGGTGATGGTAGAAAAGGAGCACGTTACAATCCCATGAAGTACCGCTCAAACCACACCTACGGTTGAACCAATACCAATTATGGAACCCGAGATTCCAAGGCCGTTGCCTAATGTCCAACCCACACCACCTTTACCCTACCCTTCGAGACGAAACAAAGAGAAAATGCAAGAACGTAACAAACAACAAATCGAGTTTTTTTATTAAGATGTTTCAACAAGTGCATTTTGATGTGAGTTTAGCCGACGCGTTGTTATATATGCCTCGTTTCGCTTCCACTTTTAAAAGTATGATGAGCGATAAGGAAAAGCTTTCAAAGCTTGCCAATTGTTCTTCGGTTTATCTTAACCGCATATCGGAAAAATTTGGTGACCCCGGAAAGTTTCTCATTCCTTGTGATATACAATATATGAAAGAATGCCTCGCCTTGGCCGATCTTGGTGCGAGCATTAATTTGATGCCATTTTCCATTTGGAAATCGCTTTCGCTTCCGGCTCTTATTCCTTCGAACATGTCTATCGAGATGGCCGATCATTCTACGATTTTAGCATGTGGAGTAGCCGAAGATGTTTTCGTGAAAGTGGGGAAGTTCTACTATCCCGTTGATTTTATAGTAGTTGACATCCCCGCGGATCCTCAAGTTCCTCTAATTTTGGGTCGTTCATTTTTAGACACCTTGAGATCGCTTATCGACGTTCATGCAAGGACTATTACTTTGAGATTCAACGAAGAGGAACTTGTTATAAACGCTACTCAAAACTCGAAACCTTCTCATGTTTATGCAATCGCTACCATCAATCACATTGACATCGTTGATGTGGTTTGCGATGAGTTTTCACAAGAAGTGTTAGGTTTTTGCGATAACTCGTCAAGTGGCAATCCCACTATTATGGATCCGATTCTTGCTAATTCCACACCAAATCTCACTCCATTCTAAGGAGGCGATCTCACTTCAAATGAAATCGACAATGAAGATGAAGTGTTGATTAGTGATGATACTTCTATTCCACCATTTCTTTCGCCGATGGGAGTTATGAGTGTTGAACCAAAGTCTTCAATCGAGGAACCACCTATCCTTGAAATAAAAGATCTTCCATCTCACCTTGAATACGCATTCTTGGAAGGTGATGACAAGTTGCCGGTTATTATTGCAAAAGGACTTGCTAATGATGAAAAAACCGAACTCTTGAAAGTTCTTAAAGCTCATAAAGGGGCAATTGCGTGGAAAATTTCCGACATTAAGGGTATTGACCCAAAATTTTATACTCACAAGATTTTAATGGAGGAGGACTACAAACCCGCAATTCAAAGTCAAAGAAGGGTGAATCCCAAAATTCACGATGTCATTAAAAAGGAGGTTCTTAAACTTCTTGACGCGGGAATGATTTATCCTATCTCTGATAGCCCATGGGTGAGCCCAATCCATTGTGTCCCTAAAAAGGGAGGAATGACCGTTGTGCCTAATGAAAACAACGAGTTAATTCCCACTCGTGTTGTTACCGGTTGGAGGGTGTGTATTGACTACCGAAAGTTAAATGACACCACTCGTAAAGACCACTTTCCTTTTCCCTTCATGGATCAAATGTTGGAGCGACTCGCGGGAAATGAATTCTATTGCTTTTTAGATGGTTTTTCCGGTTACTTTCAAATCCCTATCGACCCTCGTGATCAAGAGAAGACTACGTTTACGTGTCCTTATGGAACGTTTGCTTATGGTAGGATGCCTTTCGGACTTTGTAATGCACCGGGTACGTTTCAACGGTGTATGATGGCGATTTTTCACGATATGATCGAGAAGTCGATGGAAGTGTTTATGGATGACTTTTCGGTATTTGGCAATTCATTCACGTCATGTTTATCTAATCTCGAGAAAATGTTAAAACGTTGTGAAGAAACCAGTCTTGTGCTTAATTGGGAAAAATGTCATTTCATGTGTAAACAAGGAATCGTCTTAGGACATAAGGTGTCGAAAGCGAGGATTGAGGTCGATAAAGCTAAGGTAGACGTCATCGCCAAGTTACCTCATCCCAAAACCGTTAAGGGAGTTAGGAGTTTCCTAGGCCACACGGGCTTTTATCGTCGTTTCATCAAGGACTTTTCGAAAATCTCTCGACCTATGACACACCTTCTCGAGAAGGAGGCTCCTTTTAATTTCAATGAGGATTGTGTTAGAGCTTTCGAAACTCTTAAAAGGAAACTTACCGAAGCTCCCATTCTTGTTGCTCCTAATGGGAATTACCATTTGAAATCATGTACGATGCAAGTGATTATGCTATAGGGGCCGTCTTAGGGCAACGTTATGACAAACACTTCCGTCCTATCCACTATGCTAGTAAGACGATGACCGAGGTTCAATTAAAGTACCCCACAACGGAAAAGGAATTCCTTGCCGTGGTCTATGATTTTGAGAAATTCCGACCATATCTCGTCTTAACTAAAAGCATCGTGTATACCGACCATTCGGCTATCAAGTATCTCTTAGCTAAGCAAGATGCTAAGCCGAGATTGCTTCGTTGGATGCTCCTCCTCCAAGAATTTGATGTCACCGTGCTTGACAAAAAAGGAGCCGAGAATCTAGCGGCCGATCATCTCTCTCGTCTAGAAGATCCTCACAAAGATGTTTTCGAGAACAAGGAAATTACCGAAACATTTCCTCTCGAGACTCTCGGTGTAGTGAATTCTAAAGACACCACCTCATGGTTTGCCGACATTGCAAATTACCATGCGGGCAACTTCATAATCAAGGGTATGACGACACAACAAAAGCGAAAATTCTTTCGTGACGTCAAGTTCTATTTTTGGGACGACCCTTATCTCTTTCGAGTTTGTGCGGATCAACTCGTTCGACGTTGTGTTTTTGGTGTCGAAGCTTCTAACATCCTTAGAGTTTGTCACGAGGGACCCACGGGTGGTCACCACGGTGCTAATCTCACGGCTAAGAAAGTGTTTGATGCCGGCTTCTTTTGGCCTTCTATCTATCGTGATGCACACGCACTTGTGAAGTCGTGTGATTCGTGACAACGTCAAGGAAAATCGTCTCAACGTGATGAAATGCCGCAAAACACACTTCAAGTGTGTGAGATTTTCGACATATGGGGAATAGACTTTATGGGACCGTTCCCATCGTCTCATGGCAACAAATATATCCTCGTCGCGGTGGACTACCTTTCTAAATGGGTGGAAGCTAAGGCTTTACCTACTAATGATGCTCGTGTGGTAGTGAAGTTTTTGAAGCAACTATTCTCTCGGTTCGGAACCCCTCGTGCTATTATAAGCGATCGTGGAACCCATTTTTGTAATGACCAATTCGAAAAAGTCTTAAAGAAATATGGAGTTACTCATCGTCTTTCTACGGCTTATCACCCGCAAACGAGTGGTCAAGTAGAGGTTTCGAACCGAGCTTTGAAGAGGATTTTAGAAAGGTCGATTGAAGAAAACCGTGCTTCATGGTCCGACAAACTCGATGACGCTTTATGGGCCTTTAGGACCGCTAATAAGACACCTATCGGTTGCACTCCTTATAAGTTAGTCTATGGGAAGAATTGTCATTTGCCCATTAAATTGGAGCATAAGGCATATTGGGCCGTTAAGCATGCAAACTTTGACTTGAAGACCGCGGGAGATCACCAGAAAATACAATTGAATGAACTGGATGAATTAAGAGAGAATGCTTATGAAAATTCATTGATTTTTAAAGAGAAAACTAAAAAGTTTTATGATTCAAAGATTAAAAACCGTGTTTTTAACGTTGGTGATCAAGTGTTACTTTTTAACTCAAGACTTAAGATATTTTCCGGAAAATTGAAATCTCGTTGGTCGGGTCCGTTCACCATTACACAAGTGTTTCCTTATGGGACCATCGAGCTAGCTCAAGATGATGGTCCCAACTTCAAGGTGAATGGACATAGGCTTAAGCACTACTTTGGTGGGGAAATTCCTTCAATGGTTGACCTCGACCAAGTCACCTTACCCAATGATAATTAGCATTGAGGGGATCGAGTCGAGCTCATGACTCGGTAATAAAAAACGAGGTGCCTCGTGGGGGAGATCCCATGCTTATCCTTATTGCTTACTATTCACTAATAAGGGGACTTGTACCCTTCCAACTCGTTGTCTCGTGGTTGTTTGTGATTGTGTTATCTAGATAATCATCATCTATGATTGAAGACTCTCGTGTTCGTTTACGTGAGCCTCCATCGTTTGCTTGAAGAAGCTTTTCACGAATCCATGACATATCCTTTATTGTTCTAACAATTATCTTTTAGCATACTTAATAAACGGCTTTAGATATATTGTTGATCACCCTTTCCATGCTAGATCCTAAGCATTTGATTCTTCGTCTCTAGTATGGGGGTGCTCCACCTTTAGACTCGAAACATTGAGGACAATGTTTACTTTTAGTATGGGGGGTGAATAGGTACTTGCTTTGCTACGCCCTCACGTGCTCGAATTTTCATATGTTTTGTTTGTTGCTAATAAGGCTAAAAATGGCCCAAATTTTAAATTTTTCCTAGTTTACATAAGTGTTTTTAAGACACGAATGTATATTTTCTGTTGGGTAGAATAAGAGCTAATTTTTGACTTGATGGGCATTTGGAGCCCTTTACATTCCTTAACCCGCTCAATTCAAGTTTTGCTAGACTTTTATATAGGGAACTTTAAAACGCGAAAGTCTTAGCTCATTCGGGTTAAGAACAAGAACTTTTCGCAAGTTCCTATAATTGATCCTAGAAAGTCACTTATCAAGGGAACTATAAAACGCATTCTCTAAACTTGAAAAAGTCCAAGAAAGTGCAAGATCCTATAGGTGGCTTGAAAACCCAAAACTTTGATTTGATATAGTCTTAATGAAAGCTAATCCAAATTTGGCTTAATTTTGACTTGCATGGCTAAGTATTCACGAGTCTCTTTAATTAGAGGTCTTTATAGAGAAATGATAGAGTTAGACAAGTGATCATGCTAAACGTAGAACATAAAAATGTTCTTTCATAAACTCATATGTCTTTAGTTGTGGCTTTTTATTCCCATAAGATCAATGCATTAGGAATAAACAATAATTGCAATAATTAAGGTCGTACGATTTAAAAGGTTACCTAGCTTCTAGCCCAAGATCGTTTAAAAGTTGCTCGGGTTGAATAGAGTTCATAGCCAAGGCATAACTTATTGAAGCGGGATGCGAAGATTGGTGAAGATCTAAAAAGGCCCTAACAAGGCATGATGAGCTCTATTTTGTTGCTAAAGATCCAAGATGATGTGAAGTATCATTGTTCCAAAATCAATATGAAGGATCGAGACACACGACGAAAAGCAATTACTCCCCTAAAGATCATGGAGAAAGTCTATCCAAAAAGACCCTTACAAGGTATGAGGATAAATATATCCAAGTCCGAAAAGGAGGCGGATCGTTGTATATCAAAATCCAAAGTAAGGATTGAAGAAAAATGATGAAGTCGTGGTCCAAATATGAAGAATCTCTCAAAAATGTCAAGTGAAGAAATTCCAAATATATGAAGAGAAGACCATAATTTCAAGAACGTCTTCCCAAGATTTAGAGTATGAAGTACATGCCAAATATCGGTCCGAGAAAGGTCTCAAATCGTGAAACGAGTTATGCCAAGATATGAACTTAAGGAGATACACGAGAAGCCGTTTTAAAAGATTTTGTCCTTCGGCTAACTATCGATTAAATCATGCTACTTTGCTTTCGGACTAATAAATACTCAAATAAGTCAATATGAATCACTTGTGATCCATGACAAATTAGTTAAAAAGGCTAGTAACCCATTTCCTTTCATAATAACTAGGATTGCGGGGAGAAAAAGTATTACACAATTTGGACGTATGAGTAGTGTTAGCATTGTCACTTGTACCAACAATGATCTTGTTTTCACTTAGCATGGAATGTATGACAATCAAGGATGACGAAGTTTACTCTAAGGGACATTTGCTTGTTTCTATTCTTTAACCCTAAAAGTCACTTTCGTGATGAAAATCATACATTATGTCTTTACACATCTTCGTAGTATGTTGCAAGTCTTTTACTTTTCAATAAAGGTTAATAAAATTTGAACTTTCGTGATGCTTAGATACTATATTCTAGCATTGCATGAGGGCACGGCAATGGCTTAGTATGGGGGAGTGATGAGATGGCATTTATACATGATCTCATCGGTCTTTTCAGGCTTTAAATGCATAAAGAATGTCATAAAATACCATATATTGTGCTTGTATTTGTTTACTTGTGTATTTTAGGTATGGATATCGTGAAAAAGACAAAAGATCACAAGAAACAAGGAAAAACAGACACGAGAAACGAAGCCGTACAAAGAACCGGGCCCTAATTCATGATTTATCCAAGATTTTTCCTTGAAGACTTCAAGATATGCAAGATTGATCCTCAATAAATGAAGAAATGACACTTAAAACCCTTGTATATTCATAATTACAAGTTTGGTCCCTTAAGTTTGTCAAAATTACACAAAAGGTCCTTCTACTTTGAAGAAATGGCAAGTTTAGTCCCTCAACAATTCCAAATTGCCAATTATGGTCCCTCATGAAGTCAAAGCTATATTGAAGACCTTTGAAGATCAACAATGTCCAAGATCAGCCCTTGAATTATCTCAAAATGGCAAAAACAACCCTTTGAAACCTTTTTCCAAAGTTTGGTGCCAAAATTGTCAAGTCATGAAAGTTATGAACAAAGGGATATAAGTTTTGTTGGCTGAAATACACGTTTTACATTATTTCCCAAAGAACAAGGACTGAAATGGCCAAAGTGAAACATTCAAACATGAAAATGCGCCAAACACATTTCCACTCCTACAAAAACGGATCAAAAAGTTTACTATTCACCCCAAGAACCTAGTTACCACTTCACTTAAAACAAAGGGTAAAAACAAATTACCCAGGCACATGCTTGATTCACATGCCCAGAAACCTATCCCACACCAAAAACCCTCATCTCCACTCACCAAAGGGGTCCCACCCATTCACCCGTCCACCTATCACATCATACCTTACCCTCCAAGTTATCTGACGTGTCCAAATCAACAGCTAAGGATCCTTGCTTCATTCCAAAGCTAAAATGAACAGCCAAGATCAATTTGGACAACACATTCCATCAAAAAGTCTAGAAGACTCAAGGACATTTTATGGAATTCAGTGCTAGGGTTTGTGAATAGTGTAAGCTTGGCATTTGCCTATAAAAGGAGAGCTCAACATGTGAGAGTCCCTTTGTTCCAGATTTTGGCTTTTAAATCTTTGTAATTCCTTTTTATGAAATAAAGTTTGAATTTCTGAAAATTTTGAGTTCTTGTCTGTTATTTATAAAAGTTGGTATTTGATAAGCTAAAATCTGAGTTCCATTTGATTGTTTAGACCTTCCTTAATCTTGTGGTTAAGGCACGTCTTGGTTTATAAGGTTTTCAAGGTTTAAAAACCTTGAAATCCTAGTTTCTGATTTTGGTTATTATTGTGTACTAACCCTTAGCCAAAAGCCTTAAGCTCCTTCAAGCTTGTTGACACCAAGCCTGGGAAGAGTTATAAGCCTTTGGTTGAGTTGTTTGCTGATTTGTGTTGAAGATATATCATAATCAAAGCCTTGTTCTACTTTGAACATCAGCAGGCTTTGATCTTCTTCTTTGAAGGACCTTGGTCTTGTTCTAGCTGTTGAACAAGGTCCAAGGAGCATAGCTGGCCCTCCTAGGATGTTGTGGAGGGCAGGTATAATCACTTGTTTAAGATTCCTCTAAATATTTCATGTTACTGCCTGTTTTGGATTTGGTGCTTTGATTTTGTGTTCTTGTGTTTAGGCTGGTGATTTTTGTGTTTGATTATGTTAGTTGTCACCTAGGAAGTGTTTTTGATCCTTAAAATCAGTAGGTTATTAGTTAAAATCACAAGTTACTTTGTTAAGTAGTTGATTAAGGGGTGTTTGGGTTAACTGCATGAATTGGATTTGTGGTTTGTTAAGAGCTGGTTTTGTGATTGCAAGTGTTAGTATCTGTTTATTTGGTGCTACTGTTCATCTGTTTGCAGGTTTTAAGGTTTGAAACACATAGATTCAAATAGGTCATAAAATCTTGTTTACTTGGTGAATTTGACTGAAATTTAGGGGACACCTAGATCTAATCATAGACTAGGGTTAACAAGTGTTAAATCTAGGTTAACTAAACCAGGGAAGTAGGATTTGAGGCTTGAATTTGGATCTAGTGTCAATTAGATCAGCAAAGAGTTAGTGTTCATCATTTGCATGTTAGTGTTCATCAGTAACCTTCATTTGCTTATTTCTGTTTATTTACTTTGATTCAGTGTTTGAATTGAGTTTGTTTGTGCTTATTTAGAGTTTATATAGCTTGTGTATGCATCCTATTGAGTTTGGTTGGCTTATTTAGTGTTAATCTGCTTATTAAGTGCATAACTGCTTATTTCCATGTCTGGGCCATATCTGGTAACTGTTTGATTGATTCTAGCTTATTGTGTGAACCAAATTGTGATTTTCTTGTTGCTATTGACTCCTTGTGATTCACTGATCACAAGGGTGCCTTTGTTTCTAATTGAATCCAACTAAATCTCTCTAAAAAGCTTGGTCAAATAGTCAAGCAGTGGGAACTCCTTTCCCCTGCTAGTTACCACTGCTAGTGTTAATTGAGTGTCAGCTTATCAATAAGATATAATAGCTTATTTTAACCAGCAACAACTTGGATTTTGTAATAGGTTCTCATTATTTGACCCATTTGTTCATACTGGAGCATTTGGTGGGTTGACTTTAGGGTTTGACTAGAAAACCAACTTAATTGACTTTTTCATAAGTGCTTATTGGCTTATTCTGGCTTATTGGTTTAGCTTATTGGAATTATGTTGATTGTTTTGGCTTATTGAGTCCATTTTTCACATTTTGCAAGTTGAATCAAGTCCTGAGGTGCCTTATTTCTCAAAAACGACTATTTTGTCTTTTAGTGAAATATTACTTTGCTTATTTCTGGCTTATTGAGTGTGCTTTTTCAAAATTTCTTTTGACAGATCTCTTAAGCATCCCAAAATAAGGTTGTGTGTCAAATTAGAGCTTATGGCATTAGCTTATTTCTTAATGGGCTTATTGGCCCAATAAGGATAAGTTGTTTGCTTATTAAGCTGTGATAAGCTCGCTTTCAGCTTTTGGGCCTTCAGAGTTTTGTGTTTTGAATTAAATTTTGAGTCAGATTGGGCTTTTCCAAGTTAATTGGGCCAGGTTTGACTTTTTGGGCCCAAAAGCCCATTTGGTTTGACTGTTTTGGGTTTTGGCCCATTTGGAGGCCCAATAGGGGTATTCTGGTCATTTCACTTTGATTTTCTGTTTATTTAGGTTAATATAATCTAGTTTGCAAGTTTTTAGAATTTTTTTATAATTTTTGGATTTTTATTATTATTTTAATATTATTTTATTATTATTTTTCAAAATTCACATTTTTCCACTTTTTATATTTTTCTTAGCTTAAATTCATTAAAATAGGAATTTAGCAACTTTTCGAATAATTTTATCACTTTTAGTTTAATTTTTATAATTATTTTAAGTTTTATTAGTTTTTAAATCATTTTAAATAGTTTTTCTTAGTTTAAAAATTTCTAAAAATAGTTTATAATCTTTTTAGGTCATTTAGAGGTTTACCAATTGGAAAATCTTTGTTTGGGCTTTTTGATAATTTGTTTGATTTTTAGGGCTTTAATTAGTATTTAAAAATTGAATATTTAATTATCTAAAAGGTTTGAAAAAGTTTTGATCATTGATAAACTCTTAGTTTATTTATTTTGATTTTTGGTGAATTTTTGGTAATTTTTAGAATTAATTTTTATTTTTGTAGTTTTTACGGTTTTACGTTTTTTTCGTCGTAATAGTAATTTCACGTCTTCGTCATTCTCTTTTCTCATCCCCTTCTAAACCATTATTAATCTCAAACATCTTACAAGTTTTTCACACACATATACCTCATTGGGAAACGAACTTTCACCTTTGGGTCATTAGTGCTTGATTTTCCTAAATCATCACTTAATACTTACCGCTTTTACGCTCCTTTTCCTAAAGGACGTATTTTACGCCAATCATACATCCACACCCACGAATGTTATAGCTTATGTGCTAGAAAGAACAAGCACAAGCTTCCAATAACACCCCTGCTAAGATTCAACAAAGTTAGAAGCAAAAATCAAAAACAGAAAGGTGACTTTTTGGAAAATAAACTTGATTAATGCAACTTCTTGTACCCACTCTTGATTATCCCCAAGATATGAACTTCACAACACCTTAATATCACAATTAGGATGCTATGATCAGCTTATATCCCAAGAATTCCAAGATGTACCAAGAAAACTTAGCAAAATATCAAGTTTCAGTCCAATGTGTAATTTCTTACACAAGGTTTAAAAAACGTTTTTAGGTTCAATTTCAGTTAACATATAACGATAACAAGCTAAGAATTAAGTGGCACTTGGTCTTTCTTCAACAAACTTAACACAATTTCATAAAACTGAAAAGAGGATTTACAAGTTGTTGAACAAGGAAAAACCAAAAGCAGCTGAAATGTAAAGAGCTAAGGCCTTTATATAGGCATACAATGAACTACTAAGTGCATAAAAAACGTAAACCCTAGCATGGAGAATCCCTGAAATGCCCTTGTAGCTCTTGAAGAATCATGTGACTGAATTTGTTGTTTTGTGGAGGTGGCATGTGTGAAAAGTAATCAAAGGGTGTGTAACAAGCTTAGGATGTAAGCTTTATTCTCAAACGTTGGATTGCTGTCACCCTTTTGGCAGTATGCATAAACTTGTAGTAGGGGAGTCACAAGGAGACAAATGGGGTGATGAGGTGTCATGTTTAAGGTGTGGGATGTGTTTAAGGGATGGTTAATCACCATTCTGGAGCAGATTAACTTTTAATTCATAACAAGTAAAAAATCCCCAAATTGGATTATGAACATCAAGAACAGGTGTTTAATCTGTTTTGGGTTTGGATTATGTTTAAAAAGTTGTTTTAGGTGCCAAGATTAAATTAATCTTAAACTGGGTTAAGTGGGATGTGAGGTGGCATGAGGGAGGGTTTTGATTGGTTGATAGTGTGAGTGAGACACATGGCAGGCTAGGATTGGTCTAGGTAAGTATTGTTGTCTGCCCCATTTAACCCCTTATATTTATTAAACCTTTCACTTGCAAATAAATTCGTCCAAACTCCATTTCCTTTGTATTTAAAGTTTACTTTTTCACACTTTTGCCCCAAAATGTTTTGCAAAGTATTTTCAGGGGTATTTCTTGCCATTTTGTGATTCTTGAAGGGCTTTTTTGGCATTTTGTTGATGGATTATGGTCTTAACTTGTATGATTGGCATTTTGGAGGACTGAAATTGCCAAGTCTTCATTTATGAGGGACCATTCTTGCCAAATGTTGAAAGTCAAGGGTCCTTTTGGTAATTTTGGGATTTTCAAAGGACCAAACTTGTAATTTCTTATACATTGAAGGACTTCATGATATATTTGACTTTGTGGAGGGTAATGGTTGGCAATTTAGCTTTGTTGAGGGGCTAAACTTGTCAATTCTTCAAAGTGGAGGGCCCTTTTTGCAATATTGACAAACTTTAGGGACGAAACTTGTAATTATGAAGATACAAGGGTATAAAGTGTCAATTCTTCCATATTGGAGGACCCTTCTTCATAAATCTTCAAGTCTTCAAGGGTTTTTCTTAGGAAAACTTCATTAGGGCTTGGTTCAATGTGCGGCTTCGTTTCCCGTGTTCGTTTTTGCATGATTCTTGTGATCTTTTGTCATTTTCTCAATATCCGTACCTAAAATACACAAGCAACAAACACAAGCATATATTTGGGTATTTTGATATTTTTAATGCATTTTAAGCCCTATTTAGACGATGAGACTATATATAAAAGCAGTCTCATCAAAACCAAAAACGACACTAATCCAAACTTGATTTTTATTTTGGCACCTAATACACACACCTCCTTCGAGAACGAACTCGCACTTATTCGCTTTTACGGTTTTTAATTAAATCGTAACGCTTAATACTTTCCACATATACGTTGTTTTCCTAAACGCGTATCACTACATCTATCATTTTGGCGCCGCTGCCGGGGAGGTGTTTTTAGTGTCATATTAGATATCGTGTTTGTGTGAGTAGTGCGTTTTTGCTTTTCATTTTTAGAAAGCGTAAATATCGTACATACTCCTTTTTTATTTTACTACTATATTATAGAATATCCAAATAATCGTGTTTAGTTTTTCTAAACTTAACACACAACAATCCTTTTACTATATTGTAGATATATCATTATCGTTTTATCGTTATTTTGTGAATAATATTACTATATTGTATATGTATCACAATAAATTTACAATGTCTCCAAAAGCGTGAAAACGCAACCTTAATTGGGATTTCATCACTCAATTATTGTATTCGAATCTAAAGCAAAAAAAATAAAGGCAAAATAAATAATTACTTTTGTGAGGCTTAATTTCAATTAAACACAAACTATAAGGTGTGTATAAGGCGGTTGTATTTCACGACCTAAAGGAAAAAGGCTCTTAAGTGCTTCGCGCCGCCTCGTTTCCTCCGCTTGCTTGTGCGTGTTTTGAGAAAAAGGGCTAATCGAGGGTTTTCCAACCCAAGTATTATCTACGTAGCATATATATTTTCTTGGTTTCAAAGATTAAACCCTCTTGAACGTTTTGGTGTTCCACCAACGTTCTAAAGTCATCGAAGGCGTTCACTTCACGTGATCGTTTTCATTCCTTGAGGCTCCTTTAATCGAGAAATTGATTCGAGGAGAGATTTGTAAATTTGAGTCTACGTTATACACCAAAAATCCAAAAAAAAAAATTAAAAAACAATCAAAAATGAAAAATATTCTTCTTACCCCTTATCAATTAATTCTTTTTCTAACCCTCTAGTGTTTAATTCTCGTAACACCATTCTCGTTTCGTCATGTCCAACGATGGATATTACTCTTGTCCATGTTGTGGAGGTCCGTACGACGGTGGTAATTGCTTCAATTGCGAAATTTATGAAGGAAGGGAGGGGTATATCTACAACTCTCCACAACGCGACGATGGTTATGGATTTCAGTCCTATTACCAAACTCCCCAACCGCCTTCGTCTTATTCGTGTGATTTTTGCGGTTTAGAGCACGATTTTAGATTTTGTTGTACGAATTATAATGACCCCGAACCGATTCCTAATTTCTTTGACCAATCTTCGCAATATCCATCGTCATATTCATATGAGTCTTGCGGAGACGCACCTCATTATGGGTATGATTGTCAACCGATGAACCAAAATACGTCTTTCGACAACCAATTATCCGGTTTTGACCAATCACCTCCACAAAATTTTTTCGATGATGATCTCGGTGCAAGTTGCGTCGACAAGGGATTTGAAGAAATTAAATTGCTTTTTCAACAAATTATGGAAAAAAGGAACTTTCAATCGTCGAAGTGATCGAAGAAAGCATCAAAGATATGGAAGAGGAGAAACGACGAATCAATCAAGAAATAAACGATATAACTAATGAACTCGGCATTAGGAGATATCGCAAAGAAGAAATAAGTGACGAGTTTAAAAGAGAGTGTGAGATTAGAACTAAACAACTTTTGCAAGATTACAATGGTTTAAGCATCGATATTCGTCATAAAAGACAAGAACAAGAAAGAGAGGAGCATCTAGCTAGATGTGATCTCACGCCTCCTATTTATGATGACGATGACGATAGCGACATTTTTAATCTCACCTCGTCTTGTGAAACCATTACTCTCATGCTCCCAACGGAACCCGATGCCTCTCTAAGTATGGGGGAGAAGAATCTTAGCACTAATCCTAGTGTTGAAATCCCTATTCCAATCCAGAGTGAGCCTACAGTTGTTTTCGATGAGGAGTTAAGTGATTTTGCTCTCGATGAATTTTTCCACGAAGATTCTATCGAGGCAAATTACGATAGTGAGTGTGATACGATTTCATGTGATGATGTCTCTCCCAATGACACTTCGGGTAGAGAATCATTAACTTTTTCGAACCCGCTTTTCGATGATGATTTTTCCACTAGTGATGACGAGTCACTAATCGACGAGGACGTTCAAAACAACGATTTTAAAATCTTTTCGAACCCTTTATTCGAATTTGATGACGCGTTCAGTTTTGGTGACGTAAATCCTCTCTTTGATGAGACGTTCGAGGACATCGAGATTGAGTATTCTAAGATCCAAAACTCGATCAGCTGGATTTGCTAGTCACCCTCCCTAAGTCTCATTTGGATGAGCATTCTCTTTCTACTTCTAACATTTTGATTCTCGAGGGGTTCACTGATGGACCGCCTCTTGATGAGAATGAGGATTTTCATGAGGCTTTTGCCTTCGATCCGGGGGAGACTTTGAGACTCCTAATTTTAGTGACTCACTTTCTATTTTACCTATGTTTCAAAGTGAACCAACCCACCCCCTTGGATATGATGAGTTTACTTACATTGTAAGGAGTTTTCTTCCTTACAAGACGTATCCTCCTGCTTTGCCTGTTTTATTTTCAACAAAATGTGAGGATACGATCTTCGATCCCGGTATAAAGGCTTTGCCTTTATTCACGGTTGCTTTTGGGCCTTGATTACATGTAAGTCCCACCAAAAATTACCAAACCATGATAATCCCTAAATGAACACATTTATGGGGATTCGAGTCGAGCTCTTGACTCGGTTATCAAAAACGAGGTGCCTCGTGGGGGAGTTCCCATGTTTATCCTTGTACATATTATCGCTTTCGTAGTTAACGTAACGAGGGGACTTGTGCTCTTACAACCTTCGTTCCGTGGTTGTTTGTGATTGTGATACATTAGGTACATTGACATCATTGAAGCCTCTCGTACTCGTTTTACGTAGAACTCGAGCTTCGATCGTTGCCTTTGGAGATTCCAATATCCGATGATATCCTTTTATGTTCTAACGTTTATCTTATTAGCATAATTCATAAACGGCTTTTAGGTTATTCGTTTTACCCTTTCCATGCTCGAGATTAAGCATTCGACTACGTCTCTAGTATGGGGGTGTTTTCACCCCTAGACTCGAAACATTGAGGACAATGTTTAGTTTTAGTATGGGGGTGAGTAGATACTTCACCTTGCTCACGTTAACACGCAATCCAATATTCATCGTTTTGTTGCAAAATAAGGCTAAAAATGGCCAAATTTTAAAAAAATTCGTATTTTTCATAAGTGTTTAAGACACGAATGTAGGTTTTCTGGTGGTGAGAATAAAAGTAATTTTTGACTCGACCGTGTGTGTTGAGCACTTAGATTCGATTCCTTAACTTTTTAGGCTAAGTCTCTTAAATGAGGACGAGAAATGATAGAGTTATTTATAAGTTACGTAATCTATCACGATCTTATTTGTAGTAATTAATGCTTATTCTCCCCACGCTTGTATATAAAGAAATTGTTAATAAATATTGATTTAGTGATTTAGTCTCTATTGTTGGTTTCTAATTTGTTTTAGTAGATTCCATGTGATTAAATTGGGAAAACATCGAGGATTCGCCAGCGTCATGGTTTTTAAGTATTGGCACCCGAATAATCAAAGGTTTCACCCAATAAAAAGATTTCAAGTGCTCACCTAAATTAAGCAAAAATTTGAAGCTCACAAGGCCGAAAAATCTATGCAAAGTTGAAAGTGAATCAAGCCTTAATCTTTGAAGCCTTAAAGATCCAAAATTCGCTTTTGCGTGAGGATATACGTCAAGTCATAATAAAACCACTGATGATCGCGGATAATAAAAGACAAGGGCAAGACCGAAGTCATAATAAAAGCTTAATGACGAAGTTGAATAAAAGATGGAGGGAAACCAAGATAATAAAACCACCGATGATGAGGCGGATAATAAAAGTCATGGTAATAAGTCTCATGTTTAAAACTGTTCTAAAACCGTGTTTATCGATCCTGTTTGTTGACTTAATTTTTTGACATCGTTGTCTATTAGGATGAATTATTAATTTAATGATTTAGGTTACACCGTTAAGACTCTATTTTTGGACTTAATCTCTATTCACGCATAAGTCAATGATGTATCCTCGTGATCATTAAGACAAAATAAAATATAAGAGATACCAATTCGGAATAAGGGAGTTTAGGTCTATAATTAACACTCATGAGTAATGATTGTGTTGCTAACTTATAATGACAATGATCTCGTTACACGCTTAGCATGGAATTGAGTGAAAATCAAGGATGACGAACTTATCTCTATGAGGCATTCACGTGTTCTTATTCTATGATCCTAAAAGTCACGTTCTCGTGATGAAAACATTACATTATGTCTAAAACACGTGTAGTAGTTTATTTAAATTTTTGTCTTTAATAAATGTCATCATAAAAGGAATTTTGGAAGTGATAAGATACTTAATTCTAGCATTGCGTGGGGACACGGCAATGATTTAGTATGGGGGAGTGATGAGACTGCAATTATACATAGTCTCATCGTCCAAATCGGGCTTAAAACGCTTAAAATATCATAAAAATACCCAAAAATATGCTTGTGTTTGTTCATTGTGTATTTTAGGTATGGATATCGTGAAATCAACAAAATATCACAAGAATCAAGCAAAAACGAACACGGAAAACGAAGCCGCACAAAGAACCGGACCCGAATGTTGATTTTCCAAAGAAGTCCCTGAAGTTGGAAGATATGTCAAGATTGGTCCCTCAACTTTTTAAGACTTGTCACTTTTGACCCTTGTAAATCTCAAAAATTACAAGTATGGTCCTTAAGTTTCAAGATATTACATCTATGGCCCCCGAGGAATGCCCGTTTGACATTTATGGTCCTTGGAAAAAAGTTTTCATTTTGGATGTGCCAAAAATGACAAGACACTCAAAGTTATTACAAAGGGGATTTAACATTAGAGCTGCCAAACTTGTTATACAACTTTTTGTAAACATTGGGGGTTAATCTTGCCATAATTCAAACCCATACCCATTATTGGCCCACAAAACACCCAGCCCAAGTCAAACATGGTCAAAGATTTGTAAAATACGGGAAACAAGTATTACTAATATAATCCATATATCATCATCATCACCACCACCCATAAACCATAGTTTTGCTCAGCTTAATTAAATCCCAAAAACATGGGGATATTATCAATTGATAATGGGGATTACGCATGCCCAAAAAGTGACATATCTGTTGGGCCAATGAATGTTTTAACTATGGCCCAGTCTAGATTTGTTTAAATTAGAGTAAGTGTTACTGGTCGCTGGGAGGACCAGCGACAGAGATCAGACCAGCGGAAGGCAAAGCCTCAGCTGACACACCAGAAACATTCAAGTCAAAGACAACGTCAGAGAAGTCGAAGACTATCTGAAGTCATACTCACTAGCGATTATGGATAGCTAGAATGTAGAAGGAATGTGCTGGTGTTCAAGGACCTCTGAGTTGACGATACTCAGAGATCACTTTGAACCCTTGAAGTCTTGGACAAAGCAAAGCTTGTCCTATCCTTATAGTTTAGGCGGGAGAATCTACAAAGTGTTTTGAGCGGGACAAAACAAGAGATTCAAGTCAATGCCTAGTACGACCTAGTGGGACAAAAGTGAACAGTTGGCAGAACTGTTCACCTAAAGTAGTTTACAGGCATGTCTCAATTTGGACATGCATTTAATACGTTGTACTCTTCCATTCAGAAGATGATACGTATCAACTACCCCCACTAAGGATACAACCTCGTACCACTATAAATAGGAGGGAGGAAGAAGTTAAGATTCAACCCTTGTGCTTGGAATTATTATCTAAGTTCTTTCTCCCATTGGAACCACTTAGCCCTCGGCTGTCCATCAGCGACTCATTGGTTCTCTTGTAAACTTGAGTCTCGAATCAAGTTTACTCGTTCTAGGGTTCATTTCTTATTGTCATTCAACGGGTGTATTCATAGCACTTTGTAATACTTTGTTTATAATAGTTAATAAAGCATTACTCGTTTGAAAAGTATTTCATTGTGTGTTATTGTTTATACGTGACTTAGTTTCAATAATTGTTGTATTTTGGGACTTTCAATTGGTATCAGAGCGGTTGGATTTATAAAACTTTCTTAAAACCGCTCTTGTTTTTAAAATCAAGATCCAAATATGATTGAAACTATGCCTCCTATTCCACCCCCTTTTGGCCAAACTAGCCAAGCAAACACTTCAACAAACGCAGCAGCCACCACATCTACCACCATGCCTACACCTGTTGTAAGAACTGGTGTAAATGAGGATGACCTTCCATAACTTCTTGATAATCGTGGGGGGTCACATGTGTCTAATGTTCCAGTGTTTGATGAAGAAGATTTCTCAAGTTGGAAAAGTGAATTCCTTATATACTTATATGGCTTAGAATCCTTCTTGTTTGAAATCTTAGAAAATGGTCCTTATGTACCACTGGCCATTTCCTCTACACCAGAGAGACCCATTAAGAAACCCGTTAAGCAATGGTCTCCAGCTGATAGACGTCTGGCAAACTAGGACAAGAGACAAAAAAGTATCATAGTCTCTTGCCTACCCAAGAACATTATGAAGTCCATAATCAAATGAAACAGTACACAAGAAATGTGGACTGAGTTGGTTCTAGGGTATGAAGGACCAGAATAGACTAAAGAAACCAAAATCCAAGCCCTAAGACTTAAGTTTAACGCCTTTAAAGCCTTGGAAACAGAAACTGTTTCTCAAACTTATACTAGGCTTAAGATCTTGCTGAATGATTTAGGGAACAATGGAGTTGTACTACCCAAGGCTGAGGTTAATGCCACATTTGTTAACAGTTTACCTAGAAAATGGCTTAGCCTTAATCAAACCCTAAGAGCAAATAATGCTATAAAAAATGATACTCTAGCTCAACTATTTGGTAGATACAATTATGAAGAAGGGCTGATTGACTCCATTTACAAATCAGAGACTGATAGGTTTACCTCTCAATTATCTAGGTCAAAAGCTCTTGTTGCTAACCATTCCTTTCAGGACAGTGACTCTGACGTTGAAGAGGACACAAGAAGCAGTCAAGAATTCCTTGATGAATTACATGCTGAGTTCCATGACAGAGCCCTTCTGGCTGACCAAAAGAGATACTATAAGAGGTCTGGTAGAGTTGGTGCTGCCAAAGTTGACAAATCTAAAGTGTCCTGCTACACTTGTGGAAAAGCTGGTCACTTTCAAAAGGATTGCTGGTCAAACAAAACCTCTTCTCCCAGCTTTCCATCATCCAACAATAGCAAGAAAAAGTTCACTCCATCACCTTTCAAGCAAACTTCGCTCTCTGACTCTGAGGGGAAGAAAGACTACAAAGTCAAATACAAGGCCTTGAAAGTTGAGCTGATGAAACTCAATCAAAAAGACGACGAAGCAGCCAAGAAGAAGGATAACAAAAAGACTGATAAAGGTCTAATCGCTGCTTCCTTTGACTGGGATGATGAACCCCTCACATCTGAGGATGAAGGAACTACTACCGTCAGAGCTTTTATGGCGGTGGCTGATGAAGAACCTACTGTTGGAAAAGGTGAAGCTAGATCAGGCCAATGGGTTGATATAACAATGAAAAGGGTACAAAGATTACTTTCCATGCCTGAGGGTCCTGACAGAGACCATGTCAGTGACTACACCTTAGTTGACCTCCACTTTGTGGAAGAACAAAGAAAAAACTTGTTAAGTAAGTTTCAAAATCTTAAAACTGAGTTAAATCTTTGTCAATCTGAGCTAACTAACCTCAAACATTTTGTGAACATCGCAAACCAACTTCAAAATGAGGTTAGTAAGTTGTCTATTGAAAATGAATCTTTAGCTGATGAAAACGCTGAACTCAGAAAAACCATTGAAAAATGGAACCTTGGTCAATCCACAGTAGAAGAAATTGTTGTTGAATCCATTCCAGGGGATGTGGTTCAGGCAATAGGGGGCAAGGGTAAGTTTAAAAATCACATACCTGTGCCCAATGTCAAATTTGTCCCTTCAGATGTCGCTTCTCCATCTTCCACCTCTATGGTTGAGAAGGACTCTGACAAGGAATCTGATGTGCCAGCTATTCTTAAACTTGTTGGTGCTAACCCATCTGATTCCCTGCTTGGCCCAAAACCTGCTCTCAAAACCTCTAGGACACTCAATCCCAAAGTTACTGATAAAGCCCATAAAAAGGTTTTTGTGGCCAAAGTCTCTGACAAACCCACACCTCCCCCCGAAGAGCTGTCACCCACCAAGAAACTTCTCCTCGCCCTGATGGAAGAAGTTAAAGGGTTGAAAGAAAAAATCAACCCCTGAGAAAACAGTCCTTCTGTCAACTCTCTTGGTGAAGGCTCAAGCAGCTCAAAGGGGAGAGCTTTGTTCAGACCTTGCAAGCACTGTGGCTTCAAAAATCATTCCTCTGAGGAATGTACCAAGAAACCAAAGTTTATCACATGTGAGTCCACTGAACACACTTCTAGAGAGCACGAGGAGACCATCGTTGTTCAAAGAACACGAACCCAACTTAGGTCTAAAACTCCTCACAGGCCCTCTAGACGACCTGAGCAACCCAAACCCAGAGAAAACTCTCAGGGTTACAGACCTAATCCTCCCTGTAAATATTGTGGTTTTTATGACCATCACTCTGATGAGTGCGAGCATTATCCTGGATGTGACATCTGTGGTAGCATGCGTCATGAAACCAGGGATTGCAACCAAAGAGGGGGAGAAAGGCACCAGAGAAGACCCAATGTTGTCGGTCAGCGACAGCATGGACCCACTGGAAAGTGGGTTCATCATAGAAACTAATCTGGTTTATTATATCTATGCAGGCATACTTAAAGAAATCTGTTTGGTACTTGGATATCGGGTGCTCCAGACACATGACAGGGATTAAACAATATCTGCATAGATATAAGAAGGAGCCTGGTCCAAAAGTAGTTTTTGGGGATGACTCCTCAGGGGCCACTGAAGGATATGGCTAAGTGGATTGCAATGGACTAACCTTCACAAGGGTCGCTTATGTCAATGGATTGAAGCACAACTTTATTAGCATCAGCCAACTCTGTGATGCTGGTTTCAAAGTTCTGTTCACCAAGACCCAAGGAACAATCTTCAATCATAACGATGACGTCGTTCTAATTGAACCCAGAAGAAGGGATGTTTATGTTATTGACATGACATCATCCCCTGAAGGAGAGAATACTTGTCTCTTTGCCAAAGCATCTGTTAGTGAAAATTGGCTCTGGCATAAGAGACTCTCCTATCTTAACTTCAAAAACATCAACAAACTGGCAAAGAAAGATTTGGTCGCTGGACTTCCCTCTCTGACCTTCAGCAAAGACAGACCCTGCTCAGCCTGCGAGAAAGGGAAGCACCACAGAGCTTCATTTAAAACAAAGCAATCATTCTCCATAAATAAGTGCCTCCATCTTCTTCACATGGACTTATTTGGACCAGTAAAACCCCAATCCCTCAATCACAACAAATACACATTGGTCATTGTAGATGAATTCTCTAGATTCACATGGGTGTTCTTTCTAAAAAGAAAGAGTGATGCAGCTAAAAGAATAATGTCTTTCATCAGAGAAATAGAGAACTTCAATGACTGCAAGCTTAAGGCTATCAGAAGTGATAATGGCATTGAATTCAAGAATCATGCCATGGAAGCCTTTTGTGATGAAAAGGGTATATCACAAAACTTCTCAAACCCTGGTACCCCAGAACAAAATGGTGTCGCTAAAAGAAGAAATAGAACCCTCATTGAAGCAGCCAGAACAATGCTCAGCGAATCAAGACTCCCAAAACAATTCTGGGGTGAAGTTGTGTACACAGCATGTTACACACAAAACAGATCCATTATTGTGAAGAGACATGGCAAGACCGCTTATGAAGTGTATAGGAAGAGAGCCCCTGATGTAAGCTACTTCCATGTCTTTGGCTGCCCTGTTTTCATTCACAATTACAAGGATCATTTGGGTAAGTTTGATGAAAAATCAGATGATGGATTCTTCCTTGGATACTCTCTAACCTCCAGATCTTTTAGAGTATTCAATATTCGCAGGCAAGAATTAGAAGAGTCCATTCATGTCACCTTTAATGAAGTTGATGCTGTCATTACACACACCAACTCAGAGGAGTGATGAGATGGCATTTATACATGATCTCATCGTTCTTTTCGGGCTTTAAATACATAAAAATGTCATAATATACCATATATATGCTTGTGTTTGTTTACTTGTGTATTTTAGGTATGGATATCGTGAAAAAGACAAAAGATCACAAGATATAAGGTAAAACGGACACGAGAAACGAAGCCGTACAAGGAACCGGGCCTAATTCATGAAGAATTCAACAAATACCCTTGAAGACTTGAAGACAAACAAGATTGATCCTCATTCTTTGAAGAAATGACACTTAAAACCCTTGTATATTAATAATTACAAGTTTGGTCCCTTAAGTTTGTCAAAATTACACAAAAGGTCCTTCAACTTTGAAGAAATGGCAAGATTAGTCCCTCAACAATTTCAAATTGTCAATTATGGTCCCTCATCAAGCCAAAGATACATTAAAGACCTTTGAAGATCAACATTGTCCAAAATCAGCCCTTGAAATATGCAAAAGTGTCAAAAATAACCCTTGAAACACTTTTTGGAAAGTTTGGTGCCAAAAATGACAAAGGTTGAAAGTTGTTACAAAGGATTTGGACGCTGACAAACTTTTAAACACAAATGACAAAAGAAAGGAAGAACAAGGACCAAAGTTGTGCATTTGAAACATTCAAACATAAAATGCGCCAAACACTTCCCCAATCCTACAAAAACGGATCAAAACGTGTTACTGTAGCAGTCAAGAACCCCGATTTTTCTCCACTTAAAACAAAGGGTAAAATGAAATTACCCTTACCCACACTTGATTCACACGCCTATAATCCCATCCCAACCTTAAACCCTCACTCCCACTCACAAAGGACCCCACCCCTAATTCCCTTTCAACCAATCAGGATACTACTTGCCCTCCAAGTCATCCAACGTGGCAAAATCAACAACTAAGGATCAATGCTTCATTCCAAAGCTAAAATGAACATCCAAGATCACTTTGGACAGCTCACACCAAGAAAACGTCTAGAAGGACTTAGGGCATTTAGGGAATTTCACTTCTAGGGTTTGTGAATAGTGCTAGCCTTGGCATTTGCCTATATAAAGACTCCTCAACCTGTGAGAGAGCTTTGTTCCAGATTTTAGCCTTTAAATCTTTGTAATTCCTTTTTATGAAATAAAGTTTGAATTTCTTAAAATTTTGAGTTCTAATCTGTTATTTATAAAAGTTTGGTGTTTGATAAGCTAAAATCTGAGTTCCATTATCTTGTTTGAAGGTTTCTGAGGCAAGGTTTTAAGTGATAAAGCTTGTGCATCAAAAATCAGAAAGTTGGAATTATTTTGATCTCACCTTGTGGTTTGTTCTTCTTAGCAGCTTGGAAGCTGGTACTTGTTTTGCTAGTACCTAAGCTCAAACAATCCAGGGCCTGGATGTAGGTCTTGGAGGTTTGCATCCTTCTCCCTTTTCAATTTCTCTTTTATTTTTCTGAATTTGGTGATTATTGCATGTTTATGCTTGAATCTGTGATATTGTGGTTGATTATTGTTGATTTGGCTTGGTTTGATGTTATTGAGGTGTTATTGATCTGATTTATGGGTAAAATATGCATAAGCCTTTGAAAAATTGTGAAAACAAGTTTTAAAAGGGTGTTTGGGATTACTGCATAAGTTAGGATTGTGGTTTGTTAAGTGCTTGTTTTGTGTAAGCAAGTGTTGGTATCTATTATTTAGGTGTATTTGTTCATCTGTTTGCAGGTTTTGTGGGTTTGAACACATAGATTCATAATTTGGCTATAAAATCTTAAATACTTGGTAAAATTGGCTAGGATTTTGAGGACACCTAGATCTAAGCTTAGGCTAGGGCTAACAAGTGCTAAACCTTAGTTAATCACACAAGGGAAGAAGGATTTGAGGCATGAAATTGGATCAAGTGTCAAGTAGTTCAGCAAAACTTGTTTGCATATTGTTCATTGTTCATCAGAAACATTTTGTGCTTTGATCTTGTTGATTACTTTGATTCAGTGTTTGATTCTTGTTGCTTTGTGTTTGTTCTTAGTTTATATAGCTTTTGTATTCATCTTGTTAAGTTTGTTTGGCTTATTCAGTCTAAATCTGCTTATTAAGTGCTTAACTGCTTATTTCCATATCTGGTGCATATCTGGTGACTGTTTGGCTTATTGTGGCTTATTGTGTGAACCAATTTGTGATTTTATTGTTGCTATTGACTCCTTGTGATTCACTGATCACAAGGGTGCCTTTGTTTCCAATTGAATCAAACCAGAACTCTCAAATAAGCTTGGTCAAATAGCCAAAGCAGTGGGAACTCCTTTCCCCTGCTGGTTGCCAGTGATAGTGTAAATTTAGGTTCAGCTTATCAATAAGCTATAATAGCTTATTTTAACCAGCAACAACTTTGTTTTTGTAATAGGTGCTCATATCTTGACCCATTTGTTCATACTGGAGCATTTGGTGGGTTGACTTTAGGGATTGACTAGAAAACCAACTTCATTGACTTTTTCATAAGTTCATTTGTGCTTATTCTGGCTTATTGGTTGTGCTTATTGGGTTTTTGTTGATTGATTTTGCTTATTGAGTCCATATGTGATCTTTTGCAAGTTGAATCAAGTCCTTAGGTGCCCTAAATCTCTAAAACGACTATTTTGTCTTTTAGTGAATTTTTACTTTGCTTATTTCTGGCTTATTGAGTGAGATTTTTCAAAATTTCTTTTTACAGATCTCATAAGCATCCCAAAAGAAGGTTGTGTGTCAAATTAGAGCTTATGACATTAGCTTATTGCTTAATGGGCTGAAAAGCCCAATAAGAATAAGCTGAGTGTTCAATAAGCTGTGATAAGCTCATTTTCAGCTTTTGGGCCTTTAGAGTTTTGTTCTTAGAATTGAATTTTGAGTCAGATAGGGCTTTTCCAAGTCAATTGGGCCAAGTTTGACTTTTTGGGCCGAAAAGCCCATTTGTGTTGACTGTTTTTGGTTTTGGCCCATTTGAGGGCCCAATAGGGGTATTTTGGTAATTGCACTTTGATTTTCTGATTATTTAGGTTAAAATAAACTAGTTTGCAAGTTTTTAGAATTTTTTATAATTTTTGGATTTTTAATATTATTTTATTATTATTTTATTATTATTTTTAAAATTTCACTTTTTCCAACTTTTTACATTTTTCTTAGGTTTAATACATTAAAATAGGAATTTAGCAACTTTTAGAATAATTTTATCTTCTTTAGATTAATTTTTATAATTATTTTAAGTTTTAATAGTTTTTAAATCATTTTAAATAGTTTTATTAGTTTAAAATTTTCTGAAAATAGTTTTTAATCTTTTTAGGTCATTTTAGAGGTTTACCAATTGAAAAATCTTTATTTGGGCTTTTTGATAATTTACTTGATTTTTAGGGCTTTAATTAGCATTTAAAAATTGAATATTTAATTATTTAAAAGGTGTGAAAAAGTTTTGATCATTGGTAAACTCTTAGTTTATTTATTTTAATTTTTGGTGATTTTTTTGGTAATTTTTAGGATTAATATTTATTTTTGTGGATTTTAAGGTTTTACGTTTTAACTTTCTAGTAGTACTTATTTTTATTTTTACTCCTTCGTCATCTTCTTTTCTCATCCCCTTCTAAACCAAGTATTAATCTCAAATCTTGTACATCTTAGTCACACACATATACCTCCTTGGGAAACGAACTTTCATACCTTAAGGGTCATTAGTGTTGATTTTCCTAAATCATCACTCGATACTTACCCTATTTTACTCTCTTTGTTTTCCTAAACAAGAGTTGTAATTTAACTACAATCATTTTGACACCGCTGCCGGGGAGGTGTGTCGTGATTAATTTGCATTGTTGTTTTTAATATTAACCATAAATAGTATTTGTATTAGTAGAACTCTACTAATACGTATTATCGGTTTTCTCGGTTTTTCTTGTACACATATTATTACTATATTGTATTAAGTATCACAATAAATTCACAATATCTTCAAAAGTGTGAAAACACAACCTTAAGTGGGATTTCATCACTCAATTATTGTATTCAAATCTCAAACAAAAAGAAAAAGGCAAAAATAGATAAATACTTTCGTGAAGCTCGATTTTGAAAAGTACAAACTATAAGGTGGGTATAAGGCGGGTATTATAAAATATACCCTAAGGAAAAAGGCTCTTAAGTGCTTCGCGCCGCCTCGTTTCCCCGCTTGCTTGTGAGTATTTTGAGATTGAAGGCTAATCGAGGGTTTTGCCGCCCAAAGTATTATTACGTATAATATATTTGCTTGGTTTCTTTGTGATTAAAACCTCTTGAACAATTTGGTTTTCACCAAAGTTCTAAAGTCATTCGAAGGCGTTCACTCCACGTGGTCATTTTCATTCCTTTGAGGCTTCTTTAATCAAGAGTTTGATTCGAGGAGAGATTCTGTAGATTGTTGTCTACGAAGATACACCAAAATCCAAAAAAATTAAATATCATCAAAAACACAAAAAAATTGAAAATTCACAAAACACCCAAAAAGAATCTTCTTTGCTCACCTCCCATTCTTCGTGAAGTTTATGATCACTCGTAATCAAGCAAAACGAGCTCGTGAACGTCTTCAAAAGCAAGCCAATCAAGAGTCGTTGATTGTAGAAGAACCTCCAATTGTTGAACCTATTGTAGAACAAGAAGTCGTCATGGCTAATCGTACTATGATGGAGTTGCTACAAGCACCCACCGAGGGTTTTGGAGAGGCTATAGTGATTCCCGCCATCCTTGCGGAGAATTTCGAGATTAAGACGGGTTTAATGTCGATGTTGCAAGCAAATAAGTTTAGAGGTCACGAGAAAGACAACCCGCACTATCACATTAGGAATTTTAACCGTCTCACCGCTAGTAGCAAGTTTAAGGATGTTCCACATGACGCCATTAAGATGATGTTGTTTCCATACTCGTTAGATGGACCCGCAAAAATTTGGCTTGAGAAAGAACCACCAAATTCGACTTTGACATGGGGTGATCTCGTTTCTAATTTTGTGAACAAGTTTTTCCCACCATCTAAAACAACACATTTGAAAAATGAGATTTCACGATTTGTGCAACGTAATAATGAAAGTTTTTCAATGGCATGGGAACGCTTTAAAGAAATGTTACATGAATGTCCACACCATGATTTTACGGAATTACATCAAGTTGATACTTTTTATAATGGGCTTAATGATCATGAACGAGATTATTTGAATGCCGCCGTGGGTGGTAATTTTTTGTGCAAGACGACAAATGAGGCTTTACAAATCATCGAGAATAGATCTAAGGTTTATAACCCTCGTAACACACCGAGTGTTGCCAATTTGGGTTCGTCATCATCGTCACAATCGTCTCGTAGCATTAATGCCTTACATGATGAAGCTAATGAGGAAAATCGGTTTTTTGATAGATTTGCTAATCTAATGTCCCATTGGAAAGCTCAAGAAGCTTCAAATTCCGCTTCGGTTAAAGCGGTTGCTAAGAGTTGTTTGTCGTGTGGGGGAGCTCATGATCTTTCCGAGTGCATTACCGCGGATGGTAACACTTCGAGTGCTTATGTAGCAACGGGAACTTACAACCAAAACGGTCAAGGTTCCCGCCAAAATCAAGCTCCACCAAATCAAAATATTAACAATTATCGAAACAACAACCAAGGTAATTACCAAGGCAATTCACGCAATTACAACAAAGGGAATTATCAAAATGGGAATGGACAAGTCTCTAATCAAAACCAAAACCGTGATTTTCAAAACACTACACAAGGTTTTCAAAATGCTCACACTAAAAATTTGCAAGGAGAATTTTTGGATTATGCTAAAGCAAATGATGCTAAATTCGATAATATGCAACGTGAGATGATTAGCTTAAGATCCGAGTTGAAAAACGAGCTAAAAAATGAACTTGCTAATGAACTTAAAACTCATGCAAACAAAATGGAAGGAAATGTCCAATGTCTTCAACAAAATCAACAAAAGATGGAATTAGGACAACATGAGATTAAGCATGAGTTATTAAAAGCGGATGCTAGGCAATCAAAATTTGAGGACCGAATGGCTAAGATGTTTGAAGCAATCATGTGTAAACCCTCTTCCTCGGGTGGTCTTCCTAGTGATACCATTGCAAACCCGAAGGGAGAAATGAAGGTTATTACTACACGAAGTGGTAAAACTTTCAAGGAACCAATCTCTCGACCAAGTACTTCTATGGAGAAGGAAATCGAGAAAGAACCTGAGGTGATGGTCCAAAAGGAGCACATTACAATCCCACGAAGTACCGCTCAAACCACACCTACGGTTGAACCAATACCAATTTTAGAACCCGAGTTTCCAAGGCCGTTGCCTAATGACCAACCCACACCACCTTTACCCTACCCTTCGAGACGAAACAAAGAGAAATTGCAAGAACGTAACAAACAACAAATCGAGATTTTTATAAAAATGTTTCAACAAGTGCATTTTGATGTGAGTTTAGCCGACGCGTTGTTATATATGCCTCGTTTCGCTTCCACTTTTAAAAGTATGATGAGCGATAAGGAAAAGCTTTCAAAGCTTGCTAATTGTTCTTCGGTTTATCTTAACCGCATACCGGAAAACGTTGGTGACCCCGAAAAGTTTCTCATTCCTTGTGACATACAAGATATGAAAGAATGCCTCGCCTTGGCCGATCTTGGTGCAAGCATTAATTTGATGCCATTTTCCATTTGGAAATCGCTTTCGCTTCCGGCTCTCATTCCTTCGAACATGTCTATCGAGATGGCCGATCATTCTACGATTATGGCATGTGGGGTAGCCGAAGATGTTTTCGTGAAAGTGGGGAAGTTCTATTATCCCGTTGATTTTATAGTAGTTGACATCCCCGCGGATCCTCAAGTTCCTCTAATTTTAGGTCGTTCATTTTTAGATACTTCGAGATCGCTTATCGATGTTCATGCGAGAACTATCACTTTGAGATTCAACGAAGAGGAACTTGTTATAAACGCTACTCAAAACTCGAAACCTTCTCATGTTTATGCAATCGCTACCATCAATCACATTGACATCGTTGATGTGGTTTGCGATGAGTTTTCACAAGAAGTGTTAGGTTTTTCCGATAGCTCGTCAAGTGGCAATCCCACTATTTTGGATCCGATTCTTGCTAATTCCACACCAAATCTCACTCCATTCCAAGGAGGCGATCTCACTTCAAATGAATACGACAATGAAGATGAGGTTTTGATTAGTGATGATACTTCTATTCCACCATTTCTTCCACCGATGGAAGTTATGAGTGTTGAACCAAAATCTTCAATCGAGGAACCACCTATCCTTGAATTGAAAGATCTTCCTTCTCACCTTGAATACGCATTCTTGGAAGGTGATGACAAGTTGCTGGTTATTATTGCAAAAGGTCTTGGTAATAATGAAAAAACCGAGCTCTTGAAAGTTCTTAAGGCTCATAAAGGGGCAATTGCGTGGAAAATGTCCGACATTAAGGGTATTGACCCAAAATTTTGTACTCACAAGATTTTAATGGAGGAGGACTACAAACCCGCAATTCAAAGTCAAAGAAGGGTGAATCCCAAAATTCACGATGTCACTAAAAAGGAGGTCCTTAAACTCCTTGACGCGGGAATGATTTATCCTATATCTGATAGCCCATGGGTGAGCCCAATCCATTGTGTCCCTAAAAAGGGAGGAATGACCGTTGTTCCTAATGAAAAAAACGAGTTAATTCCCACTCGTGTTGTGACCGGTTGGAGGGTGTGTATTGACTACCGAAAGTTAAATGACGCCACTCGTAAAGACCACTTTCCTTTGCCCTTCATGGATCAAATGTTGGAGCGACTTGCGGGAAATGAATTCTATTGCTTTTTAGATGGTTTTTCCGGTTACTTTCAAATCCCTATCGACCCTCGTGATCAACAGAAGACTACTTTTACGTGTCCTTATGGAACGTTCGCTTATCGTAGGATGCCTTTCGGACTTTGTAATGCACCCGGTACGTTTCAACGGTGTATGATGGCGATTTTTCACGATATGATCGAGAAGTCGATGGAAGTATTTATGGATGACTTCTCGGTGTTTGGCAATTCGTTCACGTCGTGTTTATCTAATCTCGAGCAAATGTTAAAACGTTGTGAAGAAACCAATCTTGTGCTTATTTGGGAAAAATGTCATTTCATGTGTAAACAAGGAATCGTCTTAGGGCATAAGGTGTCGAAGGCGGGGATTGAGGTCGATAAAGCTAAGGTAGACGTCATCGCCAAGTTACCTCATCCCAAAACCGTTAAGGGAGTTAGGAGTTTCCTAGGCCACGCGGGCTTTTATCGTTGTTTCATCAAGGACTTTTCGAAAATCTCTCGCCCTATGACACACCTTCTCGAGAAGGATGCTCCTTTTAACTTCGATGAGGATTGTGTTAGAGCTTTCGAAACTCTCAAAAGGAAACTTACCGAAGCTCCCATTCTTGTTGCTCCTAATTGGGAATTACCCTTTGAAATCATGTGCGATGCAAGTGATTATGCTATAGGGGCCATCTTAGGGCAACGTTATGACAAGCATTTCCGTCCTATCCATTATGCTAGTAAGACGATGACCGAGACTCAATTAAAGTACACCACAACGGAAAAGGAATTCCTTGCCGTGGTCTATGCTTTTGAGAAATCCCGACCTTATCTCGTCTTGACTAATAGCATCGTGTATACCGACCATTCGGCTATGAAGTATCTCTTAGCTAAGCAAGATGCTAAGCCGAGATTGCTTCGTTGGATGCTCCTCCTCCAAGAATTTGATGTCACCGTGCTTGACAAAAAAGGAGCCGAGAATCTAGCGGCCGATCATCTCTCTCGTCTAGAAGATCCTCACAAAGATGTTTTTGAGAACAAGGAAATCACCGAAACATTTCCTCTTGAGACTCTCGGTGTAGTGAATTCTAAAGACACCACCCCATGGTTTGCCGACATTGCAAATTACCATGCGGGCAATTTGATAATCAAGGGTATGACGACACAACAAAAACGAAAATTCTTTCGTGACGTCAAGTTCTATTTTTGGGACGACCCTTATCTCTTTCGAGTTTGTGCGGATCAACTCGTTCGACGTTGTGTTTTTGGTGCCGAAGCTTCTAATATCCTTAGAGCTTGTCACGACGGACCCACGGGTGGTCACCACGGTGCTAATCTCACGGCTAAGAAAGTGTTCGATGCCGGTTTTTTTGGCCTTCTATCTATCGTGATGCACACGCACTTGTGAAGTCGTGTGATTCGTGCCAACGTCAAGGAAAATCGTCTCAACGTGATGAAATGCCGCAAAACATAATTCAAGTATGTGAGATTTTCGACATATGGGGAATAGACTTTATGGGGCCGTTCCCATCGTCTCATGGCAACAAATATATCCTCGTCGCGGTGTACTACCTTTCTAAGTGGGTGGAAGCTAAGGCTTTGCCTACTAATGATGCTCGTGTGGTAGTGAAATTTTTGAAGCAACTATTCTCTCGGTTCGGAACCCCTCGTGCTATTATAAGCGATCGTGGAACCCATTTTTGTAATGACCAATTCGAAAAGGTTCTAAAGAAATATGGAGTTACTCATCGTCTTTCTACGGCTTATCACCCGCAAACGAGTGGGCAAGTCGAGGTTTCGAACCGAGCTTTGAAGAGGATTTTAGAGAGGTCAATTGGAGAAAACCGTGCTTCATGGTCCGACAAACTTGATGACGCTTTATGGGCCTTTAGGACCGCTTATAAGACACCTATCGGTTGCACTCCTTATAAGTTAGTCTATGGGAAGAATTGTCATTTGCCCATTGAGTTAGAGCACAAGGCATATTGGGCCCTTAAGCATGCAAACTTTGACTTGAAGACCGCGGGAGATCACCGGAAAATACAATTGAATGAATTGGATGAATTAAGAGATAATGCTTATGAAAATTCATTAATTTTTAAAGAAAAGACTAAAAAGTTTCATGATTCAAAGATTAAAAACTGGGTTTTTAACGTTGGTGATCAAGTGTTGCTTTTTAACTCTCGCCTTAAGATATTTTCTGGGAAATTGAAATCTCGTTGGTCGGGTCCGTTCACCATTACACAAGTGTTTCCATATGGGACCATTGAGCTAGCTCAAGATGATGGTCCTAATTTCAAGGTGAATGGACATAGGCTTAAGCACTACTTTGGTGGGGAAATTCCTTCAATGGTTGCCCTCGACCAAGTCACTTTCCCCAATGATAATTAGCATTGAGGGGATCGAGTCGAGCTCATGACTCGGTAATCAAAAACGAGGTGCCTCGTGGGGGAGATCCCATGCTTATCTTTTGTGCTTACTATTCACTAATAAGGGGACTTGTACCCTTTCAACTCGTTGTCTCGTGGTTGTTTGTGATTGTGTTATCTAGATCATCATCATCATCTACGATTAAAGACTCTCGTGTTCGTTTACGTGAGCCTCTATCGTTCATTTGAATAAGTTTTTAACGAATCCATGACATATCATTTATTGTTCTAACAATTATCTTTTAGCATACTTAATAAACGGCTTTAGATATATTGTTGATCACCCTTTCCATGCTAGATCCTAAGCATTCTACTCTTCGTCTCTAGTATGGGGGTGCTCCACCTTTAGACTCGAAACATTGAGGACAATGTTTACTTTTAGTATGGGGGGTGAATAGGTACTTGCTTTGCTTCGCCCTCGCGTTTTCCAACTTTCAATGTTTTGTTTTGCTAATAAGGCTAGAAATGGCCAAATTTTAAAATTTTTCTTAATTTTCATAAGTGTTTTTAAGACACGAATGTATATTTTCTGATGGGTAGAATAAGAGTTAATTTTTGACTTGATGGGCATTTGGAGCCATTTACATTCCTTAACCCGCTCAATTCAAGTTTTGCTAGACTTTTATATAGGGAGCTTTAAAACGCGAAAGTCTTAACTCATACAGGTTAAGAACAAGAACTTTTCGCAAGTTCCTATAATTGATCCTAGAAAGTCACTTATCAAGGGAACTTTAAAACGCATTCTCTAAACTTGAAAAAGTCCAAGAAAGTGCAAGATCCTATAGGTGGCTTGAAAACCCAAAACTTTGATTTGATATAGTCTTAATGAAAGCTAATCCAAATTTGGCTTAATTTTGACTTGCATGGCTAAGTATTCACGAGTCTCTTTAATTAGAGGTCTTTATATAGTGAAGAACGAGAAATGATAGAGTTAGACAAGTGATCATGCTAAACGTAGAACATGAAAATGTTCTTTCAAAAACTCATATATTTTTAATTGTGGCTTTTTCTTCCCATAAGATCAATGCATTAGGAATAAATCATAATTGCAATAAGTAAGGTCGTACGATTTGAAAGGTTACTTAGCCTCTAGCGCAAGATCGTTTAAAAGTTGCTCGGGGTTGAATAGAGTTCATAGCCAAGGCATAACTTATTGAAACGGGACGCGAAGATTGGCGATCATCCAGAAAGGCCCTAACAAGGCATGAGGAGCTCTATTTTTGCTAAAGATCCAAGATGATGTGAAGTATCATTATTCCTAAATCAATATGAAGGATCGAGACACACGACGAAAAGCAATTACTCCCCTAAAGATCATGGAGAAAGTCTATACAAAAAGACCCTAACAAGGTATGAGGATAAATATATCCAAGTCCGAAAAGGAGGCGGATCGTTGTATATCAAAATCCAAAGTAAAGATTGAAGAAAAATGATGAAGTCGTGGTCCAATATGAAGAATCTCTCAAAAACGTCAAGTGAAGAAATTCCAAATATATGAAGAGAAGACCATAATTTCAAGAACGTCTTCCCAAGATTTGAAGTATGAAGTACATGCCAAATATCGGTCCGAGAAAGGTCTCAAATCGTGAAACGAGTTATGCCAAGATATGAACTTAAGGAGATACACGAGAAGCCATTTTAAAAGATTTTGTCCTTCGGTTAACTATTGATCAAATCGTGCTACTTTGCTTTCGGACTAATAACTACTCAAATAAGTCAATATGAATCACTTGTGATCCATGACAAATAGATAAAAAAATGCTAGTAACCCATTTCCTTTTATAATAACTAGGATTGCGGGGAGAAAAAGTATTACACAATTTGGACGTATGAGTAGTGTTAGCATTGTGACTTGTACCAACAATGATCTCGTTTTTGCACTTAGCATGGAATGTATGACAATCTAGGATGACGAAGTTTACTCTAAGGGACATTTGCTTGTTTCTATTCTTTGACCTTAAAAGTCACTTTTTTTTATGAAAATCATATGTTATGTCTTTACACCTTCGTAGTATGTTGCAAGTCTTTTACTCTTCAAATAAAGGTTAATAAATTTGAATTTTGGTGATGCTTAGATACTTTATTCTAGCATTGCGTGAGGGCACGGCAATGGCTTAGTATGGGGGAGTGATGAGATGGCATTTATACATGATCTCATCGTTCTTTTCGGGCTTTAAATACATAAAAATGTCATAATATACCATATATATGCTTGTGTTTGTTTACTTGTGTATTTTAGGTATGGATATCGTGAAAAAGACAAAAGATCACAAGATATAAGGAAAAACGGACACGAGAAACGAAGCCGTACAAGGAACCGGGCCCTAATTCATGAAGAATTCAACAAATACCCTTGAAGACTTGAAGACAAACAAGATTGATCCTCATTCTTTGAAGAAATGACACTTAAAACCCTTGTATATTAATAATTACAAGTTTGGTCCCTTAAGTTTGTCAAAATTACACAAAAGGTCCTTCAACTTTGAAGAAATGGCAAGATTAGTCCCTCAACAATTTCAAATTGTCAATTATTGTCCCTCATCAAGCCAAAGATACATTAAAGACCTTTGAAGATCAACATTGTCCAAAATCAGCCCTTGAAATATGCAAAAGTGTCAAAAATAACCCTTGAAACACTTTTTGGAAAGTTTGGTGCCAAAAATGACAAAGGCTGAAAGTTGTTACAAAGGATTTGGACGCTGACAGACTTTTAAACACAAATGACAAAAGAAAGGAAGAACAAGGACCAAAGTTGTGCATTTGAAACATTCAAACATAAAATGCGCCAAACACTTCCCCAATCCTACAAAAACGGATCAAAACGTGTTACTATAGCAGTCAAGAACCCAGATTTTACTCCACTTAAAACAAAGGGTAAAATGAAATTACCCTTACCCACACTTGATTCACACGCCTATAATCCCATCCCAACCTTAAACCCTCACTCCCACTCACAAAGGACCCCACCCCCAATTCCCTTTCCACCAATCAGGATACTACTTGCCCTCCAAGTCATCCAACGTGGCAAAATCAACAGCTAAGGATCAACGCTTCATTGCAAAGCTAAAATGAACATCCAGGATCACTTTGTACAGCTCACACCAAGAAAACATCTAGAAGGACTTAGGGCATTTAGGGAATTTCACTTCTAGGGTTTGTGAATAGTGGTAGCCTTGGCATTTGCCTATATAAAGACTCCTCAACCTGTGAGAGTGCTTTGTTCCAGATTTTAGCTTTTAAATCTTTGTAATTCCTTTTTATGAAATAAAGTTTGAATTTCTTAAAATTTTGAGTTCTAATCTGTTATTTATAAAAGTTTGGTGTTTGATAAGCTAAAATCTGAGTTCCATTATCTTGTTTGAAGGTTTTTGAGGCAAGGTTTTAAGTGATAAAGCTTGTGCATCAAAAATCAGAAAGTTGGAATTATTTTGATCTCACCTTGTGGTTTGTTCTTCTTAGCAGCTTGGAGGCTGGTACTTGTTCTGCTAGTACCTAAGCTCAAACAATCCAGGGCCTGGATGTAGGTCTTAGAGGTTTGCATCCTTCTCCCTTTTCAATTTCTCCTTTATTTTTCTGAATTTGGTGATTATTGCATGTTTATGCTTGAATCTGTGATATTGTGGTTGATTATTGTTGATTTGGCTTGGTTTGATGTTATTGAGGTGTTATTGATCTGATTTGTGGGTAAAATCTGCATAAGCCTTTGAAAAATTGTGAAAACAAGTTTTAAAAGGGTGTTTGGGATTACTGCATAAGTTAGGATTGTGGTTTGTTAAGTGCTTGTTTTGTGTAAGCAAGTGTTGGTATATGTTATTTAGGTGTATTTGTTCATCTGTTTGCAGGTTTTGTGGGTTTGAATACATAGATTCATAATTTGGCTATAAAATCTTAAATACTTGGTAAAATTGGCTAGGATTTTGAGGACACCTAGATCTAAGCTTAGGCTAGGGCTAACAAGTGTTGAACCTTAGTTAATCACACCAGGGAAGAAGGATTTGAGGCTTGAAATTGGATCAAGTGTCAAGTAGTTCAGCAAAACTTGTCTGCATATTGTTCATTGTTCATCTGAAACATTTTGTGCTTTGATCTTGTTGATTACTTTGATTCAGTGTTTGATTCTTGTTGCTTTGTGTTTGTTCTTAGTTTATATAGCTTGTGTATGCATCTTGTTAAGTTTGGTTGGCTTATTCAGTCTAAATCTGCTTATTAAGTGCTTAACTGCTTATTTCCATATCTGGTGCATATCTGGTGACTGTTTGGCTTATTGTGGCTTATTGTGTGAACCAATTTGTGATTTTATTGTTGCTATTGACTCCTTGTGATTCACTGATCACAAGGGTGCCTTTGTTTCCAATTGAATCAAACCAGAACTCTCAAATAAGCTTGGTCAAATAGCCAAAGCAGTGGGAACTCCTTTCCCCTGCTGGTTGCCACTGATAGTGTAAAATTAGGTTCAGCTTATCAATAAGCTATAATAGCTTATTTTAACCAGCAACAACTTTGTTTTTGTAATAGGTGCTCATATCTTGACCCATTTGTTCATACTGGAGCATTTGGTGGGTTGACTTTAGGGATTGACTAGAAAACCAACTTCATTGACTTTTTCATAAGTTCATTTGTGCTTATTTTGGCTTATTGGTTGTGCTTATTGGGTTTTTGTTGATTGATTTTTCTTATTGAGTCCATTTGTGATCTTTTGCAAGTTGAATCAAGTCCTTAGGTGCCCTAAATCTCTAAAATGACTATTTTGTCTTTTAGTGAATTTTTACTTTGCTTATTTCTGGCTTATTGAGTGAGCTTTTTCAAAATTTCTTTTTACAGATCTCATAAGCATCCCAAAAGAAGGTTGTGTGTCAAATTAGAGCTTATGGCATTAGCTTATTGCTTAATGGGCTGAAAAGCCCAATAAGAATAAGCTGAGTGTTCAATAAGTTGTGATAAGCTCATTTTCAGCTTTTGGGCCTTTAGAGTTTTGTTCTTAGAATTGAATTTTGAGTCAGATAGGGCTTTTCCAAGTCAATTGGGCCAAGTTTGACTTTTTGGGCCCAAAAGCCCATTTGTGTTGACTATTTTTTGTTTTGGCCCATTTGAGGGCCCAATAGGGGTATTTTGGTAATTTCACTTTGACTTTCTGATTATTTAGGTTAAAATAAACTAGTTTGCAAGTTTTTAGAATTTTTTATAATTTTTGGATTTTTAATATTATTTTATTATTATTTTATTATTATTTTTAAAATTTCACTTTTTCCAACTTCTTACATTTTTCTTAGGTTTAATACATTAAAATAGGAATTTAGCAACTTTTAGAATAATTTTATCTTCTTTAGATTAATTTTTATAATTATTTTAAGTTTTAATAGTTTTTAAATCATTTTAAATAGTTTTTATTAGTTTAAAAATTTCTAAAAATAGTTTTTAATCTTTTTAGGTCATTTTAGAGGTTTACCAATTGAAAAATCTTTATTTGGGCTTTTTGATAATTTATTTGATTTTTAGGGCTTTAATTAGCATTTAAAAATTGAATATTTAATTATTTAAAAGGTGTGAAAAAGTTTTGATCATTGGTAAACTCTTAGTTTATTTATTTTAATTTTTGGTGATTTTTTTGGTAATTTTTAGGATTAATTTTTATTTTTGTGATTTTTAAGGTTCTACATTTTAACTTTCTAGTAGTACTTATTTTTATTTTTACGCCTTCGTCATCTTCTTTTCTCATCCCCTTCTAAACCAAGTATTAATCTCAAATCTTGTACATCTTAGTCACACACATATACCTCCTTGGGAAACGAACTTTCATACCTTAAGGGTCATTAGTGTTGATTTTCCTAAATCATCACTCGATACTTACCCTATTTTACTCTCTTTGTTTTCCTAAACAAGAGTTGTAATTTAGCTACAATCAAGGACTGTGACATTGACTTCAATGAAGTTAAATCATACCCAGAGGATGATTTCTCAAATCCCAAGGAATCACCTCAAATACGTCACAAGGAGTTTCCATATGTTCATGCTTTTGATCCTCAATCCATCTCTGATATCACTCCAGAGAATGTTTGTGTTGAACCTCTCACTCAACTCACAGTACTGAATGCTGATCCAATCTCTCCAAACATTCCATCAAATGAAGAGATCATGGACGAAGAAATCACATGTGATGAACCTCTATCACTCATTGAACCTGAAGTGACTCCTGAACCCACAGAGACCCCTGCTCCCCAATCCAAATGGAGCAGAAACCAATATATTATTCTAAAAAATATTCTTGGAGAGCCCTCTGAGGGAGTCACAACCAGAGGAAAATTAAGAACTCTGGAAACCGCCTCAGCGAATGAATGCCTATTCGCTAACTTTCTCTCTGAAGATGAACCAAAAAACGTGGTCGCTGCTCTACTTGATGAAGGTTGGGTTGTTGCCATGCAAGATGAATTGAATCAGATCAAGAGAAACAAGGTGTGGACTCTGGTAAAAGCTCCAGCTGGAAAACAAGTGGTTGGAACAAAATGGGTCCACAGAAATAAAAGGGATGAAGCTGGCATGATTGTTAAAAACAAGGCTAGACTAGTGGTGCTGGGTTACAATCAATTAGAAGGGATTGATTATGATGAAACATTCGCACCAGTTGCCAGATTGGAAGCCATCAGAATCTTCCTAGCCTATGCAGCTTATATGGGTTTCATGGTATATCAGATGGATGTTAAGAGTGCCTTTCTAAATGGAAAACTTGCAGAGGAAGTTTATGTCAGTCAACCCCCAGGGTTTGAAAATAGTGACTACCCAAATCATGTCTACAGACTTCACAAAGCACTCTATGGGCTTAAACAAGCGCCCAGAGCCTGGTATGAAACTCTTTCAAAATTCCTTCTCGAAAATAAATTTGTCAGGGGTACCATTGACCAAACCTTGTTCACTTATATGTCCAAGGGTGACGTCATTTTAGTACAGATTTATGTGGATGACATTATTTTTGGTTCAACCAATATTACCTTGAGCAAACAATTTGCCAAACTTATGACCAAAAAATATGAAATGAGCATGATGGGGGAACTAACCTTTTTCTTGGGTTTTCAAATCAAACAAAATTCAAAAGGAATTTCTATTTGTCAAGAAAAAATACGTTAGAGATTTGCTCAAGAAGTATGATCTGTCTGATTGTGCATCAGTGAAATGCCCCATGCTTCCTCCCAACAACTTGGGAGCTGATGACTCAGGGGTCTCTGTTAATGAGACCTTATACCGAGGCATGATTGGGTCACTAATGTACCTCACAGCAAGCAGACCAGACATACAATTCTCCACTTGTCTCTATGCTAGGTACCAAGCTAACCCCAAGGAATCCCACCTTGTAGCTGTCAAAAGAATTTTCAGGTACTTAAAAGGATCTCCCTCACTGGGTCTCTGGTACCCAAATGGTTCAGGCTTCGACCTCAAAGCCTACTCAAACTCGGACTATGCTGGGTGCTGCCTTGATATAAAGAGCACCTCTGGCAGTTATCAAATCCTTGGAGGAAAGTTGGTATGCTGGAGTGCAAAGAAACAAAACTCTGTGGCCATGTCCTCAGCTGAAGCTGAATATGTCGCTGTCGCTGGTTGCTATGCTCAGGTTCTCTGGATGAAAAGTCAGTTGGCTGATTATGGAATCAACTATGAACAGGTTCCCATATTCTGTGATAACACAAGTGCCATATCCATCTCCAATAATCTGGTACTTCATTCCAGAACCAAGCATACTGACATCAGGTATCACTTTATCAGAGACCATATTTTAAAAGGTGATATTGAGCTTCATTTTATACCCACTGAGTACCAGCTCGCTGATATTTTCACCAAACCTTTGGCTGAGCCAAGTTTTACTAGGTTGGTTGCTGAGTTAGGAATGCTCAATATTGGTAAATAAATCTGATAAATGACATTTGTCTCTGGGCATTAAAGGGTATTTAATGTAACGAGGTAGTTACATCTGAATGGGAATTAATATATTCTTGTATTTAATTCAAATGATTATCCTTTATTGTCAACAACTTTACTGCTTTCCAAAGGGACAAATATCTCATGAAAGGTCAAGGGGACCCACATTTTCTTAAAAGGTAAACTTTTGCATTAAATGTTTTAATTGTTAAACGGCTCAACCTTTTCAAAACCCTTGACCCAGATTTACTTTGTCATTTACCATCTTTTCTCACACACACAGTTACTATTCATCTTCTTCAAATCCTCTCAAACCTTCTCTCCGTTAACAATGGCTTCCTCTTCAACAAACCAAACGTTCGTCGTCCAGGCAGCCTCGAACGTTGATTTTGAAATTAACGATGGAAAGATTGCACTCAACAACTGCGTTGCTCTTCTTGAACACAACAATCCCCTTTACCATTCGTTATTCAACTTTCTAAAAAATTCCCCCATTAACGAAGCCATCACCAAGGAACCCTCCACATGTTACTACCAATACCTACGTGAGTTCTGGTATAGTGCTGAAGTCGATCCTACATCCTCACACATCACCTTCAACCTTTCCACCCATCCTCAACCTCTCACCTTTGATTTCACAACCTTTGCCAAAGCCATTGGACTTCCTGTGAATGAAGACATGTCCGCTGTGCCTACCAGCGCCACTGTAAAGAAGGCTCTGGCTACCCTTCGACCTCATGATGAACATGAGAAACCATTCACCTCTGCAGGCTTCCAAAGCAAATCCCTGATCAAGGTGAACTACTTCTCTCCCACATGGAGAACGCTGATGCTTTACATTGTGAAGTGTCTGGGAGGAAACCAAGGATCACATGACCAGCTTAATGGCTCTCAGCTAACCATTGCGTACAGTTTGATTTGGGGTCTAGACATAGGGATCGCCCTTATACTTTACACAGACCTCATCGCCAAGCTTGAAAACAAAGGAAAGAAGAACTGGCTTGCCACCATCTGCTACACAAGATATCTTTCTCTCGTCCTAGAGGATATTCTTGGTAAATCCTACAACAATGATGCACTTCACTCCTTTCCCCCTTATCACATCACCCCAGCATCACTAAAGACTCCCTTGGATGATGAAGGGCCTCTGACTAGGCACATGATGAAAGTTGTTGGGTTACTTGCTGATGAAGATGAGACCTTGATCCCTCAAAATAAGGTGAATGCTGAAAGTCTGGTTGACAAGCCTCTGTCCATGGCATCTGTGCAATCTACTTCTCAGCCCAAGGTGCTTAAGGAAAAGAAGAAGAAGAGGAAAGACATCCCCCTTTCCTCTAAAACCCCTTCTGTTAATCCAACTAAGAAGAAAAAGACAAAGAAGAACCCATCCCCTTCTCTGGTGGATGTGGTCGAAGAGCCTTCAGCTGACAAACAACCAGAGTCTAGCGTCTCCAAGTCAGCAGAGACGACTAAGAACCTTCTCCACGCTGATATCTCTCGGTATTATGTGACAATCTGTCAATTTCAGGTCGTTATTTTAATCTCGACTATTACATGTTACGTGTTTGCTTTAATGAGAATTTAAAATTTATCGACTAACCGAGAAGGTTATGACTTGAAACTAGCGTAAGAATGTCGATTAGATGAAAACCGACATGGAATATGTTAGGTATCGATATTATATTCTCAAATAATCATAAAAATGATTTTTATTATATTTAATCTTTATTTCTCGTGTTTTACGTTTTAACGAATGACGAGAACTATTAGTGATCGCGATACCGACGGATGCCCAAAAATTTACGTTTTATTATCGAATGTCCCGATATTTAATATTTTTGATGTTTTCGATTTAATTACGTTTTAAGTCGTGTCGAAGCCTTGTTATTATATTTTGAAGCGTTTTAACTTTCGAAAAGTATTTTTACGAAACCCGAGCCCCGTAAATATTTTTCAAAATTTACAATTTACATTTTCTACCTTGTAAACTATTTAATTTCATTTTGGGACCAAAACTATGCATTTTTGACAAAAACTACCCAGACCTTGGACTATATAAACAATTCCCACTAACTATTAACTAATTAAAAATTCATTTACAAAAAAAAATCAAATCCCTCCCTCTCTCTCTTGTGTTTTCCGTCCACCACCATCACCATTGCCACCATCAAAAATCAATTTCTACTTTGAATCAAGTAAATCTAAAAGAAGACCCATTTTGAAAATTTAACAAGCTTCAATTTGGTATAAATTTTTCTAACATGCATCCACTAAATTTTTCTTTTCAATTTTTGATGAAGAACATGTTGTTTGATCTATTTTTATGGTAAAACATGTGTTAATATTATTATATTCATAGTGGGATGTTGTTGCATGTTATTTATTTTGAGTGGGTTAATTTTTGGATGATCATTCTAGGGTGTTAGGAGTTAGATGGATGTGTTAGGATGATATTAGGATGATATTAGGAGTATAGAAATTGTTGAAATGGGTTGAAATATTGATTTGATATGATTTTTAACTAGTCATTTTAGACCAGTAGGTAAAAGGGTATTTTTGAAAGTCTTAGGTCTGATTATGAAATAGGATGATGTGATATTGTTGTAGTAATCTTCAAGACGCTCCTTTTTCCGCTTGAATGAGCTTCTAACTCATTACGGATCAAAAGTTATGGTGTTTTGATTTTCGTGTACCGGGAGACGAGTATCGACACAATCCGAAAATTGTTGTCGATATTTGGATCGAATCTCGGGGACTATAGAATGAGTTTTAAAAATGTTCAAGGACTGTTGTAAGTTTCTAAACCTCAGGTCATGAGTCTATTTTCAAACCCGAGTGTCGGTTTTGCAAACGGAATTGTTTAGATAAGTCAAAATGGTTTTACAAGTCAAAGGCGTAAAACTGTCCGGTTTTTGTAACACAAAGACGTGTCGGGCAGAAGGCCTTAGAAGTAATATTTTTGAATGAAACTTAAACTGAGTCTTATTCATATTATGTGTGAGTTTGTCACCAAGTTTCATCGAAATCGGACAAGTCTAGATAGGTTAGATTGGTGTGTACATTTGGAGTGTACATGCTGATTGGTATTTTGGACACGTAGTTCAATACTTGTGTGGCGTGAGTTGAGTATTCACTATTGGACATGGTGACTTACCCAAGTGTTAAGTCATTATATAAATGACTTAGTTACTGGTCCGAGGGAAGTAAAATGATGGGTTGACTTGCGTTGACTTGGCGTCTTATGACGGGTCAATGTCGAGAGTGCAAGTGTTTAAAAGAATAGTGTTGAATAAAAGGGTATAGAAGTACACGTATATTGTTAATTTTTCGGGATTTTCATGGTTATATGAAATTGATTTTCGTATTATTTAAGTATTATTTATACTTGAGTCGTTTATTAACGAACGCGCCTTATTTGGTAGGTTGCGGTCTTCGTGTTTAACGAGCATCACAAATCGTCGGCGATCGTCACATTACTACTATCGTACCAAGGTGAGTCTATAGCCTCGCTTTGACATGTTTACTTGTTTTATAAAGCCCGCGAGGGGGATAACATGCTTGTTTTATCAAAATAAAGAGGTACAACGAGAAGTTGTGGAAACACTTATTATTAGAAAAACATTTATTATAAATGAAGGGTACAACGAGAAGTTGTGGTAAACCCTCTTTCTTTTAAAATTGAACACAAAGGACCCGATTGTATGCTTAGAGGAAAGTTGTTATATAAGTTTGTTTAGCCTTAAAAGACCCATGAATCGTGAATTGTTAATCGAAAGGAACGCTAATACTATGGATAGATCTATTGGGGTGACACCCAGTCCGGTCGCGACTAGCTATCGCGTGGTATTGTGATGCACCAGTAATGAAACATCGGATGCAATTGTATAAGAGAAATATACGCACTTGGCTAGGTGTGTTGGGCTGAAATAATATATTTTAACGTTCAATGTCACGAGACTTATGAAATAACAACGATAATTATGTCTGATCCACATGATTGTCAACCACGGAAGGTTTATTCAGAATACTTGTGTTCGATTATTTAATTTAAACTCTATATATTCACTCAGCATTTTTGTTGACTTTATAGCATGTTTTATCTCAGGTCCATGAAGAAGGCACTCAAGGGGAGGCGGTTTTATGCAGCTTGCTTACTTAAAATGATTTGGCCCGCTTTTCTAAACTATGTTCATTCAAAGAAACTTTTATCGTTTGGTTGGTTGTGTAAACCTTAAAAATATTTGGGACCGTGTGTGAACAATTTTACCTTTAAATAATGAATGGATGTATGTTTTATTAAAATGACTCATTTTGAGGCGTTTTCTATGATATTGAGATTGAACCATGATAGTAACACCCAATGACCCTTCTGCTGATATGACCCGAAATTGGGGGTGTTATAGATTGGCATCAGAGCTCAAGTTATAGAGAACGAAAAGATTTTCCAAAAATAAAATTTTGAAATCTTTTGACTATAACTCTGCAAGCGAAACCTCTGAGTTGCCAATGGACGAGAATAAGAAAAGTATATATATGTTATAAATATTTAATTATTAATTATGCTTAAAGCATAATGAAATTACATTTATTTATAAATGTTAATTATTTGATTATTATAATACTAATACGTGATTTACAAACGACGCTGATTGTCACAATAGAAATCCCTGTCTTTTGACTCATTCCTCGTGAATCTTCATTCCTTGTCCAAATTCTTTTTTTTATTCTATCATCCATTCTTGTTTCTTTTCATCTATATATTCTTATTTTGTGTTATTCATGTTTTGTTATCACAAGCGTTGAATGAATACTCATTTTGATGTGAATTGTGTAACAGGATTATGCCGCCAAAACAAATGACTGAGACTCAGTTACGTGCTATAGTAGCTGATCAATTTGAGGTCTCTATGAATGCATTTATGGCAAATATGAATAATGGAGCCGGTGGATCTGGTGGAGCTGGTAGATCTGGTGGGTCTAGTGGAGCTGGTGGATCCGGTGGAGCTGGTGGATCTAGTGGAGCTGGCGATACTGGAGCTGGCAATACTGGAGCTGGCAATACTGGAGCTGGCACTACTGGAGCTGGTAATGCTGGAGCTGGTAATACTAGAGCTGGTACTACTGGAGCTGGCAATGCTGGTGCTGGAACTGGTGATGTTGATAGACCAATGATTCTTGAAAACAAGAAGTGTAATTATACCTCGTTCATGAAATGCAAACCTCCAACTTTTAAGGGTACTGAAGGCGCTGTTGGGTTAATGCAATGGTTTGAAAAATTGGAATCCGTGTTTCGATTTAGTGGAAGTGAGGAAGGAGATAAGGTGATGTTTTCCTCTGCTACTCTTCAAGGGCGAGCATTAACTTGGTGGAATGGAAGAATGGCATCAATGGGTATGGATGCTGCTTATGCTACACCATGGGTTGAAGTAAGAAGGTGGATGACTGAGGAATTCTGTCCAAGGAGTGTTATTCAGAGGTTAGAACATGAACTATATCAGCTGAGACTGAAGGGTACTGACATCGATGGATACACAAACAGATTCCATGAACTTGCTCTACTTTGTCCAAACAAAGTCAACCCAGAATACTTGAAGGTGGAGCAGTATATTCGAGGCTTACCTACCAACATCCGTGGTGATGTGACCTCATCTAAACCTACCAATATTGATGAAGTTGTTCGTATGGCCTACCAACTAATGGGTCAAATCATCCAAGACAAGGCCGATGGTGTTTCTGAAGGTAACAAAAGAAAAGCTGAAAATGATAGTGATGATCGTGGTGATAACCGTCAAGCTTACAATAGGAATCAAAACCGAAGGAGGGGTAATGCTAATGCGATGACTGAAACTGCATCTGCTGATAAGGGAACCAGATGTCAACGCTGCAGGAAGTCTCATACTAGTGAATGTGCTAAGTGTGGGAAGTGCAACAAGTTAGGTCACAAGACTGAAGACTGCTGGGGACCAGGAAAGAAGGGAGTGACGTGTTTTAACTACCAAGGTAAAGGACACATGAGGAACCAATGCCCTCAACCTCCAAAGAATGCACGTAGTGGAGATAACCAGGGAAAAGCTTATCAGTTGGGTGAAGCCGAAGCGAAGCAAAACCCGAAAGTTGTCACTGGTACGTTTTTACTGAACAACCGTTATGCTACAGCTTTATTTGATTCTGGTGCGGACAAAAGCTTTGTGTCTACAAGTTTTAGTACCTTAATTGATATCAAACCGGTCGAATTAGACGCGAGTTATGAGGTAGAACTAGCTGATGGTAAATTAGTGAGTACCAATCGTGCGCTCCTATGATGTTCTCTTAATCTCTTGAATCGTATTTTCAAAATAGACTTGATGATTGTCGAATTGGGAAGTTTTGATATTATTATCGGAATGGATTGGCTATCCAAATATAACGCGTCTATCTTGTGTGGAGAAAAGAAAGTTAGGATTCCCTTGGATGACAAGACCATGGTTATCGAAGGTGATCAACGTAATTCACGACTAAAAATCGTTTCGTGCATTAAGGCTCGTAAGTATATCGAAAGAGGTTGTGAGTTATTCCTAGCTAAAGTATTGGAGAAGGAATCGAAGGAGAAACATGTCGAAGATGTTCTTGTCATCCGTGACTTTCCTGAAGTGTTTCCGGAAGATTTTCCTGGACTTCCGCCTCCAAGACAAGTAGAATTCCAAATTGACCTAATTCCTAGTGCTGCACCCGTGGCTCGTGCGCCATATCGTTTAGCACCATCTGAGTTGAAGGAGTTATCTGTGCAATTGCAAGAGCTATCTGATAAGGGTTTTATACGACCGAGTTCGTCACCTTGGGGAGCTCTTGTCTTATTCGTTAAGAAGAAAGATGGTTCGTTCCGTATGTGTATCGATTACCGAGATCTGAATAAGCTGACGATCAAGAATCGTTATCCGCTTCCAAGAATTGATGATTTATTTGATCAACTTCAAGGTTCTTGTGTTTTCTCCAAGATTGATCTTCGTTCTGGTTACCATCAACTTCGCATACGTGAGGAAGATATTCCTATTACGGCGTTTAGAACTCGTTATGGTCATTATGAGTTTCTGGTTATGCCTTTTGGTTTGACTAATGCACCTGCTGTATTCATGGATTTAATGAATCGCATTTGTAAGCCGTATCTTGATAAATTCGTGATCGTTTTCATAGATGATATTCTAATCTACTCCAAGAGCAATGAAGAGCATGTCGAACACTTAAGGATTATCTTGAACTTGTTAAAGAACGAAAAGTTGTACGCTAAATTCTCAAAGTGTGATTTTTGGCTTAATTCTGTACAATTTCTTGGGCATGTGATTGATAAAAGTGGAGTACATGTTGATCCTGCAAAGATCGAAGCCATCAAAAATTGGAATGCTCCGACTACTCCAACTGAAGTACGACAATTTCTAGGTTTGGCTGGTTATTACCGAAGGTTTATTGAAGGATTCTATTTGATATCGAAACCATTAACTAAGCTGACTCAGAAGAATAAACCATATGTGTGGGGCGATGATGAAGAAGAAGCTTTCCAAACCCTGAAGATGAAACTCTGTAGTGCGCCGATTTTATCGTTACTAATAAGTGTGAAAACACTTATCCTTTTACCACTTATTTCCAATAATAACAAGACCAAAACGTGTGATTTATGTCGTAAAAGTCGGAATTATGCGTGGTTTGTGTTTTTATTGTGTTTTAGGACCAAAATATGAAAAAGGAAGAAAACACGGGTTTTTACGGGCTTTTATCGAAGAAAACGGGAAAAGACGAAGACAAAAGATCAAGAGTGCCAAAGGAACGGAAGTCCAAGGCCTATTCTAAAGATTTATCGAAGAAAAAGTCAAAAGACGGAAGTTTAACGAAGTCGAAGAACTTAAGTCTAATAGAAGAAGAAAATTAAAAACAAGTTCAAATCCCGAGACGACAAAGACAAAGAATTAAAGTCCAGTCGAGATAACGTGAAGAAAGCAAGAAAGAAGATGCAACACATGCACTCCTCCCACCTTCCCTATAAATACCCTCCTAATAGTCATTAGGAGGGGGTTAGATAGTTTTAGCTAGTTTTCACTTTTTCTTAGTTTTCTCTAGTTTTAGAGAGAGAAAGTCTTAAACTTTCTCTCACTAGTTTCATTTTTTTAAGCTTTCAAGTTTAAACATCTTTGTATTGCTTATTTTCATTAATCAAGTTCCATTTTAAGCTTTTTATCCTTAATCTCATTCTACTTTTCTTTGATTTAAGATTGATTTTGGTGCGATTATCAATAGATCCGTGTTGTTCTTAATGATTTCGTGCTTAAAAAGTTAATCTTTTGATCATTTCATAAGTTTTCATTTGATTAAGCTTTAAGACTTTTGTGCTTATTGGCTTATTTTTATGATTAGCTTATTTACTTTATAAAAATCTTCCTTAAAAATTTTATGTTTTTATTGTTTGATCCAAAAAGTTGCTTACTTTCGAGTCGAATAAGTTGAGTTAAGTGCTTATTTGATTCGGTTAAGTATTTGGATTGTTAAGTTTCGGGTATTAGCTTATTAAAGTTAGCTTATTACCTAGCTTAACCATATTCCACCATTTTCGGAAAGGGTATAAACCCCTTTCCGATTGACCCATTCTGAGCAGCCCTCTTCACCCCCTATTCCGATTGACCAATCGAAAAAGGGTTTTGGTAGTTCCGATTTGCATCCCTGATATTCCGATCACTTTAGATCGGAATAGGGTTAAGTATTCCGACCGAGAGTTGCAGCTGATATTCCGATAGGTGGTTTCCTTTGTTATTCCGATTGGTAGCCTTGCACTTCATTCCGATTGGGTCTTTGTCCAACATTCCGATTACCCCCCCCCCCCCCCCTTTTTTTGCCATTATTCCGATTGACTGAATTCCTCCCTATTCCGATTGTGTCTGGTTATGAGCATTCCGATTGGGAAAATTTTATATATTCCGATTGTTTATCCCATATTCCGATCTGTCCCCGTCCCACATTCCGATCGGGACACTTGTTGGCTTATTCCGATTGTTGCATTTGTTTGATATTCCGACCTTACTTTCTTTTAGTACTTTTCAACTTAGTACTTATTTTTAGAGAGTTTTCTAAGTGTTAGTTTTATTTGGAGTGCTAGTATCTTTTACATTGTACCTTTAAGTTTATATGCATTTATTTTTAGTCGTCATTTTAGTATTAATCTTTACTCTTCCATTTTACTCAACGACACTTTAATTACTTGCTATTAGTTTAAATTAGATAAACAAAACCAAACCATTATCTTTGTTCACCAAAAGACGATTGAGTCACACTTTAGACCGGCTTTCAATTCGAAAGGATTCGGAACGATAATATTTTCTTACCTAGCCAAAAGCGAAGTATTAAATGGCGCCGCTGCCGGCTCTTTTCGTTAAGATTAACGGTTTCTAGTGAGAGACGCATTGAATTTTGGGATCCGTTCTTTGAACGTTATTTTCCTTGCTTTCAAAAATTTTCAAAAATCCTAAAAATATAAAACTCTTCAAAAATACAAAAACATTAAAAAACCTATAAAAACCAAAAATATTATATAGATATTCTCTTTGTGTTTATTTTTCTTCTGCAGGTGTATGCGTACTAGATCTACGAACTATTCTGAGCCCGAGACTCGTGAAGATTTAGATATTGCTGGTGTTAATAACAACAATAATCACCCACCTCTACCCAATAACAACAACAACAATGTCCCCCTACCTGATTTACGAACAATGGAGGAATTGTGTCAACCCACCATGAACGGACGCGGAGGCCCGATTGCGCCGATGCATATCACGGCTCAGGAGTTTTCGTTGAAGCATCACATGATCCAACAAGTGCAAACTAATCCATTCGCCGGAATGCCTAATGATGATGCCAACAAACACCTCGACAAATTCATTACTATCACCCAAAGCATGAAGTCCCACGGTGTTTCTATGGATGACCTTCGCCTCCAACTTTTTCCCCACTCGCTTTCCCACCATGCCGAAAAATGGTTTGACCGTCTTCCTAAGAATTCTATTCATACGTGGAATGACATGACTCAACGCTTTTTATCGCGCTACTTTCCCCCATCCATGGTCACAAGTCTCCGTAACCAAATTAGTGGATTCATGCAAGAGAATGATGAATCGCTTTTCGATGCTTGGGAACGATACAATGATTTGATCGACCGCTGTCCTAATCACAACATGCTCCCCGTCACTCTCATTGACACCTTCTACAATGGTCTCACTTTTCGTGATCGTGACACAATCAATGCCGCCGCCGGTGGTACTTTTATGAAAAGGAGACCGGAGGAGTGTCGAGAGTTGATTGAAAACATGACTACTCACCACAAGAATTGGGATTCATCCGCATCCTCAAGATCTAATCAGAGAGTCAATGTTTCATCTACTTCTTCCACCACCAACATGTCCGTTATGGAATGTGCTCTTCTTGATATTAACAAAAGTCTCCAAATTTTGACTTCTAACCAAACTCAACAAGCTAAAGCCGTTGCTATTTCGTGTGACACATGTGGTGGTCCTCATTCCTACAATGAGTGTCCTTCTACTCACGGCAATTTTTCTGAAGACGTTAATGCAGCTTACGGTACTTATCCCACGGGAGGCTATCAAGCTCGCCCTCAAGGAGACCGTGGCTTGCTAAGTTATCGTTCCAACAATTATCTTGCTCCTCCCGGTTTCCCTCCTGCAAACCAAAACCAACAACAAAATTACAACCAATCCCAACCTCGTGCTAACAATCAATATCAATCCCAAAGAAACCCATACCTACCTCAAGGAAATTCTCAAGCTTACCAAGCTCCACCTCTCAATCAACCGATGGCAGTAAGTCCCGAAGTCGAGACATTCATGAAGACTAATCGGGAGATGGTGACGACTCTTCAGAATCAAGTCCGCAACTTGAAGGGAGAAATGGCAAAACAAGGGAACGATATTCGAGCCGAGCTAAGGAATGACATGGCAAAACACAGCAATGAACTTAATGCCAACATGCAAAACTCTTTTAATAATCAAGCGCTTCACCTTCGTGATATGATTGGTTCGCTCATCCAAGGTAATCAACCCTCTTCTTCGGGTACTCTTCCGAGTAATACCGTTGCGAATCCAAGAGGGGAGATGAAAGCAATCACCACTCGTAGTGGAAAAGGTTATATGGAACCCGAGCTTCCTACACCTCCACCCGTGATTGTGAACATGGAAAAAGAGCAACTTTCTTCACCTCCTTCACCTTCTATCCCCATTTCCCCACCACCCGTGGCTGTGAGTGATCCTACTCCCTTAACGCCTTCTTCTTCATCCAATATACCTTATCCTTCAAGGTTGAGGAAAGAGAAGCAAAAGAGCAAGGAAGATATTCAGGTTTCAAACTTTCTTAAAATGTTTAAACAATTAAATTTTAACATCTCCTTTGCCGAGGCTCTCGCTCACATGCCCAAATACGCGAAAATGTTTAAAGATCTTCTGAGTGATAAAGAGAAGCTTCTTGACATTGCTCAGACCCACCTTAATGAGAATTGCTCCGCCGTTCTCTTAAGGCAATTGCCCACCAAACTTGGTGATCCGGGTCGCTTCTTGATTCCTTGCAACTTCCCGAGAGTAGAGAATTGCATGGCCCTAGCCGATCTAGGTGCCAGTATAAACTTAATGCCTTTAAGTGTTTGGAAACAATTATCTCTCCCCGAGCTAGTCCCCACCAAAATGACTTTGGAATTAGCCAACCGTACGGTTGCTTATCCAGTGGGGATAGCCGAAGATGTCTTTGTTGGCGTTGACAAATTCACCTTTCCGGCGGATTTTGTTGTCGTTGACTACGAGATGGACCCCCGTGTTCCATTAATCGTTGGACGTCCATTCCTGAGGACCGGTCGCACTCTCATTGATGTAGCCGCAGGCGAAATAATCATGAGAGTTGGTGACGATAAAATTGTCTTCAACATGGGTAAGATTTCTAAGCAACCTTATTCATATGAGAGTGTTAATGCTATTGATGTTCTCGATGAGGCTTGTGAAGAACATTTTCATGATGCTTGCAAAAGTACCCTTTCTTCTCTACCCAATGTTGAGACCGTTGCCTCAATTGCTCCAGCATTGACTCCTTTTGGAGAAAGTGACTTGGATGATTTCGAAGCTAGCTTGGGTCCTCTCGACATTAAGTATGATAATTTGTCCGCCAATTGGGACGAAGATATTCGAACTATTGAGAGACTTCTCAATGAGGACCCATTTTCTCCTCCTGCTCCTAAAGAGGTGACTAATGATGATCCATCGTTAGTTACACCATCTATTGAGGATCCTCCTACTCTTGAACTTAAGGACCTACCTCCTCATCTTGAGTACGTTTTCCTGGAAGACAACGAGAAGTTACCGGTCATCATCGCAAAGGATCTGAACGAAGACGAAAAAGCCCGACTTGTCGCCGTGTTGAAGAAGCATAAACGAGCTATCGCTTGGAAAATCTCCGACATCCGTGGAATTGATCCTCACTTCTACACACATAAAATTCTCATGGAGGACGACTTTAAGCCCACAATTCAAAGCCAACGAAGGGTGAATCCTAAAATCCATGAAGTCATCAAAAAAGAGGTTATCAAACTTCTTGATGCGGGTATGATTTACCCTATTTAGGATTCACCATGGGTTAGTCCAGTCCATTGTGTGCCTAAGAAAGGCGGAATCACCGTTGTGCCCAATCAAAACAACGAGTTGATTCCTACCCGTCTCGTTACTGGGTGGAGAGTTTGTATAGACTATCGCAAACTCAATGATGCCACGAGAAAGGATCATTTCCCTCTACCTTTTATGGACCAAATGCTTGAACGTTTAGCGGGTAATGAATATTACTGCTTTCTTGATGGTTTCTCAGGTTATTTTCAAATACCCATCGATCCCCAAGATCAAGAGAAGACAACATTCACTTGTCCCTACGGCATATTTGCTTACAAACGAATGCCTTTTGGCTTATGCAATGCCCCCGGGACTTTCCAAAGGTGCATGTTGGCTATCTTTCATGATATGGTTGAGCAAACCATGGAAGTCTTCATGGAGGATTTCTCGGTCTTCGGGGATTCCTTCTCTTCTTGCCTTGCCAATTTGGAACGTATGCTTAAGCGGTGCGAAGACACTCGCCTTGTTCTGAATTGGGAAAAATGCCATTTTATGGTAAAAGAAGGCATTGTGCTAGGACACAAAATCTCTAAAGCCAGTCTTGAAGTCGACCGTGCTAAAGTTGATGTCATAGCTAAATTACCTCCACCTTCAACCGTGAAGGGTGTGAGAAGTTTTCTGGGTCATGCGGGCTTCTATCGTCGATTCATTCAGGATTTCTCTAAAATTGCTCGCCCGATGACCCACCTCTTGGAAAAAGATACTCCTTTTATCTTTTCTAAAGAGTGTCTCGAAGCCTTCAATCTTCTTAAGGATAAGCTAACTAAGGCACCGGTCTTGGTTACCCCTAATTGGGAGCTGCCTTTTGAATTGATGTGCGATGCTAGCAACTTTGCTATTGGTGCGGTTCTGGGCCAAAGAGTGAATAAACACTTCCAACCAATCCACTATGCTAGCAAAACAATGACGGGGGCTCAATTGCATTATACGACAACCGAAAAAGAGCTTTTAGCTGTTGTCTATGCTTTTGAGAAATTTCACCCCTATCTTGTTTTATCCACCACCATCGTATACACGGACCATTCCGCGTTGAAGTACTTGATGACTAAGCATGACTCTAAGCCAAGACTTCTCCGTTGGGTTTTACTCCTTCAAGAATTCAACATTGAAATTCGTGACAAGAAGGGTGCTGAAAACCTGGCCACGGATCATCTGAGCAGACTTGAGGATCCATATCAAGGGGATCATCCGAACAAAGAGATCAATGACTCTTTCCCCCTTGAGACCTTAATGTCTATTAATCTCAATCTGGAATTGCAAACTACTTAGCGGGTGGTGTTCTCATCAAAGGGTTAACATCCCAACAAAAGAAGAAGTTCTTGAATGATGTTAAGACTTACTTTTGGGATGACCCTTTTCTATTCAAACAATGTGCTGATCTGATCATTCGTCGTTGTGTTGAGGGACCGGCAGCTTTTGACATTCTCCAAGCTTGCCACAAAGGACCCACCGGTGGTCACTTTGGTCCCAACTACACCGCTAAAAAAGTGTTTGATTCTGGATTCTATTGGCCCACCATTTATCGTGATGCTCACGAAATGGTTAAGCATTGTGATGCTTGCCAACGTCAAGGCAAGATCACACATAAGGATGAGATGCCTCAAAATTTCATACAGGAATGTGAAATCTTTGATGTATGGGGCATCGACTTTATGGGGCCATTTCCATCCTCCAAAGGGAACAAGTACATCCTCGTCGCCGTCGACTACGTTTCTAAATGGGTTGAAGCTAAGGCTCTTCCTACGAATGATGCGAGGGTGGTTGTGAACTTTTTGAAGCAGCTTTTCGCTCGATTTGGCGTTCCTCGTGCTATCATCAGTGACCGCAGGACTCATTTTTGCAATGATCAATTTGCAAGAGTCATGGCTAAGTATGGTGTTAATCACCGTCTTTCCACCGCCTATCATCCCCAAACCAATGGGCAAGCCAAGATATCCAACCGTGGCTTGAAGAGAATTTTGGAGCGAACAGTGGGAGAGCATCGCGTCGCGTGGGCCGATAAGTTAGATGATGCTCTGTGGGCTTTCCGTACTGCTTACAAGACCCCGATCGGTTGTACACCTTACCGTCTTGTGTACGGGAAAGCCTGCCACCTCCCAATCGAGCTGGAACATAAGGCGCACTGGGCCTTGAAGTGGGCTAACTTCGACATCAACAAAGCCAGTGATCAACGCAAGGTTCAACTCAACGAGCTAAATGAACTAAGGAATGAAGCTTATGAGAACTCGCTGATCTACAAGGAGAAGACCAAGATCATTCACGACGCCAAAATCAAGAACCGAGAGTTCCACGTTAGTGATCAATTCTTACTTTTTAACTCTCGGTTGAAGATCTTCTCTGGCAAGTTGAAGAGCCGCTGGTCTGGTCCATTCACCGTCACCAAAGTCTTTCCTTATGGGACCATTGAGCTTTCTCAGCCGAATGGGCCCAATTTCAAGGTGAATGGCCAGCGTCTGAAGCTGTACTTTGGTGAGGACATCTCTCATGAGATGATTCCATCCCTCACCACGTTCCCCATGACCTAAATTTGGGTCGAGTCAGGCTCGTGACTCGGTGAACAAAAACAAGCGCTTCTTGGGAGGCAACCCGTGATCTATCCTTTACTGCTTTTATAATAAGTGTGGGGGGAGCCCCGTATGTGTTTGTTGTCTTGTTTCTTATCTTGTGCAGGGATTCAAGCTTCCAAGATCCACCTTGATGACTTTTGACGAACCGTGATACCGTGTTCCCATCTTCCCGGTTCTATCCTAAACTCTTGTGATTCAATATTTCATATTTTATATGTTCACATTGAATTCACTTTAGTTGTCCTTTACTTAGCAAGATTTAAACAACATGCACAATGTCCTAAGTGTAGGGGAGTTTACTCCCACATGCTTAAACATTGAGGACAATGTTTATCTCAAGTGTAGGGGGGACTTCTATCGAAGTAAGTGGTCTTTTCCATGAATTTGCCCTCATTTTAACCGGAAAATTTAATTTTTCGACATTTTTAAAAATTTTTAATCTATTTTGGCCTAGTTGTATAGTTGTATTTCCCTTTATTATGTTTATTTCCTTTCCATTGCTAGAATAAATTTTCAATAAAGTGGTTTTAGATTTTTCTTAGTCGTGAACATTTTGACTCAACCCGAGTTTACTTACCTAAGTTTACTCTAGCTAGTATCCTTAACATGTTTAAGTCAAGTTTTGCTAGGCTTTTATATAGGGAGCTTTAAAACGCGAAAGTCTTAACTCTCACGGGTTAAGAACAAGAACTTTTTGCAAGTTCCTATAATTGTTCCTAGAGATTCGTTTATCAAGGGAACTTTAAAATGCGATTTCTAAAACTGAAAAAGTCTAAGAATTTGCAAGATCCTATAGGCGACTCGAAAACCCAAAACTTTGATTTAATAGGCTAAGCATCCACGAGTCTCATTCCTTGAGATTTTAAACTATGGAGAACGAGAGATGATAGAGTCAATTATAAGTTCAGTATTCTTTCGTGAATTTATGTGAGTTAATTATAAGCCTATTCTCCCTCCGCTTGTTAATAAATTTATCTGCAATAAAAAGGTTGTACGATTTAAAAAGTTACTTAGCTTCTAGCCCCGGATCGTTTAAAAGTTGCTCGGTACGGATTAGAGTTCATAGCCAAGGCATAACTTATTGAAGCGGGATGCGAAGATTGGCGAGTCCGAAAAGGCCCTAACAAGGCATGAGGGCTACATTTTGTTGCTAAAGATCCAAAAGTGATGTGAAGAATCATTTATCAAAAATCAATATGAAGGATCAAGACACACGACGAAAAGCAAAAACTCCCCAAAAGTCATGGAGAAGTCTATCCGAAAAGACCCTAACAAGGTATGAGGATAAAAAGATCCAAGTCCTAAAAGGAGGCGGGTCGTTGTATATCGAAGTCCAAAATAAAGATTGGAGAAAAATGAAGAAGTCGCGGTCCAAAGATGAAGAATCTCTCAAAACTTCAAGTGAAGAAATTCCTATTATGAAGAGAAGGCCATTATTTCATGAACGTCTCTCAAGATTCGAAGTATGAATTCGCTGCCAAATATCGGTCCGAGAAAGGTCTCAAATCGCGAAGCGAGTTATGCCAAGATATGAACTTTATGAGGTCCCGAGAAGCAGTTTTAAAAGATTTGGTCCTTTAGCTAACTATTGATTAAATCGTTCACTTTATTATCGGCTTGAATAATTATCGAAATAAGTCAAACAATGCATCCTCGTGATCATTCAAGACAAAAATAAAATATAAGAGATACACCTAGGAATAAGGGAGTCTAAGTGAGTAATTGGCCCGCATGAGTTCATGTTAGTTTGCTAACTTATAATAACAATGATCTCGTTTTTAAGCTTGGTATGGGGAACGTGAAACTTGAGGATGATAAACGTTCATGGCTGCCAAAACCAATGTAAGTGTTTGATTTCTTTACTTGTTCTATCTTTTCATGTTTAGCATTTAATAAAGGCCAAGGTGGGTTATTTATGATGGAAAATGTAAACCGTGCTTTTAAATTAATGCATTGCATGAGGGCATTGCAATGGTCAAGTGTAGGGGATTTAATAAGTGTGAAAACACTTATCCTTTTACCACTTATTTCCAATAATAACAAGACCAAAACGTGTGATTTATGTCGTAAAAGTCAGAATTATGCGTGGTTTGTGTTTTTATTGTGTTTTAGGACCAAAATATGAAAAAGGAAGAAAACACGGGTTTTTACGGGCTTTTATCGAAGAAAACGGGAAAAGACGAAGACAAAAGATCAAGAGTGCCAAAGGAACGGAAGTCCAAGGCCTATTCTGAAGATTTATCGAAGAAAAAGTCAAAAGACGGAAGTTTAACGAAGTCGAAGAACTTAAGTCTAATAGAAGAAGAAAATTAAAAGACAAGTTCAAATCCCGAGACGACAAACACAAAGAATTAAAGTCCAGTCGAGATAACGTGAAGAAAGCAAGAAAGAAGATGCAACACATGCACTCCTCCCACCTTCCCTATAAATACCCTCGTAATAGTCATTAGGAGGGGGTTAGATAGTTTTAGCTAGTTTTCACTTTTTCTTGGTTTTCTCTAGTTTTAGAGAGAGAAAGTCTTAAACTTTCTCTCACTAGTTTCATTTTTTTTAAGCTTTCAAGTTTAAACATCTTTGTATTGCTTATTTTCATTAATCAAGTTCCATTTTAAGCTTTTTATCCTTAATCTCATTCTACTTTTCTTTGATTTAAGATTGATTTTGGTGCGATTATCAATAGATCCGTGTTGTTCTTAATGATTTCGTGCTTAAAAAGTTAATCTTTTGATCATTTCATAAGTTTTCATTTGATTAAGCTTTAAGACTTTTGTGCTTATTGGCTTATTTTTATGATTAGCTTATTTACTTTATAAAAATCTTCCTTAAAAAGTTTATGTTTTTATTGTTTGATCCAAAAAGTTGCTTACTTTCGAGTCGAATAAGTTGAGTTAAGTGCTTATTTGATTCGGTTAAGTATTTGGATTGTTAAGTTTCGGGTATTAGCTTATTAAAGTTAGCTTATTACCTAGCTTAACCGTATTCCACCATTTTCGGAAAGGGTATAAACCCCTTTCCGATTGACCCATTCCGAGCAGCCCTCTTCACCCCCTATTCCGATTGACCAATCGGAAAAGGGTTTTGGTAGTTCCGATTTGCATCCCTGATATTCCGATCACTTTAGATCGGAATAGGGTTAAGTATTCCGACCGAGAGTTGCAGCTGATATTCCGATAGGTGGTTTCCTTTGTTATTCCGATTGGTAGCCTTGCACTTCATTCCGATTGGGTCTTTGTCCAACATTCCGATTACCCCCCTTTTTTGCCATTATTCCGATTGACTGAATTCCTCCCTATTCCGATTGTGTCTGGTTATGAGCATTCCGATTGGGCAAATTTTATATATTCCGATTGTTTATCCCATATTCCGATCTGTCCCCGTCCCACATTCCGATCGGGACACTTGTTGGCTTATTCCGATTGTTGCATTTGTTTGATATTCCGACCTTACTTTCTTTTAGTACTTTTCAAACTTATTTTTAGAGAGTTTTCTAAGTGTTAGTTTTATTTGGAGTGCTAGTATCTTTTCCATTGTACCTTTAAGTTTATATGCATTTATTTTTAGTCGTCATTTTAGTATTAATCTTTACTCTTCCATTTTACTCAACGACACTTTAATTACTTGCTATTAGTTTAAATTAGATAAACAAAACCAAACCATTATCTTTGTTCACCAAAAGACGATTGAGTCACACTTTAGATCGGCTTTCAATTCGAAAGGATTCGGAACGATAATATTTTCTTACCTAGCCAAAAGCGAAGTATTAGTTACCTGAAGGAAGTGAAGACTTTGTTGTTTATTACGATGCATCTCTTCGGGGATATGGTGCTGTTCTCATGCAACGTGAAAAGGTGATCGCATATGCCTTTAGACAATTAAGGAAGAATGAGGAGAACTACACAACCCATGACTTAGAATTGGGTGCTGTGGTTTTTGCTCTGCGACTTTGGAGACATTATTTGTATGGCACGAAGTGTACAATTTTCACTGATCATAAAAGCCTACAATACATATTGGATCAAAAGGAGCTGAATATGAGGCAACATCGATGGGTTGAACTCTTGAGTGATTACGACTACAAAATTCGTTATCATCCGGGAAAGGCGAATGTGGTAGCTGACGCGTTAAGTTGAAATGAAAGGGAGAAACCGATTCGAGTGCGTGCTTTGGTGGTGACAGTTCATAATGACTTACCTGAGCAGATTCGAAACGCACAAATCGAAGCGTGCAAGAAGGAAAATATTGCAGCCGAAAGATTTAGAGGAGACGGTGAAACATTTGAGACACGAGCCGATGGTATCAAATGTTTGAGAGGTCGAATCTGGTTACCATTATATGGTGGACTGAGAGACTTGATTATGTTAGAATCTCATAAGTCCAAGTATTCTATTCATCCTGGATCGGACAAAATGTACCAAGACTTGAAAAAGTTATACTAGTGGCCGAATATGAAAGCTGATATTGCAACATACGTCGCGAAATGCTTAACATGTGCAAAAGTGAAAGCTGAATATTAGAAGCCGTCAGGATTACTTGTCCAACCTGAAATTCCAATCTGGAAATGGGAGCGAATTACGATGGACTTCATCACAAAACTCCCAAGGACACCGTCTGGGTTCGATGCAATTTGGGTTATTGTCGATCGTTTAACTAAATCCGCTCATTTTATTCCAATCAACGAGAGGTTCGGTTTGGAGAAACTCGCCGATATTTATCTGACAGAAATCGTGTGCAAGCATGGTGTTCCTATTTCAATCATTTCCGATAGAGATAGTCGTTTTGCTTCTGGATTTTGGAGATCACTTCAAAAGTCATTAGGAACCAATTTGGATATGAGCACAGCCTATCATGCGCAAACTGATGGGCAAAGCGAAAGAACAATCCAAACTTTGGAGGATATGCTACGTGCTTGTGTGATAGACTTTGGAAGTAGCTGGGATAAGCACTTACATTTTGCCGAATTCTCGTACAGTAACAGTTATCACGCGAGTATTAAAGCTGCACCTTTTGATGCACTTTATGGGAGAAAATGTAGATCACCCGTTAGCTGGAGTGAGGTTGGAGATGCCCAACTCACTGGACCAGATGTGATTAGAGAGACGATGGATATGATTGTGCAAATCAAGAATAGGTTGTTGTCTGCGCGAAGCCGACAGAAGAGTTATGCGGATGTGAGAAGAAAACCATTAGAGTTTAACGTGGGAGATAAGGTTATGCTAAAGGTATCACCATGGAAAGGTGTTGTACGATTTGGAAAACATGGGAAGTTGAGTCCTCGTTATATCGGACCATTCAATGTTACATCTAGAGTAGGACCCGTGGCATACCAACTTGAACTACCACAAGAACTGTATGGGATTCATAACACTTTTCACGTGTCAAACCTGAAAAAGTGTTTATCCGATGAAGAACTCATTATACCGTTAGACGAGGTTAAGGTTGATAAAAAGTTGCACTTTATCAAAGAACCAGTCGGGATCATGGATCGCGAGGTCAAGCAACTGAAGCAAAGCCGAATACCTATTGTCAAAGTTCGTTGGAACTCTCAGAGAGGACCGGAGTATACTTGGGAACGAGAAGACCAAATGTGGAAGAATTACCCTCATCTCTTTGATTTCAACAAGCGATCGGGCAAGAACGCAAGTTGATCTTCGAGGGCGAAGATCCTAATTTGGTGGGGATGATGTGACAATCCGTCAATTTCAGGTCGTTATTTTAATCTCGACTATTACGTGTTACGTGTTTGCTTTAATGAGAATTTAAAATTTATCGCCTAACCAAGAAGGTTATGACTTGAAACTAGCGTAAGAATGTCGATTAGATGAAAACCGACATGGAATATGTTAGGTATCGATATTATATTCTCAAATAATCATAAAAATGATTTTTATTATATTTACTCTTTATTTCTCGTGTTTTACGTTTTAACGAATGACGAGAACTATTAGTGATCGCGATACCGACGGATGCCCAAAAATTTACGTTTTATTATCGAATGTCCCGATATTTAATATTTTTGATGTTTTCGATTTAATTACGTTTTAAGTCGTGTCGAAGCCTTGTTATTATATTTTGAAGCGTTTTAACTTTCGAAAAGTATTTTTACGAAACCCGAGCCCCGTAAATATTTTTCAAAATTTACAATTTATATTTTCTACCTTGTAAACTATTTAATTTCATTTTGGGGCCAACACTATGCATTTTTGACAAAAACTACCCAAACCTTGGACTATATAAACAATTCCCACTAACTATTAACTAATTAAAAATTCATTTACAAAAAAAAAAATCAAATCCCTCCCTCTCTCTCTTGTGTTTGCCGTCCACCACCATCACCATTGCCACCATCAAAAATCAATTTCTACTTTGAATCAAGTAAATCTAAAAGAAGGCCCATCTTGGAAATTCAACAAGCTTCAATTTGGTATAAATTTTTCTAACATGCATCCACTAAATTTTTTTTTTCAATTTTTGATGAAGAACATGTTGTTTGATCCATTTTTATGGTGAAACATGTGTTAATATTATTATATTCATAGTAGGATGTTGTTGCATGTTATTTATTTTGAGTGAGTTAATTTTTGGATGATTATTCTAGGGTGTTAGGAGTTAGATGGATGTGTTAGGATGATATTAGGATGATATTAGGAGTATAGAAATTGTTGAAATGGGTTGAAATATTGATTTGGTATGATTTTTAGCTAGTCATTTTAGACCAGTAGGTAAAAGGGTATTTTTGAAAGTCTTAGGTCTGATTATGAAATGGGATGATGTGATATTGTTGTAGTAATCTTCAAGACGCTCGTTTTGCCGCTTGAATGAGCTTCTAACTCATTACGGGTCAAAGGTTATGGTGTTTTGATTTTCGTGTACCGGGAGGCGAGTATCGACACAATCCGAAAATTATTGTCGATATATGGATCGAATCTCGGGGACTATAGAATGAGTTTTAAAAATGTTCAAGGACTGTTGTAAGTTTCTAAACGTCAGGTCATGAGTCTATTTTCAAACCCGAGTGTCGGTTTTGCAAACGTAATTGTTTAGATAAGTCAAAATGGTTTTACAAGTCAAAGGCGTAAAACTGTCCGGTTTTTGTAACACAAAGACGTGTCGGGCAGAAGGTCTTAGAAGTAATATTTTTGAATGAAACTTAAACTGGGTCTTATTCATATTATGTGTGAGTTTGTCACCAAGTTTCATCGAAATCGGACAAGTCTAGATAGGTTAGATTGGTGTGTACATTTGGAGTGTACATGCTGATTGGTATTTTGGACACGTAGTTCAATACTTGTGTGGCGTGAGTTGAGTATTCACTATTGGACATGGTGACTTACCCAAGTGTTAAGTCATTATATAAATGACTTAGTTACTGGTCCGAGGGAAGTAAAATGATGGGTTGACTTGTGTTGACTTGGCGTCTTATGACGGGTCAATGTCGAGAGTGCAAGTGTTTAAAAGAATAGTGTTGAATAAAAGGGTATAGAAGTACACGTATATTGTTAATTTTTCGGGATTTTCATGGTTATATGAAATTGAGTTTCGTATTATTTAAGTATTATTTATACTTGAGTCGTTTATTAACGAACGCGCCTTATTTGGTAGGTTGCGGTCTTCGTGTTTAACGGGCATCACAAATCGTCGGCGATCGTCACATTACTACTATCATACCAAGGTGAGTCTATAGCCTCGCTTTGACATGTTTACTTGTTTTATAAAGCCCGCGAGGGGGATAACATGCTTGTTTTATTAAAATAAAGGGGTACAACGAGAAGTTGTGGAAACCCTTATTATTGGAAAAACATTTATTATAAATGAAGGGTACAACGAGAAGTTGTGATAAACCCTCTTTCTTTTAAAATTGAACACAAAGGACCCGATTGTATGCTTAGAGGAAAGTTGTTATATAAGTTTGTTTAGCCTTAAAAGACCCATGAATCGTGAATTGTTAATCTAAAGGAACGCTAATACTATGGATAGATCTATTGGGGTGACACCCAGTCCGGTCGCGACTAGCTATCGCGTGGTGTTGTGATGCGCCAGTAATGAAACATCGGGTGCAATTGTATAAGATAAATATACGCACTTGGCTAGGTGTGTTGGGCTGAAATAATATATGTTAACGTTCAATGTCACGAGACTTATGAAATAACAACGATAATTATGTCTGATCCACGTGATTGTCAACCACGGAAGGTTTATTCAGAATACTTATGTTCGGTTATTTAATTTAAACTCTATAGATTCACTCAGCATTTTTGTTGACTTTATAGCATGTTTTATCTCAGGTCCATGAAGAAGGCACTCAAGGGAGGCGGTTTTATGCAGCTTGCTTACTTAAAATGTTTTGGCCCGCTTTTCTAAACTATGTTCATTCAAAGAAACTTTTATCGTTTGGTTGGTTGTGTAAACCTTAAAACTATTTGGGACCGTGTGTGAACTATTTTACCTTTAAATAATGAATGGATGTATGTTTTATTAAAATGACTCATTTTGAGGCGTTTTCTATGATATTGAGATTGAACCATGATAGTAACACCCAATGACCCTTCCGTTGATATGACACGAAATTAGGGGTGTTACATATTCGTCTGTCTTTTTTTCTTTCAGAGGTTCACATACAATCACTCTCAAAGTCTGTAGGAGAGAGTGATGAAGCTTACGGTTTGCCACAACTCATAGAGTGTCTGTGTCAGCACCTAGATCTCTTAGGATTTTTTGTACGCTTTGTCTTGGCACTAGGAAATGATTCATTTGTGCTCATAACGTACCCCGATGATCCTTCACCCTCTGGACTGTGCTCCTACCAATAACAACTTGAGCACATTATAGGTCCTGACCCAGAGTCTCTGCACTTCTCACAGACTCTGGGTCCCCTTATTTATAAAAAGAGTCCCAAAGAATTTATTCTTTTGGGGGGACTGAATCATCACCCTCAGTCTTCCTAGGGGCAGCGATAAAAGGCGACCTTTACCCTCATATATTTCACAACTAAAAGAGTCCTAAGGAGTAATCCTTCAGGGGGAGCTGGATAATCACACCCAGCTATCCCAAGGGCAGAGAAAGGCGACCATTCCCATATCATGTTTCACAACTAAAAGAGTCCCAAGGAGCAATCCTTCAGGGGGAGCTGGATAATCACACCCAGCTATCCTAGGGGCAGCGAACGGTGACCATTCACCTCATAATATTCACATATCAAAAGAGTCCCAAGGAGTAATCCTTAAAGGGGAGGTGGATAATCACACCCAGCTATCCTAGGGGCAGCGAATGGCGACCCTTTAACATATCTTTTTCACATTAAAAGAGTCCCAAGGAGAAATCCTTAGGGGGCTGGATAATCACACCCAGCTTTCCTAGGGGCAGCGAATGGCGATCTATAACTGCATTATTATTTAACAACTGGTTACTAACAACTCTTATAACAGGCTCATAATCTTCATCAAGAGCAGCAAAACAATGATGCTTACTCTATTGCTGGTAACAAAAATGCTGAAGCTTTCACCATTGATCTTGATGCCCTTTCAGACATTGAATCACTGCCTGAAGATGAAGTTTTTATTGTGGAGGATGGAATCTTTGTCTCTGACTTCGAGGAAATGAGCACTTATGACTACCACATGTCCTCCATAGAACTGAAGCCAGTCCCCTTCCCATCACTGCCTAATGTTCAAGAACTGGCTGCCATGCAGCTATGGGAGCAGCGACCCTGTTCTCCAACCCCAGTTCCCTTCCCAACCTTACCAAGTGTTTTGGAACTAGGGGCGAAACAACACTTGGAGTACTTGTTGGGAATTAATTTGATGAGACAAATCAAGAATAATGAAACAAGAAGGACTTATATGCAATTATCAAGATTTACAAGAATATGGAGCCCTTTCATACAACAAGGAGGACTTATTAGCAAAAGATGGAGGGACTTCTAGTGTAATTAGATTTCTTGTAAAGAGGGTTATGTGTAGTATATAAACACACACCCTGCATAGGTTTATTCATTCAATTATTCACAATGTAAACCTAAAGTGTCTTCGTGTTCTGGGCGTGGGATTTAATGTATACACGCCTAGAGGTTACTTGTAATCGTTTAGTGCAAGTAATCGTTTGGTATAAAGTAATCGTTGGAAGTAAACATCTTGTTTACGTGTCTTGTTTAATTCCGCTATGTTTATCATATGAATGAGATGCATATCCTAGTAAGCTTAATCGATCCGTGAATAATGGTTTCCACAATTGGTATCAGAGCTTGTTGAGGAACTTTTGATCTTAAAGAACACCAGAACCCTAAAAATCACCAAAACCCTAATTTTCTCAAAAACCCTAACAACATCATGTCTGAAGCAATAACCTCCTCTTCCTCAGCCTTACCAAACATCAAGATTCCCATGCTTGATGCAACCAACTTTGACTTGTGGAAGTTCAACTTTGAACAATATCTGGGGATCTATGACTACACACTCTGGGAGATTATTGAATATGGAAACACATTCAATAAGGCTCAAAAGATTCTTGATGTCATTGCTCAAAGATCAGCTGTTGCTGGATGTTCTGAAGAGGATAAGAGAGAAAAACCTGGAGATGGTAGAGCTGTGTCTGCTGATGCCATAGCAAAGAAAAGGGTTGACATGAAAGCCCTAAATATTCTGAAAGTCTCTTTGGGACAAGAAAACCAGCATAAATATAGAGGCTATGAATCTGCTAAGGATCTTTGGGAAGCTCTTGAAGTTGCATATGGTGGCAATGCAGACACTAAGGAGGAAAAGAAAAAGCAACTTCTGCATGATTATGCTGTCTTCAAATCTCAACCCAATGAGAAACTGAGTAGTGTGAGAAGCAGATTGCTTGACATTACAAGCAAGTTATCCTTCATGGGGACACAAGTTGGTGATGTTGACATCAATGCTACCTTTCTTAAAAGTCTTGGTGAGGCATGGAAGATTGAGGCAAGATCTATTCTTGCCAACAATACTTACAAGAGCTCCTCGTTTGATGACATCTACAACAAACTAAGGCTGTTGGAAGATGAAACTCTTTTAGAACATGGAAGCAAATCTACCAACAGCAACATGGCCTTCTTCTCTCATAGTGAAGGTCAATTCAATCAGAAGGACTCTTACATGCATCCAGTTACTGGATCATCATATGTCAGCGCTGGAACAAGTCCTGTCAACGTCTCCTATTCAAACGCCGACACATTCAAGAGTGACTCCCCAAGAGTTAAACCTGCTGGTTTGGATTTGGATACTGTTTGTGCTTACATTGCTTCTCTGCCCAATGGTTCAGTGATTACATATGAGGACCTTGAGCAGATAAGTGATGAGCACTTGGAAGAGATGGACATCAAGTGGAACATGGCTCTTGCTAGTATAAGAGCAAACAGGTGGAACAGAAGGTTTAAGAAGAAAATGACATTCAATGCTAAAGACACAGTTGGATTTGACAAATCCAAAGTTGAATGCTACAACTACCATCGTATGGGGCACTTCATGAGGGAATGCAGATCTCCTAGAAGATCTGATGCTGGCAAACCCTCAAGTCAGGTTGTTAAAGCTCAGGATTCCAAAGCAATGGTTGTAGTTCAAGGAATTGATGGCATGGGATGGGATTGGAGCTATCTGGCTAAGAATGTTGAAGAGGATAAAGCTTTGGTTGCTGATATTGAAGAAGAAGAGCATGTTGAATATGCTCTCATGGCACACTCCTCCTCTTCATCTGATAATGAGGTATATGATGACGCTTTTTGTAGCAAAGGTTGTAGGTTAAATACTGAAAAACTTAATAAAGAGGTGTTAAGATTAAAAGATGATATGAGTACTGAAAGATGTAAATTGTCTAATTACCAACTAGCTCTTACTGAAACTGAGAAAACCGTTTCTGAATACAAGAAAATGGAATTTGATTTAAAAGATAAAATAAATATCTTAAAACATGATTTAAATCAAAGTAATGATATTAGAAACATCATGAATAGGGTCAATACTGAATTACAGGCTAAGTTAGATGAGGCTATTAAAAATAAGGATAATGTAGACCTTAAAATTCAGAGATTTGATAAGGCCTCACAAACCCTAGGAGAATGTGTTAGTAAACAAAGGGATTCTAGGGATATGTCTGGGATTGGGTTGAAAGAATATGTTGTCGTTCCACCACCTGCTGGGGACTTCTATGGTGTCCATAGAAAGGATCTCTCTTGGACTGGCATTCCAGAACTCCAAGAAGAGGAATTTATTTCTCCACCTAGAGTTCTCTCTCCAGTTGAGGAATATCAACAAAAGTTTATTGACCTAGAAGAGTGGAAGAAGGCCAACCCCACTTTGTTTGTTAAGGGTGGGATGCTTAGTGAGAGTCCATTTGTGCCTACACCCATTGAGAGTCCAGTAGTATCTAAACCTATCACTGTGACCAATCCCATCACTGGAAAAGCTGTTAATCTTGGCTCCCCAATTAAGAAACAACCTAGTGTTAAATATGCTGAAATGTATAGGAAACCTAGGTCACCCCAAAGCCAAGCAAGTGTTAACGGGACAGGGTTTTATCAATCTAAGCCTAAGTTTGTGTCCAAAAAGGCTTGTTACTCATGTGGGAGCTTCTCTCATTTGGCCTATAATTGTGTGATTGAATACAATTCATTCGCTGACAATAGGTCATCCAACGTCAACCATAGACCTTTTGTCCACACTAGACCACAGGCTACTAGACCAGCTCCTTTCTTCTCTAAGGCAGCTAACACCCATGGACAAAGGCCCTTTCAAAAGACCAACGCTTGGTCAAACAGGCAGTATGTTCCTATACCAAACTCTAATCTGAGCACTGATAAGAACAAATTCAGCGCTGATAGGAACAAATGCAGCGCTGACAAGAAAAAATTCAGCGCTGACAGGAACAAATTCAACGCTGACAGGCACAAATGCAGCACTGACAGCTCCAAGTTTGGTATGAGACCTTATTTTAGACCATATAAACAAAGATACTTGGTTAATAAGGGTCAAGGGTCTAAAGCATCATCCCATTTAACATGGAAATCTAAACAAGAGCAAAACTCCAATTTTAATGGTATTTCAATGACTTGCAATAGATTTAAATATCTTGAGAAGGTCATTACTAGACTCATTGGAACAAATTGGGTACTCAGGGAGAAAAGGGATGAACAGGGGGTTGTTACAAGAAACAAATCCATTCTTGTTGAACAACACAATGGATCCAAGTCTACTAAGGCTTGGATTCCCAAAGAAAACTAATTTGTTTTCTTTATGAGCAGACTATCCAAAAGCAGGTTAATGATCAAGGATATTGGGATAGTGGATGCTCAAGGAACGTGCATTGTTGGTCTTTCCACTAATATTATTTTTATCCACTAACATGTTATCTCTACCCATTATCGTGGGATAGGGTAGCCTCTGTTGGTGTGTGTTTTTGTGGTTTTTGTCTAACTATGCAGGAAAATGCAGCAACATTTGGATGGATACAAAGTTTCAAAATTTATTTATGATGGTTGGAATGTTTACATTCATGTCTTGAAATAAAATTTTGCTTCTTCACATATAATAATTTGTATGCTTCTATTAAGGGGAGGTAAACCTTTAGGTTTTTGGGTACTCCTAGAGCACTCTTGCACAATTCTAGATTGTGTCAACTGGTGAGTACGATTTAGTTTTCTAATTCGTGAGGCACTGTAGCATGCAAAGTTGATATACTGTGCATGCTGCCAAGACTTTTGACCTAGAATTGGGTGTGGTCGTATGGGTGACTTGGGGTAGTTATTATTTTTGGGTTACTTGGGGAGTTGCAAGTTTTTATATGAGTTAACTTTCTCTTTGGGGCATTTGTGAACAAAGGACTCTTGAGTTCATGTGTGTCTATCATACTTTTGCATGTGTGTATGCATGAACAGTGTTTGTCACTCTTGCTTATTAGAGTCTAGTTAATTTCCTTAGGATTATTACCTTTGTTTATGTTCTAACTAAAGTTTTCCATTCGCAAGTCCATTTTATGCTATGACATCTTCGCTGGTGTCATTTATAAACTTCTCTATAGACCCAAAATGTTTCATCACCCTTTCATTTTTCAAATTTTTGGATATCTGGAAGCCTAATGATCATTGAGATGTTTTTCCTAGTGATTGACATCTAGTAGCAGCAGAGATCACTTTCACAAGGGTGTATAGTGTTATGGAGATGGCTGAGACTATTGGCACTAGCTTTAATGCAAGTCAAGTCAGTCTTATCATCAGTAAGTCCATCCCCATGTCCTATGAATCAACATTGAGGATTAATTTCCCGAATGTTGATGAGGACAGTATGAAACCTTTGACATTAATGGAATTGACAAAAATCTGTATTAGCTTGTAAAAGCATAATACAGAAATGGTACAAATTGTCAAGGATCGCTCTTTTGAACTGATAGACTTGTTGTTTTGGAAGCTGATACAATCTAAGTATTATGCGGAAACTAATACTCAGAACGAAGAACAAACAGAATATATAAATACCAAACTTTCACTTTGATTAATAATAACAATGAAAGATTACAATGAAAGTGTTATGAGATATGTGGAAGAGGTGTCGGTGAGATGTGTCTTATGTCTAACCCTAAGGCCTCCTTTTATAGGTTTAAGGAGCCTTGTACAAAAGATAAGATCAACTATTTTAGGAAAAGACATAAGATAAACATAAATTATTGACTAAATCTTTTTAAACATTAAGAATATATTCTGAATTCTTATCTTCATATGTTGTCCACCAGCTTGAGGAATTCATCATTGGCAGATTTAGTCCTTGTCTTTGTCTTAAGATTCTTCTTGTCAACGCCTTGATAATTCTTATCAGCGTCTCATCTGTCAGCGCCTCGTTTACTCTTGTCAGCGTCCAGGTTCCTCTTGTCAGCGTTCTAGTGACTTAGCTAATTTTATTCCCAACAATCCTCCCCTAAACTTGATATCTACTCTAGTAATCAAGTTTCTGAATAAAATAAAACATACAGAGAGGATTCTTACAAATATACTTATCCCTGAATTTGAGTAATAAATCTCGAAAAGTCAATCACTCAAATCACTTGTATAGTCAGCCTTTACTTGGTCTTAATCATCTTCAGCACCTGTAGAGTCTTTGGAGCTTTCTTTATTACTTTTGTCACTCAAAACAACAAGTCTATCAGTTCTTTATTACTGATAGACACGTTGTAATTTAGACGCTAACAGCGTATTGTCCGATATATGGTTTTTAAGTACTGACAAGTATCGTTCGATATCGGACAATACATACAGAAGATATATTGGATGACTCAGGATCTCGGACAGAACTGTCTGTTTAAAAATTTTATGGCTCGTTTTTGAAGATTGTGTTTGGTGCAATAAAGTTTTATTTGATTATGTGACAAGGCTAACCTTGCGGTTACGTACCGACTTGGATTAGAAGCAGAACGCCGACAGAGGCAGCAGTTGCATAAAAGAAGAGGATGATATTGTACTTACATGATTTTCATTGCAAATTGGAGGTTTCGATGAAGACGATCGATTATTGCTTATTTGGTGTTGGAGTTGTTTTTCGCAGGTTTGTATTTTATCATATCTCAAAAGATTCTTGCCTCTCTTTTGAGATAACTTGCTTGTTCGTTTAAATGTTTGGTGACGAAGACTTGTCAAATCTAGCAACTAGATACCTTGCTATCACTTGAAGGAGTTACATTATCGTGCTCAGTGTCTCACAAAGGATGAGGATTTTGACAAAGAGATCGAGGTCTACTTATATTTTCTGTGTCATATAAGTTCGACGTCACATGGATAGTGCAAGATATAAGGTACAAGCTTGGGAGATTCCACTTCTTCAACAAATAGGTTATATTTGTTTTTCTTCATTCGTAATCTACAATTAGAGTCTACATGGTTCGTGATTCATTTACATGCACCACTTAAGGGGAAGCGTTTATTAGTTGTTTATCTTTAGAAGACCCCTATTAGATGAGACAAAAAGGGGAAGAAGATTCAAAGATCAAGGTATGCAACTTATTATTATGTGGTGATATGTCTTTACAAGAAATCTTACTTTAAGGGGAAGCTTGTTTCATTCGTGAAAGATCAAGATTTGAAGATTGGTTTTGTCATCATCAAATAGGGGAAGATTGTTGGGAATTAATTTGATGAGACAAATCAAGAATAATGAAACAAGAAGGACTTATATGCAATTATCAAGATTTACAAGAATATGGAGCCCTTTCATACAACAAGGAGGACTTATTAGCAAAAGATGGAGGGACTTCTAGTGTAATTAGATTTCTTGTAAAGAGGGTTATGTGTAGTATATAAACACACACCCTACATAGGTTTATTCATTCAATTATTCACAATGTAAACCTAAAGTGTCTTCGTGTTCTAGGCGTGGGATTTAATGTATACACGCCTAGAGGTTACTTGTAATCGTTTAGTGCAAGTAATCGTTTGGTATAAAGTAATCGTTGGAAGTAAACATCTTGTTTACGTGTCTTGTTCAATTTTGCTATGTTTATCATATGAATGAGATGCATATCCTAGTAAGCTTAATCGATCCCTGAATAATGGTTTCCACAGTACTTGCAAAACCTCAAGCCAATTCATGTTCCAAGAATGAAAGATGTCCAGGAATTGGCTGCTGAGGAATTATGCGTAAAGAGAGGAGATATCAGCATCACAAAGCCACAAGTCACCAATGATGATCTCCTCTCTGAAATACAAACCCTTACTCATGCTGCTGAGGAACTCACCACCAACCTAGAGACTTCACTAACTTCATCTGTGGAATCCTCTATGACTGCCCTGCTTCCGCAACTACTAAGTAATGCTCTAAAGACTCAACTCCCAGAAATTCTAAACCAGAGTCTTCAGTAGTACATGCCTTCTGTTCTCACCACAGCGGTGAAGGCAAATGTAGCAGCCATAGCCCAGGATGTTGAACCATCCAGGCGTCTTCTTCAAGAACTTTTATAGGGAGAACTCAAGGAAATTTGCATCTTTGTCCATCACGAATTCCTCAAGTTCAACAAAGCATATTCAGACACAACTTCTGCTGGTGCTATGCCTGGGGGGAGAATTCTGCTTCCTACTCCTCTAAAGAAGAGGATGTTTCTCCACCTAATAGGGAGCAACATCAAAAACAACCCACACCTGAGATCTCAACACCAAATCTCATCAGATCCTTTAAACCCACAACTGAACCAGCTCAAGACAAGGGTAAAGGTATTGCACATGACGTGACAGAAACAACCCTGCACTCTCTCCAAGAGGAAGGTGGTTCCACTGCCAGGCACTCTGATCTTAACAAATTCAAGAGCGCTGGTGAACCAGCTCTAACCCCTGAGCAAGCTAAGGCTCAAATAATGGAACAAAAGAGGTTAGCCGATATCAGGGCCGCTGAGTTTAAAAGTAAAGAGGCTCTAAACAAACTGCTCTCTCTTGCTGTGAAGGAAGCTCAAGTAAACAAGCTAAAAGAACTTGAAGCCAAAAGGAGCAACCTTCAAAAGGACTATGAGAAAATAGTGAACCAGAGAGCTGAGCCTGGACAAATCACCAAGTACACTTGCTACACTGACAAAGACAAGAGAGTAGTAATGACCATATACAGAGAACATCAAATTACCAACTACAAAGTCTTCAGTGACTTCAGACTCGGAGATCTGGGCCTCTCTGAGTGGTTAGCAGTGTTGTCTCTTGCCCAAAAGAAGACTGGGCCTGGTGCTGCCCAAATGATGAAAAACATACAAGCCAAACTGAACTGGGTAAGAGACACTACAAAGAAGCTCAAACTACCTTTACCTCCTCAGCTATCACAACAACAACAATCCCAAGGACCAAGGAAAAGGAAATCCCCAATGGGGCCTCTAGTTGAAAAATTGGTCAATGAGAATGTTGTAGTGGATGGAATGTACAAAAACCTTGTATTTCCAAAAGAGATCACCAAGCCAGTGGGTGGTCAAGTCTACTCCGAACCAGAGATGGGAATAGTCTTCATGAATGGAAACTATTAGTATGCCTTTCAGAGACTGAGTGAACTTCATCTGGCCTCAACTATCCAACTCATCAGACTTAGACAAGGCATCCTAAGGAACTGTAAAATCGCTGAAGATTTTGAGTTTGAAATTGAGTTGGTCATTAACTCCAGGAGTGACAAAATTGAGGCTCAGAGAATCTGTGACCAAGGCCTCGACCACTGAAGAACCTTTTGTTTTATTTCTTTTTACACCACTGAGTGTACTTGTAATAGGTTAGGATCTTTATGTTTAATAAAACTCTGAGGTATGTTTGTTAAAATTATGTGTAAGAAGAAGCTGTGTACTCACTTACAATAATTCTAGACTTAGTATAATTTATAAACAAATAGGGGAGATTGTTGGGCCAATGAAAGTTTTAACTATGGCCCAGTCTAGATTTGTTTAAATTAGACTAAGTGTTACTGGTCGCTGAGAGGACCAGCGACAGAGATCAGACCAGCGGAAGGCAAAGCCTCAGCTGGCACACCAGAAACATTCAAGTCAAAGACAACGCCAGAGAAGTCGAAGACTATCTGAAGTCATACTCACCAGCGATAATGGATAGCTGGAATGTAGAAGGAATGTGCTGGTGTTCAAGGATCTCTGAGTTGACAATACTCAAAGATCACTTTGAACCCTTGAAGTCTTGGACAAAGCAAAGCTTGTATTATCCTTATAGTTTAGGCAGGAGAATCTACAAAGTGTTTTGAGCGGGACAAAATAAGAGATTCAAGTCAATGCCTAGTACGACCTAGTGGAACAAAAGTGAACAGTTGGCAGAACTGTTCACCTAAAGTAGTTTAAAGGCATGTCTCGATTTGGACATGCATTTAATACGTTGTACTCTTCCATTAAGAAGATGACACGTATCAACTACCCCCACTAAGGGTAAAACCTCGTACCACTATAAATAGGAGGGAGGAAGAAGTTAAGATTCAACCCTTGTGCTTGGAATTATTATCTAAGTTCTTTTTCCCATTGGAACCACTGAGCCCTCAGCTGTCCATCAGTGACTCATTGGTTCTCTTGTAAACTTGAGTCTCGAATCAAGTTTACTCGTTCTAGGGTTCATTTCTTATTGTCATTCAACGGGTGTATTCATAGCACTTTGTAATACTTTGTTTATAATAGTTAATAAAGCCTTACTCGTTTGAAAAGTATTTCATTGTGTGTCATTGTTTATACGTGACTTAGTTTCAACAATTTTTGTATTTTGGGACTTTCGATATCATACTCGTGTCCCCTCTCCCAGCCCCAATAGTCACGGATTCATATATTTTCTGACTTTCTTGATCAAATCTATGGTCCTTATTGCATCCCTTGTTCTCCATACAAAATGAAGGCACGAGATTATTTCGGAGACTGATACAATCACATTGGATGCTCAAGAACAGCCTAGAAGAAATTCAAAATGTGGATATTCCTTCAAAGATTCGAGGGCAAGTTTGGAAAGTTAGTCATCTAGGGTTCATGATTGTAACCTCCTTACATTGTGTATAAATAGTGTAGCTAGGGTTTAGTTTAATTTGTTCCAAATTTTATACCTCGAAATTTTCTTGTAATTTAGTGAAGATTTGAATGTTATAAATTTGAGTTCCATTTACATATTTGTCTTTTAAATTTCTGCAGTTACATTTCAGTTTATTCAAAGTAAAAAATCTTTATTGAGTTTTATTTTTGAAGATCCCAAATACTTGAACAATTTTTATGATTTAACTGACAATTATTTTGTAAAAGTGGTATGTGTTTGGTTATACTTTCTGTCCTATTTAAATTTCATTGCAAAAATCTGTTTTCATTCCAACTGTTTTTATCAAATCTTTGGGAGACCCACTGTAGCATAAGCTATCTCATAAGCTCACTTGACAACTGACCTTATGAGTTGCTTATGGTGTAGTGTTTCACTTTCTGTCTAATTTCCTTTGCAAAAGTTAGTTCAAAGTTTTTTTTATTTTTTTAGTAACTTCTATTTTCTGTCCATTTTTAGCATAAGCTCTATAAGCCAGCTTAAACCAATAAGCTGAGCTTATCAGCTTTTTGCTCCTGCTACTTTTACCCTTTTTCTTTGTTTCATCTATTTTCAGGTTTGAAGATTTCAATAATAGTAGATCCGTGTAGATGTTTTTGTTGATGTTTGTAAATCAACAAGCCCCAAGAAGATAAGCTGATGATGTTCGGTTAGATTAAGCTCAAGAAGGGTGGATATTATTTGTAGTAAGATTAGGCTGATGCTACAACCATTAGACTCAATACAAGTACATGTTCTAACCTTTTTACTAATCTGTCAGGATTTCTAGCTTATTGACTGAGTGCTTATTTTGCTTATTAGTTAAAGTAATTGCTTGTTTCCTTTTCTTTACTGCTCGTTTATTTATTCATGTCTTGTTTATTTTAAATTTTGCTTTAAATTATAATAGTCTTTTGTTAATTTGTGTTCTGCTAGTTTTAGGGGTGTTTGGGTTAAGCTTGTGTTGACACCATAAGTTTGATCCAAACCTTCAATTGGATTTAGATATATTGAGTTAGTCGTTTAAGCTTATTTGAGGTTCTAGTTTAGTCTAAAAAACAGGAAAAAAAAAGTTTAATGATCTTGCATTTTTTTTATTATAACCACTGTTAGGAAATTTTTAGAATCATTGAATCTGTTTTTAGTGGTTTATGTTGCTAATCTTTATTCAATATTTAGTCGTTATGTGTTATCTTGAGGTTGGTTAGTAGTTTGCATAAGTATTGACGCAATTAGGTATGCAACACTTAGCTTTGTTTAGAATTTTTTTGCGTAAACTGTGCAATTTCCTTGCGGTAGATTAGGGACTTAGGATCTAGGATTTTGGTTTCCATTTGTTTGAGTGTACTTGACTGTCTATTTTTAATTAATTCAGTAGGTGGTAGCTTATAGATGCCTTAAAAGATTGCCCAAAGTTCACCATTTTATTGCTATTTTGGTGCAGCCACTGTTAGGATTTGAGTAGACATAGAATTTGCCTTTAAGTTATTATTGGTGCTTGTTTAAGGTTTTAAAGTAGGTATTATTTGTGTGTTTAGAGGGTACCATTGTCTCCTTAGCATAGAACCAACTTAGGCTTTAACAGTTTACATATATTTGTGTTTTTCGACGCACAATAGTCCACTGATTTAGCCTCTAGACACAGCAGGCCATCAGCATACCATTTTCTGCATTTTTAGTGTTTTTGCCCTGTTCTTGGATTGAATATGTGTCGTATGTGTGTTTGTTGATTGTGTTTGTGAGTTGTACTTGACTCCTCACTTGCCAAAGCAATTAGGGGTGCCGTTTGTGCCCAAAAACATTGACTAACAAGCTCGAAACCAACGAAAACGAGCCGAAAACCATACATTAACAATTCTCTTTGTTGTCCGAGAACGCTGCATTTTTTTTGTTTTTCTTAGTATTGTCCGATATCGGACAACACTGATATTGGACAACACCTTAGTCTGGTAGGATCTTGGACAACACAGAAGTACCCCAAATTGGGGTACTTTGGGGTACTTTCGTTTTTAGCCATTTTTTTTATTTTTTTTATTTTTTTTACTTTTTCATTTTTACCTTGTTAACTTAGTTAAATTAGAATTTTTAGAAAAATAAAATTTATTTTTATCATTATTTATTAATTTTTATCATTATTTTAGTTTAAAAATTATTTTTAGCCTTTAAAAATTAGAAAAATAGTTTCAAAAATTTAGGAAAAATACTTTTTAGTGTTTAATTAATATAAGTTAGATATTTGTTTGATAAAATAATATTTTGGGCTTTTTGTTAATTATATTTAATTTTAGGGCTTTAATTAGCATTTAAAATTGAATATTTAATTAATAAAAGGTTTTAAAATATATTTATTGAATTTTTATTCTTATTTATATTATTTTAGATTTATTTTTAATTTTAAATAATTTATAGCTTTAATTTTTATTTTTGTTACGTTTTTACGTAATTACTTTCACGTTTTACGTCACTCGTCGTAGTTTAATCGTAGTGTAACTTGTCTTTTAATTTTCTCTCATTAAACCAAAAACGACACTAATCCAAACTTGATTTTTATTTTTGGCACCTAATACACACACCTCCTTCGAGAACGAACTCGCACTTATTCGGTTTTACGGTTTTTAATTAAATCGTAACGCTTAATACTTGCCACATACGCGTTTTTCCTAAAACGTGTACGATATTACTACATCAGCAGTCTTGGAAGAATTATGAGTCTCGGTAAATTAGATCTCTACTAGCGTAGGATCTTATGGAATTAGAAAAAAAAAATTTAGTGTAGGTTCTCTCCTTTATGCATAAGCTTAGTCGTGGAAAGCTAATCGTGAAACTGTCTGCAATTTCCGCGTTAGTAGCCAGCTGAATTCTAGAAAACTTCGTACTTCGGCCATAGACGTCGGTCGTGACCATCTGGTGATGGCCTTCACCTTCGCAGTATTTCTGGAATTTCTTTCTGCTGAAATAGGGTGGCTCAGAAATGCCACTTTGTTCAATTGGAACTCACATCTGGAAAGTTGCGTATATAATTTTCTCTTATCTGAAGATCTGCATGGCTGGGCGAGAAGATAATTCTCGTGTTCTTCTCTAAAGTTTAGCAGCTCAGAATGTTCTCAATGATAATACTGACGATTTGTCTGAGGATTCATGGAAAATTTGATTCATCAATTTCGTAATATAGCTGGAGCAATTGGTAGCTCAGAATCATAAGCTAAAATTTTAGAGAGACCATAACGTGTGCAAAATCAGTCTTGGAAACATCATGTTCTTTCTCTCACCAGTGATGGTAGCATGATCGCGAATTGTTCTGGAAAGATGTTTAAGACGTCGTAGCAGATCAGGTAAACCTTCTATTTGTGGAATGAACATCAATTAAGAACGGTGATCTTGAGAAAAAATTTGGTGGTTGATACATGATCTCATGTTACCGGTCTTCTTCTTGATAGACAGAAACGACACACTTCCTGGTGGTACGCCAGGGCGAATAAAGCCTCATTCCGGTAATTCTTGCAGCAAATGATGCAACCCTTTTACTTAGATGCAACTCTGGAATAAAGAGTTTTGGAAACAGTCACTATTCTTGAGACAAGCTCGATGTTAAATTATGTCTCGTAGTTAGGAAGGAATTCTGGAATGACATCTGGAAATTTTAGTATAATCTGCTGATCATGGATTCGAGGAATTTTAGAAGTGAATTTATAACTGGTAGCTAAAAGTCTTCATAGCTATGGACTGGTAAGTCACGCGCTTGTAAGGCAGAAATAATTTGCACTGATTTTTTTGACAGAAAGTATAATGAATATATTTGGGATTTAGTAAGACGGATCTCGTTGTTAACTGAATATAAGGCTTTAGTAAATATGGTGATACTGTTGAGTCCTTTCTGGCTGAGAGGTAGGGGACTACCTGATTTAAGATAAAGCTGACATAGGAATACGTGAAGTGGACATGGCGACTTTTCACTGAATGTGTTCGTTTGTAACCTCACAGGGTGAATATTGCGTGTTTAACCTGAATCATACTCTAGTGGTGGTGACTAAAATTTTCAAATGATATGGTTCATGCCTGGCATAATAGAACGGGTATACCCCTTTCTGAAAGGTACCCTGAATTACTGAGGGTCTCGCTTGGAAAGATACTGGAGTTAGGAGTTCTGATTCGTACTCTGAGAAAATATTCGTTTGACTTGTATCATGACTGGTGTCCTAGTGTCTTCTGAAACGATACTTGAGAACTGTGTCTTGACTGTTGTCTGGATATGTATTTTAATGGATGAACCTGGACAAGGCGGAAAATTTTTCGTAACTGCTAGGATTGGCGGACCGGTTAGACTACTGACCTCTTGTATTTCTGGTCACATCCGTGCCGGAGTTCCGATGGTTACTGACTGATTAATTATAAGTACGATGGTTGTCACTACTGCTTTGTCTGTCACTTTATGACGGTCATTATCATGACCGTGATTCATGTAACTATTCTGCTGATTTGCCGACTGGGTTCCGGTTCCCACTCTTCTAAATGAACGGTTAGTTGAGTGAAGTGTGACATCTAGCTGAGAAAGTAAAAGCCTGGAATAGAATGGTAGTGTCAGATGGTAGAAGTTTATTCTCGTCAGAAATTTCAAATTTATAGTTTCCATCCTTGTTCTGCAGAGTCTTCATAGTATAAACAGCATCAGCATCTTGAGAAATCTCTAAAGTATCAACAGCATCAGCATTTGTGAGGTCTTCAAAGTGTTAGCGGCATCAGCATCTAGCAAAACCTTCAACACACGAGCAGCATCAGCACCTGGTAGAATATCGACAAGTGGAAACCCTTGAGATGATTGAGGATCGATTAGCAATATCCATGGAGTAGGGTACCTGGAGTACACCTGGACTATTGTACATGAAGTACAAAATGAATACTACACATGGAGCATATCTGAGACACTATACGTGGAATACACATGAAATACTGTACATGGAGTATAACTGAGACACTGTACGTGGGGTACATATGGAATACTGTACATGACACTGGTGGAAATTTTATGGGATGATCGATACGGTTGACTCTTGTCTGACATGATCAAGGAAATAAATTGATTTAAACGGTAGTAAACTGATCTAAAATAAGTAACATGATAGGCTGACAATTCCTGCGTCGACTTACTACTGGTTGTATCGAGGCTGAAAAATATGATATAATCGAAGTCCCAACAGTGGTCAGCATGAAGCATGATTAATGAAGGCCAATCATGATTTATCATGAAAACGGGTTTTACTGAAATTCTTGTGTATCTTAACATGAAAACATCATTACTTTGTTGAAAACATAATCCTCGTAAGGAGACATTAAACTGAATCATCATGAAGACTGATGAGATGGCATTTATACATGATCTCATCGTTCTTTTTGGGCTTTAAATGCATAAAAATGTCATAAAATACCATATATATGCTTGTGTTTGTTTACTTGTGTATTTTAGGTATGGATATCTTGAAAAAGACAAAAGATCACAAGTTACAAGGAAAAACGGACACGAGAAACAAAGCCGTACAAAGAACCGGGCCCTAATCATGGAATTCTCAACAAATACCTTGAAGACTTGAAGACAAACAAGATTGATCCTCACATTATTAAAGAAATGACACTTAAAACCCTTGTATAGTAATAATTACAAGTTTGGTCCCTTAAGTTTGTCAAAATTACACAAAAGGTCCTTCAACTTTGAAGAAATGGCAAGATTAGTCCCTCAACAATTCCAAATTGTCAATTATGGTCCCTCATCAAGCCAAAGATACATTGAAGACCTTTGAAGATCAAGAATGTCCAAGATCAGCCCTTGAAATATGCAAAAGTGTCAAAAATAACCCTTGATAACCTTTTTCCAAAGTTTGTGCCAAAACTGCCAAATGGTAAAAGTTATTAACAAAGGAAAACACGTTTTAGGGATGAAATGCTTTGTTTACCAAAAATACCAAAACACAAGGGTTTAACATGTGCAAAAGAAACATTTGAAACGAAATTGCGCCAAACACATTACTTTCCCCCAAATTCGGATCAAAATTACCACTATTCACCCTTCTTCACCCCCAGATTTTACACCACTTAAACTTAAGGTAAAAACCAATTCACTTTGCACACACTTGATTCACATGTGCAGAAACCTATCCCACACCAAAAACCCTCACTCCCACTCACAATGGACCCCACCCCCAATTCCCTTTCCACCAATCAGAATGCAACTTGGCCTCCAAGTCATCCAACGTGGCAAAATCAACAGCTATGATTCATTGCTTCATCACAAAGCTAAAATGAACATCCAGGATAAATTTGGACAGCTCAAATTCAGAAAACGTCTAGAAGGACTTAGGGCATTTAGGGAATTTCACTTCTAGGGTTTATGAATAGTGTTTAGCCAGGCATTTGCCTATAAAAGGAGACCTCAACATGTGAGAGTCCCTTTGTTCCAGTTTTAGGCTATCAATCTTTGTAATTCCTTTTTAAGTTTAATAAAATTTGAATTTCTGAAAATATTGAATTCTCTTTTTGATTTGATTAAAAGTTGGTGTTTGAGTAATGATTGCAGTAAAATACGACCTTTTAGGAAAAAGGCGTAAAAGCGGTAAGTATCGAGTGAGGATTTAGGAAAATCAACACTAATGACCCTTGATGGTGTGTAAGTTCGTTTCCCAAGGAGGTATATGTGTGTGAAAAACTTGCCAAATGTTTGTAATTAATGATTGGTTTAGAAGGGGATTAGAAGAGAAAATGACGAAGACGTAAAAATAAAAATTAACACAAAATCACTACTAGAAAGTTAAAACGTAGAACCTTAAAAACCACAAAAAATAAAAATAAATTCTAAAAATTACCAAAAATTCACCAAAAATCAAAAATATTAAACTAAGAGTTTACCAATAATCAAAACTTTCCCAAACCTTTTAAATAATTAAATATTCAATTTTTAAATGCTAATTAAAGCCCTAAAAATCAAATAAATTATCAAAAAGCCCAAACAAAGATTTTTAAATTGGTAAACCTCTAAAATGACCTAAAAAGATTAAAAACTATTTTAATAAATTTTAAAACTAATAAAAACTATTTAAAATGATTTAAAAACTATTAAAACTTAAATTAATTATAAAAATTAATCTAAATGAGATAAAATTATTCTAAAAGTTGCTAAATTCCTAATTTAATGTATTAGACCTAAGAAAAATGTAAAAAGTTGGAAAAAGTGAAATTTTAAAAATAATAATAAAATAATAATAAAATAATATTAAAAATCTAAAAATTATAGAAAATTCTAAAAACTTGCAAACTAGCTTATTTTAACCTAAATAATCAGAAAATCAAAGTGAAATTACCAAAATACCCCTAATGGGCCTCCAAATGGGCCAAAACCCAAAACAGTCAAACAAAATGGGCTTAATGGGCCCAAAAAGTCAAACTTGGCCCAATTGACTTGGAAAAGCCCTATCTGACTTAAAATTTAATTCTAAGAACAAAACTCTAAAGGCCCAAGAGCTGAAAATGTGCTTATCACAGCTTAATAAGCAAACAGCTTATTCTTATTGGGCTTTTCAGCCCATTAAGCCATAAGCTAATGCCATAAGCTCTAATTTGACACACAACCCTCTTTTAGGATGCTTAAGAGATCTGTCAAAAGAAATTTCCAATAAGCTCACTCAATAAGCTAGAAAATAGAAAAGCAAAATTTCACTAAAAGACAAAATAGTCGTTTTTGAGAAATAAAGCACCTCAGGACTTGATTCAACTTGCAAAAGCTTTCAAATGGACTCAATAAGCAATATCAATCAACAAAAATCCAATAAGCACAACCAATAAGCCAGAATAAGCCAATAAGCACTTATGAAAAAGTCAATGAGGTTGGTTTTCTAGTCAAACCTTAAAGTCAACCACCCAAATGCTCCAGTATGAACAAATGGGTCAAAATATGAGCACCTATTACAAAAACAAAGTTGTTGCTGGTTGGAATAAGCTATTATAGCTTATAAATAAGCTGACACCCAAATTGCACTATCAGTGGGAACCAGCAGGGGAAAGGAGTTCCCACTGCTTTGACTAATTGCCCAAGCTTATTTGAGAGTTCTGGTTGGATTCAATTGGAAACAAAGGCACCCTTGTGATCAGTGAACCACAAGGAGTCAATAGCAACAAGAAAATCACAAAATGATCCACACAATAAGCCACAATAAGCCAAACAGTCACCAGATAAGCACCAGATATTCAAATAAGCAGTTAAGCACTTAATAAGCAGATTTAAGCCAAATAAGCCAACCAAACTTAACCAGATGAACACACAAGCTATATAAACTAACAATAAACACAAAGAAACAAGAATTAAACACTGAATCAAAGTAAATAGCAAGATCAAAGCACAAAATGTTTCTGATGAACAAAGAACAATATGCAGAAAAGTTTTCCTGATATACTTGACACTTGATCCAATTTCAAGCCTCAAATCCTTCTATCCTGGTGTGATTAACTATGATTTAGCACTTGTTACCCTTAACCTATGCTTAGATCTAGGTGTCCTCAAAATCCTAGCCAATTTTACCAAGTTATAAAGATTTTATAGCCAATCTATGAATCTATGTGTTCAGGACCTCAAAACATGCAAACAAATGAACAAATGCTCCCAAATAACAGATACCAATACTTGCATACAACACACAAGCACTTAACAAACCTCAAATCCAACTTATACAGTAATCCCAAACACCCCTTAAAAACTTGAATTCACAAATTTTCAAAAGCTTATGAAGATTCAACCCACAAATTAGATCAGTAACACCTCCTCAACATCAATCAAAGCCAAATCAATAATAAACAACCACAATAACACAGATTCAAGCACAAATCCACAAAAATCACAAAATTTCATAAACTTAAAGAGAAAATGAAAAGGGAAGAAGATGTGTACCTCCAAGACCTACATCCAGGCCTTGGATTGTTTGAGCTGAGGTACTAGCAGAACAAGTACCAGCTTCCAAGCTGCTAAGAAGAACAAACCACAAGAGTGAGATCAAATAATACAAAATTTTCTGATTTTTGAAGCACAAGCCTTATCACTTAAAACCTTGCCTCAAAAACCTTCAAACATATAAATGGAACTCAGAATTAGGCTATTCTAACACCAAACTTTTAATAACATGAACAAGATTTCTCAAAATTCAGAAAATCAAAATTTTATTACTTAAAAAGGAATTACAAAGATTGATAGCCTAAAACTGGAACAAAAGCTCTCTCACATGTTGAGGAGTCTTTATATAGGCAAATGCCAAGGCTACACTGTTCACAAACCCTAGAAGTGAAATTCCCTAAATGCCCTAAGTCCTTCTAGACGTTTTCTTCATTTGAGCTATCCAAAGTGATCTTGGCTGTTCATTTTAGCTTTGGAATGAAGCAAGGACTCTTAGCTGTTGATTTTGCCATGTCAGATTACTTGGAGGCCAAGGTGTCATGTGATTGGTTAAACGGGAATTGGGGGTGGGGTCCATAGTGAGTGGGATTAAGGGTTTTAATGTTGGGATAGGTTTCTGCATGTGTGAATCACACGTGGGTATGGGTAATTTCGATTTACCCTTTGTTTAAGTGAAGGTAATTCTGGGTGGGATGAATGGTGAATAGTAGTAAGTTTGATCCGTTTTTGGTGGAGTGGAAAGTGTTTGGCGCATTTTCAGTTTAAATGTTTCAATATGCACACATTCAGCCCTTGTTCTTTGGTGTTTTTGGTAAACAAAGAATTTTAGCCTATAAAACGTATTCCCTTTGTTTTTAACTTTCAACACTTGTCACTTTTGGCACCAAACTTTGGAAAAAGGATTTCAAGGGTTATTTTTGCCATTTTTGGATAATTCAAGGGCTGATCTTGGACATTCTTGATCTTCAAAGGTCTTCAATGTATCTTTGACTTCATGAGGGACTATTATTGGCAATTTTGATTTGTTGAGGGACTAAACTTGCCAATTCTTCAAAGTTGAGGGACCTTTTGTGTAATTTTGACAAACTTAAGGGACCAAACTTGTAATTATGAATATACAAGGGTTTTAAGTGTCATTTCTTCAATAAATGAGGATCAATCTTGTTTGTCTTCAAGTCTTCAAGGTATTTTGTTGAGAATTTCATGATTAGGGCCCGGTTCTTTGTACGGCTTCGTTTCTCGTGTCCGTTTTTCCTTGTATCTTGTGATCTTTTGTCTTTTTCACGATATCCATACCTAAAATACACAAGTAAACAAACACAAGCATATATATGGTATTTTTATGACATTTTATGCATTTAAAGCCCGAAAAGAACGATGAGATCATGTATAAATGCCATCTCATCACTCCCCCATACTAAGCCATTGCCGTGCCCTCACGCAATGCTAGAATAAAGTATCTAAGCATCACCAAAGTTCAATCTTACTAACCCCTTTTTTTAAGAGTAAAAAGACTTTGCAACATACTATGATGATGTGTAAAGACATAATGTATGATTTTCATCACAAAAAGTGACTTTTAGGGTCAAAGAATGGAAACAAGTTAATGTCCCTTAGAGTAAATTTTGTCATCCTTGATTGTCATACATTCCATGCTAAGTGCAAAAACAAGATCATTGTTGGTACAAGTCACAATGCTAACACTACTCATACGTCCAAATTGTGTAATACTTTTTCTCCCCGCAATCCTAGTTATTATAAAAGGAAATGGGTTACTAACATTTTTTATCTATTTGTCATGGATCACAAGTGATTCATATTGACTTATTTGAGTAGTTATTAGTCCGAAAGCAAAGTAGCACGATTTGATCAATAGTTAGCCGAAGGACAAAATCTTTTAAAACGGCTTCTCGTGTATCTCCTTAAGTTCATATCTTGGCATAACTCGTTTCACGATTTGAGACCATTCTCGGACCGATATTTGGCATGTACTTCATACTTCAAATCTTGGGAAGATGTTCTTGAAATTATGGTCTTCTCTTCATATATTTGGAATTTCTTCACTTGACGTTTTTGAGAGATTCTTCATATAGGACCACGACTTCATCATTTTTCTTCAATCTTTACTTTGGATTTTGATATACAACGATCCGCCTCCTTTTCGGACTTGGATATATTTATCCTCATACCTTGTTAGGGTCTTTTTGGATAGACTTTCTCCATTCTTTAGGGGAGTAATAGCTTCTCGTCGTGTGTCTCGATCCTTCATATTGATTTAGGAATAATGATACTTCACATCATCTTTGGATCTTTAGCAAAAATAGAGCTCCTCATGCCTTGTTAGGGCCTTTTTGGATAATCGCCAATCTTCGCGTCCCGCTTCAATAAGTTATGCCTTGGTATGAACTCTATTCAACCCCGAGCAACTTTTAAACGATCTTGCGCTAGAGGCTAAGTAACTTTTCAAACCGTACGACCTTACTTATTGCAATTATGATTTATTCCTAATGCATTGATCTTATGGGAAGAAAAAGCCACAATTAAAAACACATGAGTTTTTGAAAGAACATTTTCATGTTCTACGTTTAGCATGATCACTTGTCTAACTCTATCATTTCTCGTTCTTCACTATATAAAGACCTCTAATTAAATAGACTCGTGAATACTTAGCCATGCAAGTCAAAATTAAGCCAAATTTGGATTAGCTTTCATTAAGACTATATCAAATCAAAGTTTTGGGTTTTCAAGCCACCTATAGGATCTTGCACTTTCTTGGACTTTTTCAAGTTTAGAGAATGCGTTTTAAAGTTCCCCTGATAAGTGACTTTCTAGGATCAATTATAGGAACTTGCGAAAAGTTCTTGTTCTTAACCCGTAAGAGTTAAGACTTTCGCGTTTTAAAGCTCCCTATATAAAAGTCTAGCAAAACTTGAATTGAGCGGGTTAAGGAATGTAAATGGCTCCAAATGCCCATCAAGTCAAAAATTAACTCTTATTCTACCCAACGGAAAATATACATTCGTGTCTTAAAAACACTTATGAAAACTAAGAAAATTTTTAAAATTTGGCCATTTTTAGCCTTATTAGCAAAACAAAACATTGAAAATTGGAAAGCGCGAGAGCGTAGCAAAGCAAGTACCTATTCACCCCCCCCCCCCCCCCCCCCATACTAAAAGTAAACATTGTCCTCAATGTTTCGAGTCTAAAGGTGGAGCACCCCATACTAGAGACGAAGAATCGAATGCTTAGGATCTAGCATGGAAAGGGTGATCAACAATATATCTAAAGCCGTTTATTAAGTATGTTAAAAGATAATTGTTAGAACAATAAAGGATATGTCATGGAATCGTGAAAAACTTCTTCAAACGAACGATGGAGGCTCACGTAAACGAACACGAGAGCCTTCAATCGTAGATGATGATGATGATCTAGATAACACAGTCACAAACAACCACGAGACAACGAGTTGAAAGGGTACAAGTCCCCTTATTAGTGAATAGTGAGCATAAAAGATAAGCATGGGATCTCCCCCACGAGGCACCTCGTTTTTGATTACCGAGTTATGAGCTCGACTCGATCCCCTCAATGCTAATTATCATTGGGGAAGGTGTCTTGGTCGGGGGCAACCATTGAAGGAATTTCCCCACCAAAGTAGTGCTTAAGCCTATGTCCATTCACCTTGAAATTAGGACCATCATCTTGAGCTAGCTCAATGGTCCCATATGGAAACACTTGTGTAATGGTGAACGGACCCGACCAACGACATTTCAATTTCCCGGAAAATATCTTAAGACGAGAGTTAAAAAGCAACACTTGATCACCAATGTTAAAAACTCGGTTTTTAATCTTTTAATCATGAAACTTTTTAGTATTTTCTTTAAAAATTAATGAATTTTCATAAGCATTATCCCTTAATTCATCCAATTCATTCAATTGTATTTTCCGGTGATCTCTCGCGGTCTTCAAGTCAAAATTAACATGCTTAAGGGCCCAATATGCCTTATGCTCCAACTCAATGGGCAAATGACAATTCTTCCCATAGACTAACTTATAAGGAGTGCAACCTATTGGTGTCTTATAAGCGGTCCTAAAGGCCCATAAAGCGTCATCGAGTTTGTCGGACCATGAAGCACGGTTTTCTCCAATTGACCTCTCCAATATTCTCTTCAAAGCTCGGTTCGAAACCTCGACTTGCCCACTCGTTTGCGGGTGATAAGCCGTAGAAAGACGATTAGTAACTCCATATTTCTTTAGAACCTTTTCGAATTGGTCATTACAAAAATGGGTTCCACGATCGCTTATAATAGCACGAGGGGTTCCGAATCGAGAGAATAGTTGCTTCAAAAACTTCACTACCACACGAGCATCATTAGTAGGCAAAGCCTTAGCTTCCACCCACTTAGAAAGGTAGTCCACCGCGACGAGGATATATTTGTTGCCATGAGACGATGGAAACGGCCCCATAAAGTCTATTCCCCATATGTCGAAAATCTCACATACTTGAATTATGTTTTGCGGCAATTCATCACGTTGAGACGATTTTCCTTGACGTTGGCACGAATCACACGACTTCACAAGTGCGTGTGCATCACGATAGATAGAAGGCCAAAAGAAACCGGCATCGAAAACTTTCTTAGCCGTGAGATTAGCACTGTGGTGACCACCCGTGGGTCCCTCGTGACAAGCTCTAAGGATATTAGAAGCTTCGGTGCCAAACACACAACGTCAAACGAGTTGATCCGCACAAATCTGAAAGAGATAAGGGTCGTCCCAAAAATAGAACTTGACGTCACGAAAGAATTTTCGTTTTTGTTGTGTCGTCATACCCTTGATTATGAAATTGCCCGCATGGTAATTTGCAATGTCGGCAAACCATGGAGTGGTGTCTTTAGAATTCACTATACCGAGAGTCTCAAGAGGAAATGTTTCGGTGATTTCCTTGTTCTCGAAAACATCTTTGTGAGGATCTTCTAGACGAGAGAGATGATCGGCCGCTAGATTCTCGGCTCCTTTTTTGTCAAGCACGGTGACATCAAATTCTTGGAGGAGTAGCATCCAACGAAGCAATCTCGGCTTAGCATCTTGCTTAGCTAAGAGATACTTGATAGCCGAATGGTCGGTATACACGATGCTTTTAGTTAAGACGAGATAAGGTCGGAATTTCTCAAAAGCATAAACCACGGCAAGGAATTCCTTTTCCGTTGTGGTATACTTTAATTGAGCCTCGGTCATCGTCTTACTAGCATAATGGATGGGACGGAAATGCTTGTCATAACGTTGCCCTAAGACGGCCCTATAGCATAATCACTTGCATCGCACATGATTTCAAAGGGTAATTCCTAATTAGGAGCAACAAGAATGGGAGCTTCGGTAAGTTTCCTTTTGAGAGTTTCGAAAGCCTTAACACAATCCTCATTAAAGTTAAAAGGAGCGTCCTTCTCGAGAAGGTGTGTCATAGGACGAGAAATTTTCGAAAAGTCCTTGATGAAACGACGATAAAAGCCCGCGTGGCCTAGGAAACTACGAACTCCCTTAACGGTTTTGGGATGAGGTAACTTGGCGATGACGTCTACCTTAGCTTTATCGACCTCAATCCCCGCCTTTGACACCTTATGTCCTAAGACGATTCCTTGTTTGCACATGAAATGACATTTTTCCCAATTAAGCACAAGATTGGTTTCTTCACAACGTTTTAACATTTGTTCGAGATTAGATAAACATGACGTGAACGAATTACCAAACACCGAGAAGTCATCCATAAACACTTCCATCGACTTCTCGATCATATCGTGAAAAATCGCCATCATACACCGTTGAAATGTACCGGGTGCATTACAAAGTCCGAAAGGCATCCTACGATAAGCGAATGTTCCATAAGGACACGTAAAAGTAGTCTTCTCTTGATCACGAGGGTCGATAGGGATTTGAAAGTAACCGGAAAAACCATCTAAAAAGCAATAGAATTCATTTCCCGCAAGTCGCTCCAACATTTGATCCATGAAGGGCAAAGGAAAGTGGTCTTTACGAGTGGCGTCATTTAACTTTCGGTAGTCAATACACACCCTCCAACCGGTCACAACACGAGTGGGAATTAACTCATTGTTTTCATTAGGCACAACGGTCATTCCTCCCTTTTTAGGGACACAATGGATTGGGCTCACCCATGGGCTATCGGATATAGGATAAATCATTCCCGCGTCAAGGAGTTTAAGGACCTCCTTTTTAATGACATCGTGAATTTTGGGATTCACCCTTCTTTGACTTTGAATTGCGGGTTTATAGTCCTCCTCCATTAAAATCTTGTGAGTACAAAATTTTGGGTCAATTCCCTTAATGTCGGATATTTTCCACGCAATTGCCCCTTTATGAGCCTTAAGAACTTTCAAGAGCTCGGTTTTTTCATCATTGGCAAGACCTCTTGCAATAATAACCGGAAACTTGTCATCACCTTCCAAGAATGCGTATTCAAGGTGAGAAGGAAGATCTTTCAATTCAAGGATAGGTGGTTCCTCGATTGAATATTTTGGTTCAACACGCATAACTCCCATCGGCGGAAGAAATGGTGGAATAGAAGTATCATCACTAATCAACACCTCATCTTCATTGTCGATTTCATTTGAAGTGAGATCGCCTCCTTGGAATGGAGTGAGATTTGGTGTGGAATTAGCAAGAATCGGATCCAAAATAGTGGGATTGCCACTTGACGAGCTATCGGAAAAACCTAACACTTCTTGTGAAAACTCATCGCAAACCACATCAACGATGTCAATGTGATTGATGGTAGCGATTGCATAAACATGAGAAGGTTTCGAGTTTTGAGTAGCGTTTATAACAAGTTCCTCTTCGTTGAATCTCAAAGTGATAGTTCTTGCATGAACATCGATAAGCGATCTCGAAGTATCTAAAAATGAACGACCTAAAATTAGAGGAACTTGAGGATCCGCGGGGATGTCAACTACTATAAAATCAACGGGATAGTAGAACTTCCCCACTTTCACGAAAACATCTTCGGCTACTCCACATGCCATAATCGTCGAATGATCGGCCATCTCGATGGACAAGTTCGAAGGAATGAGAGCCGGAAGCGAAAGCGATTTCCAAATGGAAAATGGCATCAAATTAATGCTCGAACCAAGATCGGCCAAGGCGAGGCATTCTTTCATATCTTGTATATCACAAGGAATGAGAAACTTTCCGGGATCACCAACTTTTTCTGGTATGCGGTTAAGATAAACCGAAGAACAATTAGCAAGCTTTGAAAGCTTTTCCTTATCGCTCATCATACTTTTAAAAGTGGAAGCGAAACGAGGCATATATAACAACGCGTCGGCTAAACTCACATCAAAATGCACTTGTTGAAACATTTTTATAAAAAGCTCGATTTGTTGTTTGTTACGTTCTTGCATTTTCTCTTTGTTTCGTCTCGAAGGGTATGGTAAAGGTGGTGTGGGTTGGTCACTAGGCAACGGCCTTGGAAACTCGGGTTCCACAATAGGTATTGGTTCAACCGTAGGTGTGGTATAAGCGGTACTTCGTGGGATTGTAATATGCTCCTTTTCGACCATTACCTCGGGTTCTTTCTCGATTTCCTTCTCCGTAGAAGTACTTGGACGAGAGATTGGTTCCTTGAAAGTTTTACCACTTCGTGTAGTAATAACCTTCATTTCTCCCTTCGGGTTTGCAATGGTATCACTAGGGAGACCACCCGAGGAAGAGGGTTTACACATGATTGCTTCAAACATCTTAGCCATTCGGTCCTCAAATTTTGATTGCCTAGCATCCGCTTTTAATAACTCTTGCTTAATCTCATGTTGTCCTAATTCCATCTTTTGTTGATTTTGTTGAAGACGTTGGACATTTCCTTCCACTTTGTTTGCATGAGTTTTAAGTTCATTAGCAAGTTCATTTTTAAGCTCGTTTTTCAACTCGGATCTTAAGCTAATCATCTCACGTTGCATGTTATCAAATTTAGCATCATTTGCTTTTGCATAATCCAAAAATTCTCCTTGCAAATTTTTAGTGTCAGCATTTTGAAAACCTTGTGTATTGTTTTGAAAATCACGGTTTTGATTTTGATTAGAAATTTGTCCATTCCCATTTTGATAATTCCCTTTGTTATAGTTGCGTGAATTGCCTTGGTAATTACCTTGGTTGTTGTTTCGATAATTATTAGCATTTTGATTGGGTGGAGCTTGATTTGGACGAGAACCTTGGCCGTTTTGGTTATATGTTCCCGTTGCTACATAAGCACTCGAAGTGTTACCATCCGCGGTAATGCACTCGGAAAGATCATGAGCTCCCCCACAAGATAAACAACTCTTAGCAACCGCTTTAACCGAAGCGGAATTGGAAGCTTCTTGAGCCTTCCAATGGGACATTAGATTAGCAAATCTATCAAAAAACCGATTTTCCTCATTAGCTTCATCATGTAAGGCATTAATGCTACGAGACGATTGTGACGAAGATGACGAACCCATATTGGCAACACTCGGTGTGTTACGAGGGTTATAAACCTTAGATCTATTTTCAATGATTTGTAAAGCCTCATTTGTCGTCTTGCACAAAAAATTACCACCCGCGGCGGCATTCAAATAATCTCGTTCATGATCATTAAGCCCATTATAAAAAGTATCCACTTGATGTAATTCCGTAAAATCATGGTGTGGACATTCATGTAACATCTCTTTAAAGCGTTCCCATGCCATTGAAAAACTTTCATTATTACGTTGCACAAATCGTGAAATCTCATTTTTTAAGTGTGTTGTTTTAGATGGTGGAAAAAACTTGTTCACAAACTTAGAAACGAGATCGGCCCATGTCAAAATCGAATTTGGCGGTTCTTTCTCAAGCCAAATTTTTGCGGGTCCATCCAACGAGTATGGAAACAACATCATCTTAATGGCGTCATGTGGAACATCCTTAAACTTGCTAGTAGCGGGGAGACGGTTAAAATTCCTAATATGGTAATGCGGGTTGTCTTTCTCGTGACCTCTAAACTTATTTGCTTGCAACATAGACATTAAACCCGTCTTAATCTCGAAATTCTCCGCAAGGATGGCGGGAATCACAATAGCCTCTCCAAAACCCTCGGTGGGTGCTTGTAGCAACTCCATCATAGTACGATTAGCCATGACGACTTCTTGTTCTACAATAGGTTCAACAATTGGAGGTTCTTCCACAATCAACGACTCTTGATTGGCTTGCTTTTGAAGACGTTTACGAGCTCGTTTTGCTTGATTACGAGTGATCATAAACTTCACGAAGAATGGGAGGTGAGCAAAGAAGATTCTTTTTGGGTGTTTTGTGAATTTTCAAATTTTTTTTTTGTGTTTTTGATGATATTTAATTTTTTTTTTTGGACTTTGGTGTATCTTCGTAGACAACAATCTACAAAATCTCTCCTCGAATCAAACTCTTGATTAAAGAAGCCTCAAAGGAATGAAAACGATCACGTGGAGTGAACGTCTTCCAATGACTTTAGAACTTTGGTGAAAACCAAATTGTTCAAGAGGGTTTAATCACAAAGAAAACCAAGCAAATATATTATACGTAATAATACTTTGGGCGGCAAAACCCTCGATTAGCCTTCAATCTCAAAATACTCACAAGCAAGCGGGGAAACGAGGCGGCGCGAAGCACTTAAGAGCCTTTTTCCTTAGGGTATATTTTATAATACCCGCCTTATACCCACCTTATAGTTTATATTTTTCAAAATCGAGCTTCACGAAAGTATTTATCTATTTTTGCCTTTTTCTTTTTGTTTGAGATTCGAATACAATAATTAGGAGATCAAATCCCAATTAAGGTTGTGTTTTCACACTTTTGGAGATATTGTAAATTTATTGTGATACTTAATACAATATATTAATAATATTTGTACAAGAAAAACCAAGAAAACCGATATTACGTATTAGTAGAGTTCTACTAATACAAATACTATATGGTTAATATTAAAAACAACAATGCAAATTAATCACGACACACCTCCCCGGCAGCGGCGCCAAAATGATTGTGATAAAATACGACCTTTTAGGAAAAAGGCGTAAAAGCGGTAAGTATCGAGTGAGGATTTAGGAAAATCAACACTAATGACCCTTGATGGTGTGTAAGTTCGTTTCCCAAGGAGGTATATGTGTGTGAAAAACTTGCCAAATGTTTGTAATTAATGATTGGTTTAGAAGGGGATTAGAAGAGAAAATGACGAAGACGTAAAAATAAAAATTAACACAAAATCACTACTAGAAAGTTAAAACGTAGAACCTTAAAAACCACAAAAAATAAAAATAAATTCTAAAAATTAGCAAAAATTCACCAAAAATCAAAAATATTAAACTAAGAGTTTACCAATAATCAAAACTTTCCCAAACCTTTTAAATAATTAAATATTCAATTTTTAAATGCTAATTAAAGCCCTAAAAATCAAATAAATAATCAAAAAGCGCAAACAAAGATTTTTAAATTGGTAAACCTCTAAAATGACCTAAAAAGATTAAAAACTATTTTTATAAATTTTAAAACTAATAAAAACTATTTAAAATGATTTAAAAACTATTAAAACTTAAATTAATTATAAAAATTAATCTAAATGAGATAAAATTATTCTAAAAGTTGCTAAATTCCTAATTTAATGTATTAGACCTAAGAAAAATGTAAAAAGTTGGAAAAAGTGAAATTTTAAAAATAATAATAAAATAATAATAAAATAATATTAAAAATCTAAAAATTATAAAAAATTCTAAAAACTTGCAAACTAGCTTATTTTAACCTAAATAATCAGAAAATCAAAGTGAAATTACCAAAATACCCCTAATGGGCCTCCAAATGGGCCAAAACCCAAAACAGTCAAACAAAATGGGCTTAATGGGCCCAAAAAGTCAAACTTGGCCCAATTGACTTGGAAAAGCCCTATCTGACTTAAAATTTAATTCTAAGAACAAAACTCTAAAGGCCCAAAAGCTGAAAATGTGCTTATCACAGCTTAATAAGCAAACAGCTTATTCTTATTGGGCTTTTCAGCCCATTAAGCCATAAGCCAATGCCATAAGCTCTAAATTGACACACAACCCTCTTTTAGGATGCTTAAGAGATCTGTCAAAAGAAATTTCCAATAAGCTCACGCAATAAGCCAGAAAATAGAAAAGCAAAATTTCACTAAAAGACAAAAGAGTCGTTTTTGAGAAATAAACACCTCAGGACTTGATTCAACTTGCAAAAGTTTTCAAATGGACTCAATAAGCAATATCAATCAACAAAAATCCAATAAGCACAACCAATAAGCCAGAATAAGCCAATAAGCACTTATGAAAAAGTCAATGAGGTTGGTTTTCTAGTCAAACCTTAAAGTCAACCACCCAAATGCTCCAGTATGAACAAATGGGTCAAAATATGAGCACCTATTACAAAAACAAAGTTGTTGCTGGTTGGAATAAGCTATTATAGCTTATAGATAAGCTGACACCCAAATTGCACTATCAGTGGGAACCAGTAGGGGAAAGGAGTTCCCACTGCTTTGACTAATTGCCCAAGCTTATTTGAGAGTTCTGGTTGGATTCAATTGGAAACAAAGGCACCCTTGTGATCAGTGAACCACAAGGAGTCAATATCAACAAGAAAATCACAAAATGATCCACACAATAAGCCACAATAAGCCAAACAGTCACCAGATAAGCACCAGATATTCAAATAAGCAGTTAAGCACTTAATAAGCAGATTTAAGCCAAATAAGCCAACCAAACTTAACCAGATGAACACACAAGCTATATAAACTAACAATAAACACAAAGCAACAAGAATTAAACACTGAATCAAAGTAAATAGCAAGATCAAAGCACAAAATGTTTCTGATGAACAAAGAACAATATGCAGAAAAGTTTTGCTGATATACTTGACACTTGATCCAATTTCAAGCCTCAAATCCTTCTATCCTGGTGTGATTAACTATGATTTAGCACTTGTTACCCTTAACCTATGCTTAGATCTAGGTGTCCTCAAAATCCTAGCCAATTTTACCAAGTTATGAAGATTTTATAGCCAATCTATGAATCTATGTGTTCAGGACCTCAAAACATGCAAACAAATGAACAAATGCTCCCAAATAACAGATACCAATACTTGCATACAACACACAAGCACTTAACAAACCTCAAATCCAACTTATGCAGTAATCCCAAACACCCCTTAAAAACTTGAATTCACAAATTTTCAAAAGCTTATGAAGATTCAACCCACAAATTAGATCAGTAACACCTCCTCAACATCAATCAAAGCCAAATCAACAATAAACAACCACAATTACACAGATTCAAGCACAAATCCACAAAAATCACAAAATTTCAGAAACTTAAAGAGAAAATGAAAAGGGAAGAAGATGTGTACCTCCAAGACCTACATCCAGGCCTTGGATTGTTTGAGCTGAGGTACTAGCAGAACAAGTACCAGCTTCCAAGCTGCTAAGAAGATAAACCACAAGAGTGAGATCAAATAATACCAAATTTTCTGATTTTTGAAGCACAAGCCTTATCACTTAAAACCTTGCCTCAAAAACCTTCAAACATATAAATGGAACTCAGAATTAGGCTATTCTAACACCAAACTTTTAATAACATGAACAAGATTTCTCAAAATTCAGAAAATCAAAATTTTATTACTTAAAAAGGAATTACAAAGATTGATAGCCTAAAACTGGAACAAAAGCTCTCTCACATGTTGAGGAGTCTTTATATAGGCAAATGCCAAGGCTACACTGTTCACAAACCCTAGAAGTGAAATTCCCTAAATGCCCTAAGTCCTTCTAGACGTTTTCTTCATTTGAGCTGTCCAAAGTGATCTTGGCTGTTCATTTTAGCTTTGGATTGAAGCAAGGACTCTTAGCTGTTGATTTTGCCATGTCAGATTACTTGGAGGCCAAGGTGTCATGTGATTGGTTAAACGGGAATTGGGGGTGGGGTCCATAGTGAGTGGGATTAAGGGTTTTAAGGTTGGGATAGGTTTCTGCATGTGTGAATCACACGTGGGTATGGGTAATTTCGATTTACCCTTTGTTTAAGTGAAGGTAATTCTGGGTGGGATGAATGGTGAATAGTAGTAAGTTTGATCCGTTTTTGGTGGAGTGGAAAGTGTTTGGCGCATTTTCAGTTTAAATGTTTCAATATGCACACATTCAGCCCTTGTTCTTTGGTGTTTTTGGTAAACAAAGAATTTCAGCCTATAAAACGTATTCCCTTTGTTTTTAACTTTCAACACTTGTCACTTTTGGCACCAAACTTTGGAAAAAGGATTTCAAGGGTTATTTTTGCCATTTTTAGATAATTCAAGGGCTGATCTTGGACATTCTTGATCTTCAAAGGTCTTCAATGTATCTTTGACTTCATGAGGGACCATTATTGGCAATTTTGATTTGTTGAGGGACTAAACTTGCCAATTCTTCAAAGTTGAGGGACCTTTTGTATAATTTTGACAAACTTAAGGGACCAAACTTGTAATTATGAATATACAAGGGTTTTAAGTGTCATTTCTTCAATAAATGAGGATCAATCTTGTTTGTCTTCAAGTCTTCAAGGTATTTTGTTGAGAATTTCATGATTAGGGCCCGGTTCTTTGTACGGCTTCGTTTCTCGTGTCCGTTTTTCCTTGTATCTTGTGATCTTTTGTCTTTTTCACGATATCCATACCTAAAATACACAAGTAAACAAACACAAGCATATATATGGTATTTTTATGGCATTTTATGCATTTAAAGCCCGAAAAGAATGATGAGATCATGTATAAATGCCATCTCATCAAGTAGCCTAATTTTGAGTTCCATTTGATTGTTAAGGCCTACCTTAATCTTGTGGTTAAGGCACGTCTTGTTTCATAAGGTTTTTAAGGTTTGAATACCTTGAAATACTAGGTTCTGTTTTGGTTTATTTTGTGTACTAACCCTTGACCATTAGCTATAAGCTCTTACAAGCTTGTTGACACCAAGCTTGTGAAGGGATTAGAGCCCTTGGTTGAGTTGTTTGCTGCTTGTGTTGAAGATATAAAGCCCTTGAGGTTCTTCTTTGAACCATCAACCAAGGCAATTTGCATCTCCTTATTTGAAGTACCTTGGTCTTGTTCTAGTTGTTGAACAAGGTCCAAGGAGCATTGCTGGCCTTCCTAGGATGTTGTGGAAGGCAGGTATAAGCTCTTGTTAAGATTCCCCTAAAAATTTCATGTTTATGACTGTTTTGAATTTGGTGCTTTGATTTTGAGTATTTGTGTTTGTGCTGGTGATTTATGTGTTTGATTATGTTAGTTGCTGCCTAGTAAGTGTTTTTGATCATTAAAATCAGTAGGTCATTAGAAGAAATCACAAGTTTCTTTGATAAGTGACTGATTAAGGAGTGTTTGGGATTACTGCATAAGTTTGGATTGTGGCTTGTTAAGTGCTTGTGTGTTGTTTGTAAGTGTTGGTTTCTGTTATTTTGGTGCTAGTGTTCATCTGTTTGCAGGTTTTGTGGGTTTGATCACATAGAATTCATTATTTGGCTATAAAATCTTTAAAACTTGGTAAAATTGGCTAGGATTTTGAGGACACCTAGATCTAAGCATAGGCTAGAGCTAACAAGTGCTAAATCATAGTTAATCACACCAGGGAAGAAGGATTTGAGGCTTGAAAATGGATCAAGTGTCAAGTATATCGGCAAACTTGTTTCTGCATATGTTCATTGTTCATCAGTAACTTCTAGTGCTTTGATCTTGTTATTTACTTTGATTCAGTGTTTGATTCTTGTTGCTTTGTGTTTGTTCTTAGTTTATATAGCTTGTGTATGCATCCTGTTAAGTTTGGTTGGCTTATTGTGGCTAAATCTGCTTATTAAGTGCTTAACTGCTTATTTCCATATCTGGTGCTTATCTGGTGACTGTTTGGCTTATTGTGGCTTATTGTGTGAACCAATTTGTGATTTTATTGTTGCTATTGACTCCTTGTGATTCACTGATCACAAGGGTGCCTTTGTTTCCAATTGAATCAAACAAGAACTCTCAAATAAGCTTGGTCAAATAGTCAAAGCAGTGGGAACTCCTTTCCCCTGCTGGTTGCCACTGCTAGTGTTAAATAGGTTTCAGCTTATCATTAAGCTATAATAGCTTATTTTAACCAGCAACAACTTTGTTTTTATAATAGGTGCTCATATTTTGACCCATTTGTTCATACTGGAGCATTTGGGTGGTTGACTTTAGGGTTTGACTAGAAAACCAACTTCATTGACTTTTTCATAAGTGCTTATTGGCTTATTCTGGCTTATTGGTTGTGCTTATTGGATTTTTGTTGAGTGATTTTGCTTATTGAGTCTATTTGTCACCTTTTGCAAGTTGAATCAAGTCCTGAGGTGCTTTATTTCTCAAAAACGACTATTTTGTCGTTTTGTAGATTTTTGCTTTTCTATTTTCTGGCTTATTGAGTGTGCTTTTTGGAAATTTCTTTTGACAGATCTCTTAAGCATCCTAAAAGAGGGTTGTGTGTCAAATTAGAGCTTATGGCATTAGCTTATTGCTTAATGGGCTTTTTGGCCCAATAAGAATAAGCTGTTTGCTTATTAAGCTGTGATAAGCTCACATTCAGCTTTTGGGCCTTTAGAGTTTTGTTCTTAGAATTGAATTCTGAGTCAGATAGGGCTTTTCTAAGTCAATTGGGCCAAGTTTGACTTTTTGGGCCCAAAAGCCCAATTTGGTTGACTGTTTTTGGTTTTGGCCCATTTGAGGGCCCAATAGGGGTATTTTGGTAATTTCACTTTGATTTACTGATTATTTAGGTTAAAATAAACTAGTTTGCAAGTTTTTAGAATTTTTTATAATTTTTTGATTTTTAATATTATTTTATTATTATTTTATTATTATTTATAAAATTTCACATTTTCCAACTTTTTACATTTTTCTTAGGTTTAATACATTAAAATAGGAATTTAGCAACTTTTAGAATAATTTTATCACTTTTAGTTTAATTTTTATAATTATTTTAAGGTTTAATAGTTTTTAAATCATTTTAAATAGTTTTTATTAGTTTAAAAATTTCTAAAAATAGTTTTTAATCTTTTTAGGTCATTTTAGAGGTTTACCAATTTAAAAATCTTTATTTGGGCTTTTTGGTAATTTATTTAATTTTTAGGGATTTAATTAGCATTTAAAAATTGAATATTTAATTATTTAAAAGGTTTGAAAAAGTTTTGATCATTGGTAAACTCTTAGTTTATTATTTTTGATTTTTGGTGAATTTTTGGTAATTTTTAGAATTTATTTTTATTTTTGTGGTTTTTAAGGTTCTACGTCTTAACTTTCTAGTAGTGTTTATTTTTATTTTTACGGCTTCGTCATCTTCTTTTCTCATCCCCTTCTTAACAAAGTATTAATCTCAAATCTTGTACATCTTAGTCACACACATATACCTCCTTGGGAAACGAACTTTCATTTCACACCTTAAGGGTCATTAACACTTGATTTTTCCTAAAGTCATTTGTTTGATACTTTTCCGCTATTTTGTTGCTCTTTTTCCTAAAAGGGTATACAAATCCACTACAATCATTTTGGCGCCGCTGTCGGGGAGGTGTGTCGTGATTAATTTGCATTGTTGTTTTTAATATTAACCATAAATAGTATTTGTATTAGTAGAACTCTACTAATACGTATTATCGGTTTTCTTGGTTTTTCTTGTACAAATATTATTAATATATTGTATTAAGTATCACAATAAATTCACAATATCTCCAAAAGTGTGAAAACACAAACCTTAATTGGGATTTCATCACTCAATTATTGTATTCGAATCTCAAACAAAAAGAAAAAGGCAAAAATAGATAAATACTTTCGTGAAGCTCGATTTTGAAAAATACAAACTATAAGGTGGGTATAAGGCGGGTATTATAAAATATACCCTAAGGAAAAAGGCTCTTAAGTGCTTCGCGCCGCCTCGTTTCCCCGCTTGCTTGTGAGTATATTGAGATTGAAGGCTAATCGAGGGTTTTGCCGCCCAAAGTATTATTACGTATAATATATTTGCTTGGTTTCTTTGTGATTAAAACCTCTTGAACAATTTGGTTTTCACCAAAGTTCTAAAGTCATACGAAGGCGTTCACTCCACGTGATCGTTTTCATTCCTTTGAGGCTTCTTTAATCAAGAGTTTGATTCGAGGAGAGATTTTGTAGATTGTTGTCTACGAAGATACACCAAAATCCAAAAAAATTAAATATCATCAAAAACACAAAAAAAATTGAAAATCCACAAAACACCCAAAAATAATCTTCTTTGCTCACCTCCCATTCTTCGTGAAGTTTATGATCACTCATAATCAAACGAAACGATCTCGTAAACGTCTTCAAAAGCAAGCCAATCAAGAGTCGTTGATTGTAGAAGAATCTCCTTTTGTTGAACCTATTGTAGAACAAGAAGTCGTCATGGCTAATCGTACTATGATGGAGTTGCTACAAGCACCCACCGAGGGTTTTGGAGAGGCTATTGTGATTCCCGCCATCCTTGCGGAGAATTTCGAGATTAAGACGGGTTTAATGTCGATGTTGCAAGCAAACAAGTTTAGAGGTCACGAGAAAGACAACCCGCACTACCACATTAGGAATTTTAACCGTCTCACCGCTACTAGCAAGTTTAAGGATGTTCCTCATGACGCCATTAAGATGATGTTGTTTCCATACTCGTTGGATGGTCCCGCAAAAATTTGGCTCGAGAAAGAACCGCCAAATTCGATTTTGACATGGGCCGATCTCGTTTCTAAGTTTGTGAACAAGTTTTTTCCACCATCTAAGACAACACACTTGAAAAATGAGATTTCACGATTTGTGCAACGTAATAATGAAAGTTTTTCAATGGCATGGGAACGATTTAAAGAGATGTTACATGAATGTCCACACCATGATTTTACGGAATTACATCAAGTTGATACTTTTTATAATGGGCTTAATGATCATGAACGAGATTATTTGAATGCCGCCGCGGGTGGTAATTTTTTGTGCAAGACGACAAATGAGGCTTTACAAATCATCGAGAATAGATCTAAGGTTTATAACCCTCGTAACACACCGAGTGTTGCCAATATGGGTTCGTCATCTTCGTCACAATCGTCTCGTAGCATTAATGCCTTACATGATGAAGCTAATGAGGAAAATCGGTTTTTTGATAGATTTGCTAATCTTATGTCCCATTGGAAAGCTCAAGAAGCTTCCAATTCCGCTTCGGTTAAAGCGGTTGCTAAGAGTTGTTTGTCGTGTGGGGGAGCTCATGATCTTTCCGAGTGCATTACCGCGGATGGTAACACTTCGAGTGCTTATGTAGCAACGGGAACTTATAACCAAAACGGCCAAGGTTCTCGTCCAAATCAAGCTCCACCCAATCAAAATGCTAATAATTATCGAAACAACAACCAAGGTAATTACCAAGGCAATCCTTGTAACTATAACAAGGGAAATTATCAAAATGGGAATGGACAAGTCTCTAATCAAAACCAAAACCGTGATTTTCAAAACACTACACAAGGTTTTCAAAATGCTCACACTAAAAATTTGCAAGGAGAATTTTTGGATTATGCTAAAGCAAATGATGCTAAATTTGATAACATGCAACGTGAGATGATTAGCTTAAGATCCGAGTTGAAAAACGAGCTTAAAAATGAACTTGCTAATGAACTTATAACTCATGCAAACAAAATGGAAGGAAATGTCCAACGTTTTCAACAAAATCAACAAAAGATGGAATTAGGACAACATGAGATTAAGCAAGAGTTATTAAAAGCGGATGCTAGGCAATCAAAATTTGAGGACCGAATGGCTAAGATGTTTGAAGCAATCATGTGTAAACCCTCTTCCTCGGGTGGTTTCCTAGTGATACCATTGCAAACCCGAAGGGAGAAATGAAGGTTATTACTACACGAAGTGGTAATACTTTCAAGGAACCAATCTCTCGTCCAAGTACTTCTACGGAGAAGGAAATCGAGAAAGAACCCGAGGTGATGGTCGAAAAGGAGCACATTACAATCCCACGAAGTACCGCTCAAACCACACCTACGGTTGAACCAATACCAATTGTGGAACCCGAGTTTCCAAGGTCGTTGCCTAATGACCAACCCACACCACCTTTACCTTACCCTTCGAGACAAAACAAAGAGAAAATGCAAGAACGTAACAAACAACAAATCGAGCTTTTTATTAAGATGTTTTAACAAGTGCATTTTGATGTGAGTCTAGCCGACGCGTTGTTATATATGCCTCGTTTCGCTTCCACTTTTAAAAGTATGATGAGCGATAAGGAAAAGCTTTTAAAGCTTGCTAATTGTTCTTCGGTTTATCTTAACCGCATACCAGAAAAAGTTGGTGATCCCAGAAAGTTTCTCATTCCTTGTGACATACAAGATATGAAAGAATGCCTCGCCTTGGCCGATCTTGGTGCGAGCATTAATTTGATGCCATTTTCCATTTGGAAATCGCTTTCGCTTCCGGCTCTCATTCCTTCGAACATGTCTATCGAGATGGCCGATCATTCTATGATTATATCATGTGGAGTTGCCGAAGATGTTTTCGTGAAAGTGGGGAAGTTCTACTATCCCGTTGATTTTATAGTAGTTGACATCCCCGCGGATCCTCAAGTTCCTCTAATTTTAGGTCGTTCATTTTTAGACACTTCGAGATCGCTTATTGATGTTCATGCGAGAACTATCACTTTGAGATTCAACGAAGAGGAACTTGTTATAAACGCTACTCAAAACTCGAAACCTTCTCATGTTTATGCAATCGCTACCATCAATCACATTGACATCGTTGATGTGGTTTGCGATGAGTTTTCACAAGAAGTGTTAGGTTTTTCCGATAGCTCGTCAAGTGGCAATCCCACTATTTTGGATCCGATTCTTGCTAATTCCACACCAAATCTCACTCCATTCCAAGGAGGCGATCTCACTTCAAATGAAATCGACAATGAAGATGAGGTGTTGATTAGTAATGATACTTCTATTCCACCATTTCTTTCGCCGATGGAAGTTATGAGTGTTGAACCAAAATCTTCAATCGAGGAACCACCTATCCTTGAATTGAAAGATCTTCTTTCTCACCTTGAATACGCATTCTTGGAAGGTGATGACAAGATGCCGGTTATTATTGCAAAAGGTCTTGCCAATAATGAAAAAACCGAGCTCTTGAAAGTTCTTAAGGCTCATAAAGGGGCAATTGCGTGGAAAATATCCGACATTAAGGGTATTGACCCAAAATTTTGTACCCACAAGATTTTAATGGAGGAGGACTACAAACCCGCAATTCAAAGTCAAAGAAGGGTGAATCCCAAAATTCACGATGTCATTAAAAAGGAGGTCCTTAAACTCCTTGACGCGGGAATGATTTATCCTATATCCGATAGCCCATGGGTGAGCCCAATCCATTGTGTCCCTAAAAAGGGAGGAATGACCGTTGTGCCTAATGAAAACAACGAGTTAATTCCCACTCGTGTTGTGACCGGTTGGAGGGTGTGTATTGACTACCGAAAGTTAAATGACGCCACTCGTAAAGACCACTTTCCTTTGCCCTTCATGGATCAAATGTTGGAGCGACTTGCGGGAAATGAATTCTATTGCTTTTTAGATGGTTTTTCCGGTTACTTTCAAATCCCTATCGACCCTCGTGATCAAGAGAAGACTACGTTTACGTGTCCTTATGGAACGTTCGCTTATCGTAGGGTGCCTTTCGGACTTTGTAATGCACCCGGTACGTTTCAACGGTGTATGATGGCGATTTTTCACGATATGATCGAGAAGTCGATGGAAGTATTTATGGATGACTTCTCGGTGTTTGGTAATTCGTTCACATCATGTTTATCTAATCTCGAGCAAATGTTAAAACGTTGTGAAGAAACCAATCTTGTGCTTAATTGGGAAAAATGTCATTTTATGTGTAAACAAGGAATCGTCTTAGGACATAAGGTGTCGAAGGTGGGGATTGAGGTCGATAAAGCTAAGGTAGACGTCATCGCCAAGTTACCTCATCCCAAAACCGTTAAGGGAGTTAGGAGTTTCCTAGGCCACGCGGGCTTTTATCGTCGTTTCATCAAGGACTTTTCGAAAATCTCTCGTCCTATGACACACCTTCTCGAAAAAGATGCTCCTTTTAACTTCAATGAGGATTGTGTTAAGGCTTTCGAAACTCTCAAAAGGAAACTTACCGAAGCTCCCATTCTTGTTGCTCCTAATTGGGAATTACCCTTTGAAATCATGTGCGATGCAAGTGATTATGCTATAGGGGCCGTCTTAGGGCAACGTTATGACAAGCATTTCCGTCCTATCCACTATGCTAGTAAGACGATGACCGAGGCTCAATTAAAGTACACCACAACAGAAAAGGAATTCCTTGTCGTGGTCTATGCTTTTGAGAAATTCCGACCTTATCTCGTCTTGACTAAAAGCATCGTGTATACCGACCATTCGGCTATCAAGTATCTCTTAGCTAAGCAAGATGCTAAGCCGAGATTGCTTCGTTGGATGCTCCTCCTCCAAGAATTTGATGTCACCGTGCTTGACAAAAAAGGAGCCGAGAATCTAGCGACCGATCATCTCTCTCGTCTAGAAGATCCTCACAAAGATGTTTTCGAGAACAAGGAAATTACCGAAACATTTCCTCTTGAGACTCTCGGTGTAGTGAATTCTAAAGACACCACCCCATGGTTTGCCGACATTGCAAATTACCATGCGGGCAATTTCATAATCAAGGGTATGACGACACAACAAAAACGAAAATTATTTCGTGACGTCAAGTTCTATTTTTGGGACGACCCTTATCTCTTTCGAGTTTGTGCGAATCAACTCGTTCGACGTTGTGTGTTTGGTGCCAAAGCTTCTAATATCCTTAGAGCTTGTCACGAGGGACCGACGGGTGGTCACCACGGTGCTAATCTCACGGCTAAGAAAGTGTTCGATGCCGGTTTCTTTTGGCCTTCTATCTATCGTGATGCACACGCACTTGTGAAGTCGTGTGATTCGTGCCAACGTCAAGGAAAATCGTCTCAACGTGATGAAATGCCGCAAAACATAATTCAAGTATGTGAGATTTTCGACATATGGGGAATAGACTTTATGGGGTCGTTCCCATCGTCTCATGGCAACAAATATATCCTCGTCGCGGTGGACTACCTTTCTAAGTGGGTGGAAGCTAAGGCTTTGCCTACTAATGATGCTCGTGTGGTAGTGAAGTTTTTGAAGCAACTATTCTCTCGGTTTGAAACCCCTCGTGCTATTATAAGCGATCGTGGAACCCATTTTTGTAATGAGCAATTCGAAAAGGTTCTAAAGAAATATGGAGTTACTCATCGTCTTTCTACGGCTTATCACCCGCAAACGAGTGGGCAAGTCGAGGTTTCGAACCGAGCTTTGAAGAGGATTTTAGAGAGGTGAATTGGAGAAAACCGTGCTTCATGGTCCGACAAACTCGATGACGCTTTATGGGCCTTTAGGACCGCTTATAAGACACCTATTGGTTGCACTCCTTATAAGTTAGTCTATGGGAAGAATTGTCATTTGCCTATTGAATTGGAGCACAAGGCATATTGGGCCCTTAAGCATGCAAATTTTGACTTGAAGACCGCGGGAGATCATCGGAAAATACAATTGAATGAATTGGATGAATTAAGAGATAATGCTTATGAAAATTCATTAATTTTTAATGAAAAGACTAAAAAGTTTCATGATTCAAAGATTAAAAACCGGGTTTTTAACGTTGGTGATCAAGTGTTGCTTTTTAACTCTCGTCTTAAGATATTTTCCGGGAAATTGAAATCTCGTTGGTCGGGTCCGTTCACCATTACACAAATGTTTCCATATGGGACCATTGAGCTAGCTCAAGATGATGGTCCTAATTTCAAGGTGAATGGACATAGGCTTAAGCACTACTTTGGTGGGGAAATTCCTTCAATGGTTGCCCTCGACCAAGTCACCTTCCCCAATGATAATTAGCATTGAGGGGATCGAGTCGAGCTCATGACTCGGTAATCAAAAACGAGGTGCCTCGTGGGGGAGATCCCATGCTTATCCTTTATGCTTACTATTCACTAATAAGGGGACTTGTACCCTTTCAACTCATTGTCTCGTGGTTGTTTGTGATTGTGTTATCTAGATCATCATCATCTACGATTGAAGACTCTCGTGTTCGTTTACGTGAGCCTCCATCGTTCGAAGAAGTTTTTCACGAATCCATGACATATCCTTTATTGTTCTAACAATTATCTTTTAGCATACTTAATAAACGGCTTTAGATATATTGTTGATCACCCTTTCCATGCTAGATCCTAAGCATTCGATTCTTCGTCTCTAGTATGGGGGTGCTCCACCTTTAAACTCGAAACATTGAGGACAATGTTTACTTTTAGTATGGGGGGGTAAATAGGTACTTGCTTTGCTACGCCCTCACGCTTTCCAACTTTCAATGTTTTGTTTTGCTAATAAGGCTAAAAATGGCCAAATTTTAAAAAAATTTCTTAAGTTTTCATAAGTGTTTTTAAGACACGAATGTATATTTTCCGTTGGGTAGAATAAGAGTTAATTTTTGACTTTATGGGCATTTGGAGCCATTTACATTCCTTAACCCGCTCAATTCAAGTTTTGCTAGACTTTTATATAGGGAGCTTTAAAACGCGAAAGTCTTAACTCTTACGGGTTAAGAACAAGAATTTTTCGCAAGTTCCTATAATTGATCCTAGAAAGTCACTTATCAAGGGAACTTTAAAACGCATTCTCTAAACTTGAAAAAGTCCAAGAAAGTGCAAGATCCTATAGGTGACTTGAAAACCCAAAACTTTGATTTGATATAGTCTTAATGAAAGCTAATCCAAATTTGGCTTAATTTTGACTTGCATGGCTAAGTATTCACGAGTCTCTTTAATTAGAGGTCTTTATATAGTGAAGAACGAGAAATGATAGAGTTAGACAAGTGATCATGCTAAACGTAGAAAATGAAAATGTTCTTTCGAAAACTCATATGTTTTTAATTGTGGCTTTTTCTTCCCATAAGATCAATGCATTAGGAATAAATCATAATTGCAATAAGTAAGGTCGTACGATTTGAAAGGTTACTTAGCCTCTAGCGCAAGATCGTTTAGAAGTTGCTCGGGGTTGAATAGAGTTCATAGCCAAGGCATAACTTATTGAAGCGGGATGCAAAGATTGGCGATCATCCAAAAAGGCCCTAACAAGGCATGAGGAGCTCTATTTTTGCTAAAGATCCAAAGATGATGTGATGTATCATGATTCCTAAATCAATATGAAGGATCGAGACACACGACGAAAAGCAATTACTCCCCTAAAAGATCATGGAGAAAGTCTATCCGAAAAGACCCTAACAAGGTATAAGGATAAATATATCCAAGTCCGAAAAGGAGGCGGATCGTTGTATATCAAAATCCAAAGTAAAGATTGAAGAAAAATGATGAAGTCGTGGTCCAATATGAAGAATCTCTCAAAAACGTCAAGTGAAGAAATTCCAAATATATGAAGAGAAGACCATAATTTCGAGAACGTCTTCCCAAGATTTGAAGTATGAAGTACATGCCAAATATCGGTCCGAGAAAGGTCTCAAATCGTGAAACGAGTTATGCCAAGATATGAACTTAAGGAGATACACGAGAAGCCGTTTTAAAAGATTTTGTCCTTCGGCTAACTATCGATCAAATCGTGCTACTTTGCTTTCGGACTAATAACTACTCAAATAAGTCAATATGAATCACTTGTGATCCATGACAAATAGATAAAAAATGCTAGTAACCCATTTCCTTTTATAATAACTAGGATTGCGGGGAGAAAAAGTATTACACAATTTGGACGTATGAGTAGTGTTAGCATTGTGACTTGTACCTACAATGATCTTGTTTTTGCACTTAGCATGGAATGTATGACAATCAAGGATGACGAAGTTTACTCTAAGGGACATTTACTTGTTTCTATTCTTTAACCCTAAAAGTCACTTTTTGTGATGAAAATCATATGTTATGTCTTTACACATCATCATAGTATGCTACAAGTCTTTTACTTTTCAATAAAGGTTAATAAAATTGATCTTTGTTGATGCTTAGATACTTTATTCTAGCATTGCGTGAGGGCACGGCAATGGCTTAGTATGGGGGAGTGATGAGATGGCATTTATACATGATCTCATCGTTCTTTTTGGGCTTTAAATGCATAAAAATGTCATAAAATACCATATATATGCTTGTGTTTGTTTACTTGTGTATTTTAGGTATGGATATCGTGAAAAAGACAAAAGATCACAAGTTACAAGGAAAAACGGACACGAGAAACAAAGCCGTACAAAGAACCGGGCCCTAATCATGGAATTCTCAATAAATACCTTGAAGACTTGAAGACAAACAAGATTGATCCTCAAATTATTAAAGAAATGACACTTAAAACCCTTGTATAGTAATAATTACAAGTTTGGTCCCTTAAGTTTGTCAAAATTACACAAAAGGTCCTTCAACTTTGAAGAAATGGCAAGATTAGTCCCTCAACAATTCCAAATTGTCAATTATGGTCCCTCATCAAGCCAAAGATACATTGAAGACCTTTGAAGATCAAGAATGTCCAAGATCAGCCCTTGAAATATGCAAAAGTGTCAAAAATAACCCTTGATAACCTTTTTCCAAAGTTTGTGCCAAAACTGCCAAATGGTAAAAGTTATTAACAAAGGAAAACACGTTTTAGGGCTGAAATGCTTTGTTTACCAAAAATACCAAAACACAAGGGTTAAACATGTGCAAAAGAAACATTTGAAACAAAATTGCGCCAAACACATTACTTTCCCCCAAATTCGGATCAAAATTACCACTATTCACCCTTCTTCACCCCCAGATTTTACACCACTTAAACTTAAGGTAAAAACCAATTCACTTTGCACACACTTGATTCACATGTGCAGAAACCTATCCCACACCAAAAACCCTCACTCCCACTCACAATGGACCCCACCCCCAATTCCCTTTCCACCAATCAGAATGCAACTTGGCCTCCAAGTCATCCAACGTGGCAAAATCAACAGCTATGATTCATTGCTTCATCACAAAGCTAAAATGAACATCCAGGATAAATTTGGACAGCTCAAATTCAGAAAACGTCTAGAAGGACTTAGGGCATTTAGGGAATTTCACTTCTAGGGTTTGTGAATAGTGTTTAGCCAGGCATTTGCCTATAAAAGGAGACCTCAACATGTGAGAGTCCCTTTGTTCTAGTTTTAGGCTATCAATCTTTGTAATTCCTTTTTAAGTTTAATAAAATTTGAATTTCTGAAAATATTGAATTCTCTTTTTGATTTGATTAAAAGTTGGTGTTTGAGTAGCCTAATTCTGAGTTCCATTTGATTGTTAAGGCCTACCTTAATCTTGTGGTTAAGGCACGTCTTGTTTCATAAGGTTTTTAAGGTTTGAATACCTTGAAATCCTAGGTTCTGTTTTGGTTTATTTTGTGTACTAACCCTTGACCATTAGCTATAAGCTCTTACAAGCTTGTTGACACCAAGCTTGTGAAGGGATTAGAGCCCTTGGTTGAGTTGTTTGCTGCTTGTGTTGAAGATATAAAGCCCTTGAGGTTCTTCTTTGAACCATCAACCAAGGCAATTTGCATCTCCTTATTTGAAGTACCTTGGTCTTGTTCTAGTTGTTGAACAAGGTCCAAGGAGCATTGCTGGCCTTCCTAGGATGTTGTGGAAGGCAGGTATAAGCTCTTGTTAAGATTCCCCTAAAAATTTCATGTTTATGACTGTTTTGAATTTGGTGCTTTGATTTTGAGTATTTGTGTTTGTGCTGGTGATTTATGTGTTTGATTATGTTAGTTGCTGCCTAGTAAGTGTTTTTGATCATTAAAATCAGTAGGTTATTAGAAGAAATCACAAGTTTCTTTGATAAGTGACTGATTAAGGAGTGTTTGGGATTACTGCATAAGTTTGGATTGTGGCTTGTTAAGTGCTTGTGTGTTGTTTGCAAGTGTTGGTTTCTGTTATTTTGGTGCTAGTGTTCATCTGTTTGCAGGTTTTGTGGGTTTGATCACATAGAATTCATTATTTGGCTATAAAATCTTTAAAACTTGGTAAAATTGGCTAGGATTTTGAGGACACCTAGATCTAAGCATAGGCTAGGGCTAACAAGTGCTAAATCATAGTTAATCACACCAGGGAAGAAGGATTTGAGGCTTGAAATTGGATCAAGTGTCAAGTATATCAGCAAACTTGTTTCTGCATATGTTCATTGTTCATCAGTAACTTCTAGTGCTTTGATCTTGTTATTTACTTTGATTCAGTGTTTGATTCTTGTTGCTTTGTGTTTGTTCTTAGTTTATATAGCTTGTGTATGCATCCTGTTAAGTTTGGTTGGCTTATTGTGGCTAAATCTGCTTATTAAGTGCTTAACTGCTTATTTCCATATCTGGTGCTTATCTGGTGACTGTTTGGCTTATTGTGGCTTATTGTGTGAACCAATTTGTGATTTTATTGTTGCTATTGACTCCTTGTGATTCACTGATCACAAGGGTGCCTTTGTTTCCAATTGAATCAAACCAGAACTCTCAAATAAGCTTGGTCAAATAGTCAAAGCAGTGGGAACTCCTTTCCCCTACTGGTTGCCACTGCTAGTGTTAAATAGGGTTCAGCTTATCATTAAGCTATAATAGCTTATTTTAACCAGCAACAACTTTGTTTTTGTAATAGGTGCTCATATTTTGACCCATTTGTTCATACTGGAGCATTTGGGTGGTTGACTTTAGGGTTTGACTAGAAAACCAACTTCATTGACTTTTTCATAAGTGCTTATTGGCTTATTCTGGCTTATTGGTTGTGCGTATTAGATTTTTGTTGATTGATTTTGCTTACTGAGTCTATTTGTCACCTTTTGCAAGTTGAATCAAGTCCTGAGGTGCTTTATTTCTCAAAAACGACTATTTTGTCGTTTTGTAGATTTTTGCTTTTCTATTTTCTGGCTTATTGAGTGTGCTTTTTGGAAATTTCTTTTGACAGATCTCTTAAGCATCCTAAAAGAGGGTTGTGTGTCAAATTAGAGCTTATGGCATTAGCTTATTGCTTAATGGGCTTTTTGGCCCAATAAGAATAAGCTGTTTGCTTATTAAGCTGTGATAAGCTCACATTCAGCTTTTGGGCCTTTAGAGTTTTGTTCTTAGAATTGAATTCTGAGTCAGATAGGGCTTTTCCAAGTCAATTGGGCCAAGTTTGACTTTTTGGGCCCAAAAGCCCAATTTGGTTGACTGTTTTTGGTTTTGGCCCATTTGAGGGCGCAATAGGGGTATTTTGGTAATTTCACTTTGATTTTCTGATTATTTAGGTTAAAATAAACTAGTTTGCAAGTTTTTAGAATTTTATATAAATTTTGATTTTTAATATTATTTTATTATTATTTTTAAAATTTCACATTTTCCAACTTTTTACATTTTTCTTAGGTTTAATACATTAAAATAGGAATTTAGCAACTTTTAGAATAATTTTATCACTTTTAGTTTAATTTTTATAATTATTTTAAGGTTTAATAGTTTTTAAATCATTTTAAATAGTTTTTATTAGTTTAAAATTTTCTAAAAATAGTTTTTAATCTTTTTAGGTCATTTTAGAGGTTTACCAATTTAAAAATCTTTATTTGGGCTTTTTGGTAATTTATTTAATTTTTAGGGCTTTAATTAGCATTTAAAAATTGAATATTTAATTATTTAAAAGGTTTGAAAAAGTTTTGATCATTGGTAAACTCTTAGTTTATTATTTTTGATTTTTGGTGAATTTTTGGTAATTTTTAGAATTTATTTTTATTTTTGTGGTTTTTAAGGTTCTACGTCTTAACTTTCTAGTAGTGTTTATTTTTATTTTTACGGCTTCGTCATCTTCTTTTCTCATCCCCTTCTTAACCAAGTATTAATCTCAAATCTTGTACATCTTAGTCACACACATATACCTCCTTGGGAAACGAACTTTCATTTCACACCTTAAGGGTCATTAACACTTGATTTTTCCTAAAGTCATTTGTTTGATACTTTTCCGCTATTTTGTTGCTCTTTTTCCTAAAAGGGTATACAAATCCACTGCAGTCAAAGACAACATCAATGTGAGGGTATGAAAATTTGACTGTTACAAGGAACACAAAAAATCTAATCAGCTGAGGTGTAATATCAACTGATGTGGACGGCTATGATTCAATCCACAGAATTCAAAGAAGAAAACATGTGACTAAGTATGGGCTATTCTGGTTCGATCCATACTTGTCAAAATCTCATGAGAACTGTCATGTATAGAAATCTATAATCTGGGATTAAATATGGTTGGCTGTAGTCCAATCCATGTCAAAATTTTATGAGATGTCCTGATATGTCAAAGGTGAACAACTGTGGATCAGTTCACAAAACATCATTCGACTGAATAGCATGAAAATTTGACCTGAAAAAAATGGTGAGCATTTTTGGCTGGTTACCCAGTCATATTTGACTGAAAACATGAATCTACCATGAGTAAGGGTAAACGCATATGGGTCGGTTTACCAATACAAAATCTGAACGGGCAAGGGTGAACGCCTATGGGTCGGTTCACCAAAACAAAATTTGAAGGAAAAGCACATGCGACTAAATATGGCCAGTTCTGTACAAACTTTTTACTTAGTCAAAACATTAAGAAAACTGACTGATAAATGAGGAAAACTGGCTGATAAATGCATGAGAAACATGAAAGATAACAACGCCAAAATCTGGGAAGTTCCTAGTGACTACCCACTAGTCACAGGTCAAGTTTTAGAGCCTACAGGTCGAACCTATATCTCTGATACCATAATTGTAACCCCCCACTTGTATAAGTGGATCGTTACGTGTATTTATGGCGTTTCATCAAAGCATAAGGTAAATGTCCTAAAACATTAACTGACCATAAAGGAAATACCGGAATCAAACATCGGCAAGTCAAACATAAGCCCAAAACATGAAAAGTAAAATACTGAATGAAAGGACTAAACAATGTCCAAATAAGCAGAATAATGTAAGCAATGCATAAAGTAAGAAGTCTGGAATAGCTTCCATCCAAATGCACATGCTCTTAGAATCCTAAAAGCGTCCTGGTGTGCCTGCCGTTAGAACATGAAAGGGAAATACGGCTGAGCATAACGCTCAATGAACGGATATAAAACATGATAAGGAATTACTGAAATGAAGCAGATGATAAAATGTTGAAGCTGTAAGGCTGATAAGTAAAGTTGCAGCGGAAATCTGTGTAGAATATGTAAAGTCTGATTTATAAATAATAAAGCTGAACTATCATCTGTTAAATCTGAACAACATGCATTACTGTATTTTAATTGCCAAGAGCTTATATAGGTCATGAGCTGTAACCACTGTTGCATGAATACATAGAGGGGTGTCCTCGTCATGCTGTAGAGGGGTGACCTCTAAATAACTGTAGAGGGGTGACCTCTAAATACTGTGCTAGGTGGAGGGATCAGCTCCAATGTGAAGGATGTAGAGCACACACCACATTCACCCTGATAACTTGTAAACTGATAAGCCTAGGATGCATCCATACGCCCCACATGACATGATAATAATAATGGCCAAAACGTGAAGGGACAATCCAGGATATCACTCTCCTGCATGTGAGTCACGACACCGGTGCCTCTAGTGCCATGGTTACGGTACCTCCGTAACTAGTACATAAACTGGTCATGCTTGTATATAATGCTCGGGTAATTTATTTAGTTATTAACATGATTACTGATAAGTTTAAACATATATTGGGGAAAACATTTGGCTGAAGACGGGGATTCCTAATCATGCATAGAAAGGAAGTCCTTACTGAAAGGACGGAAAATTCGTACCTCTTGTCCAGTAACTGACTGAATGGAAGACTGAACGAAACTACTCAGGCTTCACGTAAGCTACAATAATAATAGACGCGAATAAGTGATCTGATCTTTATTTATTTATTTCTGAAATTTTGTACGTATTTTAACTGATAAATCTGATCTTATAATAATTCTTTCTAATATGTTAACGACCTACTAACAATTATGATACAAACATGTTCTGACGTTATTCAATACTATAATAATTAACTCGTTAACACATAAGGTTTCTAATTAGAAAGTTTCTAAAACAATTTAACTTATATAATAAATTTATACCTTTTAAAATATTAAAACTATTTTAATTTTATTCATTTAAATACAATTTAAACATTTTAAAACAAGTAATAAAAAGGTATAATATAAAAATCTTCATTTTTATTATTATAATTATGCCCTGAGCCTACCGAGATTTCCCTTCGCGGTCGCACTAAACAATTCAACAACTATATTAAAATCTGTCTAAATGAATTAGTGTCAGAAATCTGAGTCACTAAAAGTGTCGCTAAAAGCTGCACTTTAAAAATTGTATAAAACTGTCGTGACAGTCTGTGACAATCTGCGACAGAAAAACTGTCGCAAAAACTGTCGCTAAGTTTGAAATAAAAACTTCCCTTTTCTGTGCAACTCTTCCCATTGCTTTCTCTATACGTTCCCACTGCTTTCATTGTTTTATTCCCGCTGTTTTCTTTGTTTTATTCCCACTGTTTTTGTTTCTGTTCACACTGTTTTAACAATCCCAAACACCCCTTATCTGAGTTAATCCCAAACACCCCATGTTGTTCTTTTACCCACTGTTTTACATAAAACAACCCCGAGTGGGGTGTTTGGTTGCGGCCTAATTAAACAATACCACCGAGACATGGTGATGTCTCGGTTTTCGTGCAGCCACACCAATCTGAACCCTATGATTATTATCTCTCGATTTAGTTTAAATCTAAAAACGTTTTTCATTGATTATTATAATTAGGGTTCGTGATTATTAAAGAAAAGGGAAAGACAAGAATTACCTTTATGATTGTTAGGATGAAAATACATAACACGAGTTACAGTAGCTCCCCATAGGATCGATCTCCCTTTTTTTTGTTCTAACCCGGCGGCCACAGCAATGTGAAAACCCTAGTAGTATTTTTCTTTTTGATACTGTTTGGATAATGAGGGGAGGTTACCCCGTATTTTTTTCCTTCACTACTAGGTCGGGCCGAGAGCCCATTTACCTTTTTTTGTTCTTCAAAACCGGGCAGCCCTTTACAACTATATAGTTTTTTTTTTAAACTTACTTACGTACATTCGTATTTAACTCTCGCGCTTTTTAGTTTTCTGAAGCGTAGCTATCTTTTCTGTATGCTAAAATACATTCGTAATATCTTCTGAACTTAATAATTAATATTCTGACTAATTATATGGATAGTTTTTTCTTTTTTTAAATTAAAACTGCGTATTTAATATTCGAATATTTTAAATACGGGTTTTACAAGGGGTGTCGGGTTATCGGGTCTTGTCGGGTCGGGTTGAGTCGGGTTTTGATTTTTGAAAACTCACCCGTAACCCGACCCTATAAGAAATCGGGTTGTCGGGTTCTGGTGGTATTCGGGTCGGGTTTTATCGAGTCGGGTGATTCGGGTTATCGGGTTATGCTACACATGAAAATTTCTACTATCTAATTAATGAAAATAATAAAACTGATAAAACAAAACAAATACTCGAAAGTTAGGAGGCTTATTAATTCTTTTTTCAAAATAGCAGTATCACTAGTAATAACGAAGGATGAATATAGACAAAGTAAATTCCAAAACTATCAATGACTGTCAAAATGTGCAGATGACAGAAAATACATATAACATACGGAGGAACTGTGATGACAAATCATGCAATATGATCAACACTTTTTCAATAAACCATCCTATTCATGAATATAGCCTAGTAATTTACTAAAAACATTACTTAAAAAAATTTAAAACTGATTTTCGAGTGGTATCGGGTTGACCCGCGAACCCGCTAAAAATATTAATTCAACCCTAACCCGACCCACTAACACAATCGGGATATCGGGTCGGGTCAAAAAATAACCCGACAAAATTTTCAACCCGATTTCACCCGACTCGATTAGCCTTATCGGGTTCGAATTCGGGTTCGGGTCAGGTCAACCCGACCCTACTGACACCCCTATATTCAGGAGCCTGAACATTGTTGTACATAATCTGATATGAATGACAACCAATCGTAGCATGGTGTGCTATTCATACTCCATAATCAGAATCATTGATGAGATGGCTTTTATACATGATCTCATCGTTCTTTTTGGGCTTTAAAAGTACAAAACATCATAAAAAAGACCATGTATATGCTTGTATTTGTTCAATGTGTATTTTAGGTACGGATATTGAGAAAACAACAAAAGATCACAAAGAAAAAGCAAAAACGAACACGGGAAACGAAGCCACACAAAGATCCAAGCCCTAGTGTTGATTTTCCAAGATAAACCCTTGAAGATTTGAAGTTTATGCAAGAAGGGTCCTCTAATATTGAAGAATTGACACTTTAAACCCTTGTATATTCATAATTACAAGTTTGGTCCTTAAAGTTTGTCAAATTTACAAAAAGGGCCCTCCACATTGAAGAATTGGCAAATTTAGTCCCTCAACAAAGCTAAATTGTCAATATTTATCCTCCTCGAAGTCAAACATGCCATGAAGACCTTCAAGTTACAAGAAAGAACAAGTTTGGTCCTTAGAATATGTCAAATTGCAAAAAGGACCCTTGACTTTGAAGAATTGGCAAGAATGGTCCCTCAAAAATGATGACTTATCAATATTAGTCCTCCAAAAAGTCAATCATACAAGTCAAGACAATAATCAATGAATAAAATGCCAAAACAGCCCTTCAAGAATCATGAAATGGCAAGAAATACCCCTGAAAATACTTTGGAAAAGTATTTGGGGCAAAAGTATGAAAATGAAAACTTCATTTTCAAAGGAATTGAGGTTTTGAGGATTTAAAATGCAAATGAAAGAAAGAAGAAAGAAGAGGGGTTATTTCTGGTAGACAAGCAAAGAAACATAGACCAACCATGTCATGCCACCTGTCCCACTAACCCATTTCCACCAATGGGAACTCACCCTTCTCCCACGTCACTTCCCACTCACAATCTGTTATAACTAATCTTTGATTAGTTAATTCTTTTGGCGCTTAACATGTTGTTTAAACACAAAACCATATTAAACCACCACTATTCACGTATGAACATAAACTGGGTTTTCCTAATTGCTTTGTAATTAGACCTTAATTCTCTCCAGATTTATGATTAAGGGCACCCTTAACATAACCCAACTCTCAAACTTTACAACTCATCGCCCAAAAGCCCCACACATGCTTCCCCTGCTACACTTTTGAGAAACTTCCAAAACCTTGACAGCCATCCAACTCCTAAGATTTTTGCTTACTTTCTAAGCTCATTGTGAGCCTTTGGATGCAATTCCTTCATGTGCCAGCTCCACAACCTGCCAAGAATACTTCACATGATCCTCAAGTTTTCAAATTCTGCAAGGGCATAATGTGACTTCCACAACTTAGGGTTTACGTTTTTCTTTGCATTCTAGGACTCATGTAGCCTATTTAAGGCATTAGGGTTACAACTTTTTGCTTTGCTTTTGGTTTTTGCTTTTTCACAATTCTGTAAATCCTACTTTCAAGTTTATGAAATAGAGTTTGATATTGATGATGAAAGCCAATTGCCAACCTTTATATTCTGTTGTTCTTGTTATATGATTGTGATTTTAGAAGCTTAAAACCTGTTTTCAAAAGGAGTGTGCAAAAGTTTGCACATTTTCCAAATTCTTGATATTTTGCTAAGACTTGTTCAAACCTTGGAATTTTTGAGCTATAAGTGGTCTATACACCCTGATAAGGAGCTTATCAAGGTGTTGTGAGCTTATAGTTTGGGGATAATCAAGTGTGGGAAACAAAGGTTGCATTAATCAAGATTTTTCCATTTTATGCATTTTTCTATTTTTGGATAATTTTGTGCTCTAGTCTTGTTGAATCTTAGTAGCTTGTTTGTGAAAGCTTGTGTCTTGTTGGGCTAGACACAAAAGCTTAAAAATTCGTGAGTGTGGATGTACATTCATGAGGTTTGAACCCTTAATCCTAAAATCTGTCAAAAATTGGATTTTTAGTGATATTTGTGTTCTGCTGTTGTAAGAGGTGTTCTTGTGGCTTGAATCTACTTGATACTACATGATATTGTTGTTGTTATGCTAGATTAGGGTTGGGTAAAACTGAATCACAAATTTGCTTTGTAAAATCTTGGATTGAAAAAGTTAAAGGGGTGTTTGGGATTACTTGAAGTGAAATTGAGTTGTTAGAGTTGTGGTATTGTGTTTGTATCTGCTTAATACTTGTTTGTGTGCTAATTTCTGCAAGTTTTCAGCTTTGAAACATCAAATCAAAGATTGTGCTATAACTCACTTAATTTTGCCTGTTTTGACCTAAGATCTTAGGAACACCTAGAGTGTATGCATGCTTAGGGCTAAAAAGTGTTTAATCAAAGTTTGTATAACCTGTTAAGTAGATTTGAGTGTTTGAAATTGGATCTGTGGTCAAGTACATCAGAAAAAGTGCTAAGTGTGTTGACTGTTTGTATCAGTGAAGTTCATAAGCTTGAATCTTGTTCAAAACTTAAATCCATTGCATGAAACTTGTTGATTTATGTTCATTTGAGTTCAATCTAGCTTGTGTATGCATTTAGTGAAGTTTGGTTAGCTTATTCTTGCTCAAAGTGCTTATTGGTCAAACTTGCTATAAATGTTCATAACTGGTGCATGTCTGTGGATCTTTTGAATTAACTGTATCAATTGGCTGATTGTGATTGTGTTTTTGTTGTTGTTATTGACTCCTTCTGATTAGCTGATCACTTGGGTGCCTTTGCCAAAACTGAATCCACAAAAAAGTCACATAAGACAAAAAGTCAATTAAGTCAAGCAGGGGTAACTTTTCCCACTGAAATTGGTCAAAAGTTCCCACTGTTAGTGCAAAAAATCAAACAGCTTATAAATAAGCTATTCTAGCTTATTGAGACTAGCAACAACTTTGTTTTTGTAATCAATCTTCCTTATTTGACCCATTTAAGAGATCTGGAGCTTTGTGGACTTTGACTTTTAGGTTTGACTAAAAAACAAACTAAGTTGACTTTTGCAAATTAGCTTTTGGCTTATTCCAACTTATTGAGTGGATCTTTTTGAAATATTTTTGGTTCTTAAGCTTAGTTAAGCTATTTGTAACCTATTGCAACTTGAATCAGCTCTTAAAATAGCCTAGAACTCCAAAACGACTATTTTGTCGTTTTGTGAAGATAGCTTTTAGCTTATTCAGGCTTATTTCTTGGACTTATTTCAAGTTTCTTTTTGCAAATAGCTTATTTAGGCCAAGAGAAGGACGTGTGTTAAAATTTAGCTTATGGCATCAACTTATAGCTTAATGGGCCAAAAAGCCCATTAAGAATAAGCTGTTTTGAAATAAGCTAGCTTAAGCACATTTTCAGCTTTTGGGCCTTTGGAAAATTGTGTTCAGAATCCAATTTTAAGTCAGATAGGAGCTTTTGGGCCATTTTTATAAACATTTTTCTTATTGGGCTAATTTTGGGCTAATTTTGGCCCAATACGGGTCTGTTTTGGACTTTGGCCCATTTGAAGGCCCAATAGGGGTATTTTGGTAATTCTAAGTTCATTTCTGTGTTAATTAGGTAAAATTAAGTAGGTTTGCTACTTTTTTGAATTTTATATAAATTTTGGATTTTTAATATTATTTTATTATTATTTTATTATTAAAAATTTGATTTTTCAACTTTTTATATTTTTCCTAGGTTCTAGACATTAAGTTAGGATTTTTACAACTTTCCAAATATTTTTAGCATCTTTTAATTATTTTCTAGGATTATTTTAAGGTTTTTATAGTATTTAAGTATTTAAAAATAGTTTTTAGTGGTTTAAAAATTTAGAAAAATACTTTTTAGTTTAATTAGGTTATTTTAGAGGTTTACAAACTTTAAAACCTTGATTTGGACTTTTTATTAGTTAATTTTGATTTTAGGGCTTTAATTGGCATTAAAAAATTAACAATTAATTAAATAAAAGGTTTTAGCAAGTTTTGATTTTTTGTATACCCTTAGAATATTTTAGTGGATTTTTAGGAATTTTTTGGAATTTTTTTAGAATAAATTTTTATTTTACCCCTTTTTTACCATTTTACGCCTTTTACGTCTTAATGTAATTTTCACGTATCCGTCTTCATTTTTCTTTTCTTCCTTCGTAATATTAATCACAAATAATTTATCCAAGTCATTACACATATAACACACTAGCCTCCTTGGGAACGAACTCGTTTCATCACTTTGGGTCATTAGTGCACAATTTTCCTAAATCGTCGTATTAATTGCTTACCCTAATTACATCCTTTTCCTAAAGGTGTAAAAAAACTACAATATCATTTTGGCGCCGCTTTCGGGGAGGCGTGTTGTGTTTTGATTTGGACAATTGTTGTTTTTATATTATCCATAATAACTATTTGTATTAGTAGCACTCTACTAATACGTATTATCGGTTTTCGTTTTTTGTGTGAATATTATTAATATATTGTATACGTATCACAAAAAAATAACAAGTACTCCAAAAGTGTGAAAACACAACCTTGATTTGGGATTTCATCACTCAATCATTGTATTCGAATCTCAAACAAAGAAAAAAGGCAAAATAGATAATTACTTTCGTGAAGCTTAATTTTGACAAACACAAACTATAAGGTGGGTATAAGGCGGGTATTATAAAATATACCCTAAGGAAAAAGGCTCTTAAGTGCTTCGCGCCGCCTCGTTTCCCCGCTTGCTTGTGAGTGTTTAGATAAAAAGGGCTAATCGAGGGTTTGCCAACCAAAGTATTATCTACGTATCTATATATTTTCTTGGTTTCAATTGATTAAACCCTCTTGAACGTTTTGGTGTTCCACCAACGTTCTAAAGTCATCGAAGGCGTTCACTTCACGTGATCGTTTTCATTCCTTGAGGCTCCTTTAATCACGAGATTTGATTTGAGGAGAGATTTGTAGATTTTGGTCTACGTAATACATCAAAAAAATCCAAAAAAATATAAAAACAATCAAAAACACAAAAAATTGAAAAATTTAAAAACATCCAAAAGAATCTTCTTTGCTCATCCCCACGTTGTACGTGACGTTTATGCAAACTCGTAACCAAGCAAAACGTGCACGTAAACGTAGAAACCATAAGGAAGCAACACCAACGCTTTCTAGCGAAGACTCTCCCATTGACGAACCCATTATAGAACAAATAGTCACCATGGCTAATCGTACTATGATGGAGTTACTTCAGGCACCCACCGAGGGTTATGGAGAGGCCATTGTCATTCCCGCAATCCTTGCGGAGAATTTCGAGGTTAAGACGGGTTTGTTGTCCATGATCCAAGCCAACAAGTTTCGTGGTGACGAAAAGGACAACCCCCACAACCACATCCGCCAATTCAATCGTCTTACCGCCACTTGCAAGTTTAAGGACGTTTCAAACGACTCGATAAAAATGATTCTTTTTCCGTATTCCTTAGCGAGGCCCGCTAAATTTGGTTAGAGAAAGAGCCACCCAATTCTATATTGACGTGGAAGGATCTCGTTTCAAAGTTTGTTAACCAATTTTTCCCGCCCTCTAGACTACACATTTGAAAAACGAGATTTCAAAATTTTTACAAGAATTTAATGAGAGTTTTTCAACGGCTTGGAATCGTTTTAAAGAGATGTTACATGAGTGTCCTCATCACGGTTTTTCCGACTTGCATCAAATTGACACGTTTTACAGTGGACTAAATGATCATGAACGTGACTATCTTAATGCCGCCGCGGGTGGTAATTTCTTGGGTAAAACGGTTAAGGAAGCATTGACGATAATTGAGAATAGGTCTAAGGTTTATAGTCCTTGTAACACATCAAGTGTTAACAAGGCTTCATTTTCACCTCAATCCTCATCTTCGTCACGTACCATTGATGCTATGCAAATAGAGGAAAATTTGGAAAATAAGATTTTTGATAAGCTTAAGGGTTTGTTAGTTGAGTTTAAGGTTGGTGAACAACCCGCTCCCGCTATGATTAAAGCGGTTGAGGTTTCGTGCATGTATTGTGGTGGAGCTCATGATTTTTCCGAGTGCATTACCAACGGTGGTAACACTTCGAGTGCCTACGCGGCCACAGGAACTTATAACCAAAACGGTCAAGTTACCCGCACTAATCAATTGAATCTACCGGGTTTTTCGTCAAATCAAAATGCTAATAACAACTATCAAAACAATCAAGTAGGCTATCAAAGGAACAATTACAAGGGTAACAACTATGGGAATCAAGGGGCTAACAATCAAGTGCAAAACAAGGATTTTCAAAACAACAACAAAAGTTTGCAAAACTTGAAAGATCTTCCAAATGAATTTGTTTAATACGCTAAAGGGAATGATGCTAGGTGTGATAATATTCAAAGGGAGATAATTAGCCTAAGATCCGAGTTTAAGAATGACTTGAAAAAGGAGTTAAAAACCGAGCTTGCTAATGAACTTAAGATTCACACCAATAAAATAGAAAGCAATGTCACTAGGTTACAACAAAACCAACAAAAGATGGAACAAGGTCAACATGAGATAAAACAAGAGATGCTTAAGGCCGATAAGAGGCAATCTATATTTGAGGATAAAATTTCATCCATGTTTGAAGCTATAATGTGCAAGCCGTCTTCGAGTGGTTTACCTAGTAACACCGTGTCGAATCCTAAGGGAGAGATGAAAGTGATTACTACTCGTAGTGGTAAAACTTTCAAAGAGCCGATTCCTCAACCAATTGCTCCCACGGAGGAGCCAACTGAGGAAGAACCCGAGGTTGTGGTTGAAAAGGAGCATATCTCAATCCCACGAAGTACCGCTCATAGCACACCTACGGTTGACCCTTTACCATTGGAACCTGAGATTCCTAAGGCTATGCCTATGCCCTACCCAACACCACCCTCTTCCTTTGAACCGTCATCGTCTTTACCAACACCTCCTTTGCCTTACCCTTCGAGACTTCGAAAGGAAAAGATGCAAGAACGAAGCAACTACCAATTTGAACTTTTCATCAAAATGTTTCGTGACTTACACTTTAACATAAGTTTCGCCGACGCACTAATCTGATGCCTAGGTTTGCCGCCAACTTTAAGAGTATGTTGAACGACAAGGAGAAATTGCAAAAATTGTCTAGTTGTTCATCGGTTTATCTTAACCGCATACCTCAAAAAGTCGGTGATCCCGGTAAATTTTTGATTCCATGTGCAATTCAAGATATGGAAGAATGCTATGCCTTGGCCGATCTTGGTGCTAGCATTAATTTGATGCCTCTTGCCATATTCAAGATTCTCAATCTTCCTAATCTTACTCCTTTACAAATGTCTATTGAAATGGCCGATCATTCTACAATTCCCGCATGTGGGGTAGCCGAAGACGTTTTTGTGAAAGTGGGAAAATTCTAATATCCCGTAGACTTTATCTTTGTCGATATTCCCACGGATCCTCAAGTTCCTCTCATCTTAGGACGTTCATTTTGGAAACATCGAAAGCGATTATCGACGTTCATGCTCGAAAAATCACTTTGCGATTCAACGATGAGGAACTTGTTATAAACGCAACACAAAACTCTACACTTTCTCATGTTTATTCCATCGCTTCCATGAACGACATTGACATTGACATGATTGATGTCGTTTGTGAGGAATATTTACAAGAAATATTAGGTTTTGTTGACGAAGCTAGTTGTGGCAATCCCACAATGCTTGACCCAATCATTGATAATTCGACACCTTCTTTCACTCCATTTGAAGGAGGTGGTTTTACGTTGGAGGAATATGATTGATATGAGTGTATTTACTCATATCATTTGTAGTTTAAAACAATGAAATTATGCATAATTTATATCAAGAATGCCTTGGAAATGCTTGTTTCTTGTTTTCATGTGTGTAGGTACCAAGTTCGTGAAAATCGGCAAGAATCGACACGAGAATGAAGAAAAAGATCAAAGAAGCCAAAAATCGAGCTCGACATGAGTGGATTTAAGGATTTATCAAGAAAACGAACCAAGTGGTCCCACATTTGGGAAATGGGCTCAAAGGCCCATTTAAGTTCAAGTTAATTTTATGTTATAAAATAAAAGTCCATTTTATGGCCCAAAATGGGATTGTTAATATACTCGGATGGAAATAAGTGTGTATCAGGCCCAAGCCCAGTAATGAAAAGAAACGAATGAAGAAAGAACGTGTAAATGGGCCTAGGGTTTGATTTTTAGTAAAAGGTTTATATACTTATTCATTCCACGTTTTTACTTTCATCAAATAAATAAAACGCCCCACACTTCCCATTCCCATTAAAACCGTACATCCACCCACCATTTATTTCACACACAATAAATAAAAAAAACCAACGTTACATTCTATGTAACTTCTTCTTCCCCATTACATTTTTTCACCTAAACCTGCAAAACTCCACTGTTCATTAACCCTAGACGGGTAAAAAGGGGTTTTTACAAAGGGCTTTTTAAGTATTTAAATAATTCACACCATGGGGAATAAAACCCCCATGGTTTAAGGAAGAGAGGGTGTGGAACGAAAATGCTACGTGGCCGGATTCTATTTGTTAAAACACCTCACATCTCCAATCTAGCCAATCACATGCCAAAGAAGAAACACAACTAGCACACGGATGCCACGTTGGCGATCCGTGTGCTATTTGGAATCATCATAGCCATCCGATTCAAGAAAGAGAATAAGAGATTGATCCAAAGGCTCAGAGTGAAAGGGAATATCCCTCAGAAGATCCGCATATTCGCTCACCAACAGCCATTGGGGAGGCTATAAAAAACCCCCAATTATCTTGTATTTTTCATCTTTTCTTTTACTTTAATATTATGCTGTAGAAATAGTTTTAGGATTATAATTGTATTTCTTTTTAAAAGCTTTGTACTAATTTTTGAATATTAATAAAAGTTCAGTCGAATTATTTTATGTTCGTGTCTCTTTAATTTATTTTTTTTCTGCTTATATTGATTTACAATTGATTCTTATGACTATTTACATTTATAATATTTGATAAATTAAGTTTAAACTAATCAATAGTTTAGACTTAATTTTGGAAGTTTAAGATTGGATAAAATCTTTCCCTACTGGAAAGGTTTAAAAAGAATCTGCTCGGTTCGATTGCGGCAATAGTCCGATTGTTTGGTGGTAATGGTGAACGGTGGTGTTGATTAGGGTTCATAGGATGCTCAGTGCACTCCTACGTCTCAAAGGATTCTTCAAATAGGTGCTCAATCTCTTTTACTTTTATTTCTTTTTATGTTTTAAATTTGATTAGTTTGCTAGTTGAGAGTATTTTGCTTAACTGTTTTAAGTTACTAAGTTGAAGTTTGAGTAGTGAGTTTGAGTTTGCCTTATTTTTATTAATTTAGTCCTGTTTTTTTATTTTTCATTTAAAATCTGAATGTTTCGTATGAAGTTTGAATCTGTTGGACTTATATGACTTTACTGAATAAATAAATCTAAATTAGCTGCTACTACTTAAGTTTGATGTTATTTTTTATATGGCACTTTACATAACAGATAAAAGGTTACTGAAAGAATGCCAATGTTATTTAGGAATGCAGTTCAATATGGATTTTAAGTTTAGATTTGTGTGCTATTAGAGTTATCAGGACATGAGTGAGCATTCTGCTTGATTTTCATTGCTGCTATTATAAGATTTGCGAAAACTTGGACTGTATTAACTGATTAGTCTGATTAGGGTACTTTGGTTTGTAGCTTTGGATTGTACTTTACTGATTTATTCCCTTTATACAGATCTGTTTGGTTTGAACTAGTATGATTAATTTGGTTGTTATAATTTGTTAAGTTGCCTTACCTGAGCTGTGATTTTATAGATTCTGAATAATTTGAATCTGGATTATTGAGTTTACATGATGATTTTGGTACTAATCTGAATGCTGCATAAATAGGTCTTGTTATTGCTTTGATCTGTTTGCTCTTAACTTTCTGATTTGTTTGCTGATTTTTATGCATAATTGGTTGTTATTTTGTTTACTGATTATAGTTTTAAATTGCTTGGTTATTGATATTATGCTATATTGTTGATGTTCAACAGCTTATCAGTTCAACTAACTGATAAGCCCAAATAAGCTGTGACCTCACAGCTTAAGCTAAAAAAGCTTCTCAGAGTATTTCCTAAGACTCATTTTACTAAGCTGTCAAAAAGAGAATTAATCCAAAAAAAATATGTTTGTGACAGGACTCGAACCTGTGACCTCCTGGTCACAGGCAATAGGTGATAACCACTTGAGCCAAGGGCTCTTTTGATTTTTAATTCTGTTATCTCATTTATATACAGTAGTCTGTTTTAGCATAGTTAATTTAGTTATATTCTTATTTTCAGTTAAAAACGTTTTCAAACATTTTTTTTTGATAAGTTTTAGTTAAATACAGATAATAAATAAAATTAAATAAATAAAACTAAAAAAAAATAAATAAATAAAATAAATAAATAATGTTTTTATTTAAAAAGTTTAATTAGTTAGATAGATTTTTATAACTTTAGATTTTAATAAATATAGTTTTGAAATAGATTTATTTTTAGAGTATTTTTAAATAAGGTAAATTAGTTATAAAAAGTTTAATTAGAATTTTTAAATAGATTTAAAGTTGTAGTTTTTAAATAGACTAATTTTTTATAAGAATATTATATTGGTTTAATTTTTGAATAGTGTTTTAGTTTTAAAGTAATTAATTGTTTGTATAATTTTAAATAGGCGGGGTTTACGATTCATGCACTTTAGGTTTAGACATAATTTGTAGTTTAAAAACCGAAAACCAATTCAAATCGATTGTCCAAATCAAAGCAAAACGTCTTAAATTCATAAGATCTTCGTGTACAACGAACTCGACTCACTCACGTGTTTAATTGAATTCGTCATTGGTATTATTGGACTATTACTTTTTCCTAAAGGTAATTTTCTAATTTACCCTATAACGTAATCAAATAAATCACATATACACATCAACTTACATCGAAAATTTTGGCGCCGCTGCCAGGGATCTTGTGTACAATTCGCTTTTGTGGAGATTTGTTGATCGTGGATTTGAAGACCCTTTCCGTCCTCGGAAAGTTTTGTTATTTTTCTATTACGTAGTATGTATCGGTTTTCTCGTTTTTTGTGAATAATATATTGTATTACGTAGAAAAATAATTTTAAATACTTTTCAAATAAGCCTTAGTTGGGATTTCATCACCTAGCTATTGTATTCGAACCCAAAACAAAAATAAAGGCAAAATAGATAAATACTAATAAGAAGTTTGAACTTGATTTATACAAACTATAAGGTGGGTATAAGGCGACGTGCTATAAAAGGCCGTCTAAAGAAAAAGGTTTTTAAGTGCTTTGTGCCACCTAGTTTCCCCGCTTGCTTGTGCGTATATTGAGAGGGACAACCTATTATTGGTTTGCCGACTCAAGTAGTAATAAATCTTATTTTTTGTTGTTTACTTATTGAACCTCGAGACGTTTAGGTTTTCACCTATCGTTTCAAAGTCGACCGAGGGTAATTTACTTCCATAGTAGTTATCCTTATTCCTTGTTTATTATCGATCATTTTTGATTGAGCAATACCAAATAAAATACCAAAAATAATATTCTTCTTGTCTAATATCTTTTCTTCAATCCTCTAAATTCTCTTCTTTGTAGTGTATGCAATTACGTTCTTCTCGTCTTGTGATTGATTTTAATAGGCTTGAAAATATTCCTTGTAGAAATAGAAATCGTCAACAACGAATAGTGGAACCCGAGATTCCACCTATTGTTGTAGAGATGGCCGATAACCGAACAATGGAGGAATTGCTCCGTGCACCCACCGAAGGGTATGGGGAAGCAATCGTTGTGCCGGCTATTTTGGCGGATCATTTTGAGATTAAGACGGGTCTTCTATCGCTCATTCGTGCCGACCAATTTCGTGGCAATAAGACCGATAGCCCGCATTCTCACATTCGGAATTTTAATCGAATTACCTCGACTCTCAAGTTTAGAGATGTGCCGAATGACGTGATTAAGCTCATGCTTTTTCCGTACTCGCTCGAGGGTAATGCTAAGCTTTGGTATGAGAAAGAACCACCGGGTTCGATTTTAACTTGGGATGATTTAGTGTCAAAGTTTATGAATTATTTCTTTCCACCGTCCAAGACAACACACTTTAAAAATGAGATCACTAGATTTGAACAAAAAGTGCATGAATCGTTTGGGGTAGCTTGGGAAAGATTTAAGGATTTGTTAAGACAATGTCCACACCACGGTTTCTCGGAATTGCATCAAATAAATACTTTTTATAATGGGCTTAATATGATTGAACAAGATTCTTTAAATGCCGCCGCGGGTGGTAATCTTTTAAGAAAAACACCGAGAGACGCGTGGAGAATAATTGAGGATAAGTCTAGAGCACAATATTCACGAAACACACTGGTTGTTTCCAATGTGAATTCATCTAATCACGAGATTGCTAGATTGGATTCTAAGATTGACACGCTTTTGAATGAGATTAGGAAGAATCCTCATGGATTGATTAATATGGTTGAGAATGTTTGTGTATCATGTGGTGGAGCACATCCTAATTATGCTTGTTTAAACACGGGTTTTGATCAAGCTAGTGCTTTTGCCGCGACGGGAACTTATGGCTCCAACGGTCAAGTTCCTCGTCAAAATCATGTTGCTCCACCGGGTTTTCCACCGGTTCAAAATAGGTACAACAATGGAAACAATGGGAATAATTTTAACCGTGGTAACCAAGGGAATTTCAATCAAGGAAATGGATTTAATGCTAATCAAAACAATCAAGGTTTTCAAGGGAATAATCAAAATGATTTGTCAAGCTATATCAAGTCAAATGAGGCAAATTTGAAAGCGTTTCAAAATAACATTCAAGGGCAAATTAATACTTTGAAACTCGATTTTCAAAATACGATTAAAGGGCAAAACAATAAGATTGAGCTTAATCAACAAAGGCTAGAGCAAACCCAAAGTCGTATGTAACAAAATTTGGAACAAGGTCAAAATAAATTGCTTTCGATGTTTGAGGGATTTATGTCTAAACCGTCATCTTCTTCGGGTTGCTTACCTAGTAACACCATTCCAAACCCGAAGGGAGAGCTTAAGGCCATAACCGTTTATGATGATTGTGAGAATTTAGATGAAGTTGAAGTGATTGAGTTTAAGCCTCCACCTAAGGAAACTTTTCTTGAAGTCACTAGGGCTACTTTGAATGTGATTAGTACCTCAGTTTTCTTTGATTTCTTCCCCGAGAAGTATAAAGATCCGGGTCAATTCTTGATACCTTGTGTTTTCAATGAGCTTGGGGTTTGCAAAGGCCTAGCCGATCTAGGAGCAAGCATTAATATCATGCCTCTAGCCCTTTGGAAGACCATTGATTATGCACCTCTTAGTTCCACTCGTATGATCATTGAGCTTGCTAATGGAACCACCACTCGACCGGTTGGTATAGCAGAAAATGTCATTATGAAAGTGGGGAATTTCTTGTACTTAGCCGATTTTGCTATAGTCGATTATGAGACCAATCCTCGTGTGCCAATTATTCTAGGAAGACCATTTTTGTGCACGGCTCAAATTCAAGTTGATATGAGGAAAGAGGAAATTAAATTGTTTTATGGAGATAAAAGCATTGTTTTTAAACCGGAAAAGATTCCAAGATTTGTTGCTAAGAAAGTTGAAAGTGTTAAACTTGTTGAAGCAATTGAAAATGATAAAAAAGCTCTTTTTGATAAAGGTGTTTTTCCAATTTTGAAAACTTCTAATTGTGATAAAGGAAAGTTGAAATCAAATGAAGAAGCTTGCTTTGTTGAAACATGTTGTAACCTTTCCTCATCTACACTCACTCCACACGATGATGCTAAGATTGAAAAACAAATAGATGATTACTTGAGTGAGCCATTCGATGCTAGTAAGTTTGTTAGTGAAAATTTTGATCCCGAGAGTGACATTGCTTTAAATGAACACTCTTTGAAAATGGACTCATTTTCACTCTCTTCTAAGGATCATGTTGATGTTCCTAAGGCACAATCTTCCATTGAAGAGCCTTTGATTCCTAACTTCACACCGAGTGAGGTTAGTGACTATTCTTGTGATAAGTTCATCGATGAACTTTTTGCTATCCTTGATCCACTTCCACGGGGAAGTGAAGACGTTTCCGATCTCGAGATCGAACGTGATTCTTGTGTTCTACCTACCATTCTCGAGGAATTCACCGATGAATTGCCTTCTAATGAGAATGATGATCTTGTATCCGAGTGTGACACACTCGATACTTTGTCAGATATTTCTTGTGATGACAAGGATGACGACACTTTTGTGACTTACTCAAATCCTCTCTTTGAAGTTTCATTGAACAATAATCCGTTGTTTCAAGAGGATTTTGAGAACATCATACCTCCTACATCTCACAACTGTTGTGATGATGATCTTCTTATGAAGGAGGTTGATGAGTTTCTTTATATAGACATTCCTTCGGAATTTGAGGAAGAGTCTAATGAAGGTGATGAAGACTCTTGGTTTGATCACCTGATTTATGATGATGACAATGTTGACCCGGATGGAGAAATTACTTTTGCTCCTATTATCCTTCCCACTCGCTTTGATCTTAATGTGCGGGTTTTTCATGCGACTCGTTTTGAGTACCATGACCCCTTTATTCACATTCCAAAGAGTGAAAAGGTCAACAAAGTCATGCAAGTTGAAACCACTTTGGTTGATACTTTTGTACTGCCATTACTATGTGCTTCATATGACTTAGGATTAGCATGGGGGGACGCCACCTTGTTGTCTATTCCTTTCTCCACCGAGGACGAGGTATTCGATCCCGGAATCGTTGATTTAAGGAAATCTCGGCCTTTCACCGATGCAATAATTGAAAGACTTTTCTATCATCTTGGTGCGAGTTTATCTCGTGGAGCATGCTTTATCCATACCATTCGTTGTGATTACCATCTCTTTTTAGAGATTTGTGTTGGAGTTTTATCCTTTCGTTTGTCATTCGACAACGAGGATGAGATCTTTGACCCCGGCATCGCGCTTTATGTTGGTTTCTACTCCAATATGCCGGTTTGCACCACTTTCCCTAAGGACCAATGAATGCGGGGATCGAGTCGAGCTCATGACTCGGTGAACAAAAACGAGTATTCTATCTTCTTTCTATTTTCTAACACTAATAAGGCTTGATCTTTCAAGCTCGTGTTCGTTATTTTTTGTGTTGTGATCTTAGGTACGACCCTATTATTTGAAGACTCTCGTGTTCGGTTTTTGCCGGTCCACTTGATCTTCCATTCTTTGAACGCCAAAAAGGGGCACACTCTTTATCCCTTGATTTTTATCGACTAACGTTTTATCTTGAGGCATACTTAATAAACGGCTTAAAGATTTGCGTACTCTTTCCATGCTAGGAATTTGCATTAGACTCTTCGTGTTTTAGCAAGGGGGTGTCACTCTTGAGCTAAGAAACATTGAGGACAATGTTTGGTTTTAGCATGGGGGAGTCAATCGATATAATCGCTTGCAATTGCTTTTGTCGTGTCCAAACGTATTGTTTTTCTCATTTTTCAATAAAATTTTAAATTTTTTAGTGTTATTTTTAAGTTTTAATAAATAAAATAAGTGTTTTTGACACGAACGTAGGCTTTCAATAAGAATAGTTTTTGACTCGACTCGGTTTTTAACCTTAGCTTTTCCTTAACGTATTTGAATTAAGTTTTGCTAGGCTATTATATAGGGAGCTTTAAAATGCGAAAGTCTTAATTCATACGAGTTAAGAACAAGAACTTTTCGCAAGCTCCTATAATTGATCCTAGAAAGTCGTTTATCAATGGAACTTTAAAACGCAAATTCTAAAACTTGCAAATGTATAAGAAGTTGCAAGATCCTATAGATGACTTGAAAACCCAAAACTTTGATTTAATAGGCTAAGTATCCATTGATTTCATTCTTGGAATTTTACAATATGGAGAACAAGAGATGATAGAGCCAATTATAAGTTTGGTATTCTTTCGGGAATTTATGTGAGTTAATTATGAGCCTATTCTCCCATTGCTTGTTAATAAATTTAATTGCAATAAATAATGTTGAACGATTTGAAAAGTTACTTAGCTTCTAGCCCAAGATCGTTTAGAAGTTGCTCGGTATGGATTAGAGTTCATAGCCAAGGCATAACTTATTGAAGCGGGATGCGAAGATTGGCGAGTCCAAAAAGGTCCTAACAAGACATGAGGGCTATGTTTTATTGCTAAAGATCTCAAGTGATGTGAAGATTCATTTATCAAAAATCAATATGAAGGATCGAGACACACGACGAAAAGCAAAATACTCCCAAAAATTCATGGAGAAGTCTATCCAAAAAGACCAAAATAAGGTATGAGGATAAATGAATCCAAGTCCAAAAAGGAGGCGGATCGTTGTAAATCAAAATCCCAAATAAAGATTGGAGAAAAATGAAGAAGTCGTGGTCCAAGTATGAATCTCTCAAAAATTCAAGTGAAGAAATATTATGAAGAGAAGACCATTATTTCGTGAACGTCTCTCAAGGTTGGAAGTATTAAGTCATTGCCAAATATCGGTCCGAGAAAGGTCTCAAATCGCGAAACAAGTTATGCCAAGATATGAACCTTATGAAGGCCCGAGAAGCAGTTTTAAAAGATTTTGTCCTTTAGCTAACTATTGATTAAATCGTTCACTTTATTTTCGGCCTAATAAATTATCGAAATAAGTCAACAATGCATCCTCGTGATCATTCAAGACAACAATAAAATATAAGAGATACACTTAGGAATAAGGGAGTCTAAGTGAATAATTGGCCCACATGAGTTCGTGTTAGTCTACCAACTTATAATAACAATGATCTTGTTTTTGCACTTGGCATGGAAAAGTAAAAAGTCGAGGACGATGAATCTATTTGAGTTTTTATGATCTTTAAAGTTATTTTTCAATAATGAAAGCAATACATTATGTCTTTGTAAAATGTCAAAAGTTGAATAATGGTGTAGTTATAGTTTTATTCTATCATTGCGTGAGGACACGACAATTGTTTAGCATGGGGGAATTTGATATGAGTGTATTTACTCATATCATTTGTAGTTTAAAACAATGAAATTATGCATGATTTATATCAAGAATGCCTTGGAAATGCTTGTTTCTTGTTTTCATGTGTGTAGGTACCAAGTTCGTGAAAATCGGCAAGAATCGACACGAGAATGAAGAAAAAGATCAAAGAAGCCAAAAATCGAGCTCGACATGAGTGGATTTAAGGATTTATCAAGAAAACGAACCAAGTGGGTCCCACATTTGGGAAATGGGCTCAAAGGCCCATTTAAGTTCAAGTTAATTTTATGTTATGCAATAAAAGTCCATTTTATGGCCCAAAATGGGATTGTTAATATACTCGGATGGAAATAAGTGTGTATCAGGCCCAAGCCCAGTAATGAAAAGAAACGAATGAAGAAAGAACGTGTAAATGGGCCTAGGGTTTGATTTTTAGTAAAAGGTTTATATACTTATTCATTCCACGTTTTTACTTTCATCAAATAAATAAAACGCCCCACACTTCCCATTCCCATTAAAACCGTACACCCACCCACCATTTATTTCACACACAATAAATAAAAAAACCAACGTTACATTCTATGTAACTTCTTCTTCCCCATTACATTTTTTCACCTAAAACCTGCAAAACTCCACTGTTCATTAACCCTAGATGGGTAAAAAGGGATTTTACAAAGGGCTTTTTAAGTATTTAAATAATTCACACCATGGGGAATAAAACCCCCATGGTTTAAGGAAGAGAGGATGTGGAACGAAAATGCTACGTGGCCGGATTCTATTTGTTAAAACACCTCACATCTCCAATCCAGCCAATCACAGGCCAAAGAAGAAACACAACTAGCACACGGATGCCACGTTGGCGATCCGTGTGCTATTTGGAATCATCACAGCCATCCGATTCAAGAAAGAGAATAAGTGATTGATCCAAAGGCTCAGAGTGAAAGGAAATATCCCTCAGAAGATCCGCATATTCGCTCACTAACAGCCATTGGGGAGGCTATAAAAAACCCCCAATTATCTTGTATTTTTCATCTTTTCTTTTACTTTAATATTATGCTGTAGAAATAGTTTTAGGATTATAATTGTATTTCTTTTTAAAAGCTTTGTACTAATTTTTGAATATTAATAAAAGTTCAGTCGAATTATTTTATGTTCGTGTCTCTTCAATTTATTTTTTTTCTGCTTATATTGATTTACAATTGATTCTTATGACTATTTACATTTATAATATTTGATAAATTAAGTTTAAACTAATCAATAGTTTAGACTTAATTTTGGAAGTTTAAGATTGGATAAAATCTTTCCCTACTGGAAAGGTTTAAAAAGAATCTGCTCGGTTCGATTGCGGCAATAGTCTGATTGTTTGGTGGTAATGGTGAACGGTGGTGTTGATTAGGGTTCATAGGATGCTCAGCGCACTCCTACGTCTCAAAGGATTCTTCAAATAGGTGCTCAATCTCTTTTACTTTTATTTCTTTTTATGTTTTAAATTTGATTAGTTTGCTAGTTGAGAGTATTTTGCTTAACTGTTTTAAGTTACTAAGTTGAAGTTTGAGTAGTGAGTTTGAGTTTGCCTTATTTTTATTAATTTAGTCCTGTTTTTTTTTATTTTTCATTTAAAATCTGAATGTTTCGTATGAAGTTTGAATCTGTTGGACTTATATGACTTAACTGAATAAATAAATCTGAATTAGCTGCTACTACTTAAGTTTGATGTTATTTTTTATATGGCACTTTACATAACAGATAAAAGGTTACTGAAAGAATGCCAATGTTATTTAGGAATGCAGTTCAATATGGATTTTAAGTTTAGATTTGTGTGCTATTAGAGTTATCAGGACATGAGTGAGCATTCTGCTTGATTTTCATTGCTGCTATTATAAGATTTGCGAAAACTTGGACTGTATTAACTGATTAGTCTGATTAGGGTACTTTGGTTTGTAGCTTTGGATTGTATTTTACTGATTTATTCCCTTTATACAGATCTGTTTGGTTTGAACTAGTATGATTAATTTGGTTGTTATAATTTGTTAAGTTGCCTTACCTGAGCTGTGATTTTATAGATTCTGAATAATTTGAATCTGGATTATTGAGTTTACATGATGATTTTGGTACTAATCTGAATGCTGCTTAAATAGGTCTTGTTATTGCTTTGATCTGTTTGCTCTTAACTTTCTGATTTGTTTGCTGATTTTTATGCATAATTGGTTGTTATTTTGTTTACTGATTATAGTTTTAAATTGCTTGGTTATTGATATTATGCTATATTGTTCATGTTCAACAGCTTATCAGTTCAACTAACTGATAAGCCCAAATAAGCTGTGACCTCACAGCTTAAGCTAAAAAAGCTTCTCAGAGTCTTTCCTAAGACTCATTTTACTAAGCTGTCAAAAAGAGAATTAATCCAAAAAAAATATGTCTGTGACAGGACTCGAACCTGTGACCTCCTGGTCACAGGCAATAGGTGATAACCACTTGAGCCAAGGGCTCTTTTGATTTTTAATTCTGTTATCTCATTTATATACAGTAGTCTGTTTTGGCATAGTTAATTTAGTTATATTCTTATTTTCAGTTAAAAACGTTTTCAAACAATTTTTTTTATAAGTTTTAGTTAAATAGAGATAATAAATAAAATTAAATAAATAAAATAAAAAAAATAAATAAATAAAAAATGTTTTTATTTAAAAAGTTTAATTAGTTATATAGATTTTTATAACTTTAGATTTTAATAAATATAGTTTTGAAATAGATTTATTTTTAGAGTATTTTTAAATAAGGTAAATTAGTTATAAAAAGTTTAATTAGAATTTTTAAATAGATTTAAAGTTGTAGTTTTTAAATAGACTAATTTTTATAAGAATATTATATTGGTTTAATTTTTGAATAGTGTTTTAATTTTAAAATAATTAATTGTTCGTATAATTTTAAATAGGCGGGGTTTACGATTCATGCACTTTAGGTTTATTTTAAATAGCTTAAAATTTGTAGACTTAATTTGTAGTTTAAAAACCGAAAACCAATTCAAATCGATTGTCTAAATCAAAGCAAAACGTCTCAAATTCATAAAATCTTCGTGTACAACGAACTCGACTCACTCACGTGTTTAATTGAATTCGTCATTGGTATTATTGGACTATTACTTTTTCCTAAAGGTAATTTTCTAATTTACCCTATAACGTAATCAAATAAATCACATATACACATCAACTTACATCAATGATATTCCACGTACATGTAACGACGACCTCGATGACGATGAGGACTTCTCGATTATCAAAGATTTTCTAAACGATTTCCCATTTCCTCCGCCGGTGGAGGTTATGAGTATTGAACCCACATCTTGAGGAACCACCAACCCTCGAATTGAAAGATCTTCCTCCACACCTTGAATATGTGTTCTTGGAAGGAGACGATAAGTTGCCGGTTATTATTGCAAAGGATCTCTCCAATGACGAAAAAACGCACTTATCAATGTTCTAAAGACTCACAAGGGAGCAATTGCGTGGAAATTATCCGACATTAAGGGGATCGATCCCAAGTTTTGTACCCACAAAATCTTAATGGAGGAGGACTACAAGCCCGCAATTCAATGCCAACGTAGGGTAAACCCAAAAATTCACGACGTCATCAAAAAGGAAGTTTTAAAACTACTAGAAGCGGGAATGATTTACACTATATCCGATAGCCCTTGGGTGAGTCCCATTCATTGTGTCCCTAAAAAAGGGAGGGATGACCGTTGTGCCAAACGATGACAACGAGTTAATCCCCACTAGACTCGTGACCGGTTGGAGGGTGTGCATTTACTATCGAAAGTTAAATGACGTCACTCGTAAAGACCACTTTCCCTTGCCCTTCATGGATCAAATGTTGGAGCGTCTTGCGGGAAATGACTTCTATTGTTTCTTAGATGGTTTTTCCGGTTACTTCCAAATCCCCATCGATCCTCGTGATCAAGAAAAAACTACGTTTACGTGTCCATATGGAACGTTTGCCTATCGTAGAATGCCATTCGGACTTTGCAATGCACCAGGAACTTTTCAACGATGCATGATGGCTATTTTTCATGATATGATCGAGAAGACGATGGAAGTCTTCATGGATGACTTTTCCGTGTTTGGCATTTCGTTCACTTCGTGCTTAGGAAACCTTGAGAGGATGTTACGACATTGTGAGGAGACCAACTTAGTGCTTAATTGGGAAAAATGTCATTTTATGGTTAGAGAGGGGATTGTCTTAGGGCACAAAGTTTCTAAAGCGGGGATTGAGGTAGATAAAGCTAAAATAGACGTCATCGCCAAATTACCTCACCCCAAAACCATTAAGGGAGTTAGGAGTTTCCTAGGCCACGCGGGCTTTTATCGACGATTCATCAAGGATTTTTCAAAGATCTCTCGACCTATTACACATCTTCTTGAAAAAGAAGCTCCTTTCGTTTTTAGCGAAGATTGTGTACAAGCCTTTGAAATCCTCAATAGGAAACTTACCGAAGCTCCCATTCTTGTTGCCCCAAATTGGGACCTCCCGTTTGAGCTCATGTGTGATGCTAGTGATTATGCTATAGGGGCCGTTTTGGGGCAACGTCATGAAAAACACTTCTTACTTATCCACTATGCTAGCAAGACGATGACCGAGGCTCAACTTAAGTATACCACAACCGAAAAGGAATTCCTTGCCGTGGTTTATGCATTTGATAAATTTCGACCTTATCTCGTCTTGACTAAAAGCATAGTGTATACGGATCACTCGGCTATCAAGTATCTCATGGCTAAACAAGATGCAAAGCCGAGATTACTTCGTTGGATGCTCCTCCTACAAGAATTTGATGTCACAATTCTTGACAAAAAAGGAGCCGAGAATTTAGCGGCCGATCATCTCTCTCGTTTGGAAGATCCTCACCAAAGTGTTCTAGAGAACAAGGAAATCAATGAATCATTCCCTCTCGAAACACTTGGTGTAGTGAATTCTACGAAAGACTTGTCCACCCCATGGTTTGCGGACATCACAAATTACCATGCGGGTAACTTCATCATTAAGGGTATGACGACACAACAAAAGCGAAAATTCTTTCGTGACGTCAAGTTCTACTTTTGGGACGACCCTTATCTATTTCAGACTTGTGCGGATCAAATCATTCGACGTTGTGTATTTGGCACCGAAGCTTCTAACATCCTTAGAGCTTGTCACGAGGGGCCCACGGGTGGTCACCATGGTGCTAATCTCACGGCTAAGAAGGTTTTTGAAAATCTTCTTTTGGCCCACTATTTACCGAGACGCGCACGAACTTATCAAGTCGTGTGATGCATGCCAACGTCAAGGAAAGTCCTCACAAAAGGATGAAATTCCTCAAAATATAATCCAAGTTTGTGAGATCTTTGACGTGTGGGGCATTGACTTTATAGGGTCGTTCCCATCGTCTCATGGAAATAAATACATCCTTGTAGCCGTTGACTACCTATCTAAGTGGGTTGAAGCTAAGGCTTTGCCCACGAACGATGCTCGTGTGGTAGTCAAGTTCTTGAAGCAATTTTTCTCTCGGTTTGGAACCTCTCGTGCTATCACAAGCGATCGTGGAACCCATTTTTGTAATGACCAATTTGAAAAGGCTCTTAAGAAATATGGGGTTACACATCGTCTTTCTACGGCTTACCACCACCAAACAAGTGGGAAAGTCAAGGTTTCAAACCGAGCATTGAAAAGGATCTTGGAAAGATCCATTGGTGAGAACCGACAATCTTGGTCGAATAAGTTAGAAGATGCTTTATGGGCCTTTCGTACCGCTTACAAAACACCCATTGGGTGTACTCCGTATAAGCTTGTATATGGGAAGAACTGCCATCTACCAATTGAGCTCGAACACAAAGCTTATTGGGCCCTAAAGCACGCTAACTTTAATTTGAGGACCGCGGGGGATCATAGGAAAAACAATTGAATGAATTGGATGAATTACGTGATATTGCTTATGAAAAATCATTGATTTACACGGAAAAGACTAAAAAGTTTCACGATTCTAAGATTAAAAACCGGGTTTTTAACATTGGTGATCAAGTGTTGCTTTTTAACTCTCGTTTGAAAATATTTTTCGGTAAATTGAAATCCCGTTGGTCCGGTCCATTCACCGTCTCACAAGTTTATCCTTATGGGACCATCGAGCTAGCTCAAAATGATGGTCCTAACTTCAAGGTGAATGGACATAGGTTAAAGCACTACTTTGGTGGGGAAGTCCCTTCTTTGGACGACCTCGACCAAGTCACCTTCCCCAATGATAATTAGTATTGAGGGGATCGAGTCGAGCTCATGACTCGGTAATCAAAAAAGAGGTACCTCGTGGGGAGATCCCATGTTTATCCATGTACATATTATCGCTTTCTAATGTAGTAACGTGAGGGGATTTGTGCCCTTCCAACCTTTGCTCCGTGGTTGTTTGTGACTTATGGCTATTAGGTGATCATCATCTTCACGATTCAAGCCTCTCGTGTTCGTTTTACGTGGGCCTTGATCGTTTGCTTTGGAGACATTCTCAACATCCACATGATGTATCCTTTGATGTTCTAACCTTAGGTTTTTAGCACACTTCATAAACAGCTATAAATTTAGTGGTTCCACCTTTTCCATGCTAGATTAAGCATTCGACTTCATCTCTAGTATGGGGGTTTCCAACCCTTAGACTCGAAACATTGAGGACAATGTTTAACTTTAGTATGGGGGGTGAATAGATACTTGCCTTGCTTACGCACTCTTGCACTCCCAAATTTTTGTTTTTGTCTCTCTTTTTGTTGAAAAATAAGGCTAAAAATGGCCAAATTTTAAAATTTTCTCATGTTTTTTATAAGTGTTTGGTGACACGAATGTAGATTTTCCGATGGCGAGAATAAGAGTACTTTTTGACTCGACCGTGCGTGTAGAGCACTTAGCTTCGATTTCTTAACTTTTTAGGCTAAGTCTCTTAAATGAGGACGAGAAATGATAGCGTTAATTATAAGTTACTATGCTAAACGTAGAGTATTCGTATTCTTTCAAAAACTCATGTGTCCTAATTGTTTGCTTATTCTCCCTTCGCTTGTATATAAATTTTGCTAATAAGTATTAACTTAGCGGTTTAGTCTTAATTGTTGGTTTCTAGCTTTTTCTAGTAGCTTCCATGTAATTAAATTGGGAAGACATTTGAGAATCGCCAGCGTCACGGTTTTTAAGTATTGGCACCCCAATAATCGAAAGCTTCTACCAAATAACAAGATTTCAAGTGCTCACCTAAATCAAGCAAACAATTTGAAGCTCACAAGGCCGAAAAATTTATGCAAAAATTGAAAGTGAATCAAGCCTTAATATTTGAAGCTTTAAAGATCCAAAATTCGCTTTTAGCGTGAGGATATACGTCTTTGGCCATAATAAACACCTCATTGCTAGGTTAAATAAAAGGCAAGGCAAGACCGATCCCAAAAGGTGAAGGTAAACCTATGATAATAAGGCCCATCCGGTAGGGGGCGTATAAAAGTCTTGGTAATAAGTCTCATGTTCAAAACCGTTCTAAAACCGTGTTTATCGAATCTCACTTGTTAACTTAATTTTTTGACATCGTTGTCTATTAGGGGAGGCTATTAATTCGATGGTTTTGATTACACCGTTTCGTTTCTATTTTTGGACCTTAATCTCTATCATCACATAAGTCAAACAATGTATCATCATGATCATTCAAAGACAAAATAAAATATAAGAGATACAAATTAGGAATATTGGGAGTCTAAGTACGTGATTAGAGTATATGAGTAGTGTTAGCATTACTAGCTTATAATGACAATGATCTTGTTACACGCTTAGCATGGAATTGGGTGAAAATCGAGGACGATGAATTTATCTCTATGAGGCACTTACATGTTCTTATTCTATGAACCTAAACGTCCCATTTTGCGATGAAAATCATACATTATGTCTAAAACACAAAGTAGTATTAGTGTAGCAAGTTTACCTTTGAATAAAAGTGTATAAAATTGAATTTTGGAGTTGCGTAGATACTTTATTCTAGCATTGCGTGAGGGCACGGCAATGGTTTAGTATGGGGGAGTGATGAGATGGCTTTTATACATGATCTCATCGTTCTTTTTGGGCTTTAAAAGTACAAAACATCATCAAAAAGACCATATATATGCTTGTATTTGTTCAGTGTGTATTTTAGGTACGGATATTGAGAAAACAATAAAAGATCACAAAGAAGAAGCAAAAACGAACACGGGAAACGAAGCCGCACAAAGATCCAAGCCCTAGTGTTGATTTTCCAAGATAAACCCTTGAAGATTTGAAGTTTATGCAAGAAGGGTCCTCCAATATTGAAGAATTGGCACTTTAAACCCTTGTATATTCATAATTATAAGTTTGGTCCTTAAAGTTTGTCAAATTTACAAAAAGAGCCCTCCACTTTGAAGGATTGGCAAATTTAGTCCCTCAACAAAACTCAATTGTCAATATTTATCCTCCTTAAAGTCAAACATGCCATGAAGACCTTCAAGTTACAAGTAAGAACAAGTTTTGTCCTTAGAATATGTCAAATTGCAAAAAGGACCCTTGACTTTGAAGAATTGGCAAGAATGGTCCCTCAAAAATGATGACTTGTCAATATTAGTCCTCCAAACAGTCAATCATACAAGTCAAGACCATAATCAATGAAGAAAATGCCAAAACAGCCCTTCAAGAATCATGAAATGGCAAGTAATACCCCTGAAAATACTTTGGAAAAGTATTTGGGGCAAAAGTATGAAAATGAAAACTTCATTTTCAAAGGAATTCAGGTTTTGAGGATTTAAAATGCAAATGAAAGAAAGAAGAAAGAAGAGGGGTTATTTCTGGCAGACAAGCAAAGAAACATAGACCAACCATGTCATGTCACCTGTCCCACTAACCCATTTCCACCAATGGGAACTCACCCTTCTCCCACGTCACTTCCCACTCACAATCTGTTATAACTAATCTTTGATTAGTTTATTCTTTTGGTGCTTAACATGTTGTTTAAACACAAAACCAGATTAAACCACCACTATTCACGTATGAACATAAATTGGGTTTTCCTAATTGCTTTGTAATTAGACCTTAATTCTCTCCAAATTTATGATTAGCGCACCCTTAACATAACCCAACTCTTAAACTTTACACCTCATCACCCAAAAGCCCCACACATGCTTCCCCTGCTACACTTTTGAGAAACTGCCAAAACCTTGACAGCCATCCAACGCCCAAGATTTGTGCTTACTTTCTAAGCTCATTGTGAGCCTTTGGATGCAATTCCTTCATGTGCCAGCTCCACAACCTGCCAAGAATACTTCACATGATCCTCAAGTTTTCAAATTCTACAAGGGCATAATGGGACTTCCACAGCTTAGGGTTTACGTTTTTCTTTGCATTTCTAGGACTCATGTAGCCTATTTAAGGCATTAGGGTTACAACTTTTTGCTTTGCTTTTGGTTTTTCCTTTTTCACAATTCTATAAATCCTACTTTCAAGTTTATGAAATAGAGTTTGATATTGATGATGAAAGCCAATTTCCAACCTTTATATTATGTTGTTCTTGTTATATTATTGTGATTTTAGAAGCTTAAAACCTGTTTTCAAAAGGAGTGTGCAAAAGTTTGCACATTTTCCAAATTCTTGATATTTTGCTAAGACTTGTTCAAACCTTGGAATTTTTTAGCTATAAGTGGTCTATACACCCTGATAAGGAGCTTATCAAGGTGTTGTGAGCTTATAGTTTGGGGATAATCAAGTGTGGGAAACAAAGGTTGCATTAATCAAGATTTTTCCATTTTCTACATTTTTCTATTTTTGGATAATTTTGTGCTCTAATCTTGTTGAATCTTAGCAGCTTGTTTGTGAAAGCTTGTGTCTTGTTGGGCTAGACACAAAAGCTCAAAAATTCGTGAGTGTGGATGTACATTCATGAGGTTTGAACCCTTAATCCTAAAATCAGTCAAAAATTGGATTTTTAGTGATATTTGTGTATTGCTGTTGTAAGAGGTGTTCTTGTGGCTTGAATCTGCTTGATACTGCATGATATTGTTGTTGTTATGCTAGATTAGTCTTGGGTAAACCTGAATCACACATTTGCTTTGTAAAATCTTGGATTGAAAAAGTTAAAGGGGTGTTTGGGATTACTTGTTTAAGTGTATAAAGTGAAATTGAGTTGTTAGAGTTGTGGTATTGTGTTTGTATCTGATTAATACTTGTTTGTGTGCTAATTGCTGCAAGTTTTCAACTTTGAAACATCAAATCAAAGATTGTGCTATAACTCACTTGATTTTGCCTATTTTGACCTAAGATCTTGGGAACACCTAGAGTGTATGCATGCTTAGGGCTAAAAAGTGTTTAATCAAAGTTTGTATAACTTGTTAAGTAGATTTGAGTGTTTGAAATTGGATCTGTGGTCAAGTACATCAGAAAAAGTGCTAAGTGTGTTGACTGTTTGTATCAGTGAAGTTCATAAGCTTGAATCTTGTTTAAAACTTGAATCCATTGCATGAAACTTGTTGATTTATGTTCATTTGAGTTAAATCTAGCTTGTGTATGTATTTGGTGAAGTTTGGTTAGCTTATTCTTGCTCAAAGTGCTTATTGGTCAAACCTGCTATAAGTGTTCATAACTGGTGCATGTCTGTGGATCTTTTGAATTAACTGTATCAATTGGCTGATTGTGATTATGTTTTTGTTGTTGTTATTGACTCCTTGTGATTAACTGATCACTTGGGTGCCTTTGCCAAAACTGAATCCACAAAAAAGTCACATAAGACAAAAAGTCAATTAAGTCAAGCAGGGGTAACTTTTCCCACTGAAATTGGTCAAAAGTTCCCACTGTTAGTGCAAAAAATCAAACAGCTTATAAATAAGCTATTCTAGCTTATTGAGACTTGCAAAAAGTTTGTTTTTGTAATCAATCTTTCTTATTTGACCCATTTAAGAGATCTGGAGCTTTGTGGACTTTGACTTTTAGGTTTGACTAGAAAACGAACTAAGTTAACTTTTGCAAATTAGCTTTTAGATTATTCCAGCTTATTGAGTGGAGCTTTTTGAAATATTTTTGGTTTTTAAGCTTAGTTAAGCTATTTGTAACCTATTGCAACTTGAATCAACTCTTGAAATAGCCTAGAACTCAAAAACGACTATTTTGTCATTTTGTGAAGATAGCTTTTAGCTTATCCAGGCTTATTTCTTGGACTTATTTGAAGTTTCTTTTTGCAAATAGCTTATTTAGGCCAAGAGAAGGACGTGTGTTGAATTTTAGCTTATGGCATCAACTTATAGCTTAATGGGCCAAAAAGCCCATTAAGATTAAGCTGTTTTGAAATAAGCTAGCTTAAGCACATTTTCAGCTTTTGGGCCTTTGGAAAATTGTGTTCAGAATCCAATTTTAAGTCAGATAGGACCTTTTGGGCCATTTTATAAACATTTTTCTTATTGGGCTAATTTTGGCCCAATAAGGGTCTGTTTTGGACTTTGGCCCATTTGAAGGCCCCAATAGGGGTATTTTGGTAATTCTAAGTTCATTTCTGTGTTAATTAGGTAAATTTAAGTAGGTTTGCAACTTTTTAGAATTTTTATAAATTTTGGATTTTTAATATTATTTTATTATTATTTTATTATTAAAAATTAAAATTTTGATTTTTCAACTTTTTATATTTTTCCTAGGTTCTAGACATTAAGTTAGGATTTTTACAACTTTCCAAATATTTTTAGCATCTTTTAATTATTTTCTAGGATTATTTTAAGGTTTTTAAGTATTTAAAAATAGTTTTTAGTGGTTTAAAAATTTAGAAAAATACTTTTTAGTTTAATTAGGTTATTTTAGAGGTTTACAAAGTTTAAAACCTTGATTTGGACTTTTTATTAGTTAATCTTGATTTTTAGGGCTTTAATTAGCATTAAAAAAATTAATAATTAATTAAATAAAATGTTTTAGCAAGTTTTGATTTTTTGTACCCATAGAATAATTTAGTGGATTTTTAGGAATTTTTTGGAATTTTTTTAGAATAAATTTTTATTTTACCCCTTTTTTACCATTTTACGTCTTTTACGTCTTAGTGTAATTTTCACGTATCCGTCTTCATTTTTCTTTTCTTCCTTCATAATATTAATCAAAAATAATTAATCCAAGTCATTACACACATAACACACTAGCCTCCTTGAGAACGAACTCGTTTCATCACTTTGGGTCATTAGTGCACGATTTTCCTAAATCGTCGTATTAATTGCTTACCCTAATTACATCCTTTTCCTAAAGGTGTAAAAAAACTACAATATCAATCATATTTACCTCGCATCTATCTGAGGTAAATGCGTTTGTAGATTAGAGCTTATCATTAGACTGAAGGAACAACCTTCATAAACATGGGTGATACGAATGGCGTCCTTTATGCTCTTGGATATATGAAATATGAAATCAAGGAAATGAAAATTTCATGAAGTAAACGTGACAGATCTTACTGAATGTGTTTTGCCTGTCTCTCGCAAAACGAACCCTGCGTGTCAAACGCGAATAATACGTCAGTGATGGTACTGAAATTCTTGTGGCCTGATTAATACACGGCACAACAAAATGGATATACTCCTTGAAGGGTGCCCTGAATTTCTTAAGGCTGTTTTAAAAGATAGACGTGAGTCATGTGTCTTGACTCGTGTCTTGAGAAAGTATGTATGTGAAACACGTGTCTTGACTGATGTCTTGATATGTGTCTCGAGATGTGAAACAAGTAAGATCGAAAACCTTAGGTTATTGAATTGGCGGGTCGGTAAGCCGTCTCCTTTGTATTTCTGATCATATCTGTTATCAGAGCTTATGTTGTGATTGCTAGAATAGTTGTTGTCATAGTAATGGTTACTATCGTCTTGTCTATCAGCTCTATGATGGTCATTCTCATGACGGTGATTCATGTGACTATTCAGTTTAGTGGCCGGCTGGTACCTGTTCTCACTCATATGACTGAAAGGCAACTGATTGACGTGTGACATGTAGTTCATGGATTGTGATGAAAGTCATCTGGTGGTGAAGCATCTTTTCGTCTGATCGCTTCGATCTAACGCCTTTATCTTCGTCTTGTAGGATCTCGAGGTTGTGAACAGCATCAGCATCTCGTAGCGTCTCCCAATAATCAGTAGCATCAACATTTAGTAACATCTCCAAGTTATGAGCGGCATCAGCATCTTGTAGAATATCAACATACGGAAAACACCTGAGATGATTTGGAATTTACTAGCGTATACTCTTGGAGTATTACAATTGAGATACACATGAATTACTGTGCGTGTAATACACATGGGATACAATACATGGAGTACACATGGAATATGGTATGTGTAGTACCCATGGAATATGGTACGTGGAGTACACATGGAATGCACATGAAATGATCGGTATGGGGTCGATCATCTAACATGATTTTAAACGAATAATAATCGATTAAACGGTTAGAATACCAAACTGGAACGATCATCATGATATCCTAGCAATTCCAGCATATACATCATTTTGATTGCATAGAGAAAACGCTAAAAGTGTGGTTAAACGAAATTTCAACAATGATTAGCATGAAAGCATGATTAATGAAAACCAACCATGACTATCAAAAAAGCGTGATTTAATGAAATCCTTCAATGTCTAGCATGAGGGCATGATCAACATGATGACAACATAATCAACATAAGGAGACTTAAGACATAATCAACATGAAGACGAAATAAACATGAAGAATCATGGAACTAAATTAACATGAAGGAGCATAAAACATAACCAGCATGAAAATGAAGTTAACCATGATAGTATGAAAATATAATCAACGTAAAAAACATGAAAAATTTTAAATGGGGACATGAAATAGATATGACTGTAACGAAATGAAATCTGAGAATCACTGGTGTGAACGACCATGGGTTGGTTCACAAAACAAAATTGATGTGATTAATCTGATTAGAGCATAATATATATAAACATGAAAACAAAATTTTATGCATATAAACATGAAATTTTTTTTATGTAGAAAACAGTGTATGAATGCATGATAATGAAAATGACATGGGTTTGGATGAACGCCTGTGGGTCGATTCACCTAAACAAAATGACATGACGAGGATGAACGCCTATGGGTCGGTTCATCAAAACAAAATGATTCTATTTAAAGGCACATGCGACTATATATAGCCAGTCCTGTACCAACCATTACTTAGTCAAAATTCCTGCGACAATGACACATGAAACATAAATAAGTAAAAAAATCATCTGTCAAAACTTAACAGAAAAAAAATTTATGTGACCAATTATGAACTACTGGGGTTCAGTCCACATAGCCACAGTTCACAAGGCACCTCATGCATAAACAATGACACATAACTAAGTATGGATGACGGTTGTTCATCCATATTAGTAAAACAATATTGATGAAAACATCATGGTTAAGACAACAAGGTGCTGAAAACATCAATACGTGGAATAACGAGCGTTGACTTAGGAAGCTTCTGGTGACTACCCACTAGTCACGGGTCAAGTTTTAGAGCCTACAGATCGAAACCTTGGCTCTGATACCATAATTGTAACACCCCACTTAGACCGTTACGCGTAATTATGGCGTGTCATCAAAGCATGCAAGGTAATATGTAGTAAAACATACATTACCATAGGGAAAACCAGAATCAAACATCGGTTCCCAAACATAAGCCCAAAACATAAATAAGATAAATGAAATGAAGAAAGACTAAACAAGCATAAGTATATGAAGGCAAAAAGGAGAAGAAGTCTAAGACAGCTTCCATCCTGTGCACGTCCTCCAAATGCTCAAGTCTGTCCTTGGGTACCTGCCGTTTTGGGACATGGAAAGGAAAGTAACGGCTAAGCAAATACGCTCAGTGAACGGATATATGACATAATATGAATGACTGAATCATAATAAGACTTAATAGCAGCGGAAATGTATAAGTCCTGGAAAACCTGATATAAACTGGTAAACCTGATTTTATAGTTTGAAAAGCCTTATGTTTATTATATGAAAAATGTATTTTATTTGTAACCAAAAGCCAATATAGGTCATGAAGTATCAACGTGCATGAATACTTGGAGGGGTGACCTCATCATGCAATTAGAGGGGTTGACTCTAATTAATAAAGTCTGGGTAGGAGAGATCAATTCCTTGTGAAGGATGTAAGGCACACACCACATTCACCTGAAAATACTGTAAAACATGTAACCTAGGATGCAACCATACGCCCCACATGATAATATAATAATATGACGAAAACTGAAAAGGAACGCCACGAGCTATCACTCCGCCGTGGTGAAGTCATACCACCGGTGCCTCTAATGTTATGGTTATGGTACCTCCATAACTAGGTGGAACTGGTAATACATGTATATGGCTTAGGCATTTAAAAATAAAACATAAGCTATCAAAACATATAAAACATATACTGGGGAAACAATTGGCTGCAAACGGGGAATCATAATAAGGAAAGAGAATGTCCATACTGAAGGACGGGAAATCCGTACCTTGTGTCCAATGAACGGTGAAAAGGAAAGGATGGAAAGTCCTAGCCCGATCTCACTAAAGCTACATAAATAAGGGACATGTATGAGTTGTCTGCTTACTGAGCATGTTACTGGTTATTATATGTTCTAGCTTGTTTTATATGTTCTTGTCGTGTTTTACTGTTTTAAATGATATATTGTGTTATTCATGGATTTTATGTATTTTGTTTATGAATTATCTTGTACTCTTGTGTTATTATACTTGTAGTGTAATAATAAGTAACTTTCTAAAAATAGAAAGTTTCCAAAAATAGAAAGTTTCCAAAAATAGAAAGTTTTTAAAAATAGTAAGTTTCCTGAAATAGAAAGTTTCCATATTTAGAATTAAGTTGGATTAATAAGCTAGTAATATAAGCTAAAGTTTACTGGTTAAAAGTTATAAGTCATGTAATAATAGTGTAGTTTATTAATAATATCATGTTAATTAAATAACTATAGGTTATACGTTTAATTAAATATAAGCATGATTTAATTAAATTAAGGCATATAAAAATACGTAGGTTAAACATGGATTAATAATTTATTAATTATAACTTAAGTCATAATTTATTAATTAATTACAGTCCATGTTTTAATAATTAATTAATAACTATAGTCTAAATTTAAATGGTAAAATACTTAGGTTAAAACATGTATTATTTACTAAAATGATTATAACCTAAGTCCATGATTAAATTAAATTAACTATACTCCATGTTTAATTAATTTAATTAGTCTTGTAAAAATAACATAACTTGTAAAATTATATAACTTGTCAAAATTAACCCCGTGATCGAACCCGTGTTTTTATTTAGACCGTACCATGAACCGGACCGCACCCTTGTACCAGACCGAACCAAACACCCCATAGCAGTGGCTACCCGGCCTAGCCGGTTGCCATTGCTCGAACAATATCACCACCGGCTGCAGCCGGTGGTTCCCCCTGGTTTGTCTCGGCTACCCACTGCACACAACAAAGTTCCCACCGGCAGTAGGTCGATGGTTACCCCCTGTTGCCCTGCGTGTTCCCACTGTTAAACCAAAGCAGCCACCGGCTTAAGCCGGTGGTGCCTGCTGTTGGACCAAGACCCACACCGAGCCCCCCTAGGGGTCTCGGCTGTGGCTAAAAGAGGGACACCGAGAGCTTGGAGCTCTTGGTTGGCTGTCGAACCACAAACACAAACCAAACAAACCCTTTCATGATTTTATTAAAATTCATAACATGTTTAACCATTGTTTTGAAGATCAAAATCATGTGTTCATATATAACTTAAAAGGAATTCAAAAGATAAAGGTTTTTGAAAATTACCGAATGCGTGATTTAAAAGAACCAGGACACGAACACGTAGACCAATGAACTCAAGATCAAAAATTAAAATAGATCTTCCTCGTGTGTTTGTTGAATGTCGCGGCCAAGGTAAGCAAGAAAGGGGCTAGGGTTTTATCTTTTCCAAAAATTCTTATGTTATGAAACCCTCTGTGTTTTACTTTTCCTCATTTAGTTAAAATTAAAATGGGCTTGGCCCTCTTGTCTTTGGTTGCCGCGGACACAAGGCCCAAAAGGAGTAACCCGATCCTTTTTGCATGTTTAAGTATTTTAAATGTTCGCTTTTATGTTTAAATGTTCGCATCGGTTCGTGTTTTAGTATTCATGATATATTCATCATAACGTAATTCTTGTTCACCGTGTATTTATATATACTGCGTAGTTCATGTGTTCGTGCTTTAATGTTCGTGATCATATGTTCGAGATTATAGTTATTATGATTAATAATTATCGTGTAATATCACGTACTTAATAATTATCGTGTACTAACACGTACGTAATTTCTGAATTCAATATTCGTGACACGTGTTCATGTTATAAAAGGAAAGTTTTAATTGGTACATATGTTTACGTAGTGTACTGTTCATGGCATTTAGATGCGGGTTTTACAACTCTTCCTCCCTAAAAAGAATAATTCGCCCCCGAATTATAGATAATGTAAACTCAAAGAGGAACATACCCAAACCGAAATTGGAACGACATGAAAGATAAGGGATATGACGGTGACATGCTTGAAAGGAACGTGGAGCGTGACATGGCTAAAGAGGATATGGAACGTGACGTGACTGAAAGAACGTATCTGATTTATGGAAGGAAAAGGGTGAGAAATCCGGATGGAATCCTCCGTTTCAAGTGGCTTCCCGCTCGGAACAGTTCCTCCTAATATCTCGACACTATGATAAATTTGGTCTTCATGGCCCTGACTTGACGATACAGAAAAGTTTCTGGTTCGTTAACACAAGATAGATCCCCATGAATCTGATCGAATGGATAAGAATTTGTCGTGCAAGGTTAAATGCAACGTTACGATGCAAGTTAATCTGGCATAGCTGACATCAATAGCATCCCAGCAATGATGCGCGAGACATACTGAAACGTAGTACGTGAACAATTGTGAACGTGATACGTGAACAATTGTGAACGTGATACGTGGAGTTCTGTTGAGTGTAATATGAGAACATATGATGAACACTGATACGTGTAACATATCGTGAACAAGATATATGAAACGTGGAATGAATGAACATAGAATAACTGAGGTGGTAAAGCCAATAATATGAGGTGAGACGTGGAATGTGACGTGGAACGTTTGTCTGAGGATGGAAAGTTTATTAAACTTGAGTCTGGTCTCCCAAACTTCTGTAAACTTTCTAGAACAAAATTAGAACTTAAATCGTAAGCCAGGATACGATCATGAACGTGAATGGTGTCATGAACGTGAACGCAAAAGCAAACATAAATTTGAACAAGGATGTGAACGTAATTAACGAACGCCAACGTGAACCTTTATCTAGTCCGATAGTTGACAGAGTGCCAAGTGATCGTACGATCTCTGGCTAAAAATGTCTGAAAGGCTGCTACTGTGAAATCTTTGCGGATGAAAGGATTTTACAGACTTGGTCAAACTGTTGAAAAAAATCCATGGAGATACTGTACCATTTCCATTCGGAAAGTCTTTCTGGTGGAGATAGCTACTAGTATGTACGTGTTCTATCTTAACCTACTAGTATGTCAGGAAATTAGATATGAACATAACTGCATCTTGTTCCATAGAACTGGATACATAAGAGTTTGGAAAACCATGAGTCCCTAAAATTAGACTTCTCTTAGCGTAGGATTTTCTGGAACACCTAGTATAGTGTAGGGTTCCCTCTTTACGCATAAGCTGAGTCATGGTAAGATTAGTTGTGAGTATCAATGTGATTCAGCGTGTCACTAAAATCAACCAGAATTTGTACTAGAAAATTTTAGGTGACATTTCTTCTGTCGTAGAATTTGCAACATAGTGCGAATATGGTCTTCGTACTCTTCTCTAGAGTTAAAGAAAGTCAGGTTGTCATTTATGAAAATATTAATGAATTTGTTTGCGAATCCATGAAAACTCAATTTATTAAGTCCATAATGTTGCTGGAGCATTTGTAAGACTAAAACAAAATCATGAATTTAGCTCGACCAAGTCGTGTACAAATAGTAGTCATGGACATGTCCTGCTCTTTCACTAATCATTCTTGGAAAAGTGTTTAATACCTTGTAGCCGATCGGGCACCTTGTCAATACGTGGAGGGAAATAATGGTCATGAATGGTGATGTGTTTAAATCGATGGTAGTCGACACATAATCTCGTGTTACCGTTCTTTCCCTTAATAAACAGAACCGGTGCACACCATGGTGATACACCTGGAGTGTATCAAGAAAATTCGAAATGATCGGCTGATCATAAACGAAAAGGAACTTCAGAAGTGTATCATAACTGATAGCTGGAAAATCTTCGCAGCCATGGAATAACAACCATGTGCTTGTAAAGCATACATAATTTGTACAGATTTTCCTGATAGAAAACCATTCTGAATGTATTCAGGTAGGGGTGTCGGGTTATCGGGTCGGGTTGAGTCGGGTTTTGATTTTTGAAAACTCACCCGCAACCCGACCCTATAAGAAATCGGGTTGTCGGGTTCTGGTGGTATTCAGGTCGGGTTTTATCGGGTCGGGTGATTCGGGTTATCGGGTTATGCTACACATGAAAATTTCTACGATCTAATTAATGAAAATAATAAAACTGATAAAACAAAACAAATACTCAAAAGTCAGGAGGCTTATTAATTCTTTTTCCTAAATAGCAGTAGCACTAGTAATAACGAAGGATGAATACAAACAAAGTAAATTCCAAAACTATCAATGACTGTCAAAATGTGTAGATGACAGAAAATACATATAACATACGGAGGAACTATGATGACAAATCATGCAATTTGATCAACATTTTTTCAATAAAACATCCTATTCATGAATATAGCCTAGTAATTTACTAAAAACATTACTTAAAAAAAATTTAAAACTGATTTTCGGGTGGTATCGGGTTGACCCGCGAACCCGCTAAAAATATTAATTCAACCCTAACCCGACCCACTAACACAATCGGGTTATCGGGTCGGGTCAAAAAACAACCCGACAAAATTTTCAACCCGATTTCACCCGACCCGATTAGCCTTATCGGGTTCGAATTCGGGTTTGGGTCGGGTCAACCCGACCCTACTGACACCCCTATATTCAAGAGCCTGAACATCGCTGTACATAATTTGATATGAATGACAACCAATCGTAGCATGGTGTGTTGTTCATAATCCATAATCAGAATCATATTTACCTCGCATCTGTCTGAGGTAAATGCGTTTGTAGATTAGATCTTATCATTAGACTGAAGGAACAACATTCATATACATGGGTGGTACGAATGGCGTCCTTTATGGTCGTGGATATACGAAATATGAAATCAAGGAAATGAAAATTTCATGAAGTAAACGTGACAGATCTTACTGAATGTGTTTTGCTTGTCTCTCGCAGAACGAACCCTACGTGTCAAACGCGAATAATACGCCGGTGATGGTACTGAAATTCTTGTGGCCTGATTAATACATGGCACAACACAATGGATATACCCCGTGAAGGGTGCCCTGAATTTCTTAAGGCTATTTTAGAAGATAGACGTGAGTCATGTGTCTTGAGAAAGTATGTATGTGAAACACGTATCTTGACTGATGTCTTGATATGTGTCTCGAGATGTGAAACAAATAAGATCGAAAACCTTAGGTTATTATGCCAGAATTGGCGGATCGGTAAGACTGCTGACCCTTTGTATTTCTGATCATATCCGTTATCGGAGCTTATGTTGTGATTGCTAGAATAGTTGTTGTCACAGTAGTGGTTACTATCGTCTTGTCTATCAGTTCCATGATGGTCATTCTCATGACGGTGATTCATGTGACTATTCAGCTTAGTGGCCGGCTGATACCTGTTCTCACTCATATGACTGAAAGGAAACTGATTGACGTGTGACATGTAGTTAAAAGGTAGGGACATGTATTGTGATGAAAGTCATCTGTTGGTGAAGCACCCTCTCGTCCGATCGCTTCGATCTAACGCCTTTGTCTTCGTCTTGTAGGATCTCGAGGTTGTGAACAACATCAGCATCTCGTAGCGTCTCCCAATAATCAGTAGCATCAACATTTAGTACCATCTCCAAGTTATGAGCGGCATCAACATCTTGTAGAATATCAACATACAGAAAACACCTGAGATGATTTGGAATTTACTAGCGTATACTCTTGGAGTATGACAATTGAGATACACATGAATTACTGTGCGTGTAATACACATGGGAACGATACATGGAGTATACATGGAATATGGTATGTGTAGTACCCATGGAATATGGTACGTGGAGTACACATGGAATGCACATGAAATGATCGGTATGGGGTCGATCATCTAACATGATTTTAAAGGGAGAATAATCGATTAAACGGTTAGAAAACCAAACTGGAATGAGCATCATGATATCCTAGCAATTCCAGCATATACATCATTCTGATTGCATAGAGAAAATGCTAAAAGTGTGGTTAAGTGAAATTTCAACAATGATTACCATGAAAGCATGATTAATGAAAACCAATCATGACTATCATAAAAGCGGGATTTAATGAAATCCTTCAGTGTCTAGCATAAGGGCATGATCAACATGATGACAACATAATCAACATAAGGAATCAACATAAGGAGACTTAAGACTAATCAACATGGAGACGAAATAAACATGAAGAATCATGGAACTAAATTAACATGAAGGAGCATAAAACATAACAAGCATGAAAATGAAGTTAACCATGATAGTATGAAAATATAATCAACGTAAAAATCATGAAAAATTTTAAATGGGGACATGAAATAGATATGACTGTAATGAAATGAAATCTGAGAATCACTGGTGTGAACGACCATGGGTTGGTTTACAAAACAAAATTGATGTGATTAATCTGATTAGAGCATAATATAAACATGAATTTTTATGCATATAAACATGAATTTTTATGCATATAAACAAAATTGATGTGATCAATCTGATTAGAGCATATAAACATGTGATTAATCTGAAAACAAAATTTTATGCATATAAACATGATTTTTTTATGCAGAAAACAGTGTATGAATGCATGATAATGAAAATGACATGGGTTTGGGTGAACGCCTGTGGGTCGATTCACCTAAACAAAATGACATGACGAGGATGAACGCATATGGGTCGGTTCATCAGAACAAAATGATTCGATTTAAAGGCACATGCGACTAAATATAGTCAGTCTTGTACCAACCATTACTTAGTCAAAATTTCTGCGACAATGATACATGAAACATAAATAAGTAAAAAAATCATCTGTCAAAACTTAAAAGAAAAAAATTTATGTGACCACTTATGAACTACTGGGGTTCAGTCCACATAGCCACAGTTCACAAGGCACATCATGCATAAACAATGACACATAACTAAGTATGGATGACGGTTGTTCATCCATATTAGTAAAACAATACTGATGAAAACATCATGGTTAAAACAACAAGGTGCTGAAAACATCAATACGTGGAATAACGAGCGTTGACTTAGGAAGCTTCTGGTGACTACCCACTAGTCACAAGTCAAGTTTTAGAGCCTACAGATCGAAACCTTGGCTCTGATACCATAATTGTAACGCCCCACTTTGATAAGTGGACCGTTACGCGTAATTATGGCGTGTCATCAAAGCATGCAAGGTAATATGTAGTAAAACATACATGACCATAGGGAAAACCGGAATCAAACATCGGTTCCCAAACATAAGCCCAAAACATAAATAAGATAAATGAAATGAAGAAAGACTAAACAAGCATAAGTATATGAAGGCAAAAAGGAGAAGAAGTCTAAGACAGCTTCCATCCTGTGCACGTCCTCCAAATGCTCAAGTCTGTCCTTGGTACCTGCCGTTTTGGGACATGGAAAGGAAAGTAACGGCTGAGCAAATACGTTCAGTGAACGGATATATGATATAATATGAATGACTGAATCATAATAAGACTTAATAGCAACAGAAATGTATAAGTCCTGTAAAACCTGATATAAACTGGTAAACCTGATTTTATAGTTTGAAAAGCCTTATGTTTATTATATGAAAAATGTATTTTATCTGTAACCAAAAGCCATTATAGGTCATGAAGTATCAATGTACATGAATACTTAGAGGGGTGACCTCATCATGCAATTAGAGGGGTTGCTTCTAATTAATAAAGTCTGGGTAGGAGGGATCAACTCCTTGTGAAGGATGTAAGGCACACACCACATTCACCTGAAAATACTGTAAAACATGTAACCTAGATGCAACCATACGCCCCACATGATAATATAATAATATGACCAAAACTGAAAAGGGACGCCACGAGCTATCACTCCGCCGTGGTGAAGTCATACCACCGGTGCCTCCAGTGTTATGGTTATGGTACCTCCATAACTAGGTGGAACTGGTAATGCATGTATATGGCTTAGGCATTTAAAAATAAAACATAAGCTATCAAAACATATAAAACATATACTGGGAAAACAGTTGGCTGCAAACGGGGAATCATAATAAGGAAAGAGAATGTCCATACTGAAGGACGGGAAATCCGTACCTTGTGTCCAGTGAACGGTGAAAGAGAAAGGATGGAAAGTTCTAGCCCGATCTCACTAAAGCTACATAAATAAGGGACATGTATGAGTTGTCTGCTTACTGAGCATGTTACTGTTTATTATATGTTCTAGCTTGTTTTATATGTTCTAGCTTGTTTTATATGTTCTTGTCGTGTTTTACTGTTTTAAATGATATACTGTGTTATTCATGGATTTTATGTATTTTGTTTATGAATTATCTTGTACTCTTGTGTTATTATACTTGTAGTGTAATAATAAGTAACTTTCTAAAAATAGAAAGTTTCCAAAAATAGAAAGTTTCCAAAAATAGTAAGTTTCCTGAAATAGAAAGTTTCCATATTTAGAATTAAGCTGGATTAATAAGCTAGTAATATAAGCTAAAGTTTACTGGTTAAAAGTTATAAGTCATGTAATAATAGTGTAGTTTATTAATAATATCATGTTAATTAAATAACTATAGGTTATACGTTTAATTAAATATAAGCATGATTTAATTAAATTAAGGCATATAAAAATACGTAGGTTAAACATGTATTAATAATTTATTAATTATAACTTAAGTCATGATTTATTAATTAATTACAGTCTATGTTTTAATAATTAATTAATAACTATAGTCCAAATTTAAATGGTAAAATACTTAGTTTAAAACATTTATTATTTACTAAAATGATTATAACCTAAGTCCATGATTAAATTAAATTAACTATACTCCATGTTTAATTAATTTAATTAGTCTTGTAAAAATAACATAACTTGTAAAATTATATAACTTGTCAAAATTAACCCCGTGATCGAACCTGTGTTTTTATTTAGACCGTACCATGAACCGGACCGCACCCCTTGAACCGGACCGAACCAAACACCGCTTAGCAGTGGCTACCCGGCCTAGCCGGTTTCCATTGCTCGAACAATATCACCACCGGCTGCAGCCGGTGGTTACCCCTGGTTTGTCTCGGCTACCCACTGCACACAACAAAGTTCCCACCGGTAGTAGGCCGATGGTTACCCCCTGCTGCCCTGCGTGTTCCCACTGTTAAACCAAAGCAGCCACCGGCTTAAGCCGGTGGTGCCTGCTGTTGGACCAAGACCCACACCGAGCCCCCCTAGGGGTCTCGTCTGTGGCTAAAAGAGGGACACCGAGAGCTTAGAGCTCTTGGTTGGCTGCCGAACCACAAACACAAACCAAACAAACCCTTTCATGATTTTATTAAAATTCATAGCATGTTTAACCATTGTTTTGAAGATCAAAATCATGTGTTCATATATAACTTAAAAGGAAGTCAAAAGATAAAGGTTTTTGAAAATTACCGAATGCGTGATTTAAAAGAACCAGGACACGAACACGTAGACCAATGAACTCAAGATCAAAAATTAAAATAGATCTTCCTCGTGTGTTTGTTGAATGTCGCGGCCAAGGTAAGCAAGAAAGGGGCTAGGGTTTTATCTTTTCCAAAAATTCTTATGTTATGAAACCCTCTGTGTTTTACTTTTCCTCATTTAGTTAAAATTAAAATGGGCTTGGCCCTCTTGTCTTTGGTTGCCGCGGACACAAGGCCCAAAAGGAGTAACCCGATCCTTTTTGCATGTTTAAGTATTTTAAATGTTCGCTTGTATGTTTAAATGTTCGCATCGGTTCGTGTTTTAGTATTCATGATATATTCATCATGCGTAATACTTGCTCACCGTGTATTAATATATACTGCGTAGTTCATGTGTTCGTGCTTTAATGTTCGTGATCATATGTTCGAGATTATAGTTATTATGATTAATAATTATCGTGTAATATCATGTACTTAATAATTATCGTCTACTAACACGTACGTAATTTCTGAATTCAATATTCGTGACACGTGTTCATGTTATAAAAGGAATATTTTAATTGGTACATATGTTTACGTAGTGTACTGTTCATGGCATTTAGATGCGGGGTTTACAAAGATGTTATTAAATTTGTCTTTGATTACTTGTGTATTGATCTACATTTTTTTTGAAGAACAACGAAATACTCTTGTTGAGAAATATAGGAAAATTGTTCTAGAGTTAAAAAATAATGAAAATAAATTGATAGTGTTAAGAGAATCTAAATTAGATCTAATTACTTTCCAGCAATTAAACACTAAAATCATTGAAGAAAACAAATCCTTAAGAGTTGAACTAAAAGAGGCTAAAGATATTGTTACATCTTGGCTAAAAAACTCTGACAAGGTTAATCAGTGTATTACTGAACAAATTCCTGCTCAAAAGAGGAAAATGCTTGGTGCTGAAGGATCCTCCAGCACTAAAGCTCGTGATATTGTCTTCGTCAAAGCCTCAAATGAGGTGAGTAGTTCAATCCCTGGCATTGAAAGATCAGGTGATGTGAATCTACCAAAACCATGACAGTGGACGTATCCTTCTTTCGGAGTTTCAAACAAATGTTGATTCATCAGCACCTATTGAGTCTTTAGTTACTGAAGATGACTTAGATGATGATATAAAGTCTTCAGTAAGCACCCCACTTCCTCCATTGGAGAAACTAGCTGGTGCTGAACCCTCTATTGGACCCAAAACTATTTAGTCTATCATCAAGTCACACACAACTCACAAAAGTAGTTCTCCTAAGCAAGTCACAATTGACACATCAAAGAACTCCTCAACTCCCGCTGAGAGATCACAAAAGGGAACTACTTCTTTAGTTTAATCAAATAAACTAAAGAATGTTAACAGTTACAAAAAAATATAGGTAGTATATTTTTTGTTCTTGCACTTTTCGAATATAAAACAGAAAACGGATATTATGTTTTGTTGTAACTGCTCGACAAAAAGACAATAAAAAAAGATTGTTCGAGGGTTAATTTGTTTCGGTTATAGAGATGCAGTTGGTGTTGATGGGGTTTATGATAGTTAATCAATTATCCTGGATTTGTAAGTTCACATATATATATTTCTTTTGCTTATGGTTATTACTTGTTGTAATAATAAATGCAGATTAATTACATTGTTATATTTTATTTTAATTTAGATTTTTTTTTTGGAAAATATTGAATTGATAGTGATTTGAAAAGATCAAAGATCTTGTGAATACATTGAAGGTTTGCAAAAAGCAAACCATTGAAAACTAAAGAAAACTACTATCTTGAAATTGAAAGAAATAACACAACTGAAACATAACCAAAAAAATAAATCCTTCACTGTAGATCTTCAAACTTTATTATAAGACATATGCTAGCCTTTGACTTGTCTTGATGGCAAAACATAAGTCCAAAATAAAGCTGATGAAAACATCCTGCAAAGAAACTCAAACAAAAACAACCTCTAAAACCATACTCACCGAACACAAAAAACCACGTAATAAGGGCAAAACACCCACGAGCGACATTGAAACGACTTGAACAGAATCTTGAATACCGAGTGGGGAAGCCAGCCAGTGAGTTGTAGCGATGACGCAACCCAAATGGGTGCTGGTTTCGCGAGATATGAGATCAGAAACGGAGATGAACTTGTACCCAAGAAGCTTGGTAGATGACGCATCATTTTTGAAAATATGTCAAATCTGGAAGAAGCTTTGGCTATATAGTGAAATCACTTGAAAGGCAACATTGAAAGATTTGATTGCGAGTAAAACGAGCCAGGTTGATAGAGTTATCCGGATCACCGACATAAAGCCAGTGGCCGGAAGGGTAGTGGCTGAGAAAAATAAACTAGGTTTAAGGAGATTTTGTTTTTAGAGAGAGAAAAAGAAACTCAGATCTCACTACTGTTGCAATGTAATTACATCGTTATATATTACTTGTACAATGTGTTATATTTATTGTAAAATAAAGTGATGAGTATTTTAAATATAGTATTTAAATTCCCCTATTACAATTCTATGCTTCAGGTTTCTATTTTTGTTTGATAAACTTAGTTTGTAACATGTGTTATTAATGTTCTAAGTTAAAAATTCAAGTTTCCTATTAATAACCTATCAAAATGTTTTATCTGAGAGTTAGATAATATATTATAATTTCAACACATTATAATTCTTTTAACTACGTAGTATAATAAATCAAATTATTTTTTTTTTCAAATATTACAATTCATTTAAAAAAATAAAGTTGATCATGGTCCCTAGGGTTGTAAACGATCTGAACGCACGCGAACGGAGATATATTCATGTTCGTTTATTTAATTTTAGCCGATCAAATAAACGAACGCGAACACTTAATCAGACAAAATATTGTTCATGTTCGTTTATTAGATTTGAACTTGTTCATGTTCGTTTATGTTTGTTCATATAACTTAAACGAACGTAATCGAACGAACATAAGCGAACATAAATGAACGTAAACGGTGATATATAAAAGTAAACAGGCTAAACAATCGTGTAATTAAAGTTGTTATTTTAGACGATCCACATCATCATCTTATATAGTTATATAATAATTATATCTTAAAATATTGTTTTTTTCATCTGAGTAGCCATGTCTTTAAATTTCTAGCTCTAATGTATAATTTAAGAGAAATTATAAATACTTTGTAACCAAGTACTATATTAGTAATATATTATTGTTAGACGTTTCAAAATATTTGTAATATAGTTTATTATTTTTTTAACATTTGAGATATTAATCGAACTTAAACGAACAAATAAACAAACGTAACCGGACGGAGAAAATCGAACGTTCACGAACGTAAATAAACGAACGAAGCCTTTGTCCACGTTCGTTTATTTAACTAAACGAACCAAAAATCTTGTTCGTGTTCGTTCATTTGTAAACGAACATAAACGAATTTTTTAATGAACGGTCCGCGAACAATTCGCTAAACGTTCGATTCATTAACAGCCCGATGATCCCAAAACAACACGTGACCGATCAGACGAATTGGGGATTGACCCGACTTTTGACCACACTACTCGCGAGTAGGGGTGTCAAATGGGTCGACCCAACCCGATCCGATCCAATCCGAACCCGATAAAGCCTTATAGGGTCGGATTCTAGCGGGTTCAACTATGCTTATCGGGTCTATCGGGTTAACCCGACCAACCTGATAGCCTTATAGGGTCGGGTTAAGGTTTTCTTTTAGATCTTATCGGGTTCGGGTTCAACCCGATAACCCGATATTAAACCTTATGTCAAAGAACATTCGTATATAAATCATCATATAGGCCTAATGAAAAGTTAAAAAATCTGTTACAAATAAACATCCAATAAACAAACAAGTATATCACGAGATTGCAAAATAAACGGGCTACATATGCCATTTTTGGTTTATATAGTTAGTACTTGCTGTCTTAATTTTGACCCAAAAGGTCAAGCTGCGGGCGTTTGTTTTGCAAGAAAGAGATTGTGTTTTAGAACTAGTTAATCCAGATTTAGGATTTGAGTATTCATCAGAAGAAGCAATGATAATTCTGAACTAGGCTCTTCTATGCACTAATGCGTTACAGACCTTTAGACCAACAACAAAGTCTCAAGCTATGGACATAAGGGTCGAACAACTGTTTAAGATTTCATATCAAACATTGGGTTTTTGACAGTCAACTAGATCACATCTAGGGGATTTAACTATCAATATGATGTTCAAGACCTAAGTTTTACTGTTTCATAAAAACTAGTAATTTTGATATATAGCATCTAAGTTAGGATTTCGTACTCTGCTACCTCTAATAGGATATAACAAACAATATAATATTGAAACATTTGCACCCGTTGAACAAATGTGGCATTGTAAGACATTGTGGTATTGTAAATATTTTCAAGCATTTAGTCGCATTTTAATATCACGATTGTTTAATGTCAATTGTGACAAACATTAGGTTCATGATCACACAAGTATATATAGTTTGACACAATTAATAACCGACTTCGTGAGTTAAGGAGGTAAAAGATCTACTTTTATAGACCTATCATTGAATTTGTATCTAAAAATGAAATCATGAAGGTCGTTAATCAGTGTGCTAAATTTTGTGACATCAACAAGCTAAAACCCGATAACAACCCGATAATCCAACCCGATTCAACCCGATCCGATTCAATCCGAAACGTAATAACCCGATAGCCTTATAGGATCGGGTTAGGGTCAATATTTGGGACACCAAAACCCGATTCAACCCGACATGTTCAACCCACTAACCCGACAACCCGACCCGATAACACCCCTACTCGCGAGTCGCACCAACACATATAAAAACCTAAAACTAGTCCCACCAGTCACTCCATTTCATCCCAAAATCATTCATCTTCATTCATTCATTTCAAAAGCTTTAATGGCGTCACCTTCCGATAACACCGACCAGCAGCAGCAACAACTCGTTCCACTTTCCGACGCCCAATCAGCTCTCTCTTCCGTCATCTACGGTACTAATCTAACTAATTCCTATTCATCAATCACGTCATTAACTTTAAAACTAGCTTAATTTGTTACCGAATTTTACGCGGATGACGTCATCTACGGTTCTACTTACAGTTTAAATCTAATTTGTGTGAATTTGCCTTAATGTATACCTAATTGATTTAGCGTATTTTATGTATTGTGCGATAATTTGTTTATATTAATGACGTCATCGACTTCTAAACTAGCGTAATTTGTTAGCGAATTTTATGCGTCATCTACTTCACTACTTACAGTTTAAATCTAATTTGTGTGAATTTGCATCATGTGAACCTAATTTATTAGCGAACTTTATGTATTAGTGAGATATTTTGTTTATATAAATGACGTCATCGACTTTAAGACCAGCTTTATATTGTTAGCGAATTCTATGCGTTATGACGTCATCTACGGTGCTACTTACAGTTTAAATCTAAATTGCGTGAAGTTTCATAATGTGAATCAAATTTATTAGCGAATTTTATGTACTGTGATATATTTTGTTTATGTGAATGACATCATCGACTCTAAAACTAGCGTAATTTGTTAGCGAATTTTATGTACTGTGATATATTTTGTTTATGTGAATGATGTCATCGACCCTAAACTAGCGTAATTTGTTAGCGAATTTTACGTATTCGATTTGATAACAGTATTTGTGTGAATTGTATTGATTTAAACCTAAGTTATTAGCAATTTTTATGTATCGATGATGTCATCTACGGTACTACTTGCAGTCGATAATTGAATCTAATTTGTGTATTTGCATAATGTCAATAAACTGATGTCTGGATGACGTTATGCACAGTCGATAATCAACAAATGTTTCAAATCTAATATATGTGAATTTAGGTGACGTGGACCGAGTTTACTACCGAATTTTGTATAAGTGCCTTACGTGAATGTTGTTTGTGTGACTTTAGGTGATGTAAACTTAATTTGTTAGCGAAGTATATGTGTTAGCGAACTGTGTGTATTATTTGATAAGTTATCATCTGTGGATGTTATCTGGTTATTTTGATTAGATATATCGTTTTGAAGTGTATTTGGTGAACATGATTAAGTAGGGAACATTATGTTTTGTTAGATAAATTGTTTTATGGATGAAGTCATCAATTCAGAACCTTATTTATATGCGATATTTTGTGTTTTTGATTCGATAGAACTGTTATATTTGTTGTATGGATGGCGTCATTGATGAGAGCATGATTCATTTTGCGATGTTTTTATGGTATTTGAATATTTAAATTGTTTTGTGCAGTAGGTGAGCATGATAGATAACTTGTTATATGCATGACGTCATTAATGTGAAGCTAATTTATGTTCGATTGTTACACATTGTTCTGCAAACGACTGTGCTGATTTTAACCTAGTTTATTTGCGAAATTTTGTGTATTACTAGATAGTTTGTTATACTTTGACGTCATCACCGACTCAACGTGAACGATGAGCCTAATGCATTTGAGATACATTATGTACTTGATTAGATATATTGTTGTGATGCGCATTAGGTGAACCTAATATGTTAGCGGATTTTTGATCATCATTAGAACGCTGTCAATTTGTGGATTTTATGTATTTGATGAGATGAATTGTTCGGCGTATGACATCACTGATATTCACCTAATTTATCAGCCGATTTTGTTTATTATTAGATAAATTGTTATATGCATGAACTTAATTTATTTGTGAATGTTATGTATTTGATTAAATTACATGAGCCTAAATCATAGGCGGATTTTGTGTATATGATTAGATAAATTGTTTTGCAGACAATGTTGTGCCTAGGTGCTTGTACTGCATATTGTAGAATTTTGTTAACCGCGTGTAGCTTTCCTGTGTATTATAGTAGAATCTGAGAACGCGCCGCAGTTCTTATTTTCGGTACTATGATTATTTGCACCTGATGTTGATCCTAGTTAGTGAATTATTTTGGTTAGCGGATCTTTTTGATTAAATTCTGTTAGATGTATCATGGAAATAAGTGTTGCAGTGCATGTGAGTTTAATTAAGATGTCATGGTATGAGTGAATTGGTTGCGTCTCTTAGATATATAGAGATAAGACTGATGAGGTTCTTACTAAAAATGAATAATGGTATGTCTCGTGCTATGTTGCGTTAGGTTTTTGGAGGTTTTGGATTATCAAAATGTGCATTACTCAGTCACATGCTTGACTGAAATTCTCTATTCTTTTGACACCAATTTCTGCACATGTTTTCAGACCTCAAATGAAAACAGGGATCAAGTTAAAGAGAACCTTATCTTTGTTTTAGGTTAATATGGTAGCAATAGAGATATAGGTAATTCCTGGTTTTTGCTTTACTATGAGCACCCTAGTTGAGCTGGCGATCTTAACATAGAAACAAGGGCCGTAGCACTCGTCATAAATCACTCAGTAGGTAAGTATTCACTTGTGAGCAGATCTGGAAACGTTTTGTGATGCTCTCTGCATTGGTTTATCATTCAGAGGCATGACAGCAGACAGCGGGCTAGCTAACATAACTGCAAAGAAATAAAATCGTAAGGCCCATTATTAAATCTGGACGAAGAGTACCTTTGATGTACTGTCAGATCATACACCAATAGGAGTTTGTGCATACGATATGTGGTAGAACGTATTGTATCTTAGTTTTCTAGCTTTGTCTTGTTAAAAGCTAAAAACGATTACCCTCTGTTAGTAGGCAACTGTAACTTTACCGCTTCATGAGTCCGATAAAAGCATTTATCAGTTTTGTTATGTGCAGCACTTAGGTGGCTGTTGAATCCTAAGTGTCATCATATAGCACAAAGCACGAGTTGAGTTTTTGTGATGTTAAAAAATCCCCGTGAATAGCCAATGCTAGAAACACCGCCTCCACCCCCACCCCCGCCATACGTTTCTCATCTGATTCTTGTCATGTCACTTAGTCCTAAGACACTTCTAGTACCTGACCTTTTTGTGATCCCTTTCCAGTTGCAGTTATAAACTATAGTTGTGTATGATGTTACATTATAAAGAGGCGGGTTGAGTTAAGATTTCGAAGAAAGTAATTATTATTGATATTTGGATATTTACCCCATGATTTACCAATCTGATAAGACGTGTCTCTAAGTTTATATTCTACTGTTTTGCGTAATATTGTACTTTCTGATAATTGTTTACTGCATTCTTATAATCTGACAGCTGAAATTTGAATGGTTTTGTTTACATCTGATTTAACAAGTTAATCAATCTTCTGTATATGCAGAGCTTTCACAGCAAGTGCAAGCTGGAATGGAGAATATGCTTAAGATGATAACGTGAGTAAAGAAAGTTGCTAAACCAACATAACCATGAATGGGCTATATTTTCTCGTTTAGCTTATCTCTACTTTCTGCACGTAACTCACAGTATCTCACTATCTCATATATGCTCTCTTCATCATCCCTGTCTCGACCCTAGCTTTGTGTTATTTTATTAAATTACTGAAGTTATCTTAGTGGAACTATTATGTATCTATGTGAATGATTATATTAGTGAAGCCATCTTTCTGTGTTTAACGGTTTTTGTACGCGTGTCTTTCAAGTACAGTGAAATTGACCAAGGTTCGGGTGGAATAGTAGAAGACATAGAGAAATGCAAAGAATCTGCTCTCGAGAGGAAAAGCACTTTAGAGGAAGAGAAGGAGCGCTTCCAGAAAGCAGCTTACTCTGTTTTAGACTTGCTTAACAACAGGGACAGTAACTAACGTTCAGGTAATCATTTTAATTCTTTGCGAAGCTATATCTTCCATTGACATCAAACTTATGAAAACTTTATATTACAGAGGCTATAATACTCTTGTATACTTATCTGCAGACAACATTCTGTATACAATTGGTATTATAGAAGTTAAAGCAACTTTTGTTTTAAAAGAATTAGAACTTGGATTTTATATTATCATGTATTCAAGATATAAACAGGTGGTCATTCTCTCTTAAAGCATTTAGATCTTCCACTTGAGATGCATCAGCCATGAGAATTGTAGTTCCTCTTTTCCCGAATTTCTTCTCTGCATGACAACATAGCTAGGTTGAGAACTCTAATAAATTGAAGAACATATCTTGTATAAAGGAAAAACCTATTGGTTTGGGTCCCACATCACGAATTTACACTTAATATTCTTCATGGCATTGAAATCGTAATTTTCTTTTAAGATCAAAAGGCATTATATTCAGCTGGAGTATTTTACCTGCCAAGTCTAAAAGGTCCTCTGTCGATTCTGGCAAGTGAACAAGCTTCCCTGTCCTTTTGCTGTCTGTTGTTTTCTCATGTGGATGATGGCCATGGATTACCACCCTCAATGGAAATGTGTTTGAGAGTACTGAAGTGGGTGTACCTACTAACAATAGCATTAAGTTTCTTGTCAGCTAATTTAGCTAATCAGAGAACAAAACTCAATATTAGTAATAACGATGCACAATTTAGGGTAGAAAGCAGACAGAATATATGGCATCTGTTGTATTTTCTAGGGAAACACCGTGGTATTGGAGACTGGTTATAAAAGTACTGATCATTGAATTGCTTGTTAAGCTAGTTTATCCACCCGACATTGTCAGTATATTCTCTTAGAAAATTAAAGGTTTTTTAGTTGTGCTTTTGCTGCTCCTCTTCTTTATGCATATAATTTTAAATGCATCAAAGATCACCAACCTTCGTTATCTTTTCTACCATAATTTGATGCTTCATGGTTTTTTGAATCATCACTTGGTTTGGTATGCTGCAACATGGATGTAAAAGAAATGTTAGCTTTCATATGGCGCATGCTACCTAAATAGAAGTAACCTTCAAATCACTGTAGAGATGAATAGCTAGTTAGTTATTTTTGTATACTGATAATAATTAGATAGATTTAAAGTATAAAAAAAGATGTCCTACTTCAGCAACACTTCTAATTATGCCACAATATTTCCATGGGCGTTTTATCTTTATTTTTTGACCTGTTCATGGGTGTTTTAATCCTTCACGAGCTGGATAGAATATGTTAATAAAGAAGCAGAAATTAGGATTTAGGAAGAAATATTTCTGAAAACATTCACATTTATGCGAATGCCACGACAACCAACATGGATTGGGATACACCAATATACATATGTTCTATACCAGATAAAAGTTTCGAATGTACCTTATAAATCACAATAAATTATTTGCAACGAACGATAAGAATAATTGTGTCAAGATATCATAAAGGATGTGCTTTTGCTGAACTGAATAACAAATTATGCTTAAGATAACTTAACAAACATGTTCCAGCTGACTTGCTAACAGATAATACGTTTTCCCTTATATATGCTTCCCCTTGTGTATTATGGTATTTGCCCGTTCACTACATTAAGTTTCACTATGAACTACTGAAGTAAACTAAAAATGTTCATCTCCTGCGTTGAAACACTATCTGTCCTTGTTTGCTGAACATTCATCCACTAAGGAAATATGCATACTTATGTGATCAGTTTTAAATATAATATATTAGCGTAATTAGTTTCCATAGGAAGTATCACCTCAATATTCAAATCCAATAAAAGCTCTGCCAAGAATGGCATCTCGTCTTGCACCTCCTTCTTTAAGTCCTTCAGATACTGAGAATAGACATAAAACATGTCAGCTTATGAAATAGCTATGCACTTTAAGAGGCTATAGAAACAACCAATTAATGGTGATAACTTGTTTTTTTTTTCTTTCTAAAAGGTTGTCTAGATACGTTAAATTATAAGTTTGTAGTTCTAATCTAAACATATTTATTTGAGGAGTGCTAGTTCAAAACCTGTGTGAAGTTGGACATTATTGTCTTTGCATCTTCGTCAAGTGGTTGCACCAGTTGTTTGAAGTGATGATGACTAATTCGGACTACCTGCGAAAGTTTCTTGCTTCTCACTGTAAAAGGCTGGGGGATGTTGAAGAATACCCCAATTTCCCCAAACATATCCATTGGACCTAATTTCATTAAGAACTGAAACACAGAAAGGCACTATGCTTAATATCCTCGCATCAGACATACATACAAGACCCAATTTATTTATGTTCAAATCTTTTCTCCATGTGGGATATAACTTCTATTTTATTTCGGTAGAGTATCTCTATATAAAGATTTAGGCTTTGTTCTGATGTTATGCATTGCATAGACACGTTGCCTATTTTCAGCCTATTTATAGATATTATATCTCTATGTATTGTCGTTACTTTCTACCTGTCTCTTAATATCCATCTCTAAGGTTTTACTCGTATTCTGATTATCTAAATCTTTATACCCAGGATACTGCAGACTTCTTTTACACATGTCAGTTCATTTTCTCAAGGACGTTTGATTTTGGAGAAGAATATCAATCGTAAGCTCTATATGGTCTTTAGCAGTAAGTAAAACTCATAAAACTCTTGTTGATCTTTAGCGGTAATGATCAAATAAGAAGATATTAGATTCACTACATTCACTTTTTAGCTGAAAAGGGTGACTTCCAAAGTAATTGCACTAGCCTCTTGTGTTCTAGCCTAATGTTTTGTATGTTCAACTCTGCTGCTTAATCTAGACATATATTCAGTGGTCTGTATTTTTGTAAGTCTGTGCTCATGAAATTGTTAAAGAAGATAACACAGATTTGAATGTGCACCATCTATGCTGCTTATGATTTATAAACGCATCTAGACACACCAACGAAACACACATCTGCAAGGACGGAACATAGTTGGCCCGGCCCCCCTAAAATTTTCAGCCACAAGTACATTTTTAACCTAAAATAAATACGTTATAGTCTTGCCCCTTTAATAATACTTGTCAAGTTCCGTCTCTGCACATCTGTGGTTGCTCTATCTTTATTAATTGGTCAATTTTGTTGCCCGATAAGAAAAAACAATTTACCTGCTCTGTCGCATTTTTGTGTGTCACCACCTCCTGGAATTATAGACAATCAGAATTCCAGATGGGTGCGTAAAGAAAGAAGTTAGTTATGAAAGTATTATATACCATGGCTCCAGATACTACAATATAGAAATCTGTTGGTATCTCATTTTGTAGAATAACTTCAACCTTTGGTGGAAAATATTCTGCTTTTAAATCGGTAACCTGTGAACAGAAACAACAATATCATGTTAAATAGAAGAGATCACAGCCATTAATGTTAGTGTAATTTGGGTTTCCTTGAATAGCAAGGAACTGTACCAGTTGCCTGCTAAGGTCGTCTGATATGCCTTTAAAGAGATAGGTCTTATCAACAGTTTTACGGAATAGATGTTGGGAAATGCTAGATCTAATCGCCTTTGGCAGGCCCTCTAGAACTTCCTCTTGCTGTAGCTCAGCTGTCTTGAACTTAAGTTGCATGTGAGCCAACATTTGCTGTTTCATACTTTCTGGAAGTCTGTTCTTGCTTGCATATCTTAAGATCTCGTTTATCGAATCTCTCTGCATTCGCAGATAGTAGTACAGAGACACATCAGATGGCGTAACTTGAGGTGAAATAATGGGATATCTGGCGGGCTGGGTATGACTTAAAATGGGTTCTGGTTGAAACGAGTAGCGTCAGGATGGGTTCCCCATACTCATATTTTCTCAAAAAAAATTTTAAATATAGCACTCTAAATACGATTACAGAAACTATGTTATAACAACAATAATTTAATCTGAATAATCTAATCTGTTGAACACGATTTAGGATGTAACGTGTAAGAATTATAAATACTGTTTGGACGACTCTTAACCAGTTTGACCAATTAGGGATGAACTGTAGCCCAAATTGACCCGAGTAGCATGCTGAGAAAACTGAAAATTAACTTACCATGACAAAGGTTCTAACAGCGCTATGGACGATTAGATTGGTCATGTTTCCAATTAGATAAGAAGTGAGCCCGATGTTGAACAACATATAAAATATATTGAACACCTTCTCCCCTGGATTTACTGCATGCAAGTCTCCATAGCCGACCGTTGTGAGGGTCACAATTGACCAATACATTGAATAGGTATATCCCAGCCAAATGCTTCTATCTTCAAAGTTGCCTATAATAGATCCAATCCATGTATCATCCGAGGGTTTATGATGAGTGGCTATCCAGTAGTAGAAGCAGCCAGCTGAGTGCACAGCGAAAAGTGTAACCTGTGATAATCCAAAGCCATAAAGTTAGTATACCAACTGCCATGTTTTTAGGATCAAGTAGGGATGAACAACGACCAGTCCGGCCAGTCCTTTTACGCTGGATTATGGTGGGTTTGTTACTGGTTCTTCATAGGCCCGGTCCCTTACCAAAATATCCCACATTGCCTTAAACCAAAGTTTGATCCCTGCACGGAACGCCTTCAACCAAAATTGAGCCTGATATTTAGTGGGTGAGCCATGCCTAGGACCTGGATTAGGATTTTTTGGGTTGAGCTTAGGACCGGTCCCTAGCTTTGGCTCACTTTATCTTCATTTTTAAGGAAGATTGAACTAGTTAAGTTAAAGTAATACTAACACATATCAGTTTGACGGTTCTTGTCACAAAGTAACTGAAGCGTGTATCCTTCTCAAGCCTGTTAAAAAAATGAATGCTGGTTACTTGCCCCAATCATACTACATATTCAATTATTTTTGTGGGTTTTAGACTTTTACTTTTACCTTGAGAAAAGCTCACTAACACGCCTTAGCCGCCAAAGCCTTAGCAAATTAAGGAACCCAAAGACCTCCCCATGGTGCAGCTCTCCAGTAAAGATTCGGTATATCGCTTGAAATGGGAGTGTTGATGCCACATCCATTGGGAACATCATATGAGTGACGTACCTGAAAAATACACATTACATAGAATCATGAATTCATGATTCATGTGTACGTTCAATTGCTTATGATGCATTTCCTGGAGCCATAATGATCTGTTTAGGATACCTTGTGGCTATCTTCTTATGAATGTCAACGAGTAGATATGTCGACTTATCCAAGTAAGCCACAAAGAAAGTTAAGATGATGTCAGTAGCAAAAAAGAAATCGACGACCAAATCGACATAGAGAAGAGAGCCTGTAGCTACTTTCTTGAATGCTAACTCAAAGGGGGATGACCATGCCGAGTATATGACCAATACCACTAGAAATGCTTGCCACCACCTGCATTGATTTACATGACGAGAATTAAGGAATCTAGTTAAATGACGTTCAGTGTAACAACTAACATAAAGATGGCGAACATGGCATGAACAGGGTGGATAAAGGGTATGATTGGGTTGGCCTGCCAACACTTTTGTTATTCCTTTTTAATTTTGTAAGTCATTATTGCGCGGAATTTTAGTTTGGTTACAAAAACAGTATTGCTAAATATAATAATTTTCATTTCTTTTTAAGGTTTTTTGATATGTTCGAGTCATCGAGTGTTTGACACTTTGACCAATTCAGATGGTTCTTTCTTGCTATTTGTTTGTTATCACCGTTTGATCCACTAGTGATTGAACATTAACAAGTCGACCTATGTACTTGTAAATGGGTTGAAAACTTGAAATTCTCTCTGATCAAATGATTTGAATTACACGCTTGTTCAAAAGACTGTAAAAATGTTAAATTAAAATAAAATAAAACCGTTAAAAATGAAAACGGTTGTGGGCAAGGTATAGTGGCTGGTGGGTCGGTTGGTCGCCACGGCGCGAGGTCATGGCGCCACCCATTGTACCGAGCCTCGCGTTTTCAGCCTCCAAGCCGTAGTTGTCAACCGACGTTGTGGGGAAAACGTGAGCTCACGGCGCGACACACCGTATCGAGGCTTGCGTCGTGTGTTCACTTTTCACGTTAATATTTTTTTTCCGTGATCTTTATAGACATGGGTGGAAGAAGTTTCTGCTTTGTGTTTTTTTAGACCCGGGAGGAAAAAAGGTGAGAGGAAGAAGACAAGAGAAAAAACAAATATAATACTCCAGGTTGACTTTTTCAAAGTCTTTTCAATATTATTTTGACTCTAAATATTTTTATTTGTGTTATATAATACTTGATGAAAATTATAGTAATGAAAAGACATTTTAAAAGTGAATCTATCAATATAACTTTCATCAAATATTACATAACACAAATACAATTATTTATGGTCAAAATTTAAGAACAAAGACTTGGAATATTCGTGGACACTTAATATGGGACGGAGGTAGTAAGATTTATGGGCTGAGGTGCTAAACGGATATTTGAGTTGCTTCTATAGAACATATGAGTTAATTTTAGTTATATTAATGTAATATTTAATTATAAAAGGAACATTAATTTTAATTAAATTTGTTAAAAGTTGTTTTAATTTAATTAAAAATTAATAATAATATAAAATGTTACGATCATTATAACATCATAATCTGTCAAGTTAACTAGAATGTGTTTTTGATCTTATGGTAAGTTTTGGGGTCATAAAAAAGAAGTGATAATGTGACATCACTTTTACTCATGGTTTGAACTCATGGTTACCGTACTTAGCCCTTTAACAATTGTCAAGTAAGTTCTATCTAGACTTGGTTTAGGGCCTTGCATAATTTTTAACAGGAATGCTACATTCAGAAACAAACCACAAACAAAAATCCATAAAAAAGAGATGACATGTTTAGAAGAGAGATAAATGATATAAAAAGCCACCGATGAATACATGACACCTCATATTTATAGATATTTGTTTGTGGTTTGTTGGTGGATATAGCAAAACTCAATTTTTAAAGTACATTTATTGCCTTTTTTCTCTGACGATTGTGATGCTATTTTTTGTTACATCCGGTATAATTCATGTTACGTTAACAACAAGAAGAGGAATATGTCAAGTTTAAGAGGAAGTATACATCTATAAGGCCGGAAGGTTGGTGGGTAAAAAACATATAGTCAGCATCGTATTAGCTTTCTTCTCAACTCACATTTTAACCACAATGTTGGATGAAAAACCCTCTTTTCGTACTTTATTTTGTTAAATTTTTTTACTCGTAAACTAAAAACGCAAAGGTGAATAAAATACAAAAATAAATTTATTAAAAACAAAAGACGTTATACATTAAAATACGAAAATTCAACTACAACATATTAAAACACGGAATAAAAATACAAATTCAAATACGCTATGAAAGAAAATACACTAGTAAAAAAAGGCGAAGAAAATTATATGTAACTTTTTGGTTCGGGTTAATTATATGTAATTTGTTTGATAAAGTAGTAGGTATATGAAGTATATAAGTATTTATATAAAAAAAAAGAATATATAATATTTTTAAGTAATGTAACGGATATAAAAAGAGTAGGACCTAACAAACATTTGATGTATCTAACAAACTCTGTGACAACTCGTGAAAGAATTGTTTACAGTAGTGGTGACTCACGCGTAAGAATTCATAGCCGCCCAGCCTAACAAGTGAATCAATATTATTATGTCTAGGATAAACAACAACAAAAACATGTATATTTATCGTCTAGTATACATTTGACATAGTTTTGATCAACTAAGATAATGATGTTTGATGTAATTTTAGAATTATTAGGGTTATAACTTGGGCTGTGTTTGGTGAGGAGCAGTGGGAGAGTATTTTGGAGCAATGAGCGGTGAAAGAGAGTATTTTAAAATTTATTATTTGTTTGGCAAAATGAGCGATGAGTTTTTTAATTTTCAGTGGTCGTTGAGCGGTGAGAATTTTTGGGCGGTGCTATTTTTTAGGAAGACTATTTTTTCAATGCTTGTTTTAAAAAGCACTACCGCTCAGTGCTACCGCTCAGTGCTACCGCTCAGTGCTACCGCCCAATGCTACTGCCGAGAGCTAATGCTCGTGTTGACAAACACAGCCTTGAAGAAAAAAAATCATATTTAACATGGAGTAATCAATAGACACTAACCAACAAATGCGCATTATACTAAGATCCGAATGTGCAACTCTTAATACTTTAATCAAATCTGGAAAAGCCCCTTCATGTCAAATACTTCTCAAATATAATTGATTATAAAGCTGAAAAAATATATATAGATTTATTTTAAATATTATTATGTGTTTTGTCATTAATAAGTTCAAATTTATATATTATTATGTCATTTAATCTTGTAAAAATAAAAAATTCAGATTTCAACTTTTAATGTAAGCTTGAGCCAACTCCAGCTCTAGCAAATTGCGCCAAGCATACAAAATATCCAAAAAAAAAAAAAAAACTATTTGAACTCATGATATAGCTTCTAAAACATTGTCCTAACCAAAGACAAAATTTTAAAGACTTTTAACTTTCATAACATAATAATAAAAGCCAGTTCCAATTGTAGTATTACGTAAAACATACGATACATGCACATTTTGATGTTATTTATACACCTTTCAAATATGCGATCATAACGTGCAATTGCATATGTTCTTAGTGGAGAAAATTTACCAAAATCGACGATTATAAGGTGCAATGACTTGTTCTTAGTGGAGAAGACTTACCTATATCGACGATCATAAGGTGCAATGACGTATTTCTTTAGTGGAGGCGAATCGCTACCAACAACTGTTCCAAAAGCAGGCAAGAGACTACTTGAAACCGAAGCCAAGTTGTTCATTATATCCCCACTCGAATGCCTCCGATACAACAAGGGCATCGGAGATCGGGTTTCCGACGACTTTTCTCTCATCTCTGGTCACCTTGAGAGAGATGATAGCTATGTTTTTATTTTAAGTATTGATTAGTTTCAAGATTTGGAATAAACTAGCAGGTAAGGTGGCATAGGGGTTTGCATTTAACATGTTGTTAGTATAATATATTGAATAAATTATTCATATGATAATAACATATTGCTTAAGATATGGTTGACAGGGTTTGACTTTTTTTGATAACTACAAAAATGCAAATTTTTGCTTAGTTTTTTTAATGTGATTAATCTTGTTAAGCGTGGGATACTAACAAAGTGATATACATGCCGTTGGATGGTTTGACTTTGGTGTGTCTTTCGTCATTTTGATTAAACAAAATTGGACGTTTTTTGTATCATGGGTCCCAACACTTCACCAAATGGGATTATTCGACTCGTCGATTTTTACGTATCCCACTTTTATCAAAAAAAGAAAAAAACGTTGTAACATCTTGATGTGGCCGATAAGGGACTCGTAAAAATGTTAATAATACTTTCTATAATTAATGAATTAAAAAATAGATCTTGATTGAAGATGAGAATTGAACCAAACATTATGCATGCACGGAAGGTACATTCGATCAAACATCAACAACAACTAATCTACTAATCTGACTCTCTTTCTTAACACAGAAGTTGATCTTGTTGCTTAGGTAATGCAAACAAGGTTGATGGTTCTGTTTTAGTGTGTGTTTGGACTAGGCATAATTTATTCAAGCCTAATAGGGCTTGAGCTTGGCTTGATATTAAAATTGTAGGCTTGAGCTTGACTTGATAGCTTGTCAAGCTTTACCAATCTAAGTTTGAGCTTGGCTTGATAAGGCTTGATAAAAGCTTGAGTTTGGCTTGAAAAGCTTGAATTTATATAAATTTAATTTTTTATAATAAAACTCATCAATATACATATGTATAAAAAAAAAGCATTACTTAAAACAAATTTGATTGATTTTTCATTAATAAAACCAATAACAAAATTATCGTACAATCTTGGTTTCAAAATGTGTTTTGCACTCCAATACGATTAAGGTCCCAAAGGCCATTGCATGATGTGAATGCGAGCACAATTTAGACACGTTACGTTTAGTATTAAGAAGAGTACAAAAAAATATTTATACACATATTGTGTGTCACCAACTACCGAGTAAATGCAATAATTAAATTTACAAAAATAAAGAATCATTTAAAATATAAAGAACTAAATATAAATCTAAGCAGAGTTAAAAGTGCTTCTAAAATATATTATTTATTTATGAAATTAGCTCTTAAAATTAGGTTAATACTCAAATTAACAATTAGTTGTTTATATAAATTCATCATAAAAATATATTTTTGATAGAGCTTGAAAAAGCTTGATAAGAAATCGAGCCGAGCTATCAAAAGCTTGAGCTTGAGCTTGATATAGTTTCGAGCTATTTTTTGGGCTTGAGCTTGGGCTTGAGATTGATAAAAGCTTGGCTTGACCGAGCCAAGCTCGAGCTCGAGCTCGAGTTGCTTGATAAAAGCTTGGCTTGATTACACCCCTAAGACAGATGGATTATGTTTCATGAGCCGCATGGGTTTGGTAAAGAGTGAGATTGACACGGTGGACTTAACACTATTTATTTCTTAGCCTAATTTCACACACGGGTTGGATCGGAATTCACGAGGACCAGACCGAAATGGTCGGTTCATGTCTGGATCGATCCGCCAGCAAAGCATAATTGACGGATTTATGTAAGGCTGAATCGGATCAGACTGGATCAGACCAAACCGAGTATCGAATGTAAGGAAAAGAATGAACCGAAGATCGAACCGACATATATTCCGCCCGGTTCTGGTTGATTTCTTGATCCGAACCGATCTTTGGTATATTACGCTCAAACTAGTGGTAGACGTTCTTTAAAAGGAGCTTACTCGGTTCGGCCGGTAAGTGGTCATAATGTCTTAGTGGACCTGATCGAGCGAAGAACCAAACCGATCTATACACATGAGGTTTGGTCCTCTTTCCATGGTTTTAGCATAATCCGATCTTGGTCTCGTTTTGTTTTTCTCAATTCGGCCCCGCGGTCGAGCTTTTGAAATACACGTTCCGAAAACCTTTTGCAGGATTTCAGACTGACAGTGGGTGATAGCGTGAGACGTGTCTTATACAACACTTGTAATTTCTTATTATTAGTCGTTAGGGTGTAATTGAGCCGAGTCAAGCTTGAGCTCAACAAGATTCGAGCTCGACTTGAAAAATAAAAGGATGGTTTAAGCTCGGCTCGATAGCTCATTAAGCTTTAACCGTTTAGGCTTGAGCTTAGCTCGATTAGGATTCGCGCAAAACTCGAGCTTAGATGAAAAGATCAAAATTATATATAGGGTAAAGTGCAAAAAACGTCCCTGAACTTTCAAAATTTCGCAAATTTTCCCCTGAGTCCAAACTACAAGCAATTTTGCCACTGAACTTCAATTTCTCGTGCATTTTTGCCCCTCCGTCCATAATTTTTGACTTTTTCTAGCTTTCCTCCGTTAACTCCCACACGTGCCTGACACGTGAGAGATATTCGTCATTTCCCATTCCACCCCATCTCCCCACCTTTCTTTTAAGCATTTTTCGTTCCTGAATGCATTTCCCGCAATTGCTAACACATGTGGTTGGTAGCTTGCATATATAGGTACGTCGACACATTCATCTTTAGTCATTTTCGTCCTTTAAACCATCATCTTGACCAGTCAAGGTGATCACATGTGAATGTGGCAAACCCGCAACAATCACAACTTCATGGACTCACAGGAACCCGGGGCGACGATTCTATTGTTGTCTTCCTTATAGTTTTATTGGTTGGAGTGACCCCCCAATGTATTACCGAGCAGTTGATGTGTTTCCTGGTCTTTTGAGGGCCCGAAATTAGCTCGAAGAAGATCTGAATGAGCAACTGTGTTGTTGATTGAGAAGGATGCTCTTGTGAATAAATTGAAGAAATTGCTTCTTTTATCCTGGATTTTTATGTTCCTTGCATACAAGTTTTTATAGTTTGAAAACTTAGTTTGTGCTTAATTTCATGTTTAAGAGAATAAGATGATCCCTGGTTGTATCGTCCTTTTTCATGTTAGATAAAATCGGTTTATTTTGACTTGTGCTGGATGTTTGGATATAAGGTGCTCTTGCACTCAGCCAATAATGAGTCGAGTACCTGTTTTATTTTTCAGGTGTTTTGGTAGATCTATTCAATCTTGACTTTAGTTAGTCAACATAAGGGGGTGTTTGAGAATAGGTATTCAGGTTTGACTTTAATTAGTCAACAACAGGGTAATTTTTTGGTTGTTTGGAACTATATGTTAGTCTACATCCCATATGATAAGTGACCATTTGTTAGTAGTATCTCTATCATATGCCAAAAAAGAAAAACAAGAACGTATATAGTGAATTAAACAAGTTCAGTAGAACCCTTGAATTAACTAACATCCATTGCCAATCAGGCACTAAACAACCATTATTTCTAGTGTCTACAACACACACTGTTTCAAAGTATAAGAATAACATTTTTGTCCTTAAACACACATATTATTTGAAAAAAATAAGTGTGAACATTTTGCACCATCAATTCTCACTGGTGCATATTCACTTATGGCAACTCACAGCTCCATCGTCATTTCTTCTGCTTTGCAGAACCGCCATCCACTTTCTTGCTTGCTATCTTCTTCCTTGGACCCTTACCAGCTGGAGTTATTCTTGATGATGGTTGAGTTGTTTGTGATGCCATTGGCTGACTATCTTGGACTCTGTGGGTTTCTCTTTGACTTTTTGTTGCTCCTTGGCCTGCACTTCCACTTATGCATCCTCTCTTATTATGACTGATGTATGTATTGTTAGCCTCAAAATATTGAGTCAAACAAGAATGCTTGGTCATATGTTTATTATGTATCGTATATTAGAACGTTGTAATAGGTAGTAGGTTAGTCGTGTATTACGGGCTTAACTTTAAGCTAAGGTTCATTCATAAGTAACCAAAGCCTAAAAGGAAAGCCCGACCCATAATCATATAGCCTATTATGCCACATGTATACAAAGGCTATAAATACCCTTCCTAGCATGTTAGGAAGGTGTTGGTTGATTCATTTTCTATTAATCTAACATTCCTATTGTTTCACACACTTCTCTCTACTTTCTCTCACTACTTTCTCTCTCTAGAAATCTTCCATCTTTTATCTACCTTTCTTTCTTCTTTATTCGTGTAGAATCATCATAGTTTTATGGGACAACAATTGGTATCAATCGTCATGGGGTTGTTTTGTGATTCGTTGTTGATAATATATTTGGTTAATGTGATTTTCTCCTAAAATCATCTCGAATTCAATTGTTTCTTGTGTTCTTCGTGGTCTAATTCGTTCTATAGATCATGATCATACTCGTGGTAAGTTTTTGTCTACGTTGGTTTGGATTCAAACACGGAATCCTTGTGAAAATCTTCACTTGTTTCAATAAAGTTTCGTACTTGCTTACTCAACGTAACAAAAGGGTTTACTCATTACGATCGTCTATTCCGATCGCAACAGCCCTCGGGGTTTCTACTTGCGATCGTGGATTGCGATCACCATCTTGCGATCTAGCACTGCGATCCAACTTACGATCTAGCACTGCGATCCAACTTGTGATCTAGCACTGCGATTGAAGTTACGATCACTCATTGCGATCAGGGTTACGATCACTCATTGCGATTAGGGTTACGATCACTCATTGCGATCAAGGTTGCGATCACTCATTCCGATCAGACTTGCGATCTGATTGGTTCAATTTTGTTCGAGTATTTTTTTAGACTTAGCCACTATCTAGACTAGTTCCGGAACATAGTTTACACGAAGATTAAAAAAAAAGAGTTAAAATTTTTACGTCAAGTAGATTCAAAAATTTTCCATACTAGATTTAGGCTACTTCTAGCGCGATTTCAAAATTTGGTGATTACAAATTTTTTAGGTCTACTATTTTGTCGGACTGAGGAATTTATTGTCGGACTGATAAAAATCGTGATTTTCGTAATTTCAACAACAAAACAATCACAACAGAACTACTTAAGATCCACATTCAATTCATCATTTCAGAGAATATTGAGATGGATCCTACTGCCGAATATCGTGTGACGAACAACAACATAATGGTGGCGGGTAACAAAGAGAGACCACCAATGCTTGTGTCGGGTCGATATGATCAATGGCAATCCCGTTTTCTACGTTATCTTGACACAAAACCTAACAGTGATGCTTTAAGGCAATGTATTTTGGATGGACCCTATAAACTCTCAAGGATTCAAGTTCTTGCAGTACCAGCCACAGACACAAGTGACACACAACCCGCATATGAACGTGATGAAAAGAGGAACGACCTCATCCCAAAGAACCGTGCTTGGTTTGATGCAGAGAAGGAAGCAATCTACTTAATTCTCAGTGGCATTGGAGATGATATTTACTCTACGGTTGATGCATGCCCTACTGCTCAAGAAATGTGGACAGCTATTGAAAGATTGCAACAAGGTGAATCACTTAACAAACTAGATGTGAAAACCAAGATGTATTGAAACTTTGGCAAGTTTACATCAAAGGATGGGGAATCAATTGGTTCTTACTACTCCCGATTCTACAAAATGATGAATGACATGACCCGAAACAACTTGCAAGTTTCTACCATGCAAGTCAATGTCCAATTTCTACAGTAACTTCAACCAGAGTGGACACGGTTTGTCATATTGGTAAAACAAAAACAAAAGTTAGACGAAGTTTCATATCACAAGCTCTTTGACATTTTGAAACAATTTCAAAATGAGGCAAATTAACTTTGAGCTGAACGAGTTACAAAGGTTTCAAATCTACTTGCTTTGGTGTCTACCACACAACATTACCCAGATTATCGTACTCGTGCTCCAAAGACCTAATCTACCCAATCATCATCACCACGATCTTCAATTGTCTCTAAGTTACAGGCTCCAACAAGATCCCGAGGAAAAGAAGTTGCAAGAGTACCATCACCCACACCTGAGCAATCTTCCGAAAAAGACAATGTTGAAGAACTAGCTCAAAAGGATAGGGAATTCAAGCTACAAATGGCCTTCATTATGAAGCAATATAGGAAAATTTACAAACCCACCACCAACAACCTCCGAACATCATCTAACACGAGGAACAACTATGCTCAGAGTCCTCCAAGGTATGACACACGAAGGCCTGCTGAGAGTCCTCCAAAGTATGATCGACAACCTAAGTATGATAATCAGAGGGTGGCTAGTGTTGTTGGAAATAGGGAAACTATTGGTACTCAAGTAGTGCAACAAAGTGCAGAGGTTTTGGGCATTTGGCTAGGGAATGCCAGCAGCCAAAGAGGGCTAAAGATTATAGTTATCATAAGGAAAAGATGCTGATGTGCAAGAAGATGGAAGCTGGGATCCAGTTATCAGCTGAGAAAGGAGGAATGCTTGACGATACATATGATGAACTCTCCGACCAAGAACTCGAGGCACATTATTCATACATGGCAAAGATTCATGAGGTCCTTAACGTCACTGAAGATGACAATGGTCCTATCTTTTATACCGAGCCAATTGATAAGGTACAACATGATGATGAATATAATGTGTTTGGTGATACACATGAGCATAGTGATCTACCAACAAGAATTACTGACACATGTATGATGGAAACGGTTGATAGCAATACCACACCCGATTCATCAGACATGTGCAATAATGAGTTTGAGGATGATCAACATGCAAATGAGTTTGATGACGAGGAGCGTGTCGCGCTTGCTAATTTAATTGCTAGTTTACAAAAAGATGTCAATGAAACGAGAAAGAGTCAAAAGCAATTAAAGAAGGCAAACGCAGCGCTCACTCAAAACTTTGAAGAAAGCAAAGCCGCACTTATAAAATCTAGTGAGACCATGGATAGTTATAAGGCTGAGCTTCTTCAAACGACCAAAGATCTTGAGGGGTACAAAAGTCGTGTCATCAACATTAAAAAGGACGATTTTTAAAACAAATACAACGAAGCTCTTGCTTTGTTAACTAAAGAAAAACGTCAATTTAATGTCTTATTAAGTGATGAACGTCAAAAACATACCTTGACACAACAAAAGTTAATGAACTTGAACAGAGGCTTTCTATGAATACCACCGATTCTGCTAAAATTCTTGACGAAAAGAAACAAGAGGTTGAAAAATTAAAACAAGATTTCAAAAATAGACAAGGCAAAGATGCTGAAAAAGTAAAGGATCTCGAAGAACAAGTCGATTTTTTGAAAAAAGTTGTTTATAAAATGCATGACTCTATTCAAACCGTCAGAATGATAGCACCTCGGTCGTTTTTCAAGGGTCAGCCTAGTTTTGCAAGTCCAAAGTACCTCGAACAAGCTCAAGCTCTGAACTCCCATTTATATCTTGACGAGTCCGAATGGACCGATCATGATTGCCCTGTAGCTAAGCTAGATAGTGAAGAGACGTCCCTTTGGGATGAGGAGAGTAGATCACCGTTCAATAAAGATTTTGTGCAACCATATAACTATGCTTATGAAAACAGTCTATATGGTCTTTTCAATCCACAAAAACAAAAGTCTCGTGAGGAATTGTTTTTTGAATGCATACAAAGAAGAATTTAATGGAAGAAAGCTTTTGCCACGAAAAGGAAAACTAATGTTTTTAAATGCCTCTTGATGATTCTAAAAGCAAAAGTAGAAAAACACTTAGTTTTCTTAAACACCACATTGATAATGTTCAATCAATTGTTGAAAGCGATTGGGAAAAACGTCAAAAGGATAAGTGGAAAACAGAGATTCCTCATGACATAACTGTGCTTGTGAAAGAACTTTTAATACCAAATACGAAGATAATAAAAGAACATGTTCTTGAGTTTGAACAATTGATTCGGTCTGAAATGTTTGATGATTTGAAATATGTTGAGTCTCTTGAAAAAGAAATTGATGAACTTCAAAATGATAAATCAGATTTTTCAAACGAATATGATCTACTCTTAGAAGAATGTCTCTCCAAATATATTTTGTGTGTTACTCTTCAATCTTGTGCTGATATCGATGAATATTCTGATGTTGCATGCAAATATCTTGATAAGATCAAAGAGTGTGAACAACTTGAAACTGAGCTTTCGAAACGTAAAGAAAATGTTGATAAAAAGGCTTTTGAGTTACTTCAACACAGAACTGATTTCCTTCAAAAACATTGTTATTCTCTTGAACTTGCTTTGCAAAAGGACGTTGGTAGTTTTCCACATGATAATAACTTGCAAGAAAAACTTTCCAAAGCGTTTCGAGAAATGAATGAAAAGAGTTTGGAAATTAAAGAGTTGAAAGCTCTGTTACAAGACAGGGAAATAGCGATAGCAGAATTGAAGAAACTCGTTGCTAAGATGGGTGGGAAAGTTGTGGAATCTAGTGTTAAGAAACCTGTTGTAAGACGACCCAATGCGCACAAAGTGACTAGACCCTCTGTCTTCGGAAAACCATCTGTTTTCTCTAATTCTGCTTTTGCAAAACCTGGGTTTGCCCCCAAGACGGATGGGAAGGATAGGTTACAACAGAATACTCCCAAAACACATATTCGATCACAAAGCATTAAGAACACAAATGTGATTAAACCAGGGATTTATAGATTGGCCACTAAACCAACACACAACAAAGAAAGTCAATCACCTCAGACTTCTAGAAACACTAATAGACGTGTGTCTTTTACGACAGTAGTAGTCCCCACTGCTAGTGTTAGCCGGCCTCAGCTTAAGAGCACTCGCATGAATGAAAAGGTTTGGCAAAACAAAAGTCAAGGGAAGATGAATAAAGTATAAGACCACCCTAGGATTTTCAATGTTTCTAAGAATAAAACGTCTGTAATCGCATGTAATGACGATTTGAATGATTCGACTTCGAATGCTTTGAATGTTAAGTTTGTTTGTGTGAAATGTGGAAAGTGTGCTAATGCCAATCATTCTATGTGTGTTTCGAATAATGTCAAAGGCGTAGATACTAGAACTAAGAAGTAAACTGCGATGCCTATTAGTGCTAGAAAACCCAAACGCAAATTGAACCATTCTGGTGCAACCCCCTCTAAGAAAAGTACTGCATCAGACTCCACCACTAAGAACCCTAGAAGCAGAATTAGGGAATTATATGAGTCTGCTAGCAAGTCTTGGAAATGGTGGTTTGCTAATCAGTGTCCTCCAGGATATAAATGGATGCCTAAGGCTAGGACATAAAATGTGACAATGAGCGTTAGTGTGCCTTTAAGTGATGAAACTAGGGAAACTAATGAATCGGAAATCACAACTAACATGGAATCCAATTTAGCAAATGATCCATCGTGTTCTAATTCTTCTGAAGGTGATCGAGATAATTCTCTTCATACTGGACTCCGGATGTACGAAGCACATGACGGGGAATCTCAAGCTTCTAATTAACTTCGTGGAGAAGTTCATGGGTACGGTCCGATTCAGAAATGATCAATTTGCACCGATCCTTGGATATGGAGATTTGGTTCAGGGGAATATAACAATCAAAAGGGTTTACTACGTCTAACGGCTCAATCACAATCTTTTCTCGGTTGGTCAATTCTGTGATGCGGATTTGGAGGTTGCTTTTAGACAGAAGACATGTTTTGTTCGTGATTATGATGGGAATGACTTACTTACCGGTTCACGGGATACTGATCTCTACACTATTTAACTACAAGACTCCACATCTTCAACTCCAATCTGTTTTATGGCTAAAGCTTCAACGACTCAAGCTTGGTTATGACATCAACGATTATCTCATCTTAACTTTGATACCATCAACTTGCTTTCCAAGAAAGATATTGTGCGAGGCCTTCCAAACTAGAAATTCATCAAAGATCATATTTGTTCTTCTTGTGAGCTTTGTAAAGCTAAACAGAGTAGTTTCAAGACAAAGACTACGCCAAGCTCTTCTTCATATAGATTTGTGTGGCCCCACGTGTTCAAACCATCAATGGGAAGAAATATGTTATGGTAATTGTCGATGACTACTCAAGGTACACGTGGCCCCTCATATTAAGGTCCAAGGATGAAATACCTGAGGTTCTCATTAACTTCCTTAAGCTGATACAACGTGGTCTTCAAGCTCAAGTAAAGTGGTACGTATGATAGAGGCACAAAATTCTTGAATTTAACTCTGAAGAAATATTTTGAAGCCGAAGGGATTGAACATGAAACATCTATTGCTCGAACACCTGAACAAAACGGAGTTGTTGAAAGATGAAATCGTACTTTAGTTGAGGCCGCTCGAACATTATTATCTGCTTCAAAACTACCATTATTCTTTTGGGCCGAAGCCGTGTCAACCGCATTTTACACACAAAACCGTTCCTTAATTATCCCAAGACACGAAAAGACACCATATCACATAATTCATGATCGCAAACCTTCACTCAAACACCTTCATGTTTTTGGATGTACGTGTTACATTATTGGCGATGCTGAAAATCTGGACAAAATGAAAGAGAAAGGTGATGCATGCATTCTAGTGGGATATGCAACTCAGTCTAAGGGATATAGAGTGTACAACAAGAGGACAAAATTGATAGTCGAGACTATTCATATCAGATTTGATGAATTACAGGAAATGGCACTTGAACAAACCAGTTTATGTCCCGATCCACAACGACAAAAGACTTCTGTGCACAACCACACGGAAATCGGAACTCAATACCACAGTAATGAACCGTCAAGTTCAACGCTGGTTCCTGAACATGTTCCTAGAGCAGATATGATCGTCGATACGACACTTGAAGAGTTGGAAATGTTATATGGACCAATGTTTGATGAATATTTCACGGGGGAGAAACAAGTTGTATCGAAGTCTTCTGCTGTCACTCATGATACGAATGATGATACCGATCATCATCAATAAAAATATACAACTTCATCTACTTCAACACGGGTTGCTGCAGATTTACCTCTTCAGAATATCTATTCAACAATCAATCCTACTACAACCACAACTATTGTCATTGCTCTAGAGAACACAAATCAAGCAGCGATGCATTATCTGACGATGATGATTTTCACAACCCATTCGGTACATCGGTACACGAAACTGGAGAGTCTTCTACTCGCCATGTTGATCCGTCAAATATGCGTACGTTCTATCAACGACATCCTTCAACACATCATTGGACCCGAGAAAATCCTTTGGTTCAAGTAATTGGAAACCCTTCACAGCCTGTTCGTACAAGACGACAACTAGCCACCGATGGCGATGTTTGTATGTTCGCACTTGCCGTGAGTACAGTTGAACCGAAAAACATCAAAGAAGCCATGGCTGATCATGCTTGGTTTGAATCGATGACGAATGAAATTCAACAATTTGAAAGAATTAAGGTCTGGGAACTTGTTGAAAGACCATACGATGTGATTCTATTAAATCTTCGTTGGATCTGGAAAAACAAGATGGATGAAGAAGACACGGTCATCAAGAACAAAGCTAGGCCAGCGGCTAAAGGGTATGGCCAGAAAGAGGGAATTGATTTTGACGAATCATTTGCACCAGTTGCTCGTATGGAAGCGGTCAGGATTTTCCTTGCTTATGCTGCACATAAAGGATTCACTGTCTATCAAATGGACGTAAAGACAACATTTCTTAGCGGTCCTTTGAAGGAAGAAGTCTATGTCATGCAGCCGGAAGGATTCATCAATCCTCATTATCCTGACAAGGTGTATCGTCTCCACAAAGCACTTTATGGACTCAAGCAAGCTCCAAGGGCGTGGTACGACGAACTCTCGAAATTTCTGGTATCCAAAGGTTTCTCAAAAGGTTCCATTGATCTAACTCTGTTCACTTGTAAATATGGGGATGAAATTTTGCTTGTGCAGATTTATGTTGATGACATTATTTTCAGGTCGACAAACCCAAAACTTTTAAAATGGTTTGAAAAAGTAATGCACATCCAATTTGAAATGTCTATGATGGGGAACTAAAATTCTTTCTAGTAATTCAAGTTCACCAATCCCCAAGTGGTATCTTTATAAACCAAGCTAAGTATTGTCAAGAGATAATCAAAAAGCATGGTATGACTTCATGTGACCCCGTTGGGACACCATTATCAACCACATCGCTAGATGCTGACTTGGAGGGAAATGCCATAAATCAAATGAGATATCGTTCCATGATCGCCTCCCTCATGTACTTGACAACAAGCAGACCTGATATTTCACATGCTAGGTGTTATTGTGCACGATATCAAGAACGACCCACTGAAAAGCACCTCAAGGAGGTTAAACGGATCTTTCGGTACCTCAAGAATACCATTCATTTGGGACTCTGGTATCCGAGGGAAACCGGTTTCTTTCTAACGGCCTGTTCAGATTCTGATCATGCAGGGTGTCTTGATACACGAAAAAGTACTTCTGGTGGTGCACAATTTCTAGCTCAAGATATGCTTGTGGGATGGTCTTCCAAGAAGCAGGATTGCACGTCACTTTCCTCAGCTGAAAATGGAGTATGTGTCTCTATCTGCGTGTTGTGCTCAAGTTCTATGGATGAGAACACAACTCACGGATTATGGCTTCCGCTTTAATAAAGTACCTATGTACTGCGACTCAAAGTCGGCCATAGCCATCTCCTGCAATCCGGTACAACATTCCCGCACAAAGCACATTGATGTCAGATACCACTTCATAAAGGAACAAGTTGAAAGAGGTATCGTTGAACTATAGTTTGTTGGAACGGATTACCAATTATCCGACTTGTTTACGAAAGCTCTGTTGAAAGATAGGTTTGAGTACCTCGTTAGGCAAATTGGTATGAGATGTTTGACTCCAGTAGACCTGGAGATTCTGGCAAAGGTGCCTGCTTGATTTATCTATCAAACATCTACTTGTAAATATCTTTGAAAAAGCAAAATACAAAAACATAAAACATATAAAAACAAAATACAAAATTAAAAATCTTTCAAAATCCAAAAATATTCTTCTCGATATGTCTTTCATTATCGATAATATGGACGTACCTAGAAATGTCACTCAATAACGACACGGGTGTGTACATAAAGCTCGAATGAAAGTTGTAAATATTTTTCAAAACATGTCATTTCTTATTTTAATAAAGGAAAATGTCTATTTTGGACAATTTTTCCAAGAACGGGTAGAGCAATCTATCTTGAGTTGAGCAAGTCACAAAACATTCAACGTTTTGCGCTCAACACAATCACTTGTAATCACTTTCAGATTGCAACCCGGTTCTATATTTACGGGGGAGTGTACGCTTTAGTGCCCTTACCCTCAGCAAAAGAAGAGAAATCTTCTTACACTTGAGTGGATTTGTCAAGACATTCAAAGTCTATGAACTCAAGTTTATGCTTTAGAAAAACCTCTTCGTCAAAAAGAAATAAGATTTTTCAAAAAGCGTTGAACGTAATTTTTTCAAGAATTTTTCAATGATTATTCAAAATCTTTCAAAAGTTTTGTGTTCAACAACTCCCATCCTCAGAAAAGCGAAATGTGGATAACATCCTTACAATGACAATTCAATTGGATCAATTTTTGAGGGGGAGCATTACAACTTCATGCAAAGATTGACCCATCTTTCTCCTGGAGATTTTCAAGACTATTTTTCAAAATATATTTTAATCAAATTTGGTGTCTCTAATATCAAAAGATTTTATATATTAGAGATAGGGGAGAAAATGTGATTAAAATGTGATCTTATATAAGACTCAAGCACTTTAACTCTTACCTACATGTGCAAAACACTTTCGATTATCGATGCACATGTGAAGGGGGAGCATTTTTGAAACGACAAAACTATCAAGGTGTTAAATGTTTTTCGAACACTTTGTTAGACTTTTAAAGTGGTTTTTATGCTTACAATCAAATACCCACAACATCTTTAATCCATGACGTTATTGGTGTCGAAAGGGTGGTTAGGTTTAAGTCCTATGATCCAACCAGAACCGGAGGGATCTTTCCAGGGACAATCCAATAGATTATTAGAAGTCCTTAGGAAAGATGGAGTAGAATGTGAACGTAGCTGAATGCCGACTAAGTACTGATGCTAGCACTGGAACAATCACAACAAGGTGCTAGTAATGATGTCTTGGTAAGCATTGAATGGGTTGAAGAATGAAAAAGAAATGTAAGGATAACGGGTGTAAAGAAATTAGCCCTCCATACAACTTAAGCAGAACCGGGTCAACACATCATGAAGACAAACTCATCATGGACCCAGTGATGTAATGCACAACCCTTTCCTAGCTACTCAGGCTCTTCTCAAAAGAAGTTTGTTTTATTGTCACGGAGAACAACATGACTTCTATTGACTTTCTCACTCCGAGATAGTTGATATTGAATAGGTGGCATCTGCTCCAGCCTCCGACTACTAAAAGTGCACAAATCGAGTCTAGAGCCCAAAGATCAATCAAATCTCGTTAGGACACATAGATGACGAACAAGAGAGTCCTATGCTATATCCTTGCGATATTGCTAGAACACTCAGAGTGATACTACTTAGTATTCACAATGATGAGTGGAAATCCTTCCAGTGTTAACATCAAACAGCACTGCGGTAGGTCATATGTAAGATTCTTTATGAACTGAACATGAGTAAAACTGAAAAGAAATACTGGTTTGATTCTGAATTGATTCAAACTCGTTTCAGGTTTCTATGCAATATCTTTATGGTCTTGCCAGAACATTCAGAGTGATATTCATTAATATTCACAGTGACGAATGGGAATCCTTCTAGCGTCAACCTCAAACAGCGCTACGGTAGGTGACTTGTGAGATTCTTATGAATCAAGCTTGTGTCAACTGGAAAGCAACAATGGTAAGATTCTTTTTGAATCACACTTGTTCCAGGAATTTGAATTGACGACTTTAATCAAGCGGATATCTATCCAATTGATTCACTCTTTATGTTCGTAGTCTTGCTTTGAGACGGTCGAGTAAAGAGAATGGCTAGTACAACCGCGAAACCCTGTCAAGGAGATTCTTAATTGAATCTACCTAATCACAGGTACGATATTTAATATCGTATAACGGTCTTCACCGACCGGAGGTAAAACGCTACCGATTTAAGACGAATGTCAAAGCCATTCAGTCCGTGTCTATGTTTTGTCTCGAGAAGGTGGCGTCACGGTGTACTCAGCAAAGTCAAAGATTCAAAATCACACACTCATGCCTAAAGACATATTCAACAATTAATAGTGTGAGCATGTGGATGAAGACACAAGATCACAAGATGGCAAAGACAAGTCAAGGATGATTTGAAGATCTCAAGATCAAAAGACAAAGTCAAAGACAACGACAAAGGCTCAAAGATCACATCATGAAGGAAAAAGACTACCATTACACGTTCAAGACTCATTTATGGCGAGATTAGTAATCTATACAAATATCCAAATGACAAAGGGCAATGACCTCTCATAAAGGGTAATGACCTCTCATTGGGGGAGATTGTTAGCCTCAAAATATTGAGTCAAACAAGAATGCTCGGTCATATGTTTATTATGTATCGTATATTAGAACGTTGTAATAGGTAGTAGGTTAGTCGTGTATTACGGGCTTAACTTTAAGCTAAGGTTCATTCATAAGTAACCAAAGCCCAAAAGGAAAGCCCGACCCATAATCATATAGCCCATTATGCCACATGTAGGCAAAGGCTATAAATACCCTTCCTAGCATGTTAGGAAGGGTGTTGGTTGATTCATTTTCTCTTAATCTAACATTCCCATTGTTTCACACACTTCTCTCTACTTTCTCTCACTACTTTCTCTCTCTAGAAATCTTCCATCTTTTATCTAGATTTCTTTCTTCTTTATTCGTGTAGAATCATCATAGTTTTATGGGACAACATGTATTTTTATACCCTTTTAGGAAAAAAGAATATAAAGCGGGCAAGTATTAAGCGTTACGATTTAGGAAAACCGTAAAACCGAATAAGTGCGACTTCGTTCTCGAAGGAGGTGTGTGATGTGTGCCAATAATATAAAATCAAATGTTTGGATTAGTGACTTTTTTGGTTGTGGGAAGAAAGAAAAGAATATGACGAGTTATGCTACGATTAAATTACGACGTAGAACGTAAAACGTAAACGTAATGACGTAAATCGTGATGAAATTAAAATTTTACACTAAAAACAATTTAAAAATTAAAACTAAGTCTAAAATAATATAAATAAGAATAAAAATTCAATAAATAAATTTTAAAACCTTTTATTAATTAAATATTCAATTTTAAATACTAATTAAAACCCTAAAATTAAATATAATTAACATAAAGTCCAAAATTATATGTTATCAAACTAAATTCTTACCTATATTAATTAATAACTAAAAAGTATTTTTACTAAATTTTTAAAACTACTTTTCTATTTTCAAAAGGCTAAAAACAATATTTAAATGAAAATAATCATAAAAAATAATAAAATAATGAGAAAAATAAAATTTCTTTATCAATAATCCGAAATTACTTATCTAGACATGAGAAAAATGAAAGAGTTGGAAAAAAGTAATTTTAAGCCTAATAGGACAAAAATAGTTTATTAAAAAACTAATTTAATCTTAAAATAATTATAAAAAATAATCAAATAAAGGGAAAAATGAAATTCTTTTCTTAAAAATCTTAAAATAACTTACTTAAACTAAGAAAATTGGAAAAACATAAAATCACTACTTTTTTTCACTAAAGACAAAAACATAATATTTAAAAACTATTTAAAACTTAAATTAATGCTAAAAATAACAAATTAATCAGAAAAATAAAACTAACTTTTTTTAAAAATCTTAAAATAAAGAAACAAACATGGGAAAATTAAAAAATCTTAAAAACACTAACTTTTGGCCACTAAAAACAAAAAACAACGAATTTCTGATAGTGACACCTGGTGGGATTTGTCCTTTAGCTTGTCAGTAGGAACAAAAGAACTATCATTGGGAACTAGCTTCCCACTGCTCAATCACAGAAACACGTTTTTGCTAGATTTAAGCTTGTCTCTTGTAATTTTTTTGAACAAAGGGAACCCCTACAACCAGTTTGGTTGTGGGGAGTCACAGCAACACAAAAAACACAAGGTCCAACACAAAAATCAATGTTGCAAAACAAGGTCTACAAGGCCGATTAATCGCCGATTAATCACTACAAGGCACTCTACCTTGCCGATTAATGAAAAGGCGATTAATGATGGTCAACTGTGGTCAACGATGGTCAAGGGATGTAAAACTTGCCGAAAACTTGCATTTTATGTCGAAAATACCGAAAACCCACTATAAACATGTATTTATCACTCATATTAACTATTTATATGTATGATAAGTTGTATTTTAAGAAGATACTGCCAAAAATAGCTAAAAATCGTTAGAAATCCCCAAAACTTACTGAAAATACCAAAATTTTGCTAAAAATTCTAATCCGATTAATCACCGATTAATCCCGCCTAGAACGATTACAAGCTACAAGGTGGTCAACCGGCCGGCTAGCAATTCGCGATTTTTGTAACACTGCCAAAAATCACAACAAATCAAGCTAAATAAAGTTACTAATATGAAAATGATGGGTCTGGCAGGTATAGCTGATGCGGTTGACACTTTGGTGAGTTTTAGACTATCCTACCAAGCAACGTAGGCAACCAATCTCCTAACCAATTTTATCTACACCTATGTGGTCCTTACTCCTAAGTGTTGACCAAGTTATAGGCCTCAAAACCTAGTATCAAACTCACAACAATCTAAGCCCTAAAGTGACATATTTTAAGCAAATATTTATAAGAACTCGTACTTTTCTGGTATTAAATTATTCTTTTATTCGTACTTCTCGATTTTACAATGTGTTACTTGTTCCTCTTTACTTTTTCATACGTAAATCCCGAGATCTCGATAATTTAATTAAATTATATTTTAATTATTTTTCTAATCATTGATAATATTTTATTCGGAATTATAAAAAAAATTTATTTTTATTTTTCCATATTTATTTACTGTAGTAACCTGAAATTTAAAATCAACATTTAGACCGAGTTCTAATAATATTATTAATATCTGGGCCAATATTTATTACCCAAATTTTATTTGTCAGGATCATTTTACTAATAATATTCAATTTTCGGTTAACTGACAAGTTTATTGCTTTAACATATCGAATACGTGTCAATTATTATTTATTGAAAAAGTTTATGTTCATCATCGACTGTAAATATTCTCATCATGACATATAAATATTTTCTATTGTCGTCATTATAATTTCTTGTTTTACGAGCATTCTTCGTAAATTATGTTAAGCCTTTAGGCGTCATTCGTTTATATGACGCGTTAATAATAATTAAATTATAAGTCCTCATTTATTTATTGAAATATCAATGTTCTCTAAATGTCATCATTTTAATTTCATATTGAGCGTTTATTTTTCGTGCTCTACGCGTTATTTTTAAATCGCGTAATTAAAAAATATCGGACTTTAATAATACCCGCTTTACAAACTGTGAGCCAAATTGAGTATATAGTATCCATTCTAATTATATTTTTATGTTAGAAACGTATAGCATTTGAAGACATCACAATTCATTCTTTAATGCACACGTAACTATAACAAAAATAAACCACGTATCTTTCTTGTGATATTAAACTGAAAATGTATATTGATACAATGTTTTGCTTGGGTTCTAATTTCTCTGAATCCTCTCGAATTGATCTCGGTCTTAAGTGGAATGATTGTTCTTGGTTACTAAATAAAAGGGTTTGGTTTTTCTAATCTACTAAAAAGTGTAAATGACAATTTAGATCAAAGATAGTTACTTTAATGACAATTTAACAAAGACTTGAATTAAAATTGAAATTAAGATTAAAATTAAACTTAAAGTTAAAGTTGAAGTATGAAAAGTAAAGAACAGATAAACAGTAAAACAGAAACACTAACAAGAAATTGATTCGGAAGTTTTAACCTTCATTCGGAAGTTTTGACAAAGAGATTGATTCAGAACTTAAGTACTCATCCGGAACTTTGCCTTCATTCGGAAGTTGTAGACTCATTCGGAAGTTTCTGATTCGGAAGTTTTACACTCATCCGGAACTTACTGATTCGGAAGTTTTGGACTTCCGAATGAAGCCCCTTGATTCGGAACTTACTGATTCGGAAGTGATTGGTTCGGAAGTTTGAAAATTGGTTCGGAACTTTTCAAAGTTCCGATTCGGAAGAAATCGGTTCGGAAGTATTTAAGGAAACTGGTTCGGAACTTTTAATAGACAAACTGATTCGGAACTTTTGCTTCGTTCGGAAGTTTAAGCTTCATTCGGAACTTTTGCTTGATTCGGAAGTTCAAGCTTCATTCGGAACTTTTTATTAGGTTCGGAAGTCTGGAAACCCAGAACAGAAAGAACACCCGAAGAACAAGGAAAAACGATTTAATCCAAAAATCACCAAATTTTTAACCAAAAACTTAAATAAAACTAAACATAAAGCATCTATTAACCATAAGCTACAAATCCCATCAACAAAAACACAAATCCCAACAACTTTTGAAGATCAAATCAAGAAAATGAAAACTTAAGAACTTGAAGATAAAGATGAAGATGAACAAGATTAAATGGAAAGATTAAACAAGACTTTGTATTGAATGATTAATGTTTTAACAAGATCAAAAAAGAATTAAAATAACAAGATTTGAAAAACAAAGATTAAAATCACCAATCACCCTAGTGGTGATGGTGATGAAACGAACTAAAGAGAAAAAGGTGGGGAGGAGAGAAAACTCCAGACTAACTAAAAAACTAACTCCTGGATGTGTGTGAAGGGGCTCCTTTTATAGGCTTGTCCTTTTGTTGGTGAGTGGGCTTTTTCCCGTTCTTCTTGTCTTTTCATCTTTTCAGAAAAGTTTCCGTTTTCGATTCTGATTCGGGATTTGTTGTTGATTAATTTTAACTCGTCTTTTAATTTCTTCGTTTAATAGACTTGAGTTTCTTCGACTTGTGTAAATCTTCCATCTTTGGTCCTTTTCTTCGATAAATCTTCGAATAGGCCCAGTGACTTCAAATCTTTTGCATCTCTTGGACAATAGACTTTATCTTGAGTCTTTTTCTTCAGTAAAACCCGTGCAATCCCATGTTTTCTTCAATATTCATCCGGTTGACTCTGAAAACACAATAAACACAAAAACCACGCATAATTCCAAACAAATGATATTAAATACGTGTTTTGGTCTTGTTTTAGCCAGACTTAAGTGGTAAAAGGATGGGTGTTTACACACCTATCAAATCCCCTACACTTAACCATTGCCATGCCTTCATGCAATGCTTAGTGATAAAGCAATTTTACATTTTTCTCATAATCAATCAACCTTGGCCTTATTTAAATTCTACTAAACAAAAATTAAAGAAATAAAACTTCAAAGGTAACAAAGAGATAGAAAACCATTTTCACTTGAAAATAGCTACATGGAAATAACTTGCAAAGAAATCGATGACTTACATTAGGGCTTTGGTGCTGCGAAGATTTATCACCCTCAAGTTTCACGTTCCCCAAACTAAGCTTAAAAACGAGATCATTGTTATTATAAGTTAGCAATTCAAACACTTACACACATGGCTTAATTAAATGCTTAAACTCCCTTATTCCTAGGTGTATCTCTTATATTTTATTTTTGTCTTAGAATGATCATGAAGATGCATTTTTGGACTTATTTCGATAGTTTATTCGGGCTGAAAGCAAAGTAGGACGATTTGATCAATAGTTAGCTAAAGGACAAAATCTCTTAAAACTGCTTCTTGGGATATCAAAAAGTTCATATCTTGGCATAACTTGGTTCACGATTTGAGACCTTTCTCGGGCCGATATTTGGCATGTACTTCATACTTCATATCTTCGAGAGACGTTCTTGAGATAATGGTCTTCTCATCATAATAGAGTTTCTTCACTTGGAGACTTTTGAGGGGTACTCCAACTTTGTTGACCACGACTTCATGATTATTTCTTCAATCTCTAATTGGGATTTTGAGATACAACGATCCGCCTCCTTTTCGGACTTGGATCTATTTATCCTCATACCTTGTTAGGGTCTTTTCGGATAGACTTCTCCATGATCTTTATGGGAGTTGATTGCTTTTCGTCGTGAGTCTTGATCCTTCATATTGACTTTGGAAATAATGCTTTTCACATCACCTTGGATCTTTAGCAATAAAATGGAATCCTCATGCCTTGTTAGGGCCTTTTCGACTCGCCAATCTTCGCGCCCCGCTTCATAAGTTATGCCTTGGCTATGAACTCTTATCATTACCGAGCAACTTTTAAACGATCTTGGGCTAGAAGCTAAGTAACTTTTCAAATCGTACGACCTTACTTATTGCAGATAAATTATTAGCAAGTGATGGGAGAATAGGCAAATAATTACACCAAGTGAGCTTGTGCAAGAATACCGACTTATAATTGACTCTATCATTTCTCGTCCTCCACAATTTAAAATCTCAAGTAATGAGACTCGTGGACACTTAGCCTAATAAACCAATTAAGGTCTACATGGTTAAGGATACTAGCTAGAATAAAATTGGATAAGTCTATTCGGGTTGAGTCAAAATAAACGCAACAGGCCTAATATGTCAAAGACTTCTAAACTAGCTACACCACTTTATTAAAATTTGACTTTATTGCGGGATATATACATATGAAAGCAACGATAAGAATTTAAAAATTACGTCTAAATGGCCAAAGTTAATAAAAAATTTGAAAAATGTTGAAAAATATGATTTTCCGGTTAATTGAAGGCATTTTCATGGAAAAGTCCACTTAAAACTTCGATAGAAGTCCCCCCTACACTTAAGATAAACATTGTCCTCAATGTTTAAGCATGTGGGAAAAGTTTCCCCTACACTTATGACATTGTTCACGTTGGTTAACTCAAGCTAAGGAAGAGACGACTAACGTGATCAATTTCAAATGTGAGTATGAAGAAAATTGAATCACGATAGTTGAGAGATAGAACCGGATTTCGGATAACACGGGAGCACGGTTCTTCACAAATTCCAAGAGTGCGCTTATCCCTGTAATCACACCACACAAAGACAAACACGTATAGAAGTCCCCCCTACACTTAGGGGATTAAAACATAAAAGGATAGATACTCGGGCTGCCTCCCGAGGAGCGCTTGTTTTTGATAACCGAGTCACGAGCCTGACTCGACCCAAAATTAGTTCACGGGGAACGTGGTGAGGGATGGAATCACCTCCTGAGAGGTGTCCTCACCAAAGTACAACTTCACTCGTTGGCCATTCACCTTAAAATTTGGTCCATTAGGTTGAGCGAGCTCGAGAGTACCATATGGAAAAATTTGGGCAATGGTGAATGGGCCGGACCAACGAGATTTGAGCTTTCCCGAGAAGATTTTCAACCGAGAGTTAAAAAGTAAGACTTTGTCTCCAACATGGAACTCTCGGTTTTTGATCTTAGAGTCGTGAATGAGCTTAGTTCTTTCTTTATAGATCAAAGAATTTTCATAAGCCTCATTCCGAAGTTCATTGAGCTCATTGAGTTGGATCTTGCGTAGGTCACCGGCTTTGTTTATATCAAAATTAGCCCACTTCAAGGCCCAGTAAGCCTTGTGCTCCAACTCAATGGGGAGGTGGCACGCTTTCCCGTACACAAGACGATAAGGCGTACAGCCGATTGGGGTCTTGTAAGCAGTACGGAAAGCCCACAAAGCATCATCAAGTTTATCAGCCCATGAGGCACGATGCTCTCCCACGGTTCTTTCAAGAATTCGCTTCAGTCCTCGGTTGGATATTTCAGCCTGGCCATTAGTTTGTGGGTGGTAGGCTGTGGAAAGACGATGGTTTACACCGTACTTAGCCATGACTCGAGCAAATTGGTCATTGCAGAAATGAGTCCCACGATCACTAATAATGGCACGAGGCACACCGAATCTAGCGAAAAGAGCTTTCAAAAAGTTACAAACCACCCTTGCGTCATTAGTAGGTAAAGCTTTGGCTTCAACCCATTTGGAGACGTAGTCAACGGCTACAAGGATGTATTTGTTTCCTTTAGAAGAAGGGAATGGCCCCATAAAGTCAATACCCCAAACATCAAAGATTTCACACTCTTGAATGAAATTCTGAGGCATCTCGTCTTTATGTGTGATTTTGCCTTGTTTTTGGCAAACATCACATCTTTTAACCATATCGTGAGCGTCACGATATATGGAGGGCCAATAAAATCCCGAATCAAACACTTTTTTAGCGGTGTAGTTGGGACCAAAGTGACCACCTGTGGGTCCTTTGTGGCAAGCATCAAGGATTTCAGACGCTGCCGGTCCATCAACACATCGACGAATAATCAGGTCGGCACATTGTTTGAATAGGTAAGGGTCGTCCCAAAAGTAAGTCTTGATGTCGGTGAAGAACTTCTTCTTTTGTTGGGACGTCAACCCTTCCTTGAGAATTCCACCCGCCAAGTAGTTTGCAAAGTCCGCAAACCACGGGGTTTCATTCGGCTTCGAGTTTATAGACATTAAGGTCTCCAAGGGAAAAGAATCATTGATTTCTTTAGTCGGATGATCCCCTTGGTAAGGATCCTCAAGTCTGCTAAGATGGTCCGCGGCTAGGTTTTCAGCTCCTTTTTTATCGCGAATTTCGATTTTAAATTCCTGGAGCAGCAAAACCCAGCGAAGAAGTCTTGGTTTGGAATCTTGCTTTGTCAACAAGTACTTCAGCGTGGAATGATCGGTATACACAATGGTGGTAGAAAGGACAAGATAGGGGCGGAATTTTTCAAAAGCATAGACAACAACTAAAAGCTCTTTTTCGGTTGTCGTATAATGCAATTGTGCCCCTGTCATTGTCTTGCTAGCGTAATGGATCGGTTGGAAGTGTTTGTTCACTCTTTGTCTAAGAACCGCTCCAATAGCAAAATCGCTAGCATCGCACATCATCTCGAAAGGCAGCTCCCAATTAGGGGTAACCAAGACAGGTGCCTTAGTGAGCTTATCCTTAAGCGAGTTGAAGGCTTCAAGACACTCTTTGGAGAAGATAAAAGGAGTATCTTTTTCCAAGAGGTGGGTCATCGGGCGAGCGATTTGAGAAAAATCTTTAATGAATCGACGGTAGAAGCCCGCATGACCCAGGAAACTTCTCACACCCTTCACGGTTGAAGGTGGAGGCAACTTTGCGATTACATCGACTTTAGCACGGTCAACTTCAAGACCGGCTTTCGAGATCTTATGTCCAAGCACGATGCCTTCTTTTACCATAAAATGGCATTTTTCCCAATTCAGAACTAGGCGAGTGTCTTCGCACCGCTTGAGCATACGTTCCAAATTGGCAAGGCAAGAAGAGAAAGAATCCCCGAAGACCGAGAAATCATCCATGAAGACTTCCATGGTTTGTCAACCATGTCATGGAAGATAGCTAACATGCACCTTTGGAAAGTCCCGGGCGCATTACATAAGCCAAAAGGCATTCTTTTGTAAGCAAATGTGCCATAAGGACAAGTGAATGTAGTTTTCTCTTGATCTTGGGGGTCGATGGGTATTTGGAAATAACCCGAGAAACCATCAAGAAAGCAGTAATATTCATTTCCTGCTAATCGTTCAAGCATTTGGTCCATAAAAGGTAGAGGGAAATGATCCTTTCTCGTGGCATCATTGAGTTTGCGGTAGTCTATACAGACTCTCCACCCAATAAAGAGACGAGTGGGAATCAACTCGTTGTGTTCATTGGGAACAACAGTTATTCCGCCCTTCTTGGGCACACAATGGATTGGACTAACCCATGGTGAATCCGAAATAGGGTAAATCATACCCGCATCAAGAAGTTTGATAACCTCTGTTTTGATGACTTCATGGATTTTTGGATTCACCCTTCGTTGGCTTTGAATTGTGGGCTTAAAGTCGTCCTCCATGAGAATTTTGTGTGTGCAGAAGTGAGGATCAATTCCACGAATATCCGAAATCTTCCAAGCAATAGCCCTCTTATGATCTTTCAATACAGCGACAAGTCGGGCTTTCTCTTCATCCTTCAAATCCTTAGAAATGATGACTGGCGACTTCTTCTCTTCTTCGAGGAATACATACTCAAGATGGGGCGGCAACTCCTTAAGTTCCAAATCCGGAGGATTTTCGACGGGAGGCGTATTCGAAGTCGGAGTATCGATAGCAATGACAGTGGGAGATGGAGGGGAAGGATTGTCTTCTTTGAGGAGGTTAGCAATAAAGCTGAGATCTTCATCCCAATTGGTAGAAGAATCGTCATTGTGTAAATTCACATCTCCCAGGGTGGCTTCCAAATCTTTCCAAAGGAAATCACTTTCTCCAAATAGAGATAGTGATGAGTCGATAGAGGAAACGGTCTCAACATGGGGAAGAGAGGTAGGAATATTTTTACAAGCATATTTGAAATGTTCTTCACAAGCCTCATCAAGAACGTCAATATAATTAACACTCTCGTAAGAATAAGGTTGTTTAGAAAGCTTTCTCATGTTGAAGACTACTTTATCGTCACCCACTCTCATGATAAGCTCACCAGCTTCAACATCGATGAGAGTGCGACCGGTCCTCAAGAATGGACGACCAACAATGAGTGGCACACGGGGGTCCATCTCGTAGTCGACGACAACAAAATCAGCAGGGAAGGTGAATTTGTCGACTCCTACAATGACGTCTTCGGCTATCCTCACTGGATAAGCAACCGTACGGTTAGCTAATTCCAAAGTCATTTTGGTGGGGACTAGCTCTGGGAGAGATAATTGCTTCCAAACACTTAGAGGCATGAGATTAATACTGGCACCTAGATCGGCTAGGGCCATGCAATTCTCTACTCCCGGAAAATTGCAAGGGATAAGAAAACGACCCGGATCACCAAGCTTGGTTGGCAATTTCCTTAAGAGTACTGCAGAGCAGTTCTCATTAAGTTGGGTGTTGGCAATATCGAGGAGCTTTTCCTTGTCGCTCAGAAGATCTTTAAACATTTTTGCATACTTGGGCATGTGAGCGAGAGCCTCAGCGAAGGAGATATTGAAATTCAGTTTTTTGAACATTTTTAGGAAGTTCGAAACTTGAATATCATCCTTGCTCTTTTGCTTCTCTTTCCTCAACCTAGATGGATAAGGTATATTGGAAGAAGAGGAAGGCTTTAGGGGAATAGGATCACTCACAAGCACGGGTGGAGGAGGGGTAGAAGGAAGAGGTGGAGAAATTGGGGAAGGAGAAGGGGGAGGAATAGGAGCAGGCGACTCGTTCTCCTTAGTCACAACCACCCTTGGAGGTATAGGAAGCTCGGGTTCCTTGGTACCTTTGCCACTTCGAGTAGTGATTGCTTTCATCTCCCCTCTTGGGTTCGCAACGGTGTTACTCGGAAGAGTACCCGAAGAAGAGGGTTGATTACCATTGAAGAAACTAGCCATCATGTTCCTCAGATCATTAGTTTGGCTATCCAACGTGTTTCTCATGTCAGCTCGCAAATCGTTTCCTTGCTTGACCAAGTCTGCTTTCAAATTGCGCACTTCCTCTTGGAGATTTCCAACTATCACATCATTGGTTCTCATGTAGGTTGCAACCTCTTGGTGTAATGCAGTGGTGGTTTGGTTAGGAGGAGCATTGTATGCAGGTGGTTGGTAAGCAGGTTGTTGGTAGACTTGATTGTTACGTTGAGGTGGTTGTTGTTGCTTGTGAGGTGGGATGTATGGTTGTCGAGGTTGTTGTTGTTGTTGAGGAGGGCGGTTAAGGTTTTGTTGTTGGTTTGGGTTGTTTGGGGGAAAACCAGGTGGTGAAAGATAGTTGTTGGATCGATAGCTAAGCAAGTTACGGTCACCTTGAGGTCTGGCTTGATAAGCAGGTTGAGGATAGGTGCCATATGCCGCATTCACATTCTCAGCAGGGTAATCTTGGGTGGCGGTACAAGTCGTGTAAGAGTGAGGACCACTGCATATCTCACAAGGTTGGCTGACAGCGTTCACTTGAGCGTTTTTGGCGTTGTTGTTGTTGCTGACGGTGTGGGTGACAAGCGATTCAAGAAGCGTGGTGATTTTGTCAAGTCGCTTGTCGTTGTCATTAGTGCTAGCACTAGCGACATTGGTCCGAACACACTTGGTTTGCACACGAGATTTGTTCTCGATGATATCCCAAGCAGCATTGGAAGTCTTAGCCAATAGATTACCGCCCGAGGCACTGTTCAGTGAATCTTGATCACTCATGCTTAAACCATTGTAAAAAGTATTAATTTGATGTACTTTGGTAAAACCATGTTGTGGGCATTTTCTTAAAAGATCTTTAAAGCGATCCCAAGATTCACTGAATGACTCATCGTACTTTTGTTCAAAATTTATGATCTCATTCCGCAAAGCGGTAGTACGAGAGGGTGGAAAAAAGTAGTTGATAAACTTTGTTTCCAAATCCGTCCACGAGAGAATACTCTGTGGCGGTTCCTTAGCAAGCCAATGCCGGGCTTGTCCCTCTAAAGAAAAGGGAAAAAGTTGTAACCTTATAACCTCTTGTGGAACGCCATTGAACTTGACCGTGTTGGTGAGTTGCAAGAATCTCTTGATGTGGTCGTGTGGATCATCAATGGTTCGTCCCAAGAATGGTTGAGCGGAGACCATCTGGATAAAGCCTGATTTTAGCTCGAAATTGTTGGCGGCAATTGGTGGTATAACAATTGGATCCGTGTTGCCATCGACATGAGCTTGCAGCAATTCAATCATCGGGCGATTATCCGGAAGGGGCTCATTGTTGTTGTTATTATTCATGTTGTTGTTGTTATTGTTGTTTGGAGGTGGTACACCGGCCATGTCTAAGTGATCGAGAGGCTCGGGCTCTTGATATGACGTGGATCGAGTGCGCATACACCTGCAAAAGAACGAACAAAGAAAAGCAAAGCACAAATATTTTTGTTTTTTATGGTTTTTTTTATTTTTTTTGTATTTTTGAAAATTTTATATTTTTTAGGATTTTTTGAAAATTTTTGATGAAAAAGTAACGTTCACAGGGAACGGATCCCAAAATCCAAGTTCTCACAAAAAACTTTTGATCTTAACGAGAAGAGCCGGCAGCGACGCCATTTGATACAATGTTTTGCTTGGGTTCTAATTTCTCTGAATCCTCTCGAATTGATCTCGGTCTTAAGTGGAATGATTGTTCTTGGTTACTAAATAAAAGGTTTGGTTTTTCTAATCTACTAAAAAGTGTAAATGACAATTTAGATCAAAGATAGTTACTTTAATGACAATTTAACAAAGACTTGAATTAAAATTGAAATTAAGATTAAAATTAAACTTAAAGTTAAAGTTGAAGTATGAAATGTAAAGAACAGATAAACAGTAAAACAGAAACACTAACAAGAAATTGATTCGGAAGTTTTAACCTTCATTCGGAAGTTTTGACAAAGAGATTGATTCGGAACTTAAGTACTCATCCGGAACTTTGCCTTCATTCGGAAGTTGTAGACTCATTCGGAAGTTTCTGATTCGGAAGTTTTACACTCATCCGGAACTTACTGATTCGGAAGTTTTGGACTTCCGAATGAAGCCCCTTGATTCGGAACTTACTGATTCGGAAGTGATTGGTTCGAAAGTCTGAAAATTGGTTCGGAACTTTTCAAAGTTCCGATTCGGAAGAAATCGGTTCGGAAGTATTTAAGGAAACTGGTTCGGAACTTTTAATAGACAAACTGATTCGGAACTTTTGCTTCGTTCGGAAGTTTAAGCTTCACTCGGAACTTTTGCTTGATTCGGAAGTTCAAGCTTCATTCAGAACTTTTAATTTGGTTCGGAAGTCTGGAAACCCAGAACAGAAAGAACACCCGAAGAACAAGGAAAAACGATTTAATCCAAAAATCACCAAATTTTTAACCAAAAACTTAAATAAAACTAAACACAAAGAATCTATTAACCATAAGCTACAAATCCCATCAACAAAAACACAAATCCCAACAACTTTTGAAGATCAAATCAAGAAAATGAAAACTTAAGAACTTGAAGATAAAGATGAAGATGAACAAGATTAAATGGAAAGATTAAACAAGACTTTGTATTGAATGATTAATGTTTTAACAAGATCAAACAAGAATTAAAATAACAAGATTTGAAAAACAAAGATTAAAATCACCAATCACCCTAGTGGTGATGGTGATGAAACGAACTAAAGAGAAAAAGGTGGGGAGGAGAGAAAACTCCAGACTAACTAAAAAACTAACTCCTGGATGTGTGTGAAGGGGCTCCTTTTATAGGCTTGTCCTTTTGTTGGTGAGTGGGCTTTCTCCCGTTCTTCTTGTCTTTTCGTCTTTTCAGAAAAGTTTCCGTTTTTGATTCTGATTCGGGATTTGTTGTCGATTAATTTTAACTCGTCTTTTAATTTCTTCGTTTAATAGACTTGAGTTTCTTCGACTTGTGTAAATCTTCCATCTTTGGTCCTTTTCTTCGATAAATCTTCGAATAGGCCCAGTGACTTCAAATCTTTTGCATCTCTTGGACAATAGACTTTATCTTGAGTCTTTTTCTTCAGTAAAACCCGTGCAATCCCATGTTTTCTTCAATATTCATCCGGTTGACTCTGAAAACACAATAAACACAAAAACCACGCATAATTCCAAACAAATGATATTAAATACGTGTTTTGGTCTTGTTTTAGCCAGAATTAAGTGGTAAAAGGATGGGTGTTTACACACCTATCATATATCACGACTGATATGGATAAAATATATGTACTCGGTCAACTATATCATTCGGCAATTCATTTTTCGTTACAACTTAGTATGAAGGTTTCTTCTTTATATATATACCAACGACTAGCCATTTTCTATAAATCTCTCAACATCATTCACTAGCCAATCTTTATTTGTTCTAAGTGCTCGGTGTTAAGCTCTAATCATATATATATATTCTCTACAAGATGATCATATCCTAATGTTAAAAGGACATGCGTTGGTGCACATCGACAATTACTTCTTTGCGGTGACAGTTTGGGTTTGTACTCGGGTTAGTGTTTATGCTCGGATTTGGAGTTTCGTTGTGATCATGTCACACACGTTCCATCTTTATGTGAGTAGATACACCTTCTTTTTTCTAGCTTATGTTTTCATGTCACTAGTAGTTGTGCTTGAAGCGTTTTAAATTAGAAAACAAGTTGGTTTAGATGTCGAAAAATATAAGTTTGTTAAGTGTTACGACACGACCTTTTTCGACCCCATTTGACCCTTGAAACGTCATAGCCCCCAATCAGTTAAAACACGAAAGTTGTAGACGGCCATGCCGCCTACACGGCCATACCTTTAGTTCGACCTGAAGGTCATTATCGAGTACTTTAGACGAGGTCGAAACTGACCCGATAGACCTCATAACACTCGACTTTCACGGCCCTTACTTCGGACACGATTTTAACCCATCAAAAGACCTCGATTTATAAATCTTAAAATGAGGGTCTATAGATGACCCGACTGGCTATCTAATAGTACTTTTAGTTTGCTCCGCGAGCTACTAACGAGCCCGCTATTTACTCCATAAAATTGAAGATATCACATTGTTTTGAACTGTCTCTCGTTACCAGTCCGTCTACTTCTCAAAAAGCATATTTTCAAGCTAATGTTTCATGTTTCACAACATGAAACATTCATTAATTTAAATAAAATCAAAACAATTATAAATTTTATTTATTTAATATATTTCTAATAATAATAATAATAAAATATATATAATATATTTAGGATATTTGACCCATTAAACGACCCATCTAAATAAACTGTTCTGACAATGAAATGTCCATTTTTGCTAAATATATTCTGATTAAGTGACTACACTTTATTAAAACGTCAAAACTTCGCAAATGTTAAAAAAGTTATCGATTTATTTAAATAAACCCAAGCACACACTAGGGGACTAAATGCTACATTTATTGTTGTTACGCTTTTATAGTAATACGTACTTTATTTAATTTAGGCTACGGGTTGTTTCGAGCAATTATTTCTCCATGTCTACGTTATACAATTTTTACCGTTGCTACTATTTCAAGGTGAGTTAATAGCCCCTTTTTACTACTTATACATTGTTTCTAAACGCGGGGTGAGATTTTACATGGTGGAACACATTCATTTAAAACTGTATGCTATCCAGAACTTGTATGCTATCCGGAACTTGTATGCTATCCAGATCTTGTATGCTCTCCAGAACTTGTATGCTTTCCAGAATAAATTACCATTATTATTATTGCTTTTAATTTCCATAGCCACTAAGTTTCCCTACCATTTCATGCACCGTTAATTATCTAGTGTTACCTTTTCTAAGCGCGAATGTTGTGGGTGGATCCACCGGGATTGACAATCTCCGTCTCGTATTACTTTGACGCATTATATTCGTTTATACATGAGTGTTTAGGCTGAACACTCGCTAGGGGAACTTACCTTTTGTTAAGCTTCGGTGTCATGAGCTAAATAGCAATAATAATGATTTTGGACTATGGTTGACGTATATAACCATTTTACCTATTACTTGTTTTACAAATGAATGCTTGTGTTCCACAACTTTACTGCTAAACTTTTACAAATTAATGCTTGTGTTTCACAACTTTACTGCTAAACCTATGAATATCACTCAAATTTGTGTTGATGTTTTACATGTTTGATCTCAGGTATTAATACTAAGTTTTGCTTGGATGGGAGCCCGTAGGATATTTTCGCAGCTTGGAGAATTCTGTGTTATATTTTAAACTTTGGTTTTGGTAAAAGCTGTCAGAAGTTTATCCTATAGTATTGGTAACCATATATTACAAAACCATGTTTAAATAATAGATTTTTCCGCTTATAAAACCCTGGGACCTTTGTTTAAAAAACTCTGATGTTGATGATGTAATGTATATGTTTTTATTACGTCAACTTTGTGTCAACAGTAATTCATTGTTTCTTGTACCATGACGTGGAACCCCCTGCTGCCTACGTGTTTCCTTGCCTAATTCTTGGGGTCTCACAGATTGATATCAGAGCGATGGTTATAGGGAACTGAGTCGTTTTTCAAAACTTAGTCTATAACCGAAAGTTCAAATATTTCATGTTTCTCAATGTCAAACACAGAATCTGCCATTATTGTTCGATATCTGCGCGGGTAACTCTCTAATCCTTATTATTTACTTTTAATTATCGTTGTAGTATTTCATTTCTTGATTACATTTTGAAATATTACAATATCCTCATGACGACAATTATTATCTTTTTTTAAATCCTTTGTGCTTAATGAATTATCGTTGAATATCATTGTGATTACATATGTCCTTACTTTATTACTTGAATCCTTGTTCGTGTGAACTTGATCTTGTTACAATAATTTTAAATTCCTATGGCATTACATACTTGTATTCGGAGCGCGTATGCCGCCAAATTTTCATACTTACTTTTCTGAGTACTATTGCTATTTCGTTTATGCGTGATACGTCTTACCTCTTATACTCGTTCATTTTGAAACACCTGTTTTTCTCGACTCATTCTTTTACATGTTGTGTGTATTCTGGTGATACCATTGTTTGGGATTAAATAAGTGTTACTTTCATTGTTAAACTCTTTTAAGATATCTATTTAGATATCCAAATTGCTTTCCGACCATTATGATTGGATGTCTTGAAAAAAATAGCCTATAGACCATTGTGTAGCTCAATGTGTCTCCGAAAAAGACTAAGGCCATCGTACGAGTCACAAAATCTTGAAGGGATTTCTCGGAATCGCGTTGAACGATATCGTGGGTTTTTATAACCATTTGTTGACTTTTTACGTCACCGTTTTACACGACACTCGTATATCGATTGAATATTAATTCATCGACCATTCTACGTTTCGACTTCGAATTACAACGTTCGTTGTACCTTGAAAACACCATCGTCACCTTTTAATTCATCCTCTAATATGTGGCGATTGTTTGGAATACGATTTTACTCCTATAAACTTGTATCCTCCCTTTTCATTAAACCTCCTCGCTCCGGGAATGCAACCCGTTAATGTTCCATTTCTTTCTCGGCATGTTTTGTGCTTTTGGAAAATCACGCCACCAAGAGACCTTTCTGCTTTGCATCTTGAAATCTAAGACACGGATGTCATGTGTCGTTTTTGATTTCTTAGATTATCGTTGGTATTTTGAGGGACCAATTTTATACTATGTTTTCTTTACATGCTTAATGATACAATTTATTCTCTTTTGTCTTATGGAATCCACAAGTCATGTGTGTACATAAATTCCGGGTTGTTATGAAGTTTGATTAAATTTCGAGGTGTGTAGAAAAATATACTTTGTGCAGAAAATTTACAGGTAATTTAACGATGTCGAGAAAATAATTTTATAAGCTTTAGACTTAAAAATATGTTTCTATTTGTTGTGACGGTCGTTTAGGACATAAAATTCGACCCGTAAATCTTAAAAGCGAGTAAGTTACACTCAATTTGAGAACTTATTTCTGCGTATTTCTAAAATATCATTTTGTTGACAGATTTGATGTGAGGGCATTTTCGTTCATTTTTTATCCGTTTCAAGTCTCGAGTAAAACTAGAAAGATGTCTGAAACGTCGTTTTACACCAAATTGCTTTAGACTTCGAGTCTTGACAATTTCATTTAGTGAGTCATTTGGTCTGGTCAAACCCAAAAGTCAAACTCCAAAGTCAAAGCTGATAGAATTTAAAAATATGGATTCCTTTATCTTTTCTTTTATATATGACTTATGCGTCATTCTATATTGTCTTTCTTTGCTTCTATCTTACCACTGATTTGGGTCGAGGTTTGGAGTTCTTGTTTTATTATCTTTCGTTATCATCTAGACACGTGTTTCATGACGATTCCGGCTAAATCTCTTGAAACATTATCAACTTCTAACCATTTCATTGATTGTCTTGAACTACTCTTTATTACTCTCGTGTAACCCACTCTCTATTTTATAAATTTAAACTGACACTGTTTGCGAATCATTTTACAAAATGTTCTACTTGGGCTTTACAAAATACATGAATGTTATTCTATAGAGTTTTTTGATATTACTGTTACGATGTTTTTTCACGAATTACTTACTCTCGAGAACGTTTCGTAAATTATTTTGATTCCTGTTTTACAAATGTTATTTTATATATTATTTTAATATATGACAGGTAATACAGGTTTGACGAAGCTAAGCATCACATTGCTAGTCCTAAATTATGCATGGCCTGATCACCTATGCGTAATTTAGAAGGAGCCATACGAGGCTGAATAGTAGTCACCTTAAAATCTTGTTAAAATTAATTTATGAAAGCTTTTATGCATTATGGAAGTAGTACAAGTTCATGACAAATGCATATGTTTTTTTAATCTTTTCTTGAACGAATTGCATGTCTACGAGTACAATCTATTTTTTTTCTTCTGTACTCAGTGGGCTTTGCTCTACTTGTTACCTCATTTTCTTTCATGATACAATTTTATTTACCGCTCGTCAAGTTACTGACTATTGATATTGTACTTGGAAGTTCTAATGTTTTTGTACTTTCTCCTCGACCAACTTTGTTTGAGTAAATTTTGGTATACCTTAGAAATGTCTCCGGACGAGAATAACGATTCATGACTATACATGAATATCGATATCGTATATTCGTCCTATGTGCGTCAGACTCTATTGCCTCGAAATTCGCCCGTGTAAACCATGTGTTGATTTCGCTCTCTAATTGCCAATATTATTCATTTTACTTGAATCATACACAAGTGACTAATTAAGAATTTTTATTTGATTCGAAAATTGTTATGTGGCTTTTATCTTTCAATCGTGTATCGATTACCGAGAATTAATAAGCCGATGTTGGTGACACCAACTGCACTCAAGGAGTGATGACTTGCTATATTCCTTGTTTCTTATTGTCTTATTGTTAGGGATGGCAACGGGTCGGGTTTGGGTCAGGTTTTAGTGAACCCGCACCCGTACCTGTTTATAATATCCGTACCCGTATCTGCTCCATCACCCGACAGGTACCCGCTTAGTATTACCCATCGGGTTTTCGGATTTTACCCGCGGGTATCGGGTATCCACAATTAAATTTTTGTTGGGTATTATTGTGTGTATAATGTTAAGAAAAACCACTCGAAAACGACCAAAATACCCTAATATATATTTTAAGTGTTTAGAAGATAAAAAAATACTTTCTAATATTATTCATGCGATTTAATATATCGAATAAATCATGGTTTTTATTTTAAAGTTACAAAATCCAAATATAATTGATCACAAACATGTTAATGCACACAAAATATAACTAATATGATCATTCAATTCGTTCAACAATTTTCGTCTACAATTTCACATAAATTTACAACTTATATAAAATAACAACAAAAGCGGGTACGGATTCGGGTAAACGGGTACGGATTCGGATACGGGTAAACGGGGCGGGTATTAGTAGAACCCGTACCCGAACCCGTACCCGCGAAAAAAAGAATATTCTAACCCGAACCCGTATCCAAACCCGCCAACCTGACTCCGAACCCGACCCAACCGGTTCGGGTTTCGGTTTTCCCCATCGGTTTCGGGCGCTTTTTCCATCCCTACTTATTGTCAACGCCTCTATTCTATCATGTTCGTTAAGAATCGATACAAATTTCGTTTTATTCCCTCAAGCCTTGTATTTTTATGATCAAGAAAATACTTAAGCTGAGTTTCAAAGTAATACCAAATCCTAGACAGACAGTTGTGACAACTCTTATTTTAAATGTCTATATGTAATTCATATCTCTCCTTAATTACTTTCGAAAGGTAGATTGTTATGTTTCACAGTTTGCGCGACTTGCGATTCCTTGTCGATTATCAATCTTAACTTGATTTAGCGCAACTTGTCCGTTTAAGAAATTCATGTGTTAATTCTAACTCTTTATATTTCTTCATACTGAATGAATATTATTTCAATTCGAGTTTGAAATAATTTTGTAAAAGAGTTAAAAATCCGAAGCACAGTTGGATTCCAATTGTAAGGTTCGTCGTAGGTGCAGAAATTACATGGGAAGCAATGAATCAGTTCTAAACTATGTATCTCATTTTGTTTTCATTTTCTTCCGTATCCAGTGGAACTCTAAGGGACCAGAGTTCCTTTAGGGGGGTCGACTATAAGAACACGTACTTTTCCGGTATTAAATTATTCTTTTATTCGTACTTCTCGATTTTACAATGTTTTACTTGTTCCTCTTTACTTTTTCATACGTACCTGAGATCTCGAGAATTTTAATTAAATTATATTTTAATTATTTTTCTGATCATTGCTAATATTTTATTCGGAATTATAAAAAAAGTTATTTTTAATTTCCATATTTATTTACTGTAGTAACCTGAAATTTAAAATTAACATTTAGACCGAGTTCTAATAATATTATTAATATCCGGGCCAATATTTATTACCCAAATTTTATTTGTCAAGATCATTTTACTAATAATATTCAATTTTCGGTTAACCGACAAGGTTATTGCTTTAACGTATCGAATACGTGTCAATTATTATTTATTGAAAAAGTTTATGTTCATCATCGACCGTAAATATTCTCATCATGACATAGAAATATTTTCTATTGTCGTCATTTTAATTTCTTATTTTACGAGCATTCTTCGTAAATTATGTTAAGCCTTTAGGCGTCGTTCGTTTATATGACGCGTTAATAATGATTAAATTATAAGTCCTCATTTATTTATTGAAATATCAATGTTCTCTAAATATCGTTATTTTAATTTTATATTGAGCGTTTATTTTTCGTGCTCTACGCGTAATTTTTAAATCGCGTAACTTTAAAAATATTGGACTTTAATAATACCCGCTTTACAAACTGTGAGCCAAATTGAGTATATTGTATCCATTCTAATTATTTTTTATGTTAGAAACGTATAGCATTTGAAGACATCACAATTCATTCTTTAATGCACACGTAACTATAACAAAAATAAACCACGTATCTTTCTTATGATATTAAACTAAAAATGTATATCATGACTGATATGGATCAAATATATGTACTCGGTTAATTATATCATTCGGCAATTCATTTTTCGTTACAACTTAGTATGAAGGTTTCTTCTTTATATGTATACCAACGACTAGCCATTTTCTATAAATCTCACAACACCATTCACTAGCCAATCTGTTCTAAGTGCTCGGTGTTAAGCTCTAATCATATATATATTCTCTACAAGATGATCATATCCTAATGTTAAAAGGACATGCGCTGGTGCACATCGACAATCATTGCTTTGCGGTGATAGTTTGGGTTTGTACTCGTGTTAGTGTTTATGCTCGGATTTGGAGTTTCGTTGTGCTCATGTCACACACGTTCCATCTTTATTTGAGTAGATACACCTTCTCTTTTCTAGCTTACGTTTTCGTGTCACTAGTAGTTGTGCTTGAAGCGTTTTAAATCAGAAAACAAGTTGGTTTAGATGACGAAAAATATAAATTTGTTAAGTGTTACGACACGACCTTTTTCGACCCCATTTTGACCCTTGAAACGTCGTTGCCCCCAATCAGTTAAACAACGAAAGTCGTAGACGGCCATGCCGTCTACACGGCCATACCTTTGGTTCGACCCGAAGGTCATTATCGAGTACTTTAGACAAGGTCGAAACTGACCCGATAGACCTCGTAACACTTGAAACAGTTTCACGGCCCTTACTTCGGACACGATTTTAACCCATCAAAAGACCTCGATTTATAAATCTTAAAATGAGGGTCTATAGATGACCCGACTGGCTATCTAACAGTAATTTTAGTTTGCTCCGCGAGCTACTAACGAGCCCGCTATTTACTCCAGAAAATTGACGATATCACATTGTTTCGAACTGTCTCTCGTTACCAGTCCGTCTACTTCTCAAAAAGCATATTTTCAAGCTAATGTTTCATGTTTCACAACATGAAATACAACGTATTCATTAACTTAAATAAAATCAAAACAATTATAAATTTTATTTATTTAATATATTTCTAATAATAATAATAAAAATAATATATATAATATATTTAGGATATTTGACCCACTAAACGACCCATCTAAATAAACTGTTCCGACAATGAAATGTCCATTTTTGCTAAATATATTCCGATTAAATGCTACACTTTATTAAAACGTTAAACCTTCGCAAATGTTAAAAAAATTATCAATTTATTTAAATAAACCCAAGCACACACTAGGGGACTAAATGCTACATTTATTGTTGTTATGCTTTTATAGTAATACGTACTTTATTTAATTTAGGCTACGGGTTGTTTCGAGCTATTATTTCTCCATGTCTACGTTATACTATTTTAACCGTTGCTACTATTTCAAGGTGAGTTCATAGCCCCTTTTTACTACTTATACATTGTTTCTAAACGCAGGGTGAGATTTTACATGGTGGAACACATTCATTTAAAAATGTATGCTATCCAGAACTTGTATGCTATCTAGAACTTGTATGCTATCCAGATCTTGTATGCTCTCCAGAACTTGTATGCTTTCCAGAACAAATTACCATTATTATTATTGCTTTTAGTTTCCATAGCCACTAAGTTTCCCTACCATTTCATGCACCGTTAATTATCTAGTGTTACCTTTTCTAAGCGCGAATGTTGTGGGTGGATCCATCGGGATTGACATTCCCAGTCTCGTATTACTTTGACGCATTATATTTGTTTATACTTGAGTGTTTAGGCTGAACACTCACTAGGGGAACTTACCTTTTGTTAAGCTTCGGTGTCATGAGCTAAATAGCAATAATAATGATTTCGGACTATGGTTGACGTATATAACCATTTTCCCTATTACTTGTTTTACAAATGAATGCTTGTGTTCCACAACTTTACTGCTAAACTTTTACAAATGAATGCTTGTGTTCCATAACTTTACTGGTAAATCTATGAATATCACTCAACTTTGTGTTGATGTTTTACATGTTTAATCTCAGGTATTAGTACTAAGTTTTGATTGGATGGGAGCCCGCAGGATATTTTCGCAGCTTGGAGAATTCTGTGTTATATTTTAAATTTTAGTTTTGGTAAAAGCTGTCAGAAGTTTATCCTATAGTATTGGTAACCATATATTACAAAACCATGTTTAAGTAATAGATTTTTCCGCTTATAAAACCCTGGGACCTTTGTTTAAAAAACTCCGATGTTGATGATGTAATGTATATGTTTTTATTACGTCAACTTTGTGTCAACAGTAATTCATTGTTTCTTGTACCATGACGTGGAACAACCTTGCTGCCTACGTGTTTCCTTGCCTGATTCTGGGGGTCTCACAATATTTAACCCGAGCTATCTTAGACAGAATTAAAGATAGTTACCAGCTATTTAAAAGCTAACAAAGACTATTACCAAAACCAATTCCTCAAGAGGGGTTTGTAGCAGTGTTTGTCACTCACACACAAACACCACTTAAGGACTAACTTAATCAGATTTACAAAGAAACTTCTATCTATGGAACTATAAAACTTCTAACAACATAAACAAGCAAATCAAATAGCAATAATACTCAATCATGCAATAAAAAGAATGCCACTCTACTGACTAAAAACTAGCAATCATATCTCACATAGCAATTTTATAAAACAAGTAAAACAAGGGGGTTCAAGCAGGTTACCCTTGCTGATGCCTTCTCCTTGGAATGACAATGCCTATAAGAGGCTGAGATGAAGATGAGGTCTTGTTGGTTGGTCTATAGCAGAAGGAAGACTCAGTACTATGATATGTGGGTAAATCACACCACCCCAGACTACAACAGTCACAAGGGTGGTGGTGGTACCTGCTAAGAAAAGAAACCAACTAAACAAGCCACAAGTCTCTTCCCAAACTTGGTTGTCAGGCCTAGCTTGGAAAGAAAGCTTGTGACAGTTGGATATCAACAAGGAAAAAGAGAACAATTTTGAGAAATCCACTTTTTAAAGAGAACTTGAAAACACCACGTTTTGGAACTAATCTTTTTGTAATAGAAGAAAGTTGAACAAGAAAGTAACACTTTAACAAAGTTAAATTTATGAACTCAATTGTCAGTTGAGTTCATAAACAACTTGTGCTAAAATGGATCTCAAAAAACCTTTGACAAAAATTTTTGAACAAAAAACTTTTTGATGTGAAAATCAAACCACTTAAACTAAATTAAACTAACATTGCAAGAAGTATAAAAATGGAACTCAGAAATAGGAATGCAAGGTTTTCTAAAACACTTTAACTATTAATCATAAAAAAGTTTACAAACCAAATTCTGGAACAAGAGATATAGGTGTCACATACGACCCTATTTATACAACTGAAAAGAAAATTCTAGAATTACAAAACCCTAATACATGAAAGACCTAATATGAACTTGAATTTTGAAATTGGTCTTGAGTCAAAGAGGCCACATGTAGTTGATTCTTGTATGCCAGGCTGTTGTGATGATCTTGGACGTTCATGGGATCCTTAGGGAGCAAGAATTTACTGATAGACGTTGATGGACAATTAAGATTCGATCATTGCCATATTTGGTGGAGCAGGGGACACTCGTGTGGGCCATAGGAGGTCACAGGTGAGTTGTTTTATGGTGGGGTTTGGGTGAGGGTTAGATAAATTAGGGATCTGGAAGGTTTAACCAAAACTCCTTTGTTTTTGATTCGATTAGACCTGGTGATTATTAGGGTTTATGGGGTGTGATTAGGGGATTAGGGGGTGTTAATGATGAGCAGTAATCGTTTCCCACCTCTTTTAATATTAAATAAATAGATTTAAATCTGTTTAATAAATAATTTAGTATGGTGAGTGGAGGTGACGTGGCCATTGGTGAATGGTGGAGGGGGTGTGAGTGGGATCTGATGTGGGGAGGTGATGTGGAGGAGTGGGGTGAGGTGGTGGTTTCTAGTTGGTGGATGATCTTTGTTTGTCTGCCAGCATTAGTCCCTAGACTCCCAAAATATGTTCATACCAAGTTAAAATACCACAATACCCATTTCCTTTACAAATGTCTTTGGAATAATAACATTTTCAGTCCCTCTATGTTGTATTGATGGAAACAAGGACTAAACTTGTAAACTTTGAGTTCTTTAAGGGCAAATCATATATAATCTTGAAACTTAAGGACCATACTTGTAATATTTGGGTTTTACAAGGGCCAAAAGTGACAAGTCTTCAAAAGTTGAGGGACCAATCTTGACATATCTTCAAACTTCAAGGACTTCAATGGAAAATCATGATTCGGGTCCGGTTCTTTGTGCGGCTTCGTTTCCCGTGTTCGTTTTTGCTTGATTCTTATTCTCATTTGTTGATTTCACGATATCCATACCTAAAATACACAATGAAGAAATACAAGCATATTTTTGGGTATTTTATGATATTTTTAAGCGTTTTAAGCCCGATTTGGACGAGATACTATGTATAATTACAGTCTCATCACTCCCCCACACTAAACCATTGTCGTGTCCTCACGCAATGCTAGAATTAAGTATCGTAGCACTTCTAAAAAATCATTTTTACTTGACATTTATTAAAACATAAATTTTAAATAAACTACTACACGTGTTTTAGACATAATGTATTGTTTTCATCGCAAAATGGGACGTTGAGGATCATAGAATAAGAACACGTGAATGCTTTGTTAGAAATAATTTCGTCGTCCTCGATTTTCACCCAATTGCATGCTAAGCGTGAAACAAGATCATTGTCATTATAAGTTAGTAATGCTAACACTACTCATATGCTCTAACCACGTACTTAGACTCCCTTATTCCTAAGGTGTATCTCTTATATTTTATTTTTTTCTTAATGATCACGATGATACATCGTTGACTTATGCGTAAACAGAGATTAGGTCCAAAAATACAGTCTTAACGGTGTAGCCAAAATCATCGAACTAATAATTCATCCTAATAGATAACGATGTAAAAAAATTAAGTCAACAAGAAGGATCAATAAACATATTTTTAAAACGGTTTTGAACATGAGACTTATTACCAATTTTGGAATTGGTTTACCGCCACCTTTTATTTAACTTCGCCATGAAGTGTTTATTATGGATTTGGTCTTGCCCTTGTCTTTTATTTAACCTCGCCATGAGGTGTTTATTATGACTTAACGTATATCCTCACGCTAAAGCGAATTTTGGATCTTTAAGGCTTCAAGATTTAAGACATTCACTTTCAATTTTGCATAGATTTTTCGGCCTTGTGAGCTTCAAATTTTTGCTTGATTTAGGTGTATAGGAAGTTAAATTATTATTGGGGGAAGCCTTTGATTATTCGGGTTGCCAATACTTCAAAACCGTGACGCTGGTGATACCTTAATGTTTTCCCAATTTAATTACATGGAAGCTACTAAAACAAATTATAAACCAACAATAGAGACTAAACCGCTAAATAAATATTTATTAACAATTTATTTATAAAAGCGTAGGGAGAATAAGCAAATAATTAGGACACATGAGTTTTTGAAAGAATACGCGTACTCTACATTTAGCATAGTAACTTATAATTAACTCTACCATTTCTCGTCCTCAATTAAGAGACTTAGCCTAATATAGTTAAGGAACCGAAGCTAAGTGCTCAACACGGACGGTCGATCAAAAATTACTCTTATTCTCACCATCGGAAAACCTACATTCGTGTCTTAAACACTTACGGAAAATAAGAAAAATTTTAAAATTTTGTCATTTTTAGCCTTATTTTGCATAAAACGATAACAAAAAGATGAAAACTAGATTGCGTGGTGACGTAAGCAAGGCAAAGTATCTATTCACCCCCATACTAAAACTAAACATTGTCCTCAATGTTTCGAGTCTAGGGGTGAAACACCCTCATACTAGAGACGAAAGTCGAATGCTTAATCTCGAGCATGGAAAGGGTAAAACGAATAACCTATAAGTCGTTTATGAATTATGCTAATAAGATAAACGTTAGAACATAAAGGGATATCATCGGATATCGGAATCTTCAAAGGTAACGATCGAAGCTCGAGTGTTACGTAAAACTAACACGAGAGGCTTCAATGATGTAGATGAACTTAATGAATCACAATCACAAACAACCACGGAACAAAGGTTGTAAGAGCACAAGTCCCCTCGTTACAATACTCTAAGAAATCAATAATATTTACAAGGATAAGCATGAGAATCCCGCACGAGGCACCTTGTTTTTGATAACCGAGTCAAAAGCTCGACTCGGATCCCCATATGTGATCATTTAGGGATAATCATGGTTTGGTCATTTTTGGTGGGGCTTACATTATAAACAATGCCCAAAAGTACGTGGAGTACTTAAAAAAACCCGATAAACGTATACCGGGGTCAAAGATAGCGTCTTCGCTTTCGGATGAAAGACAAAAAAACGCTACTCCAACACGAACCAAAACCCCAAAGGGGTAGAAGAAAAAGGGTGGGACAATGGGTGGGGCAACAAAATGAGCTACTCGAGGTAGACTCACACCAAGCAAATAGATATGATTTCCATTTATTGCATTGGTGGAAGACCGAGATTTCCCTTTACAAGCAATTCTAGGATCGAACATCTCATCCTCGGTGGTAAAGTGTGAAGAAACATAAGGGGCTTCCCCCACACTAAAACCACACAAAGCATCGTTAAAAGGAGTAGAAGAGCTTGTAGTATTCAAATAACGATGTGATGACAGAGTTAAACTTGTAGAAAAATCATTTAAACCAACTTTAAAATCTTTTCCTTTTTCATCGTTCAAAAACTCTTTATGAAAACCCGATTTGATTATGTCGAAAATATTTGGCATTTCTAAAACGATGTTAGGCACACTAAAAATTCTCACATTTAAGTCGCGGGTGGGGAGGGGGGGGGGGGTGGGGAGGGTGGATTGTATAAGTTCTCAAAACGTTTATCAATAAAGAACACCGCCCCCTCGGGGTCAACATATTCGTCATCCTCATGATCGTGAATCTCATCGATTTCTTCATCATAGATAGGCTTGTCAAACCATGGTTTGTCATTCCCCTCATTGAGGATTTTAGAAACTCTCTCGAAAAGATCACGATCAAGCACAAAACCATCATTCTTTTGTGGGGATCGTTGATAAGTTAGATCTTCACGAATATGGTAAACGTCATTCTCAAATGAGGAGTGTTGATTAGGTTACTCCTCGAGAATAGGATTTTGGGTCACGTGAGTTGGTTCGTCATTAAAAATAAGACGTTCCAACTCATCAAGTTCTTCCTCGATTTTGGAAAAATCAACCTCACTTGTAGGTGGAAGTGGAGGCATAAGAGCTAGCTCTCGTTCGATAATTTCCCCGATCTCGGGATCAAGTTTGTAATCATCGTACTTCCCATGTAAAGAGGTCTTTTTAGGGGAATACTCAAAAATGGCATTTGGATTTTGAAGCACGTGATCAATTTCGGTAAAATCGCCATCGTCATCATCAAAGAAAGAGTCGATGTGAGCAATCACAACCATGGTCTTACAAGCCCTAGGGCTATGCTTAGGTGACTTTTCAATGACGAGAGGATCGATGTTGATAAAACCTATAGCCTCAACATGTATTGGGCTAGGTAATGGAGGCACTTCAATGGATTTAGAAGTTGAAGCCTCAAAGATGTGGTCCTTCGATGGTCGTGAAGACGAGTCCATATTAGTCATTGTCGTGATGGCACTAACGTCGCCCTTCGGAATTGGTTGTTCACTTGTTTCGCCGAATATATCCCAAAGTGATTTTCATCCATAAATTTACGAATACCCTTTTAAATTAAGTAAACGTATTCTTTATCATTAAAATCGTCATCTTTAAAACCGTGCTTTTTAATTCTTTCAAAACATGCATTAAGCCTCATATTTTCCGCTAAAGTCAACATGTTGAAATCATTTTTTGAAACATCGGTTTTGTCATGATCATTTGAAAATTGGGATCTACTCGCGAAAAAGTCCATTTTCTCCTCCTCATATTTCATAGTTAATTTCCCACCATGGACGTCGATTACGACTCGATAAAAAGGGTCGACCTAACACTCGTAGTCGGAAATGACGAAGTCTGCGGGAAAAACAAACTTTCCAATTCTAACATAGACATCCTCGGCTATTCCAGTTGGTTTTAAAGGCGTACAATTTGCTAGCTCGATTGTCATGTTCGTGGGGGTAAGTTTAGGCAATCTCATCAATTTCCAAAGAGAATGAGACATGAGATTGATGCTATCACCTAAGTCGGCAAGAGCTAAACATCCCTCAATCTCGGAAAAATCACAAGGTAGTTGAAATTGGCACAGATCCTCTTCCTTTCTCGGCATATGCCTTTTGAGTTTTTTAAGAAGGATCGAAGCACAAGTTTCTTCAAGGGTTACTTGGGTAAGGTCGATAAAGCTCTCTTTTTGAACCGTGGTTGGAATTTGAGGTACACGAGGGTGTGCACTCTTTTCCTTGGTCACCACGTTCATCCCCTCGACTTTAGAACATGAAGGCGTTTTAGAAGTCGAGGGTTGAAAAGAAGGAACAACTCTAAATCCATCAAGGTTAGGGGTAATCACACGAATTTTTCCAATAGACGAGGCGGCTTTAACTTGTTCCTTCGGGTTTGGTACCGTGTTACTAGGTAACGTACTCGAAGACGAACTCGCTTGATTGCTCATAATTGCCAAAAACATCTTTTTAATCTCACTTTGACCTTGATTGATTTTATTATTTTGACCTCTCAAAGTGTTGGAAAAATCGTTTTTCATCTCACCAATTTGCGTTTCTAATCTCTTCATATTAGCGTCATTTGATTTAACGTAATTTTGAAAATCATTTGAGCCATTAAAATTTTGATTGAAACCTTGGTTTTGATTCCCTTGAAAATTGTTTCCTTGATTAGCGTTGTTTGAAAAATTCGAGTTTTGATTGTTGTTGTTATCTCGATTTTGCCAATTCAAATTTCGACCTTGATTATGACCTTGATTCGAAAAATTTCCTTGTTGATTATTTCCTTGAAAATTATTTCGGTTTTGATTTGAAAAATTGTTGCCTTGGTTATAATTACCTTGTGATGGACCCGCGTTGTTTTGATTTTGAAAATTGTTTTTAACGCGTTTACACCGACGTTTGGCCATCCGTAGCCGCACACTAGTAATAATTATGAGGTCCACCACACAACGTACACGATGCCTCAACCGCTTTCATCATAGCGGGAGCGTCTTTCTTTTGCATCTCAATGAGAAAAGACGTAAACACATTCGTCAACTTATCGACTTTTGCATCAACCCTCTCAATGTCGCGATTAGAATTACTAACATTGGCGACATTGGAAACACTCGGTGTGTTACGGATTTGGTAAACCTTTGATCGATTTCGATAATCATTAAAGCGTCTTTCGGAGTTTTACACAAAAAATTGCCACCGGCGGCAGATTCAACGAATCTTGTTCTTGAAAACTAAGACCGTTATAAAACGTGTCGATTTGGTGTAACTCGGAAAATCCATGGAGAGGACATTGCCTAAGCAATTCCTTAAAACGTTCCCACGCGTCTCTAAGCGATTTATTTGGTTTTTGCTCAAACCTCGTGATCTCGTTTTTGAAAAACGTGGTCTTAGACGGCGGATAGAAATGATTAACGAACTTGAAAACGAGATCCTTCCACGTAATTATGGAATTAGGTGTCTCTTTCTCGTACCAATCCTTGGCGGCACCATCGAGCGAGTACGGAAAAAGCATAAGCTTAACGACATCGGTGTCGACGTTCTTAAACTTGCTCGTGGCCAAAAGACGATCAAAATTCCGAATGTGATCGTGAGGATTATCCGCCTCACGACCTCGAAACTTCGTAGCTTGAATTAACGATAGCATTCCGCTCTTAATATCAAAATTCTCCGCTTCGATAGCAGGAATTACGATCGCGTCTCCATAACCCTCGGTGGGCGCTTGGAGCAATTCCATCATCGAACGATTGTCGGCCATCTCGTCTACGGTTTCGACAACGATATTAGGAACGTCGATTTCTAAATCACGTCTTCGTTGTCGATTCCTTCGATTTCGATTGCGTCGATTCGAAGCGTTGCAAGAATTCGTATAGTCCTTCGATCGAGTGCGCATGCACTAACGTAGAGAATGAGGGGGGGGGGGGGGGGGGGGGGGGTAGCAAAGGAGATTCTTTTTGGGGTTTTTCGTTTTTTCAATTTTTTTTGGTTTTTGATTGTTTTTTTTAATTTTTTTGAATTTTCGATGTATTACGTAGACTCAAATCTACGAATCTTTCCTCGAATCAATTTCTCGATTAAAGGAGCCTCAAAGAATGAAAACGATCAAGTTGAGTGAACGACTTCGATGACTTTAGAACGTTGGTGGAACACCAAAACGTTCAAGAGGGTTTAATCTTGAAAAACAAGTAAATATATATACGTAGATAATACTTCCGTTGGCAAACCTCGATTAGCCCTTTTTCTCAAAACACGCACAAGCAAGCGGGGGAAACGAGGCGGTCCTAGGCACTTGATATGAGTGATTTTACTCATATCAATATTATCTAAAAACAATGAAATAATGCATGAAAACATATGAATTTTGCCTTGTATGTGCATGTTTTGTTGTTTTATGTGTGTAGGTACCGAGATTACGAAAATCGGCAAAACCAACACGATTTTGAAGAAATATCAAGAAGGCAAAAGTCGAGCTCGATTTTATTCATGGATTTAAGTTTATGAAGGATTTTGATCATGTGGGTCCCACAATGCCTAATGGGCCTTTAAGCCCATTAATGGAGTTATGTTATGAACAAAGCCCAATTTAAGCCCATTATCACCAAAGTTATTTTCGAATGGAGAATGGGTCAAAAGCCCATGATCCAACAACAAATGATACGGATGGAAGATCAAGTGGGCCTAAAAGCCCATATACAACATGTAACGGAAGGAATAACTTTTGGGTCCAAATTGATGTCAAAGCCCAAGTGAAAAGTGAAACGGTGGAAATTTTATTTACATCTTTGAGGTCAAACTGGATGGTCAAAACAAGAAACAAAAATAAAGAAAAGAAGGAAGAAACGAGAGAGAATAAATTGGGGATAAACACCTTCCCAGTTATGAACCCTAACAATTAGGGGATCCCAATTAAATCCTCGATTGTACATCACGCGCCTTTAATCAGAAAATTAAGGAAGAGATGGTGCGTGGACTACACAAAGATGCCAAGAACGAAGCTCCTACGTGGAACCATGAAGCGTCACAGCCTTTCTCTCATTGGTTTATTTAGCTGCCATATTATCAAGAGCCAATCATCTTTGGCCAACTCAGCAGTGAACTAGCACAAGATTGGCCACGTTGGCAATCTGTGTGCCTTGGCCAATCTCCACCCTTGGATCTTAACAAACAGGAGAGAGAAGATGGGAAAGATGATCCGAAGGCTGAGAATCGACTCCTCTTCACCAACAAACTCACCCCCACACCTTCTCACCGAGCCTATAAAACCCCCACCATTTTTACTCAGATTGGTATCCCTTTTTCTTTCTTAGTAGTGTTATTATGTTAGTTTAATTTTTAGATTAATGTAATTTACTTTTACAGTATTGTAAATTTCGGAAGTGATTTAATAAAATTTTGATTTAGTTGCGATTTCTGGGTTACTATTGTTCACTGTTTTATGTTAAATTAATTTTCATTAAAATTATTTTAATATCTCTCGTTGGATTACTGTTGGAGGAATGAATTTTACTGCGATCTAAAGTTAAGTTGATTATATTAATACTGAAAAAGTATTATTCGTTTAAGTTTTTCCATAGCTTATAATGAATAATATTAAGATAGATAAGGGAGAATATTTGTTCTATTGAACAAATATTATATAATAAAGTTATTATTTCGAATCAATTTGGTGGTTCGAAGATATGTTGCTGTTACGAGGAAATAATGGTGGATCGATCTTATCGGTGTCGTTTTAAACAAGTCGGCTCAGCGCCTGACTACTGCTCAACGGTTCTACTAAACAAGGTTACGCTCGGTTTATTGATTAAACTGTTTTTCTAGCTGATGTTTGCTATTAATTTGTCTATGCGTAATGATTCTAGGAATTTGATCTTAGTTTGTTTATCTGCTGTTAATGTATTTGCTCATTAGAAGCTGTTAATGGATTCGTGATCATATTTTGCTTCTGTATTTGTTATTGTGGGAATTGGACTTTGTGTTTGCTGCCGAACTGGACTGAGAATAGTTGATTTAGTAATGCAGATATGAGTTTTGCTTTTGGTTGTTGATTTTATCTGTTTTACATGGCGCATTTAGTCATAAACTGCTTTATTAGAATAAATTCATTTTAGTAGAGTTTACGGAGTTTTAATTGACTTTTCGAATCTGAGATATTTGACTGCGTTGTAAGCGCTGTATAATGATGTTGATATTGATGCATTCGTTGCGTAGCTTGATTTAATATGTGTTGTCATAGTTTGTCGTTCTGTCGTGTTTTCGTTATTTGTTAATAATAAGTTTCCATTATCAAACCTTTCTAAGTAATTGTAGAATTCAAAGTACGTAAGGTGCTGATTTTTTTACTCGATTTCTAATTGTTGTTATTACGTGATCTGGAGTGAATAGAAGCGGTCTAATTTTAGTCCACTGTTTTTGCAATCTTTAAGCGTTGAGCATCATTCGAATCAACTTTTGTTTTTTTTTTATCAACTGTCATAAATATTAGGCTGATTCTTGGGTTGTTATACTGTCACTTTAGTTGCAGAAATAGATACTTATTCTTGGCTGAGATTATTACTCGCTATAGGAGTTTTAGTAGAACCTTGTTATCGTAGTAATTTTTGAGATATTTGTGCTTTGAACTTCCTGCTAATGTGTTATTGTTACGTAATCACTGCTTTAGAATTTGGTCTTAAGTTGTTTGTATGTGCTTTTAGCTGTTCTACTTTGATCCTGCTTAGGAATGTTCAGAGTAGAGGCCTGAATGATATTGCTGCTGATTGCATTTTATTCATTTAATTCCTGCAACTTTTACTTCATTAAAGTCTGCTACATTTTCCTGTTATACCTGCAGACTCGAACAGGGGTGTTTGGGTCTGTTTTTCTGCTGATTTATAAGGGATTGTTTGGGACTGTGGATAGTAATCTGGTAGAATATTCGAATTGTAAAAAATAACAATGCCAGGACTTGAACTCATGACCTGCTGTTCAATCAACCAGCGCTCTAACCATTCTGCCACGTATGTTATTTGATACTTACTTGCAACTAAATAATTATATTAGGTATAAGGTTTAGATTTAAATGCAATAATTAAAAAGTGTCACTTACCAGAATTGAACTCCTGACCACTCCTTCAACAACCCAACTACGTAACCATCTATGCTAACCACCTTTTTGTGTTTAATAACTACCCCAGCAATTAATATAGTCAGTTTAATTTATGTCAGTTTTTTTTAGATACTAGTCTCATTTAAATAGAGTTTTATTAAAAGATTTATTAGATTTACTTTTAATTTAAAATAGATAATAAATAAATAAATAAATAAATAAAATAAAAATGTTTTATTAGTTTTAGAAATTTTAATTGTTATTATAAAATTAATTTTTAAAATAATAGATTTTAATTAACTTAGATTTTAAATAAAATAGTTTTATTATTTGAATTTTTTTTAAATAGTATAAAAGTATTTTAATTAAAAAGATTTAATTTTAATTGGTTTTAAATAGATAGTTTAAATTTTAAATAGCTTTAATTTCTAATTAATTGTTTTTTTTATAGATTAAACGGGGTACGACTCATGCACTTTAAATTTAAAATTGGTAGAATTAATTTTAGTTTTAAAAACCGTCAAACCATTCAAATCAATTGTCCAAGTCAAAACAAAACGTCTCAAATTCACTCGATCTTCGTGAACAACGAACTTGGTTCACCAACGTGTTTAATTGAATTCGTCTTTGGTAATTTTAGACTATTACTTTTTCCTAAAGGTAATTTTCTAATTTACCCTATAACGTATCCAAATTATCACTATACTATCCACGACACATCAAAAATTTTGGCGCCGCTGCCGGGGATCTTGTGTACGATTCGCTTTTGTGGAGATTTGTTGATCGTTGATTTGAAGACCCTTTCCGTCCTCGGAAAGTTTTGTTATTTTCTTATTATATAGTATGTATCGTTTTTATGAAAAATACCAAAAATAATCTTCTTAATCCTCTATCATGTTTAATTCTTTTTCTCCTCACCCTCTAAATTTTAATTCTTCCTTCGTCAATTGTGAAGGGTGTGGAGAACCGTTATATGGTTTTTCACCATGTCGGTGGTGCACGTGTGAGCGTTGTGGAAATGACTTACGTCACGATATACGTGTTGGATTTTGTCCTTCTTGTGATGATATTACTTCATGTGGAAATCCGAATTTTTCGAATAATTCTCTCGATTTCAATCCACCTCCACACCCTACATACGAGACACCCTCGTGTGAGTTTTGTGGAAGCAATTCTCATTTTGGTAATGATTGTTCGCATCGATTCTCGCTTAATTACGAGCAAGAACCGAGCTACAATCAAAACCTTAATGATAATTGTTATTCACAAGATTCGACGAGTTTATCACGACAATATCTTTGTTGTGAGTATTGTGGAGGTCCTCACGAGAGTTTTTGTTGTCAACCGATGGATCAAAATTTTTATGAGCCTAATCCTTGCTATAATTCGATTTCTTCAGGTTTTGACCAATCTCCACAATATTCTTTCGAAATTGAACGAAATGTTGAAATTGTTGAAAAAAGTATTGAAGAATTGTTGCTTGAAAAGAGACAAATTAATCAAGAGATTAATGACATTACGAATGAATTAGGAAGTCGTCGATTTCATGGAGAAATAATTGATGAGGGATTTAGACGAGATTGTGAGCTTAAGATTCGACAACTTTCGCAAGATTATAATGGTTTAAGCATTGAGATTCGAAAGAAAGAAAAAATTCAAGAGGAAGAAAGATATCTTGCTAATCGTGAAATCAATCGTTCTCTTCTTTTGGATGATGACGAGGATAGTACTATTTCTTTGCGAGATCTTATTGCTCTTCATCCTTCGTCTAGTGCTATCGTGTTTCCTATTCGTATCTTGGAGGCCGAGGATTCTCCCATCCTAGATGATGGGGAAATCGCTCATGACATCACCACTCCTATTCGTGATTCTTCCATCGAGGAACTCGAAAATTCTCTAAGCAAGGGGGACGAGCATATTAGCACTATTCTTGTCCAAAACCCAAGAGAGTTTGACGGTTTTTCCAATGAGATGTGTGATTTGCCACATTGTGATGACTCGACTTCTTCCATTCACTTTGATATTTTCTCCAATCCTAATGATGAAAATTGTGATGGAAATGAAGATTTTGAGGATGATTCTACTTCTAGTGAATTTTCTAATGAGGAGTTCTCCGATGAACTTTCTTATAAAGATGATATTCACGACTCGGATTTTGAGGGGTTCGCCGATGAACCTACTCTTCTTCACCCATTTCCACCGGGAAATGAGGATGATAGTGATCCGTTTTATGAGAGGTTCACTTTTGAACTTGCTCCTTTAGACCCATTTCCACCGGGAAATGAGGTTGATTTGACTATTCCGATCCTTGAGAAGTTCACCGATGAACTTACTCATTTAGATGTGGAGGACGTGGTTCTTCGTGAGAAATTATGCAACGTCTATCTTCTCATTTCTAGGATCGAGGCTTTGAATTCTAAGCCTAATGCCGAGTCTTTCTCTCCATCTCGTATTCCCGTTGAGGATAGTGATTCGCTTATGGAGGAGATTGATACTTTTCTTGCTTCTCATGATTCGATACCACCGGGTGTTGATGATATCGACCCGGAGGGGGACGCTCTCTTTTTAGAGAATTTACTTGATGATGATTTCGTCCCAAGTCCTCCTCCCACCCACTTTGACCTTAATGTGCGGGTTTTCCATGTGTCTCATATTGAGTACTATGACCCAATTGATCACATTTCTAAGGGTGAAATGGTCGTTAAAGCAAAGAATGTTAAAACCACTATGGTTGAGACTTTTGTTCCACCATTTCTATGTGCTTCATATGATCTTGGATTAGCATGGGGGGACGACACCGTGTTATCCTTTCCTTTCTCCACCGAGGACGAGGTATTTGATCCCGGAATCGTTGATTTAGGGAAATCTCGGCCTTTCACCGATGTAATAAATGAAAGATTTTTCTATCATCTTGGTGCGAGTTTATCTCGGGGAGCATGCTATATTCATTCCAATCGTTGTGACTACTATCTCTTTTTAGAGATTTGTGTTGGAGTTTTATCCTTTCGTTTGTCATCCGACAACGAGGATAAGATCTTTGACCCCGGCATTGTGCTTTATGTTGGTTTTTACTCCAATATGCCGGTTTGCACCATTTTCCCTAAGGACCAATGAATGCGGGGATCGAGTCGAGCTCATGACTCGGTGAACAAAAACGAGGTGCCTTGTGGGGGAGTCCCATACATTCTATCTTCTTTCTATTTTCTAACACTAATAAGGCTTGATCTTTCAAGCTCGTGCTCGTGTTTTGTTGTGTTGTGATCTTAGGTACGACCCTTATTGTTGAAGACTCTCGTGTTCGGTTTTTGCCGGTTCACTTGATCTTCCATTCTTTGAATGCCAAAAGGGGCACACTTTCTTACCCTTGATTTTTATCGACTAACGTTTTTATCTTGAGGCATAATTAATAAACGGCTTATAGATGTGCGTGCTCTTTCCATGCTAGGAGTTTGCATTAGACTCTTCGTGTCTTAGCAAGGGGGTGTTACTCTTGAGCTAAGAAACATTGAGGACAATGTTTGGTTTTAGCATGGGGGAGTCAATCGATATAATCGCTTGCAATTGCTTTTGTCGTGTCCAAACGTAGTGTTTTTCTCATTTTTCAATAAAATTTTAAATTTTTTGTGTTATTTTTAAGTTTTAATAGATAAAATAAGTGTTTTTGACACGAATGTAGGCTTTAAATAAGAATAGTTTTTGACTCGACTCGGTTTTTAACCTTAGCTTTTCCTTAACGTATTTGAATTAAGTTTTGCTAGGCTATTATATAGGGAGCTTTAAAACGCGAAGGTCTTAATTCATACGAGTTAAGAACAAGAACTTTTCGCAAGTTCCTATAATTGATCCTAGAAAGTTGTCTATCAAGGGAACTTTAAAACGCAAATTCTAAAACTTGCAAAAGTCTAAGAAGATGCAAGATCCTATAGATGACTTGAAAACCCAAAACTTTGATTTAATAGGCTAAGTATCCATTTATGGAGAACAAGAGATGATAGAGCCAATTATAAGTTCGGTATTCTTTTGGGAATTTATGTGAGTTAATTATGAGCCTATTCTCCTATCGCTTGTTAATAAATTTTAATTGCAATAAATAATGTTGAACGATTTGAAAAGTTACTTAGCTTCTAGCCCAAGATCGTTTAGAAGTTGCTCGGTATGGATTAGAGTTCATAGCCAAGGCATAACTTATTGAAGCGGGATGCGAAGATTGGCGAGTCCAAAAAGGTCCTAACAAGACATGAGGGCTATGTTTTATTGCTAAAGATCTCAAATGATGTGAAGACTCATTTATCAAAAATCAATATGAAGGATCGAGACACACGACGAAAAGCAAAATACTCCCAAAAAGTCATGGAGAAGTCTATCCAAAAAGACCAAAAATAAGGTATGAGGATAAATGAAGCCAAGTCCAAAAAGGAGGCGGATCGTTGTTAATCAAAATCCCAAGTAAAGATTGGAGGAAAATGAAGAAGTCGTGGTCCAAGTATGAATCTCTCAAAAATTCAAGTGAAGAAATATTATGAAGAGAAGACCATTATTTCGTGAGCGTCTCTCAAGGTTGGAAGTACTAAGTCATTGCCAAATATCGATCCGAGAAAGGTCTCAAATCGCGAAACAAGTTATGCCAAGATATGAACTTTATGAAGTCCCGAGAAGCAGTTTTAAAAGATTTTGTCCTTTAGCTAACTATTGATTAAATCGTTCACTTTATTTTCGGCCTAATAAATTATCGAAATAAGTCAACAATGCATCCTCGTGATCATTCAAGACAACAATAAAATATAAGAGATACAATTAGGAATAAGGGAGTCTAAGTGAATAATTAGCCCACATGAGTTCGTGTTAGTCTACCAACTTATAATAACAATGATCTTGTTTTTGCACTTGGCATGGAAAAGTGAAAAGTCGAGGACGATGAATCTATTTGAGCTTTTATGATCCTTAAAGTTATTTTATGTTTTTGCAAAATAAAATGTCAAAAGTTGAATAATGATGTTGATATAGTTTTATTTTATCATTGCGTGAGGACACGGCAATTGCTTAGCAAGAGGGAGTTTGATATGAGTGATTTTACTCATATCAATATTATCTAAAAACAATGAAATAATGCATGAAAACATATGAATTTTGCCTTGTATGTGCATGTTTTGTTGTTTTATGTGTGTAGGTACCGAGATTACGAAAATCGGCAAAACCAACACGATTTTGAAGAAATATCAAGAAGGCAAAAGTCGAGCTCGATTTTATTCATGGATTTAAGTTTATGAAGGATTTTGATCATGTGGGTCCCACAATGCCTAATGGGCCTTTAAGCCCATTAATGGAGTTATGTTATGAACAAAGCCCAATTTAAGCCCATTATCACCAAAGTTATTTTCGAATGGAGAATGGGTCAAAAGCCCATGATCCAACAACAAATGATACGGATGGAAGATCAAGTGGGCCTAAAAGCCCATATACAACATGTAACGGAAGGAATAACTTTTGGGTCCAAATTGATGTCAAAGCCCAAGTGAAAAGTGAAACGGTGGAAATTTTATTTACATCTTTGAGGTCAAACTGGATGGTCAAAACAAGAAACAAAAATAAAGAAAAGAAGGAAGAAACGAGAGAGAATAAATTGGGGATAAACACCTTCCCAGTTATGAACCCTAACAATTAGGGGATCCCAATTAAATCCTCGATTGTACATCACGCGCCTTTAATCAGAAAATTAAGGAAGAGATGGTGCGTGGACTACACAAAGATGCCAAGAACGAAGCTCCTACGTGGAACCATGAAGCGTCACAGCCTTTCTCTCATTGGTTTATTTAGCTGCCATATTATCAAGAGCCAATCATCTTTGGCCAACTCAGCAGTGAACTAGCACAAGATTGGCCACGTTGGCAATCTGTGTGCCTTGGCCAATCTCCACCCTTGGATCTTAACAAACAGGAGAGAGAAGATGGGAAAGATGATCCGAAGGCTGAGAATCGACTCCTCTTCACCAACAAACTCACCCCCACACCTTCTCACCGAGCCTATAAAACCCCCACCATTTTTACTCAGATGGGTATCCCTTTTTCTTTCTTAGTAGTGTTATTATGTTAGTTTAATTTTTAGATTAATGTAATTTACTTTTACAGTATTGTAAATTTCGGAAGTGATTTAATAAAATTTTGATTTAGTTGCGATTTCTGGGTTACTATTGTTCACTGTTTTATGTTAAATTAATTTTCATTAAAATTATTTTAATATCTCTCGTTGGATTACTGTTGGAGGAATGAATTTTACTGCGATCTAAAGTTAAGTTGATTATATTAATACTGAAAAAGTATTATTCGTTTAAGTTTTTCCATAGCTTATAATGAATAATATTAAGATAGATAAGGGAGAATATTTGTTCTATTGAACAAATATTATATAATAAAGTTATTATTTCGAATCAATTTGGTGGTTCGAAGATATGTTGCTGTTACGAGGAAATAATGGTGGATCGATCTTATTGGTGTCGTTTTAAACAAGTCGGCTCAGCGCCTGACTACTGCTCAACGGTTCTACTAAACAAGGTTACACTCGGTTTATTGATTAAACTGTTTTTCTAGCTGATGTTTGCTATTAATTTGTCTATGCGTAATGATTCTAGGAATTTGATCTTAGTTTGTTTATCTGCTGTTAATGTATTTGCTCATTAGAAGCTGTTAATGGATTCGTGATCATATTTTGCTTCTGTATTTGTTATTGTGGGAATTGGACTTTGTGTTTGCTGCCGAACTGGACTGAGAATAGTTGATTTAGTAATGCAGATATGTGTTTTGCTTTTGGTTGTTGATTTTATCTGTTTTACATGGCGCATTTAGTCATAAACTGCTTTATTAGAATAAATTCATTTTAGTAGAGTTTACGGAGTTTTAATTGACTTTTCGAATCTGAGATATTTGACTGCGTTGTAAGCGCTGTATAATGATGTTGATATTGATGCATTCGTTGCGTAGCTTGATTTAATATGTGTTGTCATAGTTTGTCGTTCTGTCGTGTTTTCGTTATCTGTTAATAATAAGTTTTCATTATCAAACCTTTCTAAGTAATTGTAGAATTCAAAGTACGTAAGGTGCTGATTTTTTTACTCGATTTCTAATTGTTGTTATTACGTGATCTGGAGTGAATAGAAGCGGTCTAATTTTAGTCCACTGTTTTTGCAATCTTTAAGCGTTGAGCATCATTCGATTCAACTTTTGTTTTTTTTTTATCAACTGTCATAAATATTAGGCTGATTCTTGGGTTGTTATACTGTCACTTTAGTTGCAGAAATAGATACTTATTCTTGGCTGAGATTATTACTCGCTATAGGAGTTTTAGTAGAACCTTGTTATCGTAGTAATTTTTGAGATATTTGTGCTTTGAACTTCCTGCTAATGTGTTATTGTTACGTAATCACTGCTTTAGAATTTGGTCTTAAGTTGTTTGTATGTGCTTTTAGCTGTTCTACTTTGATCCTGCTTAGGAATGTTCAGAGTAGAGGCCTGAATGATATTGCTGCTGATTGCATTTTATTCATTTAATTCCTGCAACTTTTACTTCATTAAAGTCTGCTACATTTTCCTGTTATACCTGCAGACTCGAACAGGGGTGTTTGGGTCTGTTTTTCTGCTGATTTATAAGGGATTGTTTGGGACTGTGGATAGTAATCTGGTAGAATATTCGAATTGTAAAAAATAACAATGCCAGGACTTGAACTCATGACCTGCTGTTCAATCAACCAGCGCTCTAACCATTCTGCCACGTATGTTATTTGATACTTACTTGCAACTAAATAATTATATTAGGTATAAGGTTTAGATTTAAATGCAATAATTAAAAAGTGTCACTTACCAGAATTGAACTCCTGACCACTCCTTCAACAACCCAACTACGTAACCATCTATGCCAACCACCTTTTTGTGTTTAATAACTACCCCAGCAATTAATATAGTCAGTTTAATTTATGTCAGTTTTTTTTTAGATACTAGTCTCATTTAAATAGAGTTTTATTAAAAGATTTATTAGATTTACTTTTAATTTAAAATAGATAATAAATAAATAAATAAATAAATAAAATAAAAATGTTTTATTAGTTTTAGAAATTTTAATTGTTATTATAAAATTAATTTTTAAAATAATAGATTTTAATTAACTTAGATTTTAAATAAAATAGTTTTATTATTTGAATTTTTTTTTAAATAGTATAAAAGTATTTTAATTAAAAAGATTTAATTTTAATTGGTTTTAAATAGATAGTTTAAATTTTAAATAGCTTTAATTTCTAATTAATTGTTTTTTTTATAGATTAAACGGGGTACGACTCATGCACTTTAAATTTAAAATTGGTAGAATTAATTTTAGTTTTAAAAACCGTCAAACCATTCAAATCAATTGTCCAAGTCAAAACAAAACGTCTCAAATTCACTCGATCTTCGTGAACAACGAACTTGGTTCACCAACGTGTTTAATTGAATTCGTCTTTGGTAATTTTAGACTATTACTTTTTTCTAAAGGTAATTTTCTAATTTACCCTATAACGTATCCAAATTATCACTATACTATCCACGACACATCAGCACTTAAGAGCCTTTTTTCCTTAAGTCGTGAAATACAAACGCCTTATACCCACCTTATAGTTTGTGTTAATCAAAATTAAACCTCTCGAAAGTATTTATCTATTTTTCCTTTTGATTTTTTCTTTAGATTCGAATACAATAATTGAGTGATAAAATCTGAATTAAGGTTGCGTTTTTACGCTTTTGGAGATATTGTAAACTTATTGTGATACGTAAATACAATATATTAATAATATTCAAAAGAAAAACGAAAACTAATAATGGGATATCTATAATATAGTAAAAAGATTGTTGTGTGTTTAATTTAGGAAAACTAAACACGATTTATTTGGATATTCTATAATATAGTAGGAAAAAATAACAAAAATGAGTATGTACGATATTTACGCTTTCCAAAAATTGAAAAGAAAAAACGCACTACTCACACAAACATGATATATATATGGCTAAACACACCTCCCCGGCAGCGGCGCCAAAATTAATGTATGTATTTTTATACCCTTTTAGGAAAAAGGAATATAAAGCGGGCAAGTATTAAACGTTACGATTTAGAAAAACCGTAAAGCCGAATAAGTGCGAGTTCGTTCTCGAAGGAGGTGTGTGATGTGTGCCAATAATGTAAAATCAAATGTTTGGATTAGTGACGTGTTTGGTTGTCGGAAGAAAGAAAAGAATATGACGAGTTGTGCTACGATTAAACTACGACGTAGAACGTAAAACGTAAACGTAATTACGTAAAACGCGACGAAATTAAAAATTTACACTAAAACAATTTAAAAATTAAAACTAAGTCTAAAATAATATAAATAAGAATAAAAATTCAATAAATAAATTCTAAAACCTTTTATTATATAAATATTCAATTTTAAATGCTAATTAAAGCCCTAAAATTAAATATAATTAAAAAAAGTCCAAAATTATTATTTATCAAACTAAAATCTTACTTATATTAACTAATAACTAAAAATTAATTTTCCAAAATTTTTAAAACTATTTTTCTATTTTTAAAAGGCTAAAAACAATTTTTAAATTAAAATAATCATAAAAAATAATAATGAGAAAAATAAATTTTCTTTTTCAAAAATCCTAAATTACTTATCTAAACATGACAAAAAAGAAAAAGTTGGAAAAAAGTAATTTTAAGCCTAATAGGACAAAAACAGTTTATTTAAAAACTAATTTAAACTTAAAATAATTCTAAAAAATAATTAAATAAAGGGAAAAATGAAATTATTTTCTTAAAATCTTAAAATAACTTACTCAAACAAAGAAAACTGGAAAAAACTGAAAATCACTACTTTTTATCACTAAAGACAAAAACAGAATATTTAAAAACTATTTAAAACTTAAATTAATGCTAAAAATAACAAATTCATCAAAAAAATAAAAAAACCTTTTTAAAAATCTTAAAATAAAGAAACAAACATGGGAAAATTGAAAAATCTTAAAGACACTAACTTTTGGCCACTAAAAACAAAAAATAGCCAAGTTCTGATAGTGACACCTGGTGGGATTTGTCTTTTAGCTTGTCAGTGGGAACAAAAGAACTATCAGTGGGAACTAGCCTCCCACTGCTCAATCACAGAAACACATTTTTGCTAGATTTAAGCTTGTCTCTTGGAATTTTTTTTAACAAAGGGCACCCCCACAACTAGTTGGGTTGTGGGGAGTCACAGCAACACAAAAAACACAAGGTCCAACACAAAAATCACAACAAATCAAGCTAAATAAAGTTACTGATATGAAAAATGATGGGTCTGGCAGGTATAGCTGATGCAGTTGACACTTTAGTGAGTCTTAGAATATCCTACCAAGCAACTTAGGCAACCAATCTCCTAACCAATTGTATCCACACCAATGTGGTCCTTACTCCTAAGTGTTGACCAAGTTATAGGCCTCAAAACCTACTATCAAACTCACAGCAATCTAAAACCTAAAGTGACAGATTTTAAGAAAATATTTAACCTGAGCTATCTTAGACAGAATTAAAGATAGTTACCAGCTATTTAAAAGCTAACAAAGACTATTACCAAAACCAATTCCTCAAGAGGGGTTTGTAGCAGTGTTTGTCACTCACACCCAAACACCACTTAAGGACTAACTTAATCAGATTTACAAAGAAACTTCTATCTATGTAACTATAAAACTTATAACAACATAAACAGGCAAATCAAATAGCAATAATACTCAATCATGCAATAAAAATAATGCCACTCTACTGACTAAAAACTAGCAATCCTATCTCACATAGCAATCTTATAAAATAAGTAAAACAAGGGGGTTCAAGCAGGTTACCCTTGCTGATGCCTTCTCCTTGGAATGACAATTCCTATAAGAGGCTGAGATGAAGATGAGGTATTGTTTGGTGGTCTACAGCAGACCAAAGACTCAGTACTATGATATGGTGGTAAATCACACCACCCTAGACTACAACAGTCACAAGGGTGGTGTGGTGGTACCTGCTAAGAAAAGAAACCAACTTAACAAGCCACAAGTCTCTTCCCAAAGTTGGTAGTCAGTCCGAGCTTGGAAAGAAACCTTGTGACAGTTAAATATCAACAAGGAAAAAGAGAACAATTTTGAGAAATCCACTTTTTAAAGAGAACTTGAAAACACCACATTTTGGAACCAATCTTTTTGCAATAGAAGAAAGTTGAACAAGAAAGTAACACTATAACAAAGTTAAATTTATGAATTCAATTGTCAGTTGAGTTCATAAACAACTTGTGCTAAAATGGATCTCAAAAAACCTTTGCCAAAAATTTTTGAACAAAAAACCTTTTGATGTGAAAATCAAACCAGTTAAACTAAATTAAACTAACATTGCAAGAAATATAAAAATGGAACTCAGAAATAGGAATGCAAGGTTTTTTAAAACACTTTAACTATTAATCCTAAAAATTTTACAAACCAAATTCTGGAACAAGAGATATAGGTGTCACATACGACCCTATTTATACAACTGAAAGGAAAATTATAGAATCACAAAACCCTAATACATGAAAGACCTAATATGCCCTTGAATTTTGAAATTGGTCTTGAGTCAAAGAGGCCACATGTGGTTGATTCTTGTATGCCAGGTTGTTGTGATGATATTGGACGTTCATTGGGTCCTTAGGGAGCAAGAATTTACTGCTAGTGTCACACCCTCAATTTGGCCCACGTGTACAATTACACGAGGATGTGACTATCATGACAACCAAGAGACATATATACAAGAACGACTAAGAAAAGTCATTTTCATTCATAAAAACATAAAGATAAGATTTTTCCCGAGGAAATTGTTTTACACACCATGATAACATAAATCAAGTTTCAAAATGTTATACATAAAAATCAAGTCTCAAAGGTAAATCATGATCATTTTTATTAACTCCATTGCACAACCACATCACTCCTCCGCCTTGACACCTGAGAAAAAAATTGCTAAAAGGTCAACACAAAGGTCGGTGAGTTTATAGGTTTAAGTATAAGTAGTGTGATGAACCATAAGATTTTTGTTAGGTAACCGGCAAATAATCTTATAACAAATACACGATTATCATCAAATAGCATACGTTCATGATATCCGACGTCTAAGCTCATGACACCAAAGCGTTAACCGTACCAACAAGTTTGTATAGAAAGCCCAAGCAAATACTACCCCAAAGTATTCGTAACACCTCAAATGTAATTGTATCCAATTTGGTTCCACAACCAACATTAGATAGGGAAGCCAATCCTAATAGATCTATCCATAACATTTGCGCTTACACAAAGTAATTAACGGTTCATGATAGTGGGCTAAAGCATCTAGGGGTATCGCTACTTAGACATCATGTAGGCACGTATGAGTTTTAAGGTACTTATGTTCATCCGTAAAAGCAAGCAATGTTCTCACCCCAAAGAGTTAAAAGCAATTAAAAGTGGGGCTATAAACTCACCTCGTAAATCAAACAAATGGATGGAAATACAAGGAAACTCAAGAATACGACCACGTTATCCACGACCTAGTTAAGTATAATGACCGTGTCATAAAGACTAGTATTTTATAAATACAATGCATGATATCCGAAGTGTGCTTGAAATTACGTTTTATTTATGACGAACACGAAAATACTACCCGGTTATCAATGGGCTTTTGTTTAACAAAATAATAACACAATTTCGTTTTGGGCTTTTATAACCCAAGTCTAAAATCGGACAGTCCAATAGTCTAAATTTATTCATGGGCTTGACCCATGATCTGTTTAGCTCAACCCAGCCCAACTGGGGGCGACACAAACAAGAAAAAAAATAGGGGAACACGCTTATATTTTTCATTCACTCTTTGTCTGGTCATTAAACACGACTCACACACACACATAATCCCACCACCCCATATTCATCCCTCTCTTTTCCTGGTTATCATCTATATTCAATTTTATCATTCTTTCATCAAAATTAAACCAAGATAAATGTAAACCCGTTCCATAAACATCAAATGAAAGTGTTCTTGATTCATTTATAATCCGTTTGTCATGGGTTTCATCCCCACACACGTAATTAGTTCGATTCTTGGCGTTGTTTCTCGTTAGAGTTGGTGGTGATTCGTTCAAAGATAAGTCTGGAATCCTTTTGGTTTAATGATATGTGTATAAACACACATCCTTTTTACCACTTAATTAGAATTATAACCGAGCCAAAACGTGTATTTTATGTCTTTTATGTCAGAATTATGCGTGGTTTGTGTTTTTGTTGTGATTTAGGACGAAAAGGTGAAAAGTGGAGAAAACACGGGTATTTACGGGCTTTTATTGAAGAAAAAGATAAAAGACGAAGTCAAGAAGTCAAGAGTGCAAAAAGAACGGAAGTCCAAGACCAATTCCGAAGATTTATCGAAGAAAAAGTCAAAAGACGGAAGTTTACTTAAAGCCGAAGAACTCAAGTCTAATTTATTGAAGAATTACAAGACGAGTTCAAAGAAATCCCGAGAAAAAGCCATTTAAAGTCCAAGATTAATGAAGAATAAAGACTTAAGGACTAATGGTGCAATTAAAAGAAGATTAAAGAAGGAAGGACTTAATCTTGTAATTAAGAGAAAATGAAGGAGGGGAGGAAGCTTCCTAAGCACCCTTAATCCTCCCCTATAAATAGTCATTAGTTGTTAATCATTTTTCTTTGTTGGCTAATAGTGACAATTAGTTCTTCCACTTTTAATTACCTTGTCATTTAAATACTTGTCAAATTTAAATACTTGTCTTGCACCTTAATTACCATTTAATTTCAAGTAAGTTTTCCTTTTTAATTCTTGTTAATCTTTATCTTTATTGTTCTATCTCATCCTACCTTTCTTAATCTTTGATTTTTATTGTTTATGTTCATGTTCATGTTCTTATGTTCTTATTTTGATTAAAGTGGGTTTTGATTATCTTGATTAGTTTTGTTAGTTTGATTGTTTTGGATTGATTGTTTATGATTAATAGTTGTTTATTGATTAGTTTGATTTCATCTTGTGGTTGATTTTGTTAAGTTTTAGTTAAATCTGCATATTTCTGTTTATCCCTTGTTCTTCGGGGTGTTTGTTTCTGTTCTGATCTTTCCAGGTAATGCAAGCCAAGAAACATTCCATATCAAGGCCTAGTCCAAAAGTACTCTATTCGGAATATTCATTATTCCGAATAAGGAAGATATTCCGAATAGGCCTAAGATTCCGAATAGGGCCAGGTATTCCGAGTAGGAGAATATTCCGCATAGGGCACTATTCCGCATAGGGCAGCTTATTCCGGATAGGACTTTATTCCGTATAGGGCCATCATTCCGAATAAGTAGTTTATTCTGGATAGAGTTAATATTCCGAATAGGTGACAATATCCGAATAGGGTGATATTCCGAATAGACTAACTATTCCGGATAGAGCAAGATTATTCCTAGTAGGAACTTATTCCGCATAGGGGAATTTATTCCGAATAGGAATATGTTCCGAATAGAGGTAATTTTCAGGTTCTTTAATTTCAGTTTTTAACTTTCTGCTTTTTAATTTCGAGCTTTACTTTTCCCGCCTTTTTCCTTACTCGCACTTTAAGTTTATTTGCCTTAGATTTATTTTAGACTTGCCTTAGTTTAAGTTTTAGTTTTAGTTGCGTTTTAAGTTTGCCTAGTTAGATTTAAGTTTGCGTTCTTTACTTTTAGTACCTTTAATTTCTCGTCACGCTTTTAAATACTTGCACCTTTTACTTTAAATTAGATTTAGATTTACTTTTAAGACATTTACTTTAATTGTCTTGCACTTTTAAATACTACAACGACACAACTATTTGTTTCACCAAAAACAATAGAGTCACACATAGAACCTAGATCAATTCGATTAGACACACGACAAAGAATCTTTTTACCTGGCCAAAAGCCTTGTATCAAATGGCGCCGCTGCCGGCTCTTTTCGTATAGATTAACGGTTTTTTGTGAAAGACGCGTTGCTTTTTGGGATCCGTTCACTTGTGAGCGTTATTTTTCTTGCATTAAAAATTTCAAAAATCCATAAAAATTAAAAGTTTTAAAAATCCAAAAAGATTTTATTTTTATTGTGTATATATATTCTCTTTGTGTTTGATATTGTTTTCTTTTGCTTTTGTAGGAGTATGCGTACTAGATCTTCTAATTATCAAGAGCCCGAGACTCGAGAAGATTTAGCTATGGCATGTGTGAATAACAACAACAATCCACCGCACCTCAATAATAACAACAATGTTCTTCCACAACCCGATCTTCGGACAATGGAGGAGCTTTATCAACCTACCATGTTTGGATGAGGAGGACCGATTGTGCCGATGCAAATCAACGCTCCTGAGTTTTCGTTGAAGCACCACATGATTCAGCAAGTGAAAACTAATCCATTCGCCGGAATGCCTGATGATGATGCCAACAAACACCTCGACAAATTCATTATAATCACCCAAAGCATGAAGTTGCCCGGTGCCACAATGGATGTTCTACGCCTTCAACTCTTCCCACATACTTTATCACATCATGCCGAGAAATGGTTTGATCGTCTTCCAAAGAATTCAATTCACACTTGGGATGACATGACTCAACGCTTTTTGTCGCGCTACTTTCCACCATCCATGGTCACGAGCCTTCGCAATCAAATCAGCGGTTTCATGCAAGATCCTGATGAATCTCTTTTTGATGCTTGGGAGAGATATAATGTCTTGATCGATCGTTGTCCAAACCACAACATGCTCCCTGTGACCTTAATTGATACTTTCTACAACGGATTGACTTTTCGAGATCGTGATACGATTAATGCAGCCGCCGGTGGCACATTCATGAAAAGGAGACCCGAGGAGTGTAGAGAGCTAATTGAGAACATGACTACTCACCACAAAAACTGGGATTCATCCGCTTCTTCAAGGAACAACCCGAGAGTCAATGTTTCTTCCACCTCAGCAAACCCTGATATGACCGAACTCACCCGCATGATGACTGAAATGAGCAAAAGTATCTTGCTTCTCGCTCCAAACCAACAACAACAAGTTAAAGCGGTTGCACCTTCTTGTGAAACATGCGGCGGTCCTCACTCATACGCCGATTGTCCTTCGACTCAAGGAAATCCGGAAAATGTGTATGCAGCTTATGGTAATTATTCACCGGAAAATTACCAAGCTCGACCTCAAGGGGATAGAAATTTGCTGAGTTACCGGTCAAACAACTACCTTTCACCCGGTTTTTCTCCTCAAAACCAAAACCCCGCCAACAACTACAATAGAAGCATCCAAATCCCACCAAGAGCTTCTAATCCTTATTACCCACCCGTTCAACAAGCCCCACCCATCAAGCCGGATGTTGAAGCCATCATGAGAACCCAAGGTGAGCAAATCAAGAATCTGCAGAGTCAAATTATCAATCTAAAAGGAGATATTACCAAGCAAGGGAATGAGATAAGATCTGAGCTTCGAGATAATATCCAATCCTCCTTCAGCAATCAAACAACTGATTTGAAGAATATGCTTGCTAGTTTCTTGCCCGCCGCTCAACCTTCTACTTCAAGTTCTCTACCTTCAAACACCGTCACCAATCCGCGAGCAAATGTGAGTGCTATTACTACTCGTAGTGGAATTACCATTGTCGATCCACCAATCCCACCCCCATCATCTACACCTCCTCCACCACCATTTATCCCTACTCCTCCTACACCTAGTATTAGTGCACCATTACCGTCTCCGCCTCGTCATGACGATGTACCTAGGAAGGACCCTTCAACATCTCAACCTTTACCACCTTCACCTTCACCACCCAAACCCAATATCCCTTATCCTTCTCGCTTAGGCAAGACCAACGAGCTAACCAAGAATGACTGTCAAGTGTCGAGCTATATAAAGATGATCTCTCAAATGAACTTCAACATTAGCTTTCTCGAAGCACTTATCCACATGCCAAAATTTGTCAAAGCATTCAAGGAATTGCTTAACAAGAAGGAAAAGTTGATTGAGCTCGCCAACACACGCTTAAATGAAAACTGCTCTGCAGTTATTCTCAAAGAACTTCCGGGAAAGCTTGGAGATCCCGATCGTTTTGTGTTGCCTTGCATTTTCAACAAAACTGAAGAATTTACTGCCCTTGCTGATCTCGGGGCTAGTATTAATCTAATGCCATTGAGTGTTTGGAAAACACTATCATTACCCGACCTCACTCCAATAAAGATGACTCTTGAACTTGCTAATGGCACTCTCGCTTACCCCGTTGGTATTGCCGAAGATGTGTTCATTAAAGTTGGCACATTTACTTTCCCGGTCGATTTTGTCGTTGTTGATTATGAAATGGACCCTCGTATTCCTTTAATACTTGGTCGGCCATTCTTGAGAACCGGACGAGCTTTAGTTGATCTTGCCGAAGGTGAGTTAATCTTAAGAGTCGGGAATGATTCAAAAGTTTTTAAAATGGGGAAGCTTACAAGCAAATCCTGTGGAAAAGAATCCGTGAATATGATTAATGTGCTTGATGAATTTACCATCTACAACAATCCTCTATTCGACTCTTGCATTGATAATCCACTTTTTCAAGATGATGTGGATGATTCTCTATCCAATTTGGAACCTTCTCCCATTTATGATTCTCCACCGATATTTGATGCTTATGATGATGAGTCTAGCTCAGATTCGGATGATTATGATGACCTTACTTCTGAGTATCCCGACCTGCCCACATATGAAGATTTTGATGAGGCCGATACTCTTTCGAGCGATTCTTCACATGATGAAGATCCTCCGTCATCACTCGATCCTACTTTGGACGATTACTCATTTGAGGAAGACTTCTCTACGTTTCTCAACACTTACTTCCCTCATGAGAGTGATGCACCTCCTTTGGACTTTGAAGATTATCGTCTTGATCCTACTTTGGATTTGAAGAACATTCTTTCAAAGGAGAAGAAACCGGTCGACACCAATATCCGCAACACATATGATTTAACACCTCTTTTTCCCCCTTCTGAGGACGAGGTTGTGCTTCTTCGCGGATCTTCTTCCTATTCTGCTGAGCCTGAGTGCTATTTTCCCTTAAAGGAAAATGTGTTCGACCCTGGTATCGATATTCTACAGCCATCTCAGTATCCACCTGATGAAATAAAAGGAAAAATCTTTAGAATTATTGAAGACATGCTTGCACCACTTCATCCTTGCTTCCACCGTGCTCCGTCTTTGCTTAAGGGAACCTTGCCTACTCTTCTTTGGCTTGCCTTGTTCGCCTTAAGCCTCTGCTATTTGATGGACGAAAACTATGTCTTTGATCCCGGTGGATATGTTTTATGCTTCTTCCTATGATGATCAAGGTCGAGTCAGGCTCACGACTCGGTAATCAAATAACCAAGCGCTTCTTGGGAGGCAACCCATGTATCTATCTTTTCGCTTTCTTTATCATAAGTGTAGGGGAGACTCTTTGGTTTGCTATTTCCTCTCCTCTCTTAATCAGGGATTCGAGCTCAATGATCCACTCTTGATGATTCTTGACGACCCGTGATTCCATGTCCCATCTTCCCGGTCCTATCCTAAACTCTTTTCGATTCACTATTTTATATTTTCTCAATATTAAAATAGGAATCTCTTTAGTTGTCTCTTCCTTAGCGAGATTTAAACAACGTGCACAATGTCCTAAGTGTAGGGGAGTTTACTCCCACATGCTTAAACATTGAGGACAATGTTTATGTTAAGTGTAGGGGGGACTTCTATCGAAGTTAAGTGGCCTTTTCCTTGTATTTGTCCTCATTTTAACCGGAAAATCAAATTTTCGAAATTTTTCAAAAATTTTGATCTATTTTGGCCTATTAGTTTTTCCCTTTGTATAGTTATTTTCTTTCTTTTCTAGAATAAATCTTTAATAAAGTGGTTTTAATTTTCAAACATTGTGAATCTTTTGACTCAACCCGAGTTTACTTATCTAAGTTACTCTAGCTAGTATCCTTTACATGTTTAAGTCAAGTTTTGCTAGGCTTTTATATAGGGAGCTATAAAACGCGAAAGTCTTAACTCTCACGGGTTAAGAACAAGAACTTTTCGCAAGTTCCTATAATTGATCCTAGAGGGTCGTTTATCAAGCGAACTTTAAAATGCGAATTCTAAACTTGAAAGAGTCTAAGAGTTTGCAAGATCCTATAGGCGACTTGAAAACCCAAAACATTGATTTAATAGGCTAAGCATCCACGAGTCTCATTCCTTGAGATTTTAAACTGTGGAGAACGAGAGATGATAGAGCCAATTATAAGTTTGGTATTCTTTCGTGAATTTATGTGAGTTAATTATAAGCCTATTCTCCCATCGCCTGCTAATAAATTTATCTGCAATAAATAAGGTTGTACGATTTAAAAAGTTACTTAGCTTCTAGCCCAAGATCGTTTAAAAGTTGCTCGGTATGGATTAGAGTTCATAGCCAAGGCATAACTTATTGAAGCGGGATGCGAAGATTGGCGAGTCCCAAAAGGTCCTAACAAGGCATGAGGGCTATATTTTGTTGCTAAAGATCCAAAGTGATGTGAAGAATCATTTATCGAAAATCAATATGAAGGATCGAGACACACGACGAAAAGCAAATACTCCCCAAAAGTCATGGAGAAGTATATCCGAAAAGACCCTAACAAGGTATGAGGATAAATGAAGCCAAGTCCAAAAAGGAGGTGGATCGTTGTATATCAAAGTCCAAAATAAAGATTGGAGAAAAATGAAGAAGTCGTGGTCCAAGTATGAAGAATCTATCAAAACTTCAAGTGAAGAAATTCCTATTATGAAGAGAAGACCATTATTTCATGAACGTCTCTCAAGATTTGAAGTATGAAGTCGCTGCCAAATATCGGTCCGAGAAAGGTCTCAAATCGCGAAGCGAGTTATGCCAAGATATGAACTTTATGAGGTCCCGAGAAGCAGTTTTAAAAGATTTTGTCCTTAGGCTAACTATTGATTAAATCGTTCACTTTATTTTCGGCCTAAATAACTATCGAAATAAGTCAAACAATGCATCCTCGTGATCATTCAAGACAACAATAAAATATAAGAGATACCCATAGGAATAAGGGAGTCTAAGTGAATAATTGGCCCACATGAGTTCGTGTTAGTTTGCTAACTTATAGTAACAATGATCTCATTTTTAAGCTTGGTTTGGAGAAAGTGAAAACTTGAGGATGATGATTATTCATGACATTTCCAAAACCCAAGGTATGCTTTTGATTTCTTTACTTTGGATGTTTGTAGTTTTCTATCTCTTTAATAAAGGCCACTATGGATTGATTATGATAAAAAATGTAAACTTGCTTTGTAACTAATGCATTGCATGAGGACATTGCAATGGTCAAGTGTAGGGGATTTGATATGTGTATAAACACACATCCTTTTTACCACTTAATAACAATTATAACCAAGCCAAAACGTGTATTTTATGTCTTTTATGTCGGAATTATGCGTGGTTTGTGTTTTTGTTGTGATTTAGGACGAAAAGGTGAAAAGTGGAGAAAACACGGGTATTTACGGGCTTTTATTGAAGAAAAAGATAAAAGACGAAGTCAAGAAGTCAAGAGTGCAAAAAGAACGGAAGTCCAAGACCAATTCTGAAGATTTATCGAAGAAAAAGTCAAAAGACGAAAGTTTACTTAAAGCCGAAGAACTCAAGTCTAATTTATTGAAGAATTACAAGACGAGTTCAAAGAAATCCCGAGACAAAGCCATTTAAAGTTCAAGATTAATGAAGAATAAAGGCATAAGGACTAATGGTGCAATTAAAAGAAGATTAAAGAAGGAAGGACTTAATCTTGTAATCAAGAGAAAATGAAGGAGGGGAGGAAGCTTCCTAAGCACCCTTAATCCTCCCCTATAAATAGTCATTAATTGTTAATCATTTTTCTTTGTTGGCTAATAGTGACAATTAGTTCTTCCACTTTTAATTACCTTGTCATTTAAAAACTTGTCAAATTTAAATACTTGTCTTGCACCTTAATTACCATTTAATTTCAAGTAAGTTTTCCTTTTTAATTCTTGTTAATCTTTATCTTTATTGTTCTATCTCATCCTACCTTTCTTAATCTTTGATTTTTATTATTTATGTTCATGTTCATGTTCTTATGTTCTTATTTTGATTAAAGTGGGTTTTGATTATCTTGATTAGTTTTGTTAGTTTGATTGTTTTGGATTGATTGTTTATGATTAATAGTTGTTTATTGATTAGTTTGATTTCATCTTGTGGTTGATTTTGTTAAGTTTTAGTTAAATCTGCATATTTCTGTTTATCCCTTGTTCTTCGGGGTGTTTGTTTCTGTTCTGATCTTTCCAGGTAATGCAAGCCAAGAAACATTCCGTATCAAGGCCTAGTCCAAAAGTACTCTATTCGGAATATTCATTATTCTGAATAAGGAAGATATTCCGAATAGGCCTAAGATTCCGAATAGGGCCAGGTATTCCGAGTAGGATAATATTCCGCATAGGGCACTATTCCGCGTAGGGCAGCTTATTCCGGATAGGACTTTATTCCGCATAGGGCCATCATTCCGAATAGGTAGTTTATTCCGGATAGAGTTAATATTCCGAATAGGTGACAATATTCCGAATAGGGGTGATATTCCGAATAGACTAACTATTCCGGATAGAGCAAGATTATTCCGAGTAGGAACTTATTCCGCATAGGGGAATTTATTCCGAATAGGAATATATTCCGAATAGAGGTAATTTTCAGGTTCTTTAATTTCAGTTTTTAACTTTCTGCTTTTTAATTTCGAGCTTTACTTTTCCCGCCTTTTTCCTTACTCGCACTTTAAGTTTATTTGCCTTAGATTTATTTTTAACTTTCCTTAGTTTAAGTTTTAGTTTTAGTTGCGTTTTAAGTTTGCCTTAGTTAGATTTAAGTTTGCGTTCTTTACTTTTAGTACCTTTAATTTCTCGTCACGCTTTTAAATACTTGCACCTTTTACTTTAAATTAGATTTAGATTTACTTTTAAGTCATTTACTTTAATTGTCTTGCATTTTTAAATACTACAACGACACAACTATTTGTTTCACCAAAAACAATAGAGTCACACATAGAACCTAGATCAATTCGATTAGACACACGACAAAGAATCTTTTTACCTGGCCAAAAGCCTTGTATCATTTAACAAAACGTTTTCATATGTTATCTTGATCAATACTTCCAAAATAAAAGGTTTACTTGTTTAAATCGTTCGATTTGTCCGTAAATTAAAAGAATCATGTTCGAATTTGATTTAATTAGAAATTAGGGTTTCAAATAATTTGGGGGTTTTGATAAATCTAACGTTTAAACATAATTAATTAATGTTTTCTTTCATAAAAACTAATTAATTTCATCAATTAATCCGATTTGTAAATTTTAGGGTTTCGTTCAAATTGGGGATTTGTTCATATCTTGTTTTTAATCTAATTAATTGGTCAAATCGGGTTTAGATTGGGTTTAATTAGAGTTTAAATCAATATGTTAAAATTAGGGTTTGTCAAAATTGGGGGTTTTGTGTATATATGGTTTAATTCGAATTCTAAGGGGTTTATAGAAAAGAAAATAGTATAAATTCTATGTTTTGATTATAAGTTGGTTGATTTAGGGTTTGGCTGATTGGTGTGATTTTCATTCGGTTGGGTATTTGATTTCTAGTGGTGCTATTGACTATCTCATTAAGTTTCACATTTGTTTCTACTTAAGCCAATAATTAAATGGTTCGGTTATATATTCTAACACAGGTATTCTTGTTTTCCTAGGGTTGTTGGTCAAGCACTCTATATGCATAATATGGGAATGAGGAGAAAGGTATGAAGGACTCACAATGAAGGTTTTGGTTTCGGCTCGGTGGTGTTCGGATGGACAATGGAGTGTGGCTCGGCTGGAATTAAAGCCTCGGTTGTTACTCAAGGATTTTGCCCAGATTATATTTGACAACCCAAATTTGCTTGTAGTATAACTTGTTTTTGTGTTATGAACTTTGTGAGGAAAGACTGTTATTTAACTATGTATTCATGGCATAGGGTTAAGCCAAATCTGGAATTGTTAGTCTTGTGATATACCTATTTAGGGTATTTTTGGCATGTGTGTTGTCTTAACCTTGTTAGTGAGTTTGTAAAAGATGATTTCCAGGTTTGTGAGTTGACTTGGTTTGACTGAGTTTTGAAATTACAGCTTTTGTTATAACTTGTTCAAGTTTTCAGTTTTGGTAACTTTGTGTATACTTTCTTAGTTGGACTCGGCCCAGTAAGGGTGAACCAACATGACACTCGGCCCATTAAGGGTAAATCACATGACTATGATGTTTTAGACGCGTACAAATTTTAACAATGTGTACAACATAATAAAAACTCAATAACACGACTTAAGCAAGAGTGGATACGTGTATTCTCGAAGGTTTAGTAAACATTCATAAACGGCGCAAACCGTTAATAAGTAAAACGTTTAATAACGAGCACGTCTTTATTATAATAATAAGACGCAAAAATTCAAGTTGTTACATTCGCTCTCCCTAAAGAGGGCTTTGTCCGCAAAGTAAAATTATCGATACATTTTAAGTCGACACCACATTAGTTAACAAGTGCGGGTATTTTACTTTGAATTGGTCCTCGCGTTCCCAAGTAAATTCGGGTCCTCTACGTGCATTCCAACACACTTTAACAATTGGTATAAGGCTTTGTTTGAGCCGTTCAACTTCTCGTTCCATAATTTCGACGGGTTCTTCAACGAACACGAGTTTGTCGTTTAGTTGGATTTCGTCCATTGGTATAACGAGTGTCTCGTCGGATAGGCATTTCTTCAAGTTGCAAATGTGGAAAACATTATGCACACGACTAATTTCTTGAGGTAACTCCAAAAGATAGGCAACGTCACCAATGCGTTGAATAATTTCGAAAGGTCCAATATATCATGGGTTTAGCTTTCCTCGTTTACCAAAACGGATTACACCTTTCCATGGTGCAACTTTCAACATTACTCGATCTCCGACCTTAAATTCCAAAGGCTTTCGTCTCTTGTCGGCGTAACACTTTTGTCGATCACGAGCCGCTTGCATACGACTCTTTATTTGGACGATTTTCTCTGTTGTCTCATGAATAATTTCCAGACCGGTAAGTTGTGCATCACCAATGTAACACCCCATTTTGATAAATGGAATGTCACGCGTGATTATGGCGTGTCATCAAAGCATGAAAGGTAATATGTACTAAAACATACATGACCATAAGGAAAACTGGAATCAAACATCGGTTCCTAAACATAAGCCCAAAACATAAATAAAGTAAATGAAATGAACAAAGACTACACAAGCATAAATATATGAAGGCAAAAGGAAAAGAAGTCTATGGCTGCTTCCATCCTATGTACGTCCTCCAAATGCTCGAGTCTGTCCTTGGGTACCTGCCGTTTTGGGACATGGAAAGGAAAGTAACGGCTGAGCAATACGCTCAGTGCACGGATGTACAAATAAAGCATGAATAATATAAGCATATAAGCATGAAACAACAGAAGAAACTAAGTCTTGGATAACCCGGTTATGTCTTAGTAAAACTGGTTTTATAGTTTGAAAAGCCTTATGTTTATCTTGTAAAAACTGTTTAACATATTTTACCATTAGCCAATATAGGTTATGAAAAATCAACGTGCATGAATACTTGGAGGGGTGACCTCGTCATGCAAATTAGAGGGGCTGCCTCTAATTTAATATACTGATTTTGGGTAGGAGGGATCAGCTCCTTGTGAAGGATGCAAGGCACACACCACATTCACACTAAATAATCTACTGAAAACATGTAAACTAGGATGCACCCATACGCCCCACCTGATAATATAATAAATGGCCAAAAGCTGAAAAGGACGCCACGAGCTATCACTCCGCCGTGGTGAAGTCATAACACCAGCGCCTCTAGTGTTATGGTTATGGTACCTCCATAACTAGGTGAAACTGGTCATACATGTATATGGCTTTAGGTATTCTAATTAAACATATGCAATCAAAATATGTAAAACATATACTAGGGAAAATAGTTGGCTGCATATGGGGAAATCCTAATAAGGAAAGAATGTCCATACTGAAAGGATGGAGAATCCATACCTTATGTCTAGTGAATGAAGAAGACGAATGGAAGAGAGTCCTACTTCGGTATCACTAATGCTACATAAATACATACGTGTATAAGTATCTGATTACTGAATACGTAGCTGGTTTAATATCATGTCTTAGCTTGTTTTATATGTTCATGTCATGTTTTACTGGTTTAAGCTTTATACTGTGTTTATCATATATTCTATCTATTCTGATTAAGTATTACTTGTATTTCATATATTATAATACTTGTTGTGTAATAATAAGTAACTTTCTAAAAATAGCAGGTTTCCCAAAATAGAAAGTTACCAAAAATAGAAAGTTTCCAAAAATAGAATTACTGCTTAAAATAGATAAGTTTCTAAAAATAGAAAGTTTCCATAAATAGATTAGCTGCCTTAAATAAATAAGTTTCTAAAAATAGAAAGTTTCCATAAATAGATATAAGCTAGATAATTAAGCTAACTATATAAGCTTAAGTGTTTACTGATTATTATTCTAAGTCATGTGATTATATAGTATAGTTTATTAATTATTTCATGCAAATTAAATAAACTATAGGTTAAAGTATTTAATTAAATATAACATGATTTTAATTAAATAAAGGTAAAATACTTAGGTTAAAACATGTATTAGTATCTATTAATAATATAACCTAAGTCATGTAAATTAATTAATTATAAGTCATGGTTTTTAATAATTAATTAATTATATAGTCTAATTAAAGATAAATACTTAGGTTAAAATTCATGAATTAATAACCAAATTAAGAACCTAAGTCATGTAAATTAAATTAATCATGTTCATGTTTTTAATTAATTTAATTTAAGTCTTGAAAAAAAATAATATAACTTGTAAAAATCATAAACCTTGAAAAAAATGATTCATGAACCGGACCCATGATTAAAACCCATGAACCAGACCCGCAACCATCACCATACCCCGACCTAAGTCGGGGTTTCCCCTTGCCTTGCTGCTGTCGTGACACCACCAACACCATACCGAGACCATATGGTCTTGGTGGTGCGAAATAAGCCAAGCCGACACCCCCCCTTGGGGCTCGGTTAGGCGCCAACCACAATAAAAACACCCCTAAACCCATGATTTGATTTAAACCCCATGATTAGAACATGTTTATATTACTTGTTTTTAGTTAGTTTATTAAAAACATCATGATTTTATGTGATTAAGTAAATTAAAACATAAAAAGAAAAGGTTAAAAGTTATATCAATTACGTGAAATCAAAAAGGATGAACACACACGATTCCTTGCAATAAATCAACAACCAAAATTGACCCGAATCACCACTTTGGTGTTCTTGAACCCGGCGGGAAAAGAGGACAAAAAGGAAGAACTAGGGTTTTCTTTATTTTCTAATTTTTGTAAATATGAAACATATTTTTCCTAAATTCCCTAGTTAGTAAAATTACATGGGCAAAGCCCATGTTTCTTGTGTAGCCGCGGGTAGGGGGCCCCACATGGGGTAACTCTAACCTTTTTCCGTGTCTAAAATAATAGTGCGTTCTCGTGTTCATGTTTTACGTGTTTTAATTAGTTATCGATCGTGACTTAATATATTTATTCGTGTTCGTAATGAATATATATATATACATACATAATATTAGCTTGTGATTAATTTACGTTCATGATTTCATGTTCGTATGTTCGTGATTATAATTATTATTGGAATAATTATCGTGTGTTCATACGTAATAAATACTTATCGTGTTATAACACGTACGTAATACTTGTAACTCTTGTTCGTGAAACGTAAACATGCTATAAAAGGAAAGTTCTAATCATGTACGTACGATCTTAAGGGTACTATTCATGGTAAAAGCATGCTGGTTTTACAACCAACTTCCGCCCAACAAACGGGTGAACGACACTTTCGACCATAAAGTGCTTCAAACGGTGCCGCTTTAATGCTAGTGTGGTAGCTATTGTTGTACGAAAATTCTACTAACGGTAAGTGTTGATCCCATCCGTTTCCAAAGTCTATTACACACGCGCGAGGCATATCCTCCAATGTTTTGATGGTTGTTTCGCTTTGGCCATCGTTTTGAGGATGATAAGCCGTACTCATGTCCAATTGCGTTCCCAACGCTTCTTGGAGAGATTGCCAAAGTCATTAGCAATATCGACCGTCTCGGTCCGATATGATAGATATTGGTAGGCCGTGCTTAGCAACGATTTCTTTCAAGTATAATCGTGCCAATTGATCCATCTTGTCGTTTTCCTTCATAGGGAGAAAGTGTGCGGACTTCGTTAAACGATCAACGATGACCCAAATTGTGTCGTAACCAGCGGACGTTTTAGGAAGTTTGGTAATAAAGTCCATAGTAGTTCTCTCCCATTTCCATTCCGGGATCCTAGGTTGGACTAGTAATCCGGAAGGCTTTTAGTGTTCAACCTTAACTTTGGCGCAAGTTAGGCATTTACCAACATAAGTCGCGATGTCGGCTTTCATGTTTGGCCACCAATAGAACATTTTCATGTCATGATACATTTTGTCCGATCCGGGGTGGATCAAATAATTGGACTTGTGCGGTTCTTGCATGATTAGAGCTCGGACATTACCGTAACGAGGTAACCAACTTCTATTGTCAAGACACAATGTTCCCTCGGCACATGCAACGAGGTTCTTGGTGATCATTCCACCGGCTTCTTCTTTATCGATGTTTTCTATCTTAATAGCTTCTCGTTGGGCTTCTAAGATTTTTGCGGGTATGTTTAAGCCAATAGTCATCAATAAGGCTCGAACTCTTAGAGGTCGCTCACGAGGTTTTCTACTCAAGGCATCGGCTACAACGTTAGCTTTTCTTGGGGTATAACGAATGTCACAATCGTAATCCCCAAGTAGTTCCAGCCAACGTCATTGTCTCATGTTGAGTTCTTTTTGGTCCAAGATATGTTGAAGACTTTTGTGATCGGTGTAAACTACACACTTAGTACCGTAGAGGTAGTGTCTCCAAATTTTGAGAGCAAAGACAACCGCGCCTAACTCCAAATCATGAGTGGTGTAGTTTTCTTTGTTTGGTTTTAGTTGTTGAGAAACATAAGCAATGACCTTTTTCCTTTGCATGAGAACCGCGCCTAGACCTTTAATCGAAGCATCACAATATACTTCAAAGTCTTCACTACCCTCGGGTAGTGCGAGAATGGGCGCGTCACAAAGTTTTTGTTTGAGAGTTTGGAAAAAAGTTTCTTGGTCGTCTCCCCAAATAAATTTCTTGTTCTTTTGAGTCAATTCCGTCATAGACTTAGCGATTTTCGAAAATCCTTCGATAAATCGCCTATAATAACCGGCAAGTCAAAGGAATTGGCGAATCTCCGTAGGAGTCGTAGGAGTCGCCCAATCCTTTACCGCTTCGATCTTAGCGGGATCCACGTGGATACCACTACTATCGATCACGTGTCCAAGGAATTGTACCGTGTGAATCCAAAATTCACACTTTGAAAATTTGGCGTATAATTGTTCTTGTTTCAACAATTCTAAAATTTTTTTAGGTGTTCCTCGTGTTCTTCCTTATTACGATAGTAGATAAGGATATCGTCAATAAACACGATCACGAACTTGTCCAAATAAGGTTTACACACGCGGTTCATAAGGTCCATGAATACCGTGGGTGCATTGGTTAACCCAAATGGCATGACTTGGAATTCAAAGTGACCGTATCGGGTTTGAAACGCCGTCCTGTAAATGTCTTCTTCTCGAACTCTAAGTTGATGATAACCTGACCTAAGGCCAATCTTTGAATAAATTCTCGAACCTTGAAGTTGATCAAACAAATCATCGATCCTTGGTAAAGGGTAACGATTCTTTATAGCGAGTTTGTTCAATTCGCGATAATCGATGCACATGCGGAACGATCCGTATTTCTTTTTCACAAATAAAACTGAGGCTCTCCAAGGTGAGGAACTCGGTCTTATGAATCCTTTGTCGGTAAGCTCTTGCTAATTCCTTCATTTCGGCGGGCGCTAGTCGATAAGGTGCTCTTGCAACGGGTGCGGCTCCAGGAGTTAGTTCGATGTGAAATTCTACTTGACGAAGAGGTGGTAACCCGGGTAAGTCTTCGGGAAAAACTTCGGGAAAATCACAAACAATTGGAACGTCTTTAATTTTCTTCTCCTTCGATTCGGCTTCGTTTTTACTAGTAACTTGAATAAGGAAAATAGGACGACCTTCTTCGATGTACTTTTGAGTTTTAGTACATGAGATTACATTTAAACTAGCCCGGCTTTTCACACCGTTCTTTTCACCGAGGACGGTTAAGGTTCGGATTCCGTAGGGAATACGAACATGTTTTTTGTGGCAAATTATCTCCGCATGGTACTTGGATAGCCAATCCATACCAACGATAATGTCAAAGCTTCCATGTTCGATAGGTAAAAGGTCGATGATGAAAGGAATGTTTTGGAGGCTTAGGGTGAAACCTTTAAGTACGGTGTTTGTAGTGATCGATTTACCATCGGCTAATTCGACATTATAGTCGACATCTAACGGGGTGGGGTTCACATTTAATAGTTCACTAGAGGCAATGGATGTAAAACTTCTATCGGCACCAGAATACAATAATACGGAAGCATAGATGCTATTGATAAGGAACATACCGGTGACCACGTTGTTGTCTTTGATCGCCACTTCGGCACATAAAGCGTACACGCGTCCCGGTGCTCCCGTTTGATTCCTATTGTTTCATCCATTTGGATTTCCATGATTTTGACGAGGTTGTCGACGAGCTTGGTTGTTGTTGTTGTTGTTGTTGCCTTGGATGTGGCTTCCTCGGCCTTGAGTGGTAGCTTTAGGACACCTATTCTTAAAGGGACCTTTTTTCGCCACAACCATAGCAAGTGACATCCGCGTATTGAGCATTTGGAGTGATAGGAGTCCGTTGGTTCGTGGGCTTTGGCTCACTACGACAATCCTTGGCGAAGTGACCGGGTTTCCCACAATTATGACACGTACCTCTACATGCACCATTGTGGTGTTTGCCACACTTACCATAAAACGGTAGTTTTCCTTGGTAACCGGATCCACCGTTCACATTGAACACTTTTACCACATCTTGGCGTTTGGTAGGGTGGTCACCATGATTTGGGCCATGGTTCCCTTCCCATTTCCGTTTATTATCACCACTTTCCAAGTTGACGGAGTCCATCAAACCATCCGCCATTTCAATGGCTTCGTTCAAATCATTGGGTTTTGAAGAGATTACATCACCTCGGATTGAAGGTGGTAGCCCAACGACGAATCTTTCCACGACCCGTGTCTCATTTCGTATCATTTCGGGACACATCAATCTCAACTCTTGGAATCGTTGAAAGTAAGCCATCAAGTTAACTCCATGTACACGAAGGTTCCATAATTCGGCTTCCAATCTTTTCATTTCATTCCTAAGGCAATACTTTTTGAGAAGCATTCCCTTGAAATGAGCCCAAGGAGTAGCATTGGCCGCTTCCAAACCTACGACTTTCACATGAATATTCCACCAAGTCAATGCACCATCAACCAAGGTGCTAGAGCTAAACTTCACTTTGTCACCTTCGGTGACATTGCTCACACTAAATTGAGATTCAAGTCTCTCAATCCATCATGCAAGGCCCACGACGCCTTCGGTGCCATTAAAAGTGCTAGTGAAGCATGAGCGAAATTCCTTGTATGAGCACGCACGAGTAGGGGGTACTGGAGTTGGCACTTGATTCGTTTCTTCTTGTGTGCTTGGATTAGTCTCGTTGGCGGAAAGGGCGGCGAAAACTCCATCGGCTATCATTTGGCTCAACACCGACGGGTCGATAGTGATGGGTGTGGCCGGAGTCGGGTAGACTCTATTCTTGTGTGTTTTAGGTGCCATAGTCCTATAACCATAACAAAGTTCATGGTAAGGTTAAAATCACAAGTTCAACGGCTAGAGAGTACGATTATTTCGCAAAACACAATATAGCAAACAATGATGTGATGATCAACAAGTTATGTAGTGCACAAAATAATTCATTCCATGATAAAAAAGAGTACAACAAAGTCGCCACATAGTCTTAGGAGTTTTAAAGGTTACAATCACATTAAGGGAAAATTTGGAATGACGTACATACAAGTAAACTAAACATAAATCTAGTAGAAACGGTGCTTAAGAGCCGCGATCCTCTCGGACATGTCGATCAAAGCCCTATGCAAAAGGGTACGCAATGCTCCAACCTCATAGTGTTGGTCCTCAATTCTCCTAGCAAGTCCCGCGTAACGGTCGGGTGGAGGTGGGGCATTCCTACCTAAGTCCGCAATAACCACCTCGTAACAAGCCTCGAGTCTCACCAATGACTCGTAAGATAGTCCACCCATGTTGCAAAGCACATGGGTCACCTTGCTTCGCAAGGTAACAAGTCTCGTATAACGGTGAGGGGGCATCCCACGTGCCTCAGCGTCCGCGGAGATTTAGGCTCGATTAAGGCCGCAAGGTGGGGGTGGCATGGGCATAGTAGGTCGAGAAGGGGCATCGTGCCTAGGAGGCACTCTCACGGATGGTGGCTTTGGGGACTTCCGGATCGTGTGGGTGGGGTCCAAGTGTCTTGCGGCTAGTCTTTTCCCGAACATAGATGGCCTCATGGATATCCTCGCGGTACGGTGTTGGCGAGGGGCCCTTGGTGCATGAGATGATGAGGTGGAGGGAGGAATCATCGGTGTCTTCCACGTCTTGTGTAGCAAATGAGTGGTGGTGGTGAGGAGCGAGTAGGTGCACGAGCACTCGGCTCTCCTCGAGTGGATGACAAAGGTAAGGCACCACTAGTGGAGGACTCGCGTCGTGCTCCATTTGTGGATGAACTCACGAGGTACATCGAATCTTCGGGCGAGGTAGACATGTCACTGTCAAATTAAGAAAGGCATGTGTAAGAATAAATCAATTTTGCAATGTGTTGTAACTTTAGTTTGTCATGGCACACTCCATTTAGCACAAAATTTTCAAGACATGTTGTTACCAGATCAATATTGTATTCGCATAGCATGACATAAACCATTTAGCGTAGGGTTTTAAGTAATGTCGAAATAGTATCAATTTTTCATTCACGTAACATGGCACAAACCATTTAGCATAGTTTTCTAGTAGTGTCGAAATAAAATTCAATTTTGCATTCATATAGCATGGCACAAACCATTACGCATAGAGTTTCAAGTAGTGTCGAAATAAAATTCAATTTTGCATTCATAGAGCATGGCACAAACCATTAAGCATAGAGTTTCAAGTAATGTCGAAATAAAAATTCAATTTTGCATTCATATAGCATGGCACAAACCATTAAGCATACAGTTTCAAGTAGTGTCGAAATAAAATATAATTTTGCATTCGTATAGCATGGCACAAACCATTAAGCATAGCGTTTCAAGGAGCGTCAAAATAAAATTCAATTTTGCATTCGTATGGCATGGCACAAACCATTAAGCATAGCCTTTCATGTAGCGTCGAAATAAAATCTATTTTGCGTTCATATAGCATGGCACAAACCATTTAGCATAGAGTTATAAATTACGTCATTTAGTACTTGTAACGATGTAATAGTGTGGTAATAAATGTAACGAGGTAATATAACGTAATCTTAACTTACAATTTACTTGTGTCGAAGACGTGAAGTGAAGTGGTTTATGGAGATGGAGAGGTGGTTATAGTTTAGTGTTACTCTTTTCCCAAAATTTTGTTTTTAACCAAAAATCTTTGTAAAAATGATTTTTATAAAAGTAACCTAGTTCTCTATAACCATGCCTCTGATACCAATCTGTCACACCCTCAATTTGGCCCACGTGTACAATTACACGAGGATGTGACTATCATGACAACCAAGAGACATAGATACAAGAACGACTAAGAAAATTCATTTTCATTCATAAAAAACATAAAGATAAGATTTGTCCCAAGGAAATTGTTTTACACACCATGATAACATAAATCAAGTTTCCAAATGTTATACATCAAAATCAAGTCTCAAAGATAAATCATGATAATTTTTATTAACTCCATAGCATAACCACGTCACTCCTCCGCCTTGACACCTGAGAAAAACATTGCTAAAACGTCAACACAAAGGTTGGTGAGTTTATAGGTTTAAGTATAAGTAGTGTGATGAACCATAAGATTTTTGTTAGGAAACCAACAAATAATCTTATAACAAATACAAGATTATCATCAAATAACATACGTTCATGATATCCTATGTCTAAGCTCATGACACCGAAGCTTTAACCGTACCAACAAGTTTGTATAGAAGAGCCCAAGCAAATACTACCCCAAAGTATTCGTAACACCTCAAATGTAATTGTATCCAATTTGGTCACACAACCAACATTAGATAAGGAAGCCATCTATCCATAACATTTGCGCTTACACAAAGTAATTAATGGTTCATGATAGTGGGCTAAAGCATCTAGGGGTATTGCTACTTAGACATCATGTAGGCACGTATGAGTTTTAAAGTACTTATGTTCATACATAAAAGACAGCAATGTTCTCACCCCAAAGAGTTAAAAGCATTTAAAAGTGGGGCTATTGATAGGTGTGAAAACACCCATCCTTTTACCACCTCTTTCTTGCTAAAACAAGACCAAAACGCGTGTTTAATATCATTTGTTTGGAATTATGCGTGGTTTTTGTGTTTAATGTGTTTTCAGAGCCAACCGGATGAATATTAAAGAAAACATGGGATTGCACGGGTTTTATCGAAGAAAAAGACGTAAAGACGAAGTCTATAATCCAAGAGATGCAAAAGATTTGAAGTCAATGGGCCTATTTGAAGATTTATCAAAGAAAAGGACCAAAGATGGAGGATTTACCTACGTCGAAGAAACTCAAGTCTATTAAATGAAGAAATTAAAAGACGAGTTGAAATTATTCGTCGACAAATCCCGAATCGAAATCGAAAACGTCGACTTTTCTGAAAAGACGAGGAGACAAAAAGAAAGGAAGAAAGCCCACTCACCAACCAAGGGAGAAGCCTATAAATACTCCTCCCATTCACACATCCAACTCTCTCTTCTTCTTTTTCTGTTTTTAACTTTCCTAGTTCTTAGGAACCATCTCCCTTAAGGAGTGGTTTTCATCCTTGTTTGATTTTAAAAATCTTGTAAGTTTGATTTTTCCATTTGTTTGTTGAATCTTAAATCATTAATACAAGTCTTCTTTTAATCTTTCCATCATCTTGTTCTTCATCTCTTTTTGATTCTTAGTTCTTAAGTTTTATTCTTTCGGTTTGATTGTCAAAAGTAAGTGGGTTTTGCGATTTTGTTGTTTTGGATTTAAGCTTTCTATGAGTAAGAGATTAGTGGTAAAATTGGTTTAAGTTTTGATCAAAAACTTGGTGATTTTTGGTGTTGAATTCGTGTACTTAAGGATTCCCTGTTCTTCGCGCTACAGTACTGAGTTTCCCAGATTCCGAATAGGGATTCTGGGATTGTGTTTATTCGGAATATTTCAATTATTCCGAGTAGTGGTTCTTTTTCTTGTTTATTCGGAATAATAAAATTATTCCGAGTAGTGCTTCTTTTAAAATTATTCCGAGTAAAGCTTTCTTTCCAAAATATTCCGAATAGGATTTTCCAAAATATTCCGAATAGGATTTTCCAAAATATTCCGAATAGGGTTCTGTTTAAAAATATTCCGCATTGCCCCAAACTTTCCGAATAGAGCAAATATTCCGTATAAGATTTTTATTCCGCATAAGGCATACTTTCCGCATAAGGGTTTTTCTTTAATTATTCCGCATAGCCTCATTTTTCAGATATTCCGAATAGAGCTAAACTTTCCGAATAGAGCTAAACTTTCCGAATAGAGCTTCTTTCAAATTATTCCGCATAGGTGAAACATTCCGCATAAGGCATTTGTTCCGCATGGCCTTAATTATTCCAAGTAAGGGAAACATTCCGAGTAGAGCAGTATATTCCGCATTGCCCTAAACATTCCGAATAAGAGACTTCTAGTTTTATTCTTCATTAAGGTATTTACTTACTGTCTCAAATAAATTCTGAATTTATTTTAAGTTCTTGTTTCTAGTTTTATTTTATTATTACTTGCCCTTATCATTTTAGTAGATTTAGACCAAAGCTCCCCCTTTTAGTCACCAATTACAACTATTCCACTTTTGACCGTGATCGATTCGAGAAGATACCGAGAACGAAACAACGATATATATCAATTGGGTACGAGCAACGCAAAGAGAGATCTTGCAAGCAAACCTCTTTTATTAACTAATCAAAAGTCAGTTATTAAAATGGCGCCGCTGCCGGCTCTTTTCGTAAGGATCAACGGTTTCTTGTGAGAAAAATTGGATTTTGGGATCCGTTCTTTCGGGAACGTTATTTTCAAGCACAAAAATTTTCAAAAAACCCATAAAAATATAAAATTTTCAAAAATACAAAAAAAAAAAATTAAAAAAAAAAAACCTATAAAAACCAAAAATATTTTCTCTTGCATTTTCTTTTTAGTGTATGCGTATTCGATCAACGTCTTATTCAGAGCCCGAGACTCTCGAACAATTAGACATGGCCGGTGTACACAACAACAATAATATTCCACCCCTCCCAAACAATAATCATAATAACCCACCCCACCAAAACATGAATAATCAACCTTTACCCGACCTACGAACCATGGAGGAGCTATGCCAACCCACCATGAACGGACGCGGAGGCCCGATTGCGCCGATGCATATCACGGCTCAGGAGTTTTCGTTGAAGCATCACATGATCCAACAAGTGCAAACAAACCCATTTCGCGGAATTCCGGATGATGATGCCAACAAACACCTCGACAAATTCATTACTATGACCCAAAGCATGAAGTGCCCCGGTGTTTCTATGGATGACCTTCGCCTTCAACTTTTTCCCCACTCGCTTTCTCACCATGCCGAAAAATGGTTTGACCGTCTTCCTAAGAATTCTATTCATACGTGGAATGACATGACTCAACGCTTTTTATCGCGCTACTTTCCCCCATCCATGGTCACTAGCCTTCGTAACCAAATTAGTGGATTCATGCAAGAGAATGATGAATCACTCTTCGATGCTTGGGAACGATACAATGATTTGATCGACCGCTGTCCAAATCACAATATTCTCCCCGTCACTCTCATTGACACCTTCTACAATGGTCTCACTTTTCGTGATCGTGACACGATCAATGCCGCCGCCGGTGGTACTTTTATGAAAAGGAGACCGGAAGAGTGTCGAGAGTTGATTGAAAACATGACTACTCACCACAAGAATTGGGATTCGTCCGCATCCTCAAGATCTAATCAGAGAGTCAATGTTTCTTCTACTACTTCCAATCCCGAGATATCCGAACTTACCCGACAAATCGCGAGTATGCACAAAGATTTCATGTCCATTGCCACAAACCACTTTCAACAAGCTAAAGCCGTTGCTATTTCTTGTGACACATGTGGAGGTCCTCATTCCTACAATGAGTGTCCGTCTACTCACGGAAATTTTTCTGAAGACGTTAACGCAGCATACGGTACTTATCCCACGGGAGGCTATCAAGCTCGCCCTCAAGGAGACCGTAACTTGCTAAGTTATCGTTCCAACAATTATCTTGCTCCTCCCGGTTTCCCTCCTGCAAACCAAAACCAACAACAAAGCTACAACCAATCCCAACCTCGTGCAAACAATCAATATCAATCCCAAAGAAACCCATACCCACCTCAAGGAAATTCTGAAACTTATCAAGCTCCACCTCTCAATCCACCAATGGCAGTGAATCCAGAAGTCGATACATTCATGAGGACTAATAGAGAGTTGGTGACGAATCTTCAGAGTCAAGTCCGCAACTTGAAGGGAGAAATGGTGAAACAAAGGAACGATATTCGAGCCGAGATAAGGAATGACATGGCAAAACACAGCAATGAAATTAATGCAAACATGCAAAACTCTTTTAATAATCAAGCACTTCACCTTCGTGATATGATTGGTTCGCTCATTTAAAGTAATCAACCCTCTTCTTCGGGTACTCTTCCGAGTAATACCGTTGCGAATCTAAGAGGGGAGATGAAAACAATCACCACTCGTAGTGGAAAAGGTTATATGGAACCCGAGCTTCCTACACCTCCACCCGTGATTGTGAATAAGGAAAAAGAGCAACTTTCCTCACCTCCTTTGCCTTCTACCCCCATTTCCCCACCACCCGTGGTTGTGAGTGATCCTATTCCCCTAAAGCCTTCTTCTTCATCCGATATACCTTATCCTTCAAGGTTGAGGAAAGAGAAGCAAAAGAGCAAGGATGATATTCAAGTTTCAAACTTTCTCAAAATGTTTAAACAATTGAATTTTAACATCTCCTTTGCCGAGGCTCTCGCTCACATGCCCAAGTACGCAAAGATGTTTAAAGATCTTCTAAGTGATAAGGAAAAGCTTCTTAACATTGCTCAGACCCACCTTAATGAGAATTGTTCCGCCGTTCTCTTAAGGCAATTGCCCACCAAACTTGGTGATCCGGGTCACTTCTTGATTCCTTGCAACTTTCCGGGAGTAGAGAATTGCATGGCCCTAGCCGATCTAGGTGCCAGTATAAACTTAATGCCTTTAAGTGTTTGGAAGCAATTATCTCTCCCCGAGCTAGTCCCCACCAGAATGACTTTGGAATTGGCTAACCGTACGGTTGCTTATCCAGTGGGGATAGCCGAAGATGTCTTTGTTGGCGTCGACAAATTCACCTTCCCGGCGGATTTTGTTGTCGTTGACTACGAGATGGATCCTCGTGTTCCATTAATCGTTGGACGTCGCTTCTTGAGGACCGGTCGCACTCTTATTGATGTAGCCGCGGGCGAAATAATCATGAGAGTTGGTGACGATAAAATTGTCTTCAACATGGGTAAGATTTCTAAGCAACCGTATTCATATGAGAGTGTTAATGCTATTGATGTTCTCGATGAGGCTTGTGAAGAACATTTTCATGATGCTGGCAAAAGTACTCTTTCTTCTCTACCCAATGTTGAGACCGTTGCCTCAATTGCTCCGGCATTGACTCCTTTTGGAGAAAGTGACTTGGATGATTTCGAAGCTAGCTTGGGTCCTCTCAATATTAAGTATGATAATTTGTCCACCAATTGGGATGAAGACATTCGTACTATTGAGATACTTCTCAATGAGGACCCATTCTCCCCTCCTGCTCCTAAAGAGGTGACTAATGATGATCCATCGTTAGTTACACCATCTATTGAGGATCCTCCTACTCTTGAGCTTAAGGATCTACCCCCTCATCTTGAGTACGTTTTCCTAGAAGACAACGAGAAGTTACCGGTCATCATCGCAAAGGATCTGAAAGAAGACGAAAAAGCCCGACTTGTCGCTGTGTTGAAGAAGCATAAACGAGCTATCGCTTGGAAAATCTCCGACATCCGTGGAATTGATCCTCACTTCTGCACACATAAAATTCTCATGGAGGACGACTTCAAGCCCACAATTCAAATCCAACGAAGGGTGAATCCTAAAATCCATGAAGTCATCAAAAAAGAGGTTATCAAACTTCTTGATGCGGGTATGATTTACCCTATTTCGGATTCACCATGGGTTAGTCCAGTCCATTGTGTGCCTAAGAAAGGCGGAATCACCGTTGTTCCAAATCAAAACAACGAGTTGATTCCTACCCGTCTCGTTACTGGGTGGAGAGTTTCTATAGACTACCGCAAACTCAATGATGCCACGAGAAAGGATCATTTCCCTCTACCTTTTATGGACCAAATGCTTGAACGTTTAGCGGGTAATGAATACTACTGCTTTCTTGATGGTTTCTCGGGTTATTTCCAAATACCCATCGATCCCCTAGATCAAGAGAAGACAACATTCACTTGTCCCTATGGCACATTTGCTTACAAAAGGATGCCTTTTGGCTTATGCAATGCCCCCGGGACTTTCCAAAGGTGCATGTTAGCTATCTTCCATGACATGGTTGAGCAAACCATGGAAGTCTTCATGGATGATTTCTCGGTCTTCGGGGATTCCTTCTCTTCTTGCCTTGCCAATTTGGAACGTATGCTTACGCGGTGCGAAGACACTCGCCTTGTTCTGAATTGGGAAAAATGCCATTTTATGGTAAAAGAAGGCATTGTGCTAGGACACAAAATTTCTAAAGCCGGTCTTGAAGTCGACCGTGCTAAAGTAGATGTCATAGCCAAATTACCTCCACCTTCAACCGTGAAGGGAGTGCGAAGTTTTCTGGGTCATGCGGGCTTCTATCGTCGATTCATTCAAGATTTCTCTAAAATCGCTCGCCCGATGACCCACCTCTTGGAAAAAGATACTCCTTTTATCTTTTCTAAAGAGTGTATCGAAGCCTTCAATCTTCTTAAGGATAAGCTAACTAAAGCACCGGTCTTGGTTACCCCTAATTGGGAGCTGCCTTTTGAATTGATGTGCGATGCTAGCGACTTTGCTATTGGTGCGGTTTTGGGACAAAGGATCAACAAACATTTCCAACCAATCCACTATGCTAGCAAAACAATGACGGGGGCTCAATTGCATTATACGACGACCGAAAAAGAGCTTTTAGCTGTTATCTATGCTTTTGAAAAATTTCACCCCTATCTTGTTTTATCCACCACCATCGTATACACGGACCATTCCGCGTTGAAGTACTTGATGACTAAACATGATTCTAAGCCAAGACTTATTCGCTGGGTTTTACTCCTTCAAGAATTCAATATTGAAATTCGTGACAAGAAGGGTGCTGAAAACCTGGTCGCGGATCATCTGAGCAGACTTGAGGATCCATATCAAGGGGATCATCCGAACAAAGAGATCAATGATTCCTTCCCCCTTGAGACCTTAATGTCTATAAATCTCAATCTTGATGGCACCCCGTGGTTTGCCGATATTGCAAACTACTTAGCGGGTGGTGTTCTCATCAAAGGGTTAACATCCCAACAAAAGAAGAAGTTCTTGAACGATGTTAAGACTTACTTTTGAGATGACCCTTTTCTATTCAAACAATGCGCTGACTTGATTATTCGCCGATGTGTTGACGGACCGGCAGCTTTTGACATTCTCCAAGCTTGCCACAAAGGACCCACCGGTGGTCACTTTGGTCCCAACTACACCGCTAAAAAAGTGTTTGACTCGGGATTCTATTGGCCCACCATTTATCGTGATGCTCACGAGATGGTTAAACATTGTGATGCTTGCCAAAAACAAGGCAAGATCACACATAAAGATGAGATGCCTCAAAATTTCATACAAGAATGTGAAATCTTTGATGTATGGGGCATCGACTTTATGGGGCCATTCCCTTCTTCTAAAGGCAACAAATACATCCTTGTCGCTGTCGATTACGTTTCTAAATGGGTTGAAGCCAAAGCTTTACCCACCAACGACGCGAGGGTGGTTTGTAATTTCTTGAAAAAATTGTTTGCTCGATTCGGTGTTCCTCGTGCTATTATCAGTGACCGCGTGACTCATTTTTACAATGATCAATTTGCAAGAGTCATGGCTAAGTATGGTGTACATCACCGTCTTTCCACCGCTTACCATCCTCAAACCAACGGTCAAGCGGAGATATCCAACCGTGGATTGAAGAGAATTTTGGAACGTACTGTGGGAGAGCATCGTGCCTCGTGGGCCGATAAACTTGATGATGCTCTGTGGGCTTTCCGTACCACCTATAAGACACCGATTGGTTGTACACCTTATCGTCTTGTGTACGGGAAAGCCTGCCACCTCCCCATCGAGCTGGAACATAAGGCATATCGGGCCTTGAAGTGGGCTAACTTCGACATCAACAAAGCCGGTGATTTTCGCAAGATTCAACTCAACGAGCTACAAGAATTGAGGAATCAATCTTACGAGAACTCATTGATCTACAAGGAGAAGACCAAGATTATCCACGATGCAAAAATCAAGAACCGAGAGTTCCACGTTGGTGATCAAGTCTTACTCTTTAACTCTCGGTTGAAGATCTTCTCAGGCAAGTTGAAGAGCCGCTGGTCTGGTCCTTCACCATCGCCAATATTTTTCCATATGGTACCATTGAGCTTTCTCAGCCAAATGGGCCCAACTTCAAGGTGAATGGCCAGCGTTTTTGAAATTGTACTTTGGTGAGGACATCTCTCAAGAGATGATTCCATCCCTCACCACGTTTCCCTTGAATTAGTTTGGGACCGAGTCAGGCTCGGGACTCGGTAAACAAAAACAAGCGCTCCTCGGGAGGCAACCCGAGTATCTATCCCCCTTTCCCGTTTTTCATCCTAAGTGTAGGGGGAGCTATATAGGTTGCTTGTTTTTGGATGGTGATGTGATTACAGGGATAAGTGCACTCTTGGAATCTTTGAAGAACCGTGCTCCCATGTTATCCAATACCGGTTCTATCTCTCAACTATCGTGATTCGATTCTCTTTATATTCACATTTGAAATTGATCACCTTAGTCGTCTCTTCCTTAGCTTGATTTAACCAACATGCACAATGTCATAAGTGTAGGGGAGACTTTCCCCACATGCTTAAACATTGAGGACAATGTTTATCTTAAGTGTAGCGGGGACTTCTATCGAAGTTTTAAGTGGACTTTTCCATGAAAATGCATTCATTTAACCTGGAAATCATCTTTTTCAACATTTTTCAAATTTTTTATTAACTTTGGCCATTTAGTCGTAATTTTTAATTTTTTATCGTTGCTTTCATATGTATATATTCCGCAATAAAGTCAAAAATATTCATAAAGTGGTGTAGCTGGTTTAGAAATCTTTGACATATTAGGCCCGTTGCGATTATTTTGACTCAACCCGAATAGACTTATCCAAGTTTATTCTAGCTAGTATCCTTAACCATGTAGACCTTGATTGGTTTATTAGGCTAAGCATCCACGAGTCTCATTACTTGAGATTTTAAATTGTGGAGGACGAGAAATGATAGAGTCAATTATAAGTCGGTATTCTTGCACAAGCTCACTTGGTGTAATTATTTGCCTATTCTCCCATCACTTGCTAATAATTTATCTGCAATAAGTAAGGTCATACGATTTGAAAAGTTACTTAGCTTCTAGCCCAAGATCGTTCAAAAGTTGCTCGGTAATGATAAGAGTTCATAGCCAAGGCATAACTTATGAAGCGGGGCACGAAGATTGGCGAGTCCGAAAAGGCCCTAACAAGGCATGAGGATTCAATTTTATTGCTGAAGATCCAAAGTGATGTGAAAAGCATTATTCCCAAAATCAATATGAAGGATCAAGACTCACGACGAAAAGCAATCAACTCCCATAAAGATCATGGAGAAGTCTATCCGAAAAGACCCTAACAAGGTATGAGGATAAATAGATCCAAGTCCGAAAAGGAGGCGGATCGTTGTATCTCAAAATTCCAATTAGAGATTGAAGAAATAATCATGAAGTCGTGGTCAACAAAGTTGGAGTACCCCTCAAAAGTCTCCAAGTGAAGAAACTCTATTACGATGAGAAGACCATTATCTCAAGAACGTCTCTCAAAGATATGAAGTATGAAGTACATGCCAAATATCGGCCCGAGAAAGGTCTCAAATCGTGAACCGAGTTATGCCAAGATATGAACTTTTTGATATCCCGAGAAGCAGTTTTAAGAGATTTTGTCCTTTAGCTAACTATTGATCAAATCGTCCTACTTTGCTTTCAGCCTAAATAAACTATCGAAATAAGTCCAAAAATGCATCTTCATGATCATTATAAGACAAAAGTAAAACTTAAGAGATACACCTAGGAATAAGGGAGTTTAAGCATTTAATTAAGCCATGAGTGTAAGTGTTTGAATTGCTAACTTATAATAACAATGATCTCGTTTTTAAGCTTAGTTTGGGGAACGTGAAACTTGAGGGTGATAAATCTTCGCAGCACCAAAGCCCTAATGTAAGTCCTTGATCTCTTTGCAAGTTATTTCCATATAGCTATTTTCAAGAGAAAATGGTTTTCTATCCTTTTGTTTCCTTTAAAGTTTTAATTTCTCTTAGTACTTTAATTTTCGTTTAGTAGTATTTTGATAAGGCCAAGGTTGATTGATTATGAGGAAAATGTAAATTTGCTTTATCACTAAGCATTGCATGAGGGCATGGCAATGGTTAAGTGTAGGGGATTTGATAGGTGTGAAAACACCCATCCTTTTACCACTTATTTCTTGCTAAAACAAGACCAAAACGCGTGTTTAATATCATTTGTTTGGAATTATGCGTGGTTTTTGTGTTTAATGTGTTTTCAGAGCCAACCGGATGAATATTAAAGAAAACATGGGATTGCACGGGTTTTATCGAAGAAAAAGACGTAAAGACGAAGTCTATAATCCAAGAGATGCAAAAGATTTGAAGTCAATGGGCCTATTTGAAGATTTATCAAAGAAAAGGACCAAAGATGGAGGATTTACCTATGTCGAAGAAACTCAAGTCTATTAATAGAAGAAATTAAAAGACGAGTTGAAATTATTCGTCGACAAATCCCGAATCGAAATCGAAAACGTCAACTTTTCTGAAAAGACGAGGAGACAAAAAGAAAGGAAGAAAGCCCACTCACCAACCAAGGGAGAAGCCTATAAATACTCCTCCCATTCACACATCCGACTCTCTCTTCTTCTTTTTCTGTTTTTAACTTTCCTAGTTCTTAGGAACCATCTCCCTTAAGGAGTGGTTTTCATCCTTGTTTGATTTTAAAAATCTTGTAAGTTTGATTTTTCCATTTGTTTGTTGAATCTTAAATCATTAATACAAGTCTTCTTTTAATCTTTCCATCATCTTGTTCTTCATCTCTTTTTGATTCTTAGTTCTTAAGTTTTATTCTTTCGGTTTGATTGTCAAAAGTAAGTGGGTTTTGCGATTTTGTTGTTTTGGATTCAAGCTTTCTATGAGTAAGAGATTAGTGGTAAAATTGGTTTAAGTTTTGATCAAAAACTTGGTGATTTTTGGTGTTGAATTCGTGTACTTAAGGATTCCCTGTTCTTCGCGCTACAGTACTGAGTTTCCCAGATTCCGAATAGGGATTCTGGGATTGTGTTTATTCGGAATATTTCAATTATTCCGAGTAGTGGTTCTTTTTCTTGTTTATTCGAAATAATAAAATTATTCCGAGTAGTGCTTCTTTTAAAATTATTCCGAGTAAAGCTTTCTTTCCAAAATATTCCGAATAGGATTTTCCAAAATATTCCGAATAGGATTTTCCAAAATATTCCGAATAGGGTTCTGTTTAAAAATATTCCGCATTGCCCCAAACTTTCCGAATAGAGCAAATATTCCGTATAAGATTTTTATTCCGCATAAGGCATACTTTCCGCATAAGGGTTTTTCTTTAATTATTCCGCATAGCCTCATTTTTCAGATATTCCGAATAGAGCTAAACTTTCCGAATAGAGCTAAACTTTCCGAATAGAGCTTCTTTCAAATTATTCCGCATAGGTGAAACATTCCGCATAAGGCATTTGTTCCGCATGGCCTTAATTATTCCGAGTAAGGGAAACATTCCGAGTAGAGCTGTATATTCCGCATTGCCCTAAACATTCCGAATAAGAGACTTCTAGTTTTGTTCTTCATTAAGGTATTTACTTACTGTCTCAAATAAATTCTGAATTTATTTTCAGTTCTTGTTTCTAGTTTTATTTTATTATTACTTGCCCTTATCATTTTAGTAGATTTAGACCAAAGCTCCCCCTTTTAGTCACCAATTACAACTATTCCACTTTTGACCGTGATCGATTTGAGAAGATACCGAGAACGAAACAACGATATATATCAATTGGGTACGAGCAACGCAAAGAGAGATCTTGCAAGCAAACCTCTTTTATTAACTAATCAAAAGTCAGTTATTAGCTATAAAATCACCTCCTAAATCAAGCAAATGGATGGAAATGCAGGGAAACTCAAGAATACGACCACGTTATCCATGACCTAGTTAAGTATAATGACCGTGTCATAAAGACTAGTAGTTTATAAATAAAATGCATGATATCCTAAGTGTGCTTGACATTACATTTTATTTATGACAACACGAAAATCCGGTTATCAATGGGCTTTAGTTTAACAAAATAATAACACAACTTCGTTTTGGGCTTTTATAACCCAAGTCTAAAATCGGATAGTCCAATAGTCTAAATTTATTCATGGGCTTGACCCATGATCTGTTTTGCTCAACCCGGCCCAACTGGGGGCGACACAAACAAGAAAAAAACAGGGGACAGGCTTATATTTTTCATTCACTCTTTGTCTGGTCATTAAATACGACTCACACACACACACATAATCCCACCGCCTCATGTTCATCCCTCTCTCTTCCTGGTTATCATCTATATTCAGTTTTATCATTCTTTCATCAAAATCAAACCAAGATAAATGTAAACCCGTTCCATAAACATCAAATGAAAGCGTTCTTGATTCGTTTATGATCCGTTTGTCATGGGTTTCATCCCCACACACGTAATTAGTTCGATTCTTGGTGTTGTTTCTCATTAGAGTTGGTGGTGATTCGTTCAAAGATAAGTCTTGAATCCTTTTGGTTTAACAAAACGTTTTCATATGTTATCTTGATCAATACTTCCAAAATAAAAGGTTTACTTGTTTAAATCGTTCGATTTATCCATCAATTAAAAGAATCATGTTCGAGTTTGATTTAATTAGAAATTAGGGTTTTGAATAATTTGGGGGTTTGATAAATCTAACGTTTAAACAAAATTAATTAATGTTTTCTTTCATAAAAACTGATTAATTTCATCAATTAATCCGATTTGTAAGTTTTAGGGTTTCGGTCAAATTGGGGATTTGTTCATATCTCGTCTTTAATCAAATTAATTGGTCAATTCGGGTTTAGATTGGGTTTAATTAGAGTTTAAGTTAATATGTTAAAATTAGGGTTTGTCAAAATTGGGGGTTTTTTGTATATATGGTTTAATTCGAATTCTAAGGGGTTTATAGAAAAGAAAATAGTATAAATTCTATGTTTTGATTATAAGTTGGTTGATTTAGGGTTTGGCCGATTGGTGTGATTTGCATTCGGTTGGGTATTTGATTTGCAGTGGTGCTATTGACTATCTCATTAAGTTTCACATTAGTTTCTACTTAATCCAATAATAAAATGGTTCGGTTATATATTCTAACACGTGTATTCTTGTTTTCCTAGGGTTGTTGGTCAAGCACTCTATATGCATAATATGGGAATGAGGAGAAAGGTACGAAGGACTCACAATTAAGGTTTTGGTTTCGGCTCGGTGGTGTTCGGATGGACAATGGAGTGTGGCTCGGCTGGAATTAAAGCCTCGGGTGTTGCTCAAGGATTTTGCCCATATTATCTTTGACAGCCCAGATTTGTTTGTAGTATAACTTGTTTTTGTGTTATGAACTTTGTGAGGAAAGACTTTTATTTAACTTTATATTCATAGCTTAGGGTAAAGCCAAATCTGGAATTGTTATTCTTGTGATATACCTATTTAGGGTATTTTTGGCATGTGTGTTGTCTTATCCTTGTTAGCGGGTTTGTAAAATATGATTTCCAGGTTTGTGAGTTGACTTGGTTTGACTGAGTTTTGAAATCACAGCTTTTGTTATAACTTGTTCAAGTTTTCAGTTTTGGAAACTTTGTGTATACTTTCTTAGTTGGACTCGGCCCAATAAGGGTGAACCAACATGACACTCGGCCCATTAAGGGTAAATCACATGACTATGATGTTTTAGACGCGTACGAATTTTAACAATGTGTACAAAATAATACAAACTCAATAACACGACTTAAGCAATAGTGGATACGTGTATTTTCGAAGGTTTAGTAAACATTCATAACCGGCGCAAACCGTTAATAAGTAAAACGTTTAATAACGAGCACGTCTTTATTATAATAATAAGACGCGAAAATTCAAGTTGTTACAGATAGACGTTGATGGACTGTTAAGATTCGATCATTGCCATTTTTGGTGGAGCAGGGGACACTCGTGTGGGCCATAGGAGGTCACGGGTGAGTTGTTTTATGGTGGGGTTTGGGTGACGGTTAGATAAATTAGGGATCTGGAAGGTTTAACCAAAAACCCCTTTGTTTTTTATTCGATTAGAGCTGGTGATTATTAGGGTTTATGGGGTGAGATTAGGGGATTAGGGGGTGTTAATGATGAGCAGTACTCGTTTCCCACCTATTTTAATACTAAATAAACATATTTAAATTTGTTTAATAAATAATTTAGTTTGGTGAGTGGAGGTGACGTGGCCATTGGTGAATGGTGGAGGGGGTGTGAGTGGGATCTGATGTGGGGAGGTGATGTGGAGGAGTGGGGTGAGGTGGTGGTTTCTGGTTGGTGGATGATCTTTGTTTGTCTGCCAGCTTTAGTCCCTAGACTCCCAAAATATGTTCATACCAAGTTAAAACGCCACAATACCCATTTCCTTTGCAAATGTCTTTGGGCTAATTAAATTTTCAGTCCCTCCATGTTTTATTGATGGAAACAAGGACAAAACTTGTATACTTTGAGTCTATGTGGCAGTGGGCTCAAACCCCTGAAAAGGGAGGGCTTTACCTGGTTTGAGTCTGTGTGGCGGTGGGCTCAAACCCCGTGGAATAGTCGGCCAATGAGTCGGAAATCACAGTTACCAAAAAAAAAACTTGTAAACTTTGAGTTCTTCAAGGGCCAATCATGTACAATCTTGAAACTTAAGGACCATACTTGTAATATTTAGGGTTTACAAGGGCCAAAAGTGGCAAGTCTTCAAAATTTGAGGGACCAATCTTGACATTCTTCAAACTTCAAGGACTTTAATGGAAAATCATGATTCGGGTCTGGTTCTTTGTGCGACTTCGTTTTCCGTGTTCGTTTTTGCTTGATTCTTGTTCTCATTTGTTGATTTCATGATATTCGTACCTAAAATACACAATGGACAAACACAAGCATATTTTTGGGTATTTTATGATATTTTTAAACGTTTAAGCTCGATTTGGACGATGAGACTATGTATAATTGCAGTCTCATCACTGACCCTGTCCTTTACACTTGCTGTAAGTCATCCGGACTCCCTGCCTAGTAAGCTTTCCTGTCTTACCCATTTTCTTTATAGCCAACCCAACAGCTTCATCCTGGGAAATTATTCTCTTCTTCTTTGGGCTACCTATTAGAACATGATGATGAGGAGGTAGTAGCACACTTGGGATCCTGCATCTTGGCCAGAATTTGCAACCACTAACAAGTTCAACCTTATATTGATACGTTTCCTTCCATGTCTTCAACCAATAACATGGTGCCACCCATTCCTCTGGTATCCCAACAGATTCTCCATGAGTTGCCCTGTTGTTCAATGCTGCAACAACATGCCTATATGGTGTTGAAATTTATAAGAACCTTTATCCATATTAACACATTAATAATCACGAGTACGCAACGGAATATAGGATCACGTATAGACAAGTAATTAACATAAACGATAAAGAATTACGTACCTTTTAGCAATGGATTAAACACTTTTATCGAACCACCAATATAAACGAAAACCCAAAGATCAAACATGACCTCTCTAAGAATACGCACACAATACGTTATAGCAAACAATTAAGTATGCTAGTACCAAATTGTGATATAGCTACTAAGTACTTGATTTCTTTAAATCAAGTAAAATCAAACTAATAATATATTATATTAGTTTGATCGCACACTCCAAACAAATAACGAAACCAAAAGCAATCGGCTGTGTACTGTTGGGGTTTACTTCGTTCCAACATGGTGCGTTTAAGTGTTTCTTGTTTTTGTATATCTCATCATGCAAATATGATCACTATTAATAGTGATCTTAGTCCTAGAAGGATGTAACTCATAGTCAAAGGTATTAAGAGCATTAATCGGCCAATTAAGCTCATAATTACCTACATGAAAGCATAGTGGTTACATGACCATAAACCTGTTCATCAAGTCAATATTAAACCCTCATTGACTGGTCAAAGAGGTTACAAAGACTTTTAGCATGTGGTTCATCACCAGAAGCAACTTCCTAACCAGGAGCAACTTCCTAACCAAGAGCAACTTCCTAACCAGGAGCAACTTCCTACTGATAACCATCAGCACAACCACTATATTGATTCCAGGGAGGTCAGTGACTTAATGGGTGTACACTCCATACCTCCAAACCCATTTACAAGTATGACTCAATCCCACAATTGCACTAAATTTCCAACAATCCTCCCCAATTAGTACAATTCCTTTTTGAATGAAAATCAAATTTAACAAAACCAGTGCATAAATGAAAATGTCCTGAGGATTGAATTTCCATATTAGTATATCACTTCAAATATTCGAGAATCAGGATGTTCTAAGAATTGAACCCTTCAACTACTTTGAATACCTGAAGATAAAATACACACAAGTTTTCAAACACTTAAAACGCTCCTGACACCATACAAGCCATGTGTCCATATCCAATTCATAAATGTTGTAAGAGCCAAAGTCCATGCTCCTTGAGGCGGCGAAACCTCAACATTTACATAGGTGGTTCCTCTTTAGTTCATGCTCATGCTTAAGCACTTTTTCAAAGAAATTAACCATTAAGAAGTTTATAACTTCATCCTCCTTTTAGCAGGTACAAGCACATCCTTGGGATGATATGTAAAACATGTGCTTCAGTCCCCTGAATGTTCAGCTTTCCACATTAAACTTAGCTCCCAAGTTTCCTTAGGAGGGAGTTGGGTGTCCTAGCATTCAGTGACTAGTTTGGACTTTAAACCCATCCCTTTAGCAGACTTTATAACCAAGTCTCTAGCCAATCCCTTCGTCAAGTGATCAACTAAGTTTTGTTGAGACCTCACAAACTCTATTGATATCACTCCATTCATGATTAGCTCACGAATCATGCTATGTCTAACACCTAAGTATCTAGACTTACAGTTGTACATTTGGCTATAAGCCTTAGCCAATGTAGTTGCACTATCACTACGGATAGATATGGGTGCCATAGGTTTGACCCACAATGGAATATCAAGAAGCAAGTTTCTCAACCATTCAGCTTCTTTACTAGCAGCAGCTAGAGCCACAAACTCAGATTCCATAGTAGAGCTAGTAATGCAAGTTTGCTTCTTGGATGCCAAAGAAATTGCACCACCACCAAGTAGGAATACCAAACCACTGGTGGATGAATTATCCTCAGTATTGCTGATCCAACTTGCATCAGTGTAACCTTCCAACACTGAAGGATATCCAATATATGACAAACAATAAGCCATTGCTCCTTTCAAATACTTCAGTACTCTCTGAATTGCCCGCCAATGCTGAGTACTAGGATTACTAGTGTACTTACTCAGTTTACCCACAGCAAATGCAATGTCAGGCCTAGTACTAGTCATGACATACATCAAGCAACCAATAACCCTAGAATACTCAAGCTGGGAGACAGCCTGACCATTGTTAGGCATCAGTTTCTCACTTGTATCTATTGGTGTACTCAGTGGAATACAATCAAAGTGATTGAATTTCTTCAGTACCTTCTCAATATAATGAGACTAAGAAATTACAATACCATCACTTTCATGTTTAGCCCTTATGCCAAGGATAACATCATCCTCCCCATGTCTTTCATGGAGAACTTTGATGACAAAAAAATCCTTTGTCTGATCAACCTTAGCTTGGTCAGTACCAAAGATTAACATGGCATCAACATATAGGCAAATGATGACTCTTTTACCAGATTCATCAAATTTGCTATATACACATTTGGTAGCTTGGTTAAGTGAATAACCATTAGACAAAACTACTTCATCAAATTTCTGGTGCCATTGCTTAGGTGCCTGCTTCAGTCCATATAAAGACTTAATCAGTTTACACACCTTGCCTTCATGACCAGGCATGATGAAACCTAGAGGTTGGTTTATATAAACCTCCTCATCCAAATCACCATTCAAGAATGCTGTCTTCACATCCATCTGATGAATAATCAGATTGTGAATACTTGCTAGAGCAATCAGCATTCTTATGGTACTGATACGTGCAATAGGAGCATAAGTTTCAAACTAGTCTATTCCTGACTTTTGTCTAAATCCTTAAATGGCTAACCTTGCCTTGAACTTTTCAATAGTTCCATCTACCTTCATCTTTCTTTTGAAGATCCATTTGCATCCATGTAGATTGCAACCTGGAGGTAGATCAACCAACACCCAAGTGTTGTTGCCCATGATGGAATCCATCTCATCATTGATTTCTTCTTTCCAGAAAGTAACATCTTGGGACTTCATTGCTTCATCAAATGTTTTGGGATCATCCTCAACATTAAAGCCATAGTAGTACCGGTCAGAGACCTCATCCCTTGTTCCTTCAACTAGGTATAGTTGAAATTCAGGCCCAAAATTCTTTGGAGTCCTTTGCCTTGTGCTTCTTCTAAGCTCAGGCTCAGGTTGCTGTACCACAACCTTATTAGTAACCCTTTTAGGTTCTACTGAAGCACCAATGTCCCTAGCTCCAGCAGGAGTTCTAAGGCTTGGTTTAGGGACTGATGAGAACCTATTCTCATCAAAGTTAGCATTCCTTGATTCAATGATTGAGTTTATAGAAACTGAATCATTAGGTTCAATAACATAGAACCTATAAGCCTTGGAATGCTCAGCATATCCAACAAAGATTCATTCAATGCCTCTTTCACCCAAAGTTTTCACTTTTGGATTAAGGAGTCTTACAACAGTCCTACAACCCCAAACCTTGAGATAGTTCAAGTTTGGTTTCCTTTTAGTCCAGAGTTCATAAGGTGTAATTCTGTTCCTTTTATTAGGAACCCTATTTAATAAATAGCAAGCTATTAACATAGCTTCTCCCCAAAATCCTTGACTCAGTCCTGAGTAGGACAAAATGGAATTAACCATCTCTTTTAGTACTCTATTTTTCCTTTCAGATATACCATTTTGTTGGGGGGTATAGGGAGTAGTTGTCTCATGGATGATTCCAACAGACTGAAAGGACAAAGTATCTATGTACTCACCTCCCCTATCAGTCCTGAATCTTTTGATTTGGACTCCTTGTTGTAATTTAACTTCAGTTTTAAATACTTTAAATTTATCTAATGCTTCATCCTTAGTATTTAACAAATAAACATAGAAAAACCTAGAAGCATCATCAATAAACGTTACCAAGTATTTCTTATTCCCTAATGAGGGAGTAGCATGCAAATCACATAGGTCACTATGGATTAGCTCTAAAACTGTAGTTTCGTGTTTTACATCCTGAAATGGTTTCTTAGTAATTTTGTTTAGCATACAAGTCTGACACTTATCAGTGTCCATGTCAAAAGCTGGAATTAACCCATCCTTAGACATATCTTGCATCCTCTTATAGTGGACCTGGCCTAGTCTAGCATGCCATAGTGATGAATCATTCAGTTTAGTGGTACTCACAGGACAAAATCAACATTTATACTAGAATCAATATTAAGCCTGAACATTTGATTACTCAAATAGCCAAAACCAATAAACACACCATGTTTAATTAAAACAAATTTATTAGATTTAATCACTTGTTTATAACCACAATTATTCAAAACACTACTAGAAACCAAGTTCTCCTAATATTAGGAACATGCAAAACATTAAACAAATAAACAATCTTTCCAGAACTAAATTTAAGATCTACACAACCACGTCCATGCACTAGGGCTGTTGACTCATTTCCCATGTGAAGAATAAATCCATCATTCAATGACTCATAAGTCTTGAACCAACATCTATCTTTACACACATGAACTATTGCTCCAGAGTCAACCCACCACGCCACATCATCATTCTGCACAAAATAAGCTTCTGATACATATGTAACATAATAAATCAGGAGAGATTCATTAAACATATTCTGACCTTTTGTGTCTGATCCATTAGCTTTGCTGCCAATGCTAACACCTTTGCAATCCCTTTTGAAGTGTCCAGGTTTCCCACACTTCCAAAAATCCACTGATGACTTCTTGTTAGGATTAGCTTTGGTGTTATCCTGATGCTTACGTTTGCCCTTGTTGTCATTGTACCTGGTGGAGTTGTTATGCTCCATCATATTGACATATTGAAAACAGATGAACCAGCAACATTGTTGCTCTTTGGCTTATCACTTTCATGCACCCTGAGGGATTCCTCAATGCGCAAATGACTGCCCAACTCAACAAGAGTTAACTCCTCCTTCTTATGTTTCAAGGTGTGCTTGAAATCTTTCCAAGAAGGAGGTAGTTTGTCAATGACACACGAGACCTTAATGGTCTCATCCATGTTCATTTTATGTTGTGTAAATCTACCGAGTATTCCAAGAAGTTCATTGTATTGTTCCATGACTGGTCTTGAATCAGTCATTTTGTAATTTGTGAAATCACTCACAAGGAACTTCTTACTTGATGCATCCTCAGCCATATATTTGGCTTCCAAGGAATCCCATAGTTCTTTACCAGATTCAAAATTTTGGTAAATATCGAATAAGGAATCAAACATAGCATTGAGAATAATACCACGGCACACATAGTCATCATTCTCCCATTTGCTCCTTTTCCGCATCTCCTCCAAAGTAGCATCATCACCACCATCAGGAATGGGAGTGGTCAGCACGTACACCACGTTCATGGTAGAAAAAAGAAAGTGCATCTTCTTTTGCCATCTCCTAAAATCAACCCCTTCAAACTTATCCAGTTTGGAGAAGTTAGCCACCATATGCTTCATTGCCGTTGCCATTGATTATCACAAAATAATCTTCTTTGATTGTTGGGATTTACTTCTTTCCAACAGGGTAAAGATAATTAATAGCCTAACTAAGTACCAATGAATGGTTACCAGATATCTCTTGAAGTCGTGTAATCACTTTCCAAAGAAGATTGTTCGACCCTATGCCTGGGTTAACACAAATACCTCCTTGGGATAAAACCAAGAGTTAGTTCTTGTTTAGGCACAAATCAAGAACTCTGTGCATGTAAGTGTTTCTTGTTTCTGTATATCTCATCATGCAAATATGATCATTATTTATAGTGATCATAGTCCTAGAAGGATGTAACTCATAGTCAAAGGTATTAAGAGCATTAATCGGCCAATTAAGCTCATAATTACCTACATGAAAGCATAGTGGTTACATGACCATAAACCTGGTCATCAAGTCAATATTAAACCCTCATTGACTGGTCAAAGAGGTTACAAAGACTTTTAGCATGTGGTTCATCACCAGGAGCAACTTCCTAACCAGGAGCAACTTCCTAACCAGGAGCAACTTCCTACTGATAACCATCAGTACAACCACTATATTGAGTCTAGGGAGGTCAGTGACTTAATGGGTTTACACTCCGTACCTCCAAACCCATTTACAAGTATGACTCAATCCCACAATTGCACTAAATTTCCAATATGTACTTTTTGCTTTGTATTGTAGTCTTTCTTACAATGATGAAATCTCAATGTATATATACGAAGTATATGTCGGTTCATACAATTAGGAAAATAACACCACGTCAAAAGAAAAAAAGGCTTTAGTATAAATTGCCTTTTATTTGTTTCGTATATTAATTCTTATAGTTAACTTTTAACTATTGTTTGTAAAGTCCCGTTAATTAACTAGTTAATTAACGTTTGTAATAGCTTATCACAAATTAATATATTAATGTATAATTGTTTTACGTATTAATGCGTACGTCTCCTTAGGCTCGGGACGACTTCTGGACATATATTATTTACGTATACATATTCCTTCGGCTCCCACTTGGACATGTACAATAATATAATATAATAACATTGGTTAGCGCCTAGTAACACGCTAATGCTCCCGGAAACTCTCGAGCTTGGTTTAAAAATGCGTTTTGCGATCCATTGCGCTAACGGTCCAAAAAGCCATTGCGTGATGCGTGATGCGATTGTGAGCGCAATTTAGACGCGATGCGTTTAGCTTAAAAAAGTAAAAAAAATATTCAAGTACCAAATAAATACAATAGAGTTACAAAATAAGTTACTTGCATATTAAAATTAGGCCTATAATCCCTTGTAAAACAAATTAATCAAGAGTAAAGCTTGACAAAAAAATGCAACATACTATATTTTCGTTATTGTGTTTGTTTGAGATCTTTTTCTAACAAATCTTAGTTTTAAAAAGCCATTAAAATATGTAGGTCTCTTTTAAATAGTTAAAATTTGACAAAAATGACCTAAGTACTAGATTGCGACAATTGCTACCGTTGCTAGCAATAGACAATTGCGATAAATTGCGGTTTAATGCGAACGCATTTTGAGATGACACTGCATTAGGCACCTTGATGTGAAATTTTGAATGCAACGCATTGATGCGTGCAATTTGCGCAATGATGCGCACATTTTTAAACCAAGCTCTCGAGTGTACTTTTCCGTAAAGTACATTTAAATGACTTAAACATTTACAATTCATTTGTTTCTCAAATGCCATGTTAATAATGGATATGGATCAAAGTCATTCCATTTTAACTATTCTGTTTCTCGCATTATATAATTAATATAGATTACCAATCTAATTGAGACAAATCTATATTATCATTGGGTATGGTCATACAAACATCTAATTAATTAACAAGGGGCCCAATAGCATTATTCTTCAATCCTAGTTGAATGAATAAATTCTATCTTGACTACATGTGCCTCTTACATGCTTCAAGAAACAAGTAATTATAGCCTTCATTACTACCATATTCAGGATAGCGTTAGAACTATAGCAAAAAGTATCATCCACATATATAAGACCTGCTTACATCTCAAGTCAAAGGATTTAGTAATGTAAATCATTTACAAGTTTCACTTAAAGACGCCGATCCATAAAGTGATTGACTTGTTAGTAGGAGATGTCCGATATATAACTTTTAGGTATCGTATGAGTTGGTGAACCGTTCTTACATATTCTACGAATATCACCATCTCTCATATATGTCTTAATTCAATTATATTCCCATATAATCAATCGACATAGACAATTTAGAATAACATATTATTCAAGGATTTAAACATGCAAAAATAGGACCAATAAATATTAAAGAAAACGAGCATATCCAATGCTTCAATTCACAAAATAAATATTGTTTAACAATATCCTTTATCCAAATACTAAAAGATCAACGTATGATAACCTTAGATGAAAAATCATGCCTCAAGATATGACGATCATACTTGTTGTCAAAGCATATATTTCATGAAACTCTACTAGGTTTGATTTTTGGAATTTTGAGAATACTTATTTCAAATTCACAATTGTGAAAATCTCTGAACATATATAATGATTGCTATTTAATAAGTGTGAAAACACTTATCCTTTTACAACTTAAAACAATTAAAAACGAGACCAAAGCGTGTATTTAATGTCGTAAAAGTCGGAATTATGCGTGGTTTGTGTTTTTGTTGTGTTTTAGGACCAAAAGATGAAAAAGGAAGAAACACGGGCTTTCACGGACTTTTATCGAAGAAAAAGACGAAAGACGAAGTCAAAAGATCAAGAGTGCAAAAAGAACGGAAGTCAAAGGCCTATTCTTAAGATTTATCGAAGAAAAAGACCAAAGACGGAAGTTTAACGAAGTCGAAGAACCAAATCTAATAAAAGAAGAAAATTAGAAGACGAGTTCATTTTAACATTCGACAAATCTCGAGACAAAGTCGATAAAGACGAATTAATTAAAAAGACGAGAAGACAAAGAGAAAGAAGGAAGCAACAACACCACATTACTCCTCCACTATAAATAGTTCATTTTTGAAAGTCCCTAAACAATGCAGGAAACCCTAATCTTAACTTAATCAACACAAGGTATTACTTTTCAAACGTAATCTTATTATTGTATAATAAAGAATTACATGTGTTATGGATAACACAGTTTGATGACAATGTGTTGTGTACACTTTGAACAACAATAAACCCTAACTTATGAATACAGTCGTAGCTGTTTGATTCACTAAGTTATATGCACTAATGTTCTTAATATCTCAAAGTGTTAAACATTAATGCATGGATACACATCCTATTTATAGTGTTACGAGTTTGACTTAAACAGTACTTGATGTTGACTACACAAGCTTTTACAAGTTCCCACAATATGATGTCCTTCTATTCTTGGTAGTCTTCCATTATGCTTTAAGGAACAGTTGTCAAAAACAGTTTCCTTATTCTTCATAGTCTCGAACACACAAATGGCATGTCCAAAGTGTGCTGAGAGTTATCAGGGTATTGCCACCCCTGTTAACTCTCAACCCCTCAGAGTCCCTGATACATCTTGGCTGTTATCCATAACAGCCAATGAGTATGTCTTCAGGTAATCTTCGACTTCCCTGACAATGTCTCTGACATGGACTCCTCTGAGGTTGCTCACAGAGACTTGGATCTCTGTGAGTCTTGCGAAACTTGCCTGCCTCCTAGGCACAGGCAAGGGACTATCTAACAGCCTAATTATGTTTAAATCAATGATCAGGGAATCTAACAAGTTTAGATTCCCAACAATCTCCCCCTATTTAAACATAAATAATGCTAGATCTAACTAAGTTAAGGTAAGTGAGTTTGACAGCTTCTTCTTACACATAACAGATCTAAACAAACATACCTCATGATTTTATTAAAACTTAAAGAAAATTACAAGTGCATTAAATAAGTAAAATAAAAGATGAAGGTAAAAGGGCTGTGAATCATCTTCAATAGTCATTATTTTTTATTCTTTCTTCAGCTTCGGCCAAGTCTAATCTGTTATCAATTTCATCCTGCAGAGTCTTTGCAAACTTCTTGGAATACTCTGTATTCATCTTGAGACACTTCTTGTGACAGAGTAGCTGAATAGTTGAAGCTAAGCACAACTCATCTTCCCTTTGAAAAGCATACTGGCAAGCCTTGTTCATAAATGCCATTCCTCTTTCAGGCTCTGTGTATGTCTGACCATCAACAGGGCCAACAATACCATTTGGGAGGATCAAATCCCTGTGCATGCCATCCACATGAACATCTTCAGTAACAAAAGTTTCATTTATAATTTGTGAAATTCTTCTCCTTTTGTTGCCTGTCTTTGGGGGTTCTTGTTCAAAAAGCTGTGGTGGGGGATCAATCTTAAGTTTGGCTGCTGTTTCCTTGATCCAGTTAAACTTGGCCTTAAGAGTCTTCAGCAGAAGAAAGTTAGCCTGTCCAGACTTTTTGGCAGCTAAGGCTTCGAGTTCGAACCATTCTGATAACCCAAGTGTCTTTAACCTGAAGTTGTCAAACACATCCATATTTCTCTGTTGGTTTTCCCTCCATAATATCATCTGTGGGGTGTTTGTGGATTTATGAATGGTGTATTTGAACTTGGTTATCTTGCCAGCAGCATATCTGTTGTTCACGCAGGCATCATAGTCAGCTTTGACTTTCTTTAAAGCCTCAGCGCATTTTACTTCCATTTCCCTCAACCTTTGTTTTTGTTTTTCCCTTTCAGGTGGAGTCATCTTCCTCAGAGTAGCTTCATTTAATTCTTTGGCTGTCTTGAGTTCATTTAATCTTTTGAATTCTTCAGCCTGTTGCTCTATTTCTTCAGGGGTCAAAGGAATCTCATCGGAAGGTGTAAAGGTTGAGAATTGGGAAAGGTCTGTGGTGGATCCTCCTGTCTCTAGCATCGCAGCTATCTTCTTAAGTTTGGTATCAGTGTCAACCAAAACCATCTCTTTTCCTTTCTTTGAGACAGAGGACTCCACGCTTATGTTTTTCAAAACATCAGCTCTTTTGATAAACGCTGTCTGAGCCTAAGTTTGAATAGCTTTGGGGAGAGAGCTAACAGTGAATTTTAACTTCTTGGTAGCTGTCTCATCATCATCCTCAGGCTTGCTGGTGTTAACTAAAACCAGAGTCTTTGATGGGTCAGCTCTATCTTGAGTTTGTTGCTCCCCCTGAGTATTATCCTCATCATCAGGTATTATAGTAGGTGTGATGACTTAGAGAGGAATAGGTGTGATGGTGGGGTTAGCTGATGATGATCCTTGTTCAGCAGATGCAAGGCTGAGTGTTGTATTCTTCTCCCCCTCACGTTTATCCTTACTTCGCAGATGCTTGGATGAACGTGCCTGAAAACGTCTTGCAATCTGCTCCACAGAGGCAGCCATAGCACGTTGTCTTTTTCTTGAGGCCCTGGCAATCTTCAGCAGGAGGTTGGCATTGGCATTAGTATTTGCCTGAACACGCCTGACAATAAAGTTAGCATGGTTGTATTGCCTGTTGCGAACAGCATTAAAATGCCTGTGCATGGTGACTTCATGTTCATGGAACATAGCAGGGACAGCTGAGTCAATGGCATCCTTTATTCTTGTTGAAAGATGACCGAGTCCCTGGGCTACACCTTTTCTTGCACCATCCTGAATTGGCTCAGTGACAGCCTCAGTCACAGCCTTTTTGATGATGCCTGGAAATGTCATAGTAAAATTGTACATCTCAGACTTGATCACATCCAGCTTCCTTGATAAGCGCTCAATATCAGATTGATGATGGACAGGCTGAAGATTCTTGATATTGAGGCTTTGCTGAGCAAAATCACCCCCCTTGGAATTAAGTCAAAGTTGGTCTGGGCAGGATGATCAAACATGAGAAATTCGGCTGTTGGATCATAAGTTGGTCGTTGGAAGACTGTTGTTGCTGAGGTAGCAGAGTTTGGAGTATCAACAGCTTCCTTGAGAGGAGAAGTCTTGTCACCAGCTGGTGTTTTGGTGAAGGCTTCATTTAGGTCACAATTCTGCATGAAATTTACCAGATCTGAATAGGTGTTGTTTGGTGCCTTAATCCATCCAATGGCGTTGTTGGAAGCGAGGATGCTCTCGTTGATCTCGAAGTTAACATTTGAGGCTTTGGGAACTGAAAACGCCATGGATTTGAGGTTGAAGGTGAGCGAAAATGGCGGATGGTTAGGAGAGATAAGAACTTAGAGAGAGAAGTAGATTTTAGAATGGTGGTGGGTGAGAAGAGAAAGGAGACAATATATATTCAAACTTAAGTGAACAGTTATTCAACCGTATTAAATGCTAGGTGCGAAAATGACTGCTCAAGTGGGTCCCCTTGACCTTTCAAAAAGTTTGTCTCCTCGTTATCCGAAAAATAAATGATTAAATATTTGAGAATGTTTTTTGCATTTACTTGGAAAGTAACTACCTAGTTTCATGTGAAAAACATTTAATATAGAATCAATCATTTAATGAACACATTTAATATCAAGCCACATGCTTTGAGATATTGAGCATCCCTAGCTCAGCAACTAGCCTGTTGAACGAAGGTTCAGCCAAAGGCTTAGTAAATATATCAGCTAGTTGCAGCTCTGTGGGAACAAAATGCAGCTCAATATCTCCCTTCATTATATGATCCCTGATAAAATGATACCTGATATCAATGTGTTTGGTATGAGAGTGAAGAACAGGGTTGTTGGATATGGCAATGGCGCTGGTGTTGTCACAAAATATTGGCACTTTGTCATACAAGATTTCATAGTCAGCCAATTGACTTTTCATCCAGAGCACCTGAGCACAACAGCTGGCTGCAGCGACATATTCTCCTTCAGCTGAAGAAATAGCCACAGAGTTTTGCTTCTTAGCACTCCTTCCAACCAATTTTCCTCCTAGGATTTGACAACTGCCTGAAGTGCTCTTTTTGTCAATACAGCATCCAGCATAATCTGAATCTGAATAGGCCTTGAGATCAAAGCCTGATTCTTTAGGATACCATAGGCCTAGGGATGGTGTTCCATTGAGATACCTGAAAATTCTCTTAACAGCCACTAGATGGGATTCTTTTGGGTTAGCCTGGTACCTTGCACAGAGACATGTGGAGAATTGGATATCTGGACGACTGGCTGTTAGATACATCAGTGACCCAATCATGCCTCTATATAAAGTCTCATTGACAGAGACCCCTGACTCATTAGGGCCCATGTTGTTGGGTGGAAGCATGGGGCATTTCACTGATGCACAATCAGCTAAGTCATATTTTTTAAGTAAATCCTTAACATACTTTTCTTGAAAATTGAAATTCCCTTAGGACATTGTTTAATTTGAAAACCCAAAAAGTAAGTTAATTCACCCATCATACTCATCTCATATTTCTTGGTCATTAATTTAGCAAAACGTTTACTAAGATTGACATTTGTTGACCCAAAGATGATATCATCTGTCACACCCCCAAAATTCTCAGAGTGTACGGGTCCACTAGGGTGCGACTATCATGACTATCATGAGACATTGATTATAAAGAACGACATTAAAAGTCATTTTAAATTCATTAAACTTAAATAAAATTGTGCGGAAGCATTTGATACAACATTATAAAGTAAATCAAGTTTTGAAGACATAATGGTAAAGTTTAGATTCCCAAAAGATAGTCACGACAATTTATTATCTCCATGCCACAACCAAGTCACTCCTCCGTCTTGATACCTGAGAAAAACATTGCTAAAGTGTCAACACAAAGGTTGGTGAGTTCATAGGTTTAGTTACAAAATAAGTGTGATGAACCATAAGATTTAATCAGGCAATCGGCATATAACCAAACATGGCTATAATCAAAATAGTATACGTTTGTATTCCTACGCCTAAGCTCGTGACACCGAAGCGTTAACCAACCAACAAGATATAATGAGAGCCCGAGCAAATGCCTATCCCAAAGCATTCGTAACGACTCAAATGTAAGTGTATCTAATTTGGTCACACAACCAACATTAGATAGGGAGGTCATTCCCAATAGATCTATCCATAACATTCGCGCTTACACAAAGTAATTAACGGTTCACGATAGTGGGCTAAAGCATCTAGGGATATCGCCACTTAGACATCATGTAGGCAAACGTATCGAGTTTTAGCACTTATGTTCATCCGTTTAAAACAAGCAATGTTCTCACCCCAAAAGTATATAAAACAAGTAAAAAGTGGGGCTATGAAACTCACCTCGAAACAATAGCAACGGTATAATAGCACAACGTAGACATGGAGAAATAATAGCTCGAAACAATCCGCAGTCTAAATTAAATAAGGTACGTATTAATATACAAGCATAACGACAATAAACGTGGCATTTAATCCCTAGTATGTGCTTGAGTTTATAAAAAAAATGGATAATTTTGACGCTTGTGAAAATTTAATGTTTAATAAATGCATAACATTTATTCAGAATATATTTAACTTAACGAACATTTCGTTGTCGGGACAGTTTATTTAGTTGGGTCGATTAATTAGGTCAAATATCCTAAATAGATTTTATATTTTTATTATTAAAAATATATTAGATAAATAAAATTAATAAAGATTTAATTAAAAACAAAGTTTCAAAAAGGGAAACATGTATCTTTTTTTTTTCTTTAAGGAAACCAACATTCCAACAATGTTGGTGTGGGGGGAACAAAGGGCATGACATTAAATGGATGGATGGTATTCATCAATTTGCAAGAAAAAAACGCTATCTGTGTTTCCTTTCTTTTCTACGTAGTCTTGTGTAAAGCTAATATCGACAGTTTTTCGGCGTGAATATCGGGCTCAATAGTGGCTCGTGGAGTAAACCACGAGTACCATTGGCTAGTTTGGCGGATGGTCGATAAGTAGGTGGTTTAAGTTTTATAAACTGATGTCGTTTGATAGGTTAAAACCGTGTTCGAAATAAGGGTCGTGAACATGTTTTTTTTTTAAAACATTACGGGTCTACCGGGTCAGTTTCGATATCGCCTACGGTTCTCGATAGGGACTTTTGGGTCGAACCAAAAGTAGCCTCACGTAGACGGCACGGCCGTCTACAACTTTGGTTTAAAATGTTTTAGTTTCAAAACCGTTTAGAAAGTTAATTGTGTGACCAAAATAATACGTTCGTGTCTGTTTTAAACATGTTGAAAGGGGGCAGTTTTTCTTATAGTTTCAAGACGTAATAACTTACTCGTTCCTCAACGAAAATGGGTGATTCAAAGCGCAATGTAAACTAGGACGTGTCTACTATTAAGGACTACTACATTTTGAATTTATAGGTTGGGTTTCACTGGTCAGTTTGAGGGCTAACATGACCTTTAAGAGTAATGTTTTAATGTGCATGACATTATTGTTTTTTACATTCCTGCCAGTTTGTAACCCGATTAGTAATGTCCTGTTTTAAGGGGGCAAATTCACATTCATTGTAACCCATTACGACCCATAACCAAGCCTATACCCTTACCGTCCTATAAATATCTTTATGTTATCTTCAAAAAGAACATAAGGTCAAAACAAGGTGTTTGTTTAGGTTTTTAACTCGGAAACTAGAAATCTTGTAACCAACTGTTCGATACCGTGCGTGCTACGCACCTAACTCAATATTTAAGCTGAAAACACAAAGCACAACCTTGTCAGGTGTATATTTATTTCAAATAATATATATATCAGCATGTTAGGTGTGTATTTTGGTTTCTGTGATGTTAAGATTTACGACATATAAAAATCATAGCCCAAGCCTAAAGTCACGCATCCTAGCGATACGTTCACTTTATTGATTTAGTCACACACATACCTCATCAATAATCAGCGTGTTTTTCGACTCTATTCGACCACAATATGAATAACTCAACGTGTTCATTCATATTTTAGTTCTTCTACAAAACATTTTAGTCTCAAGCACATGGACTAGACACGACCACACAAACTATAAAAGATAAGGTGATTCGACTCACAGAGGGTTGGAGCACGTGGGAACGCGACATGCGTACAAAGAAACTCTTATTTCGTTTCTGCATCTCAACGAACCAAAACCAATGGAAACGCCTCCTTGTGCTCACCATATAACAATGAACAACCCTGGTGTTCATTGTTTGTATACGTCGACCATAAAATGAAACCGAGAGACGATGTAAGGGTTTTCATGACTAGGGTTTGTTGTGGTTCAAAATCAGGGAGGAACATAAAATAGGGAGTGTGGTTTGTTGTTACTAATATAATTGCATAAACAATGAAGAGTATGCGTGTGTTTTTTAGTGTATCGTGAGTAAAAGTGAAGAACCAATAATGTGTGTGTTACTATATACGAACCACATTGAGGGCAAAGAGGTGCAGTGTAATTGATTTGTTATGTGGTAACTATTTATAAAAGAGGTTAAGTAGTGATAGGAGTAACTAGTATGACTTGGGTTTCTAAGTTTTTGGTTCATTTGCAACTAGCAAATCTTACTCCATAAGTACCATAGGTTATAGTGAACACTTGGGAAAGACAAAATGGATGCCTTGGATGCGTTTACAGCAGGAAAAAGGAAGGATTGAGGTCCCCCATGCTTGAATTAATTGATGGTAAACTTTTGTACCATTTGCAAGTTTAAAACCAGGGGAAGTGAGGTTGTTCGGTGGGTGTAGAATAAAAGAGGGAGGCAAGAAGGACAAGCATTAATGATGTGTGAATGTACAATGTTGACTTCCAAAGCAATGGAGAGAGTAATTAAAAACGTTAGGAAAGAACAAAAGAGGGATATTCATAGTCCGCGGATAGTAGGCGGAATAACTCTTCGATCCCAATCAAATTTAATTACATTCGCGTTTCATATATAAATAGTTTATGTTAACAAAATGTTTCATGTAAACTATAATTTATTTTGCTGCGAATTTTCCCGGTTGTCAATAGGCGCATTTGAAATCAAAAATCTCAATCTATCAAATATATAAACGATAAAATTTACCCAAGAAATATAGTTCCTTGAAAAACGATGACCACTCAATATAAACTTTGGTTTCATACACGTTTTACGCGGAAAAAATCGGGGATTTCAATAGACGTACATGTCTAACCCGAAAATGTTGCGTTTAACATTAAATTAAATAGTTCAAATTTCGCGATTGCTACATTGGTTATCCGTTAAACTGAGTTTTGTCCTCAAAACTAGCATGTCGATGTCGTTAACAAAACAAGAGATATATTCAGTTTTATCTACTTTTCTTGGCCTTTAATGTTTTTGTTTTCCTTAGCTTCTTGCCAAGTTTAAAATTTCTATAATCCTATTAGGATTAGAACGAACAAAAAAGATAACTCTTCCGTTTTGTACATGATCCTATAGCGTTCTCTAATTAGCGTTCTCTAATGCTTATGGTAGTAAGTCTTTCTTTGTAAGTCAATTTTTTTTGACGATATCGGTTTTGTTATGTAATGTTCAAAAAAAAAACCGCGTCGCCTCTTGTATTTCTTCCATTTTCGCGCGTCATCTTTCGCATAGATGCCTATAGTTGTGTCAACCTTGATCTTGAGCGCTTTGTTTGATTTTTCCTAAGGATAATATCGCATAAATGAAGGTCATTTCACATTGTTTCGTTTATTCCGTTCACCACGACCGTCTACTTGGTTGTGATAAGTAGTTCATGCGGCAAGGTTTCTCGATCGATTTCCCAACGACCTAGGATGGATGGTCGTCCTAACACACAATGGTTAAGACATATCTTCCTTCTATGTGACATTTTCTTTTTAGACAATCTCGTAAATCACTTAATTTAGTTCGCGTTTCCTCGTTTATCTCTTTTTTTGAAGGTGTAAGCCGGTGAGTCGTGCAAAGTTAAATTAAATTGTGATCCGGGAGGTTCACATTTCGTAGCTACAATAGATTAAATCTTTCTTAGTTTATAAGCATGGTGTTTTGCCCAAATTTAAGAAAATGGATTTTTGTCCGGGTGATCTCGCTACCCATTTTCTTATATACAAGGGCACGCCTATCTTGACACAATTGTTCCTCAACAATGTTTAAACCACGGCGTGGTCTCGATATCCGTTAAACTGAGTTTCTCATATTTGAGCGTTTCATCGCTTTTACAACCAAATTGTTTTATTGATCTTCAATTAGTATATGGTAGTGTTATGATATCCGTTAAATTTGAGTTTTACTCAAATGGCGTCTCGCTTCTTCAAATTATTATTTACCGTTTGCTTTAGATTTTCCCGACTCTAGTCTATTTGACTTTAATTATCGTAAAATGGCGCTCTTAGTACTTTTCGCGTCATACTCGCTCTTAGTACTTTTCGCATCATACCCGCTCTTGTATGTCATAGTGGCGTACAAAATAGTCGTAATATATTTTTACTTGTATGGCGGCGTTTTCACTTAAATGATGGCATATGAATATTTTTCATCCATAGTACAAAATAAATTTCCTTTGACAAGTAAAGCGAAACAAAAAAAAATAATTTCCAAATTTACTAATACATCTTATTTCTACGATGACTACTATGAGCATACTTACGTTAAACCACGATCATACGTAGTTGATCAGGCTACGTACGTCTCGGGTCAAACGGTTGCATCCTCCTTTTCGCCATCAATTATTTCTTTGAGATTGTATATTACATATTGATAGTTCATAGTTTGTTTACATGTTACCATTGCTCACTTTCACAATTAACAAAATAATTTATAGCTCACTTCATTCGTTGCCGTTGTTTACTTTCATAATCGAAAAATTAGTTCATAGTTCATTTCATTCTTTACCATTGTTCACCTCCACAATTAACAATATAAGTCTCACAATCATTCGTAGTTGTCCCCGTCGAGTTTATCAATAGTTTGTGTTTCCACATAAAGTTGTTCATAAAACTAGATTTTTCCAAAACATGCATGATAGTCTTTACCAAAAAAAAATTCATCATTAATCGTGCCGTTTTATCAGTAATACGTTTACTGATTTTACCAAAATGTTGTATCAAAAATTTCTGACATTCTTACTAATAAAGTTCTCGGTGAAGGTTCCTTCAAAGTAAAAAGTTTCTCGTAATATTTTTTTAAAAAAAAAATATTTTATAAAACTCTTCTTAAAAAAAATTATTTGATTAATTTTTCTCCGGCATATATAAATTTTTTATTATTATTTTTTTCTTGGGATAAAACTCTTTCTTAAGTAAAAACTTTGCAAGATATCGGAGGTAACCTTTAAAGGCAATTGAAAACAGTTAAATAAAATTTTTAAGGTACGATTACATAATTAGATTTTATTAATGGTAACATCGATGAATGTCAAGTTACCTGATTTGTATATAAATAATTATTTTATGTTCTAAGAAATTTCTAATTTTCACATACTTCTCATATATCCTAACAATGTGGCAGTCTTATTCCAATAATTACTATTCTTCAAACTTATCACGGCATCTACCGTGGTTCGAGCAAGTACCTTTGTGATGGTACTCACACTTATGGAAAAATGATGGTTGGAAATCCTTTCCTTGGTTAGCACATGGTGCATGCCAGGGTAGGTTCTTTGGTCTAGTTGGATGGTGAGGGATAATCCTCCCTTCAACCTGCCTTACTAAGTCCAACATTAGATTTCTTCTCGACAAGGGATCACTTCTTCTCGTAGAGTCCTTTTCTTTCACAACCAACGCAAGTCCGCTTGGTTTTTGAAAAGATCTTTCGAGGTCCAAGAGTTTCAATCTGGAGTAATCTTGTTTCTTAAATTCTTGAGCACATGCTCACGGTTTGATCGTTCGTACGAATACTTACATTGAATGAGTCGACATCCTTAGTGGTGTTCTAATATTGATGGTGAATTATTTTCTTAAGATCCTCGCGGTTTTGTCTTTGCCTTACAAGTGACATTTTAAAATTTTATGGATATACAAATCATTAGTTCCTTTATGGTTATCAAATTAACGTTTATTCCAAATTTATATAGCTTTCCTCACAGCTTGTAATATAATTATCGAGGGATAATATTAGTTCCTTTATGGATATACAAATCATTAGTTCCTTTATGGTTATCACATTTAATCCTTGCATTACGTTTTATTCATAGTTTCTAAGTTTAGAGTACAAAGTTCTCATTAAAAAAAATGAATGAAATTTTTTTTTTCTCGACAACACGTCATGCTTTCATTACAAAACATAATACTTTTATTAATAGAGGGCGACATCCTAGAGGCCTAAATGGCATAGGATTTTCTGAATATGAGTTCGATCCACAGCCAGATTGGCTTCGGGATCATCTGTTCTCATTGCAATAGCGGTCTCTACGGCTTCAAGAGACTTCTTCAAATTCCGCTATTAATAGGACCTTATCCTCATCATTTTCTGTAAGGGTATCCACTTTATGTCCTACATTCTCTAGTCGGGCTATCACAATTTCTGCTTAACGCTCAATTGTTTCTTGAGTAGTCTGGCTATCTAGATAAATAGTAGTGGTAGGATTTGGTGGCAGTGAAAAATGAGCAGTTTCTCTTTCTTAATGTTTTGGGTCATTGTAAAGGTATAGGATTCAAAATTGGTATGGTAATAGAGAGGATATTCCAATTTCTAAAGGTTTTCCCGTTGCGACATTTCGTGTCATAACTCGGAAATTATTGCTCGTCATCCATAATGGTCGTGATTACTCCCCGGATGGGGGTAACTTCCTTGTCATGTCTGGATGGTAAAATCACAAAATGAATTAGAGGCAATTTAAAAATTCACCCGTTGCAATTGAAGGGTAACGGTCGTTAGGTAGGCAGAGATAAGATATGTTGTTTCATAGGTTCTTTAAACGAGAAATAGTAGTATGATGTCTTGTAAATTTTCCATTATTTAAAATAAGTTCTTGTACAACTGTTCCATATGCCTACTTACACGTCCAAGTGACCCTTAAATAGAAATCGAAGGTGATTACGAAATATTAGAGTCTCCTAACATGCTCTTCCACGCACTCAACTTTGTACTTTCACTTAGTCGTATTAAATAAAGGACGGCTAAATATAATTGTTCTCAAACAATATTTAACGTTTCATCGAATTAGGCGTTCTCCAATATTCATTCTTGATAAGTTTTGCTTGCTACACATCTACTGCTTGTAACTCGGATGAGCAAGTATGTCTTTGAAGTTTAGTCAAATCATGGCCATCCCATAGCTATTAATAGTTCTTTGTGGTCATTCTTTGGTCTTTCCTTGACTTAGCGTTTCTAATTCATATACGCTCATCAGTTTTTGCCCATTGTAAAATAGTTAACTCTATTCAAACAAATCAATCACTCAATTCTATCATAAGAATTTCTCTGAGCTTTGATTACGGCTCACATGTCGGTTATTTTGTTCTCGTCTTGCGTTTTACTCGTATTTACGTATTATTTACATAATTTAACGTCTATTTAAACCCACACATAACTCATCATTTATGTTATAACTTAACGGTCAAACATATCACGCAACATCTAAATTCATGAGTCTTACCCATCTTCAAGAAAACTCATCAGAAACTCTAATTTGTGTAATGACTGACACTTAACTTGGTCTCGTAACCCAATCAAACGAGAACAGTCTTGAGACCTTGTTAAGTATCGTTATACCTCTTAATATTTTTGATGATTTGTCTTGGTTTCGGGTTTAGTCACGACTTATCATTAACCGTTCCAAAACTAAAATATCCGAGGGATGGCCATATATCAAATATGGGGTTCTCAACTTCGCGAAAACACGATAATCCCTTTGATGAAGAAATTTGGCACGATTCTTTTAACTAGGATTTCGTCCTTTAATCTATGTCGATATTATAACTTGGAAATTTATAATGTGTTCATGATGATAACTTAGTCACAACCAATGGACTGAAAATTTTAGATTTATCTTTGTATAATTCGTTCCAAATATAATTTCTCTCTCGTAAACGTTCGACTTACGCGTCAGCGTATTTATCGATGGTTCATATATTGTGAAAATTTATTCGTTCTTTGAATTGTAGTAAATTTTGGAGCATTACAAGAGTAATACTTTAAGTGAGTGTTTTATCGTCATATGTCGTCTTAATAATAGTGACGACATCGTCGTTCCTTTGTAGTGCTCAAAATGAGTGAAATAATAATATGATACGATAATTTAGACATTCAATTTAAATTTCCAAACCGTTAATCAATGTAGGTCACTTTTCCTCAACCAAGTCTATTATAAATGTTTAGTGGAGTAACAATTTACCGGACCGAATAAATAGTTGTTCCTCTCGACTTTTATAATAGCATCGCTTGATTCAAGTATTACTACAAATTAACATACTACCAAGCACATGGTAAATACATATATTTATATAGTTTTTCCTTGTAGGAATCGTGACGATATTTTTAATTCGGCGTATAGTGATATGAAACACACAAACGTTTCGGTAGTCGATAATCTCGCGGACTTTTTAAAATATGTGAGGGCATAAATATGCGTATATTTAATCCCAAAATATACATATGGCACAACCCAAATAAATATGGCACAAACCAAATAAATGGCACAAACCATTAAAATATGGCACAAACCAAATAATTATGGCACAACCAAATAAATATGGCACAAACCATTTAAATATGGCACAAACCAAATAATTATGACACAAGCCAAATAAATATGGCATAAACCATTAAAATAGGCACAAACCAACTAAATATGGCACAAACCAAATGAATATGGCACAAACAATTTGAGTAGTATAATAATCCATACAAGGATGTCGGATATTTTATTTTAACATAAAAATTGTTTTAGTACACATTTCTATAAGTACCTCGTACTTAGGGATAATTCAAACAAGAAAATGGAATACTTAATGCTAATAACACTTAGCAATCAAGTTCAAAACTTAGCATGACAAAGTTCCCAAACTCTTTCAAGTCACAACTTACTTGTATCGAAAACGTGGAGTGAAGTGGCCCATGGAGATAGAGAAACGGTTATAGTCTAGTATTACTCTTTTCCCAAAATTTCATTTTTGACCAAAACATTTGTAAAAATGAATTTTATAAAAGTAACCTAGTTCTCTATAACCTGGCTCTGATACCAATCTGTCACACCCCCAAAATTCTCAGAGTGTACGGGTCCACTAGGGTGCGACTATCATGACTATCATGAGACATTGATTATAAAGAACGACATTAAAAGTCATTTTAAATTCATTAAACTTAAATAAAATTGTGCGGAAGCATTTGATACAACATTATAAAGTAAATCAAGTTTTGAAGACATAATGGTAAAGTTTAGATTCCCAAAAGATAGTCACGACAATTTATTATCTCCATGCCACAACCAATTCACTCCTCCGTCTTGATACCTGAGAAAAACATTGCTAAAGTGTCAACACAAAGGTTGGTGAGTTCATAGGTTTAGTTACAAAATAAGTGTGATGAACCATAAGATTTAATCAGGCAACCGGCATATAACCAAACATGGCTATAATCAAAATAGTATACGTTTGTATTCCTACGCCTAAGCTCGTGACACCGAAGCGTTAACCAACCAACAAGATATAATGAGAGCCCGAGCAAATGCCTATCCCAAAGCATTCGTAACGACTCAAATGTAAGTGTATCTAATTTGGTCACACAACCAACATTAGATAGGGAGGTCATTCCCAATAGATGTATCCATAACATTCGCGCTTACACAAAGTAATTAACGGTTCACGATAGTGGGCTAAAGCATCTAGGGATATCGCTACTTAGACATCATGTAGGCAAACGTATCGAGTTTTAGCACTTATGTTCATCCGTTTAAAACAAGCAATGTTCTCACCCCAAAAGTATATAAAACAAGTAAAAAGTGGGGCTATGAAACTCACCTCGAAACAATAGCAACGGTATAATAGCACAACGTAGACATGGAGAAATAATAGCTCGAAACAATCCGCAGTCTAAATTAAATAAGGTACGTATTAATATACAAGCATAACGACAATAAACGTGGCATTTAATCCCTAGTATGTGCTTGAGTTTATAAAAAAAATGGATAATTTTGACGCTTGTGAAAATTTAATGTTTAATAAATGCATAACATTTATTCAGAATATATTTAACTTAACGAACATTTCGTTGTCGGGACAGTTTATTTAGTTGGGTCGATTAATTAGGTCAAATATCCTAAATAGATTTTATATTTTTATTATTAAAAATATATTAGATAAATAAAAGAGAAGAGTTATTTTGGATACATAATTTTCCTTGGATATGAAGGGACTCATCCCCACCATCCATCTCATTTTCATCTAATGGTTAAGATTAATTATATTTTATTTTTCACCATTTTTTTATAATTTAAATATCTTCTAAACCGTTAAGTGTTAAACGAAAATAATTATACCACCGCAACGAGCGTTTAATTATCTTTCTACCAATATGCAATATGATATACTTTCTAAGAAAAAAAAAATTTCGACTTTTTTTCTTCTTGCTAAAATTTTCGTAAAAATCATATATGATAATACTGTATCATCATATATGATACAGTGTTAAATCATATATGATATTTATTTATATCATATACGATAGGTTATATCATATATGATACCGATGTTTATCATATATGATATTAGTATCATATATGATAATTTTCGAAAACGTGAAAAAAAACGAAAAAAAAAAGTTTGTCGAAAGTGTATCATATAGCATATCTGTAGAAAGATAATAAAATGCTCTTCGTAACGGTATGTTTTTTTTCGCATAATGATTAACGGTTTAGGAGATATTAATGTTTGAAAAAAGATGGTGAAAATATATTTTGTGTTTAATCTTATCCATTGGATTAAAATGAGATGGATGGTGGGGATGAGTCCCCTCATATCCAATGAAAAGTATGGTATCCAAATGAACTTAAATCTAAATAAAATTAATAAAGATTTAATTAAAAACAAAGTTTCAAAAAGGGAAACATGTATCTTTTTTTTTTCTTTAAGGAAACCAACATTCCAACAATGTTGGTGTGGGGGGAACAAAGGGCATGACATTAAATGGATGGATGGTATTCATCAATTTGCAAGAAAAAAACGCTATCTGTGTTTCCTTTCTTTTCTACGTAGTCTTGTGTAAAGCTAATATCGACAGTTTTTCGGCGTGAATATCGGGCTCAATAGTGGCTCGTGGAGTAAACCACGAGTACCATTGGCTAGTTTGGCGGATGGTCGATAAGTAGGTGGTTTAAGTTTTATAAACTGATGTCGTTTGATAGGTTAAAACCGTGTTCGAAATAAGGGTCGTGAACATGTTTTTTTTTTAAAACATTACGGGTCTACCGGGTCAGTTTCGATATCGCCTACGGTTCTCGATAGGGACTTTTGGGTCGAACCAAAAGTAGCCTCACGTAGACGGCACGGCCGTCTACAACTTTGGTTTAAAATGTTTTAGTTTCAAAACCGTTTAGAAAGTTAATTGTGTGACCAAAATAATACGTTCGTGTCTGTTTTAAACATGTTGAAAGGGGGCAGTTTTTCTTATAGTTTCAAGACGTAATAACTTACTCGTTCCTCAACGAAAATGGGTGATTCAAAGCGCAATGTAAACTAGGACGTGTCTACTATTAAGGACTACTACATTTTGAATTTATAGGTTGGGTTTCACTGGTCAGTTTGAGGGCTAACATGACCTTTAAGAGTAATGTTTTAATGTGCATGACATTCTTGTTTTTTACATTCCTGCCAGTTTGTAACCCGATTAGTAATGTCCTGTTTTAAGGGGGCAAATTCACATTCATTGTAACCCATTACGACCCATAACCAAGCCTATACCCTTACCGTCCTATAAATATCTTTATGTTATCTTCAAAAAGAACATAAGGTCAAAACAAGGTGTTTGTTTAGGTTTTTAACTCGGAAACTAGAAATCTTGTAACCAACTGTTCGATACCGTGCGTGCTACGCACCTAACTCAATATTTAAGCTGAAAACGCAAAGCACAACCTTGTCAGGTGTATATTTATTTCAAATAATATATATATCAGCATGTTAGGTGTGTATTTTGGTTTCTGTGATGTTAAGATTTACGACATATAAAAATCATAGCCCAAGCCTAAAGTCACGCATCCTAGCGATACGTTCACTTTATTGATTTAGTCACACACATACCTTATCAATAATCAGCGTGTTTTTCGACTCTATTCGACCACAATATGAATAACTCAACGTGTTCATTCATATTTTAGTTCTTCTACAAAACATTTTAGTCTCAAGCACATGGACTAGACACGACCACACAAACTATAAAAGATAAGGTGATTCGACTCACAGAGGGTTGGAGCACGTGGGAACGCGACATGCGTACAAAGAAACTCTTATTTCGTTTCTGCATCTCAACGAACCAAAACCAATGGAAACGCCTCCTTGTGGTCACCATATAACAATGAACAACCCTGGTGTTCATTGTTTGTATACGTCGACCATAAAATGAAACCGAGAGACGATGTAAGGGTTTTCATGACTAGGGTTTGTTGTGGTTCAAAATCAGGGAGGAACATAAAATAGGGAGTGTGGTTTGTTGTTACTAATATAATTGCATAAACAATGAAGAGTATGCGTGTGTTTTTTAGTGTATCGTGAGTAAAAGTGAAGAACCAATAATGTGTGTGTTACTATATACGAACCACATTGAGGGCAAAGAGGTGCAGTGTAATTGATTTGTTATGTGGTAACTATTTATAAAAGAGGTTAAGTAGTGATAGGAGTAACTAGTATGACTTGGGTTTCTAAGTTTTTGGTTCATTTGCAACTAGCAAATCTTACTCCATAAGTACCATAGGTTATAGTGAACACTTGGGAAAGACAAAAAGGATGCCTTGGATGCGTTTACAGCAGGAAAAAGGAAGGATTGAGGTCCCCCATGCTTGAATTAATTGATGGTAAACTTTTGTACCATTTGCAAGTTTAAAACCAGGGGAAGTGAGGTTGTTCGGTGGGTGTAGAATAAAAGAGGGAGGCAAGAAGGACAAGCATTAATGATGTGTGAATGTACAATGTTGACTTCCAAAGCAATGGAGAGAGTAATTAAAAACGTTAGGAAAGAACAAAAGAGGGATATTCATAGTCCGCGGATAGTAGGCGGAATAACTCTTTGATCCCAATCAAATTTAATTACATTCGCGTTTCATATATAAATAGTTTATGTTAACAAAATGTTTCATGTAAACTATAATTTATTTTGCTGCGAATTTTCCCGGTTGTCAATAGGTGCATTTGAAATCAAAAATCTCAATCTATCAAATATATAAACGATAAAATTTACCCAAGAAATATAGTTCCTTGAAAAACGATGACCACTCAATATAAACTTTGGTTTCATACACGTTTTACGCGGAAAAAATCGGGGATTTCAATAGACGTACATGTCTAACCCGAAAATGTTGCGTTTAACATTAAATTAAATAGTTCAAATTTCGCGATTGCTACATCATCCACATAAATCTGCACAATGATGAAATCACTCTTGTCCTTGAAGGTAAAGAGTGTTTTATCAATAGAACCCCTGATAAATTTATTTTCTGTTAAGAAATTTGAAAGAGTTTCATACCATGCTCTTGGAGCCTGTTTCAGACCATACATTGCCTTGTGAAGTCTGTACACATGGTTGGGAAACTCGCTGTTCTCAAATCCTTCAGGTTGAGCAACATACACTTCCTCAGCCAAATCACCATTGAGGAAGGCACTCTTAACATCCATCTGATACACAGTGATGTTCATATAGGCAGCATAAGCAAGGAAGATTCTGATGGCCTCAAGTCTAGCAACAGGTGCAAATGTTTCATCATAATCAATGCATTTTGAACCCCTGCTGAAGTGATCCATGTGATGAATCCCTGTCACTAAACCCCTGTCAAGAGGTAGCTGAACCCCCAGGGTAGCTGAACCCCCAGGGTAGCTGAACCCCCAGGGTAGCTGAATCCCCAGGGTAGCTGAACCCCCAGGGTAGCTGAACCCCCAGGGTAGCTGAACCCCCATGGTCAGCTGGACTGTCAGGCCATCATGAACCTTCAGCTGCACTTAAAGAACACTTGTGACCCCTGTCACTATATGAACCTGCCATCAGAGATATAAAACCCTGTCAACAGCGAACCCCTGTCAACAGCGAACCCCTGTCAACATATCAACATATGTTCGCTGAAACCCCCAGCCATTTGTGACTCCAGCTGAAAGATCAGGGATCGTCTGTGGGTTCAGCGACACAGTTCACAGGTGTCCTATGAGAGCTGTCTAGGCTTTGCTTGTTGAGAGGTTTATTGGAGTCAAAAGATGCTGCTAAAGCTGCATATTTTGAGGGGGAGAGAACCACCTGACATACACACCGCTGTGATATAAATGCCGCTGTTGTGATATACCCACCCAAACCATACACAAAACACACAACCCAAAATCCACAAAACAAAAAAAAAATCAGCTTAACAGGTATTCGCTGGCAAGATGACCAGCTGATCAACATGCTATCTTCAGAGCCTTCAGCTGTTGAAGGACTTGGTCACTCAGGAATTTTTTTTCTCACACCAAGATAAAGAAAGAAGATATGTTCACAGCCCCCTCCCCACCCCAGCAGTTGTCACCCTCCCCTACCCCGCTGTAACCACAGCCACAGAGTTTTTGAGAGACCAAGCTGTGTTACAGGGGTTTGATGAAACATTTATTATACAGGGGTTTGATAACATCAGGTGGTTGATAGGAGATGAAATTCAGGGGGAGTTGTATTTCAGGCGAGATGAAGACCATCACGCTATGATTATGTACTAGTATGTAGCCGGTCAAAAGTTGCTTGGTTCCCTAGCAAATTTTGAGGGGGAGAGAAGCGAGGACAGAGGTAAACTTGTGTTTATGTGAAGAAACATCAAGTTTACTCAAGCTACATACATACTATCATACACAACACATAACCTTCAGGGACTTAGAATGTTTACATTTGGCTGATTGAGCAAAGTCACTGAAGATGGGTTGCTGAACAAGTTGCATTGTCTGATCTTTTATGGTTGCTGCGTCAACCATTGACCACACTTCTCTGATTGAAGGTAAATGAACTCGTGATCTACATTGATATAATATGCTACTTTAATATATGCTAGGGTGAAGCATATGGTATTTATGGCAAAGCATATAATATATACTTCACTGATGACCTAAGGTGAAGTTACCTTTATGAGTTCTATATAAGCATCAGGGAATTGGTTCAAGTGTTTCTCAAAGTACAAGATCAGACATTGCAGTTCAGTAACAACTACAACAGGTACAAGACGATACAAGTTAGCGGATGACTTGAACTAGTAAAGCTAGTTATTCTTGGTATTCATTGTTGTAACATAGCAGGTAAGAAGAAGCCTTTATGCTCACTTACTGCTATTTAACTTAGGCTACTTTTCTGTCCAAATAGGGGGAGATTGTTGGGTCAATTTAGTGCCTGATTTGTCCCTTGCACAGGATTTGGATGTAAAGTATCCTAAGTAGTGTAAGTCACTGAACTTACGTATGTTATAAGTTCAGTGTGTCATTCTTTAGAGTTCTTTAGAGTCTACGAGATAGACTCGTCATTAGCTGAGGCGGATCTCAGTAAGTGTGCAAAGAATCAAGGATGATGGAGTTAGTAAGTGATGACATAATAGCTTACTAACTCCTCAAGACTATGACTGATTACAAGACCTGAAGAAGTGTCTTATTCATTAGTGGGCACATGTCTTATTAGCAATGAAGACAAAGGTTCAAGAGGAAGGCTTACTTTGTCAAAGGTGCAAAAGATGAAGACAACAAAGTACAAGGTGGTTACTTGTACTTTAGTAAAGCTTCTCAAGGAAGCTTCACACTCCCACTATATATATGTGGTCTTTGTAATAGAATAGTCAATGATTCCCACCCACAGAAACAAACATGTAATACTTTAGTGGTTTAGGGTTTCATCCTCCCATTGTTGCATATGCTTAGCTAGCTATGAACATAGGAGTTTAGTTTGTCATTCATCGCCCGGTTGTTATTCCGCAAACAACCGGGCAAGTCATGTATATTTGTTGATTCATTATTAATAAGATATACATATGATGAAAAGTACAAGCTTTGTTATTAGTTAGTCAATTGGTTTAATTGTGCAAATGTTCTTCATAGTTTCTTATTGATTCGATGTTTGCACAAGATTCGTGGACCAACAATTTTCCATCATTTATAATCATTAGTTAATTAGATTAGATTAGTTTAGGAGTAGGAGTAGGTGTAATTACTTTCTCTCTCTAGTTTTCTTTCATGTTCTCAAACTTTTCATCTTAATCTTTAAGTTTGTGAATCTTAATCTTCATCTTTAATTCAATCTTTTGAAATTAATCTCAATTTTCCTTTCTTGTTTTAAATCTTATGTTTGATTTGGTTAATCATGTAGTTTGTTTGATCTTATTGCTTATTTGATTGAAGTGCTTATTTACTTTGTTCTTATTGTTTTGATGTGATTGATGGTTACTGCTTATTGTGCTTATTGCTTATTTTTTGTGTTTAGCTTATTTTTAATTAAGTGGATTCGGTAGATTAATGTTTTTAGATTAGATTTATTTATTTTACTTATTTGGTGCTTTTTAGAGTTTTTTATTAGTGTTGTGTTTGGCTTATTTTAGAAATTAATTTAGCTTAATTTTTGCTTATTTTTTTCGATTAATTTTGCTTATTTTAGCTTAATTTGTTCCCTGTTTTTTTAGATCTTACGAAGTCTGGTTTTTCTTTGAGTTTCGGAAGAGGGTTTTGCCTTTTTCCCGAAACTGAGTATTTTTTATTTTATCCGAAACTCAATATTTTCTATAGTTCCGAAATTCATTTTCTTATAAAACTCTGAAACTCTTTCTTTTTCTAAATTAATCCGAAACTCAAATTTTATTCCTAAAAGTTACGAAACTCAAACTTAAAAAAACACTTTGAAACTCATTTTTTTAAACAAACGTCAGAAACTCAAAAAGTTCCGAAACTCCATTAATTTTTCCCGCAAAAAATTTGGTTCCGAAAGTCAGCTAACACAAAAGTTCCGAAAGTGGCATTACAAACTAATAACCCAAAAGTGGGATTCACTCTTTATTGCATCATTTTTTTCCCTCTCTTTATATGTACCCCATATTCCGACATCTAATTTTCTTGTCACCCCATTTCCAACATTTTACACTTATTATTTTTTTTATTTCTTTATTTTTTTATACTTTTATATTTTTATTTTAGTCCGTCATTTATTAATTCCAACTTTTATTTTATTTTATTTCGACATTCATTTTTTATTTCCCGCATTTATTTACTTTGTTTATTTTTACTTTTATCTTTATCATTTTTCTTTATTACTTTTTATTAAGTTTTAGTCCGTCTATTTTTAATATATTTTTCATTAATCTTTAGTTTATTTTTAATATTTTTAATATTTTTAATAATTTACTTTTTAAGTAGATATAGATAACCAATTTTCTTTTATTCACCAAAAACGACTGAGTCACACTTTTAAACCAGGATCAGTTCGTTTAGATACCGTGAACGATAAGACCAACTAAGAACATTATTTTTATATATTAAAAATAAGTTATTAAAATGGCGCCGCTGCCGGCTCTTTTCGTGAAAATTAACGGTTTTTTGTGAGAGACGCGTTGGATTTTGGGATCCGTTACCTCGTGAACGTTATTTTTCTTGCAAAAATTTCAAAAATTTTCAAAAAAAATCAAAAATTTCAAAAACCCAAAAATATTTAAAAATCATAAAAAGCAATTCTTTCCTAAGTTTTGCAACCAAAAAAAAAATTAAAAAACCACAAAAGTGACGCTTTCCTAAGTGTTACACTAAAAAATATTCCTCTTAATCCTCTATTGTGTTTAATTCTTTTTCTCACCCACTCTTTTTTTTAATTCTTAATGAATTCGTATGTCGATTGTGTAGGGTGTGGGACACCATCGTCTAGTAGTCAATCCTGTCAATGGTGTTCATGCGAACGGTGCGGAAGAGATCTCCCCAATTACGAATTTGGACGTTGTCTATCGTGCAATTCAATCAATTCAATCTTCACCTCTAATGACACTATCTAACCCTCTTCCATAAATGGAGATCCGTATCTACAAAATGCACCGGGTTTTTCTAAATACCCGTATTGCAACAATTGTGGGGGCCCTCACGATACTTTGTCTTGTCAACCGATGAATTTTTATGAGCCCCGATCCATGCTATAATTCCAGTTTTGATAATTTTGAGCCCCCACATTACACTCTCGATCATCAACCTTCTTTTGCAATGAGTGAAGAACAACGAGGCACTATTTTGAATGAACTTCTAAAAGTTCAAGAAGAATTAGATCGACTAAAAGATAAATTGCAAGAGGAAAAGTGACAAGAGCAAGTATCTAATCTTAGTGCTTATACCTCTACGCCTCTTGTGCATCCCTTTTATTATTATGATGACGAGGATGATATCTTTGATCTCAACCCATCTTCTGAGATTACTACTCCTACTCTTGATATCCCAAATGCGTCTAAGGATAGTGATACATCGAGTGAGATTAGTGAATTTGGTCTCGACAAATTCTTTGATGTGGATTGTGATGTACTGACTTTTGCGGAGCTTACGGACGAGGTCGCTCTTAATGATGAATTTTCTCCATGCTATGAGAATTTCACTTTTGAAATTTCTCATTTTTCCCCATTTCCTCCGGGAGATGAGGGCGATGTCGATTTATTCTCTCCGACTTATAAGAAGTTCATGAATGAACTTGGTCTTTTAGATGAGGTGGAAGATGTTATTCTTCGCGACAAATTATTGAAGGTTCATCTTCTTATTGCTGAAATTGAAGCGTTGAATTCCACTCCTATTACTGAATCTTTACCCCCGTCTATTACTCCCGTTGAGAATAATGACACATTTTTGGAGAAATCGATATTCTCTCAATATCTCCGGGCATTGATGATGTTTACACGGAGGGGGATATTCTTTTTGATACTTTGATGCATGAAGATATTGTCCCAAGTCCCCCTCCCGAGCACCTTTCATCCAATACTTTAGAGACCACCACTGAGGATGAGTGCTTTGACCCAGGAGGTCACATTGATTATTCTATGATTGATACCTTTACGACTTTTCCGCTTAGTGATAATCATATGTCTATTGGGGATGACATTCTGATTCCTTTACCCACCCACCTCCTGTGGATGATAACTTCACATACTTCTCGTATGTTGAGAGGACCTTTTTACCTTTCATGACTTATCCCCAAGCCTCTCATTTATTATTTTCCTCCGGGAGTGAGGACAAGATTTTTGATCGCGGTATTAATAGGCTTCCCTTTGAATGCTTAATTCAGGGTCGAGTCAGGCTCGTGACTCGGTTAACAAAAACAAGCGCTTCTCGGGAGGCAACCCGAGTATCTATCATTTTTTATCTGTTTTCATAATAAGTGTAGGGGGAGCCAAGTAGGTGTTTGTTGTTTTCTTTCTTATGATGTGCAGGGATTGGAGCTTTCAAAGATCCACTTTTGATGAATTTTGACGACCTGTGATTCCGTGTACCCGTCTTCCCGGTTCTATCCTAAACACTTTTGATTCACTATTTTATCTATGTTGAAATAGGAATCACTTTAGTTGTCGTTTCCTTAGCAAGATTTAATCAACATGCACAATGTCCTAAGTGTAGGGGACTTTACTTCCACATGCTTAAACATTGAGGACAATGTTTATATTAAGTGTAGGGGGACTTCTATCGAAATTAAGTGGGCTTTTCCATAAATATGGCCTCATTTTAACCGGAAAATTGATTTTTCGACATTTTTCAAAATTTTTGATCTATTTTGGCTAGTAGCAGTTTCCTTTCTTTTCATTATTTTTTTATTTCTAGAATAAAGTTAAATAAAATGGTTTTAACAAGTTTAGATGTCTTTGATATATTAGGCCCGTCGTGAATATTTTGACTCAACCCAAGTTTACTTATTTGAGTTTACTCTAGCTAGTATCCTTAACCATATGGACCTTAATTGGTTTATTAGGCTAAGCATCCACGAGTCTCATTCCATGAGATTTTAAATTGTGGAGAACGAGAGATGATAGAGTCAATTATAAGTTTTGTATTCTTTCATGTACTTATGTGAGTTAATTATAAGCTTTTTCTCCCATCACTTTTAAATAAATAAATGCAATAAATAAGGTCGCACGATTTGAAAAATTACTTAGCTTCTAGCCCAAGATCGTTTAAAAGTTGCTCGGGATTAATTAGAGTTCATAGCCAAGGCATAACTTATTGAAGCGGGATGCGAAGATTGGCGAGTCCAAAAAGGCCCTAACAAGGAATGAGGGCTCCATTTTGTTGCTAAAGATCCAAGATGATGTGAAGAATCATTATTCAAAAATCAATATGAAGGATCGAGACACACGACGAGAAGCAATTACTCCCATAAAGATCATGGAGAAGTCTATCCGAAAAGACCCTAACAAGGTATGAGGAAAAATAGATCCAAGTCCGAAAAGGAGGCGGATCGTTGTATATCAAAATCCCAAATAAAGATTGAAGAAACATAAAGAAGTCATGGTCCAAGTTTGAAGAATCTCTCAAAAACTTCAAGTGAAGAAATTCCAAATATGAAGAGAAGACCATTATTTCAAGAACGTCTCTCAAGATTCAAAGTAAGAAGTAAATGCCAAATATCGGTCCGAGAAGGGTCTCAAATCGTGAAACGAGTTATGCCAAGATATGAACTTTATGAGATTTCGAGAAGCCGTTTTAAGAGATTTTGTCCTTTAGCTAACAATTGATTAAATCGTCCTACTTTATTTTCAGCCTTAATAAACTATCGAAATAAGTAAAAAATGCATCCTCGGGATCATTCAAGACAAAAATAAAATACAAGAGATACACCGTAGGAATAAGGGGGTCTAAGTGAATAATTGAGCCACATGAGTAAGTGATAGCTTTACAAACTTATAATAACAATGATCTTGTTTTTAAGCTTGGTATGGGGAACGTGAAACTTGAGGGTGATTAATATTCATGACACCAAAGCCCTAATTTAAGTATTTGATTTCTTTACATGTTTCTTTCTTCTAGCAATCTCGAAATTTTCTATCTTTTTAGTTTCCATAGTGTCGTAGTAAGTAATAAGGGCCAAGGTGGGTTAATTATGAGGAAAATGTAAATGTTGCTTTGAAATTAATGCATTGCATGGGGTCATTGTAATGATCAAGTGTAGGGGATTCATTTTAATAACTGATTTTTAATATATAAAAATAATGTTCTTAGTTGGTCTTATCGTTCACGGTGTCTAATCGAACCCGGTTTAAAAGTGTGACTCAGTCGTTTTTGGTGAATAAAAGAAAATTGGTTATTTATATCTACTTAAAAAGTAAAATATGAAAAATATTAAAAATAAACTAAAGATTAATGACAAATATATTAAAAATAGACGGACTAAATCTTAATAAAAAGTAATAAAAAATGATAAAGATAAAAGTAAAAATAAACAAAGTAAATAAATGCGGGAAATAAAAAATGAATGTCGAAATAAAATAAAATAATAGTTGGAATTAATAAATGACGGAATAAAATAAAAATGTAAAAGTCTAAAAAAATAAAGAAATAAAAAAATAAAAAAAATAATAAGTTTAAAATGTTGGAAATGGGGTGACAAGAAAATTAGATGTCGGAATATGGGGACATAAAAAGGGAGGGAAAAAATGATGCAATAAAGAGTGAATCCCACTTTCGGGTTTTTAGTTTGTAATGCGACTTTCAGAACTTTTGTGTTATGCTGACTTTTGGAACCAAATTTTTGGCGGGAAAAATTAATGGAGTTTCGGAACTTTTTGAGTTTCAGACATTTGTTTAAAAAAATGAGTTTCAGAGTGTTTTTTTTATTTATTTTTTATTTTTTTAAGTTTGAGTTTCGTAACTTTTAGGAATAAAATTTGAGTTTCGGATTAATTTAGAAAAAAAAAGAGTTTCAGAGTTTTATAAGAAAATGAGTTTCGGAACTATAGAAAATATTAAGTTTTGGATAACATTAAAAATACTCAGTTTCGGGAAAAAAAGGCAAAACCCTCTTCCGAAACTCAAAGAAAAACCAGACTTCATAAGATCTAAAAAAACAGGGAACAAATTAAGCTAAAATAAGCAAAATTAATCTAAAAAAAATAAGCAAAAATTAAGCTAAATTAATTTCTAAAATAAGCGAAACACAACACTAATAAAAAACTCTAAAAAGCACCAAATAAACAAAATAAATAAATCTAATCTAAAAACATTAATCTACGAAATCCACTTAATTAAAAATAAGCTAAACACAAAAAATAAGCAATAAGCACAATAAGCACTAACCATCAATCACATCAAAACGATAAGAACAAAGTAAATAAGCACATCAATCAAATAAGCAATAAGATCAAACAAACTACATGATTAACCAAATCAAACATAAGATTTAAAACAAGAAAGGAAAATTGAGATTTATTTCAAAAGATTTAATTAAAGATGAAGATTAAGATTTACAAACTTAAATATTAAGATGAAAAGTTTGAGAACATGAAAGAAAACTAGAGAGAGAAAGTAATTACACATACTCCTACTCCTAAACTAAACTAATCTAATTAACAAATGAATACAAATAATGGAAAATGAACTATTTATAGTGGAGGAGTAATGTGGTGTTGTTGCTTCCTTCTTTCTCTTTGTCTTCTCGTCCTTCTCGACTTTGTCCCGGGATTTGTCGAATGATAAAATAAACTCGTCTTCTAATTTTCTTCTTTTATTAGATTTGGTTCTTCGACTTCGTTAAACTTCCGTTTTTGGTCTTTTTCTTCGATAAATCTTCAGAATAGGCCTTTGACTTCCGTTCTTTTTGCACTCTTGATCTTTTGACTTCGTCTTTCGTCTTTTTCTTCGATAAAAGCCCGTGAAAGCCCGTGTTTTCTTCCTTTTTCATCTTTTGGTCCTAAAACACAACAAAAACACAAACCACGCATAATTCCGACTTTTATGACATTAAATACACGTTTTGGTCTCGTTTTTAATTGTTTTAAGTGGTAAAAGGATAAGTTTTTTTTCACACTTATTACTATTATGTACGTTTCTACATATGAACACACAACAAAATGGGAGTATCGTTGTTGTACATCCTATAAGGTGTGTGAGTCCAACAAAACACCTTTTTGAAAACATTCTTCTTTAATAGCTTCTTAAACTATAAAGTATTCTTTATTCTTTTAATATGTATTGCAACATTGTGCTCAATTGAACATAACTAGTCTACATGGTCATTATCAAAGATAGAATCGTACCATTACTATTATTGAGTTTATCTCAATGAAACTATCATCCATGTCTAGAAACATCACTATGATATATTATGATCCATAAACTATAAATTATTACTATGATAATATTTGGTGTCTTTCTAAACTCTGAGTTTCTTGACAATGATAATTACATCTTACTATCATATAGAATATTCATTACTTTGAACAATTCAAGTTAGTAATAATCATTCTATCCCAAATAAATATTATCATAACATTTGTACTAATCATCTAAATGATTTTCTCTTTCAGCAATCGTTGTTGTCAAATCTTCTTGTACTTATACAAGTTTACAACTATCCATACACATAATATGAATTACATGATGAATCCCTTAAGTTTTCATATTATGTCAACTCTCATCAAATGAGATATATTCATTGAGACTTTCTAAATGATATTTCATGTTGTGTTGGATTTCATTAACCACAAATGTTTATTACAATAAACATACATATCAAAGTCATACGTTTAATTTCTAAACCCTTTCATATGAAACCTTATTCCAAGCTAAGGTTTAACATCTAGCTTACATGGAATATTTCTTCCCATATGTTATACATCATATGTGATTTAAGAAATAAACATAATACTTCCACTAGCTTTTAGATGTACTCACAAGTTATCTTAGATCTAATTAAAAATCAAAACATGGATTTAATAATTAGACTTGATATATATTTCTTAGATGCATGCATTAATCCATACATGGATTCTTCCATTCTGTACACTACATAAAGATTATTGTAATTTATGAACACTTTGATCACAACTGTCCTCGCTAATGTAATCATACAGAAGTGTTTAAATATTACATTGTCGTATTTATCATTATAAAAACTATCATGACAATAAATCATCTTTATTAAATTAATGCATGTAGAACTTTTCTATCACACATTATGCATTAATCATGTGTACAATATTGTCCATATGAGTCTTTCACTAAAGATACAAATATTCACCTCGCGGTCTAACCAATTGGTTGAAGATTAATCTAGTTTCAAAAAATTGATTATCTTCTATGGACTTGCATCTACTCATTCATAGTTTTATTCAATAATGACATTCAAGATTCAAAAATACATCTATATGGTTAGTAGGGTCACCATAATCCTCTAACATACATTCCTTAGTATTGACATATCAATATATCATTCAAGTACTAAAGACATCCTTGCGGATCTACAAATGTGATTTTTATCATCACGATGTTTAACACTTAATGTTCACCATCATTATGACATTCGCTAGTATATTTTGAGGGTTGCGTATTTTGTTATTTATCTCTTAAAGATCTACGAGTCCTCCCACTTGCTTTTAGTAATCATAGACTATTCTTCAAATACTTAGCATGTAGGGAAACAACAAACTGTTATATATTAGAACACGCCACAAAATACCTTGATAGTTCTTGACCAATTCAGAACTTCAATTTAAAAGACTCAATGTGATTCATCATATTCCATAGCTTGATGGTGTCTTAGTTTCCTTCTAGGTCGGAGTAATATTTAAGTATATACTTTGTATACTTAATTTCTAAACCTTGACAACTTTTGGAGGTAAAGATTCAAGTTATCAACATCAAATAATTCTAAAGAATTTGATTTATCACTCAAGACATTCTATGAGTATTTGAGTTGTGAGAATATATCACAATTCCTAAATAACTTAAGACTCCTTAGGTTAAATACTTATCATTTGTGTCAAAACAAAATTGAAATTATATAATATATAAAACCTAGTGCATGCTTTGATGTATACATCTTTAAATAGTTCAATAACTCTATATACATTATTTATCTTTTGAATAATTCAAAAACTTCATGTTCATTAACAAGAAGACATAACAAGTAAACTATTTACTTTATGTTATAAGTGTTTTAACAATTAAAGACTATATTCTTATTCTTTACAAGAGACATAAACATTTATAAAGTAACTATGAACAACTTCAATAGTTATTTCAAGTTAATTACGTACTTCATTTATATTATTATTGTGCATTCCAAGAAACATTCCAATAAATATAAGCAAATTAGTTGAAGTAGCTTGTTATTCATATCTTGACATCTTCTAAACAAGACAACATACGTTGACAATTAAATGTATAAGCCTTAATAGAATATTAGATTCATATCTCGCGGTCAAGAAATCATTGACATATTGTTATATGTTGTACCTTGTACACAATAAAGATTTCTCCCACTTGTTCATAGCATAACATCACATACGCATATAAACAACCACGAAACGCAATTTTTTATTTGAACAATATGATAATGTCATGTATATTTGAATAACTAGTAGAATGTCAACCATGTAGTTTTATAAGAAAGTCGCATAATTATTTTATAGAATATACTTCAAAAGTGATTATCATATAAAATAGGATGCATTTATTCCTAAAACTGTTGTTCTTCATATTCGGAAATTAAGTTATTATTTCAAGTCAAACTAGAAATAATATGGATTACTACGAAGGTAAACAAGCTTGTAGCTCCCACTGAATTAGACAACATTACATTAATGTATTTCGCAATGCTCCCACTAGATTTGATAACATTACAAATGTTATATCACTAGTGAAAAATAAATAGCGATTTATTTTCTCTTCTACTCACTTTAAATACCCATAAGTAACAATTACTTATGTATTATAGAGAGTTTATGAATTTCTACCATGTAAATGAGAGACTATCTATCATGCTTTAATTAACTTGAAAACTGGCATACAATTTCCTCCATATTAAGCCTCCCATTCAATAAGGGTATTTAGTGCCTTCGTTGGGTTAAAACATTATAACTAGGATAAATAAAGCTAGTTATTATAATCATAATAAATAAACAAAACACTTGGTTTGTCCTATCGATCATAGCCTTAAGAGGATCGACATGTAAAGAACAAAAGAAGTATTGCTTGCCTAGAGATTGCTAAGAGACTTATTAGTTTGAAAGATGCTCAAAACTCAAAAGATTAATGAGATCTACTTAAAACAATAAGTTGTGCAAGTCTACTTAACCATGTAAGTTTACTTAAAGATTGATAATTACAATAATCCAATCACACCTATTAATAGCTTTTCCTTACACCGAAAAAGGATAGGTATATGTCTTTTTCTTTCGTACAAGAAAACGAGACTTTGTTTGTCAGACAAGCATTAGTTTATGGAACTTTGTTGCAATAATACTTTTAAAAGAATCACAAAATTTAATTTTAGTATTTTCGATAATATTATCTTTATAGAAAATTAAATACCCATGTTTATAAATAAACAATTAATTTTCTAAAAGATAGAATCCACCAAGACATACCGCCATCGCATCAGTTGATCTGCTAGTGATGATGATATTCAAGGGGTAATTGACGTTCAAGTAATTGCATCCAATACAACTTCTAGAATTATGGGACTCAACTTTATATACATCACTTGTGACAATTCAAAAGTGAAAAAGCGAACATGTTTATCCCATCTATTGCCACGAGTTAAGGTCTCACCTATCTTAACTTGCTTAAGTCTTCCAACCAAAAACCATGATTATATAGCACCGACGTCTCACAATCGAGTGTATTATATCACCTTGGGTTACAAAATCACCACAGTCTAGCGTATGGTGAAAGATTAAGTGCAAGTGCTTTTATACGTTGGATGGAAAATAAACTTATTTCAAAGGGTATAAATTTTGACAATTTCAAAACATGTACAAAGAAGCATGCAACATCATTGTATAATGATAATTTAACAAATTTACTCAATTCGTTAATTATAGCCATCACTTATTTAACTTACAATTCAATTGTATAAATAGTGATATCATAAAAATTGACGATTCAACATGTATTCTATTTAAAGAAGTTTAACTTTATCACGGGAAAAGATTAAAGAATGATTAAAATCATTCAAACCCTAGACCATTCGCGGCTTCCTAAATAGTATGCAAGATAAGGAGACTACAAGTAGTCAGGTATTATAGGGCAATGGTATTAACAGCTAGATTTTAGTTAGAAAAATTGTTCGTTGAAATCGGTCTAACCGAATTGATTACTGGTTAACAGTGCGACTCAGTCGTCTTTTGATGGAAACAATAGATTGGTCGTTGTAGTATAATTAAATGTGCAAGACTTTAAAGTAAATGACGGTTATTAAAGCTAAACTAATTAAAACATAAATGGTGCAATATTAAAACTTTTAAAAGTAAATTAATTAATTGACGAGAAATTAAAACTTGACGAAAATTAAATTTGACAATGTAATAAAAATAAAAATTTAAAAACTTAAAATAATGCAAACTTAAAAATAAAACTAAGACAAGAAATTAAAACAAAACCAACTCTATCGGAATCCTCCGATCGGAATAACGATCGGAATGTTGCTTACCATCAGAATGTTGTCACGACAAAGCCGTCGGAATAACAACTCACCTATCGGAATGTGATCGGAATCTCCTGTCGGAATGAGCCTATCGGAATACAAGAAAAAGACAACTATCAGAATACTTGAAATCTAAATCTATCGGAATGAATAAAGACGAATCTATCGGAATATAGTAAAAACACTTCTATCGGAATGTAATAAAAACTAAAGCATCGGAATATCGACAAAAAATTCCATCGGAATATGGCTACCAAAAATTTGGCAGCATTCCGTCGCAATATAGCCTTAAGCCCCATCTCAATCCACGATCGCAATGAGCGATCGGAATCTTGATCGGAATCTTGATCGGAATAAGGGGGAGTATCACAATACTGATCGCAATGTAGAAACCCTTGTGGTTTTTGCGATCGTAACAAGCTATCGGAATCCAAACCCCCTTTTAAATGGAATGAAATTCGAAATAAGCATACCAAATAAGCTAAGACTAAAAATCAAATACCAAAAAATTGATCAAACAAGAATAAGACGAATGAAATAAGCACAAATTTAAAGACTTTCAAGACACAAAATAAGCAACTTTTTAAGCAAACTTTAAAAAGATAAAACTTTAAAGAAAACTTTAAAACAAATAAGCTAAATACAAAATAAGCCAATAAGATTGTCAAGCTTATAGCTTAATTCGTATAAAAGCCTAGATAGAAATAAAAAGATAAACTTTTTACTCAAATAAGCAATAAGATCAAGCAAATGAATGCTTAATCCGAATTAATAATCAAAATCAAAAGCAAGAAAAGTAGAATAAGATGGATAATAAAAAGCTTGATTAAAGGAAAATAAAGATTCAACAACAAAATTAAAAGACTTACTTGAATTAAAGGCAAGAAATTAAAGGTGCAAAACAAGGTAATTAAATTGACAATTAAGTAAATGACATGAAAATTTAAGGTGCAAGTAATGAAAATGGTGGAAGACTAGTTTGTCAAAATAGCCAACACCTCCTAATGTGATATTAGGAGGGTATTTATAGGGGATTAGGGAGGTAAGCATGTGTTGGAAGCTTCCTTCTTTCTTTCTTTCTCGTCTTTTCGTCTTCTAAATTCTTCGACTTTTTCGACTTTATCTCGGGATTAATTAAACTCGTCTTGTAATTTCTTCATTAATTAGACTTTGGCTCTTCGGCTTTATTAAACTTCCGTCTTTAGACTTTTCTTCGACAAATATTCAGAATAGGCCTTGGACTTCCGTTCTTTATGCACTCTTGATCTTTTGACTTCGTCTTTTGTCTTTTACTTCGATAAAAGCCCGTGAAAGCCTGTGTTTTCTTCCCTTTTCACATTTTGGTCCTAAATCACAACAAAAACACAAACCACGCATAATTCTAACATTTACGACATTAAATACACGTTTTGGCTTGGTTATTATTATAACTAAGTGGTAAAAGGATTAGTGTTTTCACACTTATTAGGTATCTACAAGATCGAAGTCTTGATGAGTCTTCCCGAACCTTAGCCTTGCAACTAGATAGTACTTTTGCAAATTATGCCATTAATTAAATTTTACAACTTTAAAATAGAACAAATTATAAACTTGATTCTTGCTAATCACGGCGTGTGTTAGATTTAAAACCATGTAAGGGCGACTTATTTGTTACCACATATGATCGTGCAAGAACAATGTAAAATCCATGATTTTACCAAGATTTTATGTAATGATGTTTTCATCTAAAGATCTTAAGAACAATCACTCATGTGTTATAATCCTATAAGATGTGTGTGTGAACTTATCATTATGTATTTTTACATCTACAATCATTTTGTTTTTGTGATAGATTGCATAGTATATAAGAGTAAGAGAACAAATAATGAGCCATTCATATATATGAAACAAATCTATGAATGCAACATTTAGCAAAACATGGAAATATGTTGTGATAAGTATTTATGCCATTTATGTATATGTGTACATCTTAGGCATTCATGCACACCTTGTACTAGCCCAAAATCCTTTACCTTTTGGTGCTAGCCCAACACAAGCCCACAACATGAGCCTATTTCTCTTTTTGGCTAAGAATGACACGCACCCCCTTATGTGGAAGGTGAAGGGATGCCTTAGAAACACAAGTGTCATGCCTTGGAAACATAAGTGTCAACACTTGGCACAAATGTTCTTACCAAGGTAATCACACTCTTGCCTTGCATTATCTCTCTCCCCCCCTTTTTTAGCCGAAAATTCTCTCTCTCTCACTCTTCCCATTCCATCTCAACTAGATCTCACTCCTTCTTCCTCTTTTCTTCCAAATAATTCGGCTATAAGCCACCAAAAATCCAAGTTTGTTCACTAAATCTACTAGATCTTTGTCCCATAGTAATCACAAATCATTTGGTAGCATCATCATCTTTGAAAGTATTGTAACAAGCCCTAGCCGAATGTAAAAAGGCCACAACTTAGTTATCTTTAGGGCTTTCTTCACCATATTGACTAGATCTCTAACCTCCTTGTTCTTATAGATCTTCCTTGATAACATTTAGGCAAGAAAGGTATACTTCTTATGTTTCTTCATTTTCACTTGCATGCATCATCATCCATCTATAAACACATGTATATAACTTGTTAAAAAATCAAGATTTGGTAATAGCCATGATCTTAAAAGTCACGGCTTATATTTGTGTACCATAAATCACGGTTAAAAATCTTTTAATAAGAAATCCATGACTAGTACTATATGTTTAAGCTTGATTTAAAATCATATAAAACATTTTATAAACTTAATATAACAAGGGTTACAAATCTTACTTTATGGGACTTTGGTTAACAAATAATCATAGATCTCATAAAATAAATATGGGTAACTCAAGAACCATGAAAACCATGACCTAGAAGGTCACATCATATATGATTAATGTATACATGATTTATGTGCTAAGTTTAATTGATGGAATACGCATCATTACATGTTAAATGGACTATTAAAAATCACTAAAATGTTATATGTGTACTTAGATGGTCTTTTAGTGTACATGCATGTAAATGTAGAACCTAGATTTGTGGTTAAATGGTAAATATAAAACTAGCTAAAAACCATATCTTGGAAATACCAAGATTAAATGACTAGCCGTAGGCTATATATGGTGTATATGGACTTTGACTTGTTTTCTTATTATATGCATAGCTAGATCTTAATATTAAAACACTTGCAAGTACATGCAATTTTAAAACAAGACTTGACACACCTTAATAGGATATGGTAATCATAGCCGTGGGTTTTAAGCTCATGATTAGAACTTGTGACTTGTATAAAACCTTGTAACATACCTAGATCTAAATTGGTACATCACATAAAACAAACTATAAGTTTTATTCTTCTATTTTAGATTCAAAACTAAATATTAATAAACTAAAAATAAACTTATAAGAATATCTTAAGTTAAAACTTACATAAAATGTGAAGTAGTGTTAATGGACTATTTAAGCCCGTGAAATGTTAATCCAAGATTTAATGGACTTAAGATTTTACTTAGGCCCATTTAACTAATTAAAGGACTCTAAAAATGTATTAAAATCCAATAATTGATTTAAAATCCCATTTAAATAAATTAGTGGACTTGAGATATATTTAAGCCCACTAAAATAGCCCATTAAATGTTTAGCCCATTCAATGAGCCCATATACTATTTTTAATGTTAAATAAAAGTTTTTATAATATAACTTACAAAAACTTTTTTAAAAAAATGACAAAATTATGAAACTTAAGGACTAAAACCGTAATTTATGAAACTTGTCTTGATAAATTAATAAACACAAGGACTGAAAATGTAAATATCCAAACGTCTAGGGTTTAATAAATACTAACCGTGGTAAATTAAACCATAGGGACCATTTTGGGAAATTCCTAAAAGTTACTTTGTCATTTTGAAACCCTAGGGACTATTTGTGCAATAATTCGAAACTTAAAAGAAACCCTAGGGGCTGTTTTCGTTATTTTATAAAATTTATAAAACCTAGATATAACTAGGAGGACTAAATCTACCCTTAACCGAAAGTTTAACAAGCCCTAGGTACCAAACATGTAATATCCGAAAGTTTCACTTATATAAAAACATGGAGGGACTAGTTATGCTATAATCCAAAACATAAACTAGCCCTAACCCTAATTACATTTTTTTATATTTAGTAAAACTTAAATAAACACGAAACCCTAAGGAAAAAATGTATAAATTATTAAACTTGTAAATTATAAATTATTTTATGAATATCAAATAGTTTATGGAAATATCAAAAACTTAATAAGTATTTATATGAAATATTTATATCGTTGCTTTAGGTAATAAAATGTATAAAGGTGTATATATATATATATATACTCCTAGATTTTTAGGAAAATAAACATCGTATGAAAATGAGATATATACTAATATATATGTCATTGAACGTAAACGGATATTTAAGTAATACATCTTTTGTTTACTTAATTATGTGATTATATACAAGTTGTTGTATGAACGTTAAATGAACTACATACTAATAAATGTGTTATAAACATAGACTGATATTCTAAGTAAGACAGTTTGTGTTCACTTAGAAATGAAACTTGTATATATAAGTTAAATGAATATTGATGATACTTGAAGTACGGTTATTAAGATAAATATCGTAGCATAAAATGAACTGACTAAAATCTGTATAAGTGATGAGACTGCTTTTATACATGGTCTCATCGTTCTTTTTGGACTTAAAATGCATTAAATATCATCAAAATACCCAAATATATGCTTGTGTTTGTTGCTTGTGTATTTTAGGTACGGATATTGAGAAAATGACAAAAGATCACAAGAATCAATCAAAAACGAACACGGGAAACGAAGCCGCACGATGAACCAAGCCCTAATGAAGAATTTTCCAAAGAAAACCCTTGAAGATTTGAAGAATATTGAAGATTGGACCTCCAAGTTTGAAGAATTGACACTTTATACCCTTGTATCTTCATAATTACAAGTTTGGTCCTAAAGTTTGTCAAAATTACAAAAAGGACCCTTAACTTTGAAGAATTGGCAATTTTAGTCCCTCATCAAAACTAAATTGTCAATAATGGTCCTCCAAGAAGTCAACAAACAAGTCAAAGACCTTGAAGTTTGAAGACATTACAAGAATGGCCCTTGAAGAATGCATTAATTGCATGATTAATCCTTGATATAAGTTTTGAAAACTTTGGTGCCAAAAATGACAAGCTAAGGAAAGTTATTTACAAAGGAAGTACAAGTTTATGGCTGATTGAATTAAAGAGACAAGAAGTAAGGAATAGAGGGACCTCTTCTGGCAGACAGCTAAACTTGTCCCAGCCAACCACCAACCGCCACATCACCCCACTCAACTCCATCCTCCAATCAACATCCACCTTTGTCCCACGTCACAACCCACTCACTAATCTTATTTAATCTGTTTTTTAAAATTTAAATTACGTGGGAAACACATATTTTCTCTCTTAATCAGATTAAACCAACACCTCTTTCCCCAAGAACCCTAATTGAGGTTTTCTTAATCCTTCCATAATTAAACCCCATCTCCTCCAGAACACTGATTAAACACCTTTTAAACCCAGTCCCACCCACAAAACCTTGCCAGCTCACCAATGGTCCCCAAACCCCACTACCCTGCTCACGTCTCTTTCCCTCAATTTCAAAAAGGAGACAAGATTCACGGCTTAGATGATAATGCGTGCTCCCTAAGCTCAAATGAATGGCCAAGATCAAAAATCCAAGCTGTCACTCACATGCTTCCTGCAAAATCACAAGATGCCACTTTGACGATTTTTCAAACATCCTTGACCAAGGGCTTTTTAGGATTTTCAGCTAATTAGGGTTTTGCTTTCTAGAATATACTATTAGCTAGTATAAAAAGGGGTGGCTTGTACCCCTTTTTGGTTGTTCCAGTTTTATGTAATTTTCTTTTATGAATTAATGAAAAAGTTTTTTCCTGCATAAGACTGTGATCCAATTTACTTTCCAGTATTTTAAGTTTTAAAGTTTGTTTTTTCCTGAATTCATCTTTAAATTTTCAAGTTTTGTTTTAAGAATTTCACTTATATCCAAGATTTTCAGAAACTTGTTCTTTCTGAAAAGCTTGGATCCAAGTTCAAGATTGAGTTGAATCTGCCTTGATAAGACAGGTTTAACTCCCTGAGTTGATTTGTTTAATTTCTTTGTTTGGTTCCAAAAGTTTCACAATGTTTTCAATTTTGGTTCTCCAAGATTTTTACAAAAATCTTATTCATCATATTTTTAGCTTACTGCTATAAGCCATTCAATAAGCTTATTAAACCAAGCTTATTGAATCACTTATAGCTTGTTCTTTCTCTCTTTGTTGATTGTGGCGTGCAGGATACAACGAAGGCCAAAGTTTATTCTCACCATTTTCTTGTCATTTGTGCTCAAACCAATCCAACTCCCACAAGGCTCAGCACAAGCCCGAGCTTGTAGGAGGTGGCTTATCAGCCACTGTTGGGCTTGGAAGTAAGCCCAACAAGGTAGTCCTTTTCTTCTCTTGTTAATTTCCATTTTTCTGAAATTTTTATGCTTTGTATGATTTTCTATGATAAGTGGTTAAGAGTTGGTTTAAGTGTTTGTATTTGCTCTATTTAGTATATTATGCATGTTTAGAAGGATTTAATCCAGTTTGGTTAAGTTTTGTGTTGATTTTGTTTGAAAAAAAGTTGAAAAAAGAGTTTAAAGGGTTGTTTGGATACGGGTTTAAGTGGGATAAAAAATTATTGCATGTGCTTAAAACTTGTTTAGGTATATTTCTTAAGTGATATATAGGTAGTGTGAAGTTTAGTTATCAGTTTGGTAAAGGTTTGAAACTATTTGTATGTTAAAAAGTTGAAAAGATAGCAAAAATTCAGAAACTTGCCCATTGTGTATGATTCTGTTGAAATTTTGTGCTTAGATCTTAAGGTGTCTGAGGATTGTGTGTCATTTGTATGCATGCTTGTGAGCTTATTTCCAAGATATAAGGTTTTAAAATTCAGATTTGTGCATGAAACATCAGCAATTCTTCATCAGACCTGTTTAGTGCTTAATCAGTAACTTTTAGGCTTAATTGGTGCTTATTTTTGTTAAGTGACTGCTTGTTTTTGTGTGATTATTGACTCCTTATACTCCAAAGAGTATAAGGGTGCCTTTTTTGTCCAAAATAAGCTTTCAAATAAGCTTTCCTAAGCTTATTACTCAACTGCACAAAAATATACACTAGCAGTGGGAACTCCTTTCCCACTGATAGTTCACTGGTTTCCACTGCCAAGCATAAAGATAAATCCAGTCACATGTCACTATCAGTTTTCTTATATTTTTGTCTTTAGTGGGTAAAAATTTGAATTAGACCTTCAAACCAGTTCCATTATTTTTCTTATTTAATTTAGTATTTTTCTGATTAATTAAATTTTTTATTTACTGTTCATTTAGTAATTTTTAGATTAATTAGCTATTTTTAATTAACTTTAAAGTTTCTGTTTTTGTCTTTTAGTGCCAAAAAGTAATATTTTTCAGTTTAATCAATTTTCCTAGACTTAGAATAATATTTTAAGGTTTTTGGTTAAAAAAGATTTTACTGTTCATCTTTTTATTAATTTTTAGAATTAATTTAATTTAATTAGGGTTTTAATTAAACTAGTTTTGTCATTTAGTGGGAAATTTAATATTTTTCAAGCTTTTTCATTTTTCTACTGTTCATTAGAGTGATTTAGGATTTTTTAAATTGGTAGATTATTTTTAGCATTATTTTATCATTTTTTATAATTATTTTGGTCTAAAAATAGTTTTTAGTAATTTAAAAATAGAAAAATAGTATTTAAAAATCATAAAAAATACTTTTTAGTTTTTAGATAATATAAGTAAGTTATTTGTTCAATAAAATCATATTTTGGACATTTTGATTAATTATATTTAATTTTAGGGCTTTAATTAGCATTTAAAATTGAATATTTAATTAATAAAAGGTTTTAAAATATTTTTATTGGATTTTATTCCTCATTTATATTATTTTAGACTTGTTTTAGCTTATAACTAATTTTTAGGTTGAAATTTTTAATTTTGTAGCTTTTTGCGACTTTACGTTTACGCCTTTTTCGTCGTAGTTTAATTAATTTTCGTAACCGTCTTTCTCTTCTAATCCCATTTCTTTCTCAATCAATATAATCACAAACAAAATCAACTCTCAACACAACGCACTAGCCTCCTTGGGAAACGAACTTGCTTGGTCATTAGTGCTCGGTTTTCCTAAACCGACACTTAATACTTCCACTATTTGTCATCCTTTTCCTAAAGGGTACAAAAACTCTACATCATTTTGGCGCCGCTGCCGGGGAGGCGTGTTGTGTTTTGATTGAACCATTGTTGTTTTTATATATAGCCATAAAAGTAATTGTATTAATAGCACTCTATTAATACGTATTATCGTTTTTCGATTTTTGTGTGAATATTATTACTATATTGTATACGTAGAACAATAAATTCACAAGTACTCCAAATACGTGAGCAATCACAACCTTGATTCGGGATTTCATCACTCGATCATTGTATTCGAATCTCAAACCAATGAAAAAAGGCAAAAATAGATAAATACTTTCGAGAAGCTCGATTTTAAGAAATACAAACTATAAGGTGGGTATAAGGCGGTTGTATTTCACGACCTAAAGGAAAAAGGCTCTTAAGTGCTTCGCGCCGCCTCGTTTCCTCCGCTTGCTTGTGCGTATTTTGATATTGAAAGCTAATCGAGGGTTTTGCCGCCCAAAGTATTACTAAGTATCATATATATTTTCTTGGTTTCTATTGATTAAACCCTCTTGAACGATTTGGTGTTCCACCATCGTTCTAAAGTCATCGAAGGCGTTCACTTCACGTGTTCGTTTTCATTCCTTTAGGCTTCTTTAATCGAGAGATTTGATTAAGGAGGAGATTTGTAGATTTTGGTCTACTTAATACATTCCAAAAATCCAAAAAGTTAAAAACAATCAAAAACCACAAAAAATTGAAAAAGTAAAAACACCAAAAAGAATCTTCTTTGCTCGCCTTCTCGTTGTACGTGACGTTTATGAAAACTCGCTCTAAAGCAAGACGTGCTCGTAAAAGAAGAAACAAATCACTCACTCTTACTAGTGAGGACTCTCCTATTGACGAACCCATTGTAGTGAAAGAAGCACCCATGGCTAATCGAACTATGATGGAGTTGCTTCAAGCACCCACCGAGGGTTATGGAGAAGCGATTGTGATTCCCGCTATCCTTGCGGAGAATTTTGAGGTTAAGACGGGTTTGTTGTCCATGATTCAAAACAACAAGTTTCGAGGGGACGAAAAGGACAACCCGCATAACCACATTCGCCAATTTAATCGTCTCACCGCCACGTGCAAGTTTAAGTATGTTTCAAACGACTCGATTAAGATGATGCTTTTTCCGTATTCCTTAGCGGGGCCCGCAAAAATTTGGTTAGAGAAAGAGCCACCCAATTCTATATTGACGTGGAAGGATCTCGTTTCAAAATTCGTGAACCAATTTTTTCCGCCCTCTAAGACTACGCACTTGAAAAACGAGATTTCAAAGTTTTCACAAGAGTATAATGAGAGTTTTTCAACGGCTTGGAATAGGTTTAAGGAAATGTTGCACGAATGTCCTCATCATGGTTTTTCCGACTTGCATCAAATAGACATGTTTTACAATGGCTTGAACGATCATGAGCGTGATTATCTTAATGCCGCCGCGGGTGGTAATTTTTTGTGTAAGACGGTCGAGGAAGCATTGTTAATTATTGAGAATAGGTCTAAGGTGTATAGTCCTCGTAGCACGTCGAGTGTTCGTAAGGCTTCGTCTTCATCTTCACCTAGTTTGTCACACACCGTTGATGCTTGCCAAGTCGAGGCTAATTTGGAGAACAAAATTTTTGATATAGTGAAAGGCTTGTTAGTTGAGTTTAAAGTTGGTGAACAACCCGCTCCCGCTACGATTAAAGCGGTTGAGGTTTCTTGTATGTATTGTGGTGGAGCTCACGATTATTCCGAGTGCATTACCAACGGTGGTAACACTTCGAGTGCCTTCGCGGCCGCGGGAACTTATAACCAAAACGGTCAAGTTCCTCGCACTAATCAATTGACTCCACCGGGTTTTTCACCAAATCAAAATGCTAACAATTATCGAAACAATCAAGTTGGTTACCAAAGCAATCAAAGGAACAATTTTAAGGGTAATAACAACTATGGGAATCAAGGGAGTAGTAGTAGCCAATTGCAAATTCAAAATCAAAACCGTAATTTTCAAAACACAAGTCAAGGTCTTCAAAACAATAAAGAACTTCCATTGGACTTTTTGAATTACGCTATTTCAAATGATAAGATTTTGGAAAACATTCAAGAGAAAATGGCTAATCAAGCTAAGGACACGGCTAAGAACGCAAAGGAGTTAGCTAATTTCATTAAGGAAAATCTAGCCATGAGAAATGAATTGAAAAATGATTTTGCTAACCAAATTCGAGGTCAAAACAACAAGATAGAGCAAAGTCATGCTAGGCTTGAACAAAGAATTGACCAAAAAGCCGCTAGCCAAGATGTGAAGTTTAATAATTTTGATGCTAAGCTTAATGCAATTTTAGAAGCTGTCATGAGGAACAAAGCCTCTACTTCGGGTAGTTTGCCTAGTAACACCGTTTCAAACCCGAAGGGAGAGATGAAAGTGATTACCACACGTAGTGGTAAGACACTTAAAGAACCAACTCCTCAACCAATTACTCCAACGGTGGAGGAAATTGAGGAAGAACCCGAGGTGGTGGTCGAAAAGGAGCATATTTCAAGCCCACAAAGTACCGCTCATGCCACACCTACGGTTGACCCATCACCCATATTGGAACCCGAGATTCCAAAGGCTATGCCTATGCCCCAACCCACACCACCCTTGCCTTACCCATCGAGACTTAGGAAGGAGAAACGACAAGAGCGCGACAACTATCAATTTGAGCTTTTTATGAAAATGTTTCGTGATTTGCACTTTAATGTGAGTTTCGCCGATGCTTTGGTCATGATGCCTCGATTTGCCGCTAACTTTAAGAGTATGTTGAACAACAAGGAGAAATTACACCAAATGTCTAGTTGTTCGTCGGTTTATCTTAATCGCATACCTCAAAAAGTCAGTGATCCCGGTAAATTTTTGATCCCTTGTGCAATTCAAGATATGGAAGAATGCTATGCCTTGGCCGATCTTGGTGCTAGCATTAACTTGATGCCACTTGCAATCTACAAGTCGCTCAATCTTCCTAATCTTACTCCTTCACGAATGTCTATTGAGTTGGCCGACCATTCCACGATTCTTGCATGTGGTTTGGCGGAAGACGTTTTTGTGAAAGTGGGGAAGTTCTACTATCCCGTAGACTTTATTGTTGTTGACATCCCCACGGATCCTCAAGTTCCTCTTATTTTAGGTCGTTCGTTTTTAGATACGTCTATGGCTTTAATTGATGTGCATGCTAGAAAGATCACCTTACGTTTCAACGACGAGGAACTTGTTATAAACGCAACTCAAAATTCTCAACTTTCTCATGTTTATTCCGTTGCTACCATAAACCTCGTTGATATTATCGACGTGGTTTGCGAGGAATTTTCACAAGAAGTTTTAGGGTTTGGTGATGAAGAAACTAGTGGCAATCCCACTATGTTAGATCCAATTCTTGATAATCCGACACCAACCTTCACTCCTTTCGAAGGTGGTGGTTTTACGTTGGAAGAATTCGATGTTCCACGTACTTGTAACGAAGACCTCGACAACGATGAGGACTTCTCGATTATCAAGGATTTTCTCAACGATTTCCCATTGCCTCCACCCGAGGAGGTTATGAGTATCGAGCCCAAATCTTCACTTGAGGAACCACCTATCCTTGAGTTGAAAGATTTACCTCCTCACCTCGAATATGTCTATTTGGAGGAGGACGACAAGTTGCCGGTTATTATTGCGAAGGAACTTTCGAATGATGAAAAAACCGCACTTGTCGATGTTCTTAAGGATCACAAAGGGGCGATTGCGTGGAAGTTATCCGACATTAAGGGAATCGATCCCAAATTTTGTACCCACAAAATCTTAATGGAGGAGGATTTCAAGCCAACAATCCAAAGTCAAAGGAGGGTGAACCCAAAAATTCACGACGTCATCAAAAAGGAGGTCCTTAAACTCCTTGACGCGGGAATGATTTACCCTATTTCCGATAGCCCTTGGGTGAGTCCTATTCATTGTGTCCCTAAAAAGGGAGGGATGACCGTTGTGCCAAACGATGCCAACGAGTTGATTCCCACTGGACTCGTGACCGGATGGAGAGTGTGCATTGACTATCGTAAGTTAAATGAAGCCACTCGAAAAGACCATTTTCCCTTGCCCTTCATGGACCAAATGTTGGAGCGTCTTGCGGGAAACGATTTCTATTGCTTTTTAGATGGTTTTTCCGGTTACTTCCAAATTCCCATCGATCCTCGTGATCAAGAAAAAACTACGTTTACGTGTCCATATGGAACGTTTGCCTATCGTAGAATGCCATTCGGACTTTGCAATGCACCGGGAACTTTTCAACGATGCATGATGGCTATTTTTCATGATATGATCGAGAAGACGATGGAAGTATTCATGGATGACTTTTCCGTGTTTGGTGATTCCTTTACTTCGTGTTTGTCGAACCTAGAGAGAATGTTAAAACGTTGTGAGGAAACCAACCTTGTGCTCAATTGGGAAAAGTGTCATTTTATGGTTAAGAGTGGAATCGTCTTAGGGCACAAGGTCTCGAAAGCGGGGATTAAGGTAGATCAAGCTAAGGTAGACGTCATCGCCAAATTACCTCATCCCAAAACCGTCAAGGGAGTTAGGAGTTTCCTAGGCCACGCGGGCTTTTATCGACGATTCATCAAGGATTTCTCGAAGATTTCTTGACCCATTACACATCTTCTTGAAAAAGAGGCACGTTTTGTCTTTGACGAAGATTGTGTACGAGCCTTTGAGATCCTTAAGAGGAAACTTACCGAAGCTCCCATTCTTGTTGCTCCCAATTGGAACCTCCCCTTTGAGCTTATGTGTGATGCTAGTGATTACGCTATTGGGGCCGTTTTGGGGCAACGTCATGATAAGCACTTCTTGCCTATTCACTATGCTAGCAAGACGATGACCGAGGCTCAACTTAAATACACTACAACGAAAAAGGAGTTCCTTGCCGTGGTGTATGCATTTGAGAAATTTCGACCTTATCTCGTCTTGACGAAATGCATAGTGTATACAGACCATTCGGCTATCAAGTATCTCATGGCTAAACAAGATGCCAAGCCGAGATTACTTCGTTGGATTCTCCTCCTTCAATAATTTGATCACAAAATCGTTGACAAAAAAGGAGCCGAGAATCTAGCGGCCGATCATCTCTCCCGTTTGGAAGATCCTCACCAAAGTGTTTACGAGCCTAAGGAAATCACCGAAACATTTCCGCTCGAGACACTTGGTGTAGTGAATTCCAAACTTGATTCTTCTACCCCATGGTTTGCAGATTTTGCAAATTACCATGCGGGTAACTTCATCATTAAGGGTATGACAACTCAAGAAAAAAGAAAATTCTTTCATGATTTCAAGTTCTATTTTTGGAACGACCCTTACTTGTTTCGAACTTGTGCGGATCAAATCATCCGCCGTTGTGTATTTGGCACCGAAGCTTCTAACATCCTTAGAGCTTGCCATGAGGGACCCACGGGTGGTCACCACGGTGCTAATCTCACGGCTAAAAAGGTGTTTGATGCCGGCTTCTTTTGGCCTACTATTTACCGAGATGCACAAAATCTTGTGAAGTCTTGTGATTCATGCCAACGACAAGGAAAAGCCTCACAAAAAGATGAAATGCCACAAAATATCATTCAAGTATGTGAGATCTTTGACGTTTGGGGCATAGACTTTATGGGGCCGTTCCCATCATCTCGTGGTAATAAGTACATTCTCGTTGCGGTTGACTACCTATCTAAGTGGGTAGAGGCGAAGGCCTTGCCCACCAATGATGCTCGTGTGGTAGTTAAGTTCTTGAAAAGTTTGTTTGCTAGGTTTGGGACCCCTCGTGCTATCATAAGCGATCGTGGAACCCATTTTTGTAATGACCAATTTATAGGGGTTCTAAGGAAATATGGGGTTACACATCGTCTTTCTACGGCTTATCATCCACAAACGAGTGGGCAAGTCGAGGTTTCAAACCGAGCATTGAAGAGGATCTTGTAGAGATCCGTGGGGGAAAACCGACAATCTTGGTCGGATAAGTTAGACGATGCTTTATGGGCCTTTAGGACCGCTCATAAGACGCCCATTGGGTGCACTCCCTATAAGCTTGTGTATGGAAAGAATTGTCATTTGCCTATCGAATTAGAACACAAGGCTTATTGGGCCCTAAAGCATTGTAATGATGACATGGAGACCGCGGGAAAACACCAGAAAATGCAACTAAATGAATTGGATGAATTAAGGGATATTGCTTATGAAAATTCATTGATTTATAAAGAGAAAACTAAAAAGTTGCATGATTCTAAAATTAAAAACCGGGTTTTTAACATTGGGGATCAAGTTTTACTTTTTAATTCAAGATTGAAAATATTTTCCGGTAAATTGAAATCCCGTTGGTCCGGTCCGTTCACCGTGACTCAAGTGTTTCCGTATGGGACCATCGAGCTAGCTCAAGATGATGGTCCTAACTTCAAGGTGAATGGACATAGATTGAAGCACTACTTTGGCGGGGAAGTTCCATCCTTGATATATCCTTTGATGTTCTAACCTTAGGTTTTTAGCACACTTCATAAACGGCTATTAATTTATTGGTTGCACCCTTTCCATGCTAGATTAGGCATTCGACTACGTCTCTAGTATGGGGGTGTTTGCACCCCTAGACTCGAAACATTGAGAACAATGTTTAACTTTAGTATGGGGGGGGGGGGGGTGAATAGATACTTGCCTTGCCAAACCTTCACGCTTTCCAAAGTTTATCTTTTTGTTTATCATTTTGTTGCAAAATAAGGCTAAAAATGGCCAAATTTTAAAATTTTTTCTCATGTTTTAATAGTGTTTGAAGACACGAATGTAGGTTTTCCGATGGCGAGAATAAGAGTAATTTTTGACTCGACCGTGCGTGTTGAGCACTTAGCTTTGATTCCTTAACTACACATTAGGCTAAGTCTCTTAAATGAGGACGAGAAATGATAGAGTTAATTATAAGTTACTATGCTAAACGTAGAGTACTCGTATTCTTTCAAAAACTCATGTGTTCTCGTTGTTTGCTTATTCTCCCTTCGCTTGTAAATATTTTTTGCTTAATAAATATTGACTTAGCGGTTTAATTAGGATTGTTGGGTTTCTAGTCTTTTCAAGTAGCTTCCGTGTAATTAAATTGGGAAGACATTAAGGTATCGCCAGCGTCACGGTTTTGAAGTATTGGCACCTCAATAATCAAAAGCTTCACCCAATAATAAGATTTCAAGTGCTCACCTAAATCTAGCAAACAATTTGAAGCCCCACAAGGCCGAAAAATCTATGCAAAATTGAAAGTGAATCAAGCCTTAATCTTCGAAGCTTTAAAGATCCAAAATTCGCTTTAGCGTGAGGATATACGTCTTTGGCTAATAAAACCACCGATGAGGCGGATAATAAAAGGCAAGGCAAGACCGAAGTCATAATAAAAGCTTCATGGCGAAGTTGAATAAAAGATGGAGGTAAACCAAAGATAATAAGGCCCTTCCGTTAGGGGGCGTATAAAAGTCTTGGTAATAAGTCTCATGTTCAAAACCGTTATAAAACCGTGTTTATCGATTCTTCTTGTCAACTAAATTTTTTAACATCGTCGTCTATTAGGAGGGGTTATTGATTTGATGGTCTTAGTTACACCGTTAGGACTCTATTTTTAGACCTAAATCTCTATTATCGCATAAGTCAAACAATGTTTCCTCATGAAACATTCAAGACATCATAAAATATAAGAGATACAACTTAGGAATAATGGGAGGATAAGTACGTGATTAGGGCATATGAGTAGTGTTAGCATTACTAACTTATAATGACAATGATCTCGTTGCACGCTTGGCATGGAATTGGAGTGAAAATCGAGGACGATGAAATTATTTCTAACGAAGCATTCACGTGTTCTTATTCTATGAACCTAAACGTCCCATTTCGCGATGAAAATCATACATTATGTCTAAAACACAAGTAGTAGTAATAGTAGTAGTGTAGCTAGTTTATCATTCAATAAAGTGAATAAAAATGAATTTTGGAGATGCTACGATACTTTATTCTAGCATTGCGTGAGGGCACGACAATGGTTTAGTATGGGGGAGTGATGAGACTGCTTTTATACATGGTCTCATCGTTCTTTTTGGACTTAAAATGCATTAAATATTATCAAAATACCCAAATATATGCTTGTGTTTGTTGCTTGTGTATTTTAGGTACGGATATTGAGAAAATGACAAAAGATCACAAGAATCAATCAAAAACGAACACGGTAAACGAAGCCGCACGATGAACCAAGCCCTAATGAAGAATTTTCCAAAGAAAACCCTTGAAGATTTGAAGATATTGAAGATTGGCCCTCCAAGTTTGAAGAATTGACACTTTATACCCTTGTATCTTCATAATTACAAGTTTGGTCCCTAAAGTTTGTCAAAATTACAAAAAGGACCCTTAACTTTGAAGAATTTGCAATTTTAGTCCCTCATCAAAAATAAATTGTCAATAATGGTCCTCCAAGAAGTCAACAAACAAGTCAAAGACCTTGAAGTTTGAAGACATTACAAGAATGGCCCTTGAAGAATGCATTAATTGCATGATTAATCCTTGATATAAGTTTTGAAAACTTTGGTGCCAAAAATGACAAGCTAAGGAAAGTTATTTACAAAGGAAGTGCAAGTTTATGGCTGATTGAATTAAAGAGACAAGAAGTAAGGAATAGAGGGACCTCTTCTGGCAGACAGCTAAACTTGTCCCAGCCAACCACCAACCGCCACATCACCCCACTCAACTCCATCCTCCAATCAACATCCACCTTTGTCCCACGTCACAACCCACTCACTAATCTTATTTAATCTGTTTTTTAAAATTTAAATTACGTGGGAAATACATATTTTCTCTCTTAATCAGATTAAACCAACACCTCTTTCCCCAAGAACCCTAATTGGGGTTTTCTTAATCCTTCCATAATTAAACCCCATCTCCTCCAGAACACTGATTAAACACCTTTTAAACCCAGTCCCACCCACAAAACCTTGCCAGCTCACCAATGGTCCCCAAACCCCACTACCCTGCTCACGTCTCTTTCCCTCAATTTCAAAAAGGAGACAAGATTCACGGCTTAGATGATAATGCGTGCTCCCTAAGCTCAGATGAATGGCCAAGATCAAAAATCCAAGCTGTCACTCACATGCTTCCTGCAAAATCACAAGATGCCACTTTGACGATTTTTCAAACATCCTTGACCAAGGGATTTTTAGGATTTTCAGCTAATTAGGGTTTTGCTTTCTAGAATATACTATTAGCTAGTATAAAAAGGGGTGGCTTGTACCCCTTTTTGGTTGTTCCAGTTTTATGTAATTTTCTTTTATGAATTAATGAAAAAGTTTTTTCCTGTATAAGACTGTGATCCAATTTACTTTCCAGTATTTTAAGTTTTGAAGTTTGTTTTTTCCTGAATTCATTTTTAAATTTTCAAGTTTTGTTTTAAGAATTTCACTTATATCCAAGATTTTCAGAAACTTGTTCTTTCTGAAAAGCTTGGATCCAAGTTCAAGATTGAGTTGAATCTGCCTTGATAAGACAGGTTTAACTCCCTGAGTTGATTTGTTTAATTTCTTTGTTTGGTTCCAAAAGTTTCACAAGGTTTTCAATTTTGGTTCTCCAAGATTTTTACAAAAATCTTATTCATCATCTTTTTAGCTTACTGCTATAAGCCATTCAATAATCTTATTAAACCAAGCTTATTGAATCACTTATAGCTTGTTCTTTCTCTCTTTGTTGATTGTGGTGTGCAGGAAACAAGGAAGGCCAAAGTTTATTCTCACCATTTTCTTGTCATTTGTGCTCAAACCAATCCAACTCCCACAAGGCTCAGCACAAGCCCGAGCTTGTAGGAGGTGGCTTATCAGCCACTGTTGGGCTTGGAAGTAAGCCCAACAAGGTAGTCCTTGTCTTCTCTTGTTAATTTCCATTTTTCTGAAATTTTTATGCTTTGTATGATTTTCTATGATAAGTGGTTAAGAGTTGGTTTAAGTGTTTGTATTTGCTCTATTTAGTATATTATGCATGTTTAGAAGGATTTAATCCAGTTTGGTTAAGTTTTGTGTTGATTTTGTTTGAAAAAAGTTGAAAAAAGAGTTTAAAGGGTTGTTTGGATACGGGTTTAAGTGGGATAAAAAATTATTGCCTGTGCTTAAAACTTGTTTAGGTATATTTCTTAAGTGATATATAGGTAGTGTGAAGTTTAGTTATCATTTTGGTAAAGGTTTGAAACTATTTGTATGTTAAAAAGTTGAAAAGATAGCAAAAATTCAGAAACTTGCCCATTGTGTATGATTCTGTTGAAATTTTGTGCTTAGATCTTGTGAGCTGTTAGATCTTAAGGTGTCTGAGGATTGTGTGTCATTTCTATGCATGCTTGTGAGCTTATTTCCAAGATATAAGGTTTTAAAATTCAGATTTGTGCATGAAACATCAGCAATTGTTCATCAGACCTGTTTAGTGCTTAATCAGTAACTTTTAGGCTTAATTGGTGCTTATTTTTGTTAAGTGACTGCTTGTTTTTGTGTGATTATTGACTCCTTATACTCCAAAGAGTATAAGGGTGCCTTTTTTTGTCCAAAATAAGCTTTCAAATAAGCTTTCCTAAGCTTATTACTCAACTGCACAAAAATATACACTAGCAGTGGGAACTCCTTTCCCACTGATAGTTCACTGGTTTCCACTGCCAAGCATAAAGACAAATCCAGTCACATGTCACTATCAGTTTTCTTATATTTTTGTCTTTAGTGGGTAAAATTTTGAATTAGACCTTCAAACCAGTTCCATTATTTTTCTTATTTAATTTAGTATTTTTCTGATTAATTAAATTTTTTATTTACTGTTCATTTAGTAATTTTTAGATTAATTAGCTATTTTTAATTAACTTTAAAGTTTCTGTTTTTGTCTTTTAGTGCCAAAAGTAATATTTTTCAGTTTAATCAATTTTCCTAGACTTAGAATAATATTTTAAGGTTTTTGGTTAAAAAAGATTTTACTGTTCATCTTTTTATTAATTTTTAGAATTAATTTAATTTAATTAGGGTTTTAATTAAACTAGTTTTGTCATTTAGTGGGAAATTTAATATTTTTCAAGCTTTTTCATTTTTCTACTGTTCGTTAGAGTGATTTAGGATTTTTTAAATTGGTAGATTATTTTTAGCATTATTTTATCATTTTTTATAATTATTTTGGTCTAAAAATAGTTTTTAGTAATTTAAAAATAGAAAAATAGTATTTAAAAATCATAAAAAATACTTTTTAGTTTTTAGATAATATAAGTAAGTTATTTGTTCAATAAAATCATATTTTGGACATTTTGATTAATTATATTTAATTTTAGGGCTTTAATTAGCATTTAAAATTGAATATTTAATTAATAAAAGGTTTTAAAATATTTTTATTGGATTTTATTCCTTATTTATATTATTTTAGACTTGTTTTAGCTTATAACTAATTTTTAGGTTGAAATTTTTAATTTTGTAGCTTTTTGCGACTTTACGTTTACGCCTTTTTCGTCGTAGTTTAATTAATTTTCGTAACCGTCTTTCTCTTCTAATCCCATTTCTTTCTCAATCAATATAATCACAAACAAAATCAACTCTCAACACAACGCACTAGCCTCCTTGGGAAACGAACTTGCTTGGTCATTAGTGCTCGGTTTTCCTAAACCGACACTTAATACTTCCACTATTTGTCATCCTTTTCCTAAAGGGTACAAAAACTCTACATCAATAAGCATACATATAAGTTCTTTGTATTATCTATTAAGACTGTACTATCTGATTATTCATAACTTTGGCGTGAGCTTTAACTGGATATTCATATTAAATAGCTATTGCCTACTCCCAGGTGAGTTTACACCCCCATATAAACTTTTGATAAACTTTCCCTTTTGGGAAAGAAAATATGCAAAAACATAATGGACACAACTGGATTGTATAAACTTGACTATGATTGTTTATTATTGAACTGTTAAATTGTTGTAAATCACCCGAATGTTATAAATAGATCTATTAGGGATTGACCATCCCCGTCTGGGTGAGTCATGCTCACTGTGCCTTGGCCGGGACAACAGACGTATACCATTTTGGAACTGGAATGGGTGTCTTTTTGTAAGACGCTACGTCCTCATCTGTTGAAGACTACGGAGGTTAAGCTTCAGTTTCTAATAATAAACAAATGTTATATACATTTTAGTGAGAATGCTTTATGCATTGTCACTTCTATGCTTAATGTATGTCCAAACTAATTAATTGTTAAAATCTGTAAATTCACCAACTTTATGTTGACCCCCTTTAGTATGTTTTGCACATGAATATGAAGTTGGTACGTGGTGTGTGCATGGTCTCCAGCATCTTAGAAATCTGCATCATAGGACTCGTCAGGGGTTCTATTTGGGAAACATAAACAATAACCTTCTATCATGTTTTAAACAATTTTATTTTATTTGTTATCAAACATGTAAACTGATTTAAATAACTCTTTATCTTATGCTCTATGGACTATTTGTTATCGATCAACCCTAGTGACATCACCGTGGATATTTCCGCATATTTTGACCCTACCCGGGGTGTCACAAAGAATTGTATCAGAGCATTAGTTATAGAGAACCAGATAAATTTTTAAATAAAATAAAAATAAAATGATTTTTCTTTTATTTAAAACTGGACTATAACTTATAAAAATCTTTTTTGGATTTTAATTTTGGGACCGTATTAGTTAAGCATATAGATCTTAGGGCATATTATGCTATGTGAACTAAGTGTTTATATATTGATTACTAAACTTGATTATTAATACTATTTAGTGAGATATTTCTATGAAAAATGTTAGACGTGCTAAACTTGAAAATTTTACACTACATAGTAAAATACTGAAATGAGAATATAGGCAATATTAAACCAAACTTCGCACTTCCAAATTGATAAATGAACTACTTAAATGATAATACATATATATATATATATATATATATATATATATATATATATATATATATATATATATATATATATATATATATATATATATATATATATATATATATATATATATATATATATATATATATATATATATATATATATATATATATATATATATATATATATATATATATATTGATTGTAGTGTTTTTGTACCCTTTAGGAAAAGGATGACAAATAGTGGTAAGCGTTAAGTGTCGGTTTAGGAAAACCGAGCACTAATGACACAAATGAAGTCCAAGTTCGTTCCCAAGGAGGCAAGTGCGTTGTGTATTGAATTGATTAATGTTTGTGATTATATGATTGAGAAAGAAATGGGATTAAGAAAGAAAAGACAGTTACGAAAACGAATTAAACTACGACGAAAAAGGCGAAAACGTAAAACCGTAAATAGTGCCAAAATTAAAATTTTAACCTAAAAATTCCTAAAAATTACTAAAAATCCCCAATAATATTCTAAGAGTTTACAAAAAATCCAAACTTGCTAAAACCTTTTAATTAATTAGATAATGACTTTTTAATGCTAATTAAAGCCCTAAAAATCACTTTTAATTATTAAAAAGCCCTAAACAAGATTTTATAGTTTGTAAACCCTCAAAAATGACCTAATTAAGCTAAAAACTATTTTTAAAAATTTTAAAACCAAATTAAACTATTTTTAAATCCTTAAAAACTATTAAAATCTATTAAATCTTAAATTAATTCTAGAAAATAATTGAAAAGTCTAAAAATTATTTGGAAAGTGACAAAACTCCTAATTTAATGTCCTTAACCTAGTAAAAATGAAAAAACTAGAAAAAATAAAACTTCAATTTTTAATAATAAAATAATATTAAAATAATCAAAAAAATTCAAAGTTCCCCAAATAATTCTAAAAAATTACCAAAAATCCTAAATAATGTATCTAAAACAAAAATGCAAACCAAATTTTCTGAAACCTAATTAATAATTTTATATTAAATTTTAAAGTTGCTTAAAAACCCTAAAATCCTATAAAATTAAAAATAAGCTAAATTGAAAACCTAATAAGCTGTAAACCTCAAAAGTATGATTAAAAACCTAAAAATTATTTTTCCAAAATTTTAAATTACTTTTTACTATTTTTAAATGACTTTCTAAAAATTAAACTTTAAATAATCCTAATAAATAAAATAATAATGGGAAAAATCTAATTTTTGCTCAGAAAAATCAACAACCCTAATACAATCCTAGGAAAAATCTTAAACAAGAAAAAGCTAAGAGAAATAAGCTGGAAACAGCTTATTTAAAAGCTGTTAGCTAAATAAGCACAAAACCAAAAACACCTTAAATAAGTAATGAAAGGAAAGGAAAACGTAAAAAGGCCATCTAGATCACTGGTAAGCAAGCTACTCCTTGGAACGCAAGGTCGCGTGTTCGAGTCCAGGCAGGGTGTGCCTTTTTGCAAAACTTTTTTTTTTTTACTTTTAAAACACAACCAGTAACCTTTAAACTCACAAAAATACAAACACAATTCAAATTAAACCAAGATTAAGGCTTAGGAAAGCCAAAACGTGCCCAGACTTGATGATGTTTCTGATGAACACTTATGGTGTTTCTTCACAAGTGAAACTTGAATCAAGAGGGCTTGATTCTGCTTTTTGGTGGTGTTTTTGTTGGACAAAAGGCACCCTTATACTCTTTGGAGTATAAGGAGTCAATGCAAACACATAAACAGGCCAATAACTTAACAAAAATGCACACAAATCACCAAGATATCAGGGTTGTATGGTCATATACAAGCTTGAATGTAGAAGCTTATGTGGTTTAACAACCTTAACTTGAACAGAAAACTTAAAATCAGAAACCTTTGAACACAAAACTTGAATTTTAAAAACTTGAAAAGTAAACAATCTTGGAATTTTTAAACAACAAGCAAACAATGTAAATTAAATTGGCTCTTTCTTCTCATCAACAAACTTAAACCTTTTTCATTCATAAAAATAGGACTTACAAAGTTGTGAAAAAAGGAGAAAAAAGAACAAGAACTATGCTACGTCCTACAATGCCTTTATATAGAGGCTACAATGAGATTCTAGAACTGAATGGAAACTAGAAACCCTAACAAGTGAACTTACAATCTTGCCCTTGGATGATTTTGAATTTTTCAGTCAAAACAAAGCCATGTGATGATCTTGGCATTTTGTGAGATGCCAGCTGCTTTGGAGTGATCTAGGACGTCCATTTTGCCTTAGGGAGCAAGAAAATGCTGTGGGATGTTGATTTGCTGTCCTCATTTTGTTTGAGAGTGAATAGAGGGGCAGGGGAGGGTTGCACACACATGTGAGGTGATGGTGATGGGAGTTTAAGGGTGGTTTTGGGTTTAAGAGGTGTTTAATTAAGGATCTGGAAATAATCACCCAAAAACCCCTTGATTTAATTGATGTTCTTGCTGGGAAAAATTAGGGTTTAAGGGTGGATTAAGGGGGTTTTAATCCGTTTTGGGTTAATGGTTTTTTTATATTAAGTGTTTGGAGGGAAGGGTTAAACTGAATTAAGTATTCAGTTTATGGTGAGTGGAGAGTGACGTGGAGGGAGGGACGATTCTGATTGGGTGATGGGTGTGAGTGGGTGAGGTGTCAGCTTGTGAGTGGAGGGTTTGTGTTTGTTTGTCTGGCAAGTTTGCCCCCCTATGTTTCAAACTTTGTTCAAGTTATATTAAATGGCTATCAACGCCAAATTAACACACAACAACTTTTGAACTTTGGCAGTTTTGGCACAACAAGTTTTGAAACTTGTTTTAAGGACTTAAAATGCAATTTCTTCATATTCCAAGGACTGATTTTGACATGTCTTCATACTTCAAGGCCTTGACTTGTTTGTTGACTTCTTGAAGGACCATTATTGACAATTTAGTTTTGTTGAGGGACTAAATTTGCCAATTCTTCAAAGTTAAGGGTCCTTTTTGTAATTTTGACAAACTTTAGGGACCAAACTTGTAATTATGAAGATACAAGGGTATAAAGTGTCAATTCTTCAAACTTGGAGGACCAATCTTCAATACTCTTCAAATCTTCAAGGGTTTTCTTTGGAAAATTCTTCATTAGGGCTTGGTTCATCGTGCGGCTTCGTTTCCCGTGTTCGTTTTTGCATGGTTCTTGTGATCTTTCGTCAATTTCTCAATATCCGTACCTGAAATACACAAGCAACAAACACAAACATATATTTGGGTATTTTGATGATATTTAATGCATTTTAAGCCCAATTTGGACGATGAGACTATGTATAAAAGCAGTCTCATCACTCCCCCATACTAAACCATTGCCGTGCCCTCACGCAATGCTAGAATAAAGTATCATAGCATCTCCAAAATTTTAATTTTATTCACTTTATTGGAATGATAAACTAGCTATACTACTACTATTACTACTACTTGCGTTTTGGACATAATGTATGATTTTCATCGCAAAATGGGACGTTTAGGTTCATAGAATAAGAACACGTGAATGCTTCGTTAGAAATAATTTCATCGTCCTCGATTTTCACCTTAATTCCATGCCAAGCGTGCAACGAGATCATTGTCATTATAAGTTAGTAATGCTAACACTACTCATATGCCCTAATCACGTACTTATCCTCCCATTATTCCTAAGTTGTATCTCTTATATTTTATTTTGTCTTAAATGTTTCACTAGGATACATTGTTGACTTATGCGATAATAGAGATTTAGGTCTAAAAATAGAGTCCTAACGGTGTAACTAAGACCATCAAATCAATAACCCCTCCTAATAGACAACGATGTCAAAAAATTAAGTTGACAAGAAGAATCGATAAACACGGTTTTATAACAGTTATGAACATGAGACTTATTACCAAGACTTTTATACGCCCCCTAACGGAAGGGCCTTATTATCTTTGGTTTACCTCCATCTTTTATTCAACTTCGCCATGAAGCTTTTATTATGACTTCGGTCTTGCCTTGCCTTTTATTATCCGCCTCATCGGTGGTTTTATTAGCCAAAGACGTATATCCTCACGCTAAAGCGAATTTTGGATCTTTAAAGCTTCGAAGATTAAGGCTTGATTCACTTTCAATTTTGCATAGATTTTAGGCCTTGTGGGGCTTCAAATTGTTCGCTAGATTTAGGTGAGCACTTGAAATCTTATTATTGGGTGAAGCTTTCGATTATTGGGGTGCCAATACTTCAAAACCGTGACGCTGGTGATACCTTAATGTCTTCCCAATTTAATTACACGGAAGCTACTAGAAAAGACTAGAAACCCAACAATCCTAACTAAACCGCTAAGTCAGTATTTATTAAGCAAAAAAAATATTTATAAGCGAAGGGAGAATAAGCAAACAACGAGAACACATGAGTTTTTGAAAGAATACGAGTACTCTACGTTTAGCATAGTAACTTATAATTAACTCTATCATTTCTCGTCCTCATTTAAGAGACTTAGCCTAATGTGTAGTTAAGGAATCAAAGCTAAGTGCTCAACACGCACGGTCGAGTCAAAAATTACTCTTATTCTCGCCATCGGAAAATCTACATTCGTGTCTTCAAACACTTATAAAACATGAGAGAAAATTTAAAATTTGGTCATTTTTAGCCTTATTTTGCAACAAAACGATAAACAAAATGATAAACTTTGGAAAGCGTGAAGGTTTGGCAAGGCAAGTATCTATTCACCCCCCATACTAAAGTTAAACATTGTCCTCAATGTTTCGAGTCTAGGGGTGCAAACACCCCCATACTAGAGACGTAGTCGAATGCCTAATCTAGCATGGAAAGGGTGTAACCAATAAGTAATAGCCGTTTATGAAGTGTGCTAAAAACCTAAGGTTAGAACATCAAAAGGATATATCATGGATATTGAGAAATGTCTCCAAAGCAAACGATCGAGTGTTCCCATAAAACGAACACGAGAGGCACCAATCGTGAAGATCATGATCTAAAAACCACATATCACAAACAACCACGAAACAAAGGTTGGAAGGGCACAAATCCCCACACGTAAGCTACATTAGAAAGTGATAATATGTACATAGGATAAGCATGGGACTCCCCCACGAGGCACCTTGTTTTTTATTACCGAGTCATGAGCTCGACTCGATCCCCTCAATACTAATTATCATTGGGGAAGGTGATTTGGTCGAGGTAGTTCAAGGATGGAACTTCCCCGCCAAAGTAGTGCTTCAACCTATGTCCATTCACCTTGAAGTTAGGACCATCATCTTGAGCTAGCTCGATGGTCCCATACGGAAACACTTGAGTCACGGTGAATGGACCGGACCAACCGGATTTCAACTTACCGGAAAAGATTTTTAATCTTGAATTAAAAAGCAAAACTTGATCCCCAATGTTAAAAACCCGGTTTTTAATTTTAGAATCATGCAACTTTTTAGTTTTCTCTTTATAAATCAATGAATTTTCATAAGCAATATCCCTTAATTCATCCAATTCATTTAATTGCATTTTCCGGTGTTTTCCCGCGGTCTCCATGTCATCATTACAATGCTTTAGGGCCCAATAAGCCTTGTGTTCTAATTCGATAGGCAAATGACAATTCTTTCCATACACAGGCTTATAGGGAGTGCACCCAATGGGTGTCTTATGAGCGGTCCTAAAGGCCCATAAAGCATCGTCTAACTTATCCGACCAAGATTGTCGGTTTTCCCCTACGGATCTCTCCAAAATCCTCTTCAAAGCTCGGTTTGAAACCTCGACTTGCCCACTCGTTTGTGGGTGATAAGCCGTAGAAAGACGATGTGTAACCCCATATTTCCTTAGAACCCTTTCAAATTGGTCATTACAAAAATGGGTTCCACGATCGCTTATGATAGCACGAGGGGTTCCAAACCGAGAAAACAATTGCTTCAAAAACTTGACTACCACACGAGCATCATTGGTGGGCAAGGCCTTTGCCTCCACCCACTTAGAAAGGTAGTCAACCGCAACAAGGATGTACTTATTACCACGAGATGATGGGAACGACCCCATAAAGTCTATGCCCCAAATGTCAAAGATCTCACATACTTGAATGATATTTTGTGGCATTTCATCTTTTTGTGAGGCTTTTCCTTGTCGTTGGCATGCATCACACGACTTCACAAGATCTTGTGCATCTCGGTAAATAGTAGGCCAAAAGAAGCCGGCATCAAACACCTTTCTAGCCGTGAGATTAGCACCGTGGTGACCACCCGTGGGTCCCTCATGGCAAGCTCTAAGGATGTTAGAAGCTTTGGTGCCAAAAACACAACGTCGGATGATTTGATCCGCACAAGTTCGAAACAAGTAAGGGTCGTTCCAAAAGTAGAACTTGACATCACGAAAGAATTTTCGTTTTTCTTGAGTTGTCATACCCTTAATGATGAAGTTACCCGCATGGTAATTTGAAAAATCCGCAAACCATGGGGTAGAAGAATCAAGCTTAGAATTCACTACACCAAGTGTCTCGAGCGGAAATGTTTCGGTGATTTCCTTGGGCTCGTAAACACTTTGGTGAGGATCTTCCAAACGAGAGAGATGATCGGCCGCTAGATTCTCGGCTCCTTTTTTGTCAACGATTTTGTGATCAAATTCTTGAAGGAGTAGAATCCAACGAAGTAATCTCGGCTTAGCATCTTGCTTTGCCATAAGATACTTAATAGCCGAATGGTCTGTATACACTATGCATTTCGTCAAGACGAGATAAGGTCAGAATTTCTCAAATGCATACACCACGGCAAGGAACTCCTTTTCCGTTGTAGTGTATTTAAGTTGAGCCTCGGTCATCGTCTTGCTAGCATAGTGAATAGGCAAGAAGTGCTTATCATGCCGTTGCCCCAAAACAGCCCCAATAGCGTAATCACTAGCATCACACATTAGTACAAAGGGGAGGTTCCAATTGGGAGCAACAAGGATGGGAGCTTCGGTAAGTTTCCTCTTAAGAATCTCAAAGGCTCGTACACAATCTTCGTCAAAGACAAAACGTGCCTCTTTTTCAAGAAGATGTGTAATGGGTCGAGAAATCTTTGAAAAATCCTTGATGAATCGTCGATAAAAGCCCGCGTGGCCTAGGAAACTCCTAACTCCCTTAACGGTTTTAGGATGAGGTAATTTGGCGATGACGTCCACCTTAGCTTGATCTACTTCAATCCCCGCTTTCGAGACCTTGTGCCCTAAGACGATTCCACTCTTAACCATAAAATGACACTTTTCCCAATTGAGCACAAGGTTGGTTTCCTCACAACGTTTTAACATTCTCTCTAGGTTCGACAAACACGAAGTGAAAGAATCACCAAACACGGAAAAGTCATCCATGAAGACTTCCATCGTCTTCTCGATCATATCATGAAAAATAGCCATCATGCATCGTTGAAAAGTTCCCGGTGCATTGCAAAGTCCGAATGGCATTCTACGATAGGCAAACGTTCCATATGGACACGTAAACATAGTTTTTTCTTGATCACGAGGATCGATGGGAATTTGGAAGTAACCGGAAAAACCATCTAAAAAGCAATAGAAATCGTTTCCCGCAAGACGCTCCAACATTTGGTCCATGAAGGGCAAGGGAAAATGGTCTTTTCGAGTGGCTTCATTCAACTTTCGATAGTCAATGCACACTCTCCATCCGGTCACGAGTCTAGTAGGAATCAACTCGTTGGCATCGTTTGGCACAACGGTCATCCCTCCCTTTTTAGGTTCACAATGAATAGGACTCACCCAAGGGCTATCGGAAATAGGGTAAATCATTCCCGCGTCAAGGAGTTTAAGGACCTCATTTTTGATGACGTCGTGAATTTTGGGGTTCACCCTCCTTTGACTTTGGATTGTTGGCTTGAAATCCTCCTCCATTAAGATTTTGTGTGTACAAAACTTGGGATCGATTCCCTTAATGTCGGATAACTTCCACGCAATCGCCCCTTTGTGATCCTTAAGAACATCGACAAGTGCGGTTTTTCATCATCCGAAAGTTCCTTCGCAATAATAACCGGCAACTTGTCGCCCTCCTCCAAAAATACATACTCGAGGTGAGGAGGTAAATCTTTCAACTCGAGGATAGGTGGTTCCTCAAGTGAAGATTTGGGCTCGATACTCATAACCTCCTCGGGTGGAGGAAATGGGAAATCGTTGAGAAAATCTTTGATAATCGAGAAGTCCTCATCGTTGTCGAGGTCTTCGTTACAAGTACGTGGAACATCGAATTCTTCCAACGTAAAACCACCACCTTCGAAAGGAGTGAAGGTTGGTGTCGAATTATCAAGAATTGGATCTAACATAGTGGGATTGCCACTAGTTTCTTCATCACCAAAGCCTAAAACTTCTTGTGAAAATTCCTCGCAAACCACGTCGATTATATCAACGAGGTTAATGGTAGCAACGGAATAAACATGAGAAAGTTAAGAGTTTTGAGTTGCGTTTATAACAAGTTCCTCGTCGTTGAAACGTAAGGTGATCTTTCTAGCATGAACATCAATTAAAGCCATAGACGTATCTAAAAACGAACGACCTAAAATAAGAGGAACTTGAGGATCCGTAGGGATGTCAACAACGATAACGTCTACGGGATAGTAGAACTTCCCCACTTTCACAAAAACGTCTTCCGCCAAACCACATGCGAGAATTGTGGAATGGTCGGCCAACTCAATAGACATTCGTGAAGGAGTAAGAGTAGGAAGATTGAGCGACTTGAAGATTGCAAGTGGCATCAAATTAATGCTAGCACCAAGATCGGCCAAGGCATAGCATTCTTCCATATCTTGAATGGCACAAGGGATCAAAAATTTACCGGGATCACCGACTTTTTGAGGTATGCGATTAAGATAAACCGACGAACAACTAGACATTTGGTGTAATTTCTCCTTGTTGTTCAACATACTCTTAAAGTTAGCGGCAAATCGAGGCATCATGACCAAAGCATCGGCGAAACTCACATTAAAGTGCAAATCACGAAACATTTTCATAAAAATCTCAAATTGGTAATTATCGCGCTCTTGTCGTTTCTCCTTCCTAAGTCTCGATGGGTAAGGCAAGGGTGGTGTGGGTTGGGGCATAGGCATAGCCTTTGGAATCTCGGGTTCCAATATGGGTGATGGGTCAACCGTGGGTGTGGCATGAGCGGTACTTTGTGGGCTTGAAATATGCTCCTTTTCGACCACCACCTCGGGTTCTTCCTCAATTTCCTCCACCGTTGGAGTAATTGGTTGAGGAGTCGGTTCTTTAAGTGCCTTACCACTACGTGTGGTAATCACTTTCATCTCTCCCTTCGGGTTTGAAACGGTGTTACTAGGTAAACTACTCGAAGTAGAGGCTTTGTTCCCCATGACGGCTTCTAAAATGGCATTAAGCTTAACATCAAAACTTTTAAACTTCACATCTTGACTAGCGGCTTTTTGGTCAATTCTTTGTTCAAGCCTAGCATGACTTTGCTCTATCTTGTTGTTTTGACCTCGAATTTATTTAGCAAAATCATTTTTCAATTCATTCCTCATGCTAAGATTTTCCTTAACAAAATTAGCTAACTCCTTAGTGTTCTTAGCCGTGTCCCTAGCTTGATTAGCCAATTGCTCTTGAATGTTTTCCAAAATCTTATCATTTGCCGTGGCGTAATTCACAAAATCCATTGGAAGTTCTTTAGTGTAAACATTTTGAAGACCTTGACTCGTGTTTTGAAAATTACGGTTTTGATTTTGATTTTGCAATTGGCTACTACTACTCCCTTGATTCCCATAGTTGTTATTACCCTTGTAATTGTTCCTTTGATTGCTTTGGTAACCAACTTGATTGTTTCGATAATTGTTAGCATTTTGATTTGGTGGAAAACCCGGTGGAGTCAATTGATTAGTGCGAGGAACTTGACCGTTTTGGTTATAAGTTCCCGCGACCGCGAAGGCACTCGAAGTGTTACCACCGTTGGTAATGCACTCGAAATAATCGTGAGCTCCACCACAATACATACAAGAAACCTCAACCGCTTTAATCGTAGCGGGAGCGGGTTGTTCACCAACTTTAAACTCAACTAACAATCCTTTCACTATATCAAAAATTTTGTTCTCCAAATTAGCCTCGATTTGGCAAGCATCAACGGTGTGTGACAATGAGGGCGAAGACGAAGACGAAGTCTTACGAACACTCGACGTGCTACGAGGACTATACACCTTAGACCTATTCTCAATGATTAACAATGCTTCCTCGACCGTCTTACACAAAAAATTACCACCCGCGGCGGCATTAAGATAATCACGCTCATGATCGTTCAAGCCATTGTAAAATGTGTCAATTTGATGCAAATCGGAAAAACCATGATGAGGACATTCGTGCAACATTTCCTTAAACCTATTCCAAGCCGTAGAAAAACTCTCATTATACTCTTGTGAAAACTTTGAAATCTCGTTTTTCAAATGCGTAGTCTTAGAGGGCGGAAAAAATTGGTTCACAAATTTTGAAACGAGATCCTTCCACGTCAATATAGAATTGGGTGGCTCTTTCTCTAACCAAATTTTTGCGGGCCCCGCTAAGGAATATGGAAAAAGCATCATCTTAATCGAGTCGTTTGAGACGTCCTTAAACTTGCAAGTGGCGGTTAGACGATTAAATTGGCGAATGTGGTTATGAGGGTTGTCCTTTTCGTCACCTCGAAACTTGTTGTTTTGAATCATGGACAACAAACCCGTCTTAACCTCAAAATTCTCCGCAAGGATAGCGGGAATCACAATCGCTTCTCCATAACCCTCGGTGGGTGCTTGAAGTAACTCCATCATAGTTCGATTAGCCATGGGTGCTTCTTTCACTACAATGGGTTCGTCAATAGGAGACTCCTCACTAGAAGGAGTGGTGGATTTGTTTCTTCGTTTACGAGCACGTTTTGCTTTAGAGCGAGTTTGCATAAACGTCACGTACAACGAGAAGGCGAGCAAAGAAGATTCTTTTTGGTGTTTTTACTTTTTCATTTTTTTTTTTTTTTTTTGGTTTTTGATTGTTTTTAACTTTTTTGGATTTTTGGAATGTATTAAGTAGACCAAAATCTACAAATCTCCTCCTTAATCAAATCTCTCGATTAAAGAAGCCTCAAGGAATGAAAACGATCACGTGAAGTGAACGCCTTCGATGACTTTAGAACGATGGTGGAACACCAAATCGTTCAAGAGGGTTTAATCAAATGAAACCAAGAAAATATATATGATACGTAAGTAATACTTTGGGCGGCAAAACCCTCGATTCACTCTCAAAATCAAATACGCACAAGCAAGCGGGGAAACGAGGCGGCGCGAAGCACTTAAGAGCCTTTTTCCTTAGGATATATTTTATAATATCCGCCTTATACCCACCTTATAGTTTGTATTTTCAAAATTGAGCTTCACGAAAGTATTTATCTATTTTTGCCTTTTTCTTTGGTTTGAGATTCGAATACAATGATTGGGTAATGACCTCCCTAAGTCAAGGTTGTGATTTCTCACGTATTTGGAGTACTTGTAAATTTATTCTTCTACGTATACAATATAGTAATAGTATTCACAAAAAACGAAAAATCGATAATACGTATTAGTAGAGTGCTACTAATACAAATACTATATGGCTAATATAAAAAAAACAACAATGGTTCAACCAAAACACAACACGCCTCCCCGGCAGCGGCGCCAAAATGATTGTAGTGTTTTTGTACCCTTTAGGAAAAGGATGACAAATAGTGGTAAGCGTTAAGTGTCGATTTAGGAAAACCGAGCACTAATGACCCAAATGAAGTCCAAGTTCGTTTTCCCAAGGAGGCAAGTGCATTGTGTATTGAATTGATTAATGTTTGTGATTATATGATTGAGAAAGAAATGGGATTAAGAAAGAAAAGACGGTTACGAAAACGAATTAAACTACGACGAAAAAGGCGAAAACGTAAAACCGTAAATAGTGCCAAAATTAAAATTTTAACCTAAAAATTCCTAAAAATTACTAAAAATCCCCAATAATATTCTAAGAGTTTACAAAAAATCCAAACTTGCTAAAACCTTTTAATTAATTAGATAATGACTTTTTAATGCTAATTAAAGCCCTAAAAATCACTTTTAATTATTAAAAAGCCCTAAACAAGATTTTATAGTTTGTAAACCTCAAAAATGACCTAATTAAGCTAAAAACTATTTTTAAAAATTTTAAAACCAAATTAAACTATTTTTAAATCCTTAAAAACTATTAAAATCTATTAAATCTTAAATTAATTCTAGAAAACAATTGAAAAGTCTAAAAATTATTTGGAAAGTGAAAAAACTCCTAATTTAATGTCCTTAACCTAAGAAAAATGAAAAAACTAGAAAAAATAAAACTTCAATTTTTAATAATAAAATAATATTAAAATAATCAAAAAAATTCAAAGTTCCCCAAATAATTCTAAAAAATTACCAAAAATCCTAAATAATGTAACTAAAACAAAAATGCAAACCAAATTTTCTGAAACCTATTTAATAATTTTATATTAAATTTTAAAGTTGCTTAAAAACCCTAAAATCCTATAAAATTAAAAATAAGCTAAATTGAAAACCTAATAAGCTGTAAACCTCAAAAGTATGATTAAAAACCTAAAAATTATTTTTCCAAACTTTTAAATTACTTTTTACTATTTTTAAATGACTTTCTAAAAATTAAACTTTAAATAATCCTAATAAATAAAATAATAATGGGAAAAATCTAATTTTTTCTCAGAAAAATCAACAACCCTAATACAATCCTAGGAAAAATCTTAAACAAGAAAAAGCTAAGAGAAATAAGCTGGAAACAGCTTATTTAAAAGCTGTTAGCTAAATAAGCACAAAACCAAAAACACCTTAAATAAGTAATGAAAGGAAAGGAAAACGTAAAAAGGCCATCTAGATCACTGGTAAGCACGCTACTCCTTGGAACGCAAGGTCGCGTGTTCGAGTCCAGGCAGGGTGTGCCTTTTTGCAAAACTTTTTCTTTTTTTTTTTTACTTTTAAAACACAATCTAGTAACCTTTAAACTCACAAAAATACAAACACAATTCAAATTAAACCAAGATTAAGGCTTAGGAAAGCCAAAACGTGCCCAGACTTGATGATGTTTCTGATGAACACTTATGGTGTTTCTTCACAAGTGAAACTTGAATCAAGAGGGCTTGATTCTGCTTTTTGGTGGTGTTTTTGTTGGACAAAAGGCACCCTTATACTCTTTGGAGTATAAGGAGTCAATGCAAACACATAAACAGACCAATAACTTAACAAAAATGCACACAAATCACCAAGAAAAAGTTTCTGATAAGGCTTATATTACTGATGTATGTTTGCTGATACACAATGCACACAAATGAATTTCAAAAGCTCATAACCATCATATCAATCCACCAAGTAGCATGTAACTGAATCACAATCCTAGAACAACTTAATATCTAACAACTTGCAAGAAATCAAACTCAAATTCTCACAAAATCATGCACAAGGAAAACTTTCTGATTTTAGCTATTTTTCCCAAATTTTAAGCTTGCAATGTGTTCTAAACTCTTCCAAAATGAAAACTTACCCTAGCATACAACCTATAGCAACCTAATAAGTGAATTTAACAAGCTTGCAGGCAAGATTAATAGCAAAAATACAAGTTAAACACTTATCCCAAACACTCCTTAAACTATGAAAATAAACAATTAACAAAGCAAATCTTATCAAAACTCAATCAAACTGAATCAAACCCAAACTAACATGCATATAACCCTAATAGGAGCAAATTTAAGCACTTAAACTAACACTTGACAACTTATCATGCAAAATCACACAAAGCATATAATTTTTAGAAAAATGAAGATGGAAAAGGGAAACAATGAGCTACCTTAAGGGTCCTACATCCAGGACCCTTAGTGGTTGAAAAACCACCTCCAAACAAGCCCGGGCTTGTGCTGAACTTGGTTGAGATTTTGATGAAATTTTGCTTAACATAAATGAATAAGATTGTGGACCTTGTTTAGAACCTGCTAAGATCAAATCAAAACAGCAAGAGTGACCTGGAATGAGAGCCAATGAGCTATAAGGATGACTTATAGACAAGTCTCCTTATAGCTTATAGCTTTTAAGCTGAAACAGTAATGCAAGAAAAATTAAGCAAGAAGGTTTTTCACCTCACTTAACCCTTTTACCGAAACTTTTATACCCACTACACCTTGATATCTTCAAGATATCAGGGTTGTATGGTCATATACAAGCTTGAATGTAGAAGCTTATGTGGTTTAACAACCTTAACTTGAACAGAAAACTTAAAATCAAAAACCTTTGAACATAAAACTTGAATTTTAAAAACTTGAAAAGTAAACAATCTTGGAATTTTTAAACAACAAGCAAACAATGTAAATTAAATTGGCTCTTTCTTCTCATCAACAAACTTAAACCTTTTTCATTCATAAAAATAGGACTTACAAAGTTGTGAAAAAAGGAGAAAAAAGAACAAGAACTATGCTACGTCCTACAATGCCTTTATATAGAGGCTACAATGAGATTCTAGAACTGAATGGAAACTAGAAACCCTAACAAGTGAACTTCCAATCTTGCCCTTGGATGATTTTGAATTTTTCAGTCAAAACTAAGCCATGTGATGATCTTGGCATTTTGTGAGATGCCAGCTGCTTTGGAGTGATCTAGGACGTCCATTTTGCCTTTGGGAGCGAGAAAATGCCGTGGGATGTTGATTTGCTGTCATCATTTTGTTTGAGAGTGAATAGTGGGGCAGGGGAGGGTTGCACACACATGTGAGGTGATGGTGATGGGAGTTTAAGGGTGGTTTTGGGTTTAAGAGGTGTTTAATTAAGGATCTGGAAATAATCACCCAAAAACCCCTTGATTTAATTGATGTTCTTGCTGGGAAAAATTAGGGTTTAAGGGTGGATTAAGGGGGTTTTAATCCGTTTTGGGTTAATGGTTTTTTAAATTAAGTGTTTGGAGGGAAGGGTTAAACTGAATTAAGTATTCAGTTTATGGTGAATGGAGAGTGACGTGGAGGGAGGGACGATTCTGATTGGGTAATGGGTGTGAGTGGGTGAGGTGTCAGCTTGTGAGTGGAGGGTTTGTGTTTGTTTGTCTGGCAGGTTTGCCCCCCTATGTTTCAAACTTTGTTCAAGTTATATTAAATGGCTATCAACGCCAAATTAACACACAACAACTTTTGAACTTTGGCAGTTTTGGCACAACAAGTTTTGAAACTTGTTTTAAGGACTTAAAATGCAATTTCTTCATATTCCAAGGACTGATTTTGACATGTCTTCATACTTCAAGGCCTTGACTTGTTTGTTGACTTCTTGAAGGACCATTATTGACAATTTAGTTTTGTTGAGGGACTAAATTTGCCAATTCTTCAAAGTTAAGGGTCCTTTTTGTAATTTTGACAAACTTTAGGGACCAAACTTGTAATTATGAAGATACAAGGGTATAAAGTGTCAATTCTTCAAACTTGGAGGACCAATCTTCAATACTCTTCAAATCTTCAAGGGTTTTCTTTGGAAAATTCTTCATTAGGGCTTGGTTCATCGTGCGGCTTCGTTTCCCGTGTTCGTTTTTGCATGGTTCTTGTGATCTTTCGTCAATTTCTCAATATCCGTACCTGAAATACACAAGCAACAAACACAAGCATATATTTGGGTATTTTGATGATATTTAATGCATTTTAAGCCCAATTTGGATGATGAGACTATGTATAAAAGCAGTCTCATCATATATATATATATATATATGTATATATATATATATATATATATGTATATATATATATATATATATGTATATATATATATATATATATATATATATATATATATATATATATATATATATATATATATATATATATATATATATATATATATATATATATATATATATATATATATATATATATATATATATATATATATATATATATATATATATATATATATATATATATATATATATATATATATATATATATATATATATATATATATATATATATATATATATATATATATATATATATATATATATATATATATATATATATATATATATATATATATATATATATATATATATATATATATATATATATATATATATATATATATATATATATATACATATATATATATATATATATATATATATATATATATATATATATATATATATATATATATATATATATATATATATATATATATATATATATATATATATATATATATATATATATATATATATATATATATATATATATATATATATATATATATATATATATATATATATATATATATATATATATATATATATATATATATAAGTATTAATAATTGTATCCTTAAAACATTATAATAATTGTTTAAAAGGGATATATGTCATAATGCATGTAATCTAGAATAATATTGTTATTTGTTTGTAAGCTTATTGATATGAGCTTATATACTCATATCATTTGTAGCTTAAAACAATGAAATTATGCATGAAATGTATCATATATGCCTTGTATACGCTTGTTTCTTGTTTGAATGTGTGTAGGTACCAAGTTCGCGAAAACCGGCAAATATCGACACGAGTTTGAAGAAAAAGATTGAAGAAGCCAAAATCAAGCTCGACTTGAGTGGAGTTAATAATTTTGCAAGTTTATGGTCAAGTGGGTCCCACAATGGGGTAAATGGGCTCAAAAGCCCATTTATGATTCAAGATTAAAGTTACTTGTTGGTTGAAAGTCCATTAGGCCCAAAATGAAGTTATAAACGGATGAAACATAATCATTTGGCCAAAGCCCAACTGCCATGAAATGAAAAGAAACGAATGGAAGATTATTTGGGCCTTAGAGTTTTGTCCAGTGATACGTTTATAAACGTATTAAATTCACACGTTTGTTTTACACATTTACTTTTCACAAATAAATAGAAAACCGTCACACTCATCTTCACAACACGTCATAACACACCCATGAAATAAATTATGCCGTTTTATATCCCCACCCACACACACGTTTTCTCTCACCCATATTCTTTCACACATTAAATAAATGAACGGTATTTCCTATGTATCATTCTTCCTCATTTTCCATCTTCCCCAAACTAAACTAAACCAGTAACATTTAAAATGTTACTGTGCAAAAACCCTAGATGGGTAAAAAGTCCAATTAACATGGGGCTTTTTATTTAATCGATTAATTCAAGAAAAGCGGAATAAAACCCCCAATCTTTAAGGAAGAGAAAGATTGAAGAAAAGATGCTACTTGGCTTTGTTTCAGTGGAAGATACACATCATGCCTCACAATCAACCAATCATAAGCCTCAAAAGAAGCACAACTAGCACACACGGATGCCACGTTGGCAATCCGTGTGCTAGTTGTGAGATAACCACCATCCGATCAATAAAGGAAAGAGAAATTAAAGATCAAAGGCTGAAAATCGAAAGGAATCCACCAAAGAATATGCAAATATTCGTCATCAACAAAGCCCTGGGGATGGCTATAAAACCCCCAATTTCTATTGTATTTTTCCATCCTTTACTTTTTTCTAATGTTATTTTATAGAAATAGCTTTAGGTTAATTTGTATTTCTTTTATAAAGTATTGTAAAATTTCTGAATATTAATGAAAGTTTAGTCATTTTAAATCTCATTCGTGTCTGATTTAATTTCCTTTACTGCTTTAAAATTGATATACGAACTAAACTTATTTACTGTTTCAACAAAATAATATTTGTAATGTTGGATTCAAGCTAATTAATAGCTTGTATTTTAACAATGAAAGTGAAAAAGGATTTAAAATTATTTTTCCCTACTGGAAAGATAATAAAAACTGGATCGAGATTCAATGGCGTTTGAGTGGTGACTGGAATTGGTGGTTCGAGTTAAGGTATCTGTTGGTGTCACTTACGGTTCATAGGTTGCTCAGCGCAAACCTACGTCTCAAAGGTTTCGTCAAAAGGTGCTCATCTTCTTTTATTTACATGTTCATAGAATAAATTTTGTTTTAATGTGTAATTGATTTTGCTTGATTGAGGTTATATTGTTATTGTTTGTGAATCTGAATATGATTGATAGAGGTAAGGTTTGTTTAGGTTATTTGATGTAACTGTTTAAACTGTTTGGGGGTTATAAATGAACTGAGTAGAACTTTTAGCTAATGTAATCAATGAATCTGTTTAGTAAGTAAGTGTAGAGTGTTGTTAGTTAAATTTTAGTCTGGGGAATTTGTTCAACTTAATATTCGCTTTTGATTCTGATAGTTTTGTTAAGTTGTTATAGCTTGTATGTTGATATAATCTGTCATTTTATAATCTGCCTGCTTAATAGGGTTCGTTCTTTTATGATTTGAATTCATGAAGATTTTTTTTATCTGCTCAAGTTGGTCATGATTTAATATTGCTGATATGATAAACTTGATAATTCATTTAGGAGTTTAAACTGAATTGTGATACAAAACTTCCCGAATAAGTTTGAAACTGGATGAATGAGTTTTTCTGATGCTTTAAAAAGCTGTTGGGTATTTTTGGTCTATTCCGTTTAAATTTACTTGATTTTGGGGAATTACTTAAATTACTTTATCAGATTTGATTAATTCAGGCTGCTGAATGTTTAAATTGATTTAGTTTGTGTTAACTGGTTTTTTTTAGTGGTTAATTTCGTTTATAACCTTTCTGCTATAATTGATTCAGCTTATCAGTTCCATTGACTGATAAGCTCAAAAGCTGAGTCCTATCAGCTTAAGCACGATAAGCTCCACAAAGTCTTTCCTAAGACTCTTTTTGTTAAACTGTCAAAAAAAGAATATAATTCTCACAACCTGCTCAAGCAGGTTTCGAACCCTTGACCTCAAGGGTAGGGGTCTTGTGTGATATCCATCTGAGCTATCTGCTCATTTGAGTATTAGTATATTATATTTAGTTAATATTGTAGATGTTCATTTGGCAGATTTTATATAAGTATTTTTTTTGTTTCTTTTTACTCTCGTTTTTAATTAACTTTTTAGAAATGTTTTTTTTTTCTTTTTTTAAAGTTTATTTTAGTTAAATAAAAATAAATTAAAATAATAATAAATAAAAAAATAATGAAAATAAATAAATAAAAAAAATGTTTTAATTAAATTTAAAAAGTTTAATTAGTTTATTTTTGATTAAATAGATTTTTATAATATTAGATTTTTATAAAAATAGTTTTTTTAAATAAATTTGTTTTAAGTAAATTTTTAATATAGTTTATTAGTTTTAAAAGTAAATTAGTTTAAAAGTCATTTTAATTAAATAGAATTATTTTAAAGATTTTTAATTAGTCTAATTTTTAAATAGTGTTAACTTTTAAGTAATTAATTAATTGTAGATTTTAAATATTGCGGGGTTTACGATTCATGCACTTTAGGTTTATTTTAAATAGTTTAAAATTGGTAGATTTTAATTGTAGTTTAAAAACCAAAAACCAATTCAAATTGATTGTCCAAATCAAAACAAAACGTCTCAAGTTCATAAGATCTTCGTGTACAACGAACTTGATTCACTCACGTGTTTAATTGAATTCGTCATTGGTATTATTAGACTATTAATTTTTCCTAAAGGTAATTTTCTAATTTACCCTATAACGTAATCTCAAATAAATCACTATACACATCTCAACACATCACTTATACTCACTTCAAACTTAAAATAATACTATTTCAGAGCATCATGACTCCGCCTACTACATCCTCGACTCTTCTACCCGTAGTAGCTCCTACTCCAGTTGTTTGTTCATCTCCACGATCGACGTAGTATGGATGGTTTTCAGCCTCGGATTTGAAGGATGACCCAACTATCGAAGATGTACTCCCAGAGGACCCATTTCCTATCTCCGCATCAGCTATACTGGCCCCGACCTCTATGGAGGAGGACCAGGATCTTCCTAGCCTACCCTCTTCCGTGCCTCCATTCTTATCATCGGGCTATTTCTCTGGGTCCGTACCCGTCTCCACTTATGAGACCGAGGAAGGCTCCGGAGCAAGACGTGTCGATTCTGTTCAGGCTCAGATTGCTGCACTGGCTGCACGCCAGGAGAAGGAGATATCGGACCTTCGCAGCCTAGTGATAGCCGGTCGACAAGGCCACACCATCAACCATGATCGTATTGACACTTTCTCCCGCACCATGAGGAGAGAAGCCCATGCCACTAAGGATGTTCAGGCCAAGACTGATAAAGCATTGAAGTGGCTCAGAGAGGAGAACCGTCGTCTTCACCAACGTATTCAGGTCATGGAGGGTCCTCAACATCAGACCCATACTGCCCTATCTGATAAGGAGCAATCGTTGTCTATCTTTTGTGATCTTGCCACCGTCCGACATGACGGGATTACTGTAGAGATGACTCATCTCCGAGGATCCACCAATAGACTCCAGAACCATTTGCTGACAGCATTCCATGTGCTCAAGGAGACCCGAGCGACGATTCGGACATTATAGGGTTCCCGAAGAGCATCTGCAGCTCCACCAACTCCACCAGCTCCATCAGCACCATCCTTATCTAGTGAAACACCAAGGCAGGACTAGTATAGATGTACCGGATTTCTTGTACATCATGACAAGCTTACGGGTTGTATCCTGGCTATCATGATATAAGACCTTCGTACTTTTATTTCTTTTCAAACTTTTAGTGATGTATCCTTATGCTGTACCTCTCTTTTTCTGGCATGTATTTTTGGATTTGATGTACTTAAGACAATGTGTACCACTACCCAGGACAAGGCTAGCTAAGTCTTTGTCCCAGATTTGATATGCTCGACGAATGTTTAATTCCTTATGGAAATTTGCATGTAGTCATTCTCTTATGTTATATCTGCTGTGCAAAGTATTATATTATGAAATCCTGACAGGTTATCCAAATTTGTTATGAATTTTACGCATGAAATCATCTCTTGCAAATAATATAAAAACTGTACTAACGTTTGAACTAATAGTCTCATTTTGTGTATGATTATAGACAAATGGTGATTACGCGATCAAAGCCCAATAATGCAACCACTCCCAACACCGCTAACACCGAAGTTCTTGAAGCTACTCATAATGTTATCGCTGCTCAACTCAGAGAGATGATTGGTGAAGGCATTACGGCAGCTATGGCAGCCAGAGAAGCTAATGTGAGCAATGAACCGAACCACAACATGCACAGAAACAACTTCAACATGGGTTGTTCTTACCCCGACTTCTTGAAATGCAAACCCTCATACTACTGAGGAAAAGAAGGAGTTGTGGAATTGATGCAATGGTTTGAAAGACTAGAGACAATTTTCCGCATCAGCGGTTATGCTGACGAGAACAGAGTTAACTTTGTTACATGCACTTTGCTTGAGAGCACCCTTACTTGGTGGAACTCTGTGGTCGCCACCCTTGGACATGAAACTGCCTATACTCTCACTTGGGCCAACCTCAAGGAGAGAATGACTGAGAAGTATTGTCCTAGAGGAGAAATGAAGAAGTTGGAAGTCGAGCTGTGGGATCTAAAGTGAGAGAACAATGATATCCTTTGGTACAACCAAAGATTTCAAGAGTTAAGCTTGATGTGCACCAGAATGTTCCCTCGAAGGAGTGACAAGATTGAGAAGTATGTCAGCGGACTCCCTGACAACATTCATGACAGTGTGCTAGCTTCACGACCCACTACCGTGGAAGGTGCAATGGAATTTGCGACAGAGCTGATAAAAAAGAGAGCTCACAACCTGTCCAAAAGACAAATGGACAACAAGCGGAAGTCGGGTAGAACTACTCGTAGCCAGCACCAGCAGTCTTCCAAAAGACAAAACATTGAGCAAACTAATGACACTACTCCCACAACCCGCAACAAGAACTACTTAGGATTCAAACCTAAGTGTTCAAAATGCGACTACCATCATGATGCTAGAAAATAATGTAAGGGAAACCAAAACCCCGCAAGTGAAAGTAATCATGGGCCAAAGAAAGTTGTAGTATGTTACGAATGTGGGACCCCTGGACATGTGAGACTTGATTGTCCCAAGTTGGCCAACTGGAAGGAGGACAACAAAGGAACCCCATCACAAGCATACATGGTTGGCGATGCCCAAGCCAATCCAAATTCCAACATCGTCACCGGTACATTTCTACTAAACCAACGATATGCATCCGTCCTATTTGACACTGGGGCAGATCGAAGCTTTATATCAACGGAATTTAGTAGAGTATTGGAAATTACTACATCAGTCTTAGAATCCTACTATACAAGAGAACTAGCTGACGGAAAATTGTGACAGTTGACACCATCATTCGAGGTTGTACTTTAAACCTCTCCAACCACCCGTTCAACATAGATTTGATCCCAGTAAGTCTTGGTAGCTTTGATGTCATCATTGGCATGGAATGGTTGTCGAAGTACAATGCAGTCATCTTATGTGATCAAAAATTGTTCCGTATACCTTGGGGAAACGAAACCTTGATTATACGAGGGGATGGTAACCCTGATATAATCAACACTAGACTTAGTGTCATCTCTTGCACCAAAGCACAAAGGTACTTGACCAGAGGATGCCCTATCTTCCTAGCACACATCTCCAAAATCGAGGAAGAAGACAAACCCAAGGAGGCACGAATTGAGGACGTGCCAATTGTCCGAGATTTTCCCGAGGTATTTCTGAGGAACTGCCGGGTATGCCCCCTGTGCGACAGATAGAATTCCAAATTGATTTGATTCCTGGGGCTGCACCTGTAGCTAAGGCTCCCTACCGGTTAGCACCATCAGAATTAAAGGAACTTGCCAAACAACTCCAGGAACTATCAGAAAAAGGATTCATTAGTCCTAGCTTTTCTTCATAGGGAGCCCCTGTTCTGTTTGTCAAGAAGAAAGACGGCTTTTTTCGAATGTGCATCGATTACCGAGAATTAAATAAACTAACGATAAAGAATCGCTATCCTTTACCTTGTATTGACGACTTATTTGATCAACTCCAAGGATCAAGTATGTATTCTAAGATTGATCTATGGTCTGGTTACCAACAACTGAGAGTCCGGGAAGAAGATATTCCTAAGACAGCTTTCAGAACTCGTTATGGTCATTTCGAATTTAGAGTTATGCCTTTTGGGTTGACAAACGCACCGGCAATAGTCATGGATCTCATGAACCGGGTGTGTAAACCCTATCTGGATAAATTTGTGATAGTCTTCATCGACGACATACTTGTTTACTCCAAGAACAAACAAGACCATGCTGAGCATCTGGCTCAAGTACTGAAAGTACTTAAGGAAGAGCAGCTATATGCAAAATTTTCCAAATGTGAGTTCTGGATACCCAGAGTCCATTTCCTAGGACATGTCATTGACAGCGATGGTATTCACGTAGATCCTGCAAAGGTTGAATCCGTTAAGAGTTGGGCATCTCCCAAATCACCAACGGAGATCCGCCAATTCTTAGGTCTCGCCGGATACTATCGCCGATTCATCGAAGACTTCTCCAAGACAGCCAAACCAATGACAAAACTCACTCAGAAAGGAGTAAAATTTAATTGGGGAGAAAAGGAGGAATCAGCTTTCCAACTGATAAAACAGAATTTGTGTAGTGCGCCTCTCTTATCCTTACCCGAGGGCAATGATGACTTTGATGTATATTGTGACGCATCATATAAGGGATTGGGAGCAGTATTGTTGCAAAGAAAGAAAGTGATTGCCTACGCTTCTAGGCAATTAAAGAAGCATGAGAAAAACCACACTACCCACGACTTAGAACTTGGAGCGGTAGTCTTTGCCTTAAAATTTTAGAGGCACTACCTTTACGGAACAAAATGTACAGTGTACACCGACCACAAGATTCTGCAACATATATTAGATCAAAAAGAGCTTAATATGAGGCAGCGTCGTTGGATCGAACTGTTAAGCGATTAAGATTGTGAAATCAAATACCATCCAGGTAAAGCAAACGTAGTTGCTGATGCACTGGGCCGTAAAGATAAAGACCTACCCATGAGGGTTCGAGCCTTAACTATGACCATCAATCTGGATCTGCCCAAGCAAATCCTTGAAGCACAAACCCAAGCACAAAAACCCGAAAACCTCTGGAAAGAAGACATAGGAGGAATGCTTCAAACCGAACACTCTAAAGAGAAACTGGAACCAAGGGCAGACGGAACATTGTGCTTACACGGGAGGAGTTGGTTACCGCGTTATGGGAATTTGAGGGACATAATCATGCACGAGTCACACAAATCCAAATATTCAATACATCCGGGATCGGAAAAGATGTATCAAGATATGAGGAAATTATATTCGTGGCCAAACATGAAGGCCGACATCGCCACATACGTTCAGAAATGTTTGACATGCGCTCGTGTCAAAACAGAACATCAGAGGCCATCCGGTTTACTGGTACAGCCTGAGATACCTGAATGGAAGTGGGAAAATATCACCATGGACTTTGTGACCAAACTCCCAAAATCATCACGTGGGTATGATGCCATTTGGGTGATAGTCGACCGACTCACCAAGTCTGCTCATTTCATACCCATCAAGGAATCTGACTCCCTATCCAAGTTGGCAAGGACCTACCTTAAGGAAATTGTAACCAAACATGGAGTACCAGTCTCCATAATCTGCGACAGGGACAACAAATTCACCTCCAACTTCTGGAGGGCTCTCCAACGAGCCCTGGGTACCCAACTGGGTATGAGCACCGCCTATCATCCACAAACGAATGGTCAGAGTGAGAGAACCATCCAAGCTCTAGAGGACATGCTAAGGGAATGTGTAATTGATTTTGGGAACAGTTGGGTCGAGCATATACCTTTAGTTGAGTTCTCCTACAACAATAGTTATCACGCCAGTATCAAGGCCGCCCCTTTTGAAGCCCTTTATGAAAGGAAATGTCGCTCCCCTGTATGTTGGGCAGAGGTAGGTGAGTTCCAACTCACTGGGACTGAGTTGATTCAGGAGACTACATATCGAATTGTCCTTATAAAGCAGATACTGCAAGCTGCACGTGATCGACAAAAGAGCTACGCGGATCAGAAACGCAGACCCGTACAGTTCAAAGTAGGAGATCACGTCATGCTAAAAGTATCACCATGGAAGAGAATTATACGATTTGGAAAGCGGGGAAAGTTGAATCCACGATATGTGGGACCTTTCAAAGTTATAGCCAAGGTCGGGGAAGTGGCTTATCGTTTAGAACTGCCACCACAGTTAAGTCGGATACACCCCACCTTCTATGTGTCAAATCTGAAGAAGTGCTATGCAGAGGAACCTTTGGTTATGCCCTTAGAGGGGGTCCATATCGATGACCACCTCCAATACACGGAGACACCAGTGGAAATCATGGAGAGAATAACCAAGAAGTTGAAACGTAGCCGCATCCCGTTAATCAAAGTAAGATGGGACTCGAAGAGAGGCCCTGAGTACACCTGGGAACGTGAAGACATCTTCAAAGCCAAGTACGCTCATCTTTTCAATTAAAAGATAACTACGTTTTTAGTAGCTTTGAGGACAAAGCTAAAATAATGGGGTGGTGTTGTAAAATCCATGATTTTACCAAGATTTTATGTAATGATGTTTTATCTAAAGATCTTAAGAACAATCACTCATGTGTTATAATCCTATAAGATGTGTGTGTGAACTTATCATTATGTATTTTTACATCTAAAATCATTTTGTTTTTGTGATAGATTACATAGTATATAAGAGTACGAGAACAAATAATGAACCATTCATAAATATGAAACAAATCTGAGAATGCAACATTTAGCAAAACATGGAAATATGTTGTGATAAGTATTTATGCCATTTATGTATATCTGTACATCTTAGGCATTCATGCACACCTTGGACTAGCCCAAAATCTTTTACCTTTTGGTGCTAGCCCAACACAAGCCCACAACATGAGCCTATTTCTCTTTTTGGCTAAGAATGACACGCACCCCCTTATGTGGAAGGTGAAGGGATGCCTTGGAAACACAAGTGTCATGCCTTGGAAACACAAGTGTCAACACTTGGCACAAATGTTCTTACCAAGGTAATCACACTCTTGCCTTGCATTCTCTCTCCCCCCCTTTTAGCCGAAAATTCTCTCTCTCTCTCACTCTTCCCATTCCCTCTCAACTAGATCTCACTCCTTCTTCCTCTTTTCTCCCAAATAATTCGGCTATAAGCCATCAAAAATCCTAGTTTGTTCACTAAATCTACTAGATCTTTGTCCCACAATAATCACAAATCATTTGGTAGCATCATCATCATCTTTGGAAGTATTGTAACAAGCCCTATCCGAATCTATAAAGGCCACGGCTTAGTTATATTTAGGTCTTTCTTCACCATCTTGACTAGATCTCTAGCCTCCTTGTTCTTATAGATCTTCCTTGATAACATTTAGGCAAGAAAGGTATACTCCTTATGTTTCTTCATTTTTACTTGCATGCATCATCATCCATCTATAAACACATGTATATAACTTGTTAAAAAAATCAAGATTTGGTAATAGCCATGATCTTAAAAGTCACGGCTTATATTTATGTACCATAAATCATGGTTTAAAATCTTTTAATAAGAAATCCATGACTAGTACTATATGTTTAAGCTTGATTTAAAATCATATAAAACATTTTATAAACTTAATATAACAAGGGTTACAAATCTTACTTTATGGGACTTTGGTTAACAAATAATCATATATCTCATAAAATAAACATGGGTAACTAAAGAACCATGAAAACCATGACCTAGAAGGTCACGGCATATATGATTAATGTATACATGATTTATGTGCTAAGTTTAAATGATGCAATACGTATCATTACATGTTAAATGGACTATTAAAAATCACTAAAATGTTATATGTGTACTTAGATGGTCTTTTAGTGTACATGCATGTAAATGTAGAACCTAGATTTGTGGTTAAATGGAAAATATGAAACTAGCTAAAAACCATATCTTGGAAATACCAAGATTAAATGACTAGCCGTAGGCTATATATGGTGTACATGGACTTTGACTTGTTTTCTTATTATATACATAGCTAGATCTTAATATTAAAACACTTGCAAGTACATGCAATTTTAAAACAAGACTTGACACACCTTAATAGGCTATGGTAATCATAGCCGTGGGTTTTAAGCTCATGATTAGAACTTATGACTTGTATAAAACCTTGTAACATACCTGGATCTAAATTGGTACATCACATAAAACAAACTATAAGTTTATTCTTCTATTTTAGATTCAAACCAAATACGAATAAACTAAAAATAAACTTATAAGAATATCCTGAGTTAAAACTTACATAAAATGTGAAGTAGTGTTAATGGACTATTTAAGCCCGTGAAATGTTAATCCAATATTTAATGGACTTAAGATTTCACTTAGGCCCATTTAACTAATTAAAGGACTCTAAAAATGTATTAAAATCCAATAATTGATTTAAAAGCCCATTTAAATAAATTAGTGGACTTGAGATATATTTAAGCCCACTAATATATCCCATTAAATGTTTAGCCCATTCAATGAGCCCATATACTATTTTGAATGTTAAATAAAATTTTTCTTAATATAACTTACAAAAACTTTTTTTTAAAAAAAAATGACAAAATTATGAAACTTAAGGACTAAAACCGTAATTTATGAAACTTGTCTTGATAAATTAATAAACACAAGGACTAAAAATGTAAATTTCCAAAAGTCTAGGGTTTAATAAATACTAATCGTGTTAAATTAAACCCTAGGGACCATTTTGGGAAATTCCTAAAAGTTACTTTGTCATTTTGAAACCCTAGGGACCATTTGTGCAATAATCCGAAACTTAAAAGAAACCCTAGGGGTTGTTTTCGTTATTTTATAAAAGTTATAAAACCTAGATATAACTAGGAGGACTAAATCTACCCTTAACCGAAAGTTTAACATGCCCTAGGTACCAAACATGTAATATCTGAAATTTTCACTTATATAAAAACATGGAGGGACTAGTTATGCTATAATCCGAAACATAAACTAGCCCAAACCCTAATTACATTTTTTTTATATTTAGTAAAACTTAAATAAACACGAAACCCTAAGGACAAAATGTATAAATTATTAAACTTGTAAATTATAAATTATTTTATGAATATCAAATAGTTTATGGAAATATCAAAAACTTAATAAGTATTTATATGAAATATTTATATCGTTGCTTTAGGGAATAAAATGTATAAAGGTGTATATATATATATATATATATATATATATATATATATATATATATATATATATATATATATTCCTAGATTTTTAGGAAAATAAACATCGTATGAAAATGAGATATATACTAATATATATGTCATAGAACGTAAATGGATATTTTAGTAATACATCTTTTGTTTACTTAATTATGAGATTATATACAAGTTGTTGTATGAACGTTAAATGAACTACATGCTAATAAATATGTTATAAACATAGACTGATATTCTAAGTAAGACACTTTGTGTTCACTTAGAAATGAAACTTGTATAGATAAGTTAAATGAATATTGATGATACTTGAACTAAGGTTATTTAGATAAATACCGTAGCATAAAATAAACTGACTAAAATCTGTATAAGCATACATATAAGTTCTTTGAATCATCTATTAAGACTGTACTATCTGATTAGGCATAACTTTGGCGTGAGCTTTAATTGGATATTCATATTAAACAGCTATTGCCTACTCCTAGGTGAGTTTACAGCCCCATATAAACTTTTGATAAAACTTTCCCTTTTGGGAAAGAAAATATGCAAAAACATAATGGACACAACTGGATTGTATAAACTTGACTATGATTGTTTATTATTGAACTATTAAATTGTTGTAAATCGCCTGAATGTTATAAATAGATCTATTAGGGATTGACCATCCCCGTCTGGGTGAGTCATGATCACTGTGCCTTGGCCGGGACAACAGACGTATACCATGTTAGAACTGGAATGGGTGTCTTTTTGTAAGACACTACGTCCTCATCTGTTGAGGACTACGGAGGTTAAGCTTCAGTTTCTAATAATAAACAAATGATATCTACATTTTAGTGAGAATGCTTTGTGCATTGTCACTTCTGTGATTAATGTATGTCCAAACTAATTAATTGTTAAAATCTGTAAATTCACCAACTTTATGTTGACCCCCTTTAGTATGTTTTGCACAGGAATATGAAGTTAGTACGTGGTGTGTGCATGGTCTCCAGCATCTTAGAAATCTGCATCATAGGACTCGTCAGGGGTTCTATTTGGGAAACATAAACAATCACCTTCTATCATGTTTTAAACGATTTTATTTATTTGTTATCAAACATGTAAACTGATTTAAATAACTCTTTATCTTATGCTCTATGGACTATATGTTATCGATCCACCCTAGTGACATCACCGTGGATATTTCCGCATATTTTGACCCTACCCGGGGTGTCACAGAGAATGGTATCAGAACATTAGTTATAGAGAACAAGATAAATTTTTAAATAAAATAAAAATTAAATGATTTTTCTTTTATTTAAAACGGGACTATAACTTATAAAAGTCTTTTGGGGATTTTAATTTTGGGACCGTATTAGTTAAGCATATAGATCTTAGGGCATATTATGCTATGTGAACTAAGTGTTTATATATTGATTACTAAACTTGATTATTAATACTATTTAGTGAGATATTGCTATGAAAAATGTTAGACGTGCTAAACTTGAAAATTTTACACTACATAGTAAAATACTGAAATGAGAATATAGGCAATATTAAACCAAACTTCGCATTTACAAATTGATTAATGAACTACTTAAATGATAATACATACATACATACATATATATATATATATATATATATATATATATATATATATATATATATATATATATATATATATATATATATATATATATATATATATATATATATATATATATATATATATATATATATATATATATATATATATATATATATATATATATATATATATATATATATATATATATATATATATATATATATATATATATATATATATATATATATATATATATATATATATATATATATATATATATATATATATATATATATATATAAGTATTTATTAATAATTGTAACCTTTAAACATTATAATAATTGTTTAAAAGGGATATATGTCATAATGCATGTAATCTAAAATAATATTGTTCTTTGTTTGTAAGCTTATACTCACTTTAAACTTAAAATAATACTATTTCAGAGCATCATGACTCCGCCTACTGCATCCTCGACTCTTCTACCCGTAGTAGCTCCTACTCCAGTTGTTTGTTCATCTCCACGATCGACGCAGTATGGATGGTTTTCAGCCTCGGATTTGGAGGATGACCCAACTATCGAAGCTGTACTCCTAGAGGACCCATTTCCTATCTCCGCATCAGCTATACTGGCCCCGACCTCTATAGAGGAGGACCAGGTTCTTCCTAGCCTACCATATTCAGTGCCTCCATTCTTATCATCGGGCTATTTCTCCGGGTCCGTACCCGTTTCCACTTATGAGACCGGGGAAGGCTCCGGAGCAAGACGTGTCGATTCCGTTCAGGCTCAGATTGCTGCACTGGCTGCACGCCAGGAGAAGGAGATATCGGACCTCCGCAGCCTAGTGATAGCCGGTCGACAAGGCCACACCATCATCCATGATCGTATTGACACTTTATCCCGCACCATGAGGAGAGAAGCCCATGCCACTAAGGATGTTCAGGCCAAGACTGATAAAGCATTGAAGTGGCTCATAGAGGAGAACTGACATCTTCACCAATGTATTCATGTCATGGAGGGTCCTCAGCATCAGACCCATACTGCCCTATCTGCTCAGGAGCAATCGTTGTCTATCTTTTGTGATCTTTCCGCCGTTCGACATGACGGGATTACTGTAGAGATGACTCATCTCCGAGGATCCACCAATAGACTCAGGACCCATTTGCTGACAGCGTTCCATGTGCTCAAGGAGACCCGAGCGACGATTCGGACATTACAGGGTTCCGAAAGAGCATCTACAGCTTCACTAACTCCACCAGCTCCATTAGCACCATCCTTATCTAGTGAACCACCAAGGCAGAACTAGTATAGATGTATCGGACTTCTTGTACATCATGACAAGCTTACGGGTGTATCCCGGCTATCATGATATAAGACCTTCGTACTTTTATTTCTTTTCAAACTTTTGGTGATGTATCCTTATGCTGTACCTCTCTTTTTCTGGCATGTATTTTTGGATTTGATGTACTTAAGACAATGTGTACCACTACCCAGGACAAGGCTAGCTAAGTCGTTGTCCCGGATTTGATATGCTCGATGAATGTTTAATTCCTTATGGAAATTTACATGTAATCATTCTCTTATGTTATATCTGCTGTGCAAAGTATTATATTATGAAATCCTGACAGGTTATCCAAATTTGTTATGAATTTTACGCATGAAATCATCTCTTGCAAATAATATAAAAACTGTACTAACATTTGAACTAATAGTCTCATTTTGTGTATGATTATAGACAAATGGTGATTACGCGATCAAACCCCAATAATGCAACCACTCCCAACACCGCTAACACCGAAGTTCCTGAAGCTACTCATAATGTTACCGATGCTCAACTCAGAGAGATGACTGGTGAAGGCATTACGACAGCTATGGCAGCCAGAGAAGCTAATGTGAGCAATGAACCGAACCACAACATGCACAGAAACAACTTCAACAGGGGTTGTTCTTACCCCGACTTCTTGAAATGCAAACCCTCATACTACCGAGGAAAAGAAGGAGTTGTTGAATTGATGCAATGGTTTGAAAGACTAGAGACAGTTTTCTGCATCAGCGGTTGTGCTGACGAGAACAGAGTTAACTTTGCTACATGCACTCTGCTTGAGAGCGCCCTCACTTGGTGGAACTCTGTGGTCGCCACCCTTGGACATGACACTTCCTATACTCTTACTTGGGCCAACCTCAAGGAGAGAATGACTGAGAAGTATTGTCCCAGAGGAGAAATGAAGAAGTTGGAAGTCGAGCTGTGGGATCTCAAGTGTGAGAACAATGATATCCTTTGGTACAACCAAAGATTTCAAGAGTTAAGCTTGATGTGCACCAGAATGTTCCCTCTAAGGAGTGACAAGATTGAGAAGTATGTCAGCGGACTCCCTGACAACATTCATGACAGTGTGTTAGCTTCACGACCCACTACCGTGGAAGGTGCAATGAAATTTGCGACAGAGCTGATCAACAAGCGAGCTCACAACCTGTCCAAAAGACAAACGAACAACAAGCGGAAGTCGGGTAGAACTACTCGTAGCCAGCACCAGTAGTCTTCCAAAAGACAAAACATTGAGCAAACTAATGACACTACTCCCATAACCCGCAACAAGAACTACTTAGGATCCAAACCTAAGTGTTTAAAATGCGACTACCATCATGATGCTGGAAAACAATGTAAGGGAAACCAAAACCCCGCAAGTGAAAGTAATCATGGGCCAAAGAAAGTTATAGTATGTTACGAATGTGGGACCCCTGGACATGTGAGACTTGATTGTCCCAAGTTGGCCAACTGGAAGGAGGACAACAAAGGAACCCCATCACAAGCATACATGGTTGGCGATGCCCAAGCCAATCCAAATTCCAACATCGTCACCGGTACATTTCTACTAAACCAACGATATGCATCCGCCCTATTTGACACCGGGGCAGATCGAAGCTTTATATCAACGGAATTTAGTAGAGTATTGGAAATTACTCCATCAGTCTTAGACTCCTACTATACGGTAGAACTAGCTGACGGAAAAATTGTGACAATTGACACCATCATTCGAGGTTGTACTTTAAACCTCTCCAACCACCCGTTCAACATATATTTGATCCCAGTAAGTCTTGGTAGCTTTGATGTCATCATTGGCATGGAATGGCTGTCGAAGTACCATGCAGTCATCTTATGTGATCAAAAATTGGTCAGTATACCTTGGGGAAACGAAACCTTGATTATACGAGGGATGGTAACCCTGATATAATCAACACTAGACTTAGTGTCATCTCTTGCACCAAAGCACAAAGGTACTTGACCAGAGGATGCCCTATCTTCCTAGTACACATCTCCAAGATCGAGGAAGAAGACAAACCCAAGGAGACACGAATTGAGGACGTGCCAATTGTCCGAGATTTTCCCGATGTATTTCCTAAGGAACTGTCAGGTATGCCCCCTTGCGACAGATAGAATTCCAAATTGATTTGATTCCTGGGGCTGCACCTGTAGCTAAGGCTCCCTACCGGCTAGCACCATCAGAATTGAAGGAACTAGCCAAACAACTCCAGGAACTATCAGAAAAAGGATTCATTAGGCCTAGCTCTTCTCCATGGGGAGCCCCTGTTCTGTTTGTCAAGAAGAAAGACGGCTCTTTTCGAATGTGCATCGATTACCGAGAATTGAATAAACTAACGATAAAGAATCGCTATCCTTTACCTCGCATTGACGACTTATTTGATCAACTCCAAGGATCAAGTATGTATTCTAAGATTGATCTGAGGTCTGGTTACCATCAACTGAGAGTCCGGGAAGAAGATATTCCTAAGACAGATTTCAGAACTCGTTATGGTCATTTCAAATTTAGAGTTATGCCTTTTGGGTTGACAAACGCACCGGCAATATTCAGGGATCTCATGAACTGGGTGTGTAAACCCTATTTGGATAAATTCGTGATAGTCTTCATTGACGACATACTTGCTTACTTCATGAACAAACAAGACCATGCTGAGCATCTGGCTCAAGTACTGAAAGTACTCAAGGAAGAGCAGCTATATGCAAAATTTTCCAAATGTGAGTTCCGGATACCCAGAGTCCATTTCCTAGGACACGTCATTGACAGCGATGGTAATCACGTAGATCCTGCAAAGGTTGAATCCGTTAAGAGTTGGGCATCTCCCAAATCACCAACGGAGATCCGCCAATTCCTAGGTGTCGCCGGATACTATCGCCGATTCATCGAAGACTTCTCCAAGATAGCCAAACCAATGACAAAACTCACTTAGAAAGGAGTAAATTTAATTGGGGAGAAAAGGAGGAATCAGCTTTCCAACTGATAAAACAGAAGTTGTGTAGTGCGCCTCTCTTATCCTTGCCCGAGGGCAATGATGACTTTGAGGTATATTGTGACGCATCATATAAGGGATTGGGAGCAGTATTGATGCAAAGAAAGAAAGTGATTGCCTACGCTTCTAGGTAACTAAAGAAGCATGAGAAAAACCACACTACCCACGACTTAGAACTTGGAGCGGTAGTCTTTGCCTTAAAAATTTGGAGGCACTACCTTTACGGAACAAAATGTACAGTGTACACCGACCACAAGAGTCTACAACATATATTAGATCAAAAAGAGCTTAATATGAGGCAGCGTCGTTGGATCGAACTGTTAAGCGATTACGATTGTGAAATAAAATACCATACAGGTAAGGCAAACGTAGTTGCTGATGCACTGAGCCGTAAAGCACCCATGAGGGTTCGAGCCTTAACTATGACCACCAATCTGGATCTGCCCAAACAAATACTTGAAGCACAAACCCAAGCATAGAAACCCGAAAACCTCTGGAAAGAAGACATAGGAGGAATGCTTCGAACTGATCTCTCTAAAGAGAAACTGGAACCAAGGGAAGACGGAACATTGTTCTTACACGGGAGGAGTTGGTTACCCCGTTATGGGAATTTGAGGGACATAATCATGCACGAGTCACACAAATCCAAATATTCAATACATCCGGGATCAGAAAAGATGTATCAAGATATGAGGAAATTATATTGGTGGCCAAACATGAAGGCCGACATCGCCACATACGTTCAGAAATGTTTGACATGCGCTCGTGTCAAAACCGAACATCAGAGGCCATCCGGTTTTCTGGTACAACCTGAGATACCAGAATGGAAGTGGGAAAATATCACCATGGACTTTGTGACCAAACTCCCGAAATCATCACGTGGGTATGATGCCATTTGGGTGATATTCGAACGACTCACCAAGTCTGCTCATTTCATACCTATCAAGGAATCCGACTCCCTATCCAAGTTGGCAAGGACCTACCTTAAGGAAATTATAACCAAACATGGAGTACCAGTCTCCATAATCTGCGACAGGGACAACAGATTCACCTCCAACTTCTGGAGGGCTCTCCAACGAGCCCTAGGTACCCAACTAGATATGAGCACCGCCTATCATCCACAAACGGATGGTCAGAGTAAGCGAACTATCCAAACTCTAGAGGACATGCTAAGGGCATGTGTAATTGATTTTGGGAACAGTTGGGTCGAGCATATACCTTTGGTTGAGTTCTCCTACAACAATAGCTATCACGCCAATATCAAGGTCACCCCTTTTGAAGCCCTTTATGGAAGGAAATGTCGCTCCCATGTATGTTGGCCAGAGGTAGGTGAGTTCCAACTCACTGGGCCTGAGTTGATTCAGGAGACTACAGATCGAATTGTCCTTATAAAGCAGAGACTGCAAGCTGAACGTGATCGACAAAAGAGCTATGCCCATCAGAAACGCAGACCCGTGCAGTTTAAAGTAGGAGATCACGTCATACTAAAAGTATCACCATGGAAGGGAGTGATACGATTTGGAAAGCGGGGAAAGTTGAATCCACGATATGTGGGCCCTTTCAAAGTGATAGCCAAGGTCGGGGAAGTGGCTTATCTTTTAGAACTGCCACCAAAGTTAAGTTGGATACACCCCACCTTCCATGTGTCAAATCTGAAGAAGTGTTATGCAGAGGAACCTTTGGTTATGCCCTTAGAGGGGGTCCATATCGATGACCACCTCCAATACATAGAGACACCAGCGGAAATCATGGAGATAATAACCAAGAAGTTGAAACGTAGCCGCATCCCGTTAATCAAAGTAAGATGGGACTCGAAGAGAGGCCCTGAGTACACCTGGGAACGTGAAGACATCTTCAAAGCCAAGTACCCTCATCTTTTCAATTAAAAGATAACTACGTTTTTAGTAGCTTTGAGGACAAAGCTAAAATAACGTGGTGGTGCTGTAAAATCCATGATTTTACCAAGATTTTATGTAATGATGTTTTATCTAAAGATCTTAAGAACAATCACTCATGTGTTATAATCCTATAAGATGTGTGTGTGAACTTATCATTATGTATTTTTACATCTACAATCATTTTGTTTTTGTGATACATTACATTGTATATAAGAGTAAGAGAACAAATAATGAACCATTCATATATATGAAACAAATCTATGAATGCAACATTTAGCAAAACATGGAAATATGTTGTGATAAGTATTTATGCCATTTATGTATATGTGTACATCTTAGGCATTCATGCACACCTTGGACTAGCCCAAAATCCTTTACCTTTTAGTGCTAGCCCAACACAAGCCCACAACATGAGCCCATTTCTCTTTTTGGCTAAGAATGACACGCATCCCCTTATGTGGAAGGTGAAGGGATGCCTTGGAAACACAAGTGTCATTCCTTGGAAACACAAGTGTCAACACTTGGCACAAATGTTCTTACCAAGGTAATCACACTTTGACTTGCATTCTCTCTTCCCCCCCCCCTTTTAGCCAAAATTTCTCTCTCTCTCTCACTCTTCCCATTCCCTCTCAACTAGATCTCACTCCTTCTTCCTCTTTTCTTCCAAATAATTCGGCTATAACCCACCAAAAATCCAAGTTTGTTCACTAAATCTACTAGATCTTTGTCCCATAGTAATCACAAATCATTTGGTAGCATCATCATCATCTTTGGAAGTATTGTAACAAGCCCTAGCCGAATCTATAAAGGCCACGGCTTAGTTATCTTTAGGGCTTTCTTCACCATCTTGACTAGATCTATAGCCTCCTTGTTCTTATAGATCTTCCTTGATAACATTTAGGCAAGAAAGGTATACTCCTTATGTTTCTTCTTTTTCACTTGCATGCATCATCATCCATCTATAAACACATGTATATAACTTGTTAAAAAAATCAAGATTTGGTAATAGCCATGATCTTAAAAGTCACGGCTTATATTTGTGTACCACAAATCATGGTTAAAAATCTTTTAATAAGAAATCCATGACTAGTACTATATGTTTAAGCTTGATTTAAAATCATATAAAACATTTTATAAACTTAATATAACAAGGGTTACAAATCTTACTTTATAGGACTTTGGTTAACAAATAATCATAGATCTCATAAAATAAACATGGGTAACTCAAGAACCATGAAAAACATGACCTAGAAGGTCACGACATATATGATTAATGTATACATGATTTATGTGCTAAGTTTAAATGATGGAATACGTATCATTACATGTTAAATGGACTATTAAAAATCACTAAAATGATATATGTGTACTTAGATGGTCTTTTAGTGTACATGCATGTAAATGTAGAACCTAGATTTTTGGTTAAATGGTAAATATGAAACTAGCTAAAAATCATATCTTGGAAATACCAAGATTAAATGACTAGCCGTAGGCTATATATGGTGTACATGGACTTTGACTTGTTTTCTTATTATATACATAGCTAGATCTTAATATTAAAACACTTGCAAGTACATGCAATTTTAAAACAAGACTTGACACACCTTAATAGGCTATGGTAATCATAGCCGTGGGTTTTAAGCTCATGATTAGAACTTGTGACTTGTATAAAACCTTGTAACATACCTAGATCTAAATTGGTACATCACATAAAACAAACTATAAGTTTTATTCTTCTATTTTAGATTCAAAACTAAATATGAATAAACTAAAAATAAACTTATAAGAATATCCTAAGTTAAAACTTATATAAAATGTGAAGTAGTGGTAATGGACTATTTAAGCCCGTGAAATGTTAATCCAAGATTTAATGGACTTAAGATTTCACTTAGGCCCATTTAACTAATTAAAGGACTCTAAAAATGTATTAAAATCCAATAAATGATTTAAAAGCCCATTTAAATAAATTAGTGGACTTGAGATATATTTAAGCCCACTAATATAGCCCATTAAATGTTTAGCCCATTCAATGAGCCCATATACTATTTTGAATGTTAAATAAATGTTTTTATAATATAACTTACAAAAATGTTTTTTAAAAAAAATGACAAAATTATGAAACTTAAGGACTAAAACTGTAATTTATGAAACTTGTCTTGATAAATTAATAAACACAAGGACTGAAAATGTAAATATCCAAAATTCTAGGGTTTAATAAATACTAACCGTGGTAAATTAAACCCTAGGGACCATTTTGGGAAATTTCTAAAAGTTACTTTGTCATTTTGAAACCCTAGGGACCATTTGTGCAATAATCCTAAACTTAAAAGATACCCTAGGGGCTGTTTTGGTTATTTTATAAAAGTTATAAAACCTAGATAACTAGGAGGACTCAATCTACCCTTAACCGAAAGTTTAAGAAGCCCTAGGTACCAAACATGTAATATCCGAAAGTTTCACTTATATAAAAACATGGAGGAACTAGTTATGCTATAATCCGAAACATAAACTAGCCCTAACCCTAATTACATTTTTTTTATATTTAGTAAAACTTAAATAAACACGAAACCCTAAGGACCAAATGTATAAATTATTAAACTTTTAAATTATAAATTATTTTATGAATATCAAATAGTTTATGGAAATATCAAAAACTTAATAAGTATCTATATGAAATATTTATATCGTTGCTTTAGGGAATAAAATATATAAAGATGTATATATATATATATATTCCTAGATTTTTAGGAAAATAAACATCGTATGAAAATGAGATATATACTAATATATATGTCATAGAACGTAAACGGATATTTAAGTAATACATCTTTTGTTTACTTAATTATGAGATTATATACAAGTTGTTGTATGAACGTCAAATGTACTACATGCTAATAAATGTGTTATAAACATAGACTGATATTCTAAGTAAGACATTTTGTGTTCACTTAGAAATGAAACTTGTATAGATAAGTTAAATGAATATTGATGATACTTGAACTACGGTTATTTAGATAAATACCGTAGCATAAAATGAACTGACTAAAATCTGTATAAGCATACATATATGTTCTTTGTATTATCTATTAAGACTGTACTATCTGATTAGGCATAACTTTAGCGTGAGCTTTAATTGGATATTCATATTTAACAGCTATTGCCTACTCCCAGGTGAGTTTACAGCCCCATATAAACTTTTGATAAAACTTTCCCTTTTGGGAAAGAAAATATGCAAAAACATAATGGACACAACTAGATTGTATAAACTTGACTATGATTGTTTATTATTGAACTGTTAAATTTTTGTAAATCGCCCGAATGTTATAAATAGATCTATTAGGGATTGACCATCCCTGTCTGGGTGAGTCATGCTCACTGTGCCTTGGCCGGGACAACAGACGTATACCATGTTGGAACTGGAATGGGTGTCTTTTTGTAAGACACTACGTCCTCATCTGTTGAGGACTACGGAGGTTAAGCTTCAGTTTCTAATAATAAATAAATGTTATCTACATTTTAGTGAGAATGCTTTGTTCATTGTCACTTCTATGCTTAATGTATGTCCAAACTAATTAATTGTTAAAATCTGTAAATTCACCAACTTTATGTTGACCCCCTTTAGTATGTTTTGCACAGGAATATGAAGTTAGTACGTGGTGTGTGCATGGTCTCCAGCATCTTAGAAATCTGCATCATAGGACTCGTTAGGGGTTCTATTTGGGAAACATAAACAATCACCTTCTATCATGTTTTAAACAATTTTATTTTATTTGTTATCAAACATGTAAACTGATTTAAATAACTCTTTATCTTATACTCTATGGACTATATGTTATCGATCCACCCTAGTGACATCACCGTGGATATTTCTGCATATTTTGACCCTACCCGGGGTGTCACAAACAAGATTATAATAAATTAAATTTCATATAGTTTTAGTCTGGTTTATTTTTATTTTTCCAAAAAACCCTTTGCTTGAACCATAATATACAACAATTATAATCAAAAGCAAAACAAATAAACATTAACCTAAAACATATACCCAATTAACAACTAATCACGTACTTCATGCATACCACATCTATCATGACTTCAATTAAATCAATTAATTAAGAACACTTGATCCATGGTAAAATTGCATGATTCTCATGGATCGAACCATAATTTTAACAATTAACAACGTGATAAATAATGACTAATTAACGATTTACATATATTTATCAACAAAAAAGTTGCATACAACTTATGGTTTGTCTAATTAATTTTATTAACCCTAATTAGGGTTTATGAAAACCTAATCATCAAATAAAATAATTCAAACGCCATCATAGTAAGTTTACACAATTTTACATCTTTCGTTATTTTTAATGTAATTAAAAGCTATACGAACGGCTCGTGATGCCACTGTTGGAATTTATAAAAACCTTTATCCATATTAACACATTAATAATCACGAGTACGCAGAGGAATATAGGATCACATATAGACAAGTAATTAACATAAACGATAAAGAATTGCGTACCTTTTAGCAATGTATTAAACACTTTTATCGAACCACCAATATAAATGAAAACCCAAAGATCAAACAATGACCTCTCTAAGAATACGCACACAATACGTTATAGCAAAAAATTAAGTATGCTAGTACCAAATTGTGATATAGATACTAAATACTTCATTTATTTAGATCAAGTAAAATCAGACTAATAATATATTATATTAGTTTGATCGCACACTCCAAACAAATAACGAAACCAAAAGCAATCGGCTGTGTACTTTTTGCTTTGTATTGTAGTCATTCTTACAATGATGAAATCTCAATGTATATATACTAAGTATATGTCGGTTCCTACAATTAGGAAAACAACACCACGTCAAAAGCAAAAAGGCTTTAGTACAAATTGCGTTTTATTTTTTTCTTATATTAATTCTTATAGTTACCTTTTAATTGTCGTTTGTATAGTCCCGTTAATTAACTAGTTAATTAACGTTTGTAATAGCTTATCACAAATTAATATGTTACACATACTATATTAATGTATAATTGTTTTATGTATTAACGCGTGCGTCTCCTTAAGCTCGGGACGACTTCTGGACATATATTATTTACGTGTACATATTCCTTCACATGGTACGCTAGTTAACTCACTTCTCATACAATCACATTGCTTAAGGTTGAGCTTCACAACACACTGGTCATTAGGTCCCTTACACTGGTATGATTCCCCCCCATTATAAAGAACACTGTAATCATTACAGAGGTCGTAATATAGTTAAGAATACGCATTGTAGTGGGGTTAGCAAACCAATACTTTATATTTACAATTCTCTTCATAAGATACTCCCTTATATATTCCAAACACCCAATGATTTGGTAATCATAAATACATAAGGGGGACATGATCCTTCACCAATGGCTTATCAAACCAATACATGGGAAAAGGGACAACGATAGAATCAACAAAGAAAAACTGATCCCTCCAGTCTGTAAGAGGATGAATGTCCTCAGTAAAGCAAGGAAGAAGATGTGGAAAACGTCGGTAAAACGACATCCACCCATTCTTAAAGATGTTCACATAAAACACACGAAACAAGCCAACAATAGGGATGATGCCCCTAATACCACACAAAATCTCAAAATAGGCAATTTTAACAGCAGTTACAGCATGCAGTTGAGAAATATGGAAACGAAAATACTCCAAAACTTCAAGAAAGAAGAAGGAAAAAGGAATACGATACGAATCATGATAAAAAAAAACTTAGTATAAACGGCAACCTTCCGAGGCGGGGCACCACGAACACCACTATTCGGACTAGCCAAAGTTGAATGAACACACGAAGGAATATGATACATTCTGCAAAATTCATCCAATTGACGCTGAGTAAGTACTAATATACACGTATCCACCAATAAAGTCATAGAGAAGTAAGAGAAAAGACTATTTCACGAGAGAAATGAAGAAACAAGAGTGGAAGTAGTAAAATTAATAAAGGGAGACAGTCAAATTATATACTCGATGCAACGCACGAGATACAGACGCATGGAACACACTGGCAAGATAAACGACCAAGATTGGGATAACAAAAGGTCATCATGAGCCAAATAGATCAACTTGGCTGACAATGGTCATTTCAAACAATAAATGACGATTAATGGCTAGCTGCAACATAAAATATTATCCCGAATAAAAAATAACTGCAGACTACAAAACCCCAAGAAAAAGCTTGTGAGCACCTGGAGCACCGTGATCAATAAAGGAAGCACGCTATGGTCCACGGATAAAAAGAAGCATGATATGGCCCACAAACAAGAGGAAACGGAGACATACCCTTATCAAGCAACCGCTAAAGTCCAAGCACCTAGGTTCAAGAATACACGCTGGAAATGAAGTAACGGCCCGCCGATTATTCCCCGGAATGAAAAACAATCGGTCATGAAGAGACACGGAAAGGGAGACATCTATAAAAGTCCAGCGGCCCATCCGCACAACGCAAGAACCACTGGATTGGGGAGACTTGATGGCGTATAGCATGGATACGGCCCATTGGGCCTAAAACCATACACCAAACCTTGGGCCTAGACCCAAGTACACGAAATGCCCACCACGGTGGCGAAGCTCCAAACAGATCAGCTCTCTATGAGCGGATCCGCAACACAACACCGGGCACGCTTCCGTGAAAGCACTTCTGGGATCCTTGCGGATAAGTTCTCAAGAACGGATTCACAGGTCAAGAGTAGATAATGTTTGAATTTTTTAATTCTTTTTATCTCTATTTATCGTTCCTCAAATCGACTCGAATTGAAATCCAATTTATCGTAGAGATTAATTGTTTTTGGTTAAGATTTTTTTTTTGGTTTTTATATTACTTGAATGCACGTAAAAAAATAAAAATAATACTATAGCTACGTAAAATACTTACTATTGCTAAAAAAAATTGCAAATACCGCAAGTTAGACTAAACACAAAGTAGAAATATAAAATGCACAAGTAAACTAGAATTATAAAAATGCTAAATAAAAATGATAAGTAAAAATGATAAATGCAAAATTATCCTAAAATTTGAAAATGACAAATTTATTCTAAAAACTATTTTTACTTTTAAATTAACTAAATCTATTTTTAAAACTAATTTTATTTAAAACTAAATTAATTGAAATCTAATTTATATTTAAAACTAATTTATTAAAAAAAAGAACTAACTTTAAATTCTAATTTTAAATTTCTAAAATATATTTTTATTTAAAACTTAATAAAAGTAATTAAATAACTAATAATTAAAATAGACTTTAAAATGAAAACTTGTAAGTAAATCTATTTAAAAAAATTGACAGCTCACTAACAAGCTATATTAACTAATGAAATTGTATAAAAACTTAAATAAGGATCTAGACAGATGGTAAGTGTGTTTGGCTGTTATCCTTTAGGTCACGGGTTTGAATCTCATGGGAGACATTTTTTTGGATGATTATTTTAGACAAAATTATTTCAGTAAGTCCAAATCAACAAAAATCAGTATACCAATACAGTTTGACAATCTAAATAACTCATTTAATAAACAGGACTCAAAGAAAATCACAATCACCCATATCAGCAACTCAACATAGCAAAATTGGTCAACTCAAATCAACAGATAAATCAAAAACAGTAGTAGGATTTATATAAAAGAAAACCCAGCTTAAACCTAACTCAGTAATACCACTAAAAATCAACCCCATAATATTTTTAGTATAATACAAATCAGATCAGAAGTTATATCAGAAGCAAATCACAAAAGCAGACCTAACTATCTAGCAAAATAAGCAGTACAATAAGATCAAATAACAAATCCATTAAAATCTAACACTTAACTACTTAACAAAAAAATCTAAAATAAAATTTATAAAAGTAAATGTAGATTAACCTTTATGACGAAAGCCTTTGGTGTAGTAGAAATGCGCTGAGCATTCTATTGAACCGTAACAATCACCTCACTAACACAAACGTCTCGAACCATTAACCATTACGTCACCACTATTCGACACCTCCATTTATCAACCCTATTACGAACCACTACTACTAATCTCGAACCAAAAATCAACTAAATCACGAATCCATATCTATTGAACCATAAGCTTTTGTTGAATCAAACCAGTAGGGTTTGACTAAATTCCAAACTTCACTTTATTATTTAATTTTTTGCAAGACACCAAAACAGATTATAATATAAAACTTGAAATTAAATTAACAGCAAAATAAAGACAAATTTAATTCGAATTAACTTTTATTAATAATAAAAAAAGAGATTACAAAACTGAAAAGGAAAATACAATTTAAACCCTAAATCTATTTTTGCATAATAAAACTAAAGTAAAAAAATGGAATTTATTACTGAATAAAAAAGAGGGATATTTATAGGCAAACCTTAGCCTTGTTGATGAAGATTTGTTGAGATGCATCTCTAATCTTGACCGTCCAATCCATCTTTTCTCTTTCTCTTTCTTCAATTCCTTGATCAAACGGTGGAGAATGGCTCTTGGCACACGGATTGACAACATGGATTGGATGTGTGTTTCTTGTATTTCTTCGATGCTGATGTGTATTTAGATGATTGGATGATTGAGCGGAGTGATGTGTATCCTCCAATCAAAAGAAAGCAGGGGGCCACGTCACTGGATTGGACCATCTTCTTGCTCCCGAATTACTTGGGGATTTAATTAAGGGTTGTGTAATACACGCGCCTCTAATAGGTAAAAACCTCAATTTTTGGTTTATGTAAATTAGGGTTTGGGTAAACAGTAAAGTTTCAAGTTTATTTAGGGTTGAGGGTGAAAAAGGGTGATTGGTTATTCGTTTGGGGAAGGTGAGAGAGAAAGGGAAGGGTGAATAACATTGTTTGTATCGAAATTGTGTGTGTGAGGTTGATAGATAAAAACGTGTGGGTGATAAGTGAATAAACATTCACTTTTTTTAACCGTCCAAAACAAGGATAATACCCTCATGGGCCTTTGACCCAATTAATATTACTCCCCTTTCTTTAATTTGGGGGCTTTTTGATTTAATAGAATGCTCCATACGTTTATCTTGTATGAATATGGGCTTTTGGCCCAACTATACATCCAATCCGTACCATTTACTAGTCTCTTGGGCTTGTAACTTGGGCTTACAGGCCCAATAAGCTTGTGTGGGACCTACTTGGCCCAAATAACTTTGATTAACTTAAATCCTAGAAAACGAACTCGTTTTTGGCTTCCTTGATCATTTCTTCAAAACACGTGTCGAATTTTGCCGGTTTTCGTGAACTTCGGTTTCTTTGGAATTTTTGCACTTTTGGTTCTTTGACTTTATCTTTGTCTCTTTCTTTGACTTTTCTTTAACAATTGACCGTGAAATCCCGTGTTTTCTTTTCTTTTGATCTTTTGTACCTATTTCACACAAAAACACAAAACCCACGCGTAATTTCGACTTTTACGATATTAAACACATGATTAGGTCTTGTTTTTCCTTGATTTTAGTGGTAAAAGGATAAGTGTTTACACACTTATTAAATCCCCTACACTTGACCATTGCAATGACCCCATGCAATGCATAATTTTAAAGCATAAAGTTACATTTTCCTCATAATTAATCCATCTTGGCCTTTATTAAGATATACTATTACTACTACAATAAAAAGAAACTAAAGGACGATGAGAAAAAACTTTACTCAAGGAAACAAAAGTTATAATAATTTTCATTAATTTATTAACTTTGAAATTGTTTGATGGAAGAAACTCGTAAAGAAATCTAAGACTTAAATTAGGGCTTTGGTGTCATGAATATTAATCACCCTCAAGTTTCACGTTCCCCATACCAAGCTTAAAAACAAGATCATTGTTTACCATAAGTTCTCAAGTTAAAACCACTTATATAAGAAAATTGTGTAATACTCTTTCTCCAATTCCTAAGTTGTATCTCTATATTTTAAAGATTGTCATTCACCCGTAGGCTCATTTGACTTATTTAATAATCTTTAGTCCAAAAATGAAGGAAAAACGGTGCAAACCTGACACTCAGAACCTAACCTCGTCCTCAAAAACGTTGTCACTAAAGTAAGCCCACATCAAGGATAATTTAACACGATTTGGGGAATAAATTCCCGGATCCAAAATTTTGCCAGTAGTACTACTTATTATTTATTCCTCCAAAGTCATGTTGACTTTATGTGAAGTTTAGCAAATTCACATCATATATCCTTAGGCTCTTTAAGATGTAAAAATGCTCCTCATCTATGATCCACACCCTAAGGCTCCTTGAACCATAAACAAAGGAATTGATTTTTGATCAATTTTTATTCAACACTTACCATGCCATACACCCTAAGGCTCTAATGACAAGGTTCGTGCTACATGCCCCACACCCTAAGGCTCCTTGAGGTCATGTTTTAATCTTATTCTTTCTTTATTTGTGATATATATATTAGGCCAAATTCCGCGGTCCCATGGTCTGAATACCTCCTACTTAGTGGTTATGAGCCACCTTAGTTGGAAGTCCACAACGCTGGCACCCTCAATGTGTTCATGCTTTAATTACAAGGAGATAAAAGATTTGGCTAAGAGCTAAGATATCGAATCTACACCGAAAAAAACCCTCATTTATTAAGCAATTAAATATACAAGCGGGAAGAAAGAGCCACAAAAACTCATATAAGCAAGAATTAACCCTTAAACTTATTATCAACTCTATCATCTCTCGTTCTCCATAATTTAAAATCTCACTGAATGAGACTCGTGGATGCTTAGCCTAATAAACCAATTAAGGTCCATATGGTTAAGGATACTAGCTAGAGTAAACTTGGATAAGTGAACTCGGGTTGAGTCAAAATATTCACGACGTGCCTAATATATCAAAGACATCTAAACTTGTTAAAACCGTTTTATTCATTTATTTATTTTTTTTACTTTATAAATACGATGCGATGACAAATGGAAAGAAAATAAAAGAAAATAAATGGAAAATACTACTAGGCCAAAATAGATCAGAAATTTGAAAAACGTTGAAAAATTTTAATTTTCCGGTTACATGAGGTCAAATTCATGGAAAAGTCCACTAAAATTCGATAGAAGTCCCCCTACACTTAATATAAACATTGCCCTCAATGTTTAAGCATGTGGGAGAATAAACTCCCCTACACTTAGGACATTATGCACGTTGTTTAAATCGAGCTAAGGAAGAGACAACTAAAGTGATTACATTTATTCATCTTATTTATATACATGTATGAATCACAATAGTTTTGATAGAACCGGGTACACGGGAACACGGGATCACGGGTCGCGTCAAAAACACCAAAAGTGGATCATTAAAGCACATGTTCCTACACAACATCACAACACAAACAACCTACTTGGCTCCCCCTACACTTATTGGTGGAAAAGATAGAAAAGGTAAAAATCTAACCTAGTTATACGATGCTTGATTTATTTATCACGAGTCTCTAGCTCGACTCAATTTCCCGAATATCATCATTCAGATGGGAAAATCATGGGAAAACCGAGATTTCCAAGGGAGGAAAATCTCTCCATGATAAAGGGTGAAACATAGTCATATAAGGAATACCCCATGAAAATCCACCCGGGTAAAACACATAATTTCCATCACGAAAGGAAATAAACCCCGAGGTGGTAAAATCACACAAGGCAAAGAAAAGTGGGGTACCCTTAGTCAAAAGTTTCTCATAAAGAAGGGTAAGGTGATTTGGCAATGAAAGTACAAGAGTCTCTATTTCGGGATAAAACACCGGTTCTTTAACGGGAAAATAGCAAGAGGTGTTGACATTAAAGCTCAAAATGTCACCATAATCCAAAGTGGGAAAGTCATCCTCTTCCAAACTTGATGTGAAAACATAAGTATCATCGGAGTCATAGGAAAACTCATCCTCGTGAGGAAAATAGGTATTTAGAAAGATATCTAAATCCTCCTCAAATGAAATATCCTCTAAAGTAGGAATGATCTCTAAGAGTGGAGGAGCGTCCTCGAAGGTCATGACTTCTAAAATTGGGGTATAAAAGTCAAAATGAGTCTCCATAATAGAAGAATCACTCATAGAGATATGAGGTGCATTAAGATCATGAGGTGGGTCATCAAATATAATGAGATCATTTAAAAAAGTGTTATCATCATAAATATCAAAGATTGGTGGATCAAAATGGGTGGGTCAAAAGTGGGTGGGTCAAAAGTGGGTGGGTCAAAACCGAAGATAGTGTGATCACTTAAAGAAGTGTCATCACTATAAGTATCGTAAATAGGAGTTTTAAAAATTTTAGGCTCTAAGGGAAGGGATGAAGTTATCACAAAATCATTTTGATTAGATGTTTGAATGCCAAAAGGATTAATAAAAATCTCTTCATTATCATAATTGAGAACATCAATCATATTGACCAACTCTTTTCCATTTGATTTAGTTGTGATTTTTCCCATTTTAAAAACTTGTTGTTCATCCCTAACCCTAAGAATTAACTCCCCTTCGGCCACATCAACTAATGCTTTTCCGGATCTTAAGAATGGTCTACCAAGTATTAAAGGAATACGAGGATCCATCTCATAGTCGACGACGACAAAGTCTACGGGAAAAGTGAATGTACCAACTCGAACAAAAACGTCCTCGGCAATACCAACGGGGTATGCGAGAGTTCTATTAGCTAACTCGAGAGTCATGTGAGTCGGTACAAGGTCGGGTAATGATAATTGTTTCCATACCGAGAGTGGCATAATATTGATGCTAGTGCCGAGATCCGCTAAAGCCATACAATCATCAATTTGAGGAAACAAGCAAAGTAACACGAATCGTCCGGGATCTCCTAGATTTTCGGGAAGCTCTTTGAGAAGAATCGCGGAACAATTCTCATTTAAACGAGTATTAACGAGCTCTACCATTTTTTATTTCTTATTGAGCAAATCTTTGAACATTTTCACAAATTTAGGCATTTGAGCAAGTGCTTCAATAAGGCTAATGTTAACATTCACTTGGGAAATCATTTTCAAAAAGTTGGAAACATGAACGTCATCTTTGGTGAGCACTTTAGCCTTGTCCAACCTAGAGGGTGAAATTATGTATAATTGAAGTTCGTTTTCTCGATTCTTAACCAATTTAAAGTCCTAACAAAATCGGGTTTATGATCGTTTTTGGTTGGTAGGGTTATTTGGCTTTTCTATGTCTAATTGAACAATCAAGTAAAAAAATTTGCAAAATATTAACTACGTATCCGTAAAACAATAGTCAAATACAAAATTTTTATTCAAATAAGGACAAAAATGTAAAACTATGGAATTAAAGTGCTTAAAATGTAAATTCTTGAAATTAATATGCTTGAAATTTAAAACCAGGAAACTACAAGGACTAACTATGCAAATTTAACAAACTAGTAACTAATTTGTAACAAACTTGAAAACTAATTAACTGAAAATGTAAAGTTTTGAAAAGTAAAAGGACTGATTTAATGCAAACCCTAGATTAGTGAAAGATTATCCACTAATGGAAACAGTAACAAACTTGAAGGACCAAATTGCAATTAAATGTGAATATTAACCAAAAACGTGCTAAGTGAATCAATAACCTCGTATAAGCACTACACTTGACCAAATAAGCTCTAACAACTTGTAAACAGCTTAAAATCCAAATTTACCTAGGCTTGTAAAAGGATTAAGTCTGAAATCAAGTAAAACTCAAATAAGCAAATCTTGATAAGCCACAAATAAGCTTTCTAATAAGCTAAACGTGCACAAACTGATTTTCTTGTTAAAACTTGTTTATCAAGCCATAAGGAGTATGGAATGTCTTTTGAAATTAAAAATGATCAAGTAATGAAGTAGGAAATTGAAAATAAGCTAGAACAAGCTTATTTGACCAAAGTTTGACCAGTTTTTGGAAAAGCTGAAAATTTCCAGATCTACTCAAGAACAACTTCTAAACATAAATGTGAAAGAAAATGGGGAAGTTTATGAAGTAAAATTGCTGTTTTGAGAAATCAGTTACCCCTCATATTACAGAAACTTGCCTTTGCTTTATGACTTAGTAAAATGCTTATTTCTTCCTTGAATTGGAAAACTGTATAATTTCCTTAAGAGAGCTTATCATTCAGATGTTAAATGACAGATGAGAACTGCTTTGAAACAATTTCATCAAGATATGAAGAAATGCCAAGTAATTGAAATCATGAACTTTTTATGAACTTGTTTACTACAAAAATTGACCCATTCTTTTTATTCAACCAATTGCCTTTTTGACTTAAAACTTGACTTGAAAACTATTTAACCTTGTTCACAAAGACTAAATGAGAGTAAATGAACAGTAATTAACCAAATAACAACACTTGACTACAACTTGGCAGCTTAAACCAAACACTAGTTAACTAAATTTTACAAACTTTTATGAAAGGAATTTGAGCAATTGGCTAAACTGATTTAAAAGTGATATCAGACTAAACTCAACAACCAAAATGAAGTGTAAATGAACCAAATTCAAGAAGTTTAACCAGCTAGAACTCAAATGCACTAATAAGCTAAGTATGACTGATAATACTGAAATCAGGAACAAGTTTAAGCTAGTGAATAATTAACAAACTAAAAAGAAGCTTATCTAATCAGCAAAGATCAACTCAAGCACAAGCTAAACACATTTGATCGTGTCAGCAAAGATTATTAAACTAGAATTTAGCATGCCTTGACTGTTTAGTGGAACCAAAACAAGAAAACTTGAAACCTTTTAGCTAGGGCCTCCTCTGATGGAGTAGGTAGGCGCTGAGCCTCCTAGATAGTGTTAACCACCACCTTAACACTATCAATCACTAATCAACCAGCTAGCATCATCATCATCACCATTGTTGCACAATTAAGCTTCAAAATCAACAAAAACTGGTACTGGATGAACAGAACAAACTCAAACAGCTACACTCTTCAACAATAGCTAATCATGATCATTTGTGATCACTAATAGCTAATAACAACACTTGGATAACAAGATTGCAGTAGATGAATAGTAGGTTTAGGGAAATGAAAGGAGAATTTATTTGATTGAATGAGTAAAATTGGTTACAGAATCTGGTAAAGTTGTTACAACTAAGATAACTAACTCAAGAGCTTGTCAGACTCTTGAGTTTTTTATGCTACTAACTAGAAGCTAGGATTGAGAGAAAAAGCAGATGTGTGTGAAAATTTCACACTTTAGCTACTATGAAAAATGAAGAGTACAATCCCTATTTATAGACAAAATGTGAGTGTGTTTTGGAGTTGATGACGTGTTCCCACCACGTAATTGCTGCCACGTGTCTTCAAATTGCTAAATGCTCATCATCGTGTTCTTCATGAATTGGGGGTTTTTAATCCCTTGACTTTGAGATTAATTGGTTGTTCCCAATGTATTCCTCTCTTGAAAACGAGTAGATTTCATGTAGAAATCATCTTCTGAAATTAAGTGTAGCTTAAAAATGAATCTGGGTTGCGTTGAAGAAGAAAGCGCCACGTGTCAGATCATGGTTGGGTGAAATAGGAGCACACGGATTATTATCCAAAAGTGGATATATTGATTATGGGCTGGCATGCTTCTATTGGTTGAGAACTGGCTAGTAGAAGTTTCTATTGATTTGCGACGCATTAATGAAGCTGGTGAGGTGTCCCATTTGACTGGAAATCCGTGTGCCTATTTCTTTTCAATTTCATTGATCCAAACCATATCACATGGATTAAGTACTTGTTTAACTTTGGAAAATGGCAAATTCAGCCCTTGTTCTTTGGTAGATTAATCAAATGTGCTAAGAACTTCATTTCTTTGGCATAAATGGTCCTTCCACTTGCATTTTTGATAAGTTTCACCCTTTGAATTAGTTGACTGAAGAGTTGACCTTGTTTGACTTTTATCTTGACTTTGGCAAATTTACACTTTGAGTCCTTCAACTTTGGAGTGTTGTCTAGATAGGTCCCTTATCTTCAAAGTCTTGTCATCTTTGATCCTTCTTTGTCTTTTTCATCAAATAAGCTTGATTTCTTCTTGTTTGCTTGAAAATGTATCCTTCTTACCTATTTATACACAAACACAAAACATACCACATAATTCCGCTTTATAGCACAAAAGTTAGGTATTTTCCTTGTGTTTTAGGGTGATTTGTTGATTAATTGATATGAGTTTTTCCTCATATCAAATCCCCTACACTTGAACATTGCCATGACCTCATGCAATGCTATATTTCAAAGCACAAATTTACATTCTCCTCATAATTAATCCACCTTGGTCAATATGGAATGCTCTTATACTATGCTACTCTACATGATGCATGATTTTGATTTTGAATAATGCAATGCAAAAGAAACAATTCTATTTATATCTTTTTGGATTTTTCTTGAAATGGCTTTGATGGAAATAACTCATAAAGAAGTCAATGACTTAGATTAGGGCTTTGGTACCATGGACAATTATCATCCTCAAGTTTCACTTTCCCCATACCAAGCTTAAAAATGGGATCATTGCATTCACAAATAAAAAGGTGCATCAACTTATTCATGACAATTAAATGTGGAACCGGTTATTATTTGAGCAAATTGCTTTTGGGCAAATTTGTCATTATTTAAAGCGTGAAGTATAAGAAATGAAAAATCCAAAAATAAGGAAGCACGATTTTAATCCTAAGTAATCCTCTCATCCATTACTTGAAAAACCGCTCACAATTAATATAAGTCCGTTTCAAGAATAATAAGTCATTCGCCTTATGTGTAAAATCCTCATGTCATGCATTAATAAGTAGCTACACACTCGCTAAAGAAAGAAAAATAAAACTCAAGCAATAATTTACATCCTCCGCCTTTTTGAGACTTTGGATCTTCAATCCCGCAACCCGTCAAGGTAATATTGGATTGGAGCAATTATTAAATCCCCGCAACCCGTCAAGGTAATATTGGAATTCAATAGTCACTATAATTAACACTTCACTGCCCCTCTTGGGAGTCTTGTATAATTATTTTTTTCTTTTTGTTTTCTTTTTCTTTTTTTTTTTAGCCACTCATTTTTTTTCATAAGCCGCTCTTATTTTTCTTTATTCCTCACAAAGGAAGTTGAAAAGAATAAAAGGAAAAACACCCGCTAAGTATTAAGCATGACATAAGTCTAGTACACATAAAACATTCTAACTTAGAATCTTAAGACGTACTTATATCAACCATGAATGATTAGACAAAAATGCATAAGAGATTACAAACCGATTAAAACCGTTCTTGATTATTTATTAACATATATACATGCGAAGAAATAGAGTTGAAGAAGAGAAGGGTTTAGCCACAAGTAATTATCATGAGGTTTATCTAGCCCTTTTATACCTGCTTCAACTCTATCGTTTCCCATTCTCCAAAAATTTAAAATCTCAAAGAATGAGATTGGTGGATGCTTAGCCTAATAGACTAATGAAGGACTACATGGTTAAGGATACTAGTTAGAGAATGCTTAGATAAGAAAACTCGGGTTGAGTCAAAATATCCATGGCGGGCCTAATATATCAAAGAAGTCTAAATTTGTTAAACCATGTTCTTATTATATATTTTTTTCTTTTTATATATTTTTGATGAAAAGCAAAAGAAGAATATATACAATGCAAATATGTTATGCAAATGAAAAATAATTGATGCAAAAATTATGAATGCATATTTTTGGTGGCCAAAGTAGATCAAAAATTTTAAAAATGTTGAAAAATTAATTTTCCAATTTATCATGAAAGTTAATGACAAGTTCTAGGTAAGGTCACTTCGATAGAAGACCCCCCTACACTTAATCTAAACATTGTCCTCAATGTTTAAGAGCATGGAAGTATAAAACTTCCCCTACAATTATCACAATGAATAGACTTTGCTTAACCCAAATTAAGGAAAGATCAACTATAGTGAATTCATTTTTAAAGCACAAGGTGTCTATGAAAGATCACAATAGTAACAAAGTGAACCGGATACAAGGGCCTCCTCCATAAGCTCCAAAGCACGTGATGAGTGAGCAACCCTACAAACATCATGAAGACAAAAGAAGGTCTACCCCAACACTTCTCATCAATTTGTTATCCTTATTTCTAACCTACAACACTCTAGATCTAACAACTTCTAAACCTAGTTATTCAAGCTTGATTTAAGGAGTCTCTAGCTCGACTCATCCCACACTTTAAAAGTGTCTAAAACCTATCATGGAGAAGAAAAGTGTTGCTCTTTTTAAGAAAATCTCCATGAAGAGGTTAAAAAAATTTTCAATGATCAAAACTCCATATATATTCCCCCCGGATCAAATACATAATTACCATCCTACTTATAACACAAATCCACAACTAACTTCCCAAGAAATGGTGAAAAAGGTGAGGTGTGCTTTTCCAAAATGGTTGCCCATATGTTCTCCAAAAGGTAATAAGGTGATGCTCTCAAATCTTTCACAAGTTTTCCTTTTGTTGCATTAGGCGGATACTGGGATGGTTTAGCAAGCTCTATGCCAGGATCAAAAATACGTTCCTTGATGTGAAAACAACAAGTGTTGGTTGCCTTAGAAGATTATCCCTTGTAGGTTACATTGTGAGAGAAAAATTATGGAGTAATGTGTAATAACAAGCTCTTAGAAGTAACCATGATGGCTTGTTTTCCTTTATCACATTAAAAGGTTGAGGTGGACAAGGAAGAAGGTAAAGGATCCTCATGCAATAAAGATTCTAGATAGAGTATGTCCCCTTCTTGAACAATATAACCAAGAGTGTACTTAAAAGATATATCCATCTCTAAAAACTCATCACTCTCATCCATGATAGAATCCTCCTCATCACCATAAACATCCTAGATATGTCTATCAAAGATTGGTGATTCATCAAAACCCAAGGAAGTATGATCATCAACAAATGGAGAGTCACAAGTAGAAATCTCATCATCACTATAGTCATCATATGTTGGTGAATCACAAAGAAGAGATTCTTCATCATGAAAATCCAATGATGAAGTAATAAAAGCAATAGTCTCAACATGAGGTAAATCATAATCTCTACTTATGCAAGCTTCATAAAAATATTCATCACAAACTTCATCAAGGATATCATCTTGTGTTTCCTCCTCATTCACAACATCAATATGTTTCACCGCTTCGGGCTCATTAGATTTCTTAGACAACTTCCGCATGTTAAACACAACTCTCTCATCTCCTACCCTCATTGTAAGTTCACCTTCCGCCACATCTATGAGAGTTCGACCCGTTCTAAAAAATGGCCTTCCAACAATCAAAGGCACTCTAGGATCCATATCATAATCAACCACCACAAAATCCGCAGGAAAGGTAAATCTATCAACCCCAACAAAAACATCCTCCGCAATTCCCACCGGATATAGAACGGTTGGCCAACTCAAGAGTCATCTTAGTAGGAGTGAGCTCGGGAAGTGAAAGTTTCTTCCAAACCAATAATGGCATGAGATTTATGCTTGCTCCTAAATCCGCTAAAGCCATGCAATTTTCCACCCCCGGGAAATTGCAAGGAATCAAAAACCTCCCCGGATCTCCAAGCTTAGTAGGCAACTTCTTAAGCAAAACCGCGGAGCAATTTTCATTCAAAGAAGCATTAGGCAAATCCACCAATCTCTCCTTGTTAGAAAGTAAGTCCTTGATCATCTTAGCAAACCTAGGCATATTGGCTAAAGCTTCCACAAAGGAGATATTTATGTTAATCCTCAAAAAATTTAAGACTTGTATATCATCCTTGTTCTTAAGCTTTTCCTTTCTTAATCTTGATGGGTAAGGAAGACTTGGTTTTGGTTGTAGTTGAGTAGTTGATGAAGGATTTTCCTTGTTGGTTTCTTCATGAGTAGGTGTGGGAGTGGGAGAAATGGGAGAACTTGAAGATGGTGAACTAGATGTAGAAGGCTTATCACAAGAAGGAATCATAGTAGGCTCTACCAAAGAAGGTTTGGGTGGTGAAGGATCATGAGTTTTCTTTCCACTTCTTGTTGTGATAGTGATGAGACTGCTTTTATACATAGTCTCATCGTCCAAAATGGGCTTAAAATGTATTAAATATCATGAAAAATGCCAAATATATGCTTGTGTTTTTTGCTTGTGTATTTTAGGTACGGATATTGAGGAAATGACAAAAAGATCACAAGAATCAATCAAAAACGAACACGGGAAACGAAGCCGCACAATGAACGAAGCCCTAATGAAGAATTTTCCAAAGAAAACCCTTGAAGATTTGAAGAATTATGAAGAAGGGTCCTCCAATATGGAAGAATTGATACTTTATACCCTTGTATCTTCATAATTACAAGTTTGGTCCCTAAAGTTTGTCAAAATTACAAAAAGGACCCTTAACTTTGAAGAATTGGCAAATTTAGTCCCTCAACAAAACTAAATTGTCAATATTGGTCCTCCAAGAAGTCAACAAACAAGTCAAAACCTTGAAGAATGAAGACATGACAAGTTAAGCCCTTGAAGATTGAAGAAATTGCATTTAAAGTCCTTGTGATAAACTTTGAAAAGTCTTTGTGCCATTTTTGACAACTCAGCCAAAGTTGTTTACAAAGAAAAAAGGATATTAGGCTGTTTTATACAAATTGAAGAAGTTAAGAGAGTTGGGGGACCTAATCTGCCCAGACAACAAACTTTTATTTACCTATTGCAGCATGCCACGTCACCCAAAACCTATTTACCCATATCCCCCACCCAAACCCGGTTGACCCATGTTTACAACCCACGTTTATTATTAAACGTGTTTTCCCTTTTAACACTTCTAATTCTAATCCTAAACAGATCAATATCCCCCAAACTTTTCCCTATAAACCCTAATCCACCATTATAAACAAATCATGGGGGAAATTTAAATTACCTATGATTATGTTCGATTTACCCCACACCCAACCATTTACCTCACCCAGAATTTATCTACATCACCATATGCCCCCCCCCCCCCCACCAGCTCATGGTTTGTCTCCAAGTGAAGAACAAGACAAAGCCTGGCAGAAGATCAACGAACCAAAATCATTGCTTTGCCCCGAAGAATGATTTAACGTTGGGGATCATCTCATCACATCCTTTCCATCACAAAACTCCAAACAAAGATCACATGGCTTCAAGATTAATTCAAACTGAGGAATCAAGACCAGCATATTCGAATTTGATCTGAATCTTCAAAGGGTATTTCTGGACTTTCAAACGATTAGGGTTAGCATTATTTTCATTTTCTAGAATCATCTTGTAAACCCTATATAAAGGGTGGTAGGAATAGCTTTAGTTCCTGTTCTTGTTTTTCCTTTTTTCACAACCTTGTAAAACCAATTTTATGAATTAATGAAATGGTGTTGAGTTGATGATGAAAGACAAGTCCCAAAGTAATATTTGTTGTTTGATATTTCTGTTAGCTAGTTACCTGTTGATTCGTGTTTGAGAGAAAGAGCAATTCTTAAAGTTTTCATTTGAGTTCTTGAGACCCCAAGTAAAAACTGATTTAAGGCGTTTGATTCTGACAATATCAAACACTTGTCAAGTTAAGCTTGGTTAAATTTCGTTTATTCCATAAGTTTTGAAGTTTCAAAAAAAGTTTTCATAGGTTCTTCACAGTTAAGATTGAGGGTTAGTAAAGCCGCATTGTTTTTTTTATTCGGGTTATTACACGACCAAGGATACCTGATATCGTCTTATATCAAGTATCAGTGGGTGCAATAACACGGGTAACAAAGCCATGAGGCGGAAATGCTCAAGTCTTGGTCATTCCCTTTTTATTAAAAAGTGTTCAGAAAATCACTTTGAGGGTTATTTTTGCTTTTACTGTTCACGTTTGTTTCATCTTAGCAGTGATACCTTGATTAGCCGTGGTGCTTGGTTCAGTTGTTGAACCACCAACAAGCATCCTTGCCTTTCTTCCTGTCCAACACACCCCTGACCCGAACCTAGTAGTTGGTCGAGTTCAGGGGAGCATAGCCGATCCCTTGCTTGGAAGTGAGTGGGGGAAGGTTCGTTTCCTTTTCTTTCCTTTTTATTTTTCTTTCCAGAACTTTCCATGCTATGTGAGTGTGTAAGCTATAATGTGTGATCGTGTGCTTTAATTTAGTTTGCTGAGTTGCATTATTTGATTGAGTTTTGAGTTTAAGCGCCTTATTTAAGTTTCTGCTTTTGATTAGGGGTAGATTCTTGACTGATTGTTCAGCTTTGAATTGAGTGTGCGATTCGTGTTTTTGTCTATTTTTAAGAAAAAGTCTAGTATCATCCAAGTATAGATCCGTTGTTTGAAGTTTTAGGATACTTAAAACTACAATTAGAGTACTTAAGCACTTTATAGTTTAAAAGATACGTGTGGTATTTGTGTTCGTACCAGTGTGATTAGTTCAATTGCTAGTATAATCTGATAGTTAATTGAGTGGTTTTGACTGTAAACCGAGCTACGTAGGCCTAAAATATTAGATTACCTGCTTGTTTTTCGGTTCTGTGTCGCGATTTGTGGTGAGTTTACTTGGTGTGTGTGGGTGTTTGTTTAACCTGTGTATCCAACATATATCATACCACCTGTAAAAGAAACCAAGAAAGTATCATGCCTGCGTATTAAGACAGTCTTGTGTGCCTGCTGCCTAAACCTTCTTAGGATATAGGGTGTAATTGTTTGATTTGGTTTCCTGTGCTAATAGATTGCTTGTATGAATTAATCACAAGTGTTGCCTTGGATTAAGTGTACAAATAAAAAATTGTTGGTGAATTGATTGTGGCACCCCCCCTGTGTATACCAAATAGCAGAAATAGAATCTAAGGTAATGCAGCAATTGTGGGATTTAATTGAGGTCTGATTAGTCGCTAACGAAAGTATGTTGGCATTTTCGGGTTGGTTCGTATTGAATTTGAGTTAACTGCGCTTCACAGCCCCCTAGTTTACTTGATTCGTGGGTAATATTTTCTGCTTAAGAAACTGGTTAGATATACTCTTGTTCCTAGTACTTAGCGTAGGCTTCAGTATTCACTTGTGCCTGTAGTTTCTGATTGGGTAGGATTGTTAGATTCATCTATCTGCTGGCTGATTCTTATTGTGTACTCTGATTCGTGTTCTCTTGTTCCGTGTGTTTATTTGGTTGTGTTCGTGACTGTTTTGACTCCTCACTTGCAGAACGCAAGTGAGGGTGCCCCCCTGTTCCATAATACCTTAACAACAAACCAAAACGAGAGAGATGAAATCTGGGAGTTGAGTGTATCAATTTTAAAGTTTAGTGTAATTCACGTCGTGTGGAAATTTTAAGCCTGTCTGTGTAACTGTGAGCAAGTCCAAAGGATTAAGAGGAATATATAAATACGTTTGTTACTGTGATTTCTGATTCGTGACTCAAAGTGTGCGACTGAATTGTGATTTGTGGGTGTTTATTGGTAGCCAAGAAGTACAAAGAAGCTAACTTATACCTGCTTGTTTGAGTTTGAAATTGGTGGATCAAGAATCATAAACGTACTTAATATTAGTAATTTTAAACTTGTGTTTGTGTTTGGGAGTTGTTAAATACTGCTAACACAAGAGGTAGAAAAATAAATAATAAAAAAAAAATATTTAAAAAATTTTGGCGTGGCCAGGACTCGAACCTGCGCCACCACTGCCAACACACTCACAACTTACCGCCTGCCCTTGGGAATTTTACTGATAAAGTCTCAAGGCTTTGACTATTTAACACCTCTTTGGTTTTGTGCTTATTTTAAAATCCGTAGCTTATTGGGGCTTATAGAAGCTTATTGGTTAAGCAATTTTCCTTCTTTTGATTTTTACTACATTTTAGATTAGGGTTAAGACTTTTTGAAACCAAGTTTTCATTTTTCACGTGTTTAATTTAGTTTTTATTATTATTTTAACATCCGGTTTTTATTAATTAGATAAAAAATAGATTAATTAGTTTTAAAAATTTTCAAAAATTATTTTTAGGTTTTAATTAAATAGTTTTAGGTTTACATCCATTTAAATTTCCATTTTAGCTTGTTTTTAATTTTATTTAATTTTTAAGTTTTTCTTTTATTTTAAAAATTAATATCAAAATTATTAAATAGTTTTTAGACCTTTTGGTTTTCAAATTAGTGATTCTTGTATTTTTTTTTAGCTAGGATAAAAATTTGGTACTTTTTAGACTACTTTTTCATTTTTTCAAATTTTACGTTTTCGCGTTTTTTACGTCTTAGAGGTATTTTTAGCATTATTCGTCTTTTCCTTTCTCTTTTTTCATCAATATAATCTCAAACAAATCAAAAAATCAATTCTTAACACAACGCAATTGCCTCCTTGGGAAACGAACTTGAACTTCATTGGGTCATTAGTGCTCGGTTTTCCTAAACCGACACTTAACGCTTACGACTATTTTGCCTTCCTTTTCCTAAAGGGGTAAAAACTCTACATCAATTTTGGCGCCGCTGCCGGGGAGGCGTGTTGTGTTTTGATTTGGAAATTGTTGTTTTTATATATAGCCATAATATTATTTGTATTAGTAGCACTCTACTAATACGTATTATCGGTTTTCGTTTTTTGTGTGAATACTATTACTATATTGTATACGTAGAACAATAAATTCACAAGTACTCCAAATACGTGAGAAATCACAACCTTGACTTGGGAGGTCATTACCCAATCATTGTATTCGAATCTCAAACCAAAGAAAAAAGGAAAAAATAGATAAATACTTTCGTAAAGCTCGATTTTGAAAATACAAACTATAAGGTGGGTATAAGGCGGGTATTATAAAATATATCCTAAGGAAAAAGGCTCTTAAGTGCTTCGCGCCGCCTCGTTTCCCCGCTTGCTTGTGAGTATTTGATTTTGAGAGCTAATCGAGGGTTTTGCCGCCCAAAGTATTACTAAGTATCATATATATTTTCTTGGTTTCATTTGATTAAACCCTCTTGAACGTTTTGGTGTTCCACCAACGTTCTAAAGTCATCGAAGGCGTTCACTTCACGTGATCGTTTTCATTCCTTGAGGCTTCTTTAATCGAGAGATTTGATTAAGGAGGAGATTTGTAGATTTTGGTCTACTTAATACAATCACAACAATCCAAAAAAAAGTAAAAACAATCAAAAACCACAAAAAATTGAAAAAGTAAAAATACCAAAAAGAATCTTCTTTGCTCACCCTCTCGTTGTACGTGACGTTTATGCAAACTCGCTCCAAAGCAAGACGTGCACGTAAACGTCGTCAAAAGGAAGGAAACCAAACATCTTCTAGTGAAGAATCTCCTATTGTCGAACCCATCGTAGTGAAAGAAGCACCCATGGCTAATCGAACTATGATGGAGTTGCTTCAAGCACCCACCGAGGGTTATGGAGAAGCGATTGTGATTCTCGCTATCCTTGCGGAGAATTTTGAGGTTAAGACGGGTTTGTTGTCCATGATTCAAAACAACAAGTTTCGAGGTGACGAAAAGGACAACCCTCATAACCACATTCGCCAATTTAATCGTCTTACCGCCACTTGTAAGTTTAAGGACGTCTCTAACGACTCGATTAAGATGATGCTTTTTCTGTATTCCTTAGCGCGGCCCGCAAAAATTTGGTTAGAGAAAGAGCCACCCAATTCTATATTGACGTGGAAGGATCTCGTTTCAAAATTCGTGAACCAATATTTTCCGCCCTCTAAGACTACGCATTTGAAAAACGAGATTTCAAAGTTTTCACAAGAGTATAATGAGAGTTTTTCGACGGCTTGGAATAGGTTTAAGGAAATGTTGCACGAATGTCCTCATCATGGTTTTTCCGACTTGCATCAAATTGACACATTTTACAATGGCTTGAACGATCATGAGCGTGAATATCTTAATGCCGCCGCGGGTGGTAATTTTTTGTGTAAAACGGTCGAGGAAGCATTGTTAATCATTGAGAATAGGTCTAAGGTGTATAGTCCTCGTAGCACGTCGAGTGTTCGTAAGACTTCGTCTTCACCTTCGCCTTCATTGTCACATACCGTTGATGCTTGCCAAATCGAGGCTAATTTGGAGAACAAGATTTTTGATAAGCTTAAGGGATTGTTAATTGAGTTTAAAGTTAGTGAACAACCCACTCCCGCTACGGCTAAAGAGGTTGAGGTTTCTTGTATGTATTGTGGCGGAGCTCACGATTACTCCGAGTGCATTACCAACGTGGTAACACTTCGAGTGCCTTCGCGGCCGCGGGAACTTATAACCAAAACGGTCAAGTTACCCGCACTAATCAATTGACTCCACCGGGTTTTTCACTAAATCAAAATGCTAACAATTATCGAAACAATCAAGTTGGTTACCAAAACAATCAAAGGAACAATTACAAGGGTAATAACAACTATGGGAATCAAGGGAGTAGTAGCCAATTGCAAAATCAAAACCAAAACCGTAATTTTCAAAACACAAGTCAAGGTCTTCAAAATGTTTACACTAAAGAACTTCCAATGGACTTTTTGAATTACGCTACGGCAAATGATAAGATTTTGGAAAACATTCAAGAGCAATTGGCTAGTTAAGCTAGGGACACGGCTAAAAACACAAAGGAGTTAGCTAATTTTATTAAGGAAAATATTAACATGAGAAATGAGTTGAAAAATGATTTTGCTAATCAAATTAGAGGTCAAAACAATAAAAATGAGCAAAGTCATGATAGGCTTGAACAAAGAATTGACCAAAAAGCCGCTAGTCAAGATGTTAAGCTTAATGCTATTTTAGAAACGGTCATGGGGAACAAAGCCTCTACTTCGGGTAGTTTACCTAGTAACACCATATCAAACCCGAAGGGAGAGATGAAAGTGATTACCACACGAAGTGGTAAGGCACTTAAGGAACCGACTCCTCAACCAATTGCTCCAACGGTGGAGGAAATTGAGGAAGAACCTGAGGTGGTGGTCGAAAAGGAGCATATCTCAAGCCCACAAAGTACCGCTCATGCCACACCTACGGTTGACCCATTACCAACATTGGAACCCGAGATTCCAAAGGCTTTGCCTATGCCTCAACCCACACCACCCTTGCCCTATCCATCGAGACTTAGGAAGGAGAAACGACAAGAGCGCGACAATTACCAATTTGAGCTTTTTATGAAAATGTTTCGTGATTTGCACTTTAATGTAAGTTTAGCCGATGCTTTGGTCATGATGCCTCGATTTGCCGCTAACTTTAAGAGTATGTTGAACAACAAGGAGAAATTGCATCAATTGTCTAGTTGTTCGTCGGTTTATCTTAATCGCATACCTCAAAAAGTCGGTGATCCTGGTAAATTTTTGATCCCTTGTGCAATTCAAGATATGGAAGAATGCTATGCCTTGGCCGATCTTGGTGCTAGCATTAACTTGATGCCACTTGCAATCTTCGAGTCGCTCAATCTTCCTAATCTTACTCCTTCACTAATGTCTATCGAGATGGCCGACCATTCCACGATTCGTGCATGTGGATTGGCGGAAGACGTTTTTATGAAAGTGGGGAAGTTCTACTATCCCGTAGACTTTATCGTTGTCGATATCCCCACGGATCCTCAAGTTCCTCTCAGTTTAGGTCGTTCGTTTTTAGATACATCTATGGCTTTGATCGATTTTCATGCTAGAAAGATCACCTTACGTTTCAACGACGAGGAACTTGTTATAAACGCAACTCAAAACTCTCAACTTTCTCATGTTTATTCCGTTGCTACCATAAACCTCGTTGATATGATCGACGTGGTTTGCGAGGAATTTTCACAAGAAGTCCTAGGTTTTGGTGATGATGAAACTAGTGGCAATCCCACTATGTTGGATCCAATTCTTGATAATTCGACACCAACCTTCACTCCTTTTGAAGGTGGTGGTTTTACGTTGGAAGAATTCGATGTTCCACGTACTTGTAACGAAGACCTCGACAACGATGAGGACTTCTCGATTATCAAGGATTTTCTTAACGATTTCCTATTTCCTCCACCCGAGGAGGTTATGAGTATCGAGCCCAAATCTTCACTTGAGGAACCACCTATCCTCGAGTTGAAAGATTTACCTCCTCACCTCGAATATGTCTATTTGGAGGAGGACGACAAGTTGCCGGTTATTATTGCGAAGGAACTTTCGAATGATGAAAAAACCGCACTTGCCGATGTTCTAAAGGATCACAAAGGGGCAATTGCGTGGAAGTTATCCGACATTAAGGGAATCGATCCCAAGTTTTGTACCCACAAAATCTTAATGGAGGAGGATTACAAGCCCGCAATCCAATGTCAAAGAATGGTGAACCCCAAAATTCACGACGTCATCAAAAAGAAAGTCCTTAAACTCCTTGACGCGGGAATGATTTACCCTATTTCCGTAGCCCTTGGGTGAGTCCTATTCATTGTGTCCCTAAAAAGGGAGGAATGACCGTTGTGCCAAACGATGACAACGAGTTGATTCCCACTAGACTCGTGACCGGATGGAGAGTGTGCATTGACTATCGTAAGTTGAATGAAGCCACTCGAAAACACCATTTTCCCTTGCCCTTCATGGACCAAATGTTGGAGCGTCTTGCGGGAAACGATTTCTATTGCTTTTTAGATGGTTTTTCCGGTTACTTCCAAATTCCCATCGATCCTCGTGATCAAGAAAAAACTACGTTTACGTGTCCATATGGAACGTTTGCCTATCGTAGAATGCCATTCAGACTTTGCAATGCACCTGGAACCTTTCAACGGTGCATGATGGCTATTTTTCATGATATGATCGAGAAGACGATGGAAGTCTTCATGGATGACTTTTCCGTGTTTGGTAATTCGTTCACTTCGTGTTTGTCGAACCTTGAGAGAATGTTGAAACGTTGTGAGGAAACCAACCTTGTGCTCAATTGGGAAAAGTGTCATTTTATGGTTAAGAGTGGAATCGTCTTAGGGCACAAGGTCTCGAAAGCGGGGATTGAGGTAGATCAAGCTAAGGTTGACGTCATCGCCAAATTACCTCATCCCAAAACCGTTAAGGGAGTTAGGAGTTTCCTAGGCCACGCGGGCTTTTATCGTCGATTCATCAAGGATTTTTCAAAGATTTCTCGACCCATTACACATCTTCTTGAAAAAGAGGTACGTTTTGTTTTTGACGAAGATTGTGTACGAGCCTTTGAAATCCTTAAGAGGAAACTTACCGAAGCTCCCATTCTTGTTGCTCCCAATTGGAACCTCCCCTTTGAGCTCATGTGTGATGCTAGTGACTACGCTATTGGGGCCGTTTTGGGGCAACGTCATGATAAGCACTTCTTGCCTATTCACTATGCTAGCAAGACGATGACCGAGGCTCAACTAAAATACACTACAACAGAGAAGGAGTTCCTTGCCGTGGTGTATGCATTTGAGAAATTTCGACCTTATCTCGTCTTAGCTAAATGCATAGTGTATACGGATCATTCGGCTATTAAGTATCTCATGGCAAAGCAAGATGCTAAGACTAGATTACTTCGTTGGATTCTCCTCCTTCAAGAATTTGATCATAAAATCGTTGACAAAAAAGGAGCCGAGAATCTAGCGGCCGATCATCTATCTCGTTTGGAAGATCCTCACCAAAGTGTTTAGGAGCCAAAAGAAATCACCGAAACATTTCCGCTCGAGACACTTGTTGTAGTGAATTCTAAGCTTGATTCTTCCACCCCATGGTTTGCGGATTTTGCAAATTACCATGCGGGTAACTTCATCATTAAGGGTATGACGACTCAAGAAAAACGAAAATTCTTTCGTGACGTCAAGTTCTACTTTTGGAACGACCCTTACTTGTTTCGAACTTGTGCGGATCAAATCATCCGACGTTGTGTATTTGGCACCGAAGCTTCTAACATCCTTAGAGCTTGTCACGAAGGACCCACGGGTGGTCACCATGGTGCTAATCTCACGGCTAAGAAGGTGTTTGATGCCGGCTTCTTTTGGCCTACTATTTACCGAGATGCACAAGATCTTGTGAAGTCGTGTGACGCATGCCAACGACAAGGAAAAGCCTCACAAAAAGATGAAATGCCACAAAATATCATCCAAGTGTGTGAGATCTTTGACGTTTGGGGTATAGACTTTATGGGGCCATTCCCATCATCTCGTGGTAATAAGTAGATCCTTGTTGCGGTTGACTACCTATCTAAGTGGGTGGAGGCCAAAGCCTTGCCCACCAATGATGCTCGTGTGGTAGTCAAGTTCTTGAAAAGCTTGTTTTCTCGGTTTGGAACCCCTCGTGCGATCATAAGCGATCGTGGAACCCATTTTTGTAACGACCAATTCGAAAGGGTCCTAAGGAAATATGGGGTTACACATCGGCTTTCTACGGCTTATCACCCACAAACGAGTGGGCAAGTCGAGGTTTCAAACCGAGCTTTAAAGAGGATCTTGGAGAGATCCGTAGGGGAAAACCGACAAACTTGGTCGGATAAGTTGGACGATGCTTTATGGGCCTTTTGGACCGCTTATAAGACGCCCATTGGGTGCACTCCCTATAAGCTTGTGTATGGGAAAAATTGTCATTTGCCAATTGAATTAGAACACAAGGCTTATTGGGCCCTAAAGCATTGTAATGATGATATGGAGACCACAGGAAAACACCGGAAAATGCAATAAATGAATTAGATGAATTGAGAGACATTGCTTATGAAAATTCATTGATTTACAAAGAAAAAACTAAAAAGTTGCATGATTCTAAAATTAAAAATCGGGTTTTTAGCATTGGGGATCAAGTTTTCTTTTTAAATCTCGCTTGAAAATCTTTTCCGGGAAGTTGAAATCCCGTTGGTCCGGTCCATTCACCGTGACTCAAGTGTTTCCATATGGGACCATCGAGCTAGCTCAAGATGATGGTCCTAACTTCAAGGTGAATGGACATAGGTTGAAGCACTACTTTGGCGGGGAAGTTCCATCCTTGAACTACCTCGACCAAGTCACCTTCCGCAATGATAATTAGTATTGAGGGGATCGAGTCGAGCTCATGACTCGGTAATCAAAAACGAGGTGCCTCGTGGAGGAGTCTGATATGAGTGATTTTACTCATATCATTTGTAGCTTAAAACAATGAAATATTGCACATAATGTATCAAATATGCCTTGGATATGCTTGTTTCTTGTTTTCATGTGTGTAGGTACTAAGTTCATGAAAATCGGAAAAACCGGCACGAGTTTGAAGAAAAAGATCAAAGAAGCCAAAATCGAGCTCGACTCTAGAGGATTTAATCAATTGTCAAATTTATGGGCCAAGTGGGTCCCACATTGGAGCAATTGGACTTACAAGCCCAATATTGGATAAACATGTTATTACTTTTGACAAATGGGTCCAAATTCACAAATATCCCAAGTGATAATTTATATGTGACGGATGGGAAAGAAGTTTGGGCCAAAAGCCCAAACATTATAGGAAGTAAACGATGATGGGCCTTTAGGGTTTTCGTTTTGACCAAACGTGTTTACACGTTTTACTTCACTCAATAAATAAAAAATAAGAAAAAAAACCGTCCCACTTTTACTTCACAAATAAATAACTTTCCTCTCATCCACTCATTCCCACACGTTTATTATCCTTCCCCCACCCATATCATTTACTTTCACATTTTTCCACCTCACATTAAAATAACACATTTGATATTATCTATGTCCTTTCTTCCCTATCTCACCTTCACAAGACCAGTAATAAGCCACTGTTCAAAAACCCTAGATGGGTAAAAAGTTAAAATAACATGGGGTTTTTTTATTATTTTGATTAATTCACTTAAAAAGAAATAAAACCCCCATGGTTATAGGAAGAGAAAAGATGGAACGAGAGAGCTACGTGGCCGATTCCTATTTGATTGAACACCTCATATTCTCCATTCAACCAATCAGAGTGCTTCAAAGAAGCACAACTAGCAAACACGGATGCCACGTTGGCAATCCGTGTGCTAGTGTGAATCATCTCAACCATCCGATCAAGACATCACAGGAGAGAGAATAAGAAATAAAGATCTAATGGCCAAGATTGAAGAAGGATATTCTTTGGAATATCCGAATATTCGTCATCAGCAAGCCTTTGGGGAGGCTATAAATACCCCCAATTTATCTTGTAAAATCATCCTTAATTTTCTTTTAAAGTTATTATGTAGAAATTGCTTTAGGTTAATTTTGTATTTCTTTTTATTGAATCTTGTAATTTTTCTGGAGTTAATAAAAGAATCAGTCATTTTATTAATATTCGTGTCTACTTTATGTTATTTAAAGTGCTATACAAATTTATTCTCTAAGCTTTTCATGATAATAATGTTTGAATAATAAATATAAGCTTATCAATAGTTTATTTTTAATATAAAAAGTTAAGTTTTGGATAAAACTTATCCCCACTGGATAAGTGAAAAACAAACAGTGAAGATTGTTTGATAAAGGAGTTAGTGTTGGTGGTCCGAATGGTGTTTAATGGTGGATTAAGGTGTCGTCTTGGTTCATAGGTTGCTCAGCGCAATCCTACGTCTCAAAGGAAATCTCCAAAAGGTGAGTTTGTCTTTTAATTTTCATGTTATTTAAAAGTGATGTTAATTTGATTTAAACGATTTGGTGATTCGTTTTGTTACTGATTAATGTTTGCTGAATGATGTTTGATCAAGTTATCTGATTGATTTGAATTGTTGGTTATCTTACTGTGAAGTATTATAAGTTTTAGGAATTTAAAGGTTTTGTTTTAGTCGTTTTGGAATGATTTTACTGAGTCCATAATCTGTTTAGTTGAATTTACACGTTTTTTTTTTGTTTAGTCATTTCATTGTCACTGCTTAAATGAGTTTTAATGGATCTGCTTAAATGGAATTCGTAGTCTGTACTTTACAGTTAAGTTGCTGATAAATGTCTGATATAGTTTAGAATTGTTGAAGTCTCCTGTTCAGAATTGTTTATGCTTGTAGATTCATCCTTAATATTTGTTAACTGAAAGAATTAATTAGAGATTCAGTTTGTTGATTATTAGGAATGTTAAGTTTGGATAAATTGTATACTGATAGTTAGGATATTGACTTAATTGGTGTTTCTGATAAATCTGCTTAATTTGGTATTCTGTTAACTGAATTGTGATTGTTGCTGAAAGTGTTTGCTATGAATGTGTTTGTATTTATATTATGTGATTTGGTATTCGCTTAGTATCTTGCTTGGTTGATTTGTGTTGTTTAGTTTATGTTTATCAAATCAAACTGATTTGATAAGTTTAAAGGCTGTTGCCTAACAGCTTAAGCTATTAAGCTATCCAAAAAGTCTCTCCTGAGACATTTCATCTTAATCTGTCAAAAAGAAAAAAAAATCCAAAAAATGACCATATCTGGACTCGAACCTGTGACCTCCTGGTCACAGGCATAAGGAGTTAACCATCTGGGCTAAAGGCCTTTTTGATTTTACTCTCTGTTAGTTTATTAATATAGTGTATTCTGCTTTGGAAGATTCTTTTTAGTTACGTTTTATTTTCTCTTAATTCGTTTTCAAACATTTTGTTTAATTAAAGTTTTTATTAAAATAATTTTTACTTAAATAAAAATAATAAATGAAATATAATAAATATAAAAAAATAATAATAATAAAAAAATGTTTTTATTAAATTTAAAAAGTTTAATTAGTTTATTTTTAATTAAATAGATTTTTATAATTTTAGATTTATATAAAATTAGTTTTTAAATAAATTTGTTTTTAAGTGTAATTTTTAATATAGATTATTAGTTTTAAAAGTAGAGTAGTTTAAAAGTTATTTTTATTAAATAGATTTACTTTTATAGATTTTTTAAATAGATTAAATTTTAAATAGTGTTTATTTTTGAGTAATTAAGTGTTTGTAGATTTTTAAATAGGCGGGATTTACGATTCATGCACTTTAGGATAATATTAAATAGTTTAAAATTAGTAGACTTTAATTGTAGTTTAAAAACCGATAACCAATTCAAATCAATTGTCCATATCAAAGCAAAACGTCTCAAATTCATAAGATCTTCGTGTACAACGAATTCGAGTCACCAACGTGTTTAATTGAATTCGTCATTGGTATTATTAGTCTATTACTTTTTCCTAAAGGTAATTTTCTAATTTACCCTATAACGTATATCAAATAAATCACTATACACATCTCCGAACATCAAAAATTTTGGCGCCGCTGCCGGGGATCTTGTGTACGATTCGCTTTTGTGTTGATTTGTTGATCGTTGATTTGAAGACCCTTTCCGTCCTCGAAAAGTTTTGTTATTTTTATATTATATAGTATGTATCGTTTTTCTCGTTTTTTGTGAATAATATATTGTATTACGTAGAACAATAAATTTAAATACTTTTCAAATAAGGCCTTAGTTGGGATTTCATCACCTAGCTATTGTATTCGAATCCAAAACAAAAATAAAAGGCAAAATAGATAAATACTAATAAAAAGTTTGAACTCGATTTATACAAACTATAAGGTGGGTATAAGGCGACGTGCTATAAAAGGCCGTCTAAGGAAAAATGTTTTTAAGTGCTTTGTGCCACCTCGTTTCCCCGCTTGCTTGTGCGTATATTGAGAGGGACAACCTATTATTGGTTTGCCGACTCAAGTAGTAATAAATTTTATTTTTGTTGTTTACTTATTGAACCTCGAGACGTTTAGGTTTTCACCTATCGTTTCAAAGTCGACCGAGGGTAATTTACTTCCATAGTAGTTATCCTTATTCCTTGTTTTTTATCGATCATAACTGATTGAGCAATACCAAATAAAATACCAAAAATAATCTTCTTCTTGTCTAATTTCTTTTCTTCAATCCTCTAAATTCTCGTCTTTGTAGTGTATGCAATTACGTTCTTCTCGTCTTGTGATTGATTTTAATAGGCTTGAAAATATTCCTCGTAGAAATAGAAATCGTCAACAACGAATAGTGGAACCCGAGCTTCCACCTATTGTTGTAGAGATGGCCGATAACCGAACAATGGAGGAATTGCTCCGTGCACCCACCGAAGGGTATGGGGAAGCAATCGTTGTGCCGGCTATTTTGGCGGATCATTTTGAGATTAAGACGGGTCTTTTATCGCTCATTCGTGCCGACCAATTTCGTGGCAATGAGACCGATAGCCCGCATTCTCACATACGGAATTTTAATCGAATTACCTCGACTCTCAAGTTTAGGGATGTGCCGAATGACGTGATTAAGCTCATGCTTTTTCCGTACTCACTCGAGGGTAATGCTAAGCTTTGGTATGAGAAAGAACCACCGGGTTCGATCTTAACATGGGATGATTTAGTGTCTAAGTTCATGAATTATTTCTTTCCACCTTCTAAGACAACACACTTTAAGAACGAGATCACTAGATTTGAACAAAAAGTGCATGAATCGTTTGGGGTTGCATGGGAAAGATTTAAAGATTTTTTGAGACAATGTCCACACCACGGTTTCTCGGAATTGCATCAAATTAATACTTTCTATAATGGGCTAAATATGATTGAACAAGATTCTTTAAATGCCGCCGCGGGTGGTAATCTTTTAATAAAAACCCCGAGAGACGCGTGGGGAATAATTGAGGATAAGTCTAGAGCACAATATTCACGAAACACACCGGTTGTTTCCAATGTGAATTCATCTAATATCGAGATTGCTAGATTGGACTCTAAGATTGACACGCTTTTGAATGAGTTTAGGAAAAATCCTCATGGATCGATTAATATGGTTGAGAATGTTTGTGTATCATGTGGTGGAGCACATCCTAATTATGCTTGTTTAAACGCGGGGTTTGATCAAGCTAGTGCTTTTGCCGCGACGGGAACTTATGGCTCCAACGGTCAAGTTCCTCGTCAAAATCATGTTGCTCCACCGGGTTTTCCACCAGTTCAAAATAGGTACAACAATGGAAACAATGGGAATAATTTTAACCGTGGTAACCAAGGGAATTTCAATCAAGGAAATGGTTTTAATGCTAATCAAAACAATCAAGGTTTTCAAGGGAATAATCATAATGATTTGTCAAGCTACATGAAAACGAATGAGGCAAATATGAAAGCTTTACAAAATAACATTCAAGGGCAAATTAATACTTTGAGACTCGATTTTCAAAATACGATTAAAGGGCAAAATAACAAGATTGAGCTTAATCAACAAAGGCTAGAGCAAAACCAAAATCGTATGCACCAAAGTTTGGAACAAAGTCAAAATAAGTTGCTTTCGATGTTTGAGGGATTTATGTCTAAACCGTCATCTTCTTCGGGTTGCTTACCTAGTAACACCATACCAAATCCGAAGGGAGAGCTTAAGGCCATAACCGTTTATGATGATTGTGAGAATTTAGATGAAGTTGAAGTGATTGAGTTTAAGCCTCCACCTAAGGAAACTTTTCTAGAAGTCACTAAGGCTACTTTGAATGTGATTAGTACCTCGGTTTTCTTTGATTTCTTCCCCGAGAAATATAAAGATCCAGGTCAATTCTTGATACCTTGTGTTTTCAATGAGCTTGGGGTTTGCAAAGGCCTAGCCGATCTAGGAGCTAGCATTAACATAATGCCCCTAGCCCTTTGGAATACTATTGACTATGCACCACTTAGTTCCACTCGTATGATCATTGAGCTTGCTAATGGAACCACCACTCGACCGGTTGGTATAGCGGAAAATGTCATAATGAAAGTGGGGAATTTCTTGTACTTAGCCGATTTTGCTATAGTCGATTATGAGACCAATCCTCGTGTGCCAATTATTCTAGGAAGACCATTTTTGTGCACGGCTCAAATTCAAGTTGATATGAGGAAAGAGGAAATTAAATTGTTTTATGGTAATAAAAGCATTGTTTTTAAACCAGAAAAGATTCCAAGATTTGTTGCTAAGAAAGTTGAAAGTGTTAAACTTGTTGAAACAATTGAAAGTAACAAGAAAGCTCTTTTTGATAAAGGTGTTTTTCCGATTTTGGAAACTTCTATTTGTGAAAGTAAAAAGTTAAAATCTAATGAAGAAGCTTGCTTTGTTAAAACATGTTGTAACCTTTCCTCATCTACACTTACTCCACACGAGGATGCTAAGATTGAAAAACAAATTGATGAATACCTTAGTGAGCCATTTGATGCTAGTGAGTTTAAGAGTGAGAATTTTGATCCCGAGAGTGATATTGCTTTAATTTAACAATCTTTGAAAATGGACTCATTTTCACTCTCTTCTAAGGATCATGTTGATGTTCTTAAGGCACAATCTTCCATTGAAGAGCCTTTGATTCCTAGCTTCACACCGAGTGAGGTTAGTGACTATTCATGTGATAAGTTCATCAATGAACTTTTTGCTATCATTGATCCATTTCCACGGGGAAGTGAAGACGTTTCCGATCTTGAGATCGAACGTGTTTCTAGTGTTTTACCTACCATTCTCGAGGAATTCGCCGATGAATTGCCTTCAAATGAGAATTTTGATCTAGTATCCGAATGTGACACACTCGATACTTTGTCGGATATTTCTTGTGATGACAAGATTGATGACACTTTTGTGACCTACTCTAATCCTCTCTTTGAAGCTTCATTGAACAATAATCTATTGTTTCAAGAGGATTTTGAGAACATCACACTTCCTACATCTCATAACCGTTCTGATGATGAGCTTTTCTTTAAGGAGGTTGATGAGTTTCTTTATATAGATATTCCTTCGGAATTTGAGGAAGAGTCTAATGAAGGTGATGAAGACTCTTGGTTTGATTACCCGATTTATGATGATGATAATGTTGACCCGGAGGGAGAAATTACTTTTGCTCCAATTATCCTTCCCACTCGCTTTGATCTTAATGTGCGGGTTTTTCATGCGACTCGTTTTGAGTATCATGACCCCTTTATTCACATTCCTAAGAGTGACAAGGTCAACAAAGTCATGCAAGTTGAAACCACTAGTGTTGAGACTTTTGTACCACCTTTACCATGTGCTTCATATGATTTAGGATTAGCATGAGGGGACGACACCGTGTTGTCTATTCCTTTCTCCACCGAGGACGAGGTATTCGATCCCGGAATCGTTGATTTAGGGAAATCTCGGCCTTTCACCGATGCAATAATTGAAAGACTTTTTAATCATCTTGGTGCGAGTTTATCTCGGGGAGCATGCTATATCCATACCATTAGTTGTGACTACCATCTCTTGTTAGAGATTTGTGTTAGAGTTTTATCCTTTCGTTTGTCATCCGACAACGAGGATGTAATCTTTGACCCCGGCATCGTGATTTATGTTGGTTTCTACTCCAATATGCCGGTTTTCACCTTTTTCCCTAAGGATCAATGAATGCGGGGATCGAGTCGAGCTCATGACTCAGTTAACAAAAACGAGGTGCCTTGTGGGGGAGTCCCATACATTCTATCTTCTTTCTATTTTCTAACACCTAATAAGGCTTGATCTTTCAAGCTCGTGCTCGTGTTTTGTTGTGTTGTGAATCTTAGGTATGACCCTAATTTTTGAAGACTCTCGTGTTCGGTTTTTGCCGGTCCACTTGATCTTCCATTCTTTGAATGCCAAAAAGGGGCACACTTTCTTTCCCTTGATTTTTATCGACTAACGTTTTTCTTGAGGCATAATTAATAAACGGCTTATAGATTTTTGTGCTCTTTCCATGCTAGGAATTTGCATTAGACTCTTCGTGTTTTAGCAAGGGGGTGTTACTCTTGAGCTAAGAAACATTGAGGTTTGGTTTTAGCATGGGGGAGTCAATCGATATAATCGCTTGCAATTGCTTTTGTCGTGTCCTAACGTATTGTTTTTCTCATTTTTCAATAAAATTTTAAATTTTTAGTGTTATTTTTAAGTTTTAATAAATAAAATAAGTGCTTTTGACACGAATGTAGGCTTTCCGTTGGTGAAAATAAGAATAGTTTTTGACTCGACTCGGTTTTTAATCTTAGCTTTTCCTTAACCTATTTGAATTAAGTTTTGCTAGGCTATTATATAGGGAGCTTTAAAACGCGAAAGTCTTAATTCATACGAGTTAAGAACAAGAACTTTTCGCAAGCTCCTATAATTGATCCTAGAAAGTCGTTTATTAAGGGAACTTTAAAACGCAAATTCTAAAACTTGCAAAAGTATAAGAAGATGCTAGATCCTATAGATGACTTGAAAACCAAAACTTTGATTTAATAGGCTAAGTATCCATTGATTTCATATTTTTGAAATTTTACAATATGGAGAACAAGAGATGATAGAGTTCAATCATAAGTTTCTAAAATTAGCTCTTCTTTGTGCAAGTATTTTTGTGTTTGATTTAATCTCCTCGTACTTACTTTCCACGCTTGAATAATAATTGCTTAATAAGTGAAGTTTTTAGCGGTTTAGGCTTGATATCTTAACTCGTAACTCCTTCTTTTTCTTCTCTTGTAATTAAAGTGAGAACACATTAAGGGTGTCAGCGTCATGGACTTTTGATCATGGGATTGCGGGAATTTGGCTTACTATAAATATCATATTAATAAGAAGAATAAATAAAAACATGTTCTCTAGGAGCCTTCGGGTGGGAGTCATGTAGCACTAACCTTGTCATTAGAGCCTTAGGGTGTATGTCAAGGGGCGTGTTAAATAAAAATTGCTTCATCATCATGAGCCATAAGGTGGGATGGTGTTGTCAATTCCCTTATTTTTTTCCAAGGAGCCTTAGGGTGTGGATTATAAATAAGGAGCACAATTACGTCTTAAAGAGCCAAAAGGTGTTATGATGTAGTTGTTGCTAACTCCATATAAGGTCATAATTGACTTTGGAGGTTTTTATTTTTGCTTTTAAGTAGCCATATTAGCCAAATTTCGGGTCCGGGATTTATCCCTAAATCGTGTTAAGTTATCCTTGATGTGGGCTTACTTTGGTGACAACGTTTTTGAATTCGAGGTTAGGTTTTGAGTGTTGAGTTTACACCGTTCTTGCCTTCATTTTTGGACTAATAAATATCAAAATAAAGTCAAATGAGCCTTTGGGTGAATGACAAATAAAATCTAGAGATACAATTAGGAATAATAGGAGATTGAGTTTAACACAAATAACTTGTATGAGTTGGTTTAATTTTGGGGCTTATGATTGATAATGATCTTGTTTTTGCACTTGGCATGGAAAAGTGAAAAGTCGGGGGACGATGAATCTATTTGAGTTTTATGATCCTTAAAGTTATTTTTTCAATAATGAAAGCAATACATTATGTCTTTCAAAATAAAATGTCAAAAGTTGAATAAAGGTGTAGTTAGTGTTTTATTCTATCATTGCGTGAGGACACGGCAATTGCTTAGCATGGGGGAGTTTGATATGAGTGATTTTACTCATATCATTTGTAGCTTAAAACAATGAAATATTGCACATAATGTATCAAATATGCCTTGAATATGCTTGTTTCTTGTTTTCATGTGTGTAGGTACCAAGTTCGCGAAAATCGGCAAAACCGGCACGAGTTTGAAGAAAAAGATCAAAGAAGCCAAAATCGAGCTCGACTCTAGAGGATTTAATCAATTGTCAAATTTATGGGCCAAGTGGGTCCCACATTGGAGCAATTGGGCTTACAAGCCCAATATTGGATAAACATGTTATTACTTTTGACAAATGGGTCCAAATTCACAAATAGCCCAAGTGATAATTTATATGTGACGGATGGGAAAGAAGTTTGGGCCAAAAGCCCAAACATTATAGGAAGTAAACGATGATGGGCCTTTAGGGTTTTCTTTTTGACCAAACGTGTTTACACGTTTTACTTCACTCAATAAATAAAAAAATAAGAAAAAAATCTGTCCCACTTTTACTTCACAAATAAATAACTTTCCTCTCATCCACTCATTCCCACACGTTTATTATCCTTCCCCCACCCATATCATTTACTTTCACATTTTTCCACCTCACATTAAAATAACACATTCGATATTATCTATGTCCTTTCTTCCCCATCTCACCTTCACAAAACCAGTAATAAGCCACTGTTCAAAAACCCTAGATGGGTAAAAAGTTAAAATAACATGGGGTTTTTTTATTATTTCGATTAATTCACTTAAAAAGAAATAAAACCCCCATGGTTATAGGAAGAGAAAAGATGGAACGAGAGAGCTACGTGGCCGATTCCTATTTGATTGAACACCTCATATTCTCCATTCAACCAATCAGAGTGCTTCAAAGAAGCACAACTAGCACACACGGATGCCACGTTGGCAATCTGTGTGCTAGTGTGAATCATCTCAACCATCCGATCAAGACATCACAGGAGAGAGAATAAGAAATAAAGATCTAATGGCCAAGATTGAAGAAGGATATTCTTTGGAATATCCGAATATTCGTCATCAGCAAGCCTTTGGGGAGGCTATAAATACCCCCAATTTATCTTGTAAAATCATCCTTACTTTTCTTTTAAAGTTATTATGTAGAAATTGCTTTAGGTTAATTTTTTATTTCTTTTTATTGAATCTTGTAATTTTTCTGGAGTTAATAAAAGAATCAGTCATTTTATTAATATTCGTGTCTACTTTATGTTATTTAAAGTGCTATACAAATTTATTCTCTAAGCTTTTAATGATAATAATGTTTGAATATTAAATATAAGCTTATAAATAGTTTATGTTTAATATAAAAAGTTAAGTTTTAGATAAAACTTATCCCCACTGGATAAGTGAAAAACAAACAGTGAAGATTGTTTGATAAAGGAGTTAGTGTTGGTGGTCCGAATGGTGTTTAATGGTGGAATAAGGTGTCGTCTTGGTTCATAGGTTGCTCAGCGCAATCCTACGTCTCAAAGGAAATCTCCAAAAGGTGAGTTTGTCTTTTAATTTTCATGTTATTTAAAAGTGATGTTAATTTGATTTAAACAATTTGGTGATTCGTTTTGTTACTCATTAATGTTTGCTGAATGATGTTTGATCAAGTTATCTGATTGATTTGAATTTTTGGTTATCTTACTGTGAAGTATTATAAGTTTTAGGAATTTAAAGGTTTTGTTTTAGTCGTTTTGGAATGATTTTACTGAGTCCATAATCTGTTTAGTTGAATTTACATGTTTTTTTTTGTTTAGTCATTTCATTGTCACTACTTAAATGAGTTTTAATGGATCTGCTTAAATGGAATTCGTAGTCTGTACTTTACATTTAAGTTGCTGATAAATGTCTGATATAGTTTAGAATTGTTGAAGTCTGCTGTTCAGAATTGTTTATGCTTGCTGATTCATCCTTAATATTTGTTAACTGAAAGAATTAATTAGAGATTCAGTTTGCTGATTATTAGTAATGTTAAGTTTGGATAAATTGTATACTGATAGTTAGGATATTGACTTAATTGGTGTTTCTGATAAATCTGCTTAATTTGGTATTCTGTTAACTGAATTGTGATTGTTGCTGAAAGTGTTTGCTATGAATGTGTTTGTATTTATATTATGTGATTTGGTATTCGCTTAGTATCTTGCTTGGTTGATTTGTGTTGTTTAGTTTATGCTTATCAGATCAAACTGATTTGATAAGTTTAAAGGTTGTTGCCTAACAGCTTAAGCTATTAAGCTGTCCAAAAAGTCTCTCCTGAGACATTTCATCTTAATCTGTCAAAAAGAAAAAAAATGCAAAAAATGACCATATCTGGACTCGAACCTGTGACCTCCTGGTCACAGGCATAAGGAGTTAACCATCTGGGCTAAAGGCCTTTTTGATTTTACTCTCTGTTAGTTTATTAATATAGTGTATTATGCTTTGGCAGATTCTTTTTAGTTACGTTTTATTTTCTCTTAATTCGTTTTCAAACATTTTGTTTAATTAAAGTTTTTATTAAAATAATTTTTAGTTAAATAAAAATAATAAATAAAATATAATAAATATAAAAAAAATAATAATAATAAAAAAAATGTTTTTATTAAATTTTAAAAGTTTAATTAGTTTATTTTTAATTAAATAGATTTTTATAATTTTAGATTTATATAAAATTAGTTTTTAAATAAATTTTTTTTAAGTGTAATTTTTAATATAGATTATTAGTTTTAAAAGTAGAGTAGTTTAAAAGTTATTTTTATTAAATAGATTTACTTTTATAGATTTTTTAAATAGATTAAATTTTAAATAGTGTTTATTTTTGAGTAATTAAGTGTTTGTAGATTTTTAAATAGGCGGGGTTTACGATCCATGCACTTTAGGATAATATTTAATAGTTTAAAATTAGTAGACTTTAATTGTAGTTTAAAAACCGATAACCAATTCAAATCAATTGTCCATATCAAAGCAAAACGTCTCAAATTCATAAGATCTTCATGTACAACGAACTCGAGTCACCAACGTGTTTAATTGAATTCGTCATTGGTATTATTAGTCTATTAAATTTTCCTAAAGGTAATTTTCTAATTTACCCTATAACGTATATCAAATAAATCACTATACACATCTCCGCACATCAGAGTCCCATGCTTATCCTATGTACATATTATCGCTTTCTAATGTAGTTAACGTGTGGGGATTTGTGCCCTTCCAACCTTTGTTCCGTGGTTGTTTGTGAATTGTGGACTTTAGATGATCATGATCTTCACGATTGGAGCCTCTCGTGTTCGTTTTATGGGAGCACTCGATCGTTTGCTTTGAAGACTTTCTAAATATCCATGATATATCCTTTTGATGTTCTAACCTTAGGTTTTTAGCACACTTCATAAACGGCTTTAAATTTAACATTTACACCCTTTCCATGCTAGATTAGGCATTTGACTATGTCTCTAGTATGGGGGTGTTTGCACCCCTAGACTCGAAACATTGAGGACAATGCTTAACTTTAGTATGGGGGGGTGAATAGATACTTGCCTTGCCAAACCTTCACGCTTTCCAAAGTTTATCTTTTTTTTATCGTTTAGTTGCAAGATAAGACAAATATGGCCAAATTTTAAAATTTTTCTCATGTTTTATAAGTGTTTGAAGACACGAATGTAGGTTTCCCGATGGCGAGAATAAGAGTAATTATTGACTCGACCGTGCGTGTAGAGCACTTAGCTTTGATTCCTTAACTACACATTAGGCTAAGTCTCTTAAATAAGGACGAGAAATGATAGAGTTAATTATAAGTTACTATGCTAAACGTAGAATACTCGTATTCTTTCAAAAACTCATGTGTTCTCGTTATTTGCTTATTCTCCCTTCGCTTGTAAATATTTTTTGCTTAATAAGTATTGACTTAGCGGTTTAGTCTTGATTGTTGGGTTTCTAGTCTTTTCTAGTAGCTTCCGTGTAATTAAATTGGGAAGACATTAAGGTATCACCAGCGTCACGGTTTTGAAGTATTGGCACCCAAATAATCGAAAGCTTCACCCAATAATAAGATTTCAAGTGCTCACCTAAATCTAGCAAACAATTTGAAGCCCCACAAGGCCGAAAAATCTATGCAAAATTGAAAGTGAATCAAGCCTTAATCTTTGAAGCTTTAAAGATCCAAAATTCGCTTTAGCGTGAGGATATACGTCTTTGGCTAATAAAACCACCGATGAGGCGGATAATAAAAGGCAAGGCAAGACCGAAGTCATAATAAAAGCTTCATGGCGAAGTTGAATAAAAGATGGAGGTAAACCAAAGATAATAAGGCCCTTCCGTTAGGGGGCATATAAAAGTCTTGGTAATAAGTCTCATGTTCAAAACCGTTATAAGACCGTGTTTATCGATTCTTCTTGTCAACTTAATTTTTTAACATCGTTGTCTATTAGGAGGGGTTATTGATTTGATGGTCTTGGTTACACCGTTAGGACTCTATTTTTAGACCTAAATCTCTATTGTCGCATAAGTCAAACAATGTATCCTCATGAAACATTCAAGACATAATAAAATATAAGAGATACAACTTAGGAATAATGGGAGGATAAGTACGTGATTAGGGCATATGAGTAGTGTTAGCATTACTAACTTATAATGACAATGGTCTCGTTGCACGCTTGGCATGGAATTGGGGTGAAAATCGAGGACGATGAAATTATTTCTAACGAAGCATTCACGTGTTCTTATTCTATGAACCTAAACGTCCCATTTTGCGATGAAAATCATACATTATGTCTAAAACACAAGTAGTAGTAATAGTAGTAGTGTAGCTAGTTTATCATTCAATAAAGTGAATAAAAATGAATTTTGGAAATGCTACGATACTTTATTCTAGCATTGCGTGAGGGCACGGCAATGGTTTAGTATGGGGGAGTGATGAGACTGCTTTTATACATAGTCTCATCGTCCAAACTGGGCTTAAAATGTATTAAATATCATGAAAAATGCCAAATATATGCTTGTGTTTGTTGCTTGTGTATTTTAGGTACGAATATTGAGGAAATGACAAAAAGATCACAAGAATCAATCAAAAACGAACACGGGAAACGAAGCCGCACAATGAACCAAGCCCTAATGAAGAATTTTCCAAAGAAAACCCTTGAAGATTTGAAGAATTATGAAGAAGGGTCCTCCAATATGGAAGAATTGACACTTTATACCCTTGTATCTTCATAATTACAGGTTTGGTCCCTAAAGTTTGTCAAAATTACAAAAAGGACCCTTAACTTTGAAGAATTGGAAAATTTAGTCCCTCAACAAAACTAAATTGTCAATATTGGTCCTCCAAGAAGTCAACAAACAAGTCAAAACCTTGAAGAATGAAGACATGACAAGTTAAGCCCTTGAAGATTGAAGAAATTGCATTTAAAGTCCTTGTGATAAACTTTGAAAAGTCTTTGTGCCATTTTTGACAACTCAGCCAAAGTTGTTTACAAATAAAAAAGGATATTAGGCTGTTTTATACAAATTGAAGAAGTTAAGAGAGTTGGGGGACCTAATCTGCCCAGACAACAAACTTTTATTTACCTATTGCAGCATGCCACGTCACCCAAAACCCATTTACCCATATCCCCCACCCAAACCCGGTTGACCCATGTTTACAACCCACGTTTATTATTAAACGTGTTTTCCCTTTTAACACTTCTAATTCTAATCCTAAACAGATCAATATCCCCCAAACTTTTCCCTATAAACCCTAATCCACCATTACAAACAAATCATGGGCGAAATTTAAATTACCTATGATTATGTTCGATTTACCCCACACCCAACCATTTACCTCACCCAGAATTTATCTACATCACCATATGCCCCCCCCCCCCCCCCCACCAGCTCACGGTTTGTCTCCAAGTGAAGAACAAGACAAAGCCTGGCAGAAGATCAACGAACCAAAATCATTGCTTTGCCCCGAAGAATGATTTAACGTTGGGGATCATCTCATCACATCCTTTCCATCACAAAACTCCAAAAAAAGATCACATGGCTTCAAGATTAATTCAAACTGAGGAATCAAGACCAGCATATTCGAATTTGATCCGAATCTTCAAAGGGTATTTCTGGACTTTCAAACGATTAGGGTTAGCATTATTTTCATTTTCTAGAATCATCTTGTAAACCCTATATAAAGGGTGGTAGGAATAGCTTTAGTTCCTGTTCTTGTTTTTCCTTTTTTCACAACCTTGTAAAACCAATTTTATGAATTAATGAAATGGTGTTGAGTTGATGATGAAAGACAAGTCCCAAAGTAATATTTGTTGTTTGATATTTCTGTTAGCTAGTTACCTGTTGATTCGTGTTTGAGAGAAAGAGCAATTCTTAAAGTTTTCATTTGAGTTCTTGAGACCCCAAGTAAAAACTGATTTAAGGCGTTTGATTCTGACAATATCAAACGCTTGTCAAGTTAAGCTTGGTTAAATTTCGTTTATTCCATAAGTTTTGAAGTTTCAAAAAAAGTTTTCATAGGTTCTTCACAGTTAAGATTGAGGGTTAGTAGTTTTTTTATTCGGGTTATTACACGACCAAGGATACCTGATATCGTCTTATATCAAGTATCAGTGGGTGCAATAACACGGGTAACAAAGCCGTGAGGCGGAAACGCTCAAGTCTTGGTCATTCCCTTTTTTATTAAAAAGTGTTCTGAAAATCACTTTGAGGGTTATTTTTGCTTTTACTGTTCACGTTTGTTTCATCTTAGCAGTGATACCTTGATTAGCCGTGGTGCTTGGTTCAGTTGTTGAACCACCAACAAGCATCCTCGCCTTTCTTCCTGTCCAAGACACCCCTGACCCGAACCTAGTAGTTGGTCGAGTTCAGGGGAGCATAGCCGATCCCTTGCTTGGAAGTGAGTGGGGGAAGGTTCGTTTCCTTTTCTTTCCTTTTTATTTTTCTTTCCAAAACTTTTCCATGCTATGTGAGTGTGTAAGCTATAATGTGTGATCGTGTGCTTTAATTTAGTTTGCTGAGTTGCATTATTTGATTGAGTTTCGAGTTTAAACGCCTTATTTAAGTTTCTGCTTTTGATTAGGGGTAGATTCTTGACTGATTGTTCAGCTTTGAATTGAGTGTGCGATTCGTGTTTTTGTCTATTTTTAAGAAAAAGTCTAGTATCATCCAAGTATAGATCCGTTGTTTGAAGTTTTAGGATACTTAAAACTACAATTAGAGTACTTAAGCACTTTATAGTTTAAAAGCTACGTGTGGTATTTGTGTTCGTACCAGTGTGATTAGTTCAATTGCTAGTATAATCCGATAGTTAATTGAGTGGTTTTGACTGTAAACCGAGCTACGTAGGCCTAAAATATTTGATACCTGCTTGTTTTTCGGTTCTGTGCCGCGATTTGTGGTGAGTTTACTTGGTGTGTGGGGGTGTTTGTTTAACCTGTGTATCCAACATATATCATACCACCTGTAAAAGGAACCAAGAAAGTAGCATGCCTGCGTATTAAGACAGTCTTGTGTGCCTGCTGCCTAAACCTGCTTAGGATATAAGGTGTAATTGTTTGATTTGGTTTCCTGTGCGAATAGATTGCTTGTATGAATTAATCACAAGTGTTTCCTTGGATTGAGTGTACAAATAAAACATTGTTGGTGAATTGATTGTGGCGCCCCCCGGTGTATACCAAATAGCAGAAATAGAATCTAAGGTAATGCAGCAATTGTGGGATTTAATTGAGGTCTGATTAGTCGCTAACGAAAGTATGTTGGCATTTTCGGGTTGGTTCGTATTGAATTTGAGTTAACTGCGCTTCACAGCCCCCTAGTTTACTTGATTCGTGGGTAATATTTTCTGCTTAAGAAACTGGTTAGATATACTCTTGTTCCTAGTACTTAGCGTAGGCTTCAGTATTCACTTGTGCCTGTAGTTTCTGATTGGGTAGGATTGTTAGATTCATCTATTTACTGGCTGATTCTTATTGTGTACTCTGATTCGTGTTCTCTTGTTCCGTGTGTTTATTTGGTTGTGTTCGTGACTGTTTTGACTCCTCACTTGCAGAACGCAAGTGAGGGTGCCCCCCCCTGTTCCATAATACCTTAACAACAAACCAAAACGAGAGAGATGAAATCTGGGAGTTGAGTGTATCAATTTTAAAGTTTAGTGTAATTCACGTCGTGTGGAAATTTTAAGCCTGTCTGTGTAACTGTGAGCAAGTCCAAAGGATTAAAAGGAATATATAAATACGTTTGTTACTGTGATTTCTGATTCGTGACTCAAAGTGTGCGACTAAATTGTGATTTGTGGGTGTTTACTGGTAGCCAAGAAGTACAAAGAAGCTAACTTTGTTTGAGTTTGAAATTGGTGGATCAAGAATCATAAACGTGCTTAATATTAGTAATATTTAACTTGTGTTTGTGTTTGGGAGTTGTTAAATACTGCTAACACAAGAGGTAGAAAAAAAATAATAAAAAAAATATTTAAAATATTTTGGCGTGGCCAGGACTCGAACCTGCGCCACCACTGCCAACACACTCACAACTTACCGCCTGCCCTTGGGACTTTTACTGATAAAGTCTCAAGGCTTTGACTATTTAACACCTCTTTGGTTTTGTGCTTATTTTAAAAGCTGTAGCTTATTGGGGCTTATAGAAGCTTATTGGTTAAGCAATTTTCCTTCTTTTGATTTTTACTACATTTTAGATTAGGCTTAAGACTTTTTGAAACCAAGTTTTCATTTTTCACGTGTTTAATTTAGTTTTTATTATTATTTTAACATCCGGTTTTTATTAATTAGATAAAAAATAGATTAATTAGTTTTAAAAATTTTCAAAAATTATTTTTAGGTTTTAATTAAATAGTTTTAGGTTTACATCCATTTAAATTTCCATTTTAGCTTGTTTTTAATTTTATTTAATTTTTAAGTTTTTCTTTTATTTTAAAAATTAATATTAAAATTATTAAATAGTTTTTAGACATTTTGGTTTTCAAATTAGTTATTCTTGTATTTTTCTTTAGCTAGGATAAAAATTTGGTACTTTTTAGACTACTTTTTCGTTTTTTCAAATTTTACGTTTTCGCGTTTTTTACGTCTTAGAGGTATTTTTAGCATTATTCGTCTTTTCCTTTCTCTTTTTTCATCAATATAATCTCAAACAAATCAAAAAATCAATTCTTAACACAACGCAATTTCCTCCTTGGGAAACGAACTTGAACTTCATTGGGTCATTAGTGCTCGGTTTTCCTAAACCGACACTTAACGCTTACCACTATTTTGCCTTCCTTTTCCTAAAGGGGTAAAAACTCTACATCAGATAGCATTGACATTTGCCCTTGGGTTTGTTTGTGTGTTAGATGGTAAAGCCCCTTGTTGTCTTTGATTGAATGCCATCAAAAGCCTCGTAGTTTGTTCCTCCGATATGAGTTTCATTTGGTCATTCATTCTTTTTTCACTTTCACGAATTCTCCTCTCAACATACTCATGAGTCTCTTGTAGCCCATATCCTTGATTTTGAAGTTAAGGGTATCCTTGATTTGGGATTTGAGGGAGTGGTGGATTAAAACCTTGATTTGGTGGATAAAAGTTATTTCCTTGATTTTGAAAGTTGTTAGGTGCCTTGTAGTTATTCCCTTGGTATGGTGGTCTTGGACCTTGATTTCTTTGTAACAATTGAGGAGGTTTTTGTTGAGGTTGGGTGGGTGGTTGGGGTGGGAATCCCGGTGGAGTAAGGTAATTTTGAGACTTGTAAGAAAGGTTGTTTGGATTGACGTTTGGCTTGAAATGTTCACGATGTTCCTCTTGGTAAGCATAACATTCCCCTTGATAACCTTGCACCTTATCACATTGTTGATAGGAATGAGGACCTCCACAAGTCTCATATGAAAGAGTAATAGCATGCACATCATTTGTTGAATGATTGCCCATATAAAGCTTCATAAAGTCATTCATCATTGTTTCTTGCATCTTTTGAGTGTTTTGGATGAGTGTTTGACTTTACTTTTGAGCTTGAGTCAATGCTTGAATGCATGAAATTAATTGAGTCTCCAATAGTTTAGAACCTCCTTCTTGAATGACATGTACTCTTTCATCAAATTGTGTGTTGGTTTGCACCATTTCTTTGGTCTCAATAATATCCCAAGCCTCTTGAATGGATTTAAGAAGAATATTTCCTCCCGCGGAAGCATTGAGTGAGTCTTGGTGATGAGGTTTAAGGCCATTGTAGAAAGTATTGATTTGGTGAACTTCATCCAATCCATGGTTAGGGCATCTCCTCAATAACTCTCTATACTCCTCCCAAGCATCACTAAATGTTTGACTAGGTTTTTGTTGGAAGCCTATAATTAAGTTCCTCAAAGCCGTGGTCTTAGATGGGGGAAAGAACTTGTTCAAAAACTTCTTAGTGAAACCATCCCATGTGGTAATGCTCTCGGGTGTTTGTGTATCTAACCAATGCTTAGCCGGACCCTCTAGTGAAAATTGCACCAATATCAACTTAATGGCATCATGGGGAACTCCATTGTACTTAATGGTGTTGCAAAGAGCAAGAAATTTCTTAAGGTAATCATGTGGATTATCATTCTTGTTCCCATAAAAAGGTGTGTTTGAAACCAAATTAATCATGGATGTTTTTAGCTCAAATGTGTTCGCGGGAATATCGGGTATCTTGATAGCATCAGCATACCCTTGCACATTAGATTGCAAGTGCTCCATCAAAGGTCGAGTATCAACTTCGGCCATGGATTCTTGTTGTGGATGGATCAAAGCACGATTCTCGGGATCGGCTTGATGGATGATGGTGTTCCTACTCTTTCTCTTTTTCTTCCTTTTCGGAGGAAGGGGTTGTACACCAATCGGTATTTGTGCACAACCGCGAGTGAGCATGCAACTCAATACGAGGAATGAGAGAGAAGCTCTCGTGTGACTTTGAAGAGAAAAGGATTATCCTCTTCGAGTTTCAATATGAAATATCCACAAGAAAATAATAATATGCGTATGTACTACTTGGGTGCAAGACCCCCAATGAAGCCTTCCTTCTTATAATACTCACTAGTGAACGGGGGGTTAGGTGGCGCGAAGCACTTAAGTACCTATTTACCCTTAGATGGCATTTTATAGCACATCGCCTTTCTATTCACTTTATTGTTTGTATTCTTCGAATTATTGCTTATTGGAAGTATTTATCTATTCTTGCTTTATTGAGTTTGATCGATACGCGTGTCAAGGACCGAAACGCCCCTCAACACGGTGTATTGCCTTGGCAATACTTATGGAGAATATGTGAATTGATTGTTCTTATACGTATACGTATTTACTTATAATAATATATGGAAAATATTTTTGTATTTATGGATTTTCTAGAGAAAATATTATATGTACATAAAAACCGAGAGAATCCAATAATATATATTTTTGGGTGCAATCTCTTAGGAAAAAAATTGCTTTTTAGATTTTTTAATTTGTTTGGTCAATTCTTTAGGAAAACAATTGTTTTTGTTATTTTTTAGTTTTTATATTTTTATATTTTTTATTTTTTATTGTTTTTGATTTATGATACGTAAAAATAATGTTCACTAGGTGAACGGATCCCAAAAGCCAATGAAAACCGTCAATCGATAGTCTCTCGTAAAGTCAAAGAACCGGCAGCGGCGCCATTTGAAATTGTGTATAATTGAAGTTCGTTTTCTCGATTCTTAACCAATTGAAAGTCCTAACAAAATCGGGTTTATGATCGTTTTTGGTTGGTAGGGTTATTTGGCTTTTCTATGTCTAATTGAACAATCAAGTAAAACAATTTGCAAAATATTAACTACGTATCCGTAAAACAATTAGTCAAATACCAAATTTTTATTCAAATAAGGACAAAAATGTAAAACTATGGAATTAAAGTGCTTAAAATGTAAATTCTTGAAACTAATAGGCTTGAAATGTAAAACCAGAAAACTACAAGGACTAACTATGCAAATTTAACAAACTACTAACTAATTTGTAACAAACTTGAAAACTAATTAACTGAAAATGTAAAGTTTTGAAAAGTAAAAGGACTAATTTAATGCAAACCCTAGATTAGTGAAAGATTAGCCACTAATGGAAACAGTAACAAACTTGAAGGACCAAATTGCAATTAAATGTGAATATTAACCAAAAACGGGCTAAGTGAATCAATAAGCTCGTATAAGCACTACACTTGACCAAATAAGCTCTAACAACTTGTAAACAGCTTAAAATCCAAAGTTACCTAGGCTTGTAAAAGGATTAAGTCTGAAATCAAGTAAAACTTAAATAAGCAAATCTTGATAAGCCACAAATAAGCTTTCTAATAAGCTAAACGTGCACAAACTGATTTTCTTGTTAAAACTTGTTTATCAAGCTATAAGGAGTATGGAATGTCTTTTGAAATTAAAAATGATCAAGTAATAAAGTAGGAAATTGAAAATAAGCTAGAACAAGCTTAAAAGACCAAAGTTTGACCAATTTTTGGAAAAGCTGAAAATTTCCAGATCTACTCAAGAACAACTTCTAAACACAAATGTGAAAGAAAATGGGGAAGTTTATGAAGTAAAATTGCTGTTTTGAGAAATCAGTTACCCCTCATATTACAGAAACTTGCCTTTTCTTTATGACTTAGTAAAATGCTTATTTCTTCCTTGAATTGGAAAAATGTACAATTTCCTTAAGAGAGCTTATCATTCAGATGTTAAATGACAGATGAGAACTGGTTTGAAACAATTTCATCAAGATATGAAGAAATGCCAAGCAATTGAAATCATGAACTTTTTATGAACTTGTTTACTACTGAAATTGACCCATTCTTTTTATTCAACCAATTGCCTTTTTGACTTAAAACTTGACTTGAAAACTATTTAACCTTGTTCACAAAGACTAAATGAGAGTAAATGAACAGGAATTAACCAAATAACAACACTTGACTACAACTTGGCAGCTTAAACCAAACACTAGTTAACTAAATTTTACAAACTTTTATGAAAGGAATTTGAGCAATTGGCTAAACTGATTTAAAAGTGATATTAGACTAAACTCAACAACCAAAATGAAGTGTAAATGAACCAAATTCAAGAAGTTTAACCAGCTAGAACTCAAATGCACTAATAAGCTAAGTATGACTGATAATACTGAAATCAGGAACAAGTTTAAGCTAGTGAACAATTAACAAACTAAAAAGAAGCTTATCTAATCAGCAAAGATCAACTCAAGCACAAGCTAAACACATTTGATCATGTCAGCAAAGATTATTAAGCTAGAATTTAGCATGCCTTGACTGTTTAGTGGAACCAAAACAAGAAAACTTGAAACCTTTTAGCTAGGGCCTCCTCTAGTGGAGTAGGTAGGCGATGAGCCTCCTAGATAGTGTTAACCACCACCTTAACACTATAAGTCACTAATCAACCAGCTAGCATCATCATCATCACCATTGTTGCACAATTAAGCTTCAAAATCAACAAAAACTGGTACTGGATGAACAGAACAAACTCAAACAGCTACACTCTTCAACAATAGCTAATCATGATCATTTGTGATCACTAATAGCTAATAACAACACTAGGATAACAAGATTGCAGTAGATGAACAATAGGTTTAGGGAAATGAAAGGAGAATTTATTTGATTGAATGAGTAAAATTGGTTACAGAATCTGGTAAAGTTGTTACAACTAAGATAACTAACTCAAGAGCTTGTCAGACTCTTGAGTTTGTTATGCTACTAACTAGAAGCTAGGATTGAGAGAAAAAGGAGATGTGTGTGAAAATTTCACACTTTAGCTACTATAAAAAATGAAGAGTACAATCCCTATTTATAGACAAAATGTGAGTGTGTTTTGGAGTTGATGACGTGTTCCCACCACTTAATTGCTGCCACGTGTCTTCAAATTGCTAAATGCTCATCATCGTGTTCTTCATGAATTGGGGGTTTTTAATCCCTTGACTTTGAGATTAATTGGTTGTTCCCAATGTATTCCTCTCTTGAAAACGAGTAGATTTCATGTAGAAATCATCTTCTGAAATTAAGTGTAGCTTAAAAATGAATCTGGGTTGCGTTGAAGAAGAAAGCGCCACGTGTCAGATCATGGTTGGGTGAAATAGGAGCACACGGATCATTATCCAAAAGTAGATATATTGATTATGGGCTGGCATGCTTCTATTGGTTAAGAACTGGCTAGTGGAAGTTTCTATTGATTTGCGGCGCATTAATGAAGCTGGTGAGGTGTCCCATTTGGTTGGCAATCTGTGTGCCAATTTCTTTGCAATTTCATTGGTCCAAACCATATCACATGGATTAAGTACTTGTTTAACTTTGGAAAATGGCAAATTCAGCCCTTGTTCTTTGGCAGATTAATCAAATGAGCTAAGAACTTCATTTCTTTGGCATAAATGGTCCTTCCACTTGAATTTTTGATAAGTTTGACCCTTTGACTTAGTTGACTGAAGAGTTGACCTTGTTTGACTTTTATCTTGACTTTGGCAAATTTACACTTTGAGTCCTTCAACTTTGGAGTGTTGTCTAGATAGGTCCCTTATCTTCAAAGTCTTGTCATCTTTGATCCTTCTTTGTCTTTTTCATCCAAATAAGCTTGATTTCTTTTTGTTTGCTTGAAAATGTATCCTTCTTACCTATTTATACACAAACACAAAACATACCACATAATTCCGCTTTATAGCACAAAAGTTAGGTATTTTCCTTGTGTTTTAGGGTGATTTGTTGATTAATTGATATGAGTTTTTGCTCATATCAGAGGGATAAGGGATATTGGGCTTGGAAGTTGAAGGTTGAGAAGGAGAAGGACTCGCTTCTTGAACAACCTTAGGGTTAGGCTCATTAGGTAATGGAGAAATAGTACTAGGAATGGTAGTGGAATGAATCACCGGAGGGGGAGTAGGATTACTCATTATGACCTCCAGGCCTTGTCTCTCCTTTATGGGCGAAGAAATGAAAGGTCCCACTAAAGTGGCTCCACTTCGAGTAGTGATAGCACTCACATTAGCACGAGGGTTAATCTCGGTATTAGAAGGTAAGGCTCCTTGGGGTCTAAGGGCTTGCAACATTTGCACGAACTTCCTATCGGTGGACTCTTGCATTTGTCTAGTAGATTCTTGCATTGCTTTCATGGTTCGCTCGTGTTCGGTTAATTTTTGTAGAACCAAGTCCATTTGAGGATTATGCATGTTCATTTGATTATACCCTTGATTGTTAAACCCTTGATTAGGAAAACCTTGGTTTTGATTATAATTTTGAAAACCTTGGTTATTAAAGCCTTGATTTTGAGTATTAAACCCTTGGTTTTGCCCTTGAAAATTCCCTTGATTTTGGTTAAAACCCCTTGCATTTGAATTCCCTTGAAAATTACCCATTTGAGGACCTTGGTTCCTATTTTGGTATTGGGTATTTTGGGCGGGTGTGGGTGGTCTTTGTAGAGCTACAAAACCCGGGGGAGCCAAATAGTTAGTACTCTTATAAGACAAATGGTTATCATCAACGTTTGGTTTAAAGTGAACCCTCTCATTTTCATTGGTGTTATAAGCATAAACTTGTTGTTGTTGATTGTAAACCTTGTCACAATTATAATACGAATGTGATCCACCACATGTTTCACACGTTTCACAAGTCTCTTTTAAGGCATTTACTTGCACATTGTTCTTAAAATGTAAAGCAAGGTCGGTCATGATTGAAGTAAGCTTGTCAATTTTCTTGTCGGCCTCACTAGTACTAGCACTAGCCATAGTAGCCCTCACACTCTTGGTTTGAACTTTTGCCTTGTTTTCAATTATGGCCCAAGCCTCGTTCATGGACTTCACAAGAATATTACCACCCGCGGCACTATTAAGTGAGTCTTGGTCATTAAGAGTTAAACCATTGTAAAACGTATTGATTTGATTCACTTTTGTAAAACCATGTTGTGGACATTTTCGTAAAAGCTCCATAAAATGGTCCCAAGACTCACTAAACGTTTCCCCATATTGTTGACCAAAGGTAATGATGTCATTCCTTAAAGAGGTGGTCCGTGATGGTGGGAAAAAGTAGTTAATGAACTTGGTCTCTAAATCAATCCATGTGGTAATACTTTGGGGTGGTTCCTTATCAAGCCAAATACGGACTTGTCCCTCGAGGGAAAAAGGAAAGAGCAACAAACGTATTGCCTCTTGAGTCACCCCATTGTATTTCACCGTATTAGTCAAATCGGTAAATCTCTTAATATGATCATGGGGGTCATCTTGGGAACGGCCCAAAATGGTGTAGCGGAAACCATTTGAATAAAACCCATTTTAATTCCAAAATTATTTGCTCTAATTGCGGGGACAACGATAGCGTCATCGTTTCCCTCAACGTGTGATTGCAAAATCTCGATCATAGGTCGGTTATCTGTTGCCATCGTATTGTCGAAAGCTCGATTCTCGGGATCGGCTTGAGTGACGGTCTTTTTGTTCTTCTTCTTCTTTTTGGAAGAATTAGAAGTATTTGGTACACCACTCGGTATGTGTGCACGCGCGCGAGTGCGCATACAACTAAACTCGAGGAATGAGGTAGGAGACCTCGGTCGACTTTGAGAGGAAAGGGATTATCCCTCTCGAGGTTCAATATGAAAAAGCTACAAAATATATATACGTAATACTACTTGAGTTGACAAACCAATAATCGGTCGTCCCTCTCAATATACGCACAAGCAAGCGGGGAAACGAGGTGGCACAAAGCACTTAAAAACCTTTTTCCTTAGACGGTCTTTTATAGCGCGTCGCCTTATACCCACCTTATAGTTTGTATAAATCGAGTTCAAACTTTTTACTAGTATTTATCTATTTTGCCATTTTTTTTGTTTTGGATTCGAATACAATAGCTAGGTGATGAAATCCCAACTAAGGTCTTATTTGGAAGTAGGTAAATCGATTGTTCTACGTAATACAATATAGTAAAAGAAAAATATTTTTGTATTTTTTTAGAAAAATATATATTCACAATAAAAAGCGAAAGAAATCGAAATAAGAAAAATAACAATAACACATAATATTTTTGGTGTAATACTTTAGGAAAAGTATTACTTTTGGATTTTTTTTTTAATTTTTTTGGTGCAAATCTTAGGAAAGAATTTGCTTTTAATGATTTTTATTTTTTTTATTTTTAAGTTTTGGATTTTTTATGTTTTTTATTTTTTTAACAATAAAGTGGAATATGCAAGTATGATAATTTAGGGGGTCGTCGGCCTCCTGTATCTGATCATATCAGTCAAGGTACATTCCCTATGAGTCAAAGCCGTATATTCAATAGGTTAATAAGTTCTAATCAAGTGATGTTTGAGAAATACAAACAGTCTAATTTCAGTTACCCCAGGTTGACTAGTATCTTTCCATCTCTTGGAAAGAATTGTCAAAAGGCCCCACCTACTATTGATCCTCCTATGAAAGTGATCCCTATCAAAGAGCTTCCTAATAACGTTCAAAATTGAACGGATCCCAAAATCCAAAGCTTCTCACGAAAAATCGTCAATCATAACGACCGAATCGGCAGCGGCGCCAATTTAATGTTTGAATTTTTCAATTCTTTTTATCTCTATTTATCGTTCCTCAAATTGACTCGAATTGAACTCCAATTTTATCTTAGAGATTAATTGTTTTTGGTTAAGATATATTTTTTTGGTTTTTAATTACTTGAATGCACGTAAAAAATAAAAATAATACTATAGCTACGTAAAATACTTACTATTGCTAAAACAAATTGCAAATACCGCAAGTTAAATTAAACACAAAGTAGAAATAGAAAATGCACAAGTAAACTAGAATTATAAAAATGCTAAATAAAAATGATAAGTAAAAATGATAAATGCAAAATTATCCTAAAATTTGAAAATGACAAATTTATTCTAAAAACTATTTTTACTTTTAAATTAACTAAATCTATTTTTAAAACTAATCTTATTTAAAACTAAATTAATTGAAATCTAATTTATATTAAAAACTAATTTATTAAAAAAAGAACTAATTTTAAATTCTAATTTTAAATTTCTAAAATATATTTTTTTATTTAGAACTTAATAAAAGTAATTAAATAACTAATAATTAAAATAGACTTTAAAATGAAAACTTGTAAGTAAATCTATTTAAAAAAACTGTCAGCCCACTAACAAGCTATATTAACTAATGAAACTGTATAAAAACTCAAATAAGGATCTAGACAGATGGTAAGTGTGTTTGGCTGTTATCCTTTAGCTCACGTGTTCGAATCTCATGGGAGACATTTTTTTGGATGATTATTTTTGGAATTCAAAATTTTAGACAAAATGATTTCAGTAAGTCCAAATCAACAAAAATCAGTATACCAATACAGTTTGACAATCTAAATAACTCATTTAATAAACAGGACTCAAAGCAAATCATAATCACCCATATCAACAACTAAACATACTAAATTAGTCAACTCAAATCAACAGATAAACCAAAAACAGCAGTAGGATTTATATACAAGAAAACTCAGCTTAAAACTAACTCAGTAATACCACTAAAAATCAACCCTATAATATTTTTAATATAATAACAAATCAGATCATAAGTTATATCAGAAGCAAATCACAAAACCAGACCTAACTATCTAGCAAAATAAGCAGTACAATAAGATCAAATAACAAATCCATTAAAATCTAACACTTAACTACTTAACAAAAATTCTAAAATAAAATTTATAAAAGTATTAGATTAACCTTTATGACGAAAGCCTTTGGTGTAGTAGAAATGCGCTGAGCATTCTATTGAACCGTAACAATCACCTCACTAACATAAACGTCTCGAACCATTAACCATTACGTCACCACTATTCGACACCTCCATTTATCAACCCTATTACGAACCACTACTACTAATCTCGAACCAAAAATCAACTAAATCACGAATCCATATCTATCGAACCATAAGCTTTTGTTGAATCAAACTAGTAGGGTTTGACTAAATTCCAAACTTCACTTTATTATTTAATTTTTGCAAGACACCAAAACAGATTATAATATAAAACTTGAAATTAAATTAACAGTAAAATAAAGACAAATTTAATTCGAATTAACTTTTATTAACAATAAAAAAAGAGATTACAAAACTGAAAAGGAAAATACAATTTAAACCCTAAATCTATTTTTGCATAATAAAACTAAAGTAAAAAAATGGAATTTATTACTGAATAAAAAAGAGGGATATTTATAGGCAAACCCTAGCCTTGTTGATGAAAATTTGTTGAGATGCATCTCTAATCTTGACCGTCCAATCCATCTTTTCTTTTTCTCTTTCTTCAATTCCTTGATCAAACGGTGGAGAATGGCTCTTGGCACACGGATTGCCAGCATGGATTGGATATGTGTTTCTTGTGTTTCTTTGATGCTGATGTGTATTTAGATGATTGGATGATTGAGGGGAGTGATGTGTATCCTCGAATCAAAAGAAAGCAGGGTGCCACGTCACTGGATTGGACCATCTTCTTGCTCCCGAATTACTTGGGGATTTAATTAAGGGTTGTGTAATACACGCGCCTCTAATAGGTAAAAACCCCAATTTTTTGTTTATGTAAATTAGGGTTTGGGTAAACAGTAAAGTTTCATGTTTATTTAGGGTTGAGGGTGAAAAAGGGTGACTGGTTATTCGTTTGGGGAAGGTAAGAGAGAAAGGGAAAGGTGAATAACATTGTTTGTATCGAAATTGTGTGTGTGAGGTGGATAGATAAAAACGTGTGGGTGATAAGTGAATAAACATTCACTTTTTTTAACCGTCCAAAACAAGGATAATACCCTCATGGGCCTTTGATCCAATTAATATTACTCCCCTTTCTTTAATTTGGGCTTTTTGATTTAATAGAATGCTCCATCCGTTTATCTTGTATGAATATGGGCTTTTGGCCCAACTATAAATCCAATCTGTACCATTTACTAGTCTCTTGGGCTTGTAACTTGGGCTTACAGGCCCAATAAGCTTGTGTGGGACCCACTTGGCCCAAATAAATTTGATAAACTTAAATCCTCGAAAACGAACTCGTCTTTGGCTTCCTTGATCATTTCTTCAAAACCCGTGTCGAATTTTGCCGGTTTTCGTGAACTTCGGTTTCTTTGGAATTTTTGCACTTTTGGTTCTTTGACTTTGTCTTTGTCTCTTTCTTTGACTTTTCTTCAACAATTGACCGTGAAATCCCGTGTTTTCTTTTCTTTTGATCTTTTGTACCTATTTCACACAGAAACACAAAACCACGCGTAATTCCGACTTTTACGATATTAAACACATGATTAGGTCTTGTTTTTCCTTGATTTTAGTGGTAAAAGGATAAGTGTTTACACACTTATTAGTAGACAACAAAGGACAAATGGGCTTTTGGATCACAAAGGCCCACTACCAAGTACTAATCGATAAACAGGGAAAAGCCTAGTACTTTCCTCTATAAATAGTACTCCTTTGCACCATAGACAAGGTACGATTTTCTTATTCATCTTTACAGACACGTATATCTCTGACGATATAAACTTACTCTCACGCCGGAGTCTAATCGTGAGGTCCGTCCCCACGGTAAGGACAACGGTATACTTTACTTGTGCAGGAAATCGTCAACTACATCTCTTGATAGTACAAGATCCATCACAATACAAGACATCTAAGTACCTCTCGATAGGGAGTTACATTCGTACTCGACCCCGACCATTGTTGTACTAACAATTTAACAATGCAAATATTTTTTGTTATCTTCTGACGAGGGATGTATTTTACAAAAAAAGTTTAATTTCTTTTGAAAAAAAGGTTTTTTTGTTCGTTTTCATTTTTTTTTTGAGAAAAATGTTTTATTTTTCAAAAAACAAAAGAGTTTAAATTTCTTTTCGAAAAAAGTTTTAAAATTGTATAAACATTTAAATATTAAATTTTAATTTTTTTTCAAACAAATAAACGTTTATCTTATCAAAATTGTTTATTTTTTTATTTTTAATTTTTTAACAGGGTTTTTCACTTTTGTGTTACTGTTTGGGGTTTTATGTTCCTATCTGCAGTTGGGTTAGGTTTATACCAAACAAATCTGCTATCGATTTCGCCTACGGCAACTATATGCTGACTGTTGCGAAAAAAGCTAAGGAGAATCCAGTTGACAGCTCGCCGGCAAGTCAAGCCTACAGGAAGTTTTAAGCCGAAGCTTGCGGCATGAACAAAACCCGAATTCTTGCTTTTAAGAACAAGCCTCCGACACCAATTGAACCGATTCCACGCCATTTTTTTGACCCGTTCCCACAATTAGAACCAGTCAAAGCTGGTAGAGATATTCCTAAGAGCTGGGCAAAAAAATTAGATGCACCGGATATTATTGACGACTTCTCTATCAACTTGCTCGATTGGACATGCACCAATGTTCTCGCAGTTGCTCTTGCAAATACAGTATTTGTATGATGCATCAGAAAAAATATCTGAGCTTGTTACGGTTGATGACGAAAGTGGTCCAGTTACTAGTGTTAAATGGGCACCCGATGGTCGCCACATCTCAGTCGGTTTAAACAGTTCTGATGTGCAGCTTTGGGATTCTTAGTCTAAGAGACTGGTAGTTATCTCATCTTTGAACACAAGATTTTTATATAATGATGTGTTGTCTTTTCATGAATGTTTATTTATATTGTTTTCGTTTGATTGTAACAGTTAAGGACAATGAGAGGTGGTCATCAGTCCCGAGTTGGAGCAATGGATTGGAACAACCACCACCTTTTGACAACCGGAGGAATGAATGGTCAGATTCTAAACAATGACGTTAGAGTGAGCGAACACATAGTTGAGACATACAGTGGTCATCACCAAGAAGTTTGCGGGTTGAAATGGTCAGCTTCTGGTCAGCAATTAGCTAGTGGCGGAAATGACAATATATTCTTCACATTTGGGACATATCGAGAGCATCAGCGAATGCAACAACTCAGTATCTTCACAGGATGCAACAGCACACCGCAGCCGTTAAAGCGCTTACTTGGTATCCGTTTCAGGCGAAGCTTCTTGCTTCAGGTGGTGCTGAAGGAGATAAGCGTATCAAGTTTTGGAACACGGACAATGGTGCTTGTTTGAACACAGTTGACACGGGGTCCCAAGTGTGTGCCCTTCTATGGAATAAGAATCAGTGTGAGCTTCTGAGCTCACATGGATTTTCACAGAACCAGCTGACTATATGGAAGTACCCTTCGATGGCGAAGATAGTTGAGCTTACAAGTCATACATCAAGAGTACTTCACATGACGCCCTGATGGGTGTAGAGTTGCATCTGCAGCTGCAGATGAGAGATTGTTCATCTGGAACGTTTTTAGGACCCAAAAGTTTCTAAGGCTGCCCCAAAAGGTGAACCCTTTGCCCACGTCAGCAATATTCGTTAATCCATATTTTTGTTAATAAATGTAAAGATATAGGTGAGGAGAAATTGCTTATTGATCCATTATGAGATTTTAATTGTTGGTTACTCATTAAATGAAAATTGAAAAATTATTCTTTGTGCTTTTTGCAACATCATGTATGGCTTATGTTCTTCTTGCAATGAAATTTATTTATTATCAAATTTCAAAGGATTACACTGAATTGATAGAATGAATATATTTGAATTTATACAAATGTAGAAAAAAGATGATTGTTCATTGAGTACATTCAAATGAGCCAAATCTTAGCAGCAACAGATTTCATACCACTGTTTCCTCTTTGTGTAATTTCGACTAATGGCATCTGAGCCAATGTTTTATACTTCTGTTTGTATTCCACTAGCCGGAATATCCTCTCCAACGCCACCAAAGCCTTTTCTTGCAACTTTACGTCACAGCGAACTCAATAACTGCACCACTTTCGCAATCACATCATAGCCTTCCAACACCTTACGACCCTTATGTAATAGCTCCTCTTCGACTAAAGTCAATAAAGCATGTAGAGCAGCATCACATGCACCAAAATCTGGTTCATCAAATACTTTTGCAATCGGGATTATGACATTTGCTTCAATAACACAAAATGACGAATCGATTGTACATGTTCCATCATGGACTACACAACTGGTGCCGGGTGACGACCACAACAACTAAAGAAACTTGTTTTTGTCGCCATTGGTATGCTTAGTTTGTTGGAATTTTCTAAAAAATTCTTCAGTGAAATTGCCATATGTTTGGTTTTAGTACTTCCCAAATCTAGTAGTTTTATAATGATTGGGATAGTACCAGTTTCGGCCACTTCTTTTTGAAGTTCTTGATTAGTTGAATGTGTGAACAGGCAAAGAGTTCCTGAAGGACTATTTATCCAGAGTTCGGTTTTCTGAACCCGATTAGAAAGGATGGAAATGATCACTTGAAGTGCTCCTGCATCAAGAATCCCTCGAGTCATTTTAGGGTATTTTGGAAGATTTGAGATGATTTCCATTGCAGCCACTCTCTTCAATGTCATCAAAACTCTTTATGGTTTTAACGAAAGTCTCAATGCATTTAACACCCACGTGTTCTATGAAAGTTTAATCATCACCGTCTTTTGTTGAAGTAGAGAAGAGTTTCACAAAATTTGATCGAACTGTTTGATTTTACGTGTGCTGAACTAGTACTTGGACAGAAGAGATCTGATGAAAGTGAGCATAATCATGTACTAGTTGACTATTGTTGAGAATTCAATCTGTGTGTGTGGATCGTTCAACATTCAAATCAAGATATACCGAAATAAGAATTATATTGATATGGATAATCTGTTATCATATATAGTTTTACAAATCTCTCTATTCTATTTATACATATCTAAACGGTGTGATGAATCGATGTGTCGATTCATAGTGAACCGTTGTAACGGTTGGTAGTTGTAGTAACTGCCAAATAACCGTTGTTTCTTAACTGCCTAATATGTGTCTGAATAAAGGATTTGGGATTAACCCATTGGGCTGAGGTAGTCGGCCCAACATCTCCCCCTTAATCACAAATGATGTGGCAGATCTTTAAGTCTTTTGTAGTCGTCACGCATAATCTTCATTTAGTCTTTTTGTTTGGCTTCCTTTAACATTCTCTGTAATGTTGATCGAATTTTGTAAGTTTCTGCATTCCCTGCGGTATTAGCATTCCCTGCGGTATCAGCATTCCCTGCGGTATCAGCATTCCCTGCGGTTTCAGCATTCTCTGCGATTTCAGCATTCTCTGCGGTTTCAGCATTCCCTGCTATTTATCCATTCTATGTGTTCTCTGCATTCTCTGCGATTTCTGCATTCTCTGCGATTTCTGCATTCTCTGCGGTTTCTGCATTCTCTGCGGTTTCAGCATTCTCTGCGTTTTCTAGTTGTATCATTTCTTTCCAGTTAAAGCCGTCATAAGCAAAGTTGGCTCTAAGTCTTCTTCAATAAGATTTGAATGTTCTCTGGCTTGATTCTTGTATTTGTTTGGACATTCATAGGCATAGTGTCCAAGCTTTTGACATCGATAACATGTCACTTGAGATTTGTCTCTTATATCTTCTCCAAAAGACTCTCGTTCTTCCTTTTTATAATTGTTATTGCCTTGTTCTCGTCCTCGGTTAAATCTTCCACGACCACGCCTTCTGAATTGTTGGTCATGATCTTCATGTTGAGAAAACATCAACATGTATTGGTTGTATTCTTGCTTTTCATCTTTTCGCTTAATTCTTTCTTCGTTGGTCTTAAGTCGACCTATCGCTTCTTCTAGAGTCATTTTGTCTAAATCCGAGTATTGTTCGATGGATGCAACTATTTGAAGGAATTTATCTGGTACAGCATTTAGGAGTTTTCGAACTAAGGTCGAATCGTCGAATGTGTGCCCTAAACTAGCAGCCTTGTTTGCAAGTGTTGTTAATTTTATTGCAAAGGTATCGATTGTCTCTTCTTCCTTCATTTGTAAAATCTCCAGGTCGGATTTGAGCGTTTGTAGTCTCGCTTGTTGGACTCTTTCTTCTCCCATATGCCTTATTTTTAAAGCATTCCAAATTTCTTTCGAGGTTTTATGCTTCGTTATTTGAAGCAATTGTTCTTCATGTAAAGATTGATAAATAAACGCTATTGCAGTCTTATCTTTCTTATTGTCGATTTGGGTAGTATCGGTTGGATCTACCATCTCCCATAAACCATTCGCTTCGAGAATGATTTGCATTCGAATTGCCCATAATGAGTAATTCGTAGATTTTAGCACATGACATTGAAAGTGAGGGGTACTTATAGTACTGACCTCCTTTTTTGAACTTTTTCCATCATCTTTTGTCATATCTTATAAGATATTGACCAAAATCTTCAAATTAAAATTTTTTTTCTTTCAAAAATAAATAAAATAAGGTTAATTACTCCTTAAATTATTTCTAATATAATAAGCAGTGTAATAACTAGATTATTATATGTAAATGCGTTATTTAATTTAAAAAAAAAACTACTTACTTATATATTAAAGTAAATATGATTTTTCCAAAATAAATAACAAATAAAATCTATAAGTTCTAGTTTTTTATAAAAACTATATAGATATTAATCAAAATAAATGATGGAAAATGTTCAAATGGTTTTATCAAAAACCTGTTGGGCTTTGGCCCGTAGTCCTCTTTGGTGTAGTAAAAGCCCGGTTCAAAAATCCTTTTTTTTGGTATCCTTTGGACCGGTCCCTTTTTCTTCCCGTGTTAATTATCAAACACACTTTGTGTGTGTGTAATAAAATACTCTCCTCTCTCTTGTTTCTTCCGTCCCCTCTCTTCCTCCTTATCTCTCTGTGACAAGATGACCATGTATCAATCTTGTCTTCTGGTGATAAAAACCTAATCAAGGATGGATTTGTAATCCTCCTTTGATCTTTCAAGCGTTCTATTAATTAGAGTCGCTTGATTCTCTGGTTTGTTCTTGCGAATAATTAGGGTTCGCAAGAAATTGGGGATTTGGTCTTTTGTTCGGATATATCGAATCGTGATGATTCTATTGGGTTTTCAGCCCTTTCGTTCGAGATGACTATTGATATCCGAATCTAGTAAGTTTTCTGTTTGTTTTGAATCCGATTCTAAAATCAAACCGTGCCTAATCTTTGATTAATTTCTGGGTTAGAAATTTTCGTGGGTTTTGTTTTGCAAAAATCTGGGAAGAAACCTTTGTTGCCGAATCAAGGATTCTGGTGGCAGAATGGATTATCCCTTTTAATTAAACAACAAGATAAAATTATGATTGTGTTTAATTTGTGCAAAAACCTGTGGCGAAAAATTGTGTGGTTTGGTTCTTGGATTCGAACAGAATCTTTGAAATGGTATATGATGATTTGATTTGATTAACCAAAAGCTCTGATGCCAATGTTGAGAATTCAATCTGTGTGTGTGGATCGTTCAACACTCAAATCAAGATATACCGAAATAAGAATTATATTGATATGGATAATCTGTTATCATATATAGTTTTACAAATCTCTCTATTCTATTTATACATATCTAAACGGTGTGATGAATCGATGTGTCGATTCATAGTGAACCGTTGTAACGGTTGGTAGTTGTAGTAACTGCCAAATAACCGTTGTTTCTTAACTGCCTAATATGTGTCTGAATAAAGGATTTGGGATTAACCCATTGGGCTGAGGTAGTCGGCCCAACAACTATGAGTGGCAAAACTGGCAGATCAAAATGGGTTCAACGGGTGGACTGGAACAGTATTAGTCTAAAATCTTGTAAAAATCGTTAGTGGTAGTATGATTACAAAAACTATACTTTTCTATAAATAGAAATTCTAAAAATTCAGACATCCTTGCTTACTTCATATAGAAAGATCTGTGAAACTCAATAATAACAATCAATGTTTAAAACCTGGTGGGTTGAACGGGTCATTGCAGAAACTCGAATCAGATCGAAACATCAGGCTTTACTCGACCCGTTCGAACCGATCAGTCGGTTCGATTTATACAATGAAAAGAAAGTGAATGGTTTCCGAATCGATCTATAAATGAACAGAAAGATAATGATGTAATGGGCAGAAGATGTAATCAATAAACTGTTCTTTCGAATTATTGTATGAGGTTGTGGTTGAAAAATGGATTTTCGTGTTTTTGAGAGAGGAAAGAGATGTGGTTGAAAATGAGTTTTTGTGTATTTGAGAGAGGAAATGGAGAGTGCTTTTGTCTTCTTGTACAAATACCAATGTTTTAAAACCCGGGTCTTAGATTGACCCGGTCGAGTCGCCGGGTCCGGGTCAACCCGGGTTGACCGTGGTCAACCCGGATTAACCTGGTTTTCTAAAAAAATATATTTTTTTAACTTTTTAATAATTAACAAAATTATACTTATAAAAACCATAAAAACTTACGTATATTGAAAATATAAATTGTTTACCAACCAATATAATATATAAAAATAAAATTTCGTCGCAAATACGTAAAAAAAAAAATTAAAAAAAAAACCGAAAAATTCGAAACCCGACCGGGTCTTGAGAACCGGGTTGACCCGGGTCACTCCAAACCCGCCGGGTCAAGCCGGGTTTCGAAAATATGAAACCCGGGTCAATATGACCCTTTTTTCGGCCGGAACCGGTTCAACCGGTTGACCCGACCGGATCGACCCGGGTCTGAAAACATTGACAAATACACTGTATATGCTCTTTTACTTAAATAAAATTTGCTTTTCCCTATATCTAAACGAGTAAAATCAATGTTTTCAACCCCGGTTTTTCTTGCTCAAAAAAAAAAACCCCGGTTTTTCCGGTTCCCGAAAATAAAGGTCATATTAACCCGGGTTTCATATTTTCGAAACCTGACTTGACCCGTCGGGTTTGAGGTGATACGGGTTAACCCGGTTCTCGAGACCTAGCCGGTTTTTTTTAAAAATAAATGTGAATTTTATGTATTTACGAGAGAATTTTATTTTTACATATTATATTAGTTAGTAAACAATTAATATCTTCAATATACAAGATTTTTAAATACTAGTTTTGTTAATTACTAAAGAAATAAAAATAAAATTTTTAGAAAAGCGGGTTAACTCAGCCTCCGTAACTCGACTACGTCGATTTAAAAACCAAGTCTCAAAACATTGAGTAAAATTCTTGTCATGTCCTTGGTTGTAAAAGACACCAATGAATAATAATATTCATACTTGTTTAATACAATAACTGACTACATCTGTCCACGTCTATTTAAAATAATTATTTACTGACAAAAATTATATAATTTATAAGAAATACGTTAATTATTCTTTTGATTATTAAGAAAGCATACAGAAACTATTTTTACCCTTTGCTAATAATTATTATTTTTTTATAAATATTAATTTGAACTAAAGATAATATAATAAATTTAAATAAACTCAACTATATTTTTAGAGGTGTATAATAATATCAAAACAATAAATTTAAGACGAGGTAAGTAGTAATGCTTATGATGCTCTTTTATGGTAGACACATGAAGTTTTTTACCTTCTCGTTAATACAAAGATAATTTATTTTATCTTTTGGCTTAAAAACAATGTGACTAGGCTGTGGAATCAGTGAATCGATGAGTAGATCGAATCAATTTTCTCTGTCACTATTTTTGCCGTAACTATCACGTTTTGATTATGTTTTTTTGGTGGTCTTGAGGTAGACGTGATTAGAAACGAGAGTTAAATAATGAAGATAATGTTTTTTTTTCAGTAGTTACATTATTTGCTTTTATGCTTTTACCATTTTTCTAATTTTTAATTTTTAATTTTTCATTTTGATATTTGTTTTTATGTTTATTCTATTATTTAAGTCAACATAAAAGACGTGATTTATAAAAATATAATGTAATAGGCATAATTAAGATATTGTATATGAATTTATGTAAAATATATCACGTATGAATAATTAAGGTTTTAAAATTAAACTTATATTAGTATTTATTAGTGCATTGTGTGTAAGCAAAACAACTTTAAAAAATTAAAATAACAATATTATATCAATACAGAAAAAATAAAATAAAATAATTAATACTAATTAATATACAATTTATACACATCAATACTTAAAAATAAAATCAGATATTCACATTGTACAACAATTAAAAACATAAATTTATAATATCCGTTCGAAATAGGGTTCAATCGAAAACATGGGTGATCATCGACGTGGCTAGCAAATGAGGACCGCCCTAAAACGAACAAACTAAAACATTTAAAAATGAATGAACTGTGTCTCTCATCGATTTTTTATATTCTTCGGTTAATCACAGGGTACTCGTCGCCGCATCGCGCGGGTGCCCTGCTAGTATACTGTAATAGCAGAATAAAAGGATCTAGAGGGTTATATGTTTTAGAAATTAACTTTTGACCTCCAACCCGTTTGACCCGTTACTTCCTGCTAGGGATAGTTAAACTTTCTTTATCTGTGATCTTACCCAACCGATCGTGGGTGTGAGAGAAAATCACAAATAATATAATATTGCTGTGTGGATAGGGAGTGGTAGTATTTATGGCCATAAAGTAATAATTAATAATTCAAAAGTACACATGCATTTAAGATTCGGTCGACGATCTAAAGTCACCAAACGACTAGTTCGTCTCTTTCTCTTTCTCTTTCTTCTATTTGAGAATTTGGAATATAATATTAATTTTTTTCCCACGACCGGTTGGTACAAAAGCACCAATAAAACATAGTCTTAGATAAAACACAACCCCTGTTAGAAATTTAGTATAATTATGGGATATGGTCATACTTGTAAATGGGTTTAGAGGTACGGAGTGTACACCTATTAAGTCCCTGACCACCCTAGACTCAATATAGTGGTTTGCTGATGATGCATGTGTCAGCGGCTAGGCTTTGCCTTGTCAATGGCTGGGCTCTGCCTTGTCAGCGGCTAGACTGTGCCTTGTCAGCGGCCAGGCTTTGCCTTGTTAGTGGCTAAGTCGCCAGTGGGTGGCTTATATTTGTAACCTCTTTGGCTGTTTCATAAGGGGTTTAAGATTGACTTAATGACCATTATTCTGGTCATGTAACCACTATGTAGTCATGTGGGAAATAATGAGATTAATTGGCTGATTAATACTCATTATTCCTTTGATCAAGAGTTACATTCTTAGGAATGGGATCATTATAAATAGTGATCATATTTGCATGATGAAAAACACAGAAACAATAAACACATAAACGCGCAGGGTTCTTGATTTGTGCCTAAAACAAGAACAAACACTTGGTTTTATCCCAAGGAGGTATTCTTGTTAACCCAGGCATAGGGTCGAATAATCTTCTTTGGAAAGTGATTACACGACTTTAAATGATATCCGACAATCATTCATTGGTACGTAGTTAGGCTGTTGATTATCTTTACCCTGTTGGAACGAAGTAAACCCCAACAATCAAAGAAGATTATTTTATGATAATCAATGGCGGCAACAATGAAGCATATGGTGGCTAACTTCTCCAAATTGGACAAGTTTGAAGGGGTTGATTTTAGGAGATGGAAAAAGAAGATGCACTTTCTTCTTTCTACCATGAACGTGGTGTACGTGCTGACTACTCCCATTCCTGATGGTGGTGATGATGCTACGTTGAAGAACATAAGGAAAAGGAGCAAATGGGAGGATGATGACTATGTGTGTCGTGTCATAATTCTCAATGGTATGTCTGATTTCTTGTTTGATATTTACCATGAATCTGGTAAAGAACTATGGATTCCTTAGAAGCCAAATATATGGCTGAAGATGCATCAAGTAAGAAGTTCCTTGTGAGTGATTTCACAAATTACAAAATGACTGATTCAAGATCAGTCTTGGAACAATACAATGAACTTGTTGAATATTTGGCAGATTTACACAACATAAAATGAACATGGATGAGACCATTCAGGTCTCGTGTGTCATTGACAAACTACCTCCTTCTTGGAAAGATTTCAAGCACACCTTGAAACATAATGTTGGGTCAGTATTTACTGACCCTCAAGTAACTCTAGGATTTGAATATAAAATCCCTCTAAGTGTTTCATGTTCAGCAGTAAGGCCAGTCTGCTGAAGCATGACCAGAGGAACAAAGTTCCTACTGAAGACTATGTTGTTGAAGGATGTTCGGCTTTCCTCTTCCAGTAAACTTAGAAGACAAAGGAGTATTTGCTTCAAATACTAGGCGGTCTAGTTGCTGAAGAACAGGTACTGAAGAAGAGCTTTCAGTTCAGTTTGGTTTGACAATACCAAACTGAATGATGTCGATCTCCTCTAGAATACTGAAGACACTTCAGTGTTCTGATGGTTTGCATTAGGCGGGAAAATATTACTGTAAGTCAAAGTAGGTTGCTTGTATAGTTAGCTATAAGTACAACCTTTATGTTTTATAGAATAGTTTATTAAGTACTTTGTACTGTTTATCCAACATGGTCATCAGCCACCCACTGGATAAACCCATGCATAGGAACATGCAAAATGGAAATCCTAATTCCACACTGCCTATTTAAGGAGTGCTTATTGAGAGAGAAAGGTTAACCAATACAAGAGTAGAAACTCTGGAAAAACCTTCTCTCTCAATACCAACTAAACCATATAGCCAAGAAGCATATGAACGTTTAGATTGGAGCTTAGACTATTAACTTTGGTTATAAGTTTAAGTAGAGGAGATTACCACCCATTATCATTCAACCACTTTGTTCTTCCGCAAACAAAGTGGGTTATAGATTCTTTATTTGATTCTAATAAAAGTCTATACGTCGAAAAGTTATATTGGTATTGTTGTTTTAATTGTTCTTAGTTCTTATTAATTGTTAAAACAACACACTTGAGTCTTGCTAAGGAGTTATTACTTAAGGTTGATAAGTAATAACGACTTATAAGGGACCAACAAGTGGTATTAGAGCAGTTTGATTAGCAAAACTCTTATTTTTCATTAAACTGCTCATTTAAAGTTTTCAAATATAGATCCAAGATGGCTCAAGTTATACCACAAACCGTAGAGTATAGGGGTGGCTGTAACACCCCCAATTTCGGTCATAACAGCGGAAGGGTCCTTGGCTGTTACTATCATGGTTCAATCTCATAATCATAGAAAACGGCTCAAAACGAGTCGTCTTAATAAAAACATCCATTCATTCTCATTTAACAATAAGACTTTTCACACGGATAATTTAAAGTTTACAAACACAGTAAAGGATAAAAGATTCTTTGAATGGATACTATTTGCAAAACCGGGCCAAAACATTTCAAATAAGCAAGCTTCACGAAATCTCCTTCATCGAGTGTCTTCTATATGGACCTGAGATAAAACATGTTAAAAAGTCAGCAAAATTTGCCGAGTGAATCTATAGAGTTTAATTTAAATAAAGAGAACACAAGTATTCAAAATAACCTTCCATGGTTAATAATTTATCAAAGAAAATTATGTTGTACGGACATAATTATCGTGTCATTACATAAGTCTTGTGACATTGAACGTTAACATATATTATTTCAGCCCAACACACCTAGCCAAGTGCGTATATTTCTCTTATACAATGCATCCGATGTTTCATTACTAGTGCATCACAACACCACGCGATAGCTAGTCGCGACCGGACTGGGCGTCACCCCGATAGATCTATCCATATCATTAGCGTTACTTCGATTAACAACTCACGATTCATGGGTCTTTTAAGGCTAAACAAACTTATGTAATAACTTTCATCTAAACATACAATTGGGTTCCTTGTGTTCAATTTTTAAAACAAAGAGGGTTTACCACGACTTCTTGTTGTACCCTTCGTTTATATTAAATGCTTTTCCAATAAGTAGGGTTTCCACAACTTCTCGTTGCACCCATACTTTTCTAATAAGTAGGGTTTCCACAACTTCTTGTTGTACCCTTTATTTTAAATAAACAAGCATGTTATCCCCCCTCACGGGTTTTATAAAACAAGTAAACATGTTAAAAGCGAGGCTATAGACACACCTTAGCCAGTAGTGGTAATGAGACGATCGCCGACGATTAGTGAGGCCCTTTTAAACACGAAAACCGCAACCTACCAAATAAGGCGCGTTCGTTAATAATCGACTTAAGTATAAATCATACTTAAATAATATAAAATCAAAATTACAAAACCAAGACAATCCCGAAAAATTTAATAATACAAGTGTTATTACTATACCCTTTTATTTAACACTATTCTTTTAAACACTTGCACTCTCGATATTGACCCGTCTTAAGACGCCAAGTCAACGCAAGTCAAATTATCATTTTACTTCTCTCAGACCAGTAACTAAGTCATTTATATAATGACTTAACACTTGAGTAAATCACCATGTCCAATAGTGAATAATCAAATTCACGCCACACGAGCATTGGACTACGTGTCCAAAATACCAATCAGCATGTACACTCCGAATGTACACACCAATCTACCCTATCTAGACTTGTCCGATTTCGACGAAACTTGGTCAAAAACTCACATATAATATGAATAAGAATCAGTTTAAGTTTCATTTAAAAATATTACTTCTAAGACTTTCGGCCCGACACATCTATGAGTTGCAAAAACCGGACAGTTTTACGCCTTTGACTTGTAAAACCATTTTGACATATCTAAACAACTCAATTTATAAAACCGACACTCGGGTTTGAAAATAGACTCATGACCTGAGGTTTAGACTTTAACATCAGTCCTTGAAAATCTTTAGAACTCATTTTATAGTCCCCGAGATTCGATCCAAATATCGACAACAACTTTCGGATTGTGCCGGTACTCGTCTCCCGGTACACGACTACTAAAACTAGCATAACTTTTGACTCGTAATGAATTAGAAGCTCTATCTTATACCAAAACGAGAGTCTCTGAAAACTCTACAACAATATCAAATAATTTCAGCCTATTTCTGAACTTAAACCCACGAAACAATCTGTTATAAGCTGTTGTCCCAAAATACCCTTCTAAATCTCACACAAAATCAAATTTTCAAACCATTCCAACCATTTTTCTATCATTCCTAATCCCCTAATATCAACATCTATCATTCCTAACACTTTTATGATCATTCTTCAAATGATCCAGTCAAAAATTTATACATGCAACCACTCAAATTCAAATATAATATTATTAACAACATGTTTCACCATAAAAATGGATCAAACAACATGTTCTTCATCAAAAATTAAAAAGAAAAATAAAGTGAATGCATGTGGGAAAAATTTATACCAAAATGATCCTTGTTGAATTTGCAAAGTGGGTCTTTGATTAGTTTTTGTTGAATCAAACAAGAATTTGAGATGATGATGAATTTGTGGTGGTGTAGGGTGACGGTTTGAACAAGGGAGAGAGGAGTAGATTTTTATAGCTAGTGGAATTGTGTGTTATTTTGTGTTATAAAATTCCTTTTATATGGGAAAAGTTTAGGGTAGTTTTTACCAATTGTGATTCTTGTGGACCAAAATACAACTAAATAGTTATAAGGGTAGAAAATGTAAATATAAAATTTTGAAAATATTTACGGGACTCGGGTTTTGTAAAAAAACTTTTTAAAAGTTAAAACGCTTCTTAAATATAATAATATAACTTCGACACGACTTAAAACGTAATTAAATCGAAAAAGTCAAAAATATTAAATATCGAGACAATCGATAATAAAACATAGGGCATCCGTCGGTATCGCGATCATTAGTAGTTCTCGTTATTCGTTAAAACGTAAAATACGAGAAATAAAAATAAATACAATAAAATCATTCATATGATAATTTGAGAATAAAATATCTATACTTAATGTATTGCTTGTCGGTTTTCATCTAAACGACATTCTTACGTTAAGTTTGAAGCTTTAACCTTCTCGGTTAGCCGATAATTTAAAATTCTCATTAAAGTCAACATATAATACTTAATAGTCGAGATTAAAATAAAGACCTGAAATTGACGGATTGTCACATCATCCCCACCAAATTGGGATCTTCGTCCCGAAGATCAACTTGCGTTCTTTCTTGATCTCTTGTTGGAAATCAAAGGGTTAAACGTATTTTTGGTCTTCGTCTTGAGTTCCATCAGATTTGACAATAGGAATTCGACTTTGTTTCTGTTGCCTAACTTCCTTATCGATAATATCAACAAGTACTTTGATGAAATGCAACCTACCGTCGATTCATACTTCATCAAGAGAGATAATAAGATCTTCGTCAGGAAGAAATTTCTTTAGGTTCGACATATGAAAAGTATTGTGAATTCCTTGTAGTTCTCGAGGCAATTTAAGTTTTCATGCCACCGGACCTACTCTCGATATCATCTCGAATGGTCCATACTAACGGGGACTTAACTTCCCACGTTTTCTAAAATACATAACACCTTTTCATGGTGATAGCTTTGGCATAACTTTCCACCTACCTCGATTTCCAAAGGTTTTCGCTTCACATCGTCATAACTTTCATGTCTACTACGAGCAATTAACAAACGATTCTTAATTAGCACGATCGATTTATTTATTGGAATAAAATGAGCAGAGTCAATTAGTCAACATTGACACAGTTTCAATCATATTCAGGCTGAGTTTTCAAGAGCTTAACAATGAAGTCCATTGTAATTTGCTCCTACTTCACGAATGATAACGAATAACACAATCGTAATCACTTAAAGGCTAATTTACCTCTTTTATTCCAAAATGCATTGTAGGCTATTTGTAACACCCCACTTGGATAAGTGGACCGTTACGTGTATTTATGGCGTGTCATCAAAGCATAAGGTAAATGTAATAAAACATTAAATGACCATAACGGAAATACCGAAATCAAACATCGGTAATCCAACCTAAGCTCAAAACATGAAAAATAAAATACTGAAGGAAAGGACTAAACAATGTCCAAATAAGCAGAATAATGTAAGTACATAAAGTAAGAAGTCTGGATAGCTTCCATCCAAATGCACATGCTCTCAGAATCCTAAGAGCGTCCTGGGGTACCTGCCGTTAGAACATGAAAGGGAAACTACGGCTGAGCATAACGCTCAGTGAACGGATATAAAGCATGATAAGGAACTACTGAAATGAAACAGATGGTAAAATACTGGAGCTGTAAGACTGATAAGTAAAGTTGCAGCGGAAATCAGTGCATAATCTGTAAAGCCTGATTTGTAAATAATAAAGCTGAACTGTTATCTGATAAATATGAAAACATGCATTTACTGTATTTTAATTTGCCAGAGCTTATATAGGTCACGTGCTGTAACAACCGTGCATGAATAACTGGAGGGGTGACCTCGTCATGCTGTAGAGGGGTGACCTCTAAATAACTGTGCTGGGTGGAGGGATCAGCTCCAATGTGAAGGATGTAGAGCACACACCACATTCACCCTGATAACTTGTAACACTTATAAGCCTAGGATGCATCCATACGCCCCACTAAACATACATATAAAAATGGCCAAACTGAACATGAGTGGGACGATGCAGGATATCACTCTCCTGCATGTGAGTCACGACACCGGTGCCTCTAGTGCCGTGGTTACGGTACCTCCGTAACTAGTACATAAACTGGTCGTGCTTGTATATAATGCTCAGGCAACTTATTGTTTTTTTAACATGATTACTGATAAGCTTAAACATATACGGGGAAAACATTTGGCTGCAGACGGGAATTCCTAATCATGCATAGAAAGGAAGTCCTTACTGAAAGGACGAAAATCCGTACCTTGTGTCCAGTAACTAACTGAAGAGAAAACAAATGAAACTCCGACTCTAACTTCACAATAGCTACATGAATAGAGGACACGGATGAGTTGTCTGATAGCTGTTTACTTTTACTGATTATTACTGTTCTTAACTTGCTTTACATGTTCTTGTATAATTTTACTGTTTCGTGTATAATCTGATAACTCTGACTGCTCTTAAATATTTCTGATTAGTGTATTTCCTGTATTCTGGTATTATGATACTGATTTTAATAACCTGCTAAAAATAGAAAATTTCCTAAATTAGAAAGTTTTCCGGAATAAAACGTTTCCAAAATAGTAAGTTTCCATAATTAGTACGTTGGCTCGATTCTAATAAGCCGTTATTTAATTAAGTAAAAAACAAGATTATAATGCCTTCAAATATAGATAATATTATAAGGTCTTATTTAAAAATAATATTAAACATGATTGTAATCAGGTTCTTAGATAATCAATGATTGAGGATGAACTATTAAAAAACATGTCATGCAATCTTTTGTTTTTCATTATATGATATTTACGAACTCACACCGAAACTCGATTTTGAATTATCAATTACTTGTTTTTAAATCCTGGTTTCAACATCTTCATCACGAACACATAAGATTATAATACTTAATGACATTGTTACAAAATAGTTATAGCCATCTATATATTCATGTTAACATCCTAATTCTAACGTAGAAAGTACAATCACTTCTTATGTAATAGTTGTGATATATGCATGAGTACGTGTTACGGCAATAGCTCAAATACCTCAAGGTTAAACGTGTATAGATCGAAACCAAAACGAGAAGACGAACATGATCGAACCCGCGATTTGACGTACTCGAACAACTAAAACACCAGGGAGCCAAAACCTTCGACCCGATCACGAACGACCGAACCAACACGAACACAACAAACTCGAATCACCTTGCCGTGAACCCGAACTCAGATTTTGATAACCACCGAGACTTGTAGCATTTGTTTTGAGTTGCAATGTATTTTTATTTTTCTTCATTTATGAGAAAGATCTTCCTGATGGTATTTGAAAATACTTCAAATGCTAATTATCAATTAGTTTTGATATGACACAATGTAAATATTTTAATATGGTTAGTCAATATACTGCATTGACATTATTGTGTTACTAATTTTTATGAATGAGTCAACAAAGAAAATTACTAAGCCAAATATGGAAAAGATCACGTCGGTTTCCATGCGACGTTTTCGTTTAGTTTGTTATGAAAAATCAATCATTTATTATTTACTTTCTTATTTCTTTTCCAACTTGACAATGGATATGTAAAAAGAGTTTTTCTAGTTTATATTTTTTTTAATGCGCCGCGTCTTGTGTCATAATTAAACTTATAAGGTTTATGCCTAACATTAAGCCCGTTTTATTTCTTTCGCGTCATAACTTGTGTTCTCGTGTTTTTGTGTATTCCTGAACGTAAAAACTCTTTTCTGTATAATAAATAATATATACGTAATACGTATGTAATGTTTCCGAAACATAATAATTATTTTCTGAATAATTATTATCTTATAATATTTAATTAAAACTGAGGCTGCGTAACTACTGTTAGCGTTTAATTATTTTATGTATAATAAATAGTACATACGTAATATTTTTTTGAAACCTAATAATTATTTTCTGAATAATTATTTGTTGTAGTATTTAAATAAACTGAGACTGCGTATTTAATATTCGAGGATTTTAAATACGGGTTTTACACTATTACTATCGGTGGATACCGTACATTAGTGCCATACAATTAATGTTTCAATAGTCGAAGAGTAACATCACCGTACCCAATTACAAGTCGTGGGTTGTGCAGTTTACTCATTCTTCCTAGATTTCTTACAAGCATACACAATCAAAACAGCTCCAAATCATACAGGAGATGTATCACGATTAACAACAAAACCTTTAGTTCTTTCAGGTAACGATAAGATCGGCGTGCTGCAGAGTTTTCTTTTCATGGTCTGAAAAGCTTTCTCTTCATCAATGCCACACACATATGGTTCATTATTTTTAGTTAGCTTAGTTAATGGTTTTGATATCAAAGAGAATCCTTCAATAAACCTTTAGTAGTAACCAGCCAAACCTAGAAATTGTCGTACTTCAGTTCGAGTAGTTGGAACATTCAAATTTTTGATGGCTTCGATTTTCGCAGGAGCGACAGGTACCCCACTTTTATCAATCACATGTCAGAGAAATCGTACGGAACTAATCAAAAGATTACACTTTGATAGTTTCGCATAAAATTTTCGTTCTTTAACATGTTCGAGATAGTCCTTAAGTGTTCGACATGTTCTTCCTCGCTCTTCGAGCAGATTAGAATATCATCAATGAAAACAATCACGAATTTATCAAGATACGGCTTACACATACGATTCATTGAGTCAATGAATACAACATGTGTATTGGTCAAACCAGAAGGCATAACCCTAAACTCATAATGATCATCACAAGTTCTAAACGCCGTAATAAGAGTATCTTCCTCGCGTATGCGAAGTTGATGATAAGCAAAACAAAGATCAATCTTGGAGAAAACACAAGAATCCTGAAGTTGATCAAATAGATCAGCAATTCATGGAAATGGGTAACGATTCTTGATCGTTAGCTTATCCAGCTCTCGGTAATCGATACACATATGAAACTGACTGAAAAATGAAGAAAACTGACTGATAAATGCATGAGAAACATGAAGGTTAACAACGCCAAAATCTGGAAAGTTCCTGGTGACTACCCACTAGTCACAGGTCAAGTTTTAGAGCCTACAGGTCGAACCTATATCTCTGATACCATAATTGTAACACCCCACTTGGATAAGTGGACCGTTACGTGTATTTATGGCGTGTCATCAAAGCATAAGGTAAATGTACTAAAACATTAAATGACCATAACGAAAATACCGAAATCAAACATCGGTAATCCAACCTAAGCTCAAAACATGAAAAATAAAATACTGAAGGAAAGGACTAAACAATGTCCAAATAAGCAGAATAATGTAAGTACATAAAGTAAGAAGTCTGGATAGCTTCCATCCAAATGCACATGCTCTCAGAATCCTAAGAGCGTCCTGGGGTACCTGCCGTTAGAACATGAAAGGGAAACTACGGCTGAGCATAACGCTCAGTGAACGAATATAAAGCATGATAAGGAACTACTGAAATGAAACAGATGGTAAAATACTAGAGCTGTAAGACTGATAAGTAAAGTTGCAGCGGAAATCAGTGCATAATCTGTAAAGCCTGATTTGTAAATAATAAAGCTGAACTGTTATCTGATAAATCTGAAAACATGCATTTACTGTATTTTAATTTGCCAGAGCTTATATAGGTCACGTGCTGTAACAACCGTGCATGAATAACTGGAGGGGTGACCTCGTCATGCTGTAGAGGGGTGACCTCTAAATAACTGTGCTGGGTGGAGGGATCAGCTCCAATGTGAAGGATGTAGAGCACACACCACATTCACCCTGATAACTTGTAACACTTATAAGCCTAGGATGCATCCATACGCCCCACTAAACATACATATAAAAATGGCCAAACTGAACATGAGTGGGACGATGCAGGATATCACTCTCCTGCATGTGAGTCACGACACCGGTGCCTCTAGTGCCGTGGTTACGGTACCTCCGTAACTAGTACATAAACTGGTCGTGCTTGTATATAATGCTCAGGCAACTTATTGTTTTTTTAACATGATTACTGATAAGCTTAAACATATACGGGGAAAACATTTGGCTGCAGACGGGAATTCCTAATCATGCATAGAAAGGAAGTCCTTACTGAAAGGACGAAAATCCGTACCTTGTGTCCAGTAACTAACTGAAGAGAAAACAAATGAAACTCCGACTCTAACTTCACAATAGCTACATGAATAGAGGACACGGATGAGTTGTCTGATAGCTGTTTACTTTTACTGATTATTACTGTTCTTAACTTGCTTTACATGTTCTTGTATAATTTTACTGTTTCGTGTATAATCTGATAACTCTGACTGCTCTTAAATATTTCTGATTAGTGTATTTCCTGTATTCTGGTATTATGATACTGATTTTAATAACCTGCTAAAAATAGAAAATTTCCTAAATTAGAAAGTTTTCCGGAATAAAACGTTTCCAAAATAGTAAGTTTCCATAATTAGTACGTTGGCTCGATTCTAATAAGCCGTTATTTAATTAAGTAAAAAACAAGATTATAATGCCTTCAAATATAGATAATATTATAAGGTCTTATTTAAAAATAATATTAAACATGATTGTAATCAGGTTCTTAGATAATCAATGATTGAGGATGAACTATTAAAAAACATGTCATGCAATCTTTTGTTTTTCATTATATGATATTTACGAACTCACACCGAAACTCGATTTTGAATTATCAATTACTTGTTTTTAAATCCTGGTTTCAACATCTTCATCACGAACACATAAGATTATAATACTTAATGACATTGTTACAAAATAGTTATAGCCATCTATATATTCATGTTAACATCCTAATTCTAACGTAGAAAGTACAATCACTTCTTATGTAATAGTTGTGATATATGCATGAGTACGTGTTACGGCAATAGCTCAAATACCTCAAGGTTAAACGTGTATAGATCGAAACCAAAACGAGAAGACGAACATGATCGAACCCGCGATTTGACGTACTCGAACAACTAAAACACCAGGGAGCCAAAACCTTCGACCCGATCACGAACGACCGAACCAACACGAACACAACAAACTCGAATCACCTTGCCGTGAACCCGAACTCAGATTTTGATAACCACCGAGACTTGTAGCATTTGTTTTGAGTTGCAATGTATTTTTATTTTTCTTCATTTATGAGAAAGATCTTCCTGATGGTATTTGAAAATACTTCAAATGCTAATTATCAATTAGTTTTGATATGACACAATGTAAATATTTTAATATGGTTAGTCAATATACTGCATTGACATTATTGTGTTACTAATTTTTATGAATGAGTCAACAAAGAAAATTACTAAGCCAAATATGGAAAAGATCACGTCGGTTTCCATGCGACGTTTTCGTTTAGTTTGTTATGAAAAATCAATCATTTATTATTTACTTTCTTATTTCTTTTCCAACTTGACAATGGATATGTAAAAAGAGTTTTTCTAGTTTATATTTTTTTTAATGCGCCGCGTCTTGTGTCATAATTAAACTTATAAGGTTTATGCCTAACATTAAGCCCGTTTTATTTCTTTCGCGTCATAACTTGTGTTCTCGTGTTTTTGTGTATTCCTTAACGTAAAAACTCTTTTCTGTATAATAAATAATATATACGTAATACGTATGTAATGTTTCCGAAACATAATAATTATTTTCTGAATAATTATTATCTTATAATATTTAATTAAAACTGAGGCTGCGTAACTACTGTTAGCGTTTAATTATTTTATGTATAATAAATAGTACATACGTAATATTTTTTTGAAACCTAATAATTATTTTCTGAATAATTATTTGTTGTAGTATTTAAATAAACTGAGACTGCGTATTTAATATTCGAGGATTTTAAATACGGGTTTTACACTATTACTATCGGTGGATACCGTACATTAGTGCCATACAATTAATGTTTCAATAGTCGAAGAGTAACATCACCGCACCCAATTACAAGTCGTGGGTTGTGCAGTTTACTCATTCTTCCTAGATTTCTTACAAGCATACACAATCAAAACAGCTCCAAATCATACAGGAGATGTATCACGATTAACAACAAAACCTTTAGTTCTTTCAGGTAACGATAAGATCGGCGTGCTGCAGAGTTTTCTTTTCATGGTCTGAAAAGCTTTCTCTTCATCAATGCCACACACATATGGTTCATTATTTTTAGTTAGCTTAGTTAATGGTTTTGATACAAAGAGAATCCTTCAATAAACCTTTAGTAGTAACCAGCCAAACCTAGAAATTGTCGTACTTCAGTTCGAGTAGTTGGAACATTCAAATTTTTGATGGCTTCGATTTTCGCAGGAGCGACAGGTACCCCACTTTTATCAATCACATGTCAGAGAAATCGTACAGAACTAATCAAAAGATTACACTTTGATAGTTTCGCGTAAAATTTTCGTTCTTTAACATGTTCGAGATAGTCCTTAAGTGTTCGACATGTTCTTCCTCGCTCTTCGAGCAGATTAGAATATCATCAATGAAAACAATCACGAATTTATCAAGATACGGCTTACACATACGATTCATTGAGTCAATGAATACAACATGTGTATTGGTCAAACCAGAAGGCATAACCCTAAACTCATAATGATCATCACAAGTTCTAAACGCCGTAATAAGAGTATCTTCCTCGCGTATGCGAAGTTGATGATAAGCAAAACAAAGATCAATCTTGGAGAAAACACAAGAATCCTGAAGTTGATCAAATAGATCAGCAATTCATGGAAATGGGTAACGATTCTTGATCGTTAGCTTATCCAGCTCTCGGTAATCGATACACATATGAAACGAATCATCTTTCTTCTTAGCGAATAGAATAGGAGTTCTACAAACTGACGAGCTCGATCGAATAAAACCTCTATCAGATAGTTCTTAAAACTGCACAAATAATTTCTTCAGCTCGGATGATGCTAATTGATATGGCACACGTGCCACAGTTGCGGCACCAGGAATTAGATCAATTAGGAATTCTATTTGCCTTGGAGGCGGAAGCCTTGGCAAATCTTCCAGAAACACTTCGGGATAGTCATGAATGACTACAATATCTCTAATTACTTTCTTTACGATTCCTTCTACGATGCCTAAGCCATGAATAATCCACAACCTCTTTCGATATACTTACGAGCTCTAATGCACGAAAAGAATTTTCAATTCGGAATTATTTTACCCTTCAGTAACCTCATCAGCCTTGCCTTGGATTATGTGTCCCACGAGCTAATAAGCCATGTAGACAGCTTCACAAATAGTAAATGGCTTAGAAGAAGTCACATCACCGCATTTATTCTTGGTCAACCATGAATATACTGCTTGACCTTGACGGTTCGGGTTCCACAATTCTTGGACATAAAGGAGTCAACTTGTGGAAACACTTGATATATCTACCAATGTTAGTTCCCTTTAGTTTTAGATTATACAACACTTGCTCCATACTTTGGAAATACTTCGAGGACAAACTCCTCAGTTAACCGTTTCCTCACCTTAGTCCATGGTGTACCATAAGTAACGATACCTATGGAAGCAAGTCTGCCATTCCACCAAATTAATGTACGACCTTGGAGAGTAGCGATTTCAACTGCACCTTATCCTCCTGATTAGGGTCACTGATTCGAAAGACTGACGCTATCTTTTCAACAACTGACACAATCCTCCATTATCTTTAGTCCCCTTAAGAGTCTACGGTTTGCACTAAATGAATAAAGTGTAGACATAGCTTCAAATTTCGGGTACATTTGTTCCATCCGTACCACGAACATTATCGGCTCCAGCTTCAGCTCCACTAGTTCCAGTTCCACCAGTTTTAGCTTCAGCTCCAGTTCCAGATCCATCATTCATGTTGGCTATGAACTCAGCTAAAGATGCAACAACTTATTCACTAATAACTTGGCGCATTCGTGCTTCAGTCATAGCTTTCATTGACTGCATGAGTCTTGTGTAACGCAAATCAAATCGTAATGAGTATTTGCGTTATACCACATGAGTTTAAAAGAGAATAGCAAAGAAAGATGATAATAGAACGATGTAGAATTAGGAATCAAAAGATAGTCATTCCATTGATCACAAACTAGTACAAGTTGTATTGTTAAGCATTATAAATAATCATCGTCTAATGCCATCCAACTTAAAAGACTAGTCCTACTAACTGATGTCACAGTTTAGTTAGGGATTTATGAAAAGATACTACAATTGATAAACTAATCTACTAAGAGTTACTAGGTAATTCACATGGCTAAGAAGGCTCCTCGGTCCTACAAGAAGAAGATTTCTTCACTGTCTTTCAGAGACGCTTGATATCCTCCTCAATTGGTGCTTTTGGAACACCGCCAATACAACCATTTCACAATTAAAGAATTAGAGGAACAAAATCAAAGAATGAATCGAGCAAACAAATTTTGAGTCAATAAGAGTTTAATCACGCAGATGCTATATGCTTAAGCCCACACGTTTATAAATCATTATTTCTATGGATTGATCAAGTCCTTCCAAATAAGATTCAGAAATTTGTAGTTCAACAGTTTATAATTTCCTTGTTCAAATAAATGGCCAATTTATTTCAACGATTATAAATCACTTTATTTAAGCATCGCCAGCTCAACGCAAGAGATCAAGATCGAAACAAATGAGAAACTGATTTTACAGAAAATGATCATTGATATGATATGGAATCCTGGTTGGCATGTGAACACCATAACAATCAATCTCAGATCCTAACAATCAATATACCATCTCGGACAAACTTGTTTCTATCAAAACAATATAATGTCGAAGATTAATGAAAATGCAGATTAAATTTGCTAAACGAAATGAACGGATCGATAAATCAAGAATAAGAATCAAGGAATCAAAATCCTTGTAACCAAAAGAATATCATCAAGAATATTAACCATTTCATTGGGATCATGTATATCCACAACTTAGTTAATCTCGAGAATAACAGGATTCATTTCAGGAATAGCTTCAGTGCTAGCATTAAAATGACTAGGGTGGCTTTGTGACAATCTACGTAGTATAAACATCTCGTATATGTATAAAATTATCATTTATAATTAAATAAATGAAAACATACCTTGTAATTCACAAGTTCAAATAATCGATAAAGATTACAACATATATATAATCCCATATATATATATATATAAATACTTTCATTCTCGTCCATTGGTAACTCGGAGGTTTCGCTTGCAACAGTTATAGTTAAAAGATTTGAAAAATTCATTTTTGGAAAATCTTTTCGTTCTCTATAACTTGAGCTCTGATGCCAATCTGTAACACCCCCAATTCCGGTCATAGCAGCGGAAGGGTCCTTGGGTGTTACTATCATGGTTCAATCTCATAATCATAGAAAACGGCTCAAAACGAGTCGTTTTAATAAAAAATCCATTCATTCTCATTTAACAATAAGACTTTTCACACGGTCCCAAATAATTTAAAGTTTACAAACACAGTAAAGGATAAAAGATTCTTTGAATGGATACTATTTGCAAAAGCGGGCCAAAACATTTCAAATAAGTAAGCTTCACGAAACCGCCTTCATCGAGTGCCTTCTATATGGACCTGAGATAAAACATGTTAAAAAGTCAGCAAAATTTGCCGAGTGAATCTATAGAGTTTAATTTAAATAAAGAGAACACAAGTATTCAAAATAACCTTCCGTGGTTAATAATTTATCAAAGACAATTATTTTGTACGGACATAATTATCGTGTCATTACATAAGTCTCGTGACATTGAACGTTAACATATATTATTTCAGCCCAACACACCTAGCCAAGTGCGTATATTTCTCTTATACAATGCATCAGATGTTTCATTACTAGTGCATCACAACACCATGCGATAGCTAGTCGCGACCGGAATGGGCGTCACCCCGATAGATCTATCCATAGCATTAGCGTTACTTCGATTAACAATTCACGATTCATGGGTCTTTTAAGGCTAAACAAACTTATGTAATAACTTTCATCTAAACATACAATTGGGTTCCTTGTGTTCAATTTTTAAAACAAAGAGGGTTTACCACAACTTCTTGTTGTACCCTTCGTTTATATTAAATGCTTTTCAAATAAGTAGGGTTTCCACAACTTCTCGTTGCTCCCATACTTTTCTAATAAGTAGTGTTTCCACAACTTCTTGTTGTACCCTTTATTTTAAATAAACAAGCATGTTATCCCCCCTCGCGGGTTTTATAAAACAAGTAAACATGTTAAAAGCGAGGCTATAGACTCACCTTAGCCAGTAGTGGTAATGAGACGAACGCCGATGATTAGTGATGCCCGTTTAAACACGAAAATTGCAACTTACCAAATAAGGCGCGTTCGTTAATAATAGACTTAAGTATAAATCATACTTTAATACTATAAAATCAAAATTACAAAACCAAGACAATCCCGAAAAATTTAATAATACAAGTGTTATTACTATACCCTTTTATTCAACACTATTCTTTTAAACACTTGCACTCTCGATATTGACCCGTCTTAAGACGCCAAGTCAACGCAAGTCAAATTATCATTTTACTTCTCTCAGACCAGTAACTAAGTCATTTATATAATGACTTAACACTTGAGTAAATCACCATGTCCAATAGTGAATACTCAAACTCACGCCACACGAGCATTGGACTACGTGTCCAAAATACCAATCAGCATGTACACTCCGAATGTATACACCAATCTATCCTATCTAGACTTGTCCGATTTCGACGAAACTTGGTCACAAACTCACATATAATATGAATAAGACTCAGTTTAAGTTTCATTTAATAATATTACTTCTAAGGCTTTCTGCCCGACACATCTATGAGTTGAAAAAACCGGACAGTTTTACGCCTTTGACTTGTAAAACCATTTTGACATATCTAAACAACTCCATTTATAAAACCGACACTCGGGTTTGAAAATAGACTCATGACCTGAGGTTTAGACTTTAACATCAGTCCTTGAACATTTTTAAAACTCATTCTATAGGCCCTGAGATTCGATCCAAATATCGACAACAATTTTCGGATTGTGCCGGTACTCGTCTCCCGGTACACGAATACTAAAACTAGCATGACTTTTGACTCGTAATGAATTAGAAGCTCTATCTTATACCGAAACGAGCGTCTCAGAAAACTCTACAACAATATAAATAATCTCAGTCTATCTCAGAAATTAAACCCACGAAACAATCTGTTATAAGCTGCTGTCCCAAAATACCCTTCTAAATCTCACACAAAATCAATTTTTCAAATCATTCCAACCATTTTTCTATCATTCCTAATCCCCTAATATCAACATCTATCATTCCTGTCACTTGTATGATAGTTCTTCAAATGATCCACTAAAAATTTTATACATGCAACTACTCAAATTCAAATATAATATTATTAACAACATGTTTCACCATAAAAACGGATCAAACACCATGTTCTTCATCAAAAATTGAAAAGAAAAATAAAGTGAATGCATGTGAGAAAAATTTATACCAAAATGATCCTTGTTGAGTTTGCAAAGTGGGTCTTTGATTAGTTTTTGTTGATTCAAACAAGAATTTGAGATGATGATGAATTTGTGGTGGTGTAGGGTGACAGTTTGGACAAGGGAGAGAGGAGAGAGGAGTAGATTTTTGTAGCTAGTGGAATTGTGTGTTATTTTGTGTTATAAAATTCCTTTTATATGGGAAAATTTTAGGGTAGTTTTTGCCAATTGTGATTCTTGTGGACCAAAATGCAATTAAATAGTTATAAGGGTAGAAAATGTAAATATAAAATTTTGAAAATATTTACGGGACTCGGGTTTTGTAAAAATACTTTTTAAAAGTTAAAACGCTTCTTAAATATAATAATATAACTTCGACACGACTTAAAACGTAATTAAATCGAAAAAGTCGAAAATATTAAATATCGAGACAATCGATAATAAAACATTAATTTTTGGGCATCCGTCGGTATCGTGATCATTAGTAGTTCTCGTCATTCGTTAAAACGTAAAATACGAGAAATAAAAATAAATACAATAAAATCATTCATATGATAATTTGAGAATAAAATATCGATACTTAATGTATTTCTTGTCGGTTTTCATCTAAACGACATTCTTACATTAAGTTTCAAGCTTTAACCTTCTCGGTTAGCCGATAATTTAAAATTCTCATTAAAGTCAACATATAATACTTAATAGTCGAGATTAAAATAAAGACCTGAAATTGACGGATTGTCACAGTGGCCAACTCAATGTTGCTCTTGTCCTAGAGGTAGCTAATTTCACCAACTGGAAGAAAAGGTTCCTTGTCTACATGGTTGGAATCGAACCTCAATTCCTTGGAATCATTGAAAATGGTCCCTTTGTTCCTATGGTTAGGGATAATAAAAAACCTGAAGTACAATGGACTGCTGATGAGAGAAAAGCTGTTAACCTAGATCAGCGTCTCGAAAGTCTCATCATGTCCGTACTTCCAGATGAACAAATGAATTCTGTTGTGTATTGCAAAACAGCTAAATCTAAATGGGAGGACCTTATTCTATATCACGAGGGACCCTCTGATGTCAAAGAAATAAGAATAATGGATTTAAAGCTTTAATACAACACCTTCAAACACAAAGAAGGGGAAACCCTCACACAAACATTCACCAGATACAAAGCACTGATGAATGAACTAGTGAATGATGGTGTTGAGCTTTCAAAACTTGAAATCAACATAGTTTTTGTTAATGCATTTCCAAAGAAGTGGCTCAGTTTCTGCCAAAGCTTGAGAAATGCTAATCACATTAAAGATTGTGATCTGGCCTCTCTTTTTGGGAAACTAAAATATGAAGAAAACCTAGTTGATAGGATTTATGAAGGCTCAAGCAAGAGTAAAGCATTAACCATTGCTACACCCTTGTCTACAGCCTTCTTCAGTGAGGCTGTCATCCAAGACTACCAAGATAGTCCTGATGATGAAGAGGACACAAGAACTAGTGAGGAATATCTGAATGACCTCAAAGAGGAATTTCATGATAGAGCACTTCTGGCCATGTCTAGAAGGTTCTTTAAGAAAGGAGGCAAGTTCTCCAGTACCACAAAAGCTTCAGTTGACACTGAATGCTACAAATGTGGGAAGACTGGTCACTTTGCTAGGGATTGTTATTCCAAAACATCCATTCCTTCTTATTCCTCACCAGCTCAATCAAGACCATCTGGTCAATCATCATTTCAACAGAAACAAATTGCTTCTACTTCCTTTCAGCAAAATACGGCTGAACTTCGACCTACAAAAGACTTTGAGGCAAAATATAGAGAAATCAAGGCTAGACTGGCTCTCATGAGCACTGAAAGTTCTTCCTCCAAGGCTCCCAAGCAAGATAAGAACAAAGGGCTCATTGATGAAGCTTATGAATGGGATGAAGAAGATGTTTATTCAGATGATGATGAATTGGTAAATGTGAAAGTGCTGATGGCACTTGCTGATGATGAAGGGTCTAACTCTAATGTTATGGTGAGAGGAAGTACTAGAAATGGTGAATGGGTCAATATCAAAATAAAAAAGGTACAAACTCTTCTTGAATTAGAAGATAAGGATGACATTAAGTATGTCTTTGATTACCTATGTATTGATCTAAAATTTGTTGAAGAACAAAAACTTGCTTGAAAAATATCATAAACTTGTTCTTAAACTTGATGATTTTGAAAGTGAGCTAATAGAGCTAATAGAGCTAATAGAGGCTAAACTTGATGTACTTACTTTTCAACAATTGAACAAAGATATCTGGATGAAAACAACTCCCTAAGATTTGAACTAAAAGAAGTAAAAGATATTGTTAAATCTTGGCTTAGAAACTCTGATAGGGTAAATCAATGCATCAATGAACAAAATCCTGCTCAAAAAAGGAAAATGCTTGGTGCTGAAGGATCCTCCAGCAACAACTCTCATGGTATTATCTTTGTCAAAGCCTCAAATGAGGATGGTAACTCGATCCTTTATGTTGTAAGACCAGGTGAAGAGAATTTACCAAATCATGACACTGGACGTATCATTCTCCATGAGTTTTAGGCAAATGCTGATTCATCAGCACCTATTGAGTCTTCAGTTACCGAGGATGACTCAGGTGATGATTTAGAGAATAAAGTAAGTACCCCACTTCCTCCTTTGGAGAAGTAGGCTGGTGTTGAACCCTCTACTGGACCAAAATCAATCCAGTCAATCATCAAGTCTCACGCAACACACAAAAGTAGTTCTTCCAAACATGTCAAAATTAACACATCAAAAAACTATTCAGCTCATGCTGAAGGTTCACATAAGGAAACTACCTCTTCAGTTTCATCAAATAAACTGAAGAATGATAGAATTGAGGAAGATGAGAGAATGTATCTTGTCATGCAAGAGATCAATGATCTTAAATTACAACTCAGGCAGCAGCAAACACCAACTCGATTCAGGGATGAACCTTCAAACTCTCCACATTATAGGTACAAGACAAAATTTAAAAATGCTTGTGATTTATGTCGTTTAAACAACCATCTCACTGAAACATGCCTAAAAGTGATTTATTGTACTAAATGTGAGAGGACTGACCATCGCACTTGTGAACATACTGAATATATGCTTGCTAAAACTAGTGCTGATGCTCATAACACTGAAGCATCTCATTCTAGGCGAAAAATGCCCTTCCCACCATGCCTTCATTGTGGTATGGTCATCACCCTGTTTGTAACATTTGTGTAAGTTATAACCATGACACACATGGACATAATCGAATTATCTCACTCAGAAGAGGTATTAAACCATGAAACCCAAACTCTATTACCAAATGTTGTGAAACTTGTGGAAGCAATGTCCACACTACATCTGATCACAATCATATAGAGTGGTTCAGAAGAGGTGAAGCCCTTCAGGCTAAGAAAGCAAATGTTGTTCAAACCTCTTCTTCTTCTGAGCAATCATACTCATCCTCATCAAGAGGACCCTCTAGATCTATAACACCTTCCAGATCTAAAACCCCCACCCATCAAAGGTGGGTTTCAAAACAAAACTGACCATTTCCTTAACTTGTGCAGTGTGATCTCAGGAAGCCTATTTGGTACGTGGATAGTGGATGATCAAGGCATATGACTGGCACCAAAAGTTATCTGCATAAGTATAAGTAGGAACAAGGTCCTAAAGTTGTTTTTAGTGATAACTCATCAGCTACTACTGAAGGAGTTGGTTTAGTGAAATGCATTGGCATAGTTTTCTGATGTGTGGGAAAAGTGTCGGTGTATTTTAATATAATACGTTATAGAGAAAATTAAGGAAATTACCTTTAGGAAAAAGTAATAATCCAAAATAAGCTAAAACGGGTTAATTAAACACGAGAGTGATCCCGGTTCGTTGCACACGAAGAAATTGTGAATTTGAGACTCTCGTTTTGAAATGGACAATTAATTTGAATTGGTTTCGATTTTTATCTAAAAATCTTACGAATTATTTAATAAAGTGTGTTGGGAATAAATGTATGAGTATTAGTTCCCCCTGCTAGATGGTCAGAGTTTCCCCTGCTAGAGTAAGTACCCCCTGCTAAATAACAAAGGCAGGGGGATTGGTCCCCCTGCTGAAAGTCAAAGACCCTGCTACAAGATAAACTTGGAAGAGATTATAACGCGTTTCTGTTACTACTCCTTGATAGTTTCCTAGTTTGTTAGTAGTAATCTTGTACGTGAGTCCTTGTGCTATAAAAGGACTCACTAGGGTTTCATGTAAACATATCTTTTCTCTGTTCATTTCATTTCATACTTTAAGGTTGCATAACCCTAATACCACTATTGGGTATTCGTATATCTTTGATATATTAAAGTTTAACGTTTGATCTTAATATTTTTTCTTATGCTAAACACTATATTCCGCATCTTGTTTAGTTCCTTTGTGTATTGCAAAGTTTCTCTAGTGTTAGATTGAATTCATTTTTTCTATCACAACCCTTAAACAAGCTGAGGTTTAAGATCTGAATTTGGGATCAACAAGTGGTATCAGAGCTTGTTGATAAACTTTGATTAAACCAAGAACAATACATTCATTTCAACAAACATCAACCATGTCTTTAGATTCTCTTTCATCCTCAAACAACAATGCCCTCAAACTTCCTATTCTGGATCCTAAAAACTTTGAAATATGGGAATTCAGGATTCAACAATATCTCAAGATGGAACACTATGTCCTATGGGAGGTCATAGAGTTGGGTGATCAATTTACCAAAACTGTAGCTGTTGAAGATAAGAGCAAAGATAAGACAAATTTTGGTGAAAGCTCCAAAGGTGATAAAACCAAGTCTGATGCTGTTGCAGACAAAGAGATTTAGGCAAGAAGGCATGATGTCAGGGCTCACAGTTCTTTGCTGTTGGCTCTACCTGATAGACATCAGCTAAGGTTTAGAAAGTATAAGACTGCTAAGGAGCTTTGGGAAGCAATTGGTAAAACATTTAGAGGGAATGAAGCCACTAAGAAGAAGAAAAAGAATCAGATGATAGATCAGTTTGCTTCTTTTAAGCAAATGGTGATGAAGCAATCAGTACCATTTATAATAGGCTTCAAGATCTGGTTTCTCAACTGGAGTTCTTTGACATAGAGGTGTCAAGAGAACAGGTGAATGCAAGATTCCTCAACAGCCTTTAGAAAGAATGGTTTGTCTACAAAGCCATTTGGCAAAACAGAGATGACATTGATGACTAGAACATTGATGATATCTATAATAACCTGAAGGTCTTTAAGCCTGTGGTCAATGAGATGAAGACATCTATAACTATTCCCACTAATTCAAGTGGAACTGCTGATCCCCTGCTAATATGGCCTTTATCTCTCACACTAGTGGAATCTCTAAAGGCAGTGGGATTAAAGTTTCCCCTGCTACACATTCCCCTGCTACAAGGTCAGGACCATCAAATGGTGAAGAAAGGCTTGCAACATTCAGTCTTGACACTGCTTGTGCTTTCATTGCATCACAAGGGGCTCAGGGATCTATTGTGCTACATGAAGATCTGAATCAAATCAGTAAGCAAGGACTAGAGGAGATGGATATTAAGTGGAACATGGCTCTACTCAGCATGAGAGCCAACAGATTTTATAAGAAGTATGGGAAAAATATTTCCATCAGTCCTTCTGATGTGGCTAGATTTGATAAATCAAAGGTGGAATGCTACAACTGTGGCAATAAAGGTCACTTTGCCAGGGAGTAAAGAGGACCAAAGAACAGAAGCAACAATAGGAAGGAAAGCAGGGATGAGGATTTTGAGGCTAAGGCTGTGGTAGCCATGCAAGGAATTGATGGAGTAGGTGGATGGGATTGGAGTGCTATGATAGAAGGTGTTGAAAGAAATCAAGCTCTAGTTGCTAAAGAGAAGGAGGAAGAATTTGCCTTTATGGCTATGTCAACATCTAGTTCAGACAATGAGGTATATGATGACTCCTATTGTACCAAAGCATGTAGGAAAAATACTGAGTCTTTAAATGATCAAGTAAGAAAATTTAATGTTGATTACATTAATTTTGATAATGATTTAGACAATTACAAACGTGCTTTTGACAATTAGAATCCACCATAAGAGAATATAAACAAAGAGAAAATGAGTATAGAGATCACATTGGCATATTAGAAAGAGATGATAGGGAAAAAGATGATTCCATTAAGGAATTAACTGCTGAATTAGAAGTTTTTAGATCTAACAAGAAGATATATGAGCAAACAGTTGAAAAATTTGGAAAAGCTTCTAAAGATCTCACTAAGGCAGTTGAAATTGGACAATCTCCAAGAGACAAAACAGGTTTTGGAATCAAAAATCAACATGCTACAATTCCTCCACCACCTGCTAATATACATGGACCCATTCCTAGGAAAGATCTTTCTTGGACTGGTCTCCCTTGTTCTAAAAAGCAGGAGGACATTGAGTTTGACCTAAAAGCCTACATACCAAAGAATCTTGAAACAGAGGAACCTCTAGTGAAAACCAGTGCTGTTAGGGATTTTGAAAAGGAAAAAATTGCTTTAAAACAATGGAAAATAGATAACCATGTTCTCTTTTCAAAAGAAGGACTATTCGGAAGTGACTCAAGTTCTAGAAGTAGTTTATCTCGAACCTCTAGCAGATCTGAGTTAGAATCAAAACCCCTTAAAACTATTGTTAAATATGCTGGCATGTATAGGCCTATTAGAGGTAATCATAGGAATTAGAACAACCAAAAGTCTCATCAAGTAGGAGAGGACTTTGTGAAAAACACCAAACCTTGTTTCACTTATGGCAGTTTTGATCACATTTATCAAGACTGTCAAGCACCAATGGAAATGGTGGCTGCAAATCCTTTAAAGGAAATGCAACCACAAGCTATTCTATTGAATGCAGGGGAAAAATCTTTTCCCCCTGCTAAATATGTTGCCCCTGCCTTGAGAAATAAGGTGTCTGATAAGTATGTTCTTCCTGCACTAAGAAAGGTGACTGATGCATATCCTAAATCTAGTTCTTATGTGACCAAACCAGAACCTCATACTGCATATAAAGCTGCCTATAGACCCTACCAACGCACCTATAGAGGCCAAAACAAAAGATGGGTTCCCTCTGCTAAGCATAGGGATTCCCCTGCTAAGTCCAGGGTATCCCCTGCTGGCAAAATTTTGCCCTCTAGAAACATGGGAAGATAGAGAAAAGCTGTGAAAGCCTCAACTCATTGGGTTTGGGTACCTAAAAGGGGTACTCAATCCAATGGTTTATCTCTAGTCTTTGACGAATTATCTTACATTGATACACGAGGTAGATCCAAGTCAGTAATAGCTTGGGTCCCCAAGAGAACTAAATTGTTTTTCTTTTTGCAGGTGACAAAGTAGACCAAGAATGATAAAGCCTATTGGGATAGTGGATGTTCAAGGAGTATGACTAGACATAAATCCTATCTGTCTAACTTTGTTCCCCTGCATGACAATGATGGTGTCTCATTTGGAGATGGGCATGGTATAATCACAGGAAAAGGGACCATTGTTACAAATGGAATGACATTTGAAAATGTTTACTTGGTGAAAGAGCTAAAGTACAATCTCTTCAGTGTGTCCCAGATGACTGATAACAAGAATTTTGTCCTTTTTACTGATACTGATTGTCTTGTTTTGGTAAAGGAGTTTGTTTTGCCACCAAACACTCCTATTGTGCTCAGAACCCCAAGACAGAAGAACATGTACACCATTGATTAAAAGGACATCACTTTTCAAGACAATGAGAACTTTTTCATTACTAAAGCATCAGTTGATGAATGCAAGAAATGACATAGAAGACTTGGTCATCTTAACTTCAAGAACATGAACAAACTGTTCAAACTCAAACTTGTTCATGGTCTCCCTTCCAAGACCTTTGCCAATGATCATACTTGTGTTGCTTGTCTGAAAGGGAAGCAACACAGAGCCTCTTGCAAGTCAAAAACAAGTCCGTCCACCACTAAGCCATTAGAATTACTGTACATGGATCTGTTTGGTCCTACTTCTGTGGCAAGCATAATGAAGAAATGGTACTGCCTAGTGATTACAGATGATTTTTCAAGGTTCACATGGACATTCTTCCTGTTTGAAAACAGTGACACAGCTGGTGTACTTAAAGGTTTTATTAATCAGATTGAACTTTCCAAAAGTATGAAGGTAGTGACCATAGATCATACAATGGTGGTGAGTTCAGAAACAATGAGCTGGATACTTTCTGCACGAACAAAGGAATAAGGAGGGAATACAGTATAGCAAGAACACCTCAACAAAATGGAGTTGCAGAAAGAAGAAACATGACACTTATTGAAGCTGCAAGGACTATGCTGTCTGATTCCAAGCTTCTAGTTATCTTTTGGGCTGAAGCTGTAGCCACTGCTTGTTATGTTCAAAACAGGGCCTTGGTGGTAAAGGCACACAACAAGACCCCCTATCAGCTGTTCAATGGCAGACCTCCTTTGATTGAGTTTTTCAGACCATTTGGATGTCATGTGATCATTTTGAACACAATTGACAATTTAGGTAAGTTCAATGAAAAGGGAGATGATGGGTACTTTATAGGTTATTCATTAAACAACAAGGGATATAGGGTCTTTAATAAGAAGACAAGCAAAGTGACAGAAAATCTCCATGTAGATTTTCTTGAAGACAAACCCGAAGATGTATAAACAGGTCCTGATTGGTTCTTTGAAATTGAAGTTCTTTCTAAATCAATGAATTATGTGCCTGTTGCTTTGAAGAATACTAACATTTCAGGTATAAAAGAACCAACTGTTTTAGAGAAGCCACCAATGAGGTACATGACTGTACCCTAATTGTTTCCCATTGATGATGCTGCTACAAAAACAGATGAAGAAGATGACACATCTCAAAGGAAGGATCAGTCAATCCCTTCCCTTGCTATGTCAACTCCTGAAAGCAGTGGAATAACTGAAAGCAGTGGAATCCAAGATTCCCCTGCTAGACCATATGTTTCCCCTGTTGCTAAAGACCCAGTTGTCAATGATGTATATGATGAAGAAAGAGAATCCCCACTCATTTCCTCGTCTTCACCAATCACTTTATCTAGCAGTGGAAGCAGAATAATTAGGAATGAAGGTCCAAGTTATTCAGAGCTGCATTTAGCTCACCAGCATCCATCCCTTAGTCATGCGGTATCATTTGGAAGCTCTTTTGAGGATTTCTTTCCCAATCGAGATAGTACTATAGATCCTGATTTGGAAAAGGATGAAACAGAGGTAATCATGAGCATGCATCCTACCTACATAATCAATAAAGATCACCCTCAGTCTCAAATCATAGGTGATCTTGATACTCCCAGACAAACAAGGTATTCAGCAAAGGAACACAGCTTCATTTCCAACATTACTATGAAGTTTAACCATGAAAATATGCAATGCTGTTTGTTTAGTGCCTTTTTGTCACATGAAGAGCCAAAAAAGATTTTTCAAGCTCTCAATGATCCAAGCTGGGTTGAAGCCATGCAAGAAGAACTCTTTCAATTTGACATCCAAGAAGTATGGATTCTGGTAGATTGTCCAAAATGGGCAAGACCCATTGTGACAAAGTGGGTTCTCAGGAACAAAAAGGATGAGAGGGGCATTGTAGTCAGAAACAAAGTAAGACTGGTAGCACAGGGATATACTCAGGAAGAAGGTATTGATTATGAAGAGGTCTTTGCTCTAGTTTCCAGAATTGAAGCCATCAGATTGTTTCTGGCTTATGCTTCCTTCATGTACTTCATAGTATATCAAATGGATGTAAAGAGTGCCTTTTTATATGACACCATTGATGAAGAAGTTTATGTGATGCAACCTCTGGGGTTTGAAGATCCAGAACACCCAAACAAGGTTTACAAGGTGAAGAAGGCTATGTATTGACTTCATCAAGCTCCTAGGGCCTGGTATGGAACTTTCTCTAAATACCTGTTGGATAATGGCTTCAACAGGAGGAAAATTGACCAGACCCTGTTTATTAAGAAACAGAAGGGTGACTTCATTTTGGTGCAAGTATATGTGGATGACATCATCTTTGGATCCACAAACTCTCTGCTTAGCAAAGAGTTTGCCAAGTTGATGCAAGATAAATTTCAAATGAGTGCAATGGGTGAACTCAACTTCTTTTTGGGGTTACAAGTTCAGTAGAGGAAAGATGGGATCTTTATCTCACAACACAAGTATGTTGCTGAAATTGTGAAGAAGTTTGGAATGTGTGAAGGAAAGAAAGTCTCCATTCCCATGGATAAGGAGAATCCTTGGGGAAAAGATGGCCCAAGGAAGCCTATTGATGTCAGGAACTATAGGTCTATGATTGGATCTCTCATGTACCTTACAGCTTCAAGACCTGACATCTTGTTTGCAGTCTGCTTATGCGTAAGATACCAAGTGACACCCATAGAGTGTCATCTGTTTGTTGTGAAGAGAATCTTTTGGTATCTGAAGTGTCATCCAACTTTACGACTTTGGTATCCCAAGGAGTCACCATTTGAGCTAGTGTCCTATTCAGGTAGTGATTATGTTGGTGACAACAATGATAGGAAGTCTATAACAACGGGATGTCAGTTTTTGGGAAGCATACTTATATCTTGGCAGTGTAAAAAGCAGACTATTCTGGCCACATCCACAACTGAAGCTAAATATGTAGCAGCTACTGCATGTCGTGGACAAGTTCTTTGGGTTTAGAACCAGCTGCTTGATTATGGGTACAATTTTCTTAAAACCAAGATATTCATTAACAATAATAGCACCATTTGCATTATTGAAAATCCCGTTTTCATAGAAAGACTAAACATATTGAAATCAGACATCATTTCATTAGAGATTGTTTTGAAAAAGGATTAATTGTCCCAGAGGCAATTGACACAGAACTTAATGTTGCTGATCTTTTGACAAAAGCTTTTGATGTAGGGAGGTTTCAGTACTTGGTTGCAAGTATTGGAATGACCACTCCCTAAAATTCGATGTCTGACTTGTCTTGTGTATTCAGGATTGTAATATGGCTGTTGTTGTACATATGTTAGTCACTTTCTCCATTATTTTTCATTCCACTGCTTTTGAACAAAGATTCCCCTGCGTGGGTTAATCCCCATACTAAGGCAATTTCCCCTGCTAAGAGTTTTTCTCTTAGTTGGGTTTGTTCTTTTTAAGTGGTTATATGTGGTTTTAGACTAACAATGCAGAGATCTTAATGGAGCATACTACATTATGGAAGAATCAGGTATATACTCTATGTTTCAGGGAAGGTTAGGTCACACCTTTAGGACTTAGGGTATCCTTAGGATACTCATATATGATTCTAGATCATATCCACTGGTGAGTAGGGGTTTGGAACAATGAAGACTGGTTGTAAAGCCTGTTAAAGTTCTGAAACCCTGAGGCACTGTAATGTGTACTCAAAATTCTTTATTAAGCAGCTTGTTGTCGAATTTAAGATTTTTGATGCATATTGCCAAGACCAACTGACCATAGCAAGGAAATGGTAGGGATGGAGTCTGGGGTATGATTATTTTATTGGGTTGACCAGGTGCAGGATTGCTTATGTGTTAACTTTTTCTGTTTGGAACTTTGCTGAATAGAGGACTCTTAAGTTTCTATGTATCTAACTTGTTTTTACAAGGGTGTGCATTAAAGCAGAGCTGTTTAGCATTGATCTATTCAGGTTAAGTCTAATACCCTTAGGAAAGTTTCCCCTGCTTTAAATGTTTGATACCCCTGCTATTACAACTTTCCCCTGCTTTGCAAAGTGATGAGACTGCTTTTATACATAGTCTCACACAGGCTTAAAATGCATTAAATATCATGAAAAAGGCCAAATATATGCTTGTGTTTGTTACATGTGTATTTTAGGTACGGATATTGAGAAAATGACAAAAGATCACAAGAAACAAGCAAAAACGAACATGGGAAATGAAGCCGCACAATGAACCAAGCCCTAATGATGATTTTCCAAGAATAACCCTTGAAGATTTGAAGATTATACAAGAAGGGTCCTCCAATATTGAAGAATTGACACTTTAAACCCTTGTTTATTCATAATTACAAGATTAGTCCTTACAGTTTGTCATATTTACAAAAGGTCCCTCCACTTTAAATAATTGGCAAGAATGGTCCCTCAAAAATAAAGACTTGACAATATTAGTCCTCCAAGAAGTCAACAAACAAGTCTACATCTTGAAGAATGAAGATATGCCAAAATCAGCCCTTCAAATATCAAAACATGGCAAGAAATACCCTTTAAAACATTTTGGAAAAAGTTTGGTGGCCAAAATAGAAAAAACCAAACTTCTTTATAAAGGGAAAAACGTTTTTAGCTGATTAAACAAGGAATGAAAGAAACAAAGGAGTTGAGGGACTAAAGCTGGCAGACAGCAAACCTTACTTAGACCACTCACATGGCGACACGTGCCCCACTAACATAAATGAGCCAATCATAGCCCACCTTTTGGCCACCTCACCATCCCACTCAGCAGAATATTAGCTAATTAATATTAGTTAGTTAATTTCACGCTAAACACCTCATTTAAAACCAAAAACGGATTAAACAAGCCTGTTCATCATGTTATTGGCAAATTTGGATTTTCCTTAATTACTTTGAATTACACCCAAATTCTCTCCAGAACCTTGATTAAAGTGGTCATAAACTAAACCCCACTCCCAAATCCTATGCCACATCATCACATGTTCACATGCTACCAACCTTGTACACATTTTTGGGAGAAGCTGCCAAAACCTGCTAGAGAATCTACATACCAAAATGCTGCTTACATCCTAAGCTTCATGTGAGCCATTGATCATAATTCTACCCCTTTCCACCTTTAGAAAACGCCAAGGAGTTAAATTCAGTAAAGGGATTTTCAAAACCTCAAGGGCAATTCTGGAAGTTTACCACTAGGGTTTACCTTTGTTTTTCAGCATTTTTAGGTTTCATGTAGCCTATATAAGGCATTAAGGTTGTAACATTGAGCCCTGCTCTTGGTTTTCCTTTGGTCAACATTTCTGTAAATCCTTGTTCAAGATTAATGAAAAGTGTTTGAAATTGTGTGACGAATTCCAAATGCCAACTTATTACTTGCTTATTTATGTTTCATGTTTATGATTTTGGAATCTTAAAACCTGTTTTTAAATCTTGTGCAAGAAATTGCCAAGTTTTCAAAAAACTTGATATTTTGCTAAGTCTTTGGTACATTCTAGGAATTTTTGGATTACAAGTGATCTAAATACCCTGATAAGAAGATTATCAAGGTATTGGGAGCTTGTACTTTGGGGATAATCAAGAAGTGGGTACAAAGGTTGCATTAATCAAGATTTTTTCTCTTTCTGTTTTATATATTTGTGCTCTAACCTTGTTGATTCTTAGCAGGGTTGTTGTGGAAGATTGTGCCTTGTTTTGCTAGGCACATAAGCTCAAAAATTCGTGGGTGTGGATGTACATCCATGAGGTTTGAGTCCCTTTACCTAAAATCTGTCAAAATACTTGATTTTTGGTATTTTGTGTTCTGCTATTGAAAGTGTTGTTATTGTGGCTTAAAATTGCTTGATACTGCATGATAATGATGTTATTGTGTTAGATTGGGCTTGGGTAACATTAAATCACACACTTACTTTGTTAATCTTGGATTGAAAAAAGTTAAGGGGTGTTTGGGTTAACCTGTTTAAGCTTGCAATTTGTTTTTTTTGAGTTATTGGAAAGTGTTATTTATTGTTGGTATCTGATAAACACTTGGTTGAGTGCTATTTGTTGCAAGTTCTTGGCTTTTAAACATCAAAATCTTAATTGTGCTACAAAAAGTTGAAATCTGCTTGTTTTGACCTAAGACTTTGGTAATACTTAGTTTGTATGTATGCTTAGGGATATCAAGTGATTAAACATAGTTATTATAACCTTTTAAGAAGATTTGAGGGTTTGAGTCTGGTCTTGTGGTCAAGTATATCAGCAAAGTGTGTAAACTGCTTGTTCTTGTTCATCAGTAAAATTTAAGTGCTTGAATATTGATCTAAACTCTGAAACATTGCATGAAACCTGTTTATTTATGTTCATTTGAATTTTTTATAGCTTGTGTATGCATTTGGTGAAGTTTGGCTGGCTTATTCTTGCTTAAATTGCTTATTGGTTGAAAACTGCTTATTGTACAAGTCTGGGCAAAGTATGGTGATCTTTTGATTAAACTGTACTAGTTGGCTAGGTGTAAGTGTAATATCTTTGTTGTGTTTGACTCCTTGTGATCCACTAATTACAAGGGTGCCTTGTTTGTAACCTGAATCCAACCAAAAGTCACTAAAGACAAAAAGTCAAGAAAGTCAATCAGTGGGAACTCCTTTCCCCTGAAACTAGGCACTGCTAGTGTTAAAATTCAAACAGCTTATTCATAAGCCATTCTAGCTTATTGGGGCTTGCAAAAACTTTTTTTTTGTAATCAATCTTCCTTATTTGACCCATTTAAGAGATCTTGAGCTTTGTGCACTTTGACTTTTAGGTTTGACTAGAAAACGAACTTAGTTGACTTTTACAAAATAGCTTATTGCTTATTCCAGCTTATTGAGAGGTGCTTTTTGAAATATTTTTGATTATTAAGCTTAGTTAAGCTATTTGTGACTTATTGCAACTTAAATCAACTCTTGAAATAGCCTAGAACTCGAAAACGACTATTTTGTCGTTTTGTGTAGAGAGCTTTTGCTTATTTCAGGCTTATTCCTTGGGCTTATTTCAAGTTTCTTTTTGCAAATAGCTTATTTAGGTCAAGAGAAGGACGTGGATAAAATTTTAGCTTATGGCATCAGCTTATAGCTTAATGGGCCAAAAAGCCCATTAAGAATAAGCTGTTTTAAAATAAGCTAACTTAAGCTCATTTTCAGCTTTTTGGCCTTTGGAACATTGTGTTTAAAATTAGATTTTAAGCTTAACTAGAGCTTTTAGGCCAATTATGTGGACTTTTTCTTATTGGGCCTGATTTTAGCCCATTAAGGGACTGTTTGGGTATTTGTCCCATTTGAAGGCCCAATAGGGGTGATTTTGTAATTTCAAGTTCATTTCTGTTTTATTTAGGTTAAAATAAACTAGTTTGCAACTTTTTAGAATTTTTATAAATTTTGGATTTTTATTTATATTTTAATATTATTTTATTATTAAAAATTAAATTTTAGATTTTTGCAAGTTTTTCATTTTTCCTAGTTTAAATACATCAAGTTAGGAATTTAAATTTTTTTATATTAATTTAGTTGTCATTTAATTAATTTTTAGAATTATTTTAAGTTTTATTAGTTTTTAATTGTTTTTAAATAGTTTTAATTTATCTTCAAATTTTCAAAAACAGTTTTAAATTTAGTTATAGTATTTTAGAGGTTTACAAGTTAAAAAATCTCATTTTGGGCTTTTTATTAATTAATTTGATTTTTTGGGCTTTAATTAGCATTAAAAAATTATTATTTAATTAAATAAAAGGTTTGGGTGATTTTTGATTTTTTGTAAACTCTAATTACATTATTTAGGATTTATTACAAGTTTTTAGGATTTTTAGGGTAATTTTTAAAATTAGTCACTTTTTACGGTTTTACGTGCACGACTTCGTCTTAGTGTAATTCATAATCGTAACCGTCATCCTTTTCTAATCTCTTTTCTATTTTTCTTTTCTCATCAATATAATCACAAACACTTAATCTTATCTCTACACAACACACTAGCCTCCTTGGGAAACGAACTTTCACACCTAAGGGTCATTAGTGCTTGGTTTTCCTAAACCGACACTTAATACATTCCCTATTTTACTCTCTTTTCCTAATGGGTAGTAAAAACACTACGTCAATTTTGGCGCCGCTGTCGGGGAGGCGTGTTGTGTTTTAATTTGAACAATTGTTGTTTTTATACTAGCCATGATAGCAGTTTGTATTAGTAGCACTCTACTAATACGTATTATCGGTTTTTCGTTTTTTGTGTGAATACTATTACTATATTGTATACGTAGAACAACAAATTCACAAGTACTAAAAAAGTGTGAAAACACAACCTTGATTGGGAGGTCATTACTCAATCATTGTATTCGAATCTCAAACAAAGAAAAAAGTCAAAATAGATAATTACTTTCGTGAAGCTTAATTTTGACAAACACAAACTATTAGGTGGGTATAAGGCGGGTATTATAAAATATACCCTCAGGAAAAAGGCTCTTAAGTGCTTCGCGCCTCCTTGTTTCCCCACTTGCTTGTGAGTGTTTAGATAAAAAGGGTTAATCGAGGGTTTGCCAACCAAAGTATTATCTAAGTATAATATATATTTTCTTGGTTTCATTTGATTAAACCCTCTTGAACGTTTTGGTGTTTCACCAACGTTCTAAATTCATTGAAGGCGTTCACTTCACGTGATCGTTTTCATTCCTTGAGGCTCCTTTAATAAAGATATTTGATTTGAGGAGAGATTTGTACATTTTTGTGTACTTAATACATTCACCAAAATCCAAAAAAGGTAAAAACAATCAAAAACCACAAAAAATTGGAAAAATTAAAAACACCAAAAAGAATCTTCTTTGCTCATCCCTACGTTGTACGTGACGTTTATGCTTACTCATAATCAAGCAAGACGTGCACGTAAACGAAAAAACCAAAAGGAGTCCACACCTACTCCTAACCTTTCTAGTGAGGAATCTCCTATTGACGAACCTATCATAGAACAAGAAGTCACCATGGCTAATCGAACTATGATGGAGTTACTTCAAGCACCCACCGAGGGTTATTGGGAAGCTATCGTGATTCCCGCCATCCTTGCGGAGAATTTTGAAGTGAAAACGGGTTTGTTGTCAATGATCCAAAACAACAAATTCCGTGGTGATGAAAAGGACAACCCTCACAACCATATCTGCCAATTCAATCGTCTTACCGCCACTTGCAAGTTTAAAGACGTTGCCAATGATTCAATTAAGATGATGTTATTTCCGTATTCCTTAGCGGGGCCCGCTAAAATTTGGTTAGAGAAAGAGCTACCCAATTCTATATTGACGTGGAAGGATCTCGTTTCAAAATTTGTGAACCAATTTTTTCCACCCTCTAAGACTACGCATTTGAAAAACGAGATTTCTAAATTTTCACAAGAGTTTAATGTGAGTTTTTCAACGACTTGGAATAGGTTTAAGGAAATGTTACATGAGTGTCCTCATCACGGTTTTTCCGACTTGCATCAAATTGACACGTTTTACAATGGTTTGAATGATCACGAGGGAGATTATCTTAATGCCGCCACGAGTGGTAATTTTTTGTGTAAAATGGTTGAGGAAGCGTTGTTGATTATTGAGAATAGGTCTAAAGTCTATAGTCCTCGTAACACATCGAGTGTTCGTAAGGCTTCGTCTTCGGCTTCACCTTCATTGTCCAATACCATCGATGCTTGCCAAATTGAGGCAAATTTGGAAAAAAAAATCTTTGATAAGCTTAAAGGTCTTTTAATTGAATTCAAAGTTGGTGAACAAAGTGCTCCCACTACGGCTAAAGCGGTTGAGGTTTCATGTATGTGTGGTGGAGGTCATGATCTCTCCGAGTGCATTACCAATGGTGGTAACACTTCGAGTGCCTACGCGGCCACGGGAACTTACAACCAAAATGGTCAAGTTACCCGCTCTAATCAAATGACTCCATCGGGTTTTGCTTCCAATCAAAATGCTAACAACAACTATCGAAACAATCAAGTTGGTTACAAAAACAATTACAAAGGTAACAACTATAGGAATCAAGGGGCTGATAACAATCAAGTTTCAAACAAAAATCAAAACAATGATTTTCAAAACAACAACAAGGGTTTGCAAACTTTGAAAGATCTTCCAAATGAATTTGTTGAATACGTAAATGGAGATGATGCTAGGTTTGACAACATACAAAGAGAGATCATTAGCCTAAAATCCGAGTTTAAGAATGACTTGAAAAAGGAGTTGAAAAATGAGTTAGCAAATGAGCTTAAGATCCATACAAACAAAATGGAGGGAAATGTAACTAGGTTACAACAAAACCAACAAAAAATGGAACAAGGGCAACATGAAATAAAACAAGAGATGATTAAGGCCGATAAGCGGCAATCTATGTTTGAGGATAAAATTTCATCCATGTTTGAGGCTATAATGTGTAAACCGTCTTCGAGTATTCGTCCTAGCAGTACCATATCGAATCCTAAGGGAGAGATGAAAGTGATTACCACACGTAGTGGTAAGACACTTAAGGAACCGACTCCTCAACCAACTGCTCCTACGGAGGAAGCAATTGAGGAAGAACTCAAGGTTGTGGTCGAAAAGGAGCATATCTCAAGCCCACGAAGTACCGCTCATGCCACACCTACGGTTGACCCACTACCATCATTGGAACCCGAGATTCCAAAGGCTATGCCTATGCCTCAACCCACACCACCTTTTCCCTATCCATCGAGACTTAGAAAGGAGAAACGCCAAGAGCACGATAATTACCAATTTGAGCTCTTTATGAAAATGTTTCGTGATTTGCATTTCAATATAAGCTTTGCCGATGCTTTTGTCATGATGCCTCGATTTGCCACTAACTTTAAGAGTATGCTAAACAACAAGGAGAAACTGCAACAATTGTCTAGTTGTTCATCGGTTTATCTTAACCGCATACCTCAAAAAGTCGATGATCCCGGTAAATTCTTGATTCCATGTGCAATCCAAGATATGGAAGAATGTTATGCCTCGGCCGATCTTGGTGCTAGCATTAACTTGATGCCACTTGCAATCTTCAAGTCGCTCAATCTTCCTAATCTTACTCCTTCACTAATGTCTATTGAATTGGCCGATCAATCCATGATTTTCACATGTGGATTGGCCGAAGACGTTTTTGTGAAAGTGGGAAAGTTCTATTATCCGGTAGACTTTATCGTTGTCGATATTCCCACGGATCCTCAAGTTCCTCTCATTTTAGGTCGTTCATTTTAAGATACGTCTATGGCATTGTTACGCAACTCAAAATTCTCCAATTTCTCATGTTTATTCCATTGCTACCATAAACTCCGTTGATATGATCGACGTTGTTTGCGAGGAATTTACACAAGAAGTTTTAGGTTTTGGTGACGATGAAAATAGTGGCAATCCCATTATGCTTGATCCTATTCTTGATAATTCGACACCATCCTTTACTCCATTTGAAGGTGGTGCTTTTACGTTGGAAGAATTTGATGTTCCACGTACTTGTGACGAAGACCTCGACAACGATGAGGACTTATCGATTATCAAAGGTTTTCTTAACGATTTCCCATTTCCTCCACCCGAGGAGGTTATGAGTATCAAACCCAAATCTTCAATTGAGGAACCACCAATCCTCGAGTTGAAATATTTACCTCCTCATCTTGAAGACGTATTTTTGGAGGAGAACGATAAGTTGCCGGTTATTATTGCGAAGGATCTTTCGAATGATGAAAAAACCACACTTATCGATGTTCTAAAGGATCACAAAGGGGCAATTGCGTGGAAATTATAAGACATTAAGGGGATTGATCCCAAATTTTGTACCCACAAAATCTTAATGGAGGAGGACTACAAACCCGCAATTCAATACCAAAGAAGGGTTAACCCAAAAATTCACGACGTCATCAAAAAGAAGGTCCTTAAACTCCTTGACGCGGGAATGATTTACCCTATTTCCGATAGCCCTTGGGTGAGTCCTATTCATTGTGTCCCTAAGAAGGGAGGAATGACCGTTGTGACAAACGATGACAACGAGTTAATTCTCACTAGACTCGTGACCGGATGGAGAGTGTGCATTGACTATCGTAAGTTGAATGACACCACTCGAAAATACCATTTTCCCTTGCCCTTCATGGATAAAATGTTGGAGCGTCTTGCGGGAAACGATTTCTATTGCTTTTTAGATGGTTTTTCTGGTTACTTCCAAATCCTAATCGATCCTCGTGATCAAGAAAAAACTACGTTTACGTGTCCATATGGAACGTTTGCCTATCGTAGAATGCCATTCAGACTTTGCAATGCACCGGGAACCTTTCAAAGGTGCATGATGGCTATTTTTCATGATATGATCGAGAAGACGATGGAAGTCTTCATGGATGACTTTTCCGTGTTTGGTAGTTCGTTCACCTCGTGTCTAGGAAATTTAAGACAAATGTAAAAACGTTGTGAGGAAACCAACCTAGTGCTTAATTGGGAAAAATGTCATTTTATGGTTAAAAGTGGAATCGTCTTAGGGCACAAAGTTTCTAAAGCGGGGATTGAGGTAGACAAAGCTAAGGTAGACGTTATCGCCAAATTACCTCATCCCAAAACCGTCAAGGGAGTTAGGAGTGTCCTAGGCCACGCGGGCTTTTATCGTCGATTCATCAAGGATTTTTCAAAGATTTCTCAACCTATTACACATCTCCTCGAAAAAGATGCTCCTTTTATCTTTAACGAAGATTGTGTACGAGCCTTTGAAGTCCTTAAGAGGAATCTTACCAAAGCTCCCATTCTTGTTGCTCCCAATTGGAACCTCCCCTTTGAACTCATGTGTGATGCTAGTGATTACGCTATTGGGGCCGTTTTGAGGCAATGTCATGATAAGCACTTCTTTCCTATTCACTATGCTAGAAAGATGATGACCGAGGCTCAACTAAAATACACTACAACGGAAAAGGAATTCCTTGCCGTGGTGTATGCATTTGAGAATTTCCGACCTTATCTCGTCTTGACTAAATGCATAGTGTATATGGATCACTCGGCTATCAAGTATCTCATGGCTAAGCAAGATGCAAAGACGAGATTGCTTCGTTGGATGCTCCTCCTACAAGAATTTAATGTCGAAATCCTTGACAAAAAAGGAGCCGAGAATCTAGCGGCCGATCATCTTTCTCGTTTAGAAGATCCTCACCAAAGTGTTTACGAGCCAAAGGAGATCACCGAAACATTTCCGCTCGAGACACTTGGTGTAGTGAATTCTAAGCTTGATTCATCTACCCCATGGTTTGCGGATATCTCAAATCACCATGCGGGGAATTTCATCATTAAGGGTATGACGACTCAACAAAAACGAAAATTCTCTCGTGACGTCAAGTTCTACTTTTGGAACGACCCGTATCTTTTTCGGACTTGTGCAGATCAAATTATTCGACGTTGTGTTTTTGGCACCGAAGCTTCTAACATCCTTAGAGCTTGTCACGAGGGACCCACGGGTGGTCACCACGGTGCTAATCTCACGGATAAGAAGGTTTTTGATGCGGGATTCTTTTGGCCTACTATTTACCGAGATGCACATGCACTTGTGAAGTCATGCGACTCATGCCAACGACAAGGAAAAACCTCACAAAACGATGAAATGCCACAAATATCATCCAAGTGTATGAGATCTTTGACGTTTGGGGTATTGACTTTATGGGGCCATTCCCATCATCTCGTGGTAATAAGTATATCCTTGTGGCCGTTAACTACCTATCTAAGTGGGTGGAAGCTAAGGCTTTGCCCACGAACGATGCTCGTGTGGTAGTCAAGTTTTTGAAAAACTTGTTTTCTTGGTTTGGAACCCCTCGTGCGATCATAAGCGATCGTGGAACCCATTTTTGTAATGACCAATTCGAAAGGGTCTTAAGGAAATATGGGGTTACACATCGGCTTTCTACGGCTTATCACCCACAAACGAGTGGACAAGTCGAGGTTTCAAATCGAGCTTTAAAGAGGATCTTAGAGAGATCGATATGGGAGAACCGACAATCTTGGTCGGATAAGTTGGACGATGCTTTATGGGCCTTTAGGACCGCTCATAAGACACCCATCGGGTGCACACCTTATAAGCTTGTGTATGGGAAGAATTGCCATCTACCAATTGAACTCGAACACAAAGCTTATTGGGCCCTTAAGCATTATAATGATGATATTGAGACCGCGGTAAAACACCAGAAAATGCAACTTAATGAATTAGATGAATTGAGGGATATTGCTTATGAAAATTCATTTATTTACAAGAAAAAAACTAAAAAGTTTCATGATTCAAAAATTAAAAACCGGGTTTTTAACATTAGGGGATCAAGTGTTGCTTTTTAATTCACGCTTGATATTTTCCGATAAGTTAAAATCCCGTTAGTCCGGTCCATTCACCGTCACCCAAGTTTTTCCTTATGGGACCATCGAGCTAGCTCAAAATGATGGCCCCAATTTCAAGGTGAATGGACATAGGTTGAAGCACTAATTTTGCGGGGAAGTTCCATCCTTGAACTACCTCGACCAAATCACCTTCCCCAATGATAATTAGTATTGAGGGGATCGAGTCGAGCTCACAACTCGGTAATCAAAAATGAGGTGCCTCGTGGGGAAGTCCCATGCTTATCCCATGTACATATTATCGCTTTCTAATGTAGTAACATGAGGGGATTTGTGTCCTTCCAACCTTTGTTCCGTGGTTGTTTGTGTATTGTGGTTCTTAGATGATCATGATCTTCACGATTGGAGCCTCTCGTGTTCGTTTTATGGGAGCACTCGATCGTTTGCTTTGAAGAATTTCTCAATATCCATGATATATCCTTTTATGTTCTAACCTTAGGTTTATAGCACACTTCATAAATGGATATTAATTTAACGGTTACACCCTTTCCATGTTACATTATGCATCGACTACGTCTCTAGTATGGGGGTTTCCAACCCTTAGACTCGAAACATTGAGGACAATGTTTAACTTTAGTATGGGGGGTGAATAGATACTTGCCTTGCCAAACCTTCACGCTTTCCAAATTTTATCTTTTCGTTTATCGTTTTGTTGTAAAATAAAGCTAAAAATGGCCAAATTTTAAATTTTTTTCTCATATTTTATAAGTGTTTGAAGACACGAATGTAGATTTTCCGATGGCGAGAATAAGAGTAATTTTTGACTTGACCGTGCGTGTTGAGCACTTAGTTTCGATTCCTTAACTTTATATTAGGCTAAGTCTCTTAAATGAGGACGAGAAATGATAGAGTTAATTATAAGTTACTATGCTAAACGTAGAGTATTCGTATTCTTTCAAAAACTCATGTGTTCTCGTTATTTGCTTATTCTCCCTTTGCTTGTATATAAATTTTGCTTAATAAGTATCGCCTTAGCGGTTTAGTCTTGATTGTTGGTTTCTAGTCTTTTCTAGTAGCTTCCATGTAATTAAACTGGGAAAACATTAAAATATCGCCAGCGTCACGGTTTTGAAGTATTGGCAACCCGAATAATCGAAATCTTCACCCAATAATAAGATTTCAAGTGCTCACCTAAATCAAGGAAACAATTTGAAGCTCACAAGGCCGAAAAATCTATGCGAAATTGAAAGTGAATCAAGCCTTAATCTTTGAAGCTTTAAGGATCCAAAATTCGCCTTTAGCGTGAGGATATACGTCTTTGGCCATAATAAAACCACCGATGAGGAGGATAACAAAAGGCAAGGCAAGATCGAAGTCATAATAAAAGCTTCATGGCGAAGTTGAATAAAAGATGGAGGTAAACCTATGATAATAAGGCCCATCCGTTAGGGGGCGTATAAAAGTCTTGGTAATAAGTCTCATGTTCAAAACCGTTATAAAACCGTGTTTATCGATCCTTCTTGTTGATTTAATTTTTTGACATCGTTGTCTATTAGGAGGGGTTATTAATTCAATGGTCTTGGTTACACCGTTATGACTCTATTTTTAGACCTAAATCTCTATCATCGCATAAGTAAAAAATGTATCCTCGTGAAACATTCAAGACACAATAAAATATAAGAGATACAACTTAGGAAAATGGGAGGATAAGTACGTGATTAGGGCATATGAGTAGTGTTAGCATTAATAACTTATAATGACAATGATCTCATTGCACGCTTAGCATGGAATTGGGGTGAAAATCGAGGACGACGAAATTATTTCTAACGAAGCATTCACGTGTTCTTATTCTATGAACCTAAACGTCCCATTTTGCGATGAAAATCATACATTATGTCTAAAACGCAAGTAGTAGTAATAGTAGTATTGTAGCTAGTTTATCATTCAATAAAAGTGCATAAAAATGAATTTTGGAGATGCTATGATACTTTATTCTAGCATTGCGTGAGGGCACGATAATGGTTTAGTATGGGGGAGTGATGAGACTGCTTTTATAAATAGTCTCATAGTCCAAAACGGGCTTAAAATGCATTAAATATCATGAAAAAGGCCAAATATATGTTTGTGCTTGTTACATGTGTATTTTAGGTACGAATATTGAGAAAATGACAAAAGATCACAAGAAACAAGCAAAAACGAACACGGGAAACGAAGCCGCACAATGAACCAAGCCCTAATGATAATTTTCCAAGAGTAACCCTTAAAGAATTGAAGATTATACAAGAAGGGTACTCCAATATTGAATAATTGACTCCTTAAAACCTTGTTTATTCATAATAAGATTGGTCCTTAAAGTTTGTCAAATTTACAAAAAGGGACCTCTACTTTGAAGAATTGGCAAGAATGGTCCCTCAAAAATGAAGACTTGACAATATTAGTCCTCCAAGAAGTCAACAAACAAGTCTACACCTTGAAGAATGAAGATATGCCAAAATCAGCCCTTCAATTATCAAAACATGGCAAGAAATACCCTTTAAAACATTTTGGAAAAAGTTTGGTGGCCAAAATAGAAAACACCAAACTTCTTTATAAAGGGAAAAACGTTTTTAGCTGATTAAACAAGGAATGAAAGAAACAAAGGAGTTGACGGACTAAAGCTGGAAGACAACAAACCTTACCTAGACCACTCACATGGCGACACGTGCCCCACTAACACAAATGAGCCAATCACAACCCACCTTTTGGCCACCTCACCATCCCACTCAGCCGAATATTAACTAATTAATATTAGTTAGTTAATTTCGCGCTTAACACATCATTTAAAACCAAAAACGAATTAAACAAGCCTGTTCATCATGTTCTTGGCAAATTTGGGTTTTCCTTAATTACTTTGAATTAGACCCTAATTCTCTCCAGAACCTTGACTAAGGTGGTCATAAACTAAACCCCACTCCCAAATCCTATGCCACATCATCACATGTTCACATGCTACCAACCTTGTACACGTTTTTGGGAGAAGCTGCCAAAACCTGCCAGAGAATCTACATACCAAAATGCTGCTTACATCCTGAGCTTCATGTGAGCCATTGATCATAATTCTACGCCTTTCCACCTTTACAAAACGCCAAGGAGTTAAATTTAGTAAAGGGATTTTCAAAACCTCAAGGGCAATTCTGGAAGTTTACCACTAGGGTTTTCCTTTGTTTTTCAGCATTTTTAGGTTTCATGTAGCCTATATAAGGCGTTAGGGTTGTAACATTGAGCCCTGCTCTTGGTTTTCCTTTGGTCAACATTTCTGTAAATACTTGTTCAAGATTAATGAAAAGTGCTTGAAATTGTGTGACGAATTCCAAGTGCCAACTTATTACTTGCTTGTTTATGCTTCATGTTTATGATTTTGGAATCTTAAAACCCGTTTTTAAATCTTGTGCAAGAAATTGCCAAGTTTTCTAAAAACATGATATTTTGCTAAGTCTTTGGTACATTCTTAGAATTTTTGGATTACAACTGATCTAAATACCCTGATAAGAAGATTATCAAGGTATTGGGAGCTTATAGTTTGGGGATAATCAAGAAGTGGGTATAAAGGTTGCATTAATCAAGATTTTTCATCTTTCTATTTTATATATTTATGCTCTAACCTTGTTGATTCTTAGCAGGGTTGTTGTGGAAGCTTGTGCCTTGTTTTTCTAGGAACATAAGCTCAAAAATTTGTGGGTGTGGATGTACATCCATGAGGTTTGAGTCCCTTTACCTAAAATCTGTCAAAATACTTGATTTTTGGTGATTTTGTGTTCTGCTATAGAAAGTGTTGATATTGTGGCTTAAAATTGCTTGATACTGCATGATAATGATGTTATTGTGTTATATAGGGCTTGGGTAACATTGAATCACACACTTACTTTGTTAATCTTGGATTGAAAAAAGTTAAGGGGTGTTTGGGTTAACCTGTTTAAGCTTGCAATTTGTTTTTGAGTTATTGGAAAGTGTTATTTATTGTTGGTATCTGATAAATACTTGATTGAGTGCTATTTGCTGCAAGTTCTTGGCTTTTAAACATCAAAATCTTAATTGTGCTATAAAAAGTTGAAATCTGCTTGTTTTGACCTAAGAATTTGGTAACACTTAGTTTGTATGCATGCTTAAGGATATCAAGTGATTAAACATAGTTATTATAACCCGTTAAGAAGATTTGAGGGTTTGAATCTGGTCTTGTGGTCAAGTATATCAGCAAAGTGTCTAAACTGCTTGTTCTTGTTCATCAGTAACATTTGAGTGCTTGAATCTTGATCTAAACTTTGAATCATTGCATGAAACCTGTTTATTTATGTTCATTTGAATTATTTATAGCCTGTGTATGCATTTGGTGAAGTTTGGCTGGCTTATTCTTGCTTAAATTGCTTATTGGTTGAAAACTGCTTATTGTTCAAGTCTGGGCAAAGTCTGGTGATCTTTTAATTAAACTGTACTAACTGGCTAGGTGTAATTGTGATATCTTTGTTGTGTTTGACTACTTGTGATCCACTGATTACAAGGGTGCCTTGTTTGTAACATGAATCCAACAAAAAGTCACTAAAGACAAAAAGTCAAGAAAGTCAATCAGTGGGAACTCCTTTCCCCTGAAACTAGCCATTGCTAGTGTTAAATTCAAATAGCTTATTCATAAGCCATTCTAGCTTATTGGGGCTTGCAACAACTTTGTTTTTGTAATCAATCTTCCTTATTTGACCCATTTAAGAGATCTAGAGCTTTGTGGACTTTGACTTTTAGGTTTGACTAGAAAACGAACTTAGTTGACTTTTACAAAATATCTTATTGCTTATTCCAGCTTATTGAGAGGTGCTTTTTGAAATATTTTTGATTATTAAGCTTATTTAAGCTATTTGTGACTTATTGCAACTTGAATCAACTCTTGAAATAGCCTAGAACTCGAAAACGACTATTTTGTCGTTTTTTGTAGAGAGCTTTTGCTTATTTCAGGCTTATTCCTTGGGCTTATTTCAAGTTTCTTTTTGCAAATAGCATATTTAGGTCAAGAGAAGGATGTGGGTAAAATTTTAGCTTATGGCATCAGCTTATAACTTAATGGGCCAAAAAGCCCATTAAGAATAAGCTGTTTTGAAATAAGCTAACTTAAGCTCATTTTCAGATTTCGGGGCTTTGGAAAATTGTGTTTAAATCAGATTTTAAGCTTAACTGGAGCTTTTGGGCCAATTCTGTGGACTTTTTCTTATTGGGCCTGATTTTAGCCCATTAAGGGACTGTTTGGGTATTTGGCCCATTTGAAGGCCCAATTGGGGTGATTTTGTAATTTCAAGTTCATTTCTGTTTTATTTAGGTTAAAATAAACTAGTTTGTAACTTTTTATAATGTTTTATAAATTTTGTATTTTTATTAATATTTTAATATTATTTTAATATTATTTTATTATTAAAAATTAAATTTTAGATTTTTGCAAGTTTTTCATTTTCCTAGTTTAAATACATTAAGTTAGGAATTTTAAAATTTTTAGATTAATTTTGTTGTCATTTAATTAATCATTAGAATTATTTTAAGTTTTATTAGTTTTTAATTGTTTTTAAATAGTTTTAATTTATCTTAAAATTTTCAAATTAGTTAAGTTAGTTTAGAGCTTTACAAGTTAAAAAATCTCATTTTGGAATTTCTATTAATTAATTTGATTTTTTGGGCTTTAATTAGCATTAAAAAAATTATTATTTAATTAAATAAAAGGTTTGGGTGATTTTTGACTTTTTGTAAACTCTAATTACATTACTTAGTATTTATTGCAATTTTTAGGAATTTTTAGGGTAATTTTTAAAATTAGTCACTTTTTACGGTTTTACGTGCACGACTTCGTCTTAGTGTAATTCATAATCGTAACCGTCATCCTTTTCTAATCTCTTTTCTATTTTTCTTTTCTCATCAATATAATCACAAACACTTAATCTTATCTCTACACAACACACTAGCCTCCTTGGGAAACGAACTTTCACACCTAAGGGTCATTAGTGCTTGGTTTTCCTAAACCGACACCTAATACTTTTCCTATTTTACTCTCTTTTCCTAAAGGGTAGTAAAAACACTACATCACAAAACATTCCCATATTTGACTGTTGATCGACAATACCGTTGCTCTGCTTATAGCCGTTGGGCGTGCTTGCTAAATTTTTTGTTAGGGAATATTTTATTCTTTTTAAAAGATATTTAAGGCGCTTTCTTCGCTGATTGGTAACCTCTTTATTATTATTTCAAATAAATTACTTTTTTTTTATCAAGATTTATTTTTGATCTTTTTGCAAATTGATAACTTGGTCCAATCACAGCTCTTCAATTCATCTATATAAACTCAATTCCCTTAACCAGCAGGCCTAACTCACTCTCTCGATCAAATACCACTACTTTTCACAAACATAAGCCTTTTTACTCTTAAAATGTCTTCCACGACTCTCAAAATTGCTGCTAACCATAATCAGATTGCTCTTTTATCTCTAGGGCCTGCTGAATTCACTGATGTTGTTGCTTACCTAAAATCTTGCTATTTCAGGTTAGCTCTTGTAATCAATCCTAGAATCTACACCTCACACATCCAACAGTTTTGGTCTAATGCCAAGACTGAAATAGTGGATGGAGAGGTCACAATTAAGAGCCTGGTTGATGGCCATACCAAGGTGGTTACACTTGCCTCCATTCGAGACAAATTAGTCTTGGATGATGAGGGTGGGGTGGTTGCTTTCCAAGAGGCTGAAATCTTTGAGGGTCTTACAAACTTGGGGTACAACATTTCTGCTGATCAAAAATGTAAATTTGCTAAAGGTCAGTTTGCACCCCATTGGAAGTTTTTAATTCACACTATTTTGTAATGCTTATCATAAAAAACTACTGCTTTTAATGAATTTGGGAGTCAAGTTGCCTCTGCCCTGATCTGCTTGGCATCAGGGAGAAAATATTATTTTTCTCAAATGATTTTTGAAGGTATGGTAAATAATGTTACAAGCCATTCAAAATTTTGTATGTATCCAAGGTTTGTTGAAATTTTGTTGGATATGAGGCAACATGGTAAAATTCGTCACAAGGACTATTTTGAAGCTAACCCCCATACAACCAAATTTTTCACCACTCTTGCAGCACCTACCATACAATTTTCTAGCAGGGCAGTTCCCCTTACACAAATAATAATGGACGAAATCAGAAGAGAAGCTGATTCCAAACCAAGAACAACTCAGACCACTCTTGCTGATGCCCCTGCTAGTGATGCCCATGCCAGTCAACTTCCCTTGCCAACCCACAACAAGAAAAAAGAACCAAAACCAGGTTTTCCAGGTCTCCCTTGCCTGATAAATCTTCACAAGTAGCAGAGAGGAGAGTCTCCAAGAGGTTGGATCACACTGGGGGTTTGGCTGCCACTACTGTCTTATCCCCAAGGGATGAACATGATAGTGACACCATACGTAAGTCCTCTCCCTCACTCAGTGATACCCAAAGAGGAGAGCAATCTCCTCCTAGGATTGAGAGCAGACAGAAACCACTATCCTTAATGGAATTGACGAATATGTGCATTAGCTTGCAAGAGCAAAATGCACAACTGGTACAAACTATCAAAAAGCAAGGTCTAGTTATTAATATTTTGGAGACCAGACTTGCTACACTTGAGGGGAGGAGAAGACCAAAGCTAATTATTTCTACAGATGAGGATGCTTCCAAAGGGGAGGAAGTTCCTCAAACAGATGAGTCTACTCAGTGGTATGACTTTCCTATTAGACAGGATCTAGGACAAGAGAAGGTGGCAAGTGATGAGAAAGGGAGTGATAAGGGGAGTGCCACAAAAGATATAGCTCAAGCCTTGTTGAACAAGGGCAATCAAGAGGAAGCCCCTGCTTCTACAAAAGTTTCCCCTGCTACAATTGATTCCTGATATGAGTAAAATCTCATATCAATTAATCAACAAATCACCCTAAAACACATATAAAATACCTAACTTTTGTGCTATAAAGTAGTATTATATGGTATGTTTTGTGTTTGTGCTTAAATAGGTAACACAGATACAATTTCAAGCAAACAAGAGGAAAACAAGCTCATTTACGATGAAAAGACAAGAGAAGGATCAAAGTTGACAAGCCATTTGAAGATGAAGGACCTATCTTGACAATACTCAAAAGTTGGGGACTTAAATGCGAAGTTTGGAAAAAACCAAGATTAAAGTAAAACTTGGTCAAACTTCAAGTCAAACAAGTCAAGGGAGTCAAATAAGAAAGAATACAAGTCAAAGGACTTAAATTGCCATTAAAATGAAGAAAGGAGCTCAATTGAATAATCTGTTAAAGAAAGGGGCTGAAATTGTCAAAAATACATTAACTTTGGCTTCAATCCATGTGAATATAATCTCAACCAATCAAAAGGCTAGAAATGTGTGGTTCGGATTGCCATGTATGATGCCAACTCACCCACTCATTTAATAATCGGATCTTCAATAGTGCAACGCACTATCATTTTCTCCACCAATCAGGAAGCTACATGCAATAATCCTTTTATCCATTTTCGGATAATGATCCGTGTGAGAGGCCAATATCCAATCAAATCATAACACGTGGCATCTTCAACAAAGAACAAGTCCAGGATCGATTTGGAGCTACAATGCATTTCATGAAATACTTTCTACATGAAATTTACTCAAAATGAAGAGACGAATCCAACTACACAAGTCAATTAGATTGAAAGTGGAGAAATAAGAAAACCCCTTTTGTGTTCTTGGAGTCAAATCCATAATTCACCAGTTTGTGACACCTGGCATCTCCCCATTGGATGAGACACGTCGACTACCCCAACAACTCATCATTGATTCTCTATAAATAACAGCTAGTACTTCATTTTTCAGTGAGTAGTTAAGTGTGAAAAAACAAACACTTTAGTTTTTACTCTCAATTTTGTTTCTACATTCAGTTAGATAACAACTCTTAAGTATTTGACACACACTTAAGAGTTTGTTAGATAGTTAGTTAAGCTGTTGTAACCTCTTTTCCCTCCTAAATCAATAAAAGCACAAAAAAAATATTCATTCATATTATCATCTTCATTTACCTACTCGAATCCTGCATTACTGTTATGATTTTGTGATGTCATTGATCAACATTGATCAATGAAGTGTGTTTGAGACGTTTTGGAAGCTTGCCTTGATCATTTCAGCCTAGCAGTTCATTCCAGTTACCATTGTAGCAGTTTAGTAGCAGTTTGGGTTGATTTGAACAGAAATAGCTAATAGAGGTGATTAATTGGGTTAATGGTGGTGAACTGGTAGTGTTCTAGCAGATTTTAGTTGGCTCAGCGCCATACTACTCCATCAATGGAGGCTTCACAGCTAAAAGGCACTTTTTCTCTTGTTTGATTTCCTTTAAAATGAACTTTGCATGCTTAATTCCTAGAGTAATCATTACTTGCTGATATGATGATGTGTTTAGACTTGTTTTAGTGTAATTGTGTTAACTTTGTAATATTTGAGTAATCTTGTAGCCTTAATCTGCATTTACTTGATTTCAGTTTCATTTTTATCAGTCAAAGGTCTTTGAGTTCATTTTGTGAAGTAGTTTGTTAACAAGTCTAATTTTAGTTCAATTACTCTTCATTTCACTCATTAGATAAGTCCTGATATCAGTCTTAGCTTGATTCACTTTTATACTAAAATTAGCTTTGAAAAAGTTCTTAACAGTCTGTTAAAATGGTGTTTGGATTTGCCTAGTTTTTGTGATACAAGTCTGATAATTCATTTGAGTTTTGCTTATTCACGCTTGGTAATATAGTGGTAACAAGTTTGTTCAGTTTTGAAGTCAAGATATTGGTCAAAAAGGCAATTGGTTAGAAAAAGGTTTGGGTCAAGTATTTTCAGTAGTTCATTCAGGAAACTTGCTAGCTTCAAATCTATGCCATGATTTAATTACTTGACCAATTTGTCTGAAATCAGTTTCTATTTGTTGTTAAACATCCAAAGTACTACTGTGTTCAAGCAAATTCTATAGTTCTCCATTTTGATTGAGAAAATAGCTTTTTAATAAGCTCTATACCAATTGCAAGTTTCTATGATAGAAGTCCAAACTGATTTCTTGTAACTGCATTTCTACTTTACAAATGTACCAATTTTTCTTCACAAACCTTGTTAGAAACATTTCTTGAGTAAGTTTTGAAGTTTTCAGCTTATTGGAAAATTTGGTCAACGTTGGTCAAATAAGCTCTTTTTAGCTTAAAATCATTTTCCAGCTTATTCAGTGAATCATTTTCAAATTGGAAAGACATTACAATCTCCTTGAAAGCTGTTTAACAAGATTGATCATTAAAATCAAGTTGTGGATGTCTGGATTTTCAGTTTGCTTATTCTTGGCTTATTTGAATAAGCTAATTTGAGTTTCACTAGCTTTTAAGCAAATTCCTTTTGCATATCTAGCTAATTTTCTATTTTAAGCTTTTTAAGACAAACTAGAGCTTAATTGGTTCAATAATAAGCTTATAAGAGCTTATTCTTTTGGTTTGCCCGTTTTTGGAAAACTTTACAAGTTAATTGCAGTTTGGTCCTTGAATTCTCTACTTGTGTTAATCTGTTGCTAATCTTTCAAGTTTTTAGGTTTTACAATTTTACAGCCCTTTAAGTTTCAGTTTTTGTCAAAATTGGTTAGGCAGTTTGTTAAGATAGTTACAAGTTAGTTGGAATTTTGCATTTTTGGTCCTTTTACTTTCTAAAATTTACATTTCAAGCCTTGTACTTTCATTTAGTTTACTTTTCAAGCACTTTTACTTTCATGCTTTTACATTTTGGACTTTTGTTAATATTATTTGGTAATTGCAAAGTGTTTTACGGATACGTAGCTTAATATTTTTCACCTTTTTTACGTGTTGATTGAAATAGACATAGAATATCCAAATACCCTAACAACCAAGAACAATTAAAGACTTGAGATTCTTAGGACTTTCAATTTGTCAAGAATCGAGAGAAAACGAACTTACAAATACACAAAATATTAAACGGCAACGCTGCCGGTTCATGACATTACGAGAGACTATTGATTGACGGTTTTCATAGGCTTTTTGGATCCGTTCACCCCGTGAACGTTATTTTTACGTATCGTAAATAAAAATCATAAAAAATAAAAAATATAAAAATATAAAAACTAAAAAAAATAACAAAAACAATTCTTTTCCTAAAGAATTGACCAAAAAATAAAAAATTCAAAAAACAATCTTTTTTCTAAAAGATTGCAACCAAAAATATATATTATTGGATTTCCTCGGGTTTTACGTACATATAGTATTTTTTTTAAAAACCCAATAAATACAAAAATATTTTCTCTATATTATTATATGTAGATACGTATACGTATACGAACAATCAATATACATATCTCCATAAGTATTGCTTTTGCAATACACCATGTTAGGGAGCGTTCCGGTCCTTGACACGTGTATCGATCCAATTTAATTAAGCAAGAATAGATAAATACTTCCAATAAGCAAGAATTCGAAGAATACAAACTACAAAGTGAATAGAAAGTCGATGTGCTATAAAATGCCATCTAAGGGTTAATAGATACTTAAGTGCTTCACGCCACCTAACCCCCCGTTCACTAGTGCGTATTCTAAGAAGGAAGGCTTTATTGTGGATCTTGCACCCAAGTAGTAATTACATATATTATATTTTCTTGTGGATATTTCATATTGAATCTCGAAGAGGATAATCCCTGCTTCTTCAAAGTCGAATGAGAGCTTCTCTCTCACTCCTTGTTTTGAGTTGCATGCTCACCCGCGGGCGTGCACAAATACCATTTGGTGTACAACCCCTTCCTCCCAAAAGGAAGAAAAAGAGAAAGAGCAAAAACACCACCGTCCATCAAGCCGATCCCGAGAATCGTGCTTTGATCCACACACAACAAGAAGCCATGGCCGCGTTGACACTCGACCTTTGATGGAGCACTTGCAATCTAATGTGCAAGGATATGCCGATGCTATTAAGATACCCGAGATTCCCGCAAATACCTTTGAGCTTAAGACATCTATGATTAACTTGGTTTCAAACACACCATTTTTTGGGAAATCTAATGATAATCCACATGATCACCTTAAGAAGTTTCTTGCTCTTTGCAACACCATTAAGTACAATGGAGTTCCCCATGATGCCATTAAGTTGATATTGATACAATTTTCACTAGAGGGCAATGCCAAGTATTGGTTAGATACACAACCACCCGAGAGCATTACTACTTGTGATGATTTCACTAAGAAGTTTTTGAACAAGTTCTTTCCTCCATCTAAGACCACGACTTTGAGAAACTTAATTATAGGCTTTCAACAAAAACCTAGTCAAACCTTTAGTGATGCTTGGGAGGAGTTCAAGGAGCTATTGAGGAAATGCCCAAATCATGGATTCAATGAGGTTCACCAAATCAATACATTCTATAATGGATTAAGAACTCATCACCAAGATTCACTCAACTCTTCCGCGGGTGGAAATATTCTTGCTAAATCCATTCAAGAAGCTTGGGGAATTATTGAGACCAAATCAATGGTGCAAACTAACACACAATTTGATGAAAGGGTTCATGTTGTGCAAGATAGTTCTCAAACACCTTGTGATAACCAATTCCTCAGGAGTCACCAAGAGATACTCAACAAAATGGATAAGAATCAAGAGATGCATCTTAAGTCAAATTAAGAATTAATCCAAACTCTTAAGAGCCTTTCTTTAAACAATTCCACCAATGATGTGCATGCTATTGATCTTTGATGTAGTGTTTTTACTACCCTTTAGGAAAAGAGCAATAAAATAGGGCAAGCGAGCACGACGATTTAGGAAAACCGTGTGTAAATGACCCTAAGTGTGAGTTCGTTCTCGAGGAGGCACGTGTGTTGTGTAATGAATTGATGATTGATTGATGATTTTATTAACAAGAAAAGAAAAGAGAATAGAAATGAGAAAGAAAAGACGGTTACGAAGACGGATCGAGCTAAGATGAAAACGCGTTCACGTAAAACCGTAAAAATTATAAAAATTAAAATTTTAAAACCTAAAAATTAATAAAAAGCTAAAACAAGTCCAAAATAATATAAATAAGAAATAAAATCCAATAAAAATATTTTAAAACCTTTTATTAATTAAATATTCAACTTTAAATGCTAATTAAAGCCCTAAAATTAAATATAATTAATCAAAATGTCCAAAATATGATTTTATTGAACAAATAACTTACTTATATTATCTAAAAACTAAAAAGTATTTTTCCTAATTTTTAAAAACTATTTTTCTATTTTTAAATTACTAAAAACTATTTTAAAACTAAAATAATTATAAAAAATAATAAAATAATGCTAAAAATAATCTACCAATTTAAAAAATCCTAAATTACTCTAATGAACAGTAGAAAAATGAAAAAGTTTGAAAAATATTAAATTTTTCACTAAATGACAAAACTAGTTTAATTAAAACCCTAATTAAGTTAAATTAATTAAAAAAAAATAATAAAAAGATGAATAGTAAAATCGTTTTTAACCAAAAATCTTAAAATAATATTCTAAGTCCAGGAAAATTGATTAAACTGAAAAATATTACTTTTTGGCACTAAAAGACAAAAACAAAAACTTTAAAGTTAATTAAAAATGCTATTTAATCTAAAAAATATAAAATGAACAGTAAATAAAAATCTAATTTATCAGAAAAATTAAAAATTAAATTAGAAAAATAACAAAAGTAGTTTCAAGTCCTAACTCCCAAATTAGGGCACTAAAGACAAAAAACCAAGAAAACTGATAGTGACATGTTTGGGGTTTTTGTCTGTTAGCTTAGCAGGGGAAACAAATGCACAAGCAGGGGGAATTATGTTCCTACTGCTAGTGTTAATTTTTGGTCTGTTGACTGATGAGCTTAGGAAAGCTCTTTGGACTTGTTTTCTTTGGACAGCAAGGCACCCCCACACCAATTGGGTTGTGGGGAGTCTGAGTAAACACAAAAAAAACCAAGTCACAACACAATATTAAGCTCAAATAGCCCTTAATGTTTCTGATCTAGTATGCACTTGACTGATGAACAATTGACTGGTTTTATATGCACAAAATCGAATTTAAATGGCCAATAATATGCACAACACTCAACCAAATGTCATGTAAGCAATACTCAACCCTAAACAAACCTAAAATCTAACAACCAACAAGATTTGACAGCAAAATCCTCACAAAATCAGACACAAAAGCAGTTACTGGATTAAGCTAGTTTATACCTTTTTTAAACATGCAAAAGTGTTCAAACCCTTACCAAACTGAAAACTAAGTACTAGTGTTACCTAATACTAACCTAGTGAGAGTTTCCATCAGATTTTAACACAAAATCAACCAAAGACTCTCAATAATTATGCAAATCCAAACACTCCTTTAAAACTGAAAAATCAATTTTTTCAAAGCAAGTCAACTCAAATCCATACCAAATTGATCCTAGTTACTACTAACATGCATAATAAGCATAACTAATCATAATCAAACCAAATAACATGCAAACAATCAACTTGCAGTCAAAATCACATAAGCCATAAATTTCTGAAAACTTGAAAAAGGAAACAAGATTTTTTACCTCAAGGGACCTACATCCAGGTCCCTTAGTGGCAGCTTAGCCACCTCCAAAAGACTCGAGTCTATGCTGAACCTTGATCAAAACAAGTTCTTCAAAAACCTGCTAAGAACAATGAACAAACTAATACACACTTTCTGATTTTAAAAACTTTTAAAACCACTTGTATAATCCAATAAATCCTGAACTTGGAACACCTTTTGAAACAAGAAAAATATCAGAAACCTTGGAATCCAATTCCACTTTCACTTCATAGGATCCAAGGGTTGATCTTGTATAGTCTTCAAACTTTAGGGACCCTATTCATAATTTTGAATATTTGAGGGGTATAAAGTGTAAATCTTCAAAAGTTAAGGGACTAAAGTTGCCAATCTTCAATTCTTCAAGGGTATTTTTGTAAAATCCAAACTTGGGCCCGGTTCATTGTGCGACTTCGTTTCCCGTGTTCGTTTTTGATTGATTCTTGTGATCTTTTGCCATTTCCTCAATATCTGTACCTAAAAATACACAAGTAACAAACACGAGCATATATTTGGCAGTTTTAATGATATTTTATGCATTTTAAGCCCGATTTGGACGATGAGACTATGTATAAAAGCAGTCTCATCACTCCCCCATACTAAACCATTGCCGTGCCCTCACGCAATGCTAGAATAAAGTATCATAGCACCTCCAAAATTCAATTTTATTCACTTTATTAAAATGATAAACTAGCTATACTACTACTATTACTACTACTTGTGTTTTAGACATAATGTATGATTTTCATCGCAAAATGGGACGTTTAGGTTCATAGAACAAGAACACGTGAATGCTTCGTTAGAAATAATTTCGTCGTCCTCGATTTTCACCTTAATTCCATGCCAAGCGTGCAACGAGATCATTGTCATTATAAGTTAGTAATGCTAACACTACTCATATGCCCTAATCACGTACTTATCCTCCCATTATTCCTAAGTTGTATCTCTTATATTTTATTATGTCTTTAATGATCACGAGGATACATTGTTGACTTATGCGATAATAGAGATTTAGGTCTAAAAATAGAGTCCTAACGGTGTAACTAAGACCATCAAATCAATAACCCCTCCTAATAGACAACGATGTCAAAAAATTAAGTTGACAAGAAGAATCGATAAACACGGTTTTATAACGGTTTTGAACATGAGACTTATTACCAAGAATTTTATACGCCCCCTAACGGAAGGGCCTTATTATCTTTGGTTTACCTCCATCTTTTATTCAACTTCGCCATGAAGCTTTTATTATGACTTCAGTCTTGCCTTGCCTTTTATTATCCGCCTCATCGGTGGTTTTATTAGCCAAAGATGTATATCCTCACGCTAAAGCGAATTTTGGATCTTTAAAGCTTCGAAGATTAAGGCTTGATTCACTTTCAATTTTGCATAGATTTTAGGCCTTGTGGGGCTTCAAATTGTTTGCTAGATTTAGGTGAGCACTTGAAATCTTATTATTGGGTGAAGCTTTCGATTATTCGGGTGCCAATACTTCAAAACCGTGACGCTGGCGATACCTTAATGTCTTCCCAATTTAATTACACGGAAGCTACTAGAAAAGACTAGAAACCCAACAATCCTAACTAAACCGCTAAGTCAATATTTATTAAGCAAAAAATATTTACAAGCGAAGGGAGAATAAGAAAACAACGAGAACACATGAGTTTTTGAAAGAATACGAGTACTCTACGTTTAGCATAGTAACTTATAATTAACTCTATCATTTCTCGTCCTCATTTAAGAGACTTAGCCTAATGTGTAGTTAAGAAATCAAAGCTAAGTGCTCAACACGCACGGTCGAGTCAAAAATTACTCTTATTCTCGCCATCGGAAAACCTACATTTGTGTCTTCAAACACTTATAAAATATGAGAAAAATTTAAAATTTGGCCATTTTTAGCCTTATTTTGCAACAAAAATGATAAACAAAACGATAAACTTTGGAAAGCTTGAAGGTTTGGCAAGGCAAGTATCTATTCACCCCCCCATACGAAAGTTAAACATTGTCCTCAATGTTTCGAGTCTAGGGGTGCAAACACCCCTATACTAGAGACGTAGTCGAATGCCTAATCTAGCATGGAAATGGTGTAACCAATAAGTAATAGCCGTTTAATGAAGTGTGCTATAAACCTAAGGTTAGAAAATATAAGGATATATCATTCGGATATTGAGAAAGTCTTTAAAGCAAACGATCGAGTGCTCCCATAAAACGAACACTAGAGGCTCCAATCGTGAAGATCATGATCTAAAAACCACAATGCACAAACAACCACGGAACAAAGGTTGGAAGGGCACAAATCCCCTCACATTAAACTACATTAGAAAGCAATAATATGTACATGGATAAGCATGGGTCTCCCCCACGAGGCACCTTGTTTTTGATAACCGAGTCAAAAGCTCGACTCGAATCCCCATAAATGTGATCATTTAGGGATAATCATGGTATGGTCAATTTTTAGTGGGGCTTACATGATAAACAAGGCCCAAAAAAACAACCGTGTATAAAGGCAAAACCTTTATACCGGGATCAAAGATCGTGTTTTCGTTTTCGGATGATAAACGAAACAACACGACTTCAAGTAACAACGTCCCAAAGGGACACAAGAAAATAGCATAAGAAGAGAAGGGTGGGACATTGGTTGGGCAAAACAATCGAGTTACTCGAGGTAAACTCTCACCGTAAGTGTAGAAAGAGTTTCTAGTGACTACTTCGGTAAAAGACCAAGATTTTATCTTAAACATGATACCGGGGTCAAAAATCTCGTCCTCGGTGGATAAGTGTGAGGAAACAAATGGGGCTTCCCCCATACTAGATCCACACAAAACGTCGTTAAAAGAAGTAGACGCGTTTGTAGCAAGCTCAATTAAGCGAGGTGATGACGGAGTTAACTTTGGAAAAATTTTCAAATCAATTGTAAAATCATTCCCTTTTTCATTTTTTAGCTCATTGTTACGAAAACCCAAGTTGATTAAATTGAAAATATTTGGTGTTTCTAAAACAATTCTAGGCACACTTAAAATTTCTACATTTATCTTAAAGGCGGGAGGAGGATTTGAATTTTTAAAACGTGAATCGATCAATAAAACATCCCCCTCCGGGCTAACGCAACGGTCCTCATCAAACTCGAAAATCGAAGGCGGGTTATCAAGAATACGTTTGATCTCGCAAAAATCTCCATCGGGATCAAAAACGTCTTCTCTTCCTCGTGGAAGAGGTTGAGCAATAAAGTCGTCGATGATCGAGTCGCTAGCTTCAACCGTCGTGAAACTAGGAAAAGAAGGCTCTTCGATTGAAGATTTTGCCTTTGTCGTTTCGACCTCGATATCGAAAAACGTATCAATGTGAGCAAGGCCATCGGCGGACTTCTCACACGATAAATCCAAAATCTCACTTGATGTGGGATTAGGAGTAAAAGGCTCGTCTCGTGATGATTTTGCCTTGACGGTTTCAACTTTGTCCTTCGAAGGGATCGAACGTGGGTTTTCAAACATTTTAGCAAAACTACTAACACGTCCCTTCGGAATTAACTTTCGTTCATCTTGTAAAAACGAGGATTCAATGCTTTCCTTAAAAACCTTTTCACATTTTTCTTCTTTAAAATCATTTAATGGAATTTCTTCGTCAAAATTAAGTGTATATTGATTTAGAAAATCCTCAATAATTTCATCCTCATTAGAAAAATTTGGTTCACAAGGTATTAGATTTAATACTCCCAAGTATCCTACGAGTTTTTCCTTTGGTTTATCTTCACAAACATTTTTCAAAACTTCGTTAGATGACTTTTTCGTTTCCTCTATGGTTTTACAAGACGATGAAGGTTGCACGACTCTAAAATTTGAGAGATATGGATCAATACGAGACGTACGAGTCTTAGGAGTCGAAGTAACTTGAACCTTTCCCACGGGATTAGGATTGGTCACATTTGACAACGAATTAAATTTTTCCACTAAGCCCTCGAACATTAAAAGAATTTTATCTTTCTCATTGGCGTGATCATCCTTAATTTTATCTACGTATTCTCTCCACATCACTTGACTTTGGTCATACAAACGTTGTTGCTCTTCAAAAAGGGTGTCATAATCGTTTTCCATTTTTTTGAAAGTTTCCCCTTGGGTTGCCAATTTATCTTTGTAATACTTATCGAGATCTACCACGTGTTCTTGAAGTGACTCTATAAGTTTGTTATGACGGCTCATATAATCACAAAAAGATTCATCTTGATTCATTTCATTATTTTGATTTTCATCACAATTAAAAGACGAATAAGACGAATATGGTTGGTGATCTTGGTCGTTAGATTGAAAATTGTCACCATAACCATGTGGAGAAGAGTTATAAATATAACCCTCACAACCTCCAATAACCTCACAATTAAAACAATTAGCCCCATCGGGTGGGCCTCCACAATATGGACACGAGTAATAGCCCTCATCATTTGACATGATGCAACGAGAATGGTGTTACGAGAATTAAACGTTATAGAGGGTGAAAAAAAGAGAATCATGAAATTTAGAGGGAATGTAGAAGATTATTTTTGTGCTTTTGATTGTTTTTTACTTTTTTGGATTTTTGGAATGTATTAGGTAGACACAAATCTACAAGTCTCCTCCTTAATCAAATCTCTCGATTAAAGAGGCCTCAAGGAATGAAAACGATCACGTGGAGTGAACGCCTTCGATGACTTTAGAACGATGGTGGAACACCAAATCGTTCAAGAGGGTTTAATCAATAGAAACCAAGAAAATATATATGATATGTAATAATACATTGGGCGGCAAAACCCTCGATTCACTCTCAAAATCAAATACGCACAAGCAAGCGGAGGAAACGAGGCGGCGCGAAGCACTTAAGAGCCTTTTTCCTTTAGGTCGTGAAATACAACCGCCTTATACCCACCTTATAGTTTGTATTTTCAAGATTAAGCTTCACGAAAGTATTTATCTATTTTTGCCTTTTTCTTTGGTTTGAGATTCGAATACAATGATTGGGTAATGACCTCCCAAGTCAAGGTTGTGATTTCTCACGTATTTGGAGTACTTGTGAATTTATATTCTACGTATACAATATAGTAATAATATTCACACAAAAACCAAAAAACGATAATACGTATTAGTAGAGTGCTACTAATACAAATACTATTTATGGGTAATATAAAAAAACAACAATTGTTCAATCAAAACACAACACGCCTCCCCGGCAGCGGCGCCAAAAATGATGTAGTGTTTTTACTACCCTTTAGGAAAAGAGCAATAAAATAGGGCAAGCGAGCACGATGATTTAGGAAAACCGTGTGTAAATGACCCTAAGTGTGAGTTCGTTCTCGAGGAGGCACGTGTGTTGTGTAATGAATTGATGATTGATTGATGATTTTATTAACAAGAAAAGAAAAGAGAATAGAAATGAGAAAGAAAAGACGGTTACGAAGACGGATCGAGCTAAGATGAAAACGCGTTCACGTAAAACCGTAAAAATTATAAAAATTAAAATTTTAAAACCTAAAAATTAATAAAAAGCTAAAACAAGTCCAAAATAATATAAATAAGAAATAAAATCCAATAAAAATATTTTAAAACCTTTTATTAATTAAATATTCAACTTTAAATGCTAATTAAAGCCCTAAAATTAAATATAATTAATCAAAATGTCCAAAATATGATTTTATTGAACAAATAACTTACTTATATTATCTAAAAACTAAAAAGTATTTTTCCTAATTTTTAAAAACTATTTTTCTATTTTTAAATTACTAAAAACTATTTTAAAACTAAAATAATTATAAAAAATAATAAAATAATGCTAAAAATAATCTACCAATTTTAAAAATCCTAAATTACTCTAATGAACAGTAGAAAAATGAAAAAGTTTGAAAAATATTAAATTTTTCACTAAATGACAAAACTAGTTTAATTAAAACCCTAATTAAGTTAAATTAATTAAAAAAAATAATAAAAAGATGAACAGTAAAATCTTTTTTAACCAAAAATCTTAAAATAATATTCTAAGTCCAGTAAAATTGATTAAACTGAAAAATATTACTTTTTGGCACTAAAAGACAAAAACAAAAACTTTAAAGTTAATTAAAAATGCTATTTAATCTAAAAAATATAAAATGAACAGTAAATAAAAATCTAATTAATCAGAAAAATTAAAAATTAAATTAGAAAAATAACAAAAGTGGTTTCAAGTCCTAACTCCCAAATTAGGGCACTAAAGACAAAAAACCAAGAAAACTGATAGTGACATGTTTGGGGTTTTTGTCTGTTAGCTTAGCAGGGGAAACAAATGCACAAGCAGGGGGAATTATGTTCCCACTGCTAGTGTTAATTTTTGGTCTGTTGACTGATGAGCTTAGGAAAGCTCTTTGGACTTGTTTTCTTTGGACAGCAAGGCACCCCCACACCAATTGGGTTGTGGGGAGTCTGAGTAAACACAAAAACACCAAGTCACAACACAATATTAAGCTCAAATATCCCCCAATGTTTCTGATCTAGTATGCACTTGACTGATGAACAATTGACTGGTTTTATATGCACAAAATCGAATTTAAATGGCCAATAATATGCACAACACTCAACCAAATGTCATGTAAGCAATACTCAACCCTAAACAAACCTAAAATCTAACAACCAACAAGATTTGACAGCAAAATCCTCACAAAATCAGACACAAAAGCAGTTACTGGATTAAGCTAGTTTATACCTTTTTTAAACATGAAAAAGTGTTCAAACCCTTACCAAACTGAAAACTAAGTACTAGTGTTACCTAATACTAACCTAGTGAGAGTTTCCATCAGATTTTTTAACACAAAATCAACCAAAGACTCTCAATAATTATGCAAATCCAAACACTCCTTTAAAACTGAAAAATCAATTTTTTCAAAGCAAGTCAACTCAAATCCATACCAAATTGATCCTAGTTACTACTAACATGCATAATAAGCATAACTAATCATAATCAAACCAAATAACATGCAAACAATCAACTTGCAGTCAAAATCACATAAGCCATAAATTTCTGAAAACTTGAAAAAGGAAACAAGATTTTTTACCTCAAGGGACCTACATCCAGGTCCCTTAGTTGCAGCTTAGCCACCTCCAATAGACTCGGGTCTATGCTGAACCTTGATCAAAACAAGTTCTTCAAAAACCTGCTAAGAACAATGAACAAACCAATAACACTTTCTGATTTTAAAAACTTTTAAAACCACTTGTACAATCCAATAAATCCTGAACTTGGAACACCTTTTGAAACAAGAAAAATATCAGAAACCTTGGAATCCAATTCCACTTTCACTTCATAGGATCCAAGGGTTGATCTTGTATAGTCTTCAAACTTTAGGGACCCTATTCATAATTTTGAATATTTGAGGGGTATAAAGTATAAATCTTCAAAAGTTAAGGGACTAAAGTTGCCAATCTTCAATTCTTCAAGGGTATTTTTGTAAAATCCAAACTTGGGCCCGGTTCATTGTGCAACTTCGTTTCCCGTGTTCGTTTTTGATTGATTCTTGTGATCTTTTGCCATTTCCTCAATATCCGTACCTAAAAATACACAAGTAACAAACACGAGCATATATTTGGCAGTTTTAATGATATTTTATGCATTTTAAGCCCGATTTGGACGATGAGACTATGTATAAAAGCAGTCTCATCACTCTTTCATGTGAGACTTGTGGAGGTCCCCATTCCTATCAACAATGTGACAAAGTTCAAGGTTATCAAGTTGAGTGTTATGCTTACCAAGAAGAACATAGAGAACATTTCAAACCCAACATCAATCAAAACAACCTTTCTTACAAGTCTCAAAACTACCTTGCTCCACCGGGTTTCCCACCCCATCCACCCACCCTTACTCAACCCAATCCCCCTCAATTGTTACAAAGGAACCAAGTGCCAAGGCCACAATACCAATGGAACAACTATAAATCACCCAACAACTTTCAAAATCAAGGAAATAACTTTCACCCACCCAATCAAGGATTTAATCCACCACCCCCACCCTTCCCAAATCAAGGATACCCTCAAGTTCAAAATCAAGGATATGGGCCACATGATAATCATGAGTATGTTGAAAGGAGAATTTGTGAAAGTGAGAAGAGAATGCAAGAGCAAATGAGACTTACAATGGAGGAGAATACCAAGAGGATTTTGATGGCATTTAATCAAAGACCACAAGGGGCTTTACCCTCTAACACACAAACAAACCTGAGGGCCAATGTTAATGCTATCACAACAAGAAGTGGAAAGAAAACTCATGATCCTTCACCACCCAAACCTACTTTAGTAAAGCCTACTATGATTCTTTCTTGTGATAAGCCTTCTACATCTAGTTCACCATCCTCAAGTTCTACCACTTCCACACCTACACCTTCTCAACCTATACCCACTTCTCCTTTACCTTCCACACCCATCAATGAAGAACTTAACAAGGAAAATCCTTCAACAACCACTCAAACATAACCAAAACCAAGTCTCCCTTACCCATCAAGATTGAGAAAGGAAAAGCTTAAGAACAAGGATGATATACAAGTCTCAAACTTTTTGAGGATGTTCAAGCGACACAACATAAACATCTCCTTTGCGGAAGCCTTAGCCAATATGACTAAGTTTGCTAAGATGATTAAGGACTTACTTTCTAACAAGGAGAAATTGGTGGATTTTCCTAATGCTTCCTTAAATGAAAATTGCTCCGCGGTTTTGCTTAAGAAGTTGCCTAGTAAGTTTGGAGATCCGGGGAAGTTTTTGATTCCTTGTAATTTCCCGGGGGTGGAAAATTGCATGGAATTAGCGGATTTAGGGACAAGCATAAATCTCATGCCATTATCGGTTTGGAAAAGAATTTCACTTCCCGAGCTCACTTCTACTAAGATGACTCTTGAGTTGGCCAACCATACTATAGCTTATCCGGTGGGAATTGCGGAGGATGTTTTTGTTGGGGTTGATATATTTACCTTTCCCGCGGATTTTGTGGTGGGTGATTATGATATGGATCCGAGAGTTACTTTGATTATTGGTAGGCCAGTTTTAAGAACGGGTCAGACTCTTATAGATGTGGCGGAGGGCGAACTTATAATAAGAGTAGGAGATGAAAGAGTTGTGTTTAACATGGGCAAGTTGTCAAAGAAGTCTAATGAGCCTGAAATGATGAAGCACATTGATGTTGTGAATGAGGAGGAAACTCAAGATGATATCCTTGATGAATTTTGTGATGAATATTTTTATGAAGCTTGCTCAAGTGGAGATTATGACCTTCCTTATGTTGAGACCATTGCTTCCATTACCTCATCCTTGGATTATTATGAACCTCAAGAGCTTAACTTTGGTGATTTTGTATTCATTCCAATCCTCTTTTTGAAACCTCATATGATAACCTACTTGTCCACCATGATGAAGACATCAATGAGGATTTTAGTGATGAAGAATCTTTTCTTTGTGATACTCCAACATATGATGATTATAGTGATGATGAGCTCTCCACTTGTGATTCTCCATTCTTTGATGATCACACTTCCTTTGGTTTTGAGGAAACACCAATCTTTGATAGACCAATCTATGATGTTTATGGTGATGAGGAGGATTCTATCATGGATGAGAGTGATGAGTTTTTAGAGGTTGATATACCTTTTGAGTACACTCTTGGTTATATTGATGAGGAGGGGCACATACTCTTTCTATAATCTTTATTGAATGAAGATCCTTTACCTACTACCTTGTCCACCTCAACCTTTCAAAGTGATAAAGGAAAATAAGTCATGATGGTTCCTTCCAAGAACTTGTTGTTACCCATTACTCCACTACCTTTCTCTCACCATGTGACTTACAAGAGAGAATATTCTAAGGCAACCAACACTTGTTGTTTTCCCATCAAGGAACGGATTTTTGATCCTGGCATAGAGCTTGCTAAACCATCTTAGTATCCGTCTGATGTAATAAAAGGAAAACTTGTGAAAGATTTGAGAGTATCACCTTATCACCTTTTGAAGAACATATGGGCAACTATTTTGGACAACAACACCTCACCTTTTTCACCATTGCTTGGGAAGTTAGTTGTTGAATTGTGTTATAAGTGGGATGGTAATTATGTATTTGATACGGGGGGTATTTTATAGAGTTTTGATAATTGAAAACTTGCTTTACCTTATCATGGAGATTTTTCTTAAAAAGGGCAAAACTTTTCTTCTCCATGATAGGTTTTAGACACTTTTAAGTGTGGGATGAGTCAAGCTAGAGACTCCTTAAATCAAGCTTGAATAACTAGGTTTAGAGGTTTTAGACTTAGAGTGTTGTAGGTTAGAATTAAGGATATAGAGTTGATGAGAAGTGTAGGGAGACCTTCCTTTTGTCTTCATGTTGTTTGTAGGGTTGCTCACTCATCACGTTCTTTGGAGCTTATGGAGGAGGCCCTTGTATCCGGTTCACTTTGTTACTATTGTGATTTTTCATAGACACACTGTGCTTAAAAAATGAATTCACTATAGTTGATCTTTGCTTAGCTTGGGTTAAGCAAAGTCTATTCATTGTCATAAGTGTAGGGGAATTTTATACTTCCATGCTCTTAAAACATTGAGGACAATGTTTAGATTAAGTGTCGGGGGGTCTTCTATCGAAGTGGCCTTACCTAGACTTTGTCATTGACCTTCATGATAACTTGTGAAAATTAATTTTTCAAACATTTTTCAAATTTTGGATCTACTTTGGCCACCAAAAATATGCATTCATATTTTTTTTGCATTAATCATTTTTCATTTGCATAACACATTTGCATTGTATATATTTCTTCTTTTGTTCTTTATGAAAAATTTAAAAAAAGAGAAAAAATATAATAAGAACATAGTTTAACAAATTTAGATCTCTTTGACATATTAGGCCCGCCATGGATACTTTGACTCAACCCGAGTTTGCTTATCCAAGCATTCTAGCTAGTATTCTTAACCATGTAGTCCTTCATTGGTCTATAAGGCTAAGCATCCACTAGTCTCATTATTTGAGATTTTAAATTTGTGGAGAATGGGAAATGATAGAGTTGAAGCAAGTATAAAAGGGCTAGATAAACTTCATGATAATTACTTGTGGCTAAACCCTTCTCTTTCTTTGCCTCTATTTTCTTCGCATGTATATATGTTAATAAATAATGAAGAACAGTTTTAATCGGTTTGTAGTCTCTTATGCATTTTTGTCTAATAATTCATGGTTGGTATAAGTACGTCTTAAGATTCTAAGTTAGAACGTTTTATGTGTGTACTAAAATTATGTCATGCTTAATACTTAGCGGGTGTTTTTCCTTTTAATCTTTTCAACTTTCTTTGTGAGGAATAAAGAAAAATAAGAGCGGCTTAAAAAAATGAGTGGCTAGAAAAAAAAAAGAGAAAAAGAAAAAAATAATAATTATACAAGACTCCCAAGAGGGGCAGTGAAGTGTTAATTATAGTAACTATTAGATTCCAATATTACCTTGACGGGTTACGGGGATTTTATAGTTGCTCCAATCCAATATTACCTTGACGGGTTACGGGATTGAAGATCCAAAGTCTCAAAAAGGCGGCGGATGTAAATTATTGCGCGAGTTTTATTTTTCTTTCCTTAGCGAGTGTGTAGCTACTTATTAATGCATGACATGAGAATTTTACACATAAGGCGAATGACTTATTACTCTTGAAACGAACTTATATTAACTGTGAGCGGTTTTTCAAGTAATGGATAAGAGGATTACTTAGGATTAAAACCGTGCTTCCTTATTTTTGGATTTTACATTTCTTATATTTCACGCTTCAAATACTGGCAAATTTGCCTTCAAGCAATTTGCTCAAATAATAACCGGTTCCACATTTAATTTTCATGAATAAGTTGATGCACTTTTTACTTGTGAATGCAATGATCCCATTTTTAAGCTTGGTATGGGGAAAGTGAAACTTGAGGGTGATAAGTGTCCATGGTACCAAAGCCCTAATTTAAGTCATTGATTTCTTTATGAGTTTTTCCATCTAAACCATTTATGAAAAATAAAAATTATAAAAATAGAATTGTTCTTCTTTGCATTGCATTGTAAAATATCAAAATCATGCATCATATAGTGTAGAGTAGTGTAAAAACATTCCATATTGGCCAAGGTGGATAAATTATGAGGAAAATGTAAAATTTATGCTTTAAAAATATAGCATTGCATGAGGTCATGGCAATGTTCAAGTGTAGGGGATTTGATATGAGTAAAATCTCATATCAATTAATCAACAAATCTCCCTAAAACACATAGAAAATACCTAACTTTTGTGCTATAAAATAGTATTATGTGGTATGTTTTGTGTTTGTGCTTAAATAGGTAACACAAATACAATTTCAAGCAAACAAGAGGAAATCAAGCTCATTTATGATGAAAAGACAAGAAAAGGATCAAAGTTGACAAGCCATTTGAAGACGAAGGACCTATCTTGACAACACTCAAAAGTTGAGGGACTTAAATGCAATGTTTGGAAAAATCAAGATTAAAGTCAAACTTGGTCAAACTTCAAGTCAAACAAGTCAAGGGAGTCAAATAAGCAAGAATACAAGTCAAAGGACTGAAATTGCCATTAAAATGAAGAAAGTAGCTCAACTGAATAATTTGTTAAAGAAAGGGGCTGAAATTTTCAAAAATACATTAAGTTTGGCTTCAATCGGTGTGAATATACTCTCAACCAATCAAATGGATAGAAATGTGTGGTTCGGATTGCCATGTATGATGCCAATTCACCCACTCATTACTAACTAGATCTTCAACAGTGCAACGTACTATCATTTTCTCCACCAATAAGGAGCTACATGCAATAATCCTTTTATCCATTTTCGGATAATGATCTGTGTGAGAGGCCAATATCCAATCAAATCATAACACGTGGCATCTTCAACAAAGAACAAGTCCAGGATCGATTTGGAGCTACAATGCATTTCATGAAATACTTTTTACATGAAATTTACTCAAAATGAAGAGACGGATCCAACTACATAAGTCAATTAGATTGAAAGTGGAGGAATAAGAAAACCCCTTTTGTGTTCTTGGAGTCAAATCCACAATTCACCAGTTTGTGACACCTGGCATCTCCCCGTTGGATGAGACACGTCGACTACCCCAACAACTCATCATTGATTCTCTATAAATAGCAGCTAGTACTTCATTTTTCAGTGAGTAGTTAAGTGTGAAAAAACACACACTTTAGTTTTGCCTCTCAATTCTGTTTCTACATTCAGTTAGATAACAACTCTTAAGTATTTGACACACACTTAAGAGTTTGTTAGATAGTTAGTTAAGCTGTTGTAACCTCTTTTCACTCCTAAATCAATAAAAGCACAAAAAAATATTCATTCATATTCTCATCTTCATTTACCTACTCAAATCCTGCATTACTGTTATGATTTTGTGATGTCATTGATCGACATTGATCAATGAAGTGTGTTTGACACGTTTTGGAAGCTTGCCTTAATCATTTCAGCCTAGCAGTTCATTCCAGTTACCATTGTAGCAGTTTAGTAGCAGTTTGGGTTGATTTGAACAGAAATAGCTAATGGAGGTGATTAATTGGGTTAATGGTGGTGAATTGGTGGTGTTCTAGCATATTTTAGTTGGCTCAGCGCCATACTACTCCATCAATGGAGGCTTCACAGCTAAAAGGCACTTTTTCTCTTGTTTGATTTCCTCTAAAATTAACTTTGCTTGCTTAATTCCTAGAGTAATCATTACTTGTTGATATGATGATGTGTTTAGACTTGTTTTAGTGTAATTATGTTAACTTTGTAATATTTGAGTAATCTTGTAGCCTTAATATGCATTTACTTGATTTCAGTTTCATTTTCATCAGTCAAAGGTCTTTGAGTTCATTTTGTGAAGTAGTTTGTTAACAAGTCTGATTTTAGTTCAATTACTCTTCGTTTCACTCATTAGATAAGTCCTGATATCAATCTTAGCTTGATTTACTTTTATACTCAAATTAGCTTTGAAAAAGTTCTTAACAGTCTATTAAAATGGTGTATAGATTTGCCTAGTTTTTGTGATACAAGTCTGATAATTCATTTGAGTTTTGCTTATTCACACTTGGTAATATAGTGGTAACAAGTTTGTTCAGTTTTGAAGTCAAGATATTGGTCAAAAAGGCAATTGGTTAGAAAAAGGTTTGGGTCAAGTATTTTCAGTAGTTCATTCAGGAAACTTGTTAGATTGAAATCTATGACATGCATTAATTACTTGACTAATTTGTCTGAAATCAGTTTCTATTTGTTGTTAAACATCCAAAGTACTAGTGTGTTCAAGGAATTCTACAGTTCTCCATTTTGATTGAGAAAATAGCTTTTTAATAAGCTCTATACCAATTGCAAGTTTCTGAGATAAAAGTCCAAACTGATTTCTTGTAATTGCATTTCTACTTCACAAATGTACCAATTTTTCTTCACAAACCTTGTTAGAAACATGTTTTGAGTAAGTTTTGAAGTTTTCAGCTTATTGGAAAATTTGGTCAAAGTTAGTCAAATAAGCTCTCTTTAGCTTAAAATCAGTTTCCAGCTTATTCAGTGAATCCTTTTCAAATTGGAAAGACATCCCAATCTCCTTGAAAGGTGTTTAACAAGATTGATCATTAAAATCAAGTTGTGGATGTCTGGATTTTCAGTTTTCTTATTCTTGGCTTATTTGAATAAGCTAATTTGATTTTCACTAGCTTTTAAGCGAATTCCTTTTGCATATCTAGCTAATTTTCCATTTTAAGCTTTTTAAGACAAACTAGAGCTTAATTGGTTCATTAATAAGCTTATACGAGCTTATTCTTTTGGTTTTCCCTTTTTAGAAAACTTTACAAGTTAATTGCAGTTTGGTCCTTGAATTTTCTACTTGTGTTAATCTGTTGCTAATCTTTCAAGTTTTTAGGTTTTACAAGTTTACAGCCCTTTAACTTTCAATTTTTGTCAAAATTGGTTAGGCAGTTTGTTAAGTTTGTTAAGATAGTTACAAGTTAGTTGGAATATTACATTTTTGGTCCTTTTACTTTCTGAAATTTACATTTCAAGCCTTGTACTTTCATTTAGTTTACTTTTCAAGCACTTTTACTTTCATGCTTTTACATTTTGGAATTTTGTGAATATTATTTGGTAATTGCAAAGTGTTTTACGGATACGTAGCTTAATATTTTTCACCTTTTTTACGTGTTGATTGAAATAGACATAGAATATCCAAATACCCTAACAACCAAGAACAATTAAAGACTTGAGATTTTTAGGACTTTCAATTTGTCAAGAATCGAGAGAAAACGAACTTACAAATACAAAAAATATTAATCCCCCTGCTGTAAGTCCTTCCCCTGCTAAACCTATTACTCAAACATTTGCTAGGAAGAACAGAAGGCAACCAGCTCAGAAAGGGATAAAGATTGGAGAAGCTGCACCCAAAGCAAAACCAGTAGTGGATCCAAAAGACAAAGGAAAGGGGAAGATGATTGAACAGCCCAAGAGGAAGTACAAACACAAAACACCTGAACAACTAAGGGCTCAAGAGGAACATGACGAACAGGTAGCTCTAAGAGTACATGAAGAAGAGCTACACATGCAAGAACATAGAATGAAACAAATGAGAAAGGGAGCTCAACTAGAGAAGGAACATGTATAAATGAGGCCCAGAGAAATGCTTAAACAGGTTGAAGTCATGCATATAGAGATGGATGACAGGGTACCTCATGTTAAAGAGTTTCTGGAACAATAGGACAAGGAGTTGGTGGATGCTCCTTTGGAAGAAAGGTATGAACTGCTTCTTCTGGTCTTCAATTTTCAAAAAAGATTACTTGGAAAGAAGAATTAGTCAGATTCAGAAGGAGAAGTACTTGAAGTCTGAAAAAGGAAGGCTGACACATTACAAGGTTATGCTTAAAAGATACAAGAGGTGGACTGATGCTCACTTCAAAGATATGACCTTTGAGAAGATAGAGAGAGCAGCTATGCCAGTACTAAGGGAGACAAATGTGGATGACTTCATAGGCATAGGTACTCCTGAAGAGGCTGAGTTTCTCAGGAGGAAAGATGAGATGGTACAGAAAGCTAGGGAGACTAGAGAAAGAAAGGCTGAAGGAGTGGCAGTGAAACAACACAAGCAGGTGCATCATCCCAAGCAGCAGGAGAAAGATCTGTCCTCAACTCACAAAGAGCAGCAAAAAGGTTAAAAAGGATGGAGAAGATTGGTCCAGTTACTAAAGAAACTCAGCATCCTTCCAATGAAGAAATAGAGCAGCATTTGATTGTGGAAGAGAATGATGAAATTGCACCAAGTGAGTTTGGGAAGAAATACACCATAGTAGAGTATGCAGTTCATGAGCACAAAGGAATGTCTTGGTGGAATCTTACTAGAGCTGACAACACAACACAGATCTTTCTAAGGCTAGATCTGTTATTTCAAATATTAGACAGAGAAGACTTAGATGATCTTTAGAATATTTTGAAGGGAGAATTTGCTGCAAATCCTCCTACTTTGGATGGTGTAGAGAAAGACTGGGTAATTTGGGATTGCATGCATAGGATGTATGCGCATGAGTTGAATGATCCTCTCTTTGATGCAGTGAATGGGGCAGAGTTGCTGTATTGGAAGTTATTTACCAATTCTGGTGTTTATGAGGTGGCCATGGAAGGTGTAAGTGTTTATCTGCTTAATAATGGTTATTATCCTTTCACTCAAGAGACCTTGAAGAAGCTGGCACAGGCTGATTTAATTGTAGATGCCAAAGAACCTGTTGCTTATGATTTGGTAAGATTTATTCATAGTCAGCTTTGGCCAGGAAGTTTGTAAGCATCCTCATCAACCAACATTTATTCAGAAACTTGTCTTTTGGGTAATGCACAAGTTTAGAGGAGGATTGTTGGGAATAAATGTATGAGTATTAGTTTCCCCTGCTGGATGGACAGAGTTTCCCCTGCTAGAGTAAGTTCCCCCTGCTAAATAACAAAGGCAGGGGGATTAGTCCCCTTGCTGAAAGTCAAAGACCCTGCTACACGATAAACTTGGAAGAGATTATAACGCGTTTCTGTTACTACTCCATGATAGTTTCCTAGTTTGTTAGTAGTAATTTTTTACGTGAGTCCTTGTGCTATAAAAGGACTCACTAGGGTTTCATGTAAACATATCTTTTCTCTGTTCATTTCATTTCGTACTTTAAGGTTGCATAACCCTAATACCACTATTCGGTATTCGTATATCTTTGATATATTAAAGTTTAACGTTTGATCTTAATATTTGTTCTTGTGCTAAACACTATATTCCGCATCTTGTTTAGTTACTTTATGTATTGCAAAGTTTCTCTAGTGTTAGATTGAATTCATTCTTTCTATCACAACCCGTAAACAAGCTAAGGTTTAAGATCTGAGTTTTGGATCAACAAAGTGCATGAATCGTCTACCTAAAATTAAATATAAAGACGAAATTAAAACTATACATTTTTACTCAAAACTTTATTTAATTTTATATGTAGACTAATAAATTGAAACTATTTTAATTAAACAATATTTTTAACAAAAGTAATTATTATTTTTATTTTATATTTAAAATAATAAATTGAAACTAATTTATTCAAACAATTTGCTTATAAAAATCATTATTGTAGAACAATGATAATCTTTATGTTTCAAGAGGGTTGATGTATTTCTAAAGAGAGAAACTTAGAGAGAGAAATGAAAGAAACTATGTGTTATAATATGATAAATGAAACAACCAACACCTATTTCCATGGTGGAAAGAGGCTTATATACGCAAGTCCTTAATGGACTTGGGCCTCCGGCCCATGAACATGCTCATGGGTCGGGCTATTTAATAAATGTAACTTAAACACTACTACGAGCCTATAACTATATTGTTTGAGTGACCGAGACTTTCTTTATACGTAAAACATATTTCCAACAATCTCCCCCAAAGGGAGGTCACTCCAAATGTACAAAGTCCTAATCTAGCATGTTAGATCTTGTTCTTGAGCTCGTAGTCCACTTTCTCTTTTCTTTCTTTAATTTTCTTCTTTTTGTGAATATGTGTTGAATAATATCAGCCTTTTGCTTGGAACACGTTCTTTTGGCCTTTCACGTGCAGTGTTTATCTTCTTGTGATGTTCGCCTCTTCGGGACTTCATGTCCCACACACTTATCCTTTGTTGAATTCTTGAAAGTTTCAGAGTCGATACAGCGGAAGACTTTTAGGTCATACTTTCTTGAATTTGCAGAAGTATTTGATGCAGAAGGAATAAGTATGTGAGGACGTCTTCAACAGGTACACTGCAACGCCACCGTCTTCGAATGCAGCAACATAATAAGATACGAATAAAATGGCTTTGACATTTTATTCTAATTCGGTAGCATTTTACCTCCGGTCGGTGAAGACCGTTGGACGATATTAGATATCATACCCGTGACGGATAGTTTCAATTAAGTAACTTCCTGACAGGATTTCGCGGGTAAACCCGTTCTCTTTATTCGACCGTCCAAAGCTGACTGCGAACATATAGAGTGAATCATTTGGACTAAAAATCCTTATGATTGAAGCCATCAATTCATGAAACCCGGAACAAGTGAATTTCAATTAAGATTTTCACCATCGTTGATTTCCAGTTGTCACGAGCTTGATTCAAATAGAATCTTGCTTGTCACCTACCAAGTGCTGTTTGATGTTAACACTAGAAGGATTTCCACTCATCACTGTGAACACTAAAGAGTGTCACTCTGAGTGTTCTAGCAAGATCATACGATAATGCGTAGAGGCCTGGAATGAGTTTATGTTCAATTAAGAATTAAACTACTGTTTCTTTCTAGTTTTCACAAGATTTGTTCTTAAAGAACCGCACGTGTCACCTACCATGAGCTTGTTTGATGTTGGCTCAAGCAGGATTTCCATCTTCATTGTGATACTTGCCTATCACTCGGATGTTCTGGCAATATTACAAGAATACTGCGTAGGACTCATAAAGATCTCTTACTTTTCACAGTGTGTGAAGAAGCAAGGAATAAATGGAAAGTGTCCTAGTGAGACTTTTGATGATCTCGTGGCTCTAGACTCGATAGTGCGTTTTGATTTAGTGAGCGATGGCTGGAGAGGATTGCCACCTATTCAATATCAGTCCATTCGGAGTGAATAGACCAATAGATAACGTGTTGATCTCCGTGTGATTAAAACAAATATCTTTTGAGAGATATTTGAGTTAGCTGGGAAGGGTTGTGCATTGCATCACTGGGTCCATGATGTCTATCTTCAATATCGAGAATCATTGAAAAAATGATCTCAATAGCATATGTATTGACCTGGTTTCTGCCTAAAGTTGTAAGGAGGGCTTCTTTCTTTACACCCTTTATCTTAACAATTCTTTTTCATTCTTCAACCCCTTCAATGCTTACCAATACGTCATCACTAGCACCTTGTTGTGATTGTTCCAGTGCTAGCTTAAGTACTTGGTCGACATTCAACTACGTTCACAATCTTTCTCCATCTTTCCTAGGACTTCTATTCTATCTAGGGAATTTTCCTTGGGAAGATTCCATCGGTTCTGATGAATCATTGGACTAATACCTATACCTACCACCCTTTTGTCACCACATCTGTCGTGAATTAAGTGTGTTTTGGGTAAGTATTGTCACCATGAAAAATCCTTGAAAAATCACTTAAAGCACTTGTGATATTATAATCAAAGTTTTTGTGCCTTAAGTGTTTTGATCATCAAAAACGCTCCCCCTTAACATGTGCATTACACATATTAAGTTGGTTTATCTTTTAAGCCTTTTTCATTGTTTAGCCAAGTATCATTAAGTCTCCTTAATCCCATTTTCTCCCCTTTCCAAAATGTTAACCATCAATATTTTGGATATTAATGGATTAACCGGTCTTTGGGTAATAAAATGAAATTAGATGTTGGCCAAAGAACATATTAATGCTCCCCCTCAAATTAATGAGGGTTAGTTGTAGTGCTTGAGTACGATATGTTTGAAAGATTTAGAATCTCGAGAGAAATTCTTGAAAAATATCATACTTTTACACTACAACATGCCAAAAAAGCTGATTATACAAAAATTAACATATTCACAATTATAGACATATGGAGTTGACCTGTTATAAGACGAACCATAATTAAATGGCTCGTTCCGTGAACCTATGGTGAGCTCCATATGGTCGTCCACCGACGAATCGTTCCACACTTCGTAGCAACCGGCGCTTCCATAGAAGTTCCTCGATCTTCTTGATCGCGTACCTTGCTCCCTTTTTGCACTGGGTTGTCCAGGTGTACTTGACTACTGGAAGCGGTAGGTCGGCATTGAGAACCGTCAGATCATCTCGAACATGCTTGAGCGTACCGTCGCTGAGTTTGTGCAGTTCGGAGAATCGCATAAACTGCATGACACCAGTTTCATTTGGATAAAATATCCCTGCTTCCGGTGTCGTGGTCCCCATGTACGGCTTCTTGTTCTTGTGAAAATTACTGAGCGGCGTTGTATGGGGACGTTGCAAGTTTTGCTGTTTCTGATAGCTCTCTACTCCAAGTTGAAAATCTTCCACCCGGTTTTGAATGACGATTTTTCTTGCATATTGTCGAAAGTTGGAGCTCAATGCAATGACAATCTCAAGTTGTAGATGGTCAACTTTTTCCTAAGCCAATAAAAACAGGAGATCTTCGATGTCTTCAAGTTGAAGGTACTGGAGATCACTTTCGTCAATTCGGTATTCTTTCTCATCAGTATGTTTGAACACAATTACATTCAAGTAATCATAACCGAAGACAGTCTGAGTGGTTGCTCCTTGGATGCTTTTAATTCTGTGAGCTGAGACAATAGAAGAGCCTCTCTTTGGACGATGGAAATGATGGTAAGCTAACCTTTTCTTTACAGGCCAGTAACAGATGCCAAGTGAAGCAAAAGTATCATAAAACTTGAGCAGTTTCTTTCTCCATATATCATCAGGTACTTTATCTTCGATCCATGGAATGTTCTCCAGATTAACAGCCTTGAGCATAGTAAGTGACGTGGCATATTTCTTTGCGCCTTTTTCAAGGTATTCGAGATCGTGAGAAACAAAGTGCTCTTATTGGGATCGTTGCAGAACCGGCGATGACCGTGGGTATAAGAGGTCGTAACACAGAAGTCTGAATTCCCATAGTCGTCGCTCTCATTGCCTTGGTAAGCTCATTCAAGTGATATTCTGCTTTATTATGGCTGATCTTCAAAGTATCAAAGAAGTCCACATTTGCGGCTGCCATTTTGATAAGATTCGGAGTCATTTTTGGTTTCCCATGAGAATACCTTAGAAAGGCCGAGAAATCGATAGGATTGTTTAGGAATTGAGTCAGCTCCATTTCATTTGTTGTGTCGAAAGGATGATGTGGTGCTGCATTTGTAAGCTAGAGTTGCTCCTGTACCGTGTCATCGATGATAAGAGATTCAGAAAACGTTGGTTCTGGCACATTTAAATCTTCAACTTCCATATAAGTGATGTGCTGATCTTCAAATGGTGTTGAAGGTTGTTCTTGCGTCACCGGTATATCACCGTGAGGTTCTTCTTCTAGCATTGACCCTGTGGGTTCTTTTTGTAGTGTAGACACAGGAATTTCGTCTTCTTGCATATATTCTACAGATTCATAGTGAGAATCGGTAGTAAAAACTGGTTCAGTAGATATAACTGTGTCAATATGATGAGTTTCTGGTACAGTTGACTCCAGCGTCTTTTCTGCGGTTTCAGCAATGCTTTCTGCAGCTTCCTCAATACCTTTCTCAGTAGCCTTATCACTTTCATCCTTATTAGACTCTTCGACATTAGTACCCGTTTTGGCATTGTCATCACCCTTGTTGGTTCCATTACCGTCGTCATTATCATCATCGTCATCCTCATCCTCATCTGTATCCTCGTCCTCATCTTCATCTTCATCCTTATCCTTTTCTTCCTCATCCTCTTCTTCCTCCTCATCTCCTTCCTTATCCTCTTCCTCATTTAGATCATTTTCACCATCATCCTCATCACCGTTATCCTCATTATCTTCCTCCTCTAGTTCGTCTTCATTGTCAGACTCAGAGTCGGTTGTATCTGCTGGTGTATCATCAATAATTGCTTTGTTGAGATATTGCAGAACTTTTCGTTTATTTTTCGATTTATGAGCCCCCATATTTAGCAGACGTGTCTGTAACAATGTCATTAGTTGAAGGGTAGATAAACCATTACCGATAAAAGTGGGTAGCTGCTGATCAACATATGACTTGACTTCTCGTCGAATGATCTTGGTCATTTTCTCATCAATTGACCCAGAAAGGCAACATTCTCTTTGTCACGAGTTTTCTTCTCTCCAAGAAATGATTTGTGATGTTCTTTAAGTTTAGATACTCTGTCAGATATTTTCTTAAGTGAAGGCTCATTAGGTTTTGGTTCCTTGAGAGGAGTGGTGAATCTTTCAGTCAGTGAAGCTATTTGTTTAGCTTGAGCCTCCAGCTGTGATTGAAGAGACTGGATCAATGGATCACTGACTGTGAGGAATGGATTGGATGTGGATGATACTTGTTGTATTAATGAAGGAGGTGTAACCATGACTGTTAAAGTGGTGGTGGATGATACGGGTTGTTCAAGGATAGGGGATGGTGTAGATTTAGTGATTGGGGCGGTGGTTGATACAGGTTGTTCAGGTATTGATGATGACGGTGTAGATACAGTTGTTGGGGTGGTAGATGATACCGGTTGTTCAACAAGTGCTGGTGTGATAGCTGGTGTTATGACTTCACTGATGACCGGGGTGGATAGTGGTTGAGTGGTGGTTGATGTAACAGTAGTTATAGGAACATCCACCTTGTCTACATTTGTCGATGGATCAGTATTTGTAACCTCGACACCCTCCCCTTCCAAATTGAGATATTTCATAACATCGTCAGAACCGGAAGTAGACTTACTTTGAAGTTGAGTTTCTGGTATGAAGGTTGCATAAGCATCATCGTGTACCACCGTGTGAGTTGGTTCCGGTAAAGATGTGTTGACATTTACATCATGATACAACAAATTTGTTTCTGTATTTGCACTGCTACCACCTTCTTCACTCTGCTCACGACTTTCAAAATGGAAGTTATCAGCATCTTCATAAGCATCTTCATCGGTAGGATCTTCATAAAATTCCATGTCAGCATCAGGATTGTCAAATTCTTCTAGGTCCTCAAACAGTCTTGAGCCTGATCATGTGGAAGTTGCAAAAGCTTCCTCTCTGCTTTGTTGAAGAATAATACACAGTCTTTTGGCTTCAGAATTAGCTTGTTGAGCTGGTTCATCTGAAGCAACACTTGCTTCTTTACCTTTAGTTGGCTTTGCTTTCTTTGGCCTTCGGAGTGGTACTTCTTCCTGTTCTTCCTCAGTATGGATCGTCTCATCTTCATCATCATCTTCATCAACTATTTGCATTTTACCTATGCCTTTATCTTTGGAGGAAGCAGTCGATTGGCGCTTTGAAACTCTTTTCTTGCGTTTACCTTTTTGCTTCTCTAAGGGAAGTGAATTTGCTCGTCGAAACTGTGCATCAATATCATTAAGTATCTCTTGATATTTATCACTTTCCTTGATTCCGTCAATTATCATTGTGTCATGTACTAGGGCAGGACGTAATGCATACTTTGTGGAATTAGTATCTGCATTCATTTGTAGAATCACATAGTCATCATCTTTGGTGTGGTAGAAGAAATTTCCGCGAGTGTAAATGGTTGGGTCATTCTTCATAAAGTGCTTAATGATGAGCTTGGTGAATCTTGGGAATGGAAGATGCACTGATTTCTTCTTGGTTCTAGTAAACTAATAACAAAATTCTTGCCAGAGAAGGAGTGCATAGTCTACTTTTGATGCCGTGTAAAGTCCCCAAAATATGTGAGCCTGAGGTGGTCTCATTGCGTCGGCGCCCCGAGTCTTTCCAGTAAGACATTTAACAATGATGGTGATAAGTGCTTTCCAGGGTTGCCCTGTGTGTGATGTATTGAACTGGGATAGGTTGTGGATTTCACCTTCATAATTCATAGCACGAATGACTCGAAACAATTCATCGTTCTTTGGATTAGCCACAAATTGTTCTTCTTGTGCCAACTTAGGATGTTTAAACAGTTGCCGAAAGATGCTCAAGTTAAGTACCATTGGCGTTTTGTTTAGTTGGAATGAGAAAGTCTTTTTAAAAAGTGATGCAGTGTTCCAAAACTGGTGCATGTAGACTTCGGGAACAGAGGCAGTACATCTGAATGCATCTTTGATGGGTTAGATGTCTAGGATATCCGTGGCGATTTTGAAAGCTGCTAAAGACGGATCAAAATCATCTTGTAATCGAGAGTTGTTCTCAGCATATGGTAGTCTGTCACTAAGCGAAACAAGTTCGAGATCACGTTGTCGCTGTTGTTCTTCTGTGATCGACATCTTCCTGCTTTGATGACATAAGCACGAATTATATACACAAAATATATATATCCTAAGTCTATGCCAAGTTGAAGCATAGGGAATAAATCACAACAAATATTACCACATATATTAGAGAAACAACATACAGCCATAGTTCTGATGGACTAGGTCCTTACATTCAAAAACACACTTAGAATTATGAAAGATATGCCAAAGAAAATTTATTCTAAAGGGATAACGACCTAGCATTAGTTCTTTGAATATTTGGATTTCTTGGTTGTCATAACCAGAACCTCAGTAGGTCTAGGTTTAATTTCTACTACAACCTCAGTAGGTCTTGGTTTAATTTCAACCACAACTTCATTGGGCTTTGGTTTAGTTTCAACCACTACTTCAGTAATTGTAGGATTAACCTCAATCCAAATTTCAATAGGCTTGAACACAGGGTAAGACAACGATGAAACTTTGTCTTCCATGGCCTGGATACAAAACACAAGACATTGAATAAGTAATTTGTATCTCTTTTGTTTACAGAATTGTCAACTTATTAAATAAGATGAACTTCTGTAATAAGAAACCTTTCAAGTATTCTTATGAGATAAAGTTAATTAAATTCAATATAACTTGGTTTCTTGTTAGTGGCCCTAATTTACTTAAAGCCTAATAAAGTAGGAATGCAGTCTAGGCCGAATTCATTAGATAGTCTAAGGCATGTGCATAATTCTAAAAGTCCATAGCAAACTTACAAAGCATCGGAATACTAAGAGTCCTAAATCCATCGAAATCTTACAAACCATCAGAATATTAACATAACCATCGCAATTTTTAACACATCGCAATCCCATCGCAATCTTTCACCCCATCGCAATGTGAAACCATCGCAATCCTATCTCAATCCTGTTCTATCGTAATATCTAAGTTCTATCGCAATATTTAATTTCCATCGGAATGTTTGAGAAATCATCGCAATATGTCCCCATCGCAATACCATTACAATGCCATCGCAATAATGCATCGGAATGCATCATCGCAATACGCCATCGCAATGCGTCATCGGAATGACCCATCGCAATGAGCCATCGCAATGAGCCATCGCAATGAGCCATCGGAATGACCCATCGCAATAGCCCATCGCAATGAGCCATCAGAATGACTCATCGCAATGACAAGGCATCGCAATGTTGGTGTCGCAATGATCATCAGAATCCGAGACTGGGATCCGATCTAAACTTTGACTTCATGATTTCTGGAGTTTGGCAACGTTTTAAACAATTCTGGTCAAAACCATTGTGCATCTGGGCATTCTAAACATATCCCACAACTCAATTTACATATTCATCGCAAAACGCAAAAACCCTAATTTTTTTATTAACGTTGATCTCGGGTTGTTTGTGTAAGTATTAAGATAAGAAATATAATCACAATTAAATCATGAAACAATACCTAGATGATGAACGGATAGAAAGGAACCAAAACTCAAATTTTGAAGGTCAACAATGGTGGAATAAGCTTTGGTGTGTGTGTTTGCGATGGAAAAGAAAGAACGGGGAGGGGGGGGGGGGGGGGGGGGGGGTAATACAAGGTTTTCTTTTTGCCCCGTATAAAAATCATCGTTCTAGTGTTCTCTTCGAATTGAAAAACTTGTGTTTAATGTGTGACTCAGTTTTATTTTGGTGGAACAAATATTTTTGGTTGTTTTTAAATTTAAATGTGCAAAGACTTAAAAGTAAATGTCGTTAAAGTAAAGGGCAAGTATTAAAAGAACGAGAAAATAAATCTCAGTCTAATTAAAAAGAGAGGTGTGCGATATTTAAAAACGTGACAGGAAGTAAAATAATTTAATGACTAAAAATAAAAGCGTGACGGAAATTAAAGTTAGACAAGTAATAAAAACGTAAACTAAAAATAAAATAAAACAAAACAAGAAGAATACCCCAATCGGAATATATATTCCGATCCTACCAATCGGAATATCAAACCTGGCCAATCGGAATGTCAATCGGAACCCGAATCGGAATGCTGTCACCACCAATCGGAATATCCAAAATACCTCCAATCGGAATGTTTAACTTCCTCTTGATCGGAATATGGTGACCTGGTCGGAATACTGATTATGCACCTCGATCGGAATTTGGAAAGGAGAACCAATCGGAATGTTTGTCACTCACACACGATCGGAATACCACTACCTTGCCCCAATCGGAATACCAAGCTCCCTCAATCGAAATATTAAAACCCTTTTCAGATTGGTACCAATCGGAATGTATAACCCCTTTCCGATTGTCACGATCGGAAAACGGGGAAAAGTACACAAAATAAGCTACACAAATAAGCTAAGATTCTAATAAGCACTAGACGAAAAACTTAGTTAAAACCGTGTAAAAATAAGCTATAAAACTGAAAGTTAACAACTTTTAAGACACGAAATTAATAAACTTTAAGAAAAACAACTTTTTATATAAAAATAACTTTTGTAAAAACTATATAAACTTGAAAATAAATCAAATAAGCTATGAAAATAAGAGATTTAAAACAATCAAAAGCACAAAAATCAAATCTTTAAACAACTTAACAAGATAAAAACGTTTAAATCAAAGATCAAAGAAAGGTAGAAGAAGATTAACAAGATAAAGTAAAGGTGCAAGTAATTAAAAGAAACACTTACTTGAAATTAAAGGTAATTAAAGGTGCAAAGCATGTATTTAAATGTGCAAGTAATTAAAGGTGCATAAAATAAAGGTGGAAGAGATAGTTTGTCAAGCTATCCAACAAGAGGAAAATGAAAATGATCTAATCTATATATAGGGGAGATTAAGGCTTGCTTATGAAGCTTCCTTAATTGCATGCTTAGTCCCTCCTTCTTTAATCTTCTTTTAATTGTACCATTAGTCCCTTTCTTCTAATCTTCTTTAAACTTGGACTTAAAGGACTTTTGGCTTCGGGACTTCTTTGAATTCGTCTTTAAATTCTTCATTAAAATAGACTTGAATTCTTCGGCTTTTGATAAACTTCCGTTTTTTGACTTTTTCTTCGATAAATCTTCAGAATTGGTCTTGGACTTCCGTTCTTTTTGCACTCTTGACTTCTCGACTTCGTCTTTCATCCTTTTCTTCAATAAAAGTCCGTAAATGCCCGTGAATTCCCGTGTTTTCTCCACTTTTCACCTTTTCGTCCTAAATCACAACAAAAACACAAACCACGCATAATTCCGACATAAGAGACCTAAAATACACGTTTTGGTCTGGTTATTATTGTAATTAAGTGGTAGAAAAGATGTGTGTTTTCACACATATCAGGGGGGGTGTGTAGTGTTTGACTTGGTCAAATGTTTTTGCCAAATTTTCACCATTAAACCCCCACTTTGCAACATTTGCAAAAGTGGTCCCTCAGTTAATAGTATTTGTTTAAAGTTATTAGGAATAACCAAATAAACTTAACGAAATACCAACCCGCTCACAAACACGGACACAAACACTTAACGCCAAAGTTCAAATGACCTGTACTTGGATGTATATTTCACACAAGGCACACTTAGCACTTAATGATGATGATGAATGGTTTATATTTTCTGAAAAACCCTTTTTGAAGACCAATTTTAAGTCCAAGAAGATTTAATATTTGCTCCCCCTTAACCACGGACCCGTTTTCTATTTAAAGAGATGTAGTCAATGATGTTAAAGCAACAAATATCCAAGAATACATTTTCCGGTTAAGTGATTGGTTGGAACGATTCTGGTGGCAATAAGATTTCTCTTATTTTGACAAAATCAGTGCACTGATACGTACACTAACTTGTGTTAGACCAAGTTATAAAGTAAACTTAGTCCCTTACAAGGTTTTAAAGTAAACCTCGCCCGAGAAAATTAATTCCCGTTGTGAGCCAACGTTTTCATAAGATATACGTGACTTTAATGCGAAAAGCGGGTTGCAGTCTGAAATAACAACAAGCCATTATGGGCATGTTTTAAAAACATGTACAACTTTTATACGGACTCTATTTATGACGCCGTGTCAATTTTAATCGACATTTCTAAGGCCGTAAATATTACCGTACTAAAAGACATGCATGTTTTGAAAATGAAAAATATTTTTGGATTTTCTTGATTTTATATTTTTTATGGATTTTATATGTTTTATAATTTTTTTATTTTTCTTTTGGTGGTTTAAATATATACAATAATATACAAGATCACGATCAAAGGATACTCTAGAATAGTTTACCACCACTATTCTTCGGATTCTTCTGCCAACTCCTTAAGTGTTGCTGGTGAGAATGATTTCATGCCTAGCTTTTCGATCAAAAACTCGATACGTCCTCGATCTAAGGCCTTTGTGAATATATCTACCAACTGATACTCAGTGTTGACGAAGTACTGTTCGATCACTCCATTTTCCACTTGCTCTTTGATGAAGTGGTAGCGTATGTCAATGTGCTTTGCCCGGGAATTTTGAACGTAGTTGCAGCACAAAGCAATTGCACTTTTGTTATCACAGTACATTGGGATTTTGTTGAATCCAAGACCGTAGTCAGTTAATTGTGATCTCATCCAAAGAACTTGAGCACAACAACCGGACATAGCAATGTATTCAGCCTCTATACTTGATATCGCAGCGCTTTTCTGCCTTTTTGGTGCCCAACTAACAAGTCTATCTCCAAGAAGTTGCACACTGCCAGAAGTGCTACGTCTAGTATCTTGACACCCAGCATAATCCGCATCTGTGTATGAGATTAGTGCAATAGAAGAATCCTTCGGATACCACAGACCACGATTAAGTGTTCCTTTAAGATACCGAAAGATCCTTTTCACAACATGTAAGTGCTTTTTGGTAGGCCGAGCCTGATACCGGGAACACATGCATATAACAAATTGCAAATCAGGCCTGCTAGCAGTCAGATAGAGAAGGGTGCCGATCATTCCACGGTAAATTTTAGGATCGACAGCTATCCCTTACTTATCTTCATCTAACTTGGATCTCTCCACCATTGGAGTATCCACGGGGTCACAGTTTTCAAAATGATACTTCTTTAATGATTCAAGAGAAAATTTGGATTGATTAATGAAGATGCCTCTCGGATTCTCAGAAATTTGCAACCCTAAGAAAAATGAAAATTTTCCCATCATCGACATCTTAAAACGTGTGGACATAATTTTCTCAAAATGGCCAGACAATCGTTGATTAGTAGCAGCAAATATTATATCATCAACATAAATTTGTACCAGTATCATGTCGTTGTCCTCCTTGAGAATAAATAATGTTGGGTCCACTTTGCCTTTGGAGAAGCCTTTCAAGATGAGATACGACGATAGGAGATCGTACCACGCGCGTGGAGCTTGTTTCAACCCATAAAGAGCCTTCTTGAGCTTGTACACGTGATTAGGATACTCCGAGTTGACGAATCCATTCGGGTGGCTTATGTAGAAATCTTCCTATAATTCACCATTGAGAAATGCCGTCTTAACATCCATTTGGTAGACGATCATATTCATGTGAGCAACATAAGCAAGGAATAGTCTAATTGCCTCCAATCGTGCAACAGGAGCAAAGGATTCTTCAAAGTCAATACCCAAAGCTTGTTTGTAACCTCTAGCAACCAATCTAGCTTTGTTCTTCAGCACTCCACCTAACTCATCGAGTTTAACCTTATATACCCACAACAATGTAAGGATTTCAACGTTGCTGGGTAAAGGAACTAACTCCCACACTTCAAGACGTTGAAATTCATTAAGTTCCTCTTGCATGGCTTCAATCTAAGATGATTTAGTCATGGCTTGTTGCCAGTTTTTAGGTTAAGTGTCGGAAATAAATGCATCAAAGTAGCAATATAATGCATGTTCTTGGAGTTGGTGGCGTGTTAAGACTGGTCGATTGATGTCACCAATGATATTGCGGATTGGGTGATCCTTTGTCCATTTTGTGTTATGATTTTCAATCCTTGGTGGTTGGGAGTGAACGATTGTAGGAGCTTCCTCTGAGGTAGATGCACTGTTAGGGTCTTCAGGTATTTGTGAACCAAAGAAAGGAATCTCTTGTAAGTGAGCAAATTCCAAATCGTGATCATAGGGATCCTCTTCAACATCATTAGGAACGAGTGGGGGTGATGATTCAGGTGTAGTTTGTGAATTGGTGGGGGATAGGACATCTGGTTCAAGAGTAACAGTAGATGTCTTGGACTGATTTCCATTATCTTAAGCAACAACTTCGGGAATTGGAGCTACTGTTGCAGGTGCTGGAGAATCATTACTAGGTGGATTAAAGAATTCATCAAACATAGGTTGAAATAACTCATCCCACTCGGACCTTGTAGGTGGTATAAATGATGGATAAGTAGGATTGTTGGGAGTTAATCCTGAACTGATTGTACCGGTTCCCATCTCATGTAATGCGGGTTCAGAGCTGTGTTGCTCAGAAGCCATCGCTGTTAGCTCATCAAAATCGGCATCCAAAGTTTCTACTATCTTGCCAAGACGTCGGTTATAAATTCGGTAAGCTTTCTGATGAGACTACAATTATACATAGTCTCATCGTCCAAAACGGGCTTAAAACGCATAAAAATTAATGAAAATACCCCTATATATGCTTGTATTTGTGTCTTGTGTATTTTAGGCTTGGATATCGCGTAATCAACAAAAGATCACAAGAATGGAGCAAAAACGAACACGGAAAACGAAGCCGCACAAAGAACCGGACCCAAATCATGGATTTTCCAAAAGACCCTTGAAGAATTGAAGAATGTCAAGAATAGTCCCTCAACTTTTGAATGACACTTTATACCCCTCATCTATCAAAAATTACTTTGGGGTCCCTAAAGTTTGAATACTTTACAAGTTAAACCCTTGAGATTTGAAGGTAGTCATCACAAGTCCTTCATAGTTACAAAGGACTTGTGATGAAATTGACCAAGGACGGATGGTGAAATTAACCAAGGACCTTGATTGCAAGGCTGTTTAAAGGAGAAAGTTAACAGGGGGACCAATCCTGCCATTTAACCAAATCCACTTAACTAACAGACCATTAAAAGACCCAACAAAAATACCCACCAACCCATTTTACCCCAACCCACCAATCCCATCAGCCCACGTCATCACTACCCACCCAGTTACCAAACCCTTTACCCGACCTGACCCACCACCCATCCCATAACTCGGTTTAATTTTATAAACCTGGTCAAACCAGTCAACCCCCCTAACTTTCCCACTAAAACACAATTTTGAAATTAACCCTCCCCTAATCTCGATTAAAAACCTGTTCTCCCTAAACCCTAAAAAATCCTCAGTTCCAATTCACCTTAATCTAAAGGGTTTTTAGGCCTATTTGTGCAGATTAGCAATTAACAACATTCTCAACCCAACCCACACCTAAACTTGGTACCCCGTGACCTATGGGTCCCCCACGTGGCCTCCCCTGCACCCCTGTTTTGACAGAAATAGCAAAGAAAGAATCCTTCCACCCCATCAACAGTTGTGAGCTTGTTCCTTGGTCCCAAAGTTTCTCAAAATGCTGGCATATCACTCTCCAAGTACAAGAATCACATGTGAGCCAAGACTTGACCAAGATTTAAATTATTCAAAGGGTAAAATAGGCAAATCAGTAGCTTAGGGTTTCTTGTTCAGTTTTTATTCTAGATCTTTCTTTTATGTAGTATATATACATGTGGCATGTCACATGTATAGTTGTTCTAGATTTTGTATAATATTAATTTTATTAATGAAAATGAAAAAAGTTAATGTTTTGCACATCTGAGTTCCGAATTTATTGTTAGTTAGTTCTTGATATTCGGTGTTTGAAATCAGTTTAAAAGCTAAAAGTTTTCACTTTTAGCAAAAGTTTTTCATCAAAAATCCGTTTTTGTAGTTTTTTGGCAAAATTTTAAAAAATATTGAAATCAGTTTTGATTTGAAGTGGAAGTGGATTTTCAAAATTATTTTACTTGTTTTGATAAGCTTTTATCTCAAATACTTCAAGTTTCAATTTGGTTTGATTTGGTTTAGAAGAAATCAGTTTCTAAAAGTGTTTTTTTATTTAGCCTTAAGAGATAAGCTGGCTTAATTGATAAGCCAAGCTTATACTCTTGTTGGTTGATTTTCTAGGCCACTCTCTCTCTTTTCTTTGTTTTATCTTAGCAGGTTCACTAATCAAGCATATTGGATGGATGACAAGCTGTGATAAGTTCATCATCATCATTATCTCACATACCAACAAGCTCATTTCTTAAGTCCATAGCTCAAGCCCGTGCTTGATGGAAAAGGTATAAGCTGCCTTGTTGATGCTTGGATGTAAGCTCACAACGTAAAGACTTTGTATTTTCTATACTTGCTTGAAATTTTTTTGAGTTATGATGATTTAGAGTTTTAGGCTGTTAGGATGTTAGACTAATGCTAGATATTGTTAACTTGTTGGATTGAAGCATGTTTAGATAGATTTGATTGGATTTGGTTCAAGTTAGAGTTTAAAATCTTTGTTAAAAGTCGTTTTCTGATTTTAAAGGGGTGTTTGGATTTAGGTTTTATAATCAGTTTGTGAGATGCATTTGGTTTAAAATCAGTCTAAGCACACTTCTCAGGTCTTTATTAGTTTTTTTGGTTAGTTTGGTTTGTGTTAGATAGGAATTTTAAGAGTTTGCATGCTAAGTTTAACGAAATATAGTCTTAAATCATCAAAAGCTTAAAATCAGCAAGTTCTTGAATATTTAGACTACAAATCTTTGTTATCTGTTTGATGTAGCTGGCTTTTAGGATTAGGACTTGATTAGTGGAATCTAGTGAGTGAATTGAGAGAGTTTTGGCCAACCAAAACTCACCTAATTGCACAACACATCAGAAAAATCCAACAGCCCCCATACTTATAACAGTGACTGCATTAAGCTCCTTAGTGTTTGATTTTGTAAAGTGATCTATTGTTTTTATATTTTTCTTGACTCCCCACAACCCTACTGGTTGTGGGGGTGCCCTTGGTTCCCAATAAAATCAACAAACAAGCAAGATCCAAACATTTTTATGCCCAGACCCGAATTTTTTTGAAAGCAGTGGGAACCAACTTCCCACTGTTAGGGTAAAAGTCCCCCCTGCTGAGCATAAAGACAAAAATCTGTCACATGTCACTTTCAATTTTTAATTTTTTTTTTCTTTTGTGGCCTTATTTAAGAATTGGAACTTGATTTTTGTTTTGTTATTTTTCTTATTTAATTTCTGATTTTTCTGTTTAGTTTATATTTCAGTTACTGTTTATTCTCTATTTTTTAAATTTAATTGCATTTTTAATTAGTTTTTTAATTACTGTTTTTGTCTTTTAGTGCCAAAAGTGTATATTTTTCAGTTTTGAAAATTTTCTTAGATTAAGAAAAAGATTTTAAGATTTTTGGTAAAAAAAAATTTACTATTCACTTTTTTTTTTATCAATTTTTAGATTTAATTTAAGTTTAAATAGGTTTAATTATAATATGTTTTGTCTTTTAGTGAAAAATATTTAATTTTTCAAACTTTTTCATTTTTCTACTCTTCATCAGTATAATTTAGGTTTTTTAAAATAGTCAAATTATTTTTAGCATTATTTTATTATTATTAATCATTATTTTAGTTTGAAAAGTTTTTTTTAGAGTTTTTAAAATAGAAAAATAGTATTTAAAATTTAGGAAAAATACTTTTAGTCTTTAAATATATAATTGAGTTATTTGTTCAATAAAATAATATTTTGGGCTTTTTCTTAATTATATTTAATTTTTGGGCTTTAATTAGCATTAAAAATTGAATATTTAATTAATAAAAGGTTTTAAAATTTATTTATTGGATTTTTATGCTTATTTATATCATTTTAGACTTAGTTTTAAGTTTTAATTAATTTTTAGGTTAAATTTTTTAAATTTTTCATGTTTTACGTATTTACGTTCGCGTTTTACGTCACTCGTCGTAGTTTAATCGTAGTCGTAGCTCGCCTTTAATTTTTCTTTCTAAAACCAAAACGTCACTAATCCAAACTCTTGATTTTATATAATTGGCATCTAATACACACACCTCCTTCGAGAAGGAACCCGCATTTATTCGATTCGTCGGTTTTCCTAAATCGTCGAGTTTAATACTTGCCCATTATACGCTCTTTTTCCTAAAAGACGTATTTCTACGAACATACAAAATGGCGCCGCTGTCGGGGAGGTGTTTTTAGTGTGCCATTATTAGTATCGTGTTTGTGTGAGTAGTGCGTTTTTTCTTTTCAAATTTTGGAAAGCGTGAATATCGTACATACTAATTTTTGTTATTTTTCCTTATTATATTATAGTATCCAAATAAATCGTGTTTAGTTTTCCTAAACTAAACACACAACAATCATTTTACTATATTGTAGATATCCCATTATTGTTTTCATTTTTCTTTGTGAATATATTACTATATTGTACTTACGTAGAACAATAAATATACAAGTACTCCAAAAGCGTGAAAACGCAACCTTGATTCGGGATTTCATCACTCGATCATTGTATTCGAATCCAAAGCAAAAGTTTAAAGGCAAAATAGATAAATACTTTCGTGAGGCTTAATTTCAATTAACACAAACTATAAGGTGGGTATAAGGCGGTTGTATTTCACGACCTAAGGGAAAAAGGCTCTTAAGTGCTTAGCGTCGCCTCGTTTCCCCCGCTTGCTTGTGCGAGTTTTGAGAAAAAGGGCTAATCGAGGGTTTGCCAACCAAAGTATTATCTACGTATATATATATTTGCTTGTTTTTAAGATTAAACCCTCTTGAACGTTTTGGTGTTCCACCAAAGTTCTAAAAGTCATCGAAGGCGTTCACTTCACGTGATCGTTTTCATTCCTTGAGGCTCCTTTAATCGAGAAAGTCGATTCGAGGAGAGATTTCTAGATTTGAGTCTACGTAATACAACAAAAATCCAAAAAAATTAAAAACAATCAAAAATAAAAAATATTCTTCTTACCCTTATCCATTAATTCTATTTCTAACCCTTTAGTGTTTAATTCTCATAACACCATTCTCGTTGCATCATGTCAAATGATGGTGGATATTATTCGTGTCCATATTGTGGAGGCCCACTCGATGGTGCCAATTGTTTTAATTGTGAGGTTATTGGAGGTCGAGGGGGTTATATCTATAACTCCGCTCCACGTGATCATGGTAACATTTTTGATCTTACGACCAAGGTCACCTATCGTCCTCGTTTTATTCGTCGTATGATCCGTCTTTTAACTGCAATGATGAGTCTATTCATAATGCCTTTAATGATTTTGTGAGACGAAATAATGAGAAATTAACGATGGTGGAAGAACAAATGACAAGCCTTAAGGAAACTTGTAATAAACGAATGGCAACCCAAAGGGAGACTTTCAAAAAAATGGAAAACGATTATGATACCCTTTTTGAAGAGCAACAACATTTGTATGACAAAAGTCAAGAGATGTGGAAGGGATACGTGGATAAAATTAAGGAAAATCATGCTAATGAGAGAGATAAAATTCTTTTAATAGTCGAGGGCTTAATGGAAAAATTCAATTCTTTGTCAAAAGACACCAATCCTAATTCCGAGGGAGAGGTTAAAGCCTTATCGACTCCTAAGACTCGTACGTCTCGTATTGATCCATATCTCTCGAATTTTATAGTCGTGATACCTACGTCGTCTTGCAAAAACGTAGAGGAAACGAAAACGTCATCTAACGAAGTTTTGAAAAATGTTTTTGAAAATAAACCAAAGGAAAAACTCGTAGGATACTTAGGAACGTTGAATCTTGTACCTTCTAAACCTAATTTTTCTAATGAGGATGAAATTATTGAGGATTTTCTAAATCAATATACACTTAATTTTGACGAAGAGATTCCATTAAACAATTTTGAAGAAGAAAAATGTGAAAAGGTTTTAAAGGAAACCGTTGAACCCTCGTTTTTACAATATGAACGAAAATTAATTCCGAAGGGACGTGTTAGTAATTTTGCTAAAATGTTTGAAAACCCACGTTCGATCCCTTCGAAGGACAAAGTTGAAACCGTCAAGGCAAAATCGCCACGCGACGAGCCTTTTACTCCTAATCCCACACCGAGTGAGATTTTGGATTTATCATGTGAGAAGTCCGCCGATGGCCTTGCTCACATCGATACTTTTTTCGATGTCGAGGTCGAAATGACAAAGGCAAAATCTTAATCGAAGGGCCTTTCATTCCTAGTTTCACGACGCTTGAAGCTAGCGACTCGATTATCGACAATTTTATTGCTCAACCTCTTCCACGAGGAAGAGAAGACGTTTTTGATCCTGATGGCGATTTTTCCTAGATCAAACGTATTCTTGATGATCCGCCTTCGATTTTCGAGTTTGATGGGGACCGTTGCGTTAGCCCGGAGGGGGATGTTTTATTAGTCGATTCACGTTTTAAAAATTCAAATCCTCCTCCTTCTTTCAAGATAAATGTGAAAATTTTAAGTGTGCCTAGAATTGTTTTAGAAACACCAAATATTTTCAATTTAATCAACTTGGGTTTTCGTAACAAAGATTTAAAAATGACAAAGGGAAAGATTATACAATTGATTTGAAATTTTTTCCAAAGTTAACTCCGTCATCATCTCGCTTAATTGAGCTTGCTACAAACGCGTCTACTTCTTTTGACGACGTTTTGTGTGGATCTAGTGTGGGGGAAGCCCCATTTATTTCCTCACACTTCTCCACCGAGGACGATATTTTTGACCCCGGTATCATGTTTAAGATAAAATCTTGGTCTTTTACCGAAGTAGTCACTAGAAGATCCTTCTACACTTACGGTATGAGTTTACCTCGAGTAACTCGATTTGTTTGCCCACCCAATGTCCCACCCTTCTCTTCTCATTCTATTTTCTTGTGTCCCTTTGGGATGATGATGTTTGAAGTCGTGTTGTTTCGTTTATCATCCGAAAACGAAAACACGATCTTTGATCCCGGTGTAAAGGCTTTGCCTTTATTCACGGTTGCTTTTGGGCCTTGATTACATGTAAGTCCCACCAAAAAATGACTGAACCAAGGATATCCAGATGATCACATTTATGGGGATTCGAGTCGAGCTTTTGACTCGGTTATCAAAAACAAGGTGCCTCGTGGGGGATTCTCATGCTTATCCTTGTAAATATTACTGTTTTCTAATAGTGTAATGAGGGGATTTGTGCCCTTCCAACCTTTGTTCCGTGGTTGTTTGTGATTGTGATTCATTATGTACATCGACATTATTTAAGCCTCTCGTGTTCGTTTTACGTAGCACTCGAGCTTTGATCGTTGCCTTTGGAGATTCCGATATCCGATGATATCCTTTTATGTTCTAACGTTTATCTTATTAGCATAATTCATAAATGGCTTTTAGGTTATTCGTTATACCCTTTCCATGCTCGAGATTAAGCATTCGGCTACGTCTCTAGTATGGGGGTGTTTCAACCTAGACTCGAAACATTGAGGACGATGTTTAGTTTTAGTATGGGGGGGTGAGTAGATACTTCACCTTGCTTACGTCAACACGCAATCCAAAAATTTCATATTTTTGTTATCGTTTTGTTGCAAAATAAGGCTAAAAATGGCCAAATTTTAAAAATTTTCTTGTTTTTCATAAGTGTTTAAGACACGAATGTAGGTTTTCCGATGGTGAGAATAAGAGTAATTTTTGACTTGACCGTGCGTGTTGAGCACTTAGATTCGATTCCTTAACTTTTTAGGCTAAGTCTCTTAAATGAGGACGAGAAATGATAGAGTTATTTATAAGTCTCATAATCGTCACGATCTCATGTGTAGTAATTATTAGCTTATTCTCCCCACGCTTTTGTATAATAAATTGTTAATAAATATTGATTTAGCGGTTTAGTCACTATTGTTGGTTTCTAATTTGTTTTAGTAGCTTCCATGTAATTAAATTGGGAAAACATTAAGGTATCGCCAGCGTCACGATTTTGAAGTATTGGCACCCGAATAATCGAAAGCTTCACCTAATAATAAGATTTCAAGTGCTCACCTAAATTAAGCAAAAATTTGAAGCTCACAAGGCCAAAAAATCTATGCCCAAATTGAAAGTGAATCAAGCCTTAATCTTTGAAGCTTTAAAGATCAAAAATTCGCTTTAGCGTGAGGATATACGTCTTTGGCTAATAAAACCACCGATGAGGCGGATGATAAAAGGCAAGGCAAGACCGAAGTCATAACAAAAGCTCCATGGCGGAGTTGAATAAAAGATGGAGGTAAACCTATGATAATAAGGCCCTTCCGTTAGGGGGCGTATAAAAGTCATGGTAATAAGTCTCATCTTCAAAACCGTTATAAAACCGTGTTTATCGATCCTTCTTGTTGACTTAATTTTTTGACATCGTTGTCTATTAGGATGAATTATTAATTTAATGATTTTGGTTACACCGTTAAGACTCTATTTTTGGACCTAATCTCTATTCACGCATAAGTCAATGATGTATCCTCGTGATCATTAAGACAAAATAAAATATAAGAGATACCAAGTAGGAATAAGGGAGTTTAGGTTCGTAATTAACACTCATGAGATATGATCGTGTTGCTAACTTATAATAACAATGATCTCGTTACACGGTTAGCATGGAATTGGGTGAAAATCGAGGACGACGAAATTATTTCTAAAGAAGCATTCACGTGTTCTTGTTCTATGATCCCAAAAGTCCCTTTCGTGATGAAAACATTACATTATGTCTAAAACACGTGTAGTAGTTTATTTAAATTTTGTCTTTAATAAATGTCATCTTAAAATGAATTTTGGAAGTGCTAAGATACTTAATTCTAGCATTACGTGGGGACACATCAATGGTTTAGTATGGGGGAGTGATGAGACTGCAATTATACATAGTCTCATCGTCCAAAACGGGCTTAAAACGCATAAAATATCATGAAAATACCCCTATATATGCTTGTATTTGTGTCTTGTGTATTTTAGGCTTCGATATCGCGTAATCAACAAAAGATCACAAGAATGGAGCAAAAACGAACACGGGAAACGAAGCCGCATAAAGAACCGGACCCAAATCATGGATTTTCCAAAAAGACCCTTGAAGAATTGAAGAATGTCAAGAATAGTCCCTCAACTTTTGAAGATTGACACTTTATACCCCTCATATATCAAAAATTACTTTGGGGTCCTTAAAGTTTGAAGACTTTACAAGTCAAACCCTTGAGATTTGAAGATAGTCATCACAAGTCCTTCATAGTTACAAAGGACTTGTGATGAAATTGACCAAGGACGGATGGTGAAATTAACCAAGGACCTTGATTGCAAGGCTGTTTAAAGGAAAAAGTTAACAGGGGGACCAGTCCTGCCATTTAACCAAATCCACTTAACTAATAGATCATTAAAATACCTAACAAAAATACCCACCAACCCATTTTACCCCAACCCACCAATCCCATCAGCCCACGTCATCACTACCCACCAAGTTACCAAACCCTTTACCCGACCTGACCCACCACCCATCCCATAACCAGGTTTAATTTTATAAACATGGTCAAACCAGACAACCCCCCTAACTTTCCCACTAAAACACAATTTTGAAATTAACCCTCCCCTAATCTTGATTAAAAACCTGTTCTCCCCACATAAACCCTAAAAAATCCTCAGTTCCAATTCACCTTAATCTAATGGGTTTTTAGGCCTATTTGTGCAGATTAGCAATTAACAACATTCTCAACCCAACCCATACCTAAACTTGGTACCCCGTGACCTGTGGGTCCCCCACGTGGCCTCCCCTGCACCCCTGTTTTGACAGAAATAGCAAAGAAAGAATCCTTCCACCCCATAAACAGCTGTGAGCTTGTTCCTTGGTCCTAAAGTTTCTCAAAATGCTGGCATATCACTCTCCAAGTACAAGAATCACATGTGAGCCAAGACTTGACCAAGATTTAAATTATTCAAAGGGTAAAATAGGCAAATCAGTAGCTTAGGGTTTCTTGTTCAGTTTTTATTCTAGATCTTTCTTTTATGTAGTATATATACATGTGGCATGTCACATGTATAGTTGTTCCAGATTTGGTATATATTAAATTTATTAATGAAAATGAAAAAAGTTAATGTTTTGCACATCTGAGTTCCGAATTTATTGTTAGTTAGTTCTTGATATTCGGTGTTTGAAATCAGTTTAAAAGCTAAAAGTTTTCACTTTTAGCAAAAGTTTTTCATCAAAAATCCGTTTTTGTAGTTTTTTGGCAAAAGTTTAAAAGATATTGAAATCAGTTTTGATTTGAAGTGGAAGTGGATTTTCAAAATTATTTTACTTGTTTTGATAAGCTTTTATCTAGAATACTTCAAGTTTCAATTTGGTTTAGTTTGGTTTAGAAGAAATCAATTTTAAAAAGTGTTTTTTTATTTAGCCTTAAGAGATAAGCTGGCTTAATTGATAAGCCAAGCTTATACTCTTGTTGGTAGATTTTCCAGGCCACTCTCTCTCTTTTCTTTGTTTTATCTTAGCAGGTTCACTAATCAAGCATATTGGATGGATGACAAGCTGTGATAAGTTCATCATCATCATTATCTCACATACCAACAAGCTCATTTCTTAAGTCCATAGCTCAAGCCCGTGCTTGATGGAAAAGGTATAAGCTGCCTTGGTGATGCTTGGATGTAAGCTCACAAGGTAAAGACTTTGTATTTTCTATACTTGCTTGAAAAATTTTTGAGTTATGATGATTTAGAGTTTTAGGCTGTTAGGATGTTAGACTAATGCTAGATATTGTTAGCTTGTTGGATTAAAGCATGTTTAGATAGATTTGATTGGATTTGGTTCAAGTTAGAGTTTAAAACCTTTGTTAAAAAGCCGATTTCTGATTTTAAAGGGGTGTTTGGATTTAGGTTTTATAATCAGTTTGTGAGATGCATTTGGTTTAAAATCAGTCTAAGCACACTTCTCAGGTCTTTATTAGTTTTTTTGGTTAGTTTGGTTTGTGTTAGATAGGAATTTTAAGAGTTTGCATGCTAAGTTTAACGAAATATAGTCTTAAATCATCAAAAGCTTAAAATCAGCAAGTTCTTGAATATTTAGACTACAAATCTTTGTTATCTGTTTGATGTAGCTGGCTTTTAGGATTAGGACTTGATTAGTGGAATCTAGTGAGTGAATTGAGTGAGTTTTGGCCAACCAAAACTCACCTAATTGCACAACACATCAGAAAAATCCAACAGCCCCCATACTTATAACAGTGACTGCATTAAGCTCCTTAGTGTTTGATTTTGTAAAGTGATCTATTGTTTTTATATTTTTCTTGACTCCCCACAACCCTACTGGTTGTGGGGGTGCCCTTGGTTCCCAATAAAATCAACAAACAAGCAAGATCCAAACATTTTTATGCCCATACCCGAATTTTTTTGAAAGCAGTGGGAACCAACTTCCCACTGTTAGGGTAAAAGTCCCCCCTGCTGAGCATAAAGACAAAAATCTGTCACATGTCACTTTCAATTTTTAATTTATTTTTCTTTTGTGGCCTTATTTAAGAATTGGAACTTGATTTTTGTTTTGTTATTTTTCTTATTTAATTTCTGATTTTTCTGTTTAGTTTATTTTTCAGTTACTGTTTATTCTCTATTTTTTAAATTTAATTGCATTTTTAATTAGTTTTTTAATTACTGTTTTTGTCTTTTAGTGCCAAAAGTGTATATTTTTCAGTTTTGAAAATTTTCTTAGATTAAGAAAAAGATTTTAAGATTTTTGGTAAAAAAAAATTTACTATTCACTTTTTTTTTTTATCAATTTTTAGATTTAATTTAAGTTTAAATAGGTTTAATTATAATCTGTTTTGTCTTTTAGTGAAAAATATTTAATTTTTCAAACTTTTTCATTTTTCTACTGTTCATCAGTATAATTTAGGTTTTTTAAAATAGTCAAATTATTTTTAGCATTATTTTATTATTATTAATCATTATTTTAGTTTGAAAATTTTTTTTAGAGTTTTTAAAATAGAAAAATAGTATTTAAAATTTAGGAAAAATACTTTTAGTCTTTAAATATATAATTGAGTTATTTGTTCAATAAAATAATATTTTGGGCTTTTTCTTAATTATATTTAATTTTTGGGCTTTAATTAGCATTAAAAATTGAATATTTAATTAATAAAAGGTTTTAAAATTTATTTATTGGATTTTTATGCTTATTTATATCATTTTAGACTTAGTTTTAAGTTTTAATTAATTTTTAGGTTAAATTTTTAAAAATTTTCATGTTTTACGTATTTACGTTCGCGTTTTACGTCACTCGTCGTAGTTTAATCGTAGTCGTAGCTCGCCTTTAATTTTTCTTTCTAAAACCAAAACGTCACTAATCCAAACTCTTGATTTTATATAATTGGCATCTAATACACACACCTCCTTCGAGAAGGAACCCGCATTTATTCGATTCGTCGGTTTTCCTAAATCGTCGAGTTTAATACTTGCCCATTATACGCTCTTTTTCCTAAAAGACGTATTTCTACGAACATACAAAATGGCGCCGCTGTCGGGGAGGTGTTTTTAGTGTGCCATTATTAGTATCGTGTTTGTGTGAGTAGTGCGTTTTTTCTTTTCAAATTTTGGAAAGCGTGAATATCGTACATACTCATTTTTGTTATTTTTCCTTATTATATTATAGTATCCAAATAAATCGTGTTTAGTTTTCCTAAACTAAACACACAACAATCATTTTACTATATTGTAGATATCCCATTATTGTTTTCATTTTTCTTTGTGAATATATTACTATATTGTACTTACGTAGAACAATAAATATACAAGTACTCCAAAAGCGTGAAAACGCAACCTTGATTCGGGATTTCATCACTCGATCATTGTATTCGAATCCAAAGCAAAAGTTTAAAGGCAAAATAGATAAATACTTTCGTGAGGCTTAATTTCAATTAACACAAACTATAAGGTGGGTATAAGGCGGTTGTATTTCACGACCTAAGGGAAAAAGGCTCTTAAGTGCTTAGCGCCGCCTCGTTTCCCCCGCTTGCTTGTGCGAGTTTTGAGAAAAAGGGCCAATCGAGGGTTTGCCAACCAAAGTATTATCTACGTATATATATATTTGCTTGTTTTTAAGATTAAACCCTCTTGAACGTTTTGGTGTTCCACCAAAGTTCTAAAAGTCATCGAAGGCGTTCACTTCACGTGATCGTTTTCATTCCTTGAGGCTCCTTTAATCGAGAAAGTCGATTCGAGGAGAGATTTGTAGATTTGAGTCTACGTAATACAACAAAAATCCAAAAAAATTAAAAACAATCAAAAATAAAAAAATATTCTTCTTACCCTTATCCATTAATTCTATTTCTAACCCTTTAGTGTTTAATTCTCATAACACCATTCTCGTTGCATCATGTCAAATGATGGTGGATATTATTCGTGTCCATATTGTGGAGGCCCACTCGATGGTGCCAATTGTTTTAATTGTGAGGTTATTGGAGGTCGAGGGGGTTATATCTATAACTCCGCTCCATGTGATCATGGTAACATTTTTGATCTTACGACCAAGGTCACCTATCGTCCTCGTTTTATTCGTCGTATGATCCGTCTTTTAACTGCAATGATGAGTCTATTCATAATGCCTTTAATGATTTTGTGAGACGAAATAATGAGAAATTAACGATGGTGGAAGAACAAATGACAAGCCTTAAGGAAACTTGTAATAAACGAATGGCAACCCAAAGGGAGACTTTCAAAAAAATGGAAAACGATTATGATACCCTTTTTGAAGAGCAACAACATTTGTATGACAAAAGTCAAGAGATGTGGAAGGGATACGTGGATAAAATTAAGGAAAATCATGCTAATGAGAGAGATAAAATTCTTTTAATAGTCGAGGGCTTAATGGAAAAATTCAATTCTTTGTCAAAAGACACCAATCCTAATTCCGAGGGAGAGGTTAAAGCCTTATCGACTCCTAAGACTCGTACGTCTCGTATTGATCCATATCTCTCGAATTTTATAGTCGTGATACCTACGTCGTCTTGCAAAAACGTAGAGGAAACGAAAACGTCATCTAACGAAGTTTTGAAAAATGTTTTTGAAAATAAACCAAAGGAAAAACTCGTAGGATACTTAGGAACGTTGAATCTTGTACCTTCTAAACCTAATTTTTCTAATGAGGATGAAATTATTGAGGATTTTCTAAATCAATATACACTTAATTTTGACGAAGAGATTCCATTAAACAATTTTGAAGAAGAAAAATGTGAAAAGGTTTTAAAGGAAACCGTTGAACCCTCGTTTTTACAATATGAACGAAAATTAATTCCGAAGGGACGTGTTAGTAATTTTGCTAAAATATTTGAAAACCCACGTTCGATCCCTTCGAAGGACAAAGTTGAAACCGTCAAGGCAAAATCGCCACGAGACGAGCCTTTTACTCCTAATCCCACACCGAGTGAGATTTTGGATTTATCATGTGAGAAGTCCGCCGATGGCCTTGCTCACATCGATACTTTTTTCGATGTCGAGGTCGAAATGACAAAGGCAAAATCTTAATCGAAGGGCCTTTCATTCCTAGTTTCACGACGCTTGAAGCTAGCGACTCGATTATCGACAATTTTATTGCTCAACCTCTTCCACGAGGAAGAGAATACGTTTTTGATCCCGATGGCGATTTTTCCTAGATCAAACGTATTCTTGATGATCCGCCTTCGATTTTCGAGTTTGATGGGGACCGTTGCGTTAGCCCGGAGGGGGATGTTTTATTAGTCGATTCACGTTTTAAAAATTCAAATCCTCCTCCTTCTTTCAAGATAAATGAGAAAATTTTAAGTGTGCCTAGAATTGTTTTAGAAACACCAAATATTTTCAATTTAATCAACTTGGGTTTTCGTAACAAAGAGTTAAAAATGACAAAGGGAAAGATTTTACAATTGATTTGAAATTTTTTCCAAAGTTAACTCCGTCATCATCTCGCTTAATTGAGCTTGCTACAAACGCGTCTACTTCTTTTGACGACGTTTTGTGTGGATCTAGTGTGGGGGAAGCCCCATTTGTTTCCTCACACTTCTCCACCGAGGACGATATTTTTGACCCCGGTATCATGTTTAAGATAAAATCTTGGTCTTTTACCGAAGTAGTCACTAGAAGATCCTTCTACACTTACGGTATGAGTTTACCTCGAGTAACTCGATTTGTTTGCCCACCCAATGTCCCACCCTTCTCTTCTCATTCTATTTTCTTGTGTCCCTTTGGGACGATGATGTTTGAAGTCGTGTTGTTTCGTTTATCATCCGAAAACGAAAACACGATCTTTGATCCCGGTGTAAAGGCTTTGCCTTTATTCACGGTTGCTTTTGGGCCTTGATTACATGTAAGTCCCACCAAAAAATGACTGAACCAAGGATATCCCTAAATGATCACATTTATGGGGATTCGAGTCGAGCTTTTGACTCGGTTATCAAAAACAAGGTGCCTCGTGGGGGATTCTCATGCTTATCCTTGTAAATATTACTGTTTTCTAATAGTGTAATGAGGGGATTTGTGCCCTTCCAACCTTTGTTCCGTGGTTGTTTGTGATTGTGATTCATTATGTACATCGACATTATTTAAGCCTCTCGTGTTCGTTTTACGTAGCACTCGAGCTTCGATCGTTGCCTTTGGAGATTCCGATATCCGATGATATCCTTTTATGTTCTAACGTTTATCTTATTAGCATAATTCACAAATGGCTTTTAGGTTATTCGTTATACCCTTTCCATGCTCGAGATTAAGCATTCGACTACGTCTCTAGTATGGGGGTGTTTCAACCTAGACTCGAAACATTGAGGACGATGTTTAGTTTTAGTATGGGGGGGTGAGTAGATACTTCACCTTGCTTACGTCAACACGCAATCCAAAAATTTCATATTTTTGTTATCGTTTTGTTGCAAAATAAGGCTAAAAATGGCCAAATTTTAAAAATTTTCTTGTTTTTCATAAGTGTTTAAGACACGAATGTAGGTTTTCCGATGGTGAGAATAAGAGTAATTTTTGACTTGACCGTGCGTGTTGAGCACTTAGCTTCGATTCCTTAACTTTTTAGGCTAAGTCTCTTAAATGAGGACGAGAAATGATAGAGTTATTTATAAGTCTCATAATCGTCACGATCTCATGTGTAGTAATTATTAGCTTATTCTCCCCATTCTTTTGTATAATAAATTGTTAATAAATATTGATTTAGCGGTTTAGTCACTATTGTTGGTTTCTAATTTGTTTTAGTAGCTTCCATGTAATTAAATTGGGAAAACATTAAGGTATCGCCAACGTCACGGTTTTGAAGTATTGGCACCCGAATAATCGAAAGCTTAACCTAATACTAAGATTTCAAGTGCTCACCTAAATTAAGCAAAAATTTGAAGCTCACAAGGCCAAAAAATCTATGCCCAAATTGAAAGTGAATCAAGCCTTAATCTTTGAAGCTTTAAAGATCAAAAATTCGCTTTAGCGTGAGGATATACGTCTTTGGCTAATAAAACCACCGATGAGGCGGATGATAAAAGGCAAGGCAAGACCGAAGTCATAATAAAAGCTCCATGGCGGAGTTGAATAAAAGATGGAGGTAAACCTATGATAATAAGGCCCTTCCGTTAGGGGGCGTATAAAAGTCTTGGTAATAAGTCTCATCTTCAAAACCGTTATAAAACCGTGTTTATCGATCCTTCTTGTTGACTTAATTTTTTGACATCGTTGTCTATTAGGATGAATTATTAATTTAATGATTTTGGTTACACCGTTAAGACTCTATTTTTGGACCTAATCTCTATTCACGCATAAGTCAATGATGTATCCTCGTGATCATTAAGACAAAATAAAATATAAGAGATACCAAGTAGGAATAAGGGAGTTTAGGTTCGTAATTAACACTCATGAGATATGATCGTGTTGCTAACTTATAATAACAATGATCTCGTTACACGGTTAGCATGGAATTGGGTGAAAATCGAGGACGACGAAATTATTTCTAAAGAAGCATTCACGTGTTCTTGTTCTATGATCCCAAAAGTCCCTTTCGTGATGAAAACATTACATTATGTCTAAAACACGTGTAGTAGTTTATTTAAATTTTGTCTTTAATAAATGTCATCTTAAAATGAATTTTGGAAGTGCTAAGATACTTAATTCTAGCATTACGTGGGGACACATCAATGGTTTAGTATGGGGGAGTGATGAGACTGCAATTATACATAGTCTCATCGTCCAAAACGGGCTTAAAACGCATAAAATATCATGAAAATACCCCTATATATGCTTGTATTTGTGTCTTGTGTATTTTAGGCTTCGATATCGCGTAATCAACAAAAGATCACAAGAATGGAGCAAAAACGAACACGGGAAACGAAGCCGCATAAAGAACCGGACCCAAATCATGGATTTTCCAAAAAGACCCTTGAAGAATTGAAGAATGTCAAGAATAGTCCCTCAACTTTTGAAGATTGACACTTTATACCCCTCATATATCAAAAATTACTTTGGGGTCCCTAAAGTTTGAAGAATTTACAAGTTAAACCCTTGAGATTTGAAGATAGTCATCACAAGTCCTTCATAGTTACAAAGGACTTGTGATGAAATTGACCAAGGACGGATGGTGAAATTAACCAAGGACCTTGATTGCAAGGCTGTTTAAAGGAAAAAGTTAACAGGGGGACCAGTCCTGCCATTTAACCAAATCCACTTAACTAATAGATCATTAAAATACCTAACAAAAATACCCACCAACCCATTTTACCCCAACCCACCAATCCCATCAGCCCACGTCATCACTACCCACCCAGTTACCAAACCCTTTACCCGACTTGACCCACCACCCATCCCATAACCAGGTTTAATTTTATAAACATGGTCAAACCAGTCAACCCCCCTAACTTTCCCACTAAAACACAATTTTGAAATTAACCCTCCCCTAATCTTGATTAAAAACCTGTTCTCCCCACATAAACCCTAAAAAATCCTCAGTTCCAATTCACCTTAATCTAATGGGTTTTTAGGCCTATTTGTGCAGATTAGCAATTAACAACATTCTCAACCCAACCCACACCTAAACTTGGTACCCCGTGACCTGTGGGTCCCCCACGTGGCCTCCCCTGCACCCCTGTTTTGACAGAAATAGCAAAGAAAGAATCCTTCCACCCCATAAACAGCTGTGAGCTTGTTCCTTGGTCCCAAAGTTTCTCAAAATGCTGGCATATCACTCTCCAAGTACAAGAATCACATGTGAGCCAAGACTTGACCAAGATTCAAATTATTCAATGGGCAAAATAGGCAAATCAGTAGCTTTGGGTTTCTTGTTCAGTTTTTATTCTAGATCTTTCTTTTGTGTAGTATATATACATGTGGCATGTCACATGTATAGTTGTTCCAGATTTGGTATATATTAAATTTATTAATGAAAATGAAAAAAGTTAATGTTTTGCACATCTGAGTTCCAAATTTATTGTTAGTTTGTTCTTGATATTCAGTGTTTGAAATCAGTTTAAAAGCTAAAAGTTTTCACTTTTAGCAAAAGTTTTTCATCAAAAATCCGTTTTTGTAGTTTTTTGGCAAAAGTTTAAAAGATATTGAAATCAGTTTTGATTTGAAGTGGAAGTGCATTTTCAAAATTATTTTACTTGTTTTGATAAGCTTTTATCTAGAATACTTCAAGTTTCAATTTGGTTTAGTTTGGTTTAGAAGAAATCAATTTTAAAAAGTGTTTTTTTATTTAGCCTTAAGTGATAAGCTGGCTTAATTGATAAGCTAAGCTTATACTCTTGTTGGTAGATTTTCCAGGTCATTCTCTCTCTTTTCTTTGTTTTATCTTAGCAGGTTCACTAATCAAGCATATTGGATGGATGACAAGGTGTGATAAGTTCATCATCATCATTATCTCACATACCAACAAGCTCCTTTCTTAAGTCCATAGCTCAAGCCCGTGCTTGATGGAAAACGTATAAGCTGCCTTGGTGATGCTTGGATGTAAGCTCACAAGGTAAAGATTTTGTATTTTCTATACTTGCTTGAAAAATTTTTGAGTTATGATGATTTAGAGTTTTAGGCTGTTAGGATGTTAGACTAATGCTAGATATTGTTAGCTTGTTGGATTAAAGCATGTTTAGATAGATTTGATTGGATTTGGTTCAAGTTAGAGTTTAAAATCTTTGTTAAAAAGTCGATTTCTGATTTTAAAGGGGTGTTTGGATTTAGGTTTTATAATCAGTTTGTGAGATGCATTTGGTTTAAAATCAGTCTAAGCACACTTCTCAGGTCTTTATTAGTTTGTTTGGTTAGTTTGGTTTGTGTTAGATAGGACTTTTAAGAGTTTGCATGCTAAGTTTTAGGAAATATAGTCTTAAATCATCAAAAGCTTAAAATCAGCAGGTTCTTGAATATTTAGACTACAAATCTTTGTTATCTATTTGATGTAGCTGGCTTTTAGGATTATGACTTGATTAGTGGAAGCTAGTGAGTGAATTGAGTGAGTTTTGATTTTAGGATCCAACAGCCCCCATACTTATAATAGTGACTGCATTAAGATCTTTAGTGTTTGATTTTGTAAAGTGATCTATTGTTTTTATATTTTTCTTGACTCCCCACAACCCTACTGGTTGTGGGGGTGCCCTTGGTTCCCAATAAAATCAACAAACAAGCAAGATCCAAGCATTTTTATGCCCAGGCCCAAATTTTATTGAAAGCAGTAGGAACCAACTTCCCACTGCTAGGGTAAAGTTCCCCCTGCTAAGCATAAAGACAAAACTCTGTCACATGTCACTTTCAGTTTTTAAATTTTTTGTCTTTTGTGTCCTTATATAAGAATTGGAACTTGATTTTGTTTTGTTATTTTTCTTATTTAATTTTTGATTTTTCTGTTTAGTTTATTTTTCAGTTACTGTTCATTCTCTATTTTTTAGATTTAATTGCATTTTTAATTAGTTTTTTAATTACTGTTTTTGTCTTTTAGTGCCAAAAGTGTATATTTTTCAGTTTTGAAAATTTTCTTACATTAAGAAAAAGATTTTAAGATTCTTAGTAAAAAAATATTTTACTGTTCACTTTTTTTTTATCAATTTTTAGATTTAATTTAAGTTTAAATAGGTTTAATTATAATCTATTTTGTCTTTTAGTGAAAAATATTTAATTTTCAAACTTTTTCATTTTTCTACTGTTCATTAGTATAATTTATTTTATTATTTTTGATCATTATTTTAGTTTGAAAATTGTTTTTAGAGTTTTAAAAATAGAAAAATAGTATTTAAAATTTAGGAAAAATACTTTTTAGTCTTTAATTAATATAAATGAGTTATTTGTTCAATAAAATAATATTTTGGGCTTTTTCTTAATTATATTAATTTTTGGGCTTTAATTAGCATTAAAAAATGAATATTTAATTAATAAAAGGTTTTAAAATTTATTTATTGGATTTTTATGCTTATTTATATTATTTTAGACTTGGTTTTAAGTTTTAATTAATTTTTAGGTTAAAGTTTTTAAATTTTTCACGTTTTACGTATTTACGTTCGCGTTTTACGTCATTCGTCGTAGTTTAATCGTAGTCGTAGCTCGTCTTTAATTTTTCTTTCTAAAACCAAAAGTGTCACTAATCCAAACTCTTGATTTTATATAATTGGCATCTAATACACACACCTCCTTTGAGAACGAACCCGTATTTATTCGATTCGTCAGTTTTCCTAAATCGTCGAGTTTAATACTTGCCCATTATACGTTCTTTTTCCTAAAAGACGTATTTCTACGAACATCACTTTCTTTGCAGGCGAGTAACCAATGAAAATTCCAATATCAGCCTTCGGTTGAAGTTTGCCCAAATTCTCACTATTTGTATTTGGATAACACAGTGCACCAAACACATGAAGAAATGAAATATCGGGTTTGTGTCCATGAAGTAGCTCATATGGAGTTTTACCATGGCTTTTACAGATGATGGAGCGGTTTTGGGTATAGCATGCGGTTGCCACTGCTTCAGCCCATAAAAATAAAGGAGCATTCGCATAAATCAACATAGTTCTAGCAGCTTCCATAAGTGTACGGTTGCGTCTTTCAACGACACCATTTTGTTGTGGAGTGCGAGCCACCGATGTTTCATGAGAAATACCAACCTTTTCATAATATTTTCGAAGATTCTGATTAACGAACTCAGTACCGTTATCAGTCCGAATGCGGCGAACAGTAGCATTAAGGCGTACTTGGATCATTTTAAGAAACGTAATGATATAGTTTGGTATTTGATCCTTGGATGCTAAGAACTTTACCATGTAAACCTGGAGAAATCATCCACCATGACGAGTAGGTATTTTCTTCCACTCACACTAGCCATATGCATTGTGTTGATCCCAAACTTAGATCGATTTAGCTTTATGTATACGAGATTAGATCAAGTAATACACTTAGAGAAACCTTTGTATATGCTTATGATAATCTAAGTGTTATGCGGAATTAACACTTAAACAAGAACACACAATGATATAAACAAACTTTCACTTTGATTAATGATATCAAACTTGCTTACAATGAAAGTAGTTTACGAATGAAAACTTATATGAAACATTAACCTAAAGGTCTTCTTTTATAGACATAAGAAGCCTTGTACAATAATCTACGTATCAGCTATTCTAGGTAAAGATAAATATAGAAAATACATTGTTGTTCCTATCTTTACTAGAAGTAATCTAGAATACAATAAACGCGTAGAGTATATCTTTCCATCAGTTCTTGTCTTCAGTGTGTCAACGCTTGACTTTATCTTGTCAACGCTTGAGCTGTCAGCGCTTGATTTGTTCTTGTCAACGCATGTTTTACTCTTGTCAGCGCTCAAGTGATCTGGCCTTAATTTATTCCCAACAATCCTCCCCTAAACTTGATATCCACTCTTATGATCAAGTTTCTGAATAAGCACTAAGGACTAGGAGGAATCTTACAAACCTTCTCATATTGGTAATAAATAAATCTGATCAAGTCTTTTGCCACGTCACTTGAATAATCTATTTCCAGCTGAGTGTTCTTCATCTTCTCCAAGATAGCCTTGGATATGAAATACTGACCATCCACAAGTAGATACTCAGCAAACTTTGTAGAACTCAAATGGTAAACACCAGCAGCTGAATATAATCTCCATTGAAGACCACTGAGGTCATCTTCAAGATCCTTCCAAATAGCAGGATCCTCATCTCTTGGTCCACACATTCTTTTGAATGTGGACTACAGTTTTATTCCATTAGCTGAAGTTGGTGCTTCAGCCTCATACTTGGTCTCCAGCAACCTCCATAGGTCCACCAAGTCTTCTCTATCACAACTTGCAAACAAAGATATGAGAGTGGTGAAAGTGTTTACCTCTTTTCCAAATCTGCCAATCTTCCAAAATCCATATTCATCTTCTTCATAGCTCACAATTGGATTTCTGGAATCTAATGGTAACACTTGTATCATATCTGAAGCTTCTAATGGTGAGAGCTTGAGGCTCTTTCTTATAACAACTTCACTTGGATATAGTGGATCCATATCTTTGGGAAACTCAACAGAAATTCCCTTTTTCACTGGTCTAGGAACAATCATTGCTTTCTTGAGCTCTATTTCTTCTGCAAGTTCTTCCTTTCTTTCATCAGAAAGAAGTCTGAGAGTGCTTGCTTCCTGCACTCTCACCCAAATGGGATAAACCTTGCATTCCAACTCATCAAATGTCAATGCCTTCAACTTCTGGTAAGTCCATCCTACTCCATGACATCTGAGCAACATGCAGTATAGCTCCCTTCTATCCCTTTTCAATTCTGAGAGAGTATTGCTTGCCTTGTGTTTCAAAATTACCTGGCAATCCTTCTGAACTTTGAGGAGAATCTCCAAACCCCATATTTGATCTGAAGTAGTCAAGTGTGGATTCTCCATACATCTTTCTTCCCAAGCATGATACATTTGAACCACCTCTGGCATGTCAAAGTCAACCTGCAATTTCAATTCTCTCAATTTCTCCTTGGCCAACTCATCACCATACTCAAGTCTTTCTGGTTCTATAATCATCACACTTGAGTCTGAGCTAGCTCCATCACTTCCTTCTTCTGAAGTAACAACAAATGGTGAATCTTTCACCTCCTTTCTATCTTGTTCCATGATTTGTGCAGCCAATCTTCTATCAAACTCAACTTGAGCTGCATCCTTTGGAACAATCTCTTCTACCATAATACCCTTACCCTTATCTTGTGGATTAATTGTTGGTAAGGTAGATGGTGATACCTGTGTAGAAACTTCCTTGATGATGGATGATGACTGGGATACACCACCCTCATGTGCAGGTCTATCAACGCCCAATTTTGTTCTATCAGCGCCCAAAATATTTCTGTCAGCGTCTAAATTCTCCTTGTCAACGCCCAAATTTCCTGCCTCAGCGCCTTTTGTAATCTCTTCCAACATAGCTGTAAATGATAAATTCAAGTTGGTAGGAGAGACTAAGGACGTATCAAAACCTGTTTGTTTCTTCAAACCAGTAAGGGCTTCAGCAACACCCAAAGATTCTTCATCATATGAACCTTTTTCACTTTCAACAAATGGTTCTGTAGCAGCTTCTTGTGAGCCTTTATCACTCAAATTAACAGGCTCTGTAGCAGCTTCCTCCCCTTTGTAAGAATCCTCCTCAGATAAAAGGACCCTGGTCTGCTTTCTCCTGGATTCAGCTGTTTCTAAAATAACAATCCTCTCCCTCAATTGCTTGAGTTCAAGGCCTTGTGTGCTGAGAACTTGTACCAAGTCTGCATTTTGCTTTTGTAAGCTCATGCAAACTGCCGTCAATTCCAATAGGGTCATTGGTTCCAATCTGCCCTCTTCTAAAATGGGGATTTGACCTCCCAAGTCAGATTCATTGGGCATGGATGAGGATTTAACGATGGTGGGACTGCCTTGGCCAGCTTCTAAGCCAGAACCAATAGTCCCAGCCTCATCCATGTAACCAGCCACACTTGTGGTGGTGGTTCTCTCTGCTACATGGCTAGGACCACCAGAGGAGAACACTCCAGTAGTCCTTTGGCGTTTCATCAACCTATATTCAGGGGGTGTGGAAGATGGTGTGGAATAATGAGTGGATGTGGGTTGGTTAAGGGGTGTTTGGGTTTGTGAAGGTTGTGTGTCAACATTGGAAATAGGCACATCAACGCCAACATTTAATGTGTCAGCATTGAAGGGATCTTGTTTAATTTGCATATGTTCAGGTGAAGGTATGGGTTCAGGTATTGGGTCAAGTTGTTGTTGGGGGTCAATTTGGGGTTGGGAGTCTGGTTGAGGTTGTGCTGCTGCAATAACAGCAAGCATAGCTTGGGTTAAGGGTAGGTCACGATGGGGTGGTGAGTTCATATTCATAAAAATAGCTTTCTTTTTGCTCAGGGATCTTATAAAAATCATTATGATCCCTTGTGCAATATCCTTGAACATCAAAAACCATTTGTAAAAAACGGGGATAAGATAAAGTCATTTTGTTCCGCTTATTTTTACACATGCCCTCAAAAATCATTTTTGAATAATTAAATTTTTGCCCTGTTGCAATACACACAATAACACTTGCAATAGATCTAATGATCTCATTGTGTGCAGTGCATTTGAGACTCAAACATTGAAGGAGGACATGTATGAGGTACTTCCAGGCTGGGGGAAATTCCTGTTTATGATACTTGTTTAGAGTACCTTCATCAGGAAAAGGATATCCCAAAGCCCTTAGCCCTTGTTCTATTTCATCGATGGGAAGGGTGGCTATACCATCAGCATCATCAAGATGCAAGGCTTGGCGTACCAAAGCCTCAGTAACCACCCAAGGTCTCCCACGAACAATAGAAGTCAATGTAGTCACTCTATTAACTGTTGAGGAACTAACAGTGTTCCAAAACTATTTAATATGTGTGACTGGAATGAGTGGTGCATGAGAAAGAGCATACCTAAGTGGGGATGCGTTCAAATACGCCACCATTTGTGTGTATTGGGGAAACAGAGTATCATCAGCTTCAAGATACGCGATCATGTTGTGTTGAGTTCTGAACCCCAATTCCAATTCTGATGGTCTAAACTTTGGTGCCATTGATGAAAGCTGTTAAATTTAATGAATGAAGAGGAAGTTGATAAGAGAAAATTGTGTTAGACAAGAAATATAGATACCCTGTTTAAAAATAGGAGCCAAATTTATAGGAGAAGAAAAAGCATGTGATAGGCCCAAAAATAGGCAAGTATTTTCAAAAAGTAATCATGAAAATATTGAAAAATTATAAGTTTATCTCATGCATTAAATGAAAAGTAACAACTCCCAAAATTACGGCCTAAAAATATGTCAAAGAGTAACAACTGGGTAGGTCCCATTGAGTGTCAACGGTAAAAAATAACCTATCAACGCCCAACGGTTATAATCTTGTCAACGTTTGCCTATAGCCTTGTCAGCGTCTAATTTGGTCACAACAACGCTTGGAAAATTCTTGTCAGCGTCCAAAAATAAAAATGTTTAAAAATGAAAAATGACCTGAACAAAGTAATTTATCCTAGAGAAGATAACCAAAAAGCTGATAATTATTATAGGGCGGCAAGCACTATCCAGTTATGCACACTTGCTTAAGTAAGATAGACATAACAGTCCTCTAGTGTCCCTTGCTAACCAAAACTCTTAACAACCAAGTTACCTTATAAAATTCCTTGTTACTCCCAGGTAAATCCCATAACAAAATTATTACCAAGTCTCCCAACAGACCACAACCAATTCTAGGCCAAAAATGTCTTGGCAGCATGCATAGTATATCAACTTTGCATGCTACAGTGCCTCATGATTTAGTAAAACTAACTCATACTCACCTGTGGACACAATCTAGAATTGTGATAAGAGTATCATATGGATACCCAAACATCCTAAAGGTTCCTAAAACCTCCCCTTAAACTATGATACAAAAGTTGCTAAAACCATTGCATGAACATAAAAATTTATGTCAAGATAGGAATTGAAAATTCCAACCATCATCCATAAATAAAAACTTGTCCAAATGCTTCTCCATTGATCCATAAGCAACTCTGTATCCAATGGTATACTTCTAACACCATCTGCACATTTAGATTGAAAACCACAAAACTAACATTGTTGCTGACAACACCCCGATAACACATGACAGCGTTGAGGGAAGCTTTGTCAGCGTTAGACAATTATATTGCTGACAACGTTACAAAAACACTTATCAGCGTTCAAGCAACCTTTGTCAGTGTTAGAAAAATATAGTGGAAAATCTAAATCATTAATAAGACCAATAACAATGCATCATCCTGTACATAGTTTTACAAAAAGACTCCAAAACACATATTATGTGAGATTGACCATTCCAATACTTGTTACCAAGTATTGAAACCTCCCAGCATCAAAAGGTTTAGTTAATAAATCTGACACATTTTCCTCAGTGTCAACCCTATCTGGTTGTATTAAACCTTTTTCAAAGCAATCTCTTATAAAATGGTGTCTAATTTCTATGTGTTTGGTTTTAGAATGATGTACAGGATTCTTAATGATGCATAAAGTACTGTTATTGTCAACAAATATCTTGGTATGCATGAAATTATACCCATAGTCCAACAGCTGGTTCTGAATCCACAAAACTTGTCCACAACAAGCAGCTGCAGCAACGTACTCAGCTTCAGTTGTAGAATTAGCCACCACTGTTTGTTTCTTGCATTCTCAAGATATCAACCTGCTCCCAAGAAACTGACATCCACCAGTTGTGGATTTCCTATCAAATTTATCACCTCCATAATCACTATCTGAATATGCAATCAGCTCCAATGGTGAATCCTTTGGGTACCACAAACCAAGACTAGGATAGCATCTTAGGTAACTAAAGATCCTCTTCACAACATAAAGGTGACATTCTTTGGGAGTCACTTGATGGCGTGCACAAGCACACACAGCAAACATGATGTCAGGTCTGGAGGCAGTAAGGTATATCAATGATCCAATCATGGACCTATAGTGCCTGACATCAACATCTTTCCCATCTCCAATATTTCCCCAAGGGTGTTCTTTATCCATAGGAGTAGTAGCCCTCTTTTCATGTGGAGAAAAGCCAAACTTCTTCAAGATCTCAGCCACATATTTATCCTGGGAGATGAAGATACCATCTTCTTTCTGCTGAACTTGTAAACCAAGAAAGAAGTTCATCTCCCCCATAGCACTCATCTTGAATTTGTCTATCATAAGCTTGGAGAAATCCTCACTCATCTTTGGATCAGTAGACCCAAAAATGATATCATCAACATAGACCTGAACAAGCAACACATCCTTGCCTTTCTTCTTTGTAAATAATGTCTGATCTATGGTACCCCTCTTGAATCCATTGTCCACCAAATAGGTAGACAAAGTACCATACCATGCTCTAGGGGATTGATGAAGGCCATACATAGCCTTTTTGACTCTATACACTTTATCTGGATGCTCTGGATCCTCAAAACCAGGAGGCTGCATTACATATACTTCCTCAACAATAGTTCCATAGAGGAAGGCACTCTTGACATCCATTTGATAGACAGTGAAGCGCATGCAGGATGCATAGGCTAGAAAAATCCTTATAGCTTCAATCCTTGCAACTGGTGCAAAGACCTCCTCATAGTCTATCCCCTCCTCTTGTGTATATCCCTGAGCCACTAACATTGCCTTGTTTCTGACCACAATGTCTCTTTCATCTCTCTTGTTCCTTAGAACCCATCTTGTCCCTATAGGTCTGACATATCTGGGACAGTCAACCAGCTCCCAAACATCCTGAATTGCAAATTGGTGAAGCTCATCCTGCATTGCTTCCACCCAACTTGGTTCTTTGAGAGCATCAAATATTTTCTTGGGTTCCTGTTGTGACAGAAAACAGGCAAACAAACATGCTTGCACAAGAGGGGTATCAACCTTCTTGTGTATATTGGCAATAAACCCACCAAGACCTTGATGAGATCTTCTAGTCTGAACTGGAGTATTAACATTACCAATGATTTGAGAAGGAGGATGATTCTTCATGACTGAAGTAAGTACTCCTTCCTCAAAAAGTCTGGTATCTTCAACTTCATTCTCCATGTTGCCAATATCTTATGCATCAGACTCTCTTATATCAACATAAGGATGACCTTCTTCATATGAATTGGAAGGTTCACCTTGTTCAAAAGTGGAAGAGAAAAGATGTGCAAAGGTGTTGTCAACGCCTGAATTTTGATTGTCAGCGCTTGGGCTAACAACGCTTGAACTGTTGTTGTCAACGTCTAAACCATCAACGTCTGAATTGGTCTTGTCATCGCTAAATTTGCCTTTGTCAGCGCCTGAAGGACCATGCATGTTTGTATCTGGTGGTACTTGGAAACCACCATTATCTTTACCAGCAGCAGCAGCAGCAAAAGCATCTGTCTAAATGGGAATTGTGACATATTCTTGTATAGAAGATGCCTTTTCTGCTTGTGATCCAACCTTTTTATGAACTTGTGTACCTGAAACATCAACAACTTGTTCCTCCACAACATTTGAAGCTACCTTCACAATGTCTGGATTAGTGACAATCATATAATTTAAAGTTCTAGATAAGGGTTCCAAGTCAAACAACCAATTAGGACCACTTTCAGGATCATTAGGTTTATTCTCTAAAAACCTAACATGTACTCTTTCAAGTATACGTTTTTCCTCTTTAAGATAAACCTTATATCCCTTGCTCTACACTAAATACCCCATGAAGTAGCCTTCATCACCTTTTGCACTAAATTTACCTAAGGCATCACTAGTGTCCAAAACTACTACATGACAACCAAAAGGTCTGAGAAAACCAATATTAGGTTTTCTTCCCCAAAGCAACTCATAAGGTGTTTTATTCTGAATTTTGTTAACCAGTGCTCTATTTTGAACATAACAAGCTGTATTAACAGCCTCAGCCCAAAAGGCTTTAGGAAAATGAGCATCAGCCAACATTGTTCTGGCTGCTTCAATTAGGGTTCTATTTTTCCTCTCAGCGACCCCATTTTGTTGTAGGGTTCTAGCAATACTAAATTGCCTAGTAATTCCTTTCCTGGCACATAAATCATCTAGCTTCTTATTCCTAAATTCACCATCATTATCACTCCTAAGCATTTTAACCTCATTGCCAGACCTCTTTTCAATCTGAGTGATAAAATCAATTAGAATATCAGCTGTGTCACTCTTCATAGCTAGAAAGAATGTCCAAGTAAACCTAGAGAAGTCATCTGTGATAACAAAGCAATATGACTTACCATTCAAACTTTCTATATTGGTTGGACCAAAGAGGTCCATGTGTAGCATATGAAGAGGTCTAGAACCAGTATGCACCTGTTTGGACTTGAATGAGACCTTGTGCTGCTTGCCTTTAAGACATGAAACACAAGAGTGGTCATTGTGGCAAACCATCAACCAAACCAAGTCTCACAAGCCTATTTATATTTTTAAAATTTATGTGCCCTAGTCTCCTGTGCCACAAATTACTCTCATCTACTGAAGCTTTAGCATAAAAACAAGACATATTATTATTCATTTTAATCCCATTCAAATTCACATTATATATGTCCTTATGCCTAGGTGTTCTATACTCAATATATTTCTCATCAGGGATCTTAAAATCCTTGCTTAACACCAAAGACTCAGTATCAGTAAACAGAACTTTATTTTGGTTATCACAAACTTGTGATACACTAAAAAGGTTGTAATCAAGTTCTTTTACCAGAAATACGTTCTCAAAACGCAAATTCTTGGTGAGAAGGGTTCCTTTGCCTGTGATAGTACCATATCCGCCTCCAAAGTAAACCTTATCACCATCTTTAATGGGAGTGAAGTTCGTTAAATAGTCTTCCTTCCCTATCATGTGCCTTGAGCATCCACTATCCCAATATCCATAATCATTGACCTGTCTTTGAATGCCCTGCACATAAAGAAAACAAATTAGTTTTCTTTGGGAACCCAAGTTTTAAAAGACTTGGATTCATCTGGTTGTTCAATAAGAACAGACTTAGTTCTCACAACAAGCCCATTCTCATCCTCCTTAGGATGAAATACCTAGTTAACCCCAATAGGTTTTGTAATGACCTTTGAAATGTAATTAAATCTGTTGCAAGTCATTGAAATCCCATTATCATTAGGGTTTTGATCTTTCTTGGGTCTCCATGTTAAGCTTGAATAAGCTTTAGACCTCTTACCCTGTGGTTGCAAATATTTAGGTCTGGTCACGTTTCTGTCAGCGTTGGAATTGGTCTTGTCAACGCTGAAATTACCCTTGTCAGCGTTGAACCTAGGGTTTGCTACAGAAACCCATTGCCTATTTGACCAGGTGTTTGTCTTTTGAAATGGTCTTTGTCCATGAGTGTTAGACCCTCTAGTAAAGAATGGGGCAGGTCTAATCACTTGTGGACTTTGTTGCACACAAGGTTTGGGTCTGACAACGTTTGACTTCCTAACAACGTTGACTTTGTTCCTGTCAGCGATGAAATTGTTCGTGTTAGCGCTGGCTTTGGGAGCGTTGACACACTTGTATGCTAAGTGTGAAAAGCTACCACAAGTGTAACAAGCTTTTCTAGACACAACCTTAGGTCTAGAAGAGAAGAAGCCTGTTCCATTATTGCTAACTTGGCTCTTGGGTGACCTAGTATTCCTATACATCTCTGCATATTTAATGCTAGGTTTTCTATCAGTGTTTGAGCCTAGGTCAACAACTTTACCAGTGACTGGGTTTGTAACCTTAGTGGGAGTTGACTCATTGGGACTTTCACATAGCAAGCCACCCTTAACGAATAAAGTAGGGTTAGCTTTCTTCCATTCATTCAGGTCAGTCAACTTTTGTTGGTACTCTTCAACTAGAGTGACAACTCTTGGTGGAGGAATGAATTCATCCTCTTGGAATTCTGGCAAACCAGTCCAAGATAGGTCCTTTTGCTGGACACCATAGAAGTCACCAGCTGGTGGTGGAACCAAAGAGTAATCATTCATCCCGATCCCAGTCATGTCCTTAGGATCCCTTTGTTTACCTACACAGTCTCCTAGGGTTTGAGTGGCTCTATCAAATCTTTGAATTTTAAGGCCAACATTGTCTTTATTCTTAATGGCCTCATCTAATTTAGCCTGTAACACATCATTAACCCTTTCCATGATGTTTCTAATATCCATAATAGCTTCTAACTCATGTTTTAAGATATTTATTTTATCTTTTAAGTCAAATTCCATTTTCTTGTATTCAGAAACGGTTTTCTCAGTTTGAGTGAGAGCTACTTGGTAATTAGACAGTTTGCACTTTTCAGTACTCACATCACTCATTAATCTTAACACTTCTTTGTTAAGTTTCTCAGTGTTTAACCTACAACCTTTACTACAAAAAGCATCATTGTATACCTCATTATCAGATGAAGAGGAGGAGTGTGCCATGAGAGCATATTCAACATGCTCTTCTTCTTCAACCTCAGCAACCAAAGCTTTATCCTCTTCAACATCCTTAGCCAGAAAGCTCCAATCCCATCCCATACCATCAATTCCTTGAACTGCAACCATGGCTTTGGAATCCTGAGCTTTGACAACTTGACTTGAGGGTTTACCAGCATCAGATCATCTAGGAGATCTGCATTCCCTCATGAAGTTCCCCATACGATGACAGTTGTAGCATTCAACTTTGGATTTATCAAATCCAGCTGTGTATTTTGCATTGAAGGTCATCTTCTTCTTAAACCTTCTGTTCCACCTATTTGCTCTTATACTAGCAAGAGCCATGTTCCACTTAATGTCCATCTCTTCCAAGTGCTCATCACTTATCTGCTCAAGGTCCTCATATGTAATCACTAAACCATTGGGCAAAGAAGGAATATAAGCACATACAGTATCCAAATCTAAACCAGCAGGTTTAACTCTTGGGGAGTCACTCTTGAATGTGTCAGCGTCTGAATAGGAGACGTTGACAGGACTTGTTCCAGCGCTGACATATGATGATCCAGTAACTGGATGCATGTAAGAGTCCTTCTGATTGAATTGACCTTCACTATGAGAGAAGAAGGCCATGTTACTGGTGGTAGACTTGCTTCTATGCTCTAAAAGAGTTTCATCTTCCAACAGCCTTAGTTTGTTGTAGATGTCATCAAACGAGGAACTTTTGTAGGTATTATTGGCAAGAATTGATCTTGCCTCAATCTTCCATGCCTCACCAAGAATTTTAAGAAAGGTAGCATTAATGTCGACATCACCAAGTTGTGTCCCCATGAAGGACAACTTGCTTGTAATGTCAAGCAATCTGCTTCTCACACTACTCAGTTTCTCATTGGGTTGAGCTTTGAAGACAGCATAATCATGCATGAGTTGCTTTTTCTTCTCTTCCTTAGTGTCTGCATTGCCACCATATGCAACTTCAAGAGCTTCCCAAAGGTTTTTAGTAGATTCATAGCCTCTATATTTATGCTGGTTCTCTTGTCCCAAAGAGACTTTCAGAATATTTAGGGCTTTCATGTCGACCCTTTTCTTTGCTATGTCTTCAGCAGCCACAGCTCTACCATCTCCAGGTTTTTCTTTCTTATCCTCTTCAGAACATCCAGCAACAGCTGATCTTTGAGCAATAAAATTAGCAATCTTTTGGGCTTTATCGAATGTGTTTCCATATTCAATAACTTCCCAGAGTGTGTAGTCATAGATTCCCAGATATTGCTCAAAGTTGAATTTCCACAAATCAAAGTTGGTTGCATCAAGCATGGGAATCTTGATGTTTGGTAAGGATGAAGAGGAGGAGGTTATTGCTTCAGACATGATGTTGTTAGGGTTTTTGAGGAAATTAGGGTTTTGGTGATTTTTAGGGTTCTTGTGTTCTTTAAGATCAAAAGTTTCTCAACAAGCTCTGATACCACTAGTTGATCCCAAACTTAGATCGATTTAGCTTTATGTATACGAGATTAGATCAAGTAATACACTTAGAGAAACCTTTGTATATGATTATGATAATCTAAGTGTTATGCGGAATTAACACTTAAACAAGAACACACAATGATATAAACAAACTTTCACTTTGATTAATGATATCAAACTTGCTTACAATGAAAGTAGTTTACGAATGAAAACTTATATGAAACATTAACCTAAAGGTCTTCTTTTATAGACATAAGAAGCCTTGTACAATAATCTACGTATCAGCTATTCTAGGTAAAGATAAATATAGAAAATACATTGTTGTTCCTATTTTTACTAGAAGTAATCTAGAATACAATAAACGCGTAGAGTATATCTTTCCATCAGTGTTTGTCTTCAATGTGTCAACGCTTGACTTTATCTTGTCAACGCTTGAGCTGTCAGCGCTTGATTTGTTCTTGTCAACGCTTGTTTTACTCTTGTCAGCGCTCAAGTGATCTGGCCTTAATTTATTTCCAACACATTGGCCCGCAAAGTTCCATGTGCAAAAGATACAGTGGTTCTTGGTTGGTGTCTTCAGCTTTAGGTTTGTATGATTTCTTGTTGCTTTTCCCCAGAGAACACGCGGAACATAAATGATCCTTGTCGAACTTAAGTTTTGGAAGACCACGAACAAGTTCATTTTTAGCCAAATGGTTAATAGCGTCAAAGTTAAGATGAGATAACCGGCGATGCCACAACCATGACTTTGTCTTAGATGCTTTGGAGAGAAGGCAAACAGGAGAGGCGGCCATCATGTTTTGAATAGACAATGTATAGAGATTATCCCCTCGAGAACCTTTTAACAAATCATTTCCTGCAAGATCGCGAATGAAGCAAGTATGTTGTCGAAAAGCCACCTCAAGGTTTGAATCGCAGAATTGTCCAACTAAAAATAAATTATGACCTAGTCCCTCCACATAATAAACCCTTGAAATCGTAACATTCCCAATTTGGTATTCACCATAACCCATGATATTTGCAATATGGTCGTTGCCGAATTTAACTGTTCCTAGAAACTTGCTGACGAAATTTCTGAGCATCGAGCGATCTCCGGTCATATGCTTTGAGCATCCAGATTCCAAGTACCATAGGATGATTTGGACCACATGAAAATATCACTAGATAAGGACGATGTATCAGAATCTAGTAGTTCCTCTGTGTTAGCATGTACAAATATAATTATCTTAGATTTGCTAACCGAAGAATTCTTAGGCTTCCAAACTTGCTTCCTAAATGCCGGCTTAGGTTCTAGTTGTCTAAGATCCTGAGCTACTTCTTCACTGGTAGGCACAATAGTGGGGGCAGACCTAGTTAAAGGGCGCTTTTCCATTTCTTAGTGCTAGTGTTCCTATTTAAAGGACGCTGAGACCTATCTTCCGTGGATGTGATCCTAGTTAGGGCACTTAGTTCTATTAGCAGTAAAGGTCCTACCAGTAGGTTTCCATTGCCAACCAACTTGGGTGAATTTCTTCCCCGTTGGAATCCATTCAAGATTGTTCCTAATTGCATACATTTCATTCACGTGATCAACAAGGAATAAATCATGACGTTGAGAAAACATGCATTCATTATAATTCCAACATCGCAAATTCGAATTCACATTTTTCTTAGGCTTCTGCACAGATGCAGATCCTTTTGTCTTAGATACATGATTCTTTTTATTTGAAACTGAAATAACATTCCTAGGGTGAACTTCTACTTTCTTCTTGGCAGTCCTACTAGTGGAAGGCTTGATCCTATCTTTCTTGTCTTGAGATCCTTTAGCCTTAGTAGACATAATTACTCCTGTAGAAGCCATGGGAACATTAGTGACAGATTTTGATGTAGCCTTGATGGGTGTGTTTAAAATAGGCTTAGATCCTGTATTCTTATTGAATGGAGTCATGGCAATGGTGGTGGTTTGTTGTTTAAGTGGTGCAGAACCCGGTAGTCCTATGTACTTTAAGTGCTCTAAGCATTGTTGTACCCTCTCAATGAAAGCATTAGCATGATAGTAGTGACTATTCCTAGGTTCAAGTTCACAGAGATCATCTAACTCTCCCCTAGCAAAATTCGCGTACTCAACTGCGTGCTCCATATAGGACTTATATGATAGTGGATTGTTCTTATGGTGCGGGTTCTTAGTGATCACCACCTTGTTGGTTTTTGGAGCACTAGAGGTCGAGGCAGAGATTGTAGCTGGATTATCAACAACTTCTTGTCCTTTGAGTTGAAGTGTCTCCTTTAATTCAGCCAAAAACATGTTTTTGTATATGAGTTGAATATTTAAGTCAGAGATTTCCTCGCACATACGGTTCAATTGGTCAACGAGTGACTTTTGCTCTTCCGCATTAAAAGCGAAGCGTTCTTCTAACGAACCATAAATATCGGAGAAACCCTACTTTACTTTATCAAGCTCCCCTATCATAGAAGTAATTCTATCTTCTAGGGCATGATTCTTAATCTCTGCAGCCTCTAGTTCCAATTTCTCTGCTACTGGTTCTCTCTTAAGTCTCATAATTTCTTCCTCTAATGCCTGAACTACCTGAATCATCTTGTCACTAGTCTCAACAGAGTTTTCACACTCATTTGTTTTTGAAAGAGTTTCATTTTTAGATTGATTTTCAATTTCAAGAGATATACAATGTTGTTGAAGCTCATTAAAATGTTTTGAAAGTGTGTTATAAGAATCTTGAAGCTCTAAAAATTCAGCGTTAGATTCATGACAAGAATGATTATCTACATTAATCACAGGTTCAACAATATTCATAGATATAGCATGCACATCATCACATTTATTCACAGTAGATAAAATCTCATGAGCATATTTAAGAGTAACAACTTGCATCACTTCGAGAGACACTATATGTTCTAAGAATCGGTCATACTCGGATAAAATCTTTTCTTTCTCAATTAAATGTTGTTCATAAGCATCATCCATTTCATAGAAAACTTTTTGAACTTCACCTATTTCAAAGCTTAGATTTCCCGCTAGATTATAGACTCCATTTTTAATATTGTTTACAAACGGAACGATCTCTTTCTCAAACACCGTTTTCATGTGTTCGAAAGCCCATTCTCCAGCGGTTTGAGCCATTGAAGTCGTACATTCCAGGATGACCTTGTCAAACTCGGTAAGGTATCGCTCAATCTCTTCCAAGCTGAGCTTTACCGTACTTACCGGTGGAAGATTCTTAGGAATTTCCTTCGGTTCGTCCGAGTTAACGAGTGTAGGAATTATACTAAGACATTCTCTAGTAGGCATGAAATTGGATGTTTGGATAGATTTCTTTTGCATATTAAATCGAGTTCTAAGATCTATTTTTACATTTGTTGCATTCATTTGAGCATAGTCATATTCAGGATATGTAGGAAGTAATTTTAACCGATTCTCTTCATATGGTGTCATGCTCTCAGATTCATTCAAGAACACAATCGGATCTAATACCAATCCTAACTTGGTTGCATCATAAAGTCGTGGGTTGTGGTGAAATGCTTGCTTTGCATACCCCGGGTTAGGTGGTAGGTCTATTAGACGCGATAGATTGAACTCTTGAAAAGAAGAATGAAACAAGTGTACTAAATGTGAAGTAGAGTATTGTTTTAAAAGCAAAATTTCAGTCTTTTTAACTCTCTCAGACGCCTTAATTTCCGTTTCAACTCTTTTAGACTCGAGAATTTCAAAATCTGTTTGTAGTTTTTGAAAATTATTAACGACTGACTCTTTTTCTTTAAGTTCCTTTGAAATATTTGCTCTTAAACTCTTAATTTCTGGCAGATTATCCATTTGGACTTGCCTAAACCTATAAAATTCAGGATTGGTTAAGGTAGTGGACACTAGAGTTAATTCCAAGGTTTTAACCTTTTCCTTATGCAAAGCAAGCTCGGCAGATAAAGTCTGATTAACAATGAGGGTTTCAAGGACCGCATTATTTATTTGGCTAAGCAAAGATGCCGAGACCATAACCAAATCAGGTTAAGCAGACGAATTGGTAGTCGTAATAGCTCCCGGTTGTGGTTCACTCAAAGTCTGGGGACTTGCATTGATATTGCTATCATTGTTTGTCTCCTCGATTGAGGTACTAACCACCGGAGGCTGTTCCGGATACTCAGACATTTACTCAACTTGAAAAGGTACAATACTAGTATCTATAGCAGTATTTGGTACCTCAGAAATTGTGTCAGCTCCATAAAGTGAAAGATTTGCCATGAGAGCTGCTTTGGCGGTATTGAGATCATCACAGTCAGAGTCGTATGCATCCAAATACTCACATTGATATGCGGCATTGTTTGTGATGGATACGTGAGACCGTCAGTGTCCGCTACTCCCGGATCTGCGAGAAATGCCAACTCTTCTTCATCGAGCTCACGTCCTTGGGCTTGAGCATTCACCAAGTAGATCTTCTCCTGAAACCATGTGCTTTCCCTTTTCCTCTTGGGCTGCTTACACTCTCGGGCCATGTGCCCTTCCCTTTTGCAGTTGTAGCATATAATCACCTTCGTTTTGCCAGTGCTATTACCTCTTGTAGCAGCAGTGTTAGATGAACGTGCACCAGCAGTAGATGAATTGCTGAAGTGGTTCCACCATGACTCTACCATCTTGAGTTGTAGCCTATTGTCGAGAGTTAGAAGAGTTCCTTAACTGATTGTTAGGTGTTGTTGGACCTCTGTAACCTCGTTTGTTTAATGTTTGAGTGAGATAAGCAGACATTTGAGCAAGTTTATCAGTAGGACTATCCCCTTGTCTAAACTCAGGGACAGGGATCTCATCATCACAATAGAATGCTGGTGCTGATTGAGCTACAAGTTGATTTGATGGAGCACTAACTTGTTGTGAGTAATGGGGTTGAGGAGCCTCAAGTTGTTGATAGGTGAAAGCAGGGTTTGTTGGAGGTTGATAAGGTGAATAGTAGTGTGAAGCATAAGGTAACAGATGTGAATCTCCTTGTGATGATGTTGCTTGTTGCTTGTATTGTTTGTGATAAGATGTAGGCGGTTGTGGCAAGATCAAGTAATGTGGGAAGCTTGGTGTTTTATACAATGGTTGATAGGAAGATTGGTGTCCCAAAGCAAGCGGAGAGTTGTGATATGACAATGTAGGATGGTTTGCCATTAATGCCAATGGTTCTTGATAAGATCCCTGAGAGATGCGTTTTTGGATCACGTGCTTCTCGTGTTGTTGCAAGAAGGCATAGAGTTGATCTAAATTTGACTTGTGCAAATCTCGAATCATCTTAACATCGGTGACATACTAACTCCATTCTTGGGGTAACGTGTTCAAGAACTTTGTGTTTAGTTGAAACTGTTCAATCCTTAGATTATACACGTTCATGTCATTCATCAAAGTAGTGAAACGCCAGTAGTAATTGTGAAGAGTCTCCCCTGGAATGTATGTAAACCTATCAAACAAGTCATACAACTGACACTCTCGTTCTTGCTTAGTTAGAGAGGTCCCTTGTAGCAAAACAGCTAATCGATCTCAAAGATCCTTTGCCACTTTATGTTCACTTACCATTCTAAAGATATCGGGTGGAAGGGCTTGAAGAATTGTCTGAACGGCCCTTTCATCTGCATCGGCAATGATTTTGTTAGCATCGGTCAACTCATGATACGACCTTTACCTCCTCACATTGTTGACGGTAATTTCTCCCCTATCTAATGGACCTTTTTCAATTGATTGAAGCATAAGTCGACCATTGGGTTTGCCCATGATGTACGTTTTCATGCGACCTTGCCATGCTTGAAATAAATCTTTAATGAGCAAAGGTGGGCGAGTGTCGGTACCCGAGATAATTGAGATATCGGTAAGCGAAGTCATGGTTGGCATATATGAATGTGAATTCATTTTATAATCCCTTGAAAAAAAGATTATCAAAAATGATCGAACAATGAAATAAGGTTATGTGTTTTTGTGTTGTGAAATGAAAGATGTTGTTATCTTTTTGTTATGTCTGTTTTTGAAATTTACCAAATTACCAAATTAATGCAAGATAGAAAAATCCTCTAAGTATCCAAAAACAGATTCTATCGGAATGTGTCAAGTGTCGGAATGTTGCTTTTGTCGGAATACCCTTTCTGTCGGAATGTTGCTTCTGTCGGAATACCCTTTCTATCGGAATGATTGCACGTATCGGAATGTTGGTTCTATCGGAATGTTGGTTCTATCGGAATGTTGTCCTGTTGGAATGTCAATCTGTCAGAATGTCCTTCTATCTGAATATTGGATCTGTCGGAATGTCAATCTGTCGGAATGTTTACCGGTCGGAATGTTGAGATCGCAATATGGCTAAGACAAATTGGACAGAGTAACGACTCAAAATCCCTTAAAACCGTCGGAATCCGCGATCGCAATGTACGATTGGAATATCCCGTCGGAATAAGGTATCGAAATCCGGGCGATCACCAAGTAGAATCCTTGGATTATTGCGATCGAGCCTCACACAGTTTGTACTTTCTGATGGTAAAAGTTGCTAGAATTTCGGAAAGATGAAAAAACAAGAAAGTTCTCAACTTTTGATCAAAAAGACTTGTGTTTTAACCAAAACCAAGATACCCAAATCACTACGACACGATTAAAGAAGGTATACGACTTAGAAACACAAACAAACACGAAACAATTTTGATGCTTTGGCAATAAACAATAAAAAACACACGTTACGCTTAAGAAAGCATAAACAACACAAATACCAACCTATATTTCATCCCATGCTCTTGATACTAACTGTAGAACAATGATAATCTTTATGTTTCAAGAGGGTTGATGTATTTCTAGAGAGAGAAACTTAGAGAGAGAAATGAAAGAAACTATGTGTTATAATATGAGAAATGAAACAACCAACACCTCTTTCCATGGTGGAAAGAGGCTTATATACCCAAGTCCTTAATGGACTTGGGCCTCCGGCCCATGAACATGCTCATGGGTCGGGCTATTTAATAAATGTAACTTAAACACTACTACGAGCCTATAACTATATTGTTGGAGTGATCGAGACTTCCTTTATACGTAAAACGTATTTCCAACAATTATATAATTTTTAAACTTTTTAAACTTACAAATAATGATCAGAAAAATGTATTCTATTAGAATGACAGCTTAAAACAATAGTATATAAAATTCCAAATTAAATACTTGTAACAAAAGTGAGCCTAGCCCAGTTGGACAAGGCGTTGGACTGTTAAGGGGAAGGTCATGAGTTCGAGCCACATGAGTGGCTATTTTTGAGATTTATTTATTTTGGAACAGTAAATAGAATAATACAATCCCACAACAAACTTATGAAACAATTAGTAAATCCAATTACATATTTAAGAATTAAAATTAATAAGTAACAAAGAAATGACATCTCTGGTTAATTACAACAATATTAATACGAAAGTTACAAGTTAAATTTATAGCAGTAAACTAGATTTAAATCAACTTCCAAATTAAGTAAAGAACAAATTCAATAGAAAACAAATTTCTATCCAAAAGTCACCAAAAAGAAGACAAAGTGACAAATCCAAAAACCTGATCTAAATAACTTTAACTGATATTAACATTAGCTATTTTTAAAGCAAAATCAGCAAATTTAGATCCAAAACTCAGCAATAAATTCCAAGCAGTAAACCATAACAAACTCAGCAGACTTAACAATTTAACCAAAACAGCAAATAAGATCAAAACCGAAGTCACCAATCACAGCTATGAAAATAGACTATAGAAACAGTCTAACATACGCATGAAAGTTATCTATCAAAGTTTCATAACATCAAACATATATCAGCTATTCAGTCAAGCAGAAACAACAATAAACCTAAGCAGAGCCAATATCATAAGCATAAACTATATAAATCAGTAAATATAAATGACTAAATAACAAATAACTCTCAATCCAACTAGCTAATCATCAAATCCAAACGCAGAATAATCATCTATAACAAATACCAGCCAACGATTCTATACTAAAAATATACAGTAAAATTAAAAGTTCTTAACCATCATTCGAAGATAACCGTTTTTGGAGAAGTACGGTGTTGAACCGACTTTTATATGACAACACCAAAACATCATGAACCATGAACACCATGAAACACCGATATATCTCGAACAATCAATTTAACTCGAACCATAATCAAAACCTTCGAACCAGCATCAAGGTATCGAATCCAGTAGCTTATTTTAACATCTATCCAGTAGGGATAGACGTATTCCCTATTTCACTCGATTATTCATATAAACTATAGATAAAGCTTACTGAATAATTCTCAATAATAACATCAATTTATATATTTAGATTACAAATATTAATATAAAAGTAACCAAATAGTGAGATGTAAAGAAGATTAAACTGAAATAATAATTTTATTTAACAAAATCAAATCATTACAATACTTTTGAAAAGGAAATTACAAATCTAACTACAAATGGACATTATAACAATAAGAGAAAAAGGATGAATTACATGGAAAATACAGGGGTATTTATAACCGAGAGAGGTGTTGGGGGTGAGGTGATGAATTGATCTTGACCCTTCAAGTAGCATCTCTATACTGTCTTTCTTCTTGGTTATGATCCAAAGGCTGAGATTCCTTAACCCTCACACGGATCGCCATCGTGTACAAGTTTTGTGCTTCTTGTGTTAGTTTGGATCTGATGTGAAGGTATGTGATTGACTCTTCTAATGTATGGCAGGTATTCGACCAATCAAAAGGAGGCTATGACGCAACCAAGTGCCAGGCTGGCACTTGGTGCTTGGTATCTCACGCACCATCTTCCTCCTATATTCTTGGTGATTCATTTGGGGCGCGTAAAGGCCAATTGCTCACCCTAAATAATTAGGGTTCGTCACTGGATATCTTGTTCTTCCCCTTTTATTTTTCTCTCTTATCTCTCGTTTCTTTTTCCTTTGTTTATTTACTTTTGACCAAAAGCTTTGACCCAAAGTTTATAAAACCTTTTCATTCCACCACCACTTATTTTTGTTGAAGTTGGGCTTTCTTGGACCGAACTTGACCAAAGTAAATAATACTCTTCATCCGTCTACTTTTTTTACTATTGGGCTTGGACCCAACCTTATTTCATCCGTTTATACATTTCTTCACATTTGGGCTTTTGTTATTGGGCCTTTTAACAAATCATGAGCTAAATATCTCCATAAATGGGATTAAAGGCCCATTAAGTATTTGTGAGACCCCCTTGGCCAAATAAACTTGATAAATCCGTGAATAAAATCGAACTTGACTTTTCGCTTTTGATAAACTCTTCAATCTCGTGTCGATTTTTCTGGTTTTTGTGAACTTGGTACCTACACACATGAAACAAGAAAACATTGCACAAACAATACCATATTCATATGTTTTATGCATTTAAAGTTCATATTATGATATAAATGATATGAGTAATTACACTCATATCAAACTCCCCTTTGCTAAGCAATTGCCGTGTCCTCACGCAATGATAAAAAAAGATACTAACACAACTTTTATTCAACTTTTGACACTTTATTTTTCAAAGACATAATGTATTGCTTTCATTATTAAAAAATAACTTTTAGGATCATAAAACTCAAATAGATTCATCGTCCTCGACTTTTCACTCTTTCCATGCCAAGTTTAAAAACAAGATCATTGTCAATCATAAGTCCCAATGTTAAGACCACTCATACAAGTAATTTGTGTTAAACTCAATCTCCTTTATTCTTAGTTGTATCTATAGATTTTAAATTTTGTCATTCACCCAAAGGCTCATTTGACTTATTTAATAATTATTAGTCCAAAAATAAAGGCAAAAACGGTGTAAACCCAACACTCAAAACCTAACCTCGACCTCAAAAACCGTTGTCACTAATGAAAGCCCACATCAAGGATAACTTAACACTATTTTACGAATAAATTCCCGGATCCGAAATTTGGCTAATAGGACTACTTAAAGAAACAATTATTCCTCCAAGTCGATTTGACTTTATTAAAAGAGTTAGCAACATTTACATCATACACCTTGAGGCTTTTTAAGATGTAAAAGTTCTCCTTATCTATGATCCACACCCTAAGGCTCCTTGGACATAAACAAGGGAATTGACATTCACCATTCCACCCTAAGGCTCATAATGATGAAGCAATTTTTATTAAACACTTCACCATGCCATACACCCTAAGGCTCTAATGACAAGGCTAGTGCTACATGACTCCCACCCGAAGGCTCATAGAGAACATGTTTTTTATTTATTCTTCTTTATTTATGATATATATAGTAAGCGAAATTCCACAATCCTATGATCAAAAAGTCCATGACGCTGACACCCTCAATGTGTTCTCACTTTAATTACAAGGGAAGAAAAAGAAGGAGTTACGAGCTAAGATATTAAGACCAAGCCGTTAAAAACTTCATTTATTAAGAAATTAATTATTCAAGCAGGAAAAATAAATACGAGGAGAAAGAACCAACACAAAATAACTTATACAAGGAATTCTTAACTTCAAAACTTATGATCAACTCTATCATCTCTTGTTTTCCATATTGTAAAATCTCAAAGCTGTGAGACTAATGGATACTTAGCCTTGCAAGTCTAAATTAAGACTCTATTAAATCAAAGTTTTGGGTTTTCAAGTCATCTATAGGATCTTGCATCTTCTTAGACTTTTTCAAGTTTAGAATTTGCGTTTTAAAGTTCCCTTGATAAATGACTTTCTAGGATCAATTATAGGAACTTGCAAAAGGTTCTTGTTCTTAAACCCGTATGAGTTAAGACTTTCGCATTTTAAAGTTCCCTATATAAAAGTCTAGCAAAACTTGATTTAAGCATGTTAAAGAATGGGCTAAGGTAAAAACCGGTCGAGTAAAAAACTATTCTTATTTTCACCAACATAAAGCCTACATTTGTGTCAAAAACACTTATTTTATTTATTAATAAACACAAAATTGCACTAAAAATTTAAATTTTTTATGAAAAACGAGAAAAACGATTACGTTTGAACACGACAAAAGCAATTGCAAGCGATTATATCGATTGACTCCCCCATGTTAAATCGAAACATTATCCTTAATGTTTCCTAGCTTAAGAGTAACACCCCCTTGCTAGAACACGAAGAGTTGAATGTAATAGTCCTAACATGGTAAAAGCACGCAAATCTATAAGCCGTTTATTAATTATTCTTTAAGATAAAACGTTAGTCGATAAAAATAAAAGGATAACAAATTCCCCATTTGACAATCAAAGTATGGAAGCTCGAGTGGACCGGGCAAAAAACGAACACGAGAGTCTTCAATGATTAGGGTCATACCTAAGATTCACATCACAACAAAACACGAGCACGAGCTTGAGAAGATCAAGCCTTATTAGTGTTAGAAAATAGAAAGAAGATAGAATGTATGGGACTCCCCCACAAGGCACCTCGTTTTTGTTAACCGAGTCATGAGCTCGACTCGATCCCCGCATTCATTGGTCCTTAGGGAAAGTGGTGAAAACCGGCATATTGGAAAAAAAATCCATCATAAAGCACGATGCAGGGGTCAAAGATCACATTCTCGTTGTCGGATGACAAACGAAAGAATGTAACTCTAACATAAATCTCTAAAAGGAGATGGTGGTCAATGTCACACATCATGAAATGGATATAGTATGCTCCCCGAGATAAACTCGCACCAAGATGGTCGAAAAATCTTTCAATTATTACATCGGTGAAAGGCCGAGATTTCCCTAAATAAATGATTCTGGGGTCGAATACCTCGTCCTCGGGAGAGAAAGGAATAGACAACACGGGGTCTTCCCCCATGATAATCCATAATCATGTAAAGCACATGGTAATGGTGGAGTAAAGGTCTCATCCATAGTGGTATTAACATGCATAACTTTGTTGACCTTGTCACTTTTTACAATGTGAACAAAGGGGTCATGATACAAAAAATGAGTCGCATGAAAAACCCGCACATTAAGATCAAAGCGAGTGGGAAGGAGATTTGGAGTAAAGAAAATTTCTCCCTCCGGGTCAACATTGTCATCATCATAAATCGGGTGATCAAACCAAGGGTTTTCAAAACCGTCATTAGAAACAGTCTCAAGATAGAGAGTGTTTTCCTTTAATTCATAAGACTTTTCCTCAAATTCCGAAGGAATGTCTGATGTAGGTTTTTATATACTTCTTTTAGGAAAAAGAAAGTATAAGGCGGAAAGTATTAATCGACACGATTTAAGAAAACCGTGAAGACGAAAATTCCAAGTTTGTTCTCGAAGGAGATGTGTGAAATAAGTGCCAGTTATATTAAATCAAAGTTTGGATTAGTGTCGTTTTTGGTTTAAAGATAGAAAAAGTAAAGACGAGCTACGAATACGATTACACTACGACGTATTAACGTAAAACGATGACGTAATAATGTAAAACGTGACAAAATTAAAAACTAAACCTAAAAATTAATTAAAAATGAAAACAAAGTCTAAAATAATATAAATAAGAATAAAAATTCAATAAATAAATTTTAAAACCTTTTATTAATTAAATATTCAATTTTAAATGCTAATTAAAGCCCTAAAATTAAATATAATTAAGAAAGTAATTTTTTACACTAAAAGACAAAACAGTTTGAATTAAAAACTATTTAAACTTAAATTAAATCTAAAAATAGAAAAAAAAGTGAACAGTGAACTTTTTTAACTAAAAATCATAAAATAATATTCTTAAACTAAGAAAAATTTTAAAACTTAAAAATAATGATTTTTTCCATTAAAAGACAAAAACAGTTAAAATAAAACTAATTAAAATTGAATTAATTCTAAAAAATACTAAATAAACAGTGAAATAAAAATAAACTTAATGAAAAATACTAAAATAAATAAAAAAAATAAGAAAATTAAAATGGATGAAAAAGATTACAAAAAGCGCACTAAAGACAAAAATGTAAAAAAACTGAAAGTGACACTTTGTGGTTTGCACTAACAGTGGCAACTGCTGGTAGTTTCAGTGGGAACAGGGGTTCCCACCGTTAGTGTTATTTAGACAGAAATTGGTTTTTGCGACTTTTAATTTTCGTTTGTTACTTTCCTTGGAAACCGAGGGCACCCCCACAACCAGTGAGTTGTGGGGAATGAATACCAAGCAAAAAAAACACACCCTATTAAGCAAAATAAGCCCAGATAAGCTGCTGTCCAAAAAGAGGTCACATAGACTGTTCGAGATATGTACCGGACAAAGGTATTGTCCAAGGTCTGTGTTGTCCGATATCAGACAACACTAGAAAAACAAAAAAAATTGATCATTCTCGGACAACAAAGGAAAAGTTACTGTATGGTTTTTCAGCTGAGTCGAGCTTGTTTTTGCTTGTTTTAGGCTTGTTTGTTGGCTTTTTGGGCAATAAGGCACCCCCACACCAGTTGAGGTGTGGGGAGTCAAGACACACACAAAAAAACAAGCAGCTAAGACAATCAAACACCAATTAACCACAAAATCACATAAATCAGCCAAGAATGAGTTCTTATGTAGAAAATAAGAGTCTGGTGGTATTTTGGGTGTTACAGTGAGGTATCAAATGCTATCTAGACTATCTATAATCTACTTAAACACCCACAACAAACTACCACAGTCCTAGGCTACACCCTAAACTAACTTATACACAAATTTCGAACCAAAATGCTCAACCAAGGGGCCTAATGACATACTGGTGCATATAACATTCAAGAAGATAAAGTTGTTGGTGCACTTGCCCTACAAATGAGATTCTACACTACCAATCTTAAAACAAATGCCACCAAAAACCTAATTCTAACAACACATACTCTTAGATTACCATATGACTAGCTCAGAATAAGATTTAACTACAACAACAAGCCTAAATTAACCTTTATGTGACTACTAACAGATTATACCAAAAAAACTTATATTTTCTAATTCTAACCTATCACAACTTGAAATTTGTGCAAAATACACCTTTCTATATCATACTAAGTATATTTAGATTATTTGTAACCTCTTGTGTTGTCACCCACAGTTGGTAAGGCCCCAATCCAAACACACCTATATTTTCATAAACCAAGCTTAAACACAGAAATTGTTTTGCTAGTAATATAGAAACCTAACAACCTATCCAAACTTAGCATAAATCATAAAAGAAAGACAATTTAAACAATTAATCAACCTCAGCACACACATCACCAAAAATCAATGGACCTTGAAAACTTTAGAAGGCAAGGGAGTTCAAAGTACCTACTCTTGACTTTTCAAGCCAAGAAGCTGGACCGATACCACCAGCTAGACTTTCTTGGTTTGTTGGGTTTATGACAATGGTTCATGTGCTGATGTAGAGAAAGGAAAGATCATATCTTCAACAAGATCAAAACTGCCAATGTCCTACCTCATGGTAAACCTGCAAATACACAAACAAGGATAATACTAATACAAGCAAAATTTCCTCAAAGGCTTTTGTCAGAAGCTCTTGAGGAAGCTGTTGGTACAGTAAAAGGGGATACAAAATTTTCGCAAAAATCTTTGAGACACCAATTCTAAAAACATGTAACCACTCTCTTTAAACCAACTAAAAGTTTAACTTATACAAGTTTGAAAAGCTTATGAAGGTGTCAACTAGATAAGCTTCAAACTCCTATTAGCTAACACAAGTAAACAGATTATTAATCCAAATGTCTTTGGACTAAAAATCTGTTTAGATAAGAAATGTACAATAAGCTGGAACAAAAACATATGGGATACATGTCATCCCATATTTATACTAGAAGGAAGAATTATCTAGAATGCATGAATGGAAAAACCCTAATGCTAAAAAAAATCCAAAAACGCCCTTGAGGTCTTGATTTTTGAAATTAGTCAAAGCCCATGTGGTTGATGTTGATTTCCAAGCTGTATAGAATTGATCTAAGCCTTTCTTGGGTTCCTTTGGGAGCACGAATTTGTTTGGGACCATGGATTCTCTGCTTCTCTTTTGTCTTCAAGTAAAAATGATGCAGGGCACCATGTGAGAGGGACCATAGATAAGCTGGTAAAGGTTTTAGGTTTAGGAATATGATGTAGACACCTTTAATTTATGATCTGGAGATAATAAAAAATTATCCCTTTGATTGGGGTTAAGTGGTAATTAGGGTTTATGCTAGGATTTAGGGGTGTTGATGGTTGATGATGGGAGTAGTATCTATTTAGTGGGAAAAATATTTAATTAATATTAATTTAAAGCAAACTAATATTAAAGGGTGGTGACATGGGTTGAATGGTGATGTGGACGAATGGGAGTGGAGGGATGTGGTGATGTGGCTAGGGTAATGGTGATAGTGGCCTGGTTAATTTAATAGGAGGGTTGGTTAAATAAGTTTGGTTTTGGCAAATTAAACCCTTCCCTTAACAGCAATTACGACTTAGCCTTTACATCCAAGGTCCTTTCTCCATTTCACCGTTAGTCCTGAACAAATTACAAACATAGTCCTTAGTTAACAATCTTAAGAATTAGGACTAATGTTGTATGTTCTTTAATCATTAGGGGTTGATCTTGTAAATTCTTCAAACTTTAGGGACCCCATTTGTATTTTTGGATAGTTGAAGGGTATAAAGTGTCAATCTTCTAAAGTTGAGGGACCAAACTTGTAATTCTTCAATTCTTCAAGGGACTAATGTTGAATAAAGGAGAACTCCTCGAGAATGGAAGGTAAATCATGAAGATCACGCTCGATCTCGAGATCAAAAACGTCTTCACTTCCCGGTGGAAGTGGATCAAGAATATCAACAAGTTCATCGACGAACTTATCTAATGAATAATCACTAACCTCACTCGATGTGAAGTTAGGAATCAAAGGCTCTTCAATGGAAGAATGTGCCTTAGTATCATCTATTTGATCCTTCAGAGGGAGTGGAAATGGGTCCTTATTCAACAATTTTTCAATTAAATCAATATCTCCATCCGGATCGAAATTTTCATTGTCAAACTCTCTAGCATCGAATGGTGTACTAAGGTAATCATCAATTTCCTTATCGATCTTTGAACGAACATTATCTTCTAATGGAGTGAGTGGAGACGAGGTAATATTAAAACACGTTTCAAATGAACAAACATCTCCCTCCGGAATTAACTTTCCATCATCTCTAAATGAGGGGTCTATGATTTCCCTTACACCCTTATAAATGAGAAAATCATTTTATGTGTTACTTTCAAAAGTTTCAACGAGTTTTACACTTTCCATATTTTTAGAAACATATTTTGGAAGTTTTTCCGCTTTGAAAACAACATTTTATCCCCATAAAATAAGTTTTTCTCATCTTTCCTCATATCAACTGGAACTTGAGCCGTGGACATAAAGGACGTCCCAAAATTAAAGGCACACGAGGGTTTGCCTCATAATCAACAATTGCAAAATCGGCAAGGTATAAAAACTTCCCCATTTTAACAATGACATCTTTCGCTATACCAACCGGGTAAGCCGTGGTTCCATTAGTAAGCTCAATGATCATTCGAGTGGGAGTAAGTTGGAATAGGTCTAGATTCTTCCACATAGATAAAGGCATTAAGTTGATTCTAGCTCCTAGATCGGCTAGAGCTTTGCATTCCTCAAGCCCTTGGAAAACACAAGGTATCAAAAATTTGCCTGGATCTCCATATTTCTCGGGATAATAATGAAGGAAAACCGCGGAAAGTCACATCCAAAGTAGCCTTGGTAACGTCAAGAAAGGTCTCTTTAGGTGGAGGATTAAACTCGATCACATCTTGTGGTATAGGAACCGAAGTGATGGGAGTAACCGGAGGTGGGATATGAGAAACATTTTTGGAAATGTGATTCTCTTCCATTAAAGTCTCCGGGTTCCTTTCCACTTTATAAGAAACATGAGGTTGAGGTCGAGAAACCAAATTCCTATCCAAAAATATTATCATTATTGTGAACGGTGATGTATTTAATCTCCCCCTTCGGGTTTGTAATGGTGTTGCTAGGTAAGCCACCCGAAGAAGAGGAGGGTTTGCACATTATTGCTTCAAACATCAAAAGAATTTTGTTCTCAAACATAGCTTGATTCCCTTCCATACGGTTTTGGCTTTGCTCTAATCTAGCTTGATTTATCTTAATCTTGTTATTTTGCCCCTTAATCGAATTTTGAAAATCATTTTTCAAAGTTGCCATTTGTCCTTGAAAATTATTTTGAAAATCTTTCAAATTTGCCTCATTTGTTTTGATGTAGCTTGACAAATTAGTTTGATTGTTGTTTTGAAAACCTTGATTGTTTTGATTGCCATGAAATTCATTTCCTTGATTAAAATCCCCTTGGTTACCACGGTTAAAATTATTCCCATTGTTTCCATTGTTGTATCTATTTTGAATCGGTCGAAAACCCGATGGAGCAACATGGTTTTGACGAGGAGCTTGACCGTTAGGGCCATACGTTCCCGTCGCCGCAAAAGCACTAGCTTGATAAAACCCCGTGGTTGAACAAGTATAATTCGGATGTGCTCCACCACATAATACACAAAAATTCTCAACCGCATTAATCGAACCATGAGGATTCTTCCTAATCTCATTCAAAATCGTATCAATCTTAGAGTCCAATCTAGAAATCTCGGGATTAGATGAATTCACATGAGAAACAACCAGTGTGTTTCGTGAATATTGAACTCTGGACTTATTCTCAATGATACCCCACGCGTCTCTCAAAGTTTTTCTTAAAAGATTACCACCCGCGGCGGCATTTAAAGAATCTTGTTCAACCATATTAAGTCCATTATAAAAAGTATTTATTTGGTGTAACTCCGTGAAACTGTGGTGTGGACATTGTCTCAACAAATCCTTAATCCTCTCCCAAGCATCTCCAAACGATTCATGCACTTTTTGTTCAAATCTAGTTATTGCATTCTTAAAGTGAGTTGTTTTAGATGGTGGAAAGAAATAATTCATGAACTTAGACACTAAATCGTCCCATGTCAAAATCGAACCCGGTGGTTCCTTTTCATACAACGCATAGCGTTTCCCTCGAGCGAGTACGGAAAAAGCATGAGCTTAATCGCGTCATTCAGCACATCTCTAAACTTGAGAGTCGAGGTGATACGAAGAAAATTCCGAATGTGAGAATGCGGGTTATCCGTCTCATTGCCTCAAATTTGGTCGGCACGAATGAGTAATAAAAGACCCGTCTTAATCTCATAATGATCCGCCAAAATAGCCGGCACAACGATTGCTTCCCCGTACCCTACGGTGGGTGCACGGAGCAATTCCTCCATTGTTCGGTTATCGGCCATATTAACAACAATAGGTGGAAGCTCGGGTTCCACTACTCGTTGTTGACGATTCCTATTCCTACGAGGAATGTTTTCAAGTCTCTCGTGATTAAACAAAAGTCGATTAGAACGTAATTGCATAAACCAAAATGACGAGAATTTAGAGGGTTGAAGAAAAGAAAATAGATTAGAAGAAGATTATTTTTGGTATTTTTATTTGGTATTGTTCAATCAAAGATTGATAAAAATAAGGAGTAAGGATATTTACTATGGAAGTAAACTACCCTCGGTCGACTTTGAACCGTAGGTGAAAACCTAAACGTCTCGAGGTTCAATAAGTAAACAATGACAAAAATAAAGTTTATTACTACTTGAGTTGGCAAACAAATAATCGGTTCTCCCTCTCAATATACGCACAAGCAAGCGGGGAAACGAGGTGGCACAAAGCACTTAAAAACCTTTTTCCTTAGACGGCATTTTATAGCTCGTCGCCTTATATCCACCTTATAGTTTGTATAAATCGAGTTCAAACTTTTTATTAGTATTTATCTATTTTGCCTTTTTTTTTATTCGAATACAATAGCTAGGTGATGAAATCCCAACTAAGGTTTACGTTCTCATGCTTTTGGAGGTAGATGAATTTCTTGTTCTACATAATACAATATATTAATGACAAAAAAACACGAAAAACCGATATTTATTATATATATATATATATATATATATATATATATATATATATATATATATATATATATATAAAAATAACAAAACTTTCCGAGGACGGAAAGGGTCTTCAAATCAACGATCAACAAATCGCAATGGAAAGAATCATACACAATTACCCCGGCAACGACGCCAAAATTTTTGATGTGTGAGAAAAGTGTCGGTGTATTTTAATATAATACGTTATAGAGAAAATTAAGGAAATTACCTTTAGGAAAAAGTAATTATCCAAAATAAGCTAAAGACGGGTTAATTAAACACGAGAGTGATCCCGGTTCGTTGTACACGAAGAAATTGTGAATTTGAGACTTTCGTTTTGAAATGGACAATTAATTTGAATTGGTTTCGATTTTTATCTAAAAATCCTACGAATTATTTAATAAAGTGCATGAATCGTCTACCGAAAATTAAATCTAATGACGAAATTAAAACTATATATTTTTACTCAAAACTTTATTTAATTTTATATGTAGACTAATAAATTGAAACTATTTTAACTAAACAATATTTTTAACAAAAGTAATTATTATTATTATTTTATTTTATATTTAAATAATAAATTGAAACTAATCTATTCAAACAATTTGTTTATAAAAATAATTATGTATTTTTTTAAACTTTTTAAAATAACAAATAATGATGAGAAAATGTTTTCTATTAGAATGACAGCTTAAACCAACAGTATACTCCCTCCCTCCCAATTTACTTGTCCACTTTATATTTTTCAAGTCTTTGTTCTTTAACTTTGACTATAAATTAAATTTTTTGTGTTATGTAATATTTAATAAAAATTATACCAAATAAAAATACCTTTAAAACACGATTCATTCATATAATTTTCATCAAGTATTACATAACACAAAATTTTTAAATTAAGGTCAAAGTTAATGAAGAAAGACTTAAAAAGTCAAACGTGGACAAGTAAATTGGGACGAAGGGAGTATTAAATTCCAAATTAAATACTTGTAACAAAAGTGAGCCTAGCCCAGTTGGACAAGGCGTTGGACTGTTAAGGGGAAGGTCATGAGTTCGAGCCACAAGAGTGGCTATTTTTGAAATTTATTTATTTTGGAACAGTAAATAGAATAATACAATCCCACAGCAAGCTTATGAAACAATCAGTAAATCCAATTACATATTTATGAATTAAAATTAATAAGTAACAAAGAAATGACATCTCTGGTCAATTACAGCAATATAATACGAAAGTAACAGCCTAAATTTACAGCAGTAAACCAGATTTAAGTCAACTTCCAAATTAAGTAAAGAACAAATTTAGTAGAAAACAAATTTCTATCCAAAAGTCACCAAAAATAAGACAGAGTGACAAATCCAAAAACCTGATCTAAATAACTTTAACTGATACTAACATTAGCTATTTTTTAAAGCGAAATCAGCAAATTTAGATCCAAAATTCAGCAATCAATTCCAAGCAGTAAACCATAACAAACTTAGCAGACTTAACAATTTAACCAAAACAGCAAATAAGATCAAAACCAAAGTCACCAATCACAACTATGAAAATTGACTAAAGCAACAGTCTAACATACGCAGGCAAGTTATCTATCAATGTTTCATAACAGTAAACATATATCAGCTATTCAGTCAAGCCGAAACAACAATAAACCTAAGCAGATCCAATATCATTAACATAAACTATATAAATCAGTAAATATAAATGACTAAATAACAAATAACTCTCAATCCAACTAGCAAATCATCAAATCCAAACGCAGAATAATCATCTATAACAAATACCAGCCAATGATTTTATACTAAAAATATACAGTAAAATTAAAAGTGCTTAACCATCATTCGAAGATAACCGTTGTTGGAGAAGTACGGTGCTGAACCGACTTTTATAAGATAACACCAAAACATCACGAACCATGAACACCATGAAACACCGATATATATCGAACAATCAATTTCACTCGAACCATAATCAAAACCTTCGAACCAGCATCAAGATATCAAATCCAGTAGCTTATTTTAACATCTATCCAGTAGGGATAGACGTATTCCCTATTTCACTCGATTATTCATATAAACTATAGATAAAGCTTACTGAATAATTCTCGATAATAACATCAATTTACATATTTAGATTGCAAATACTAAAATAAAAGTAACCAAACAGTAAGATGTAAAGAAGATTAAACTGAAATAATAACTTTATTTAACAAAATCAAATCATTACAATACTTTTGAAAAGGAAATTACAAATCTAACTACAAATGGACATTATAACAATAAGAGAAAAAGGGATGAATTACATGGAAAATACAGGGGTATTTAAAAAGTGTGTAAACGCTTATCCTTTTGCCACTAAAATCAAGGAAAAACAAGACCTAATCATGTGTTTAATATCATAAAAGTCGGAATTACGCGTGGTTTTGTGTTTTTGTGTTAAAATAGGTACAAATGATCAAAAGAAGAGAAAACACGGGATTTCACGGTCAAATGTTGAAGAAAAGTCTAAAAAGAGACGAAGACAAAGTCAAAAGATCAAAAGTGTGCCAAAGATCACGAAACCTGGCAAAATCGACAAGATTTTGAAGAAACAATCAATGAAGCCGAAATCAAGTTCGTTTTTAATGAATTTCAACTTTTTGAAGATATTCGAGCTTAGTGGGACCCACATTGGCTTATTGGGCCCACAAGCCCATTTAAGAAGGTGTTTATTTGTTATGGATCAAATGGCCCAAATCATGGCCCAAATCTATTTACAATGGGACGGTACAAAACAAATGCAACTTGGACCCTAAGCCCAATTACAATGAACGAAACAAGTGAAGATTTTATTCACTTATTTTTTTCTTCGGTCAACAACTCACAAATGTCAAACCTCTCAGATTTCACACCACGTTTTTACCTCAAAAGTGTACTCAAGCTCACCCTTCACGAAATAAATAATTACCCTCACCCACTCTCCCATTAACATTCAATAAAAACAATGTATTCCCCCCCCCCCCCTCACTGTTTATTCTCTCCCCCATTTTTAAACAGCCACCATTCAAACCCTAATTACCTTGAACCAATCTTACCCATAGAAAATTAGGGATTTTAATCCAAACGTGTGATTCACACGAGTTTGGATTAAATCCCCATACAAATCGGAGATAACACCAACTGTGGTCCTCAAATCCTATCCGACGTGGCTACCCTCCCTCATGTGATTGGTTGCAACAAATCACTCCTCACAATCCTCCAATAAGGGCAGTCCACCTCACCATAGAACAAACACAAGTAACACAAATCACGCCATGCTGGCAATCCATGTACCCAAGAGCATTTTTTTAACCGTTGGATCAAAAGAAAAAGAGAGAGAAGATAGAAGAACGGCCATGATTCGGAGCCGTGGGCACCAAGGTGATCAAGAAGTTTTCTAGGCTTTGCCTTTAAAAACCCTTTCATTTGTAATTTTTATATAGCACTTTACTTTTATTTATTTTTCTGCAATTTAGATTTAGGTTTAATGAAAAATTAGTTTTATTCATTTCGTCTCCATTTAAATTTTTAGTCGAATTTACATTTTAATCTTTAAATATTGTTTTTGTTACTGTTCGTTCCATTATTATTAATTGAAAAAAAAAGAAAATAAAAAGAAAGAGAAATATTTTCCCCACTGGGAAGATATCAAAAGGTTACTGTTTGGATCGTTGGTATTTTTCTTGGTGAAGATGATGTTCGTGATGATGAAGGCGGTGTTTGTTCGGGTCATAAGGGGGTTCAGCACCACCCTTCGTCACAAAGGATATCGCCAAAAGGTTCTCAATCTCTTTTTACTTTTAATATTGTTAATGTTTATTGTTTAGTTGTTTGTCTGCTTTAATTTGCTTTTTGAATCTGCTTGTTATTGTTTAGTCACTGTTTGGGTAGTTACTGCTTATGTTTAGGCTGTTCGAATCTGCTTAAGTTTTTTGTTAGTTTTTGCTTGTGTTTTTTTCGAGTGTTTGGATTTGCTTTATATAATAAGTTTTGTTCAAGTTTTTGGTTTTAGGTAGTTTATATCTGCTTATTTTCGATATTATTAAGTTTGCTTATTTTGTTGTTAAGTTTTAGTATGCTGAATTGTTTTGAAGTTCTGAATCGAGTAGTGTTAAGTTAAATCTGAGTAATAGGATTTGTAGCTTATTTTGTTGAAGATTTATTTGCTTGCTTGCTTAATTTCAGATTTATCTCTTATAACTTATTTCGGTTAGCTTATTGTCAAGTTTAATCTGCTTAGTTAAAGTCTATTTTGCTTATTTTTTTTAGATTTGCTTATTTGATGTTTTCATTTTGCTTATTTATTAGGCAGTATTAGCTTATTTGGTTTGTTACTTTGCTGAGATAATATTACAGATCCATTTGATTTGTGTAAATTCCTAAAGTTCCAAAAATAATTAGCAAAATATTGGTCTTGTTGGGGATCGAACCCCAGACCTCTCGCATAATAACCATACCCCTTACCATCTCATCTATACCTTTATTTGTGTATTTAATCGTAGCATTTAATTAAAATAGGGTAATTTCTTTGGCAGTTTTAGTTAATACGTTTAATTACAAGTTTGATTTAGTTTTAATTTTAATTAAAAGTTTTTTCATAGTTTTATCTTTAATCAGTTTTGAAAAAATTAAAAAGATAATAAAAAATATTTTTATTTAAATTACTTTCGTAGTTTTAAATTTTTGACGATTTTTCGTGAAAACTTTTGGATTTTGGGATCCGTTCATTTTTGAACGTTAATTTTCTTGCAACAAAATCAAAAATACAAAAAAATCAAAAAGATTAAAATACAAAAAAATTAAAAAATCACAAAAGCAAATTCTTTCCTAAGATTTGCACCAAAAGAATTAAAAAATCAAAAAGTAATACTTTTTCCTAAAAGTATTACACAAAAAATATTACGTATTAGTGTTATTTTTCTTAGTTTGATTTTTTTCGATTTTTCTTGTGAATATATTTTTTTTTCTAAAAAAATACAAAAAGATTTTTCTTTATTATATTATAGTACGTAGCACAATAAATTTACATACTTTTCAAATAAGGCCTTAGTTGGGATTTCATCACCTAACTATTGTATTCGCATCCTAAACGAAATAAAAAGAAAAAATAGATAAATACTAGTAAGACGTTTGAACTCGATATATACAAACTATAAGGTGGGTATAAGGCGACGCGCTATAAAAGACCGTCTAAGGAAAAAGGTTTTTAAGTGCTTTGTGCCACCTCGTTTCCCCTTTTGCTTGTGCGTATATTGAGAGGGACGACCGATTATTGGTTTTCCAACTCAATTAGTAATTAAGTATATATTTTTGTAGATTTTTCATATTGCTCCTCGAGAGGGAAAATCATTTTCCTCTCAAAGTCGCCCGAGGTCACCTACCTCATTCCAAAGTTTTAACTGTATGCGCACTCGCGCGCGTACATACATACCGAGTGGTGTACCAAATACTTCTAACTCTTCCAAAAAGAAGAAGAAGAAGAAAAACAAAAAGACCGTCATTAAAGCCGATCCCGAGAATCGAGCTTTCAACAACACGATGGCAACGGATAATCGACCAATGATTGAGATTCTACAATCTCACATTGAAGGAAACGATGACGCGATTGTGGTGCCAGATATTGGAGCTAATCATTTTGAACTTAAACCGGATTTTATTCAAATGGTTTCCGCTACACCATTTTTAGGCCGTACTAATGATGACCCACACGCTCATATCAAACGTTTAATACAATTGGCTAATACCGTCAAATACAATGGGGTGCCACAAGAGGCTATTCGTTTGCAACTCTTTCCTTTTTCCCTCGAGGGACAAGCCCGGATTTGGCTTGATAAGGAACCACCCCAAAGTATTACAACATGGATTGATTTAGACACCAAGTTCATAAACTACTTTTTCCCACCATCACGGACCACGTCTTTAAGGAATGAAATAATCACCTTTGAGCAACAATATGGGGAAACGTTTAGTGAGTCTTGGGATCGATTTAAAGAGCTTTTAAGAAAATGTTCACAACACGGTTTCACTAAAGTGCATCAAATAAATACGTTTTACAATGGCTTAACTCTAAATGACCAAGACTCACTTAATAGGGCCGCGGGGGGGCAATATTCTTGTGAAAACCATGAACGAGGCTTGGGCTATAATTGAAAACAAGGAAAAAGTACAAACCAAGAGTGTTAGGGCCACTATGGCAAGTGCTAGTTCTAGTGAGAATGATAAGAGAATTGATAAACTCACTTCGCTTGTTGAATCACTTGCTCTAAAAATAGAAACCCTAAATGGTCAAGTTAATGACTTGAAAGAATCTAGTGAAACGTGTGAGACTTGTGGTGGACCACATTCATATTTCAATTGTGACAAGGTTTACAATAATCAACAACAAGTTTGTGCTTTTAATGCTAATGAACGGGTTCAATTTAAACCTAATGTTGATGTTAACCAATTGTCTTACAAGAGTACTAATTATTTGGCTCCCCCGGGTTTTGTAGCACCTCAAAGACCACCCCCACCCGGCCAAAATACCCAATACCAAAATAGGAACCAAGGTCCTCAAATGGGTAATTTTCAAGGGAATGCAAATCAAGGGAATTTTAATGGTCAAAATCAAGGGTTTCAAAATAATCAAGGTTTTTACAATAACAACGGTTTTCAATCTCAATATCAAAATCAAGGTTTTCCTAATCAAGGGGTTAACAATCAAGGGTTCAATCAAATGAATATGCAAAACCCTCAAATGGACTTGGTTCTACAAAAACTGACCGAACATTAGAGGATTATGAAACAAATGCAAGAAACTCGACAAATGCAAGAATCGACCGATAAGAGATTTTTGACAATGATTCAAGCCCTTAGACCCCAAGCAGCCTTACCTTCAAATACCGAGATTAACCCTCGTGCTAATGTGAGTGCTATTAATACTCGAAGTGGAGCCACTTTAGTGGGACCTTCCATCTCTTCGCCAATAAAGGAGAGACAAGGCTAGGAGGTCATAATGAGTAATCCTACTCCCCCTCCGATGATTCCTCCCACTACCACTCCTAGTACTAGACCTCCATTGCCGAAAGAGCCTATCCCTACGGTTGTTCAAGAAGCGAGTCCTTCTCCTTCTCAACCTTCAAAGTCTAAGCCTAATATTCCTTATCCATCTAGGTTAGACAAGGCTAAAGTGCTCACCAAAGATGACGTTCATGTCTCTAACTTTTTGAAAATGATTTCCAACGTCAATGTTAACATAAGCCTTATTGAAACACTTGCTCAAATGCCAAAATTTGTCAAAATGTTTAAAGATTTGCTTAATAAGAAAGAAAAAATGGTTGAGCTCGTGAACACCCGTTTAAATGAGAATTGTTCCGCTATTCTTCTCAAAGAGCTTCCCGAAAAGCAAGGAGATCCCAGACGATTCGTGTTACCTTGCTCGTTTCCTCAAATCTATGATTGTATGGCTTTAGCGGATCTCGGCGCTAGCATCAATCTTATGCCACTTTCGGTTTGGAAACAACTATCATTACCCGACCTTGTACCGACTCGTATGACTTTAGAGTTAGCTAATCGAACTCTCGCATACCCCGTTGGTATTGCCGAAGATGTTTTTGTTCGAGTTGGTACATTCAATTTTCCCGTAGACTTTGTCGTCGTCGACTATGAGATGGATCCTCGTATTCCATTAATACTTGGTAGACCATTCTTAACGTCCGGAAGAGCCTTAGTTGATGTGGCCGAAGGGGAGTTAATTCTTAGGGTTCGGGATGAACAACAAGTTTTTAAAATGGGAAAAATCACGACAAAATCAAATGGAAAAGAGTCGGTCAATTTGATTGATGTTCTTAATTATGATAACGATGAGATTTTTATTAATCCTTTTGGAATTGAAAAGTATAATCAAAATGATTTTGTGATAAATTCATCCCTTCCCTTAGAGCCTCAACTTTTTGATACTCCCATTTATGATACCTATAGTGATGACACTTCTTCAAGTGATCACGCTATCTTCGGCTTAGACGACTCGTCTTTTGACCCACTCACTTTTGACCCACCCATTTTTGATACCCCAATCTTTGATACCTACGATGATGACACTTCTTTAAGTGATCTCATTAATTTTGATGACCCACCCCATGATCTTAATGCACCTCATATCTCTATGAGTGATTCTTCCATGGAAACTCCTTTTGACTTTTATACTCCAATTCTAGAAGTCATGACTATTGAGGAGGATCCTCCACTCTTAGAGATCATACCTAATTTAGAGGTTATTCCATTTGAGGAGGATTTAGATACCTTTCTAAATACCTATTTTCCTCACGAGGATGAGTTTTCCTATGACTCCGATGATACTTATGTTTTCACATAGAGTTTGGAAGAGGATGACCTTCCCACTTTGGATTTTGATGATATTTTGAGCTTAAATGTCAATACATCTTGCTATTTTCCCGTTAAGGAATCGGTGTTTGATCCCGGAATAGAGACTTTCGTGCTTTCATTGTCTTATCACCATAACACCTTTCCTTGTAAGAGACTTTTGCCTAAGGATACCTCACTTTTCTTTGACTTGTGTACCACCTCGGGGTTTATTTCCTTTTGTGATGGAAATTATGTGTTTGACCCGGGTGGATTTTCATGGGGTATGCCTTATATGACCTTGCTTCACCTTTATCATGGAGAGATTTTCCTCCCTTGGAAATCTCGGTTTTCCATGATTTTCCCATTTGAATTATGACATTCGGGAATTCGAGTCAAGCTAGAGACTCGTGATAAATAAATCAAGCATCGTTTAACTAGGTTAGATTTTTACCCTTTTTCACCTTTCACCCATTTTCTACAATAAGTGTAGGGGGGAGCCATGTAGGTTGTTTGTTTTGTGTGTTGTGATTGTGCAGGGACATGAGCTTTAATGATCCATTTTTGGTACTTTTGACGCGACCCGTGTTCCCGTGTTTCCTGTGTACCCGGTTCCTTCGATAAGTTTTTGCTATTGTGATTCAATCTTGTATATAAATAAGACGAATAAATGTAATCACTTTAGTTGTCCTTTCCTTAGCTCGATTTTAAACAACGTACTCAATGTCCTATGTGTAGGGGAGTTTATTCTCCCACATGCTTAAACATTGAGGACAATGTTTATATTAAGTGTAGGGGGGATTTATATCGAAATTTTAGTGGACTTATCCATGAATTTGACCCCATTTAACCGGAAAATTTTAAAAAAAAATTCAACGTTTTTCAAAATTTTGATCTATTTTGGCCTAGTAATATTTTCATTCATTTTCTTTCCTTTTATCATCGAATCTTATTTATATTTTTCATTTCAAGAATAAAGTCAAAAATAAATAATTGGATAAAATGGTTTTAACAAGTTTAGATGTCTTTGATATTTTAGGCTCGTCGTGAATATTTTAACTCAACCCGAGTTTACTTATCTAAGTTTACTCTAGCTAGTATCCTTAACCATATGGACCTTAATTGGTTTATTAGGCTAAGCATCCACGAGTCTCATTCCTTGAGATTTTAAATTGTGGAGAACGAGAGATGATAGAGTTGATAATAAGTTTAAGGGTTAATTTTTTCTTATATGTTTTTTTGTGGCTCTTTCTTCCCGCTTGTATATTTAATTGCTTAATAAATGAGGATTTTTGCGGTGTAGATTCGATATCTTAACTCTTAGCCAAATCTTTATTCTCTTTGTAATTAAAGCATGAACACATTGAGGGTGTCAGCGTTGTGGACTTCCGACTAAGGTGGCTCATAACCACTAAGTAGGAGGTATTCAGACCATGGGATCACGGAATTTGGCCTACTATATATATCATGAATAAAGAAAGAATAAGATTAAAACATGACCTCAAGGAGCCTTAGGGTGTAGGGTATGTAGCACGAACCTTGTCATTAGAGCCTTCGGGTGTATGGCATGGTAACTATTGAATAAAAATTGATCAAAAATCAATTCCCTCGTTTATCGTTCAAGGAGCCTTAGGGTGTGGACAATAGATGGGGAGCATTTTTACATCTTAAAGAGCCTAAGGGTATATGATGTGAACTTGCTAAACTCCACATAAAGTCTACATGACTTTGGAGGAAATAATTAATAAGTAGTACTATTTGGCCAAATTTTGGGTCCGGGAATTTATTCCCCAAATCGTGTTAAATCATCCTTGATGTGGGCTTACTTTAGTGACAACGTTTTTGAGGACGAGGTTAGGTTTTGAGTATCGGGTTTGCACCGTTTGGCCTTCATTTTTGGAATAATAATTATCAAATAAGTCAAATGAGCCTACGGGTGAATGACAAAATCTAGAGATACAAAGTAGGAATTGGAGAAAGAGTATTACACAATTATCTTATATAAGTGGTTTTAACCTAAGGACTTATGGTAAACAATGATCTCGTTTTTAAGCTTGGTATGGGGAACGTGAAACTTGAGGGTGATTAATATTCATGACACCAAAGCCCTAATCTAAGTCTTAGATTTCTTTACGAGTTTCTTCCATCGAATAATTTCCAAGTTAATAAATTGTTAAAACTTTTTTCTCCTTTTAAGTTTCTATCTTTTCATCGTAGTAGTAGTAGTAATAGTAATAAAGGCCGAGATGGATTAATTATGAGAAAAATATAACTTATGCTTTAAAAAAATGCATTGCATGGGGTCATTGCAAAGGTCAAGTGTAGGGGATTTAATAAGTGTGTAAACACTCATCCTTTTGCCACTAAAATCAAGGAAAAACAAGACCTAATCATGTGTTTAATATCATAAAAGTCGGAATTACGCGTGGTTTTGTGTTTTTGTGTTAAAATAGGTACAAATGATCAAAAGAAGAGAAAACACGGGATTTCACGGTCAAATGTTGAAGAAAATTCCAAAAAGAGACGAAGACAAAGTCAAAAGATCAAAAGTGTGCCAAAGATCACGAAACCCGGCAAAATCGACACGATTTTGAAGAAACAATCAAGGAAGCCAAAATCGAGTTCGTTTCTAATGAATTTCAACTTTTTGAAGATATTCGAGCTTAGTGGGACACACATTGGCTTATTGGGCCCACAAGCCCATTTAAGAAGGTGTTTATTTGTTATGGATCAAATGTCCCAAATCATGGCCCAAATCTATTTACAATGGGACGGTACAAAACAAATGCAACTTGGACCCTAAGCCCAATTACAATCAACGAAACAAATGAAGATTTTATTCACTTATTTTTTTTGTTTAGTCAACAAGTCACAAATGTCAAACCTCCCAGCTTTCACACCACGTTTTTACCTCACACGTGTACTCAATCTCACCCTTCACGAAATAAATAATTACCCTCACCCACTCTCCCATTAACATTCGATAAAAAAATGTATTCCCCCCCCCCCCACTGTTTATTCTCTCCCCCATTTTTACACAGCCACCATTCAAACCCTAATTACCTTGAACCAATTTTACCCATAGAAAATTGGGGATTTTAATCCAAACGTGTGATTCACACTAGTTTGGATTAAATCCCCATACAAATCGGAGATAACACCAACTGTGGTCCTCAAATCCTATCCGACGTGGCTACCCTCCCTCATGTGATTGGTTGATACAAATCACTCCTCACAATCCTTCAATAAGGGCAGTCCACCTCACCATAGAACAAACACGAGTAACACAAATCACGCCATGCTGGCAATCCATGTACCCACGAGCATTTTTTTAACCGTTGGATCAAAAGAAAAAGAGAGAGAAGATGGAAGAACGGCCATGATTCGAAGCCGTGGGCACCAAGGTGATCAAGAAGTTTTGTAGGGTTTGCCTTTAAAACCCCTTTCATTCGTAATTTTTAGATAGCACTTTACTTTTATTTATTTTTCTGCAATTTAGATTTAGGTTTAATATTGTAATTTTTAATTTTCAAGTATTTGTAATTTTCTTTAATTATTAATGAAAAATTAGTTTTATTCATTTCGTCTCCATTTAAATTTTCAGTCGAATTTACATTTTAATCTTTAAATACTGTTTTTGTTACTGTTCGTTCCATTTTATTAATTAAAAAAAATAAAAAGAAAATAAAAAGAAAGAGAAATATTTTCCCCACTGGGAAGATATCAAAAGGTTACTGTTTGGATCGTTGGTATTTTTCTTGGTGAAGATGATGTTCGAGATGATGAAGGCGGTGTTTGTTTTCGGGTCATAAGGGGTGTCAGCACCACCCTTCGCCACAACGGATATCGCCAAAAGGTTCTCAATCTCTTTTTACTTTTAATATTGTTAATGTTTATTGTTTAGTTGTTTGTCTGCTTTAATTTGCTTTTTGAATCTGCTTGTTATTGTTTTGTCACTGTTTGGGTAGTTACTGCTTATGTTTACGCTGTTCGAATCTGCTTAAGATTTTTGTTAGTTTTTGCTTGTGTTTTTTTCGAGTGTTTGGATTTGCTTTATATAATAAGTTTTGTTTAAGTTTTCGGTTTTAGGTAGTTTATATCTGCTTATTTTCGATATTATTAAGTTTGCTTATTTTGTTGTTAAGTGTTAGTCTACTGAATTGTTTTGAAGTTCTGAATCGAGTAGTGTTAAGTTAAATCTAAGTAATAGGATTTGTAGCTTATTTTGTTGAAGATTTATTTGCTTGCTTGCTTAATTTCAGATTTATCTCTTATAACTTATTTCGGTTAGCTTATTGTCAAGTTTAATCTGCTTAGTTAAAGTCTATTTTGCTTATTTTTTTTAGATTTGCTTATTTGATGTTTTCATTTTGCTTATTTATTAGACTGTATTAGCTTATTTGGCTTGTTACTTTGCTGAGATAATATTACAGATCCATTTGATCTATGTAAATTCCTAAAGTTCCAAAAAATAATTAGCAAAATATCGGTCTTGCTGGGGATCGAACCCCAGACCTCTCGCATAATAACCATACCCCTTACCATCTCATCTATACCTTTATTTGTGTATTTAATCGTAGAATTTAATTAAAATAGGGTAATTTCTTTGGCAGTTTTAGTTAATACGTTTAATTACAAGTTTGATTTAGTTTTAATTTTAATTAAAAGTTTTTCATAGTTTTATCTTTAATCAGTTTTGAAAAAATTTAAAAGATAATAAAATAATTTTTATTTAAATTACTTTCGTAGTTTTAAATTAGTTTAAATTTAAATTTTTATTTCCAAAATTAGTTTTCATTTAAAGTTTTTCATAAAATTAAGTTTTTAAATAAATTTCTTTTACATTTAAATTTGTAGCTTTATTTAAGTTTCAAAATAGTTTTATTAAATTTAAATTAGATTTGTTTTAAATTAGGTTTTATTTAAATTAGTTTAATTTTTAAATTAGATTAAATAGCTCTTATTTTAAATAGGTTTTAAATTAGTTTAAAAAATACCAAAAAAATACTTTTCACCAAAAACAATTAAGTTTTACGTTTAAACCGGATATCAATTCGAGTCGATTTGTGGAACGAAAATAGACGATAAAAAGAGTTTGCAAAATCTCCTATATTAAAATAGACGAACAATCATTGTTAAAAATAAGAGTATGCAAAATCCTAGTATTAGTATTTATAACCGAAGAGAGGTGTTGGTGGTGAGGTGATGAATTCATCTTGACCCTTCAAGTAGCATCTCTATAATCTATTTCTTCTTGGTTATGATCCAAAGGCTGAGATTCCTTAACCCTCACACGGATCGCCACCGTGTACAAGTTTTGTGCTTCTTGTGTTAGTTTGGATCTGATGTGGAGGTATTTGATTGGCTCTTCTACTATATGGCAGGTATTCAACCAATCAAAAGGAGGCTATAACGCAACCAAGTGCCAGGCTGGCACTTGGTGCTTGGTATCTCACGCACCATCTTCCTCCTATATTCTTGGTGATTCATTTGGGGCGCGTGAAGGCCAATTTCTCACCCTAAATAATAAGGGTTCTTTACTGGATATCTTGTTCTTCCCCTTTTATTTTTCTCTCTTATCTCTCGTTTCTTTTTCATTTGTTTATTTACTTTTGACCAAAAGCTTTGACCCAAAGTTTATAAAACCTTTTCATTCCACCGTCACTTATTTTTGTTGAAGTTGGGCTTTCTTGTACCGAACTTGACCAAAGTAAATAATAATCTTCATCCGTCTATATTTTTTTGCTATTAGGCTTGGACCCAACCTTATTTCATCCGTTTATACATTTCTTCACATTTGGACTTTTGTTATTGGGCCTTTTAGCAAATCATGAACTAAATATCTCCATAAATGGGCTTAAAGGCCCATTAAGTATTTGTGGGACCCACTTGGCCAAATAAACTTGATAAATCCGTGAATAAAATCGAACATGACTTTTGGCCTTTTGATAAACTCTTCAATCTCGTGTCGATTTTGCATGTTTTTGTGAACTTGGTACCTACATACATGAAACAAGAAAACATTGCATAAACAATACCATATTCATATGTTTTATGCATTTAAAGTCCATATTATGATATAATGATATGTGTAATTACACTCATTACATTTTCACAAGGGTAGCAAATGTCAATGGATTGAAGCACAACCTCATCAGCATCAGTCAACTTTGTAATGCAAAGTATCTAGTCCTGTTTGATGACAAAAAAGGTACAATCTTCAAATCCAATCATGAAATCATGATGATTGCTCCTAGAGTCAAAGATGTTTATGTCATGAACATGAACTCTACTCATGAGACATGTTTCTTTGCTAGATCTTCCAACATTACTAACTGGCTTAGGCATAAGAGGCTCTCACATCTAAATTTTAAACAATAACTCTGCTGGCAAAACAAAATCTTGTTATTGGTCTTCCTTCACTTGTCTATTCCAAGGACAAACCATGCTCAGCATGTGAAAAAGGAAAGCACCATAGGTCCAGTTTCAAAACAATGCAAACTTTCTCAATCAAAGAAAGTCTTCACTTGATTCACATGAAATTATTTGGCACAGTATCATCTAGGGCCATTTGTCATGAAAAATATACACTTGTCATTGTTGATGACTACTCTAGGTACACCTAGTATATTTTCTGACAAAGAAAAGCCACGCACCAGATGTCATCATGTCCTTCATCAAAAGAGTTGAAAATAAAAATGACACTCATATCAAGGAACTCAGAACTGACAATGGCACTGAATTCAGAAATCACACACTGATCAAATTCTGTGATGACAAAGGAATTACCCAAAATTTCTCATCTCCTTACACACCTAAACAAAATGGTGTGGCTGAAAGAAGAAACAGAACTTTGATTGAAGCAGCAAGCATAATGCTTGCTGGATCTGCTCTCTCTAAGCATTTTTGGACTGATGTGGTAGCCAGTGATTGATACACTCAAAATAGATCCATTATTGTGAAGAGACACATGAAGACTCCCTATGAAGTCTTCAGGGGAGAATTCCAACATTTCATTCTTACATATGTTTGGGTGTCCAGTATTCATTTTCAATCACAAGGATCACCTTGGTAAGTTTGATGAGAAATCTGATGATGGTTACTTCCTTGGATACTCTCTAGTATCTAAAGCATACAGAGTCTTCAACACAAGAAGACAATGTATTAAAGAAACTTATCACATCAATTTTAATGAAAATTTTGAAGCTCTCAAATTTACAAATCCATCAGATGATGAACTTCATTTTCATGAATCTCACAACTATCCATCTGATGAATTTTAACATTATGAGCCTTCTCTAATATATCAAACTAAATCAGTTCCTCATATTGATCCATTTGAAGATATGACAAGTCCTACAAAAGGAAATCCTTCACTATCAAATACTGATGGCTGTCAATCAAATGATCAGTATCAAAATGATTAAAATGATCAGCAAGATAACACAAATAACCAAAATGGTCAGTCTCAAAATGATCAGCATGTTGACACACATGATCAAAATGATCAATCAAATGAAGCTGCTGATGAACAATCTAAGCCTCCTGCTCAATGTTCTCCAACTATCTCTAGGGAGTTAGGTCTTGGATGTGTTGATTCTGACCAAGAAGGAAGTCCTTCATTGATTGAACCTTTGTCTATAGAGTATCCTTCAGTAGACACTAGATATAATCCAAGTCAAAGTCCATGTCATGGAATTCCAAGTTCTAGCTCTAATCACGATACCAGTGCTTATTCTCCAGCTCCACAAAAATCTTTGACTACTAATAGTCACATACAACCGGTGAACATAATAGGAAATCCCGGTGAAGGTAGAGTCACTAGATCTATGGTAAAGAAACTGAGTGATGCTTCACCTGGAGAATGCCTCTATGCAAAATTTCTATCAGAAATTGAACCTACAAAGATTTCTGAAGCACTCACTCACCCTGGATGGGTGGATGCCATGCCAGAGGAACTAAATCAAATTGAAAGAAATAAAGTCTGGAAATTGGTTCCTCTTCCATATGGTAAATCAACTACTGGCACCAAATGGGTTTACAAACTCAAAAGAGATGAAACCAATGTGGTGACCAAAAACAAAGCTAGGGTGGTGGCCCAAGGATTCAATCAAGAGCTTGGTGGAAGCCATATGAATCTTCCTTGCTTATGCCACTTACATGAACTTCACCATCTACCAAATGGATGTCAAAATCACATTCCTAAATGATGACCAAAAAGAAGAAGTTTATGTTACACAACCTCCAGGCTTTGAGAGTAGTAAATACCCAAATCATGTCTACAAGCTTTATAAAGCTTTGTATAGACTGAAGCAAGCCCCACGGGCATGGTATGAAACTCTCTCAACATTTCTAATTGAACATATATTTGTCAGAGGAAATATAGATAGCACCTTGTTTATCTATAAATCCAAAACAGACACCATTCTGGTACAAATTTTTGTAGATGACATCATGTTTGGTTTACCAAGCTTGAAACTATGCAAACAATTTGCCAAGCTTATGACCAGCAAGTTCGAGATGAGTATGATGGGAGAACTCACATACTTCCTTGGTCTTCAGATTAAACAATCTGACCAAGGCATCTGATATGAGCAAAATCTCATATCAATTAATCAACAAATCACCCTAAAACACATAGAAAATACCTAACTTTTATGCTATAAAGCAGTATTATGTGGTATGTTTTGTGTTTGTGCTTAAATAGGTAACAAGGATACAATTTCAAGCAAACAAGAGGAATTCAAGCTCATTTATGATGAAAAGACAAAAGAAGGATCAAAGATGACAAGCCATTGAAGATGAAGGACCTATCTTGACAATATTCAAAAGTTGAGGGACTTAAATGCAAAGTTTGGAAAAAGTCAAGATTAAAGTTAAACTTGGTCAAACTTCAAGTCACACAAGTCAATGGACTTAAAAAGTCAAGAATGCAAGTCAAAGGACTAAACTTGCCATTGGAATGAAGAAAAGAGCGCATTTGAAGAATCTACTAAAATGAAGGACTGAAAATGTCAAAATTGCATAGACTTTGGTATTGATCCGTGTCTTAACTTGTGGACCAATCTGATTGCAAAGAAAGTAAAGGGCGGATTGCCACATCCAACGCCAACTCACCCCTTCAATTAATGAACCGGATCTTCAACAGTGCTCCCACTAACTTCCCTTTGGCCAATAATAATGCAACACTCAATAATCATTTATCGAGTTACGGATCATGATCCTGTGAGAGGCCAGTATCAAATGAAGACATGACGCGTGTCATCTCCAACAAAGAAAAAACCCATGATCGAATTTGAGCTACAAGGCAATTCATTAAGAACTTTCTACATGAAATTTTCTCAAAATGAAGAGACGAATCCAACTACACAGCTTAATTAGACTGAAGATCAAAGGATAAGAAAACCCCTTTTGTGTTCTTGGAGTCAAATCCACAATTCACCAGATTGTGACACCTGGCATCTCCCCATTGGATGAGACACGTCGACTACCTCAACAACTCATCATTGATCCTCTATAAATAGCAGCTTGTACTCTCATTTTTAGTGTGTAGTTAAGTGTGAAAAAACGCACACTTGTAGTTTTTTCTCTCAATTCTATTTATCCTTCCTTTAGTTAACTTCTCTCAAGTGTTTGACACACACTTGAGAGTTAGTTATTTAGTTAGTAGTTGTAACAGTTTTTCCCTCCTAAATCAATAAAAGCACAAAAACAGTTCAGTTCATACTCTATTCTCATCTTCATTTACCTACTCAAATCCTGCATTACTGTTATGATATTGTGATTTCATTGATCATCATTGATCAATTAAGTGTGTTTGATACGTTTCGGAAGCTATTCATGTTCAATTCAGTCTAGCAGTTCATTCTAGTCCCATTGTAGCAGTTAAAGTAGCAGCACTTGTAGAATTGATTTAGAGATAGCTAATGGAGGTGATTTGGTAGTTGATAGTAGCTGAATTGGGTTGAAGGAAGTTGTTTTAGAGAGTACAGCACTCCTCTACTCCATCAATGGAGGCTTCAAGCTAAAAGGTCTCACATTTTTTATTTTTGTTCCACTGAATTGTATTGCATGCTTAATTCCTAGAGTTATTATTACTTGCTGATATGATGATGTGTGTAGACTTGTTTTAGTGTAATTGTAATAGCTTTGTAATATTTGAGTGGTCTAGTAGCCTTAATCTGCATTTACTTGATTTCAGTTTCCATTTTTCATCAGTCATAGGTCTTTGCGTGCATTTTGTGATTTATTGTGTTAACAAGTTTTAATTCAGTCAAAATTACTTTCATTTAACTCATTAGATAAGTGTTGATAGCAGTCTTAGCTTGTTTCACTTTTATACTCAAATTTGCTTTGAAAAAGTTCTTATCAGTCTCATAAAGTGGTGTTTGGAATTGTGAGAATTTGTGATTAAACCTTGTCAAAAACTTGTTATACTTGCTCAGTTACATTTAGTAAACAAGTAGTAACATTTTTGTTTAGTTTTGAAGTTAAAGAATTGGTCAAAAAGGTAATTGGTTAGAAAAAGTTTAGGTCCAGTATTGTCATTAGTTTTAAAAAAAACTAGCTTACTTCAATCACATGCCATGATTTCATTACTTGAAAAAATTTCCTGAAATCAGTTTCTATTTGTTGTTAAACATCCAAAGCTTTAGTCTGTAAGAGGAAATTCTATAGTTTTCTATTTTGATTGAAAAAATAGCTATTTAATAAGCTCTTTAGCAAATGCAAGTTTCTATAATGAAAGCTTGATTGTTTTCTCATATCTCAAATTCTACTTCACAAATCTACCTATTTTTCTTCACAAACCTTGTTAGTAACATGTCATGAGTGAGTTTTGAACTTTTCAGCTTTTTGACATTTTTGGTCAACGTTGGTCAAATAAGCTCTTTCTAGCTTAAATTCAGTTTTCAGCTTATTCAGTGAATCATTTTCAAAATAGAAAGACATTCCATAATCTTTATAAGTTGTTTAATAAGATTGAGCTTTAAAATCTGATTGTGGAAGTCTCATTTTCAATATAGCTTATTCTTGGCTTATTGGAATAAGCTATCTTTAGTTCTACAAGCTTTTAAGCTGTTTCTTTGAGCAAGTCTAGCTGAAATTCGATTTTAAGTCATTTGAAACAAGTTAGAGCTTATTTGGTCCAATAACGAGCTTAAACCAGCTTATTGAACTTGTGTGCCCGTTTTTGTTAAGTAATTCCCATTAATTGCTTTTGGTCCTCCTAGTTCTCAACTTTGTTAATCTGTTGCTAATCTTTCAAGAATTAAGGGTTTGCAAGTTGTCAGCCCTTGAACTTTAAGTTTTTGTCAATTTTAGTTAGGAAGTTTGTTAATTGGTTAAATTTGTTACTAGTTTGTTAGAATTTTACATTTTTGATCCTTTTACTTTCTGAAATTTACATTCCAGTCCTTTACTTTCAATTAGCTTACATTTTTAGCACATTTACTTTCATGCTTTTAAATTTTGGACTTTTGTGAATATCAATTGGTAATTGCAAAGTGTTTTACGGATACGTAGGTTTAATATTTTTCACCCTTTTTACTTGTTGATTGACATAGACATAGAATATCCAAATACCTGATGAGACTGTATTTATATATAGTCTCATCGTCCAAATCGGGCTTAAAACGCTTAAAATATCATCAAAATACCCAAATATATGCTTGTGTTTGTTCATTGTGTATTTTAGGTACGGATATCGTGAATTCACTAAAAGATTACAAGAATCAAGCAAAAACGAACACGGGAAACAAAGCCGCACAAAGAATCGGACCCGAATCCTGAATTTCCAAAATGGTCCTTGAAGTTTTGAAGATTGTCAACATTGGTCCCTCATTTTTGAAGATTTGGCAAGAAAAGTCCTTGGAGAATTCATTTGAACAATTTTAATCCTTGATGTTTGAAGACATGTCAAAGAAAGCCCTTGAAGAATGCTCATTTTTGCATTTATAGTCCTTTTAACAAGTTTGAAAACTTGTTGTGCCAAGTTTGACAATTCAGCCAAACTTATTACAAAGGGATTTGGGACATTTGCTGTTTTGATACAAAGTGAATGAAGTTTTGGAGTTGGGGGCCATAACTGACCAGACAACAAACTTCCAGCCTCCAACCAACAGCCTACACGTCACCTCCCACTCATAAACCCACCAATCAGCTATCACCCCCTCTCCACGTCATAATCCCACTTAAACCCTTTTTGTAAATAACTGATTAAATCAGTTATTTACTCCTTCCCTCCTTAAACACAAGTTTAAAAAAACCTAATCCCCCAAAATGGATTAAAACCTGCTTATTAAACCCAAGAACCCTAATTCCCCACTCCCTCTAATCAAAGGGTTTTTTGCTGAAATTATCCAGAATGATAATTTACACTTCCCTAAACTAAACCCACTCACCAGGAACATTGCCCTGTGACTCAAATGGGCCCCCCGTCCTTCCCCTGTCACCCACAATTTGGTAAAGAAGGAATAAAACAGCAATCCAACGTCCTCAGCTCCAAACTTACTCCCTAAGAGTCCAAATAAACGTTCAAGATCATTCCAAGCCAGCTGCACATCACATGATCAACATTTGACCAAATTTCAGTCAAGATTCCAAGGGCAAACATGGAAAATCAGCAATTAGGGTTTTGGAATTTGCATTATTTTATTCTTATTCTAGAATCATCTTAGGAGTAGTATAAAAAGAGCTTGCAACACGTGCAAGCCTTTTGTTCCAGTTTTTTGTACCTTTTTTTATCAAAGTAATGAAAATGAAAAGATTTCAAATTGTGCAAACAACTAAGTTCCTTTATTGCTTTTTCTTATTTTAGCCATTTACTTTACTTTGCAAAATTAGTTTAAAGTTTATTAAAAATTCGTGTTAAAAGATTTCTGGAAAAGTTTTTTACAAGGTTTGAATCTCTTAACAAGCTGAAGTGAAAGTGGATGTTTGTTAAGAGAATTCGGGTTTGAGTTTGTTGGTTACAAGAGTTTTAGTAACATAGTGCAAGGTTTGAAAAAGATTTTAAAAAATCAATTTCAAAGGATTTGTAGCACCTTTCTTTTTGTTCTCACACTTACTGTTTAGATAAGCTTATGCCAAAAAGCCTGACAAGCTTCTTGACATTAAGCTCATCTAAGCTTGTAGTTTTTGTCTTGTTGATTTGTTTTGTGCAGGATCACAAGGAATCAAACAAGACCCCTAAGTTCATCATCTTTCACTTTTGAAGATATTAAACCCTTGGGTCCACTTGGATTCCACCAGCAGGGCTCTCTACAGTTCCCTTAGCTCACCAAAGCTCTAACTAGGTCCTATAGAAGGCATCAGCTCTACGGTAAACGGCTTGAACCCTATTTGACCCCTATTTTGAGTTTTTATGTGATTTTGAGTGAACTTGTGTAATCCTTGTTTATGTGCTGTTTTATTTGTTGGTTTATGCTCAATTATGAATATTATGCATGTTAGATTAGGTATTCATTAGTTTAGTTAAGATTTGCAAGGTTTTGGTTTGTTAAAATTTCGTTTTCAAATATTAAGGGGTGTTTGGGTCTAGGTTTTTAGCTACATGTTTGATAAGCTGTTGGCTTGAAAGTTGCCTAAACACACTTATATCGTTAATGTGACATGTTATCAGTAGTTGGTTTCCACTTTGGTTAGGTTTTAGAAACATTTGCATGTTAAAATTTGGTATGCAGACTTAAAAATCAGCATGAATTATGTCTTCTAATCTTGTAGACTATTAGAACATCAGTTAATCTAGGATTTTATCTAGCTTATATGTTATTTGGTAAGGTTGTGTGCATGATTGTGGCTTCTGAAATTCGTTTTTGTGTCAAATAGACCAGAACACTGTTCACAGTCCTTTACATAGCCTTATTAGTAACATTTGTGGCCATTTTGTGTGATAATTTGTGAACAACTTGGTGTTTTTATACTGTTCTTGACTCCCCACAACCCAACTGGTTGTGGGGGTGCCTTTGGATTCAAACAAAACCAAGAAATCAAAAAGTTACAAGCACAATTGTGCCCAGATCTGTTTTTTTGTTCTAGCAGTGGGAACCAACTTTCCCCTGCTAGTGTAACACTTGGTACTGCTAAGCTACCAGACAAAAGTAAACAACATGTCACTATCAGATTCATACTTTTTTGTCTTTAGTGGGTTTAATTAGGAATTAAAACTTGATTTCACTTTTGTTATTTTTCTTATTTTATTTTTGATTTTTCTGTTTAATTTATTTTTCAGTTACTGTTCATTTCTTATTTTTTGATTTAATTGCTTTTTAAATTAGTTTTTAATTACTGATTTTTGTCTTTTAGTGACAAAAATTAATATTTTTCAGTTTTATAAATTTTCTTAGACTTAGAAAAATATTTTAAGACTTTTAATTTAAAAATATTTTACTGTTCATACTTTTTAGTAATTTTTAGATTTTATTTAAGTTTAATTAGGGTTTTATTATAAACTGTTTTGTCTTTTAGTGAAAAATTTTACTTTTTTCAAACTTTTTCATTTTTCTACTGTTCATTAGTATAATTTAGGATTTTTTAAATTGTCAAATTATTTTTATCATTATTTTAATATTTTTAATCATTATTTTAGTTTAAAAATAGTTTTTAGTGTTTTAAAAATAGAAAAATATTTTAAAAATTTCGGAAAAATACTTTTTAGTCTTTAAATAATATAAGTGGTTTATTAGCTCAATAAAATAATATTTTGGGCTTTTTCTTAATTATATTTAATTTTAGGGCTTTAATTAGCATTTAAAATTTAATATTTAATTAATAAAAGGTTTAAAAATATATTTATTGGATCTTTATTCTCATTTATATTATTTTAGACTTAGTTTAAACTTTTAATTAATTTTTAGCCTTAATTTTTAATTTTGTCACGTTTTACGTCAAATCGTCGTAGTGTAATCGGAGTCGTAGCTCGTCTTTAATTTTTCTCTTCTAAACCAAAAACGTCACTAATCCAAACTTTTATTTTATATATTGGCACACTTAATACACACACCTCCTTCAAGAACGAACTTGGAATTTATTCGACTTGTCGGTTTTCCTAAATCGCCGAGTTTAATACTTGCCGCATTTATATGTTGTTTTCCTAAACGCGTATTTCTACACCTATCATTTTTGGCGCCGCTGTCGGGAAGGTGTTTTGTGTGCCATTATTATTATCATATTTGTGTGAGTAGTGCGTTTTTACTTTTCAATTTTTGGAAAGCGTATATAACGTACATACTCATTTTTGTTATTTTTCATTACTATATTATAATATCCAAATAAATCGTGTTTAATTTTCCTAAATTAAACAGAAACCAATCATTTGACTATATTGTAGATATCCATTTTCGTTTTCGCTTTTCTTTGTGAATATATTACTATATTGTACTTACGTAGAACAATAAATATACAAGTACTCCAAAAGCGTGAAAACGCAACCTTGATTCGGGATTTCATCACTCGATCATTGTATTCGAATCTAAAGCAAAAGTTTAAAGGCAAAATAGATAAATACTTTCGTGAGGTTTAATTTTGATTAACACAAACTATAAGGTGGGTATAAGGCGGTTGTATTTCACGACCTAAGAGAAAAAGGCTCTTAAGTGCTTAGCGCCACCTCGTTTCCCCCGCTTGCTTGTGCGTGTTTTGAGAAAGAGGGCTAATCGAGGGTTTCCGCACAAGTATTATCTATGTATCATATATATTTGCTTGTTTTCAGGATTATACCCTCTTGAACGTTTTGGTGTTCCACCAACGTTCTAAAGTCATCGAAGACGTTCACTCCACGTGATCGTTTTTATTCCTTGAGGCTCCTTTAATCGAGAAGATCGATTCGAGGATAGATTTGTAGATTTGAGTCTACGTAATACACCAAAATCCAAAAAAGTTAAAAAACAATCAAAAACCAAAAAAATTGAAAAATCAAAAAACCACAAAAAGAATCTTCTTTGCTACCACCCATTCTACGCTTAGTGCATGCGCACTCGATCGAAGGATTATTCTAATTCTAGCGAAGCTTCGAATCGACGCAATCGTAATCGAAGGAATCGACGACGTAGACGAGATTTAGAAACCGACGTTCCTAATATCGTTGTTGAAGAAACCTTAGACGAGATGGCCGACAATCGTTCGATGATGGAATTGCTCCAAGCGCCCACCGAGGGTTATGGAGACGCGATCGTAATTCCCGCTATCGAAGCGGAGAATTTTGAGATAAAGAGCGGAATGCTTTCGTTGATCCAAGCTACGAAGTTTCGAGGTCGTGAAGCCGATAATCCTCATGACCATATTCGGAATTTTGATCGTCTTTTAGCCACGAGCAAGTTTAAGATCGTCGACACCGATGTCGTCAAGCCTATGCTTTTTCCGTACTCGCTCGATGGTGCCGCCAAGGATTAGTACGAGAAAGGGCCACCTAATTCCATAACTACGTGGAAGGATCTCATTTCCAAGTTCGTTAACTATTTTTTCCCACCGTCTAAGACAACGTTTTTCAAAAATGAAATTACGAAATTTGAGCAAAACCCGAATGAATCTTTTAGAGACGCGTGGGATCGTTTTAAGGAATTGCTTAGGCAATGTCCTCACCATGGTTTTTCCGAGTTGCACCAAATCGCTACGTTTTACAACGGTCTTAATTTTCAAGAACAATATTCGTTGAATTCCGCCGCTGGTGGCAACTTTTTGTGTAAGACTCCGAAAGATGCATTGATAATTATCGAAAACCGATCCAAGATTTACCAACTCCGCAACGCACCGAGTGTTGCCAATGTCGCCAATGTTAGTAATACTAATCGCGACATTGAGAGAGTTGATGCGAAAGTCGACAAGTTGACGAATGTGTTTACGTCTTTTCTCGTTGAGATGCAAAAGAAAGACGCTCCCGCTACGGTGAAAGCGGTTGAGGTTTCGTGTACGTTTTGTGGTGGACCTCATAATTATTACGAGTGTGCGGCTATGGATGGCTAAACGTCGAATGTGAGTGCGTTAAATGGAAACAACAATTTTTAAAATCAAAATAACGCGGGTCCATCACAACAAGGCAATTATAACCAAGGCAACAATTTTAATCAAAACCGAAACAATTTTCATGGAAATAATCAACAAGGAAATTTTTCGAATCAAAACAAAGGTTATAATCAAGGTCGGAATTTGAATTGGAAAAATCGAGACAACAATCAAAACTCGAATTTTTCAAACAACAACAATCAAGGAAACAATTTTTCAAGTGGGAATCAAAACAATTTTCAAAGAAGTAATCAAAACCAACGGAACTTTAATTCTAATAAAAAACGTTCGTCAAACGATTTTCAAAATTACATGAAAACGAATGAGGCTAATATGAGACGATTAGAGAGAGAAATTGGTACTTTGAAAAATGATTTTTCTAATACTTTAAAACTTCAAAACACGAAGATTGAGCAAGGACAAATTGACATTAAAAAGATGTTTTCGGCCATTATGAACAAGTCCTCGGGTGCTTCGTCGAGTTCGTTACCTCGTGACACCGTTGCAAATCCAAAGGAACAATGTAAAGCTGCCTTGTCTCGTGAGAAAGGTCGTGTGATTACCCCTAACCTTGAAGGATTTCGAGTTGTTCTTTCTTCTCAACCCTCGACTTCTAAGTCGTCTTATTGTTCTAAAGTCGATGGGGTGAACGTGGCGACCAAGGAAAAGAGTGCACACCCTCGTGTACCTCAAATTCCATCCATGGTTCAAAAAGAGAGTTTTACCGACCTAACCAAAGTAACCCTTGAAGAAACTTGTGCATCGATCCTTCTTAAAAAACCAAAAAGGCATATGCCGAGAAAGGAAGAGGATCCGGGCCAATTTTTCCGAGATTGAGGGATGTTTAGCCCTTGCCGATTTAGGTGCTAGCATCAATCTCATGCCTCATTCTCTTTTGAAATTGATGAGATTGCCTTATCTTACCCCCACGAACATGACTATCGAGCTAGCAAATTGTACGCCTTTAATACCAATTGGAATAGCCGAGGATGTCTATGTGAAAGTTGGAAAGTTCGTTTTTCCCGCGGATTTCGTCATATCCGATTACGAGTGTGACCCTAAATGTCCCATTATTTTAGGCCAACCATTTTTATCGACGGCTCGAACTGTAATTGACGTTCACGAGGGGAGACTTACTATGAGATATGGGGAGGATAAAATGGAATTTTTCACGAGTAAATCCCAAGTGTTTAATGATAATGAAAAAACCGAGGTTTCAAAACCTAATGATTCTAAACCTAATGATTTCAAAATGTTCACTTTAGCGGAAAGAATGAGGCTTAATGCATGTTTTGAAAAAATTAAGAAGAACGGTTTTAAAGATGAGGATTATAATGATAAAGAATACGTGTACCTAATTCAAAAGGGTATGTGTAAATTTATGGATGAAAATTCACTTTGGGATGAATTCGATGAAACAAGTGAAACACCAATTCCGAAGGGCGACGTTAGTGCCATCACGACAATGACCAAAATGGGCTCGTCTTCACCACCTTCGAAGGACCACGTCTTTGAGGCATCAACTTCTAACTCCATCGAAGTGCCTCCTTTGCCTAGCCCAACACCCGTTGAGGCTAAAGGTTTTATCGACATCGATCCTCTCGTTTTAGAAAATTCACCTAAGCATAATCATTCGACTAGTAAGACCATGGTTGTGAGTGCTCACATAGACTCTTTCTTTGACGATGACGATGGCGATTTTGCCGAGATTGATCACGTACTTCGAAATCCACATGCAATTTTTGATTCTCCTAAAAAGAAACATGTGAAGTACGATGATTACGAGTTTGATCCCGAGATTGAGGAAATCATTGAACGAGAGCTAGCTCTTATGCCTCCATTCCCACCTACGAGTGAGGTTGATCTTTCCAAAATCGAGGATGAACTAAATGAGTTGGAACGTCTTATTTTCGATGACAAACTAACTCATGTGAACACTAAAAATCCAATTCTCGAGGAGTTACCTAATCAACACTCCTCAAATGAGAATTATGTTTACCACATTCGTGAGGATTTAACTTATCAGCAATCCCCACAAATGGATGATGGTTTCGTGCTTGATCGTGATCTTTTCGAGAGAGTTTCTAAGATACTCAAGGAGGGGAATGACAAACCTTGGTTTGACAAGCCTATCTTTGATGAAGAAATCGATGAGATCGACGTTCATGAGGATGACGAGTATGTTGACCCCGAGGGGGCGGTGTTCTTTATTGATAAACGTTTTGAGAACTTATATAATCCGCCACCCCCTCCCACCAAAGACTTAAATGTGAGGATTTTTAGCGCGAATAATTTTGAATTTGACACGCCAAATATTTTCGACATTATCAAATCGGGTTTTCATAAAGAGTTTTTAAACAATGAAAAAGGAAAAGATGTTTAAAATGTTTTAAAATATTTTTCTACATGTTTAACTCCGTCATCACATCGTTTTATGAGTGCTACCACCTCGTCTACTCCTTTTGACGACGGTTGGTGTGGATCTAGTGTGGGGGAAGCCCCTTATGTTCCCTCACATTTCTCCACTAAGGACGAGATTTACGATCCCGGAATTGCTTGTAAAGGGAAATCTTGGTCTTCCACCGATGCAATAAATGGAAAACTTATCTATTTGCTTGGTGCGAGTCTACCTCGAGTAGCTCATTATGTTGACTTACCCATTGCCCCACCTTTCTACTTCTCATTTCTTTTCTTCTACCCCTTTGGGGTTGTTTTAGCACGTGTCGAAGTGGCGTTGGTTCGTTTATCCCATGAGAACGAGGACGCCATCTTCGATCCCGGTATTTTGCATCATCAAAGGACTTAGTCCTTAGTACCGGTTGCTTTTGGGCCTTGTTTATCATGTAAGCCCCAACAAAAATGACCAAACCATGATTATCCCTAAATGATCACAATTATGGGGATTCAAGTCGAGCTTTTGACTCGGTTATCAAAAACAAGGTGCCTCGTGGGGGATTCTCATGCTTATCCTTGTAAATATTATCGCTTTCTTAGTTTAATGTAACGAGGGGACTTGTGCTCTTCCTACCTTTGTTCCGTGGTTGTTTGTGATTGTGATTTATTAGGTTCATCGTCATCATTGAAGCCTCTCGTGTTCGTTTTACGGATCACTCGAGCTTCGATCGTTGCCTTTGGAGATTCCGATATCCGATGATATCCTTTTATGTTCTAACGTTTATCTTATTAGCATAATTCATAAACGGCTTTTAGGTTATTCGTTTTACCCTTTCCATGCTCGAGATTAAGCATTCGACTTCCTCTCTAGTATGGGGGTGTTTTCACCCCTAGACTCGAAACATTGAGGACAGTGTTTAGTTTTAGTATGGGGGTGAGTATATACTTCACCTTGCTTACGTCATCACGCAATCCAATATTCATCGTTTTGTTCTCATTTTGTCGCAAAATAAGGCTAAAAATGGCCAAATTTTAACATTTTCGTATTTTTTGATAAGTGTTTAAGACACGAATGTAGGTTTCCCGTTGGTGGGAATAAGATAAATTTTTGACTCGACCGTGCGTGTTGAGCACTTAGCTTCGATTCCTTAACTTTTTAGGCTAAGTCTCTTAAATGAGGACGAGAAATGATAGAGTTATTTATAAGTCCCGTAATCGTTCATGATCTCATGTGTAGTGATTATTAGCTTATTCTCCCCACGCTTTTGATAATAAATTGTTAATAAATATTGATTTAGCGGTTTAGTCACTATTGTTGGTTTCTAATTTGTTTTAGTAGCTTCCATGTAATTAAATTGGGAAAATATTAAGGTATCGCCAGCGTCACAGTTTTGAAGTATTGGCACCCGAATAATCGAAAGCTTCAACTAATAATAAGATTTCAAGTGCTCACCTAAATTAAGCAAAAATTTGAAGCTCACAAGGCCGAAAAATCTATGCCTAAATTGAAAGTGAATCAAGCCTTAATCTTTGAAGCTTTAAAGATCCAAAATTCGCTTTAGCGTGAGGATATACGTCTTTGGCTAATAAAACCACCGATGAGGCGGATAATAAAAGGCAAGGCAAGACCGAAGTCATAATAAAAGCTTCATGGCGAAGTTGAATAAAAGATGGAGGTAAACCTATGATAATAAGGCCCTTTCGTTAGGGGGCGTATAAAAGTCTTGGTAATAAGTCTCATGTTCAAAACCGTTATAAAACCGTGTTTATTGATCCTTCTTGTTGACTTAATTTTTTGACATCGTTGTCTATTAGGGGGAATTATTAATTCGATGATTTTGGTTACACCGTTAAGACTCTATTTTTAGACTTAATCTCTATTCACGCATAAGTCAATGATGAATCCTCGTGATCATTATGACATAATAAAATATAAGAGAAACCAAGTAGGAATAAGGGAGTTTAGGTTCGTAATTAACACTCATGAGATATGATCGTGTTTCTAACTTATAATAACAATGATCTCATTGCACGCTTAGCATGGAATTGGGTGAAAATCGAGGACGACGAAATTATTTCTAAACGAAGCATTCACGGTTCTTGTTCTATGATCCTAAAGTCACTTAATCGTGATGAAAAACATACATTATGTCTAAAACACGTGTAGTAGTTTATTTAATTTTATGTCTTCAATAAATGTCATCATAAAATGAATTCTGGAAGTGCTATGATACTTAATTCTAGCATTGCGTGGGGACACGGCAATTGTTTAGTATGGGGGAGTGATGAGACTGTATTTATACCTAGTCTCATCGTCCAAATCGGGCTTAAAACGCTTAAAATATCATCAAAATACCCAAATATATGCTTGTGTTTGTTCATTGTGTATTTTAGGTACGGATATCGTGAATTCACCAAACGATTACAAGAATCAAGCAACAACGAACACGGGAAACGAAGTCGCACAAAGAACCGGACCCGAATCCTGAATTTCTAAAATGGTCCTTGAAGTTTTGAAGATTGTCAACATTGGTCCCTCATTTTTGAATATTTGGCAAGAAAAGTCCTTGGAGAATTCATTTGAACAAGTTTAATCCTTGAAGTTTGAAGACATGTCAAAGAAAGCCCTTGAAAATGCTCATTTTTGCATTTATAGTCCTTTTAACAAGTTTGAAAACTTGTTGTGCCAAGTTTGACAAGTCAGCCAAACTTATTACAAAGGGATTTGGGACTTTTGCCGTTTTGATACAAAGTGAATGAAGTTTAGGAGTTGGGGGGACATAACTGACCAGACAACAAACTTCCAGCCTCCAACCAACAGCCTACACGTCACCTCCCACTCATAAACCCACCAATCAGCTATCACTCCCTCTCTACGTCATAATCCCACTTAAACCCTTTTTGTAAATAACTGATTAAATGAGTTATTTACTCCTTCCCTCCTTAAACACAAATTAAAAAAAAAACTAATCCCCCAAAATGGATTAAAACCTGCTTATTAAACCCAAGAACCCTAATTCCACACTCCCTCTAATCAAAGGGTTTTTGGCTAAAATTATCCAGAATGATAATTTACACTTCCCTAAACTAAACCCACTCACCAGGAACATTGCCCCGTGACTCAAATGGGCCCCCCGTCCTTCCCCTGTCACCCCCAATTTGGTAAAGAAGGAATAAAACAGCAATCCAACGTCCTCAGCTCCAAACTTACTCCCTAAGAGTCCAAATAAACTTTCAAGATCATTCCAAGCCAGTTGCACATCACATGATCAACATTTGACCAAATTTCAGTCAACATTCCAAGGGCAAACATGGAAAATCAGCAATTAGGGTTTAGGAATTTGCATTATTTTATTCTTATTCTAGAATCATCTTAGGAGTAGTATAAAAAGAGCTTGCAACATGTGCAAGCCTTTTGTTCCAGTTTTTTGTACCTTTTTATCAAAGTAATGAAAATGAAAAGATTTCAAATTATGCAAACAACTGAGTTCCTTTATTGCTTTTTCTTAGTTTAGTCATTTACTTTACTTTGCAAAATTAGTTTAAAGTTTATTAAAAATTCGTGTTAAAAGATTTCTGGAAAAGGGATTTTACAAGGTTTGAATCTCTTAACAAGCTGAAGTGAAAGTGGATGTTTGTTAAGAGAATTCACGTTTGAGTTTGTTGGTTACAAGAGTTTCAGTAACATAGTGCAAGGTTTGAAAAAGATTTAAAAAAATTAGTTTCAAAGGATTTGTAGCACATTTCTTTTTGTTCTCACACTTACTGTTTAATTAAGCTTATGCCAAAAAGCCTGACAAGCTTCTTGGCATTAAGCTCATCTAAGCTTGTAGTTTCTGTCTTGTTGATTTGTTTTGTGCAGGATCACAAGGAATCAAACAAGACCCCTAAGTTCATCATCTTTCACTTTTGAAGATATTAAACCCTTGGGTCCACTTGGATTCCACCAGCAGGGCTCTCTACAGTTCCCTTAGCTCACCAAAGCTCTAACTAGGTCCTATAGAAGGCATCAGCTCTATGGTAAACGGCTTGAACCCTATTTGACCCCTATTTTGAGTTTTTATGTGATTTTGAGTGAACTTGTGTAATCCTTGTTTATGTGTTGTTTTATTTGTTGGTTTATGCTCAATTATGAATATTATGCATGTTAGATTAGGTATGCATCAGTTTAGTTAAGATCTGCAAGGTTTTGGGTTGTTAAAATTTGGTTTTCAAATATTAAGGGGTGTTTGGGTCTAGGTTTTTAGCTACATGTTTGATAAGCTGCAGGCTTGAAAGTTGGCTAAACACACTTATATCGTTAATGTGACATGTTATCAGTAGTTGGTTTCCACTTTGGTTAGGTTTTAGAAACATTTGCATGTTAAAATTTGGTATGCATACTTAAAAATCGGCAAGCTTAGTTTTATGTTTCATTTTGATGAATTATGTCTTCTAATCTTGTAGACTATTAGAACATCAGTTAATCTAGGATTTTATCTACCTTATATGTTATTTGGTAAGGTTTTGTGCATGATTGTGGCTTCTGAAATTTGTTTTTGTGTCAAATAGACCAGAACACTGTTCACAGTCCTTTACATAGCCTTATTAGTAACATTTGTGGCCATTTTGTGTGATAATTTGTGAACAACTTGGTGTTTTTATACTGTTCTTGACTCCCCACAACCCAACTGGTTGTGTGGGTGCCTTTGGATTCAAACAAAACCAAGAAATCAAAAAGTTACAAGCACAATTATGCCCAGATCCGTTTTTTTGTTCTAGTAGTGGGAACCAACTTCCCCCTGCTAGTGTAACACTTGGTACTGCTAAGCTACCAGACAAAAGTAAACAACATGTCACTATCAGATTCTTACTTTTTTGTCTTTAGTGGGTTTAATTAGGAATTAAAACTTGATTTCACTTTTGTTATTTTTCTTATTTTATTTTTGATTTTTCTGTTTAATTTATTTTTCAGTTACTGTTCATTTCTTATTTTTTGATTTAATTGCTTTTTAAATTCGTTTTTAATTACTAATTTTTGTCTTTTAGTGACAAAAATTAATATTTTTCAGTTTTACAAATTTTATTAGTCTTAGAAAAATATTCTAAGACTTTTAGTTTAAAAATATTTTACTGTTCACACTTTTTAGTAACTTTTAGATTTTATTTAAGTTTAATTAGGGTTTTATTATAAACTGTTTTGTCTTTTAGTGAATTTTTTTACTCTGTTCAAACTTTTTCATTTTTCTACTGTTCATTAGTATAATTTAGGATTTTTAAAATTGTCAAATTATTTTTATCATTATTTTAATATTTTTAATCATTATTTTAGTTTAAAAATAGTTTTTAGTGTTTTAAAAATAGAAAAATAGTTTTAAAAATTTAGGAAAAAACTTTTTAGTCTTTAAATAATAAAAGTGATTTATCAGCTCAATAAAATAATTTTTTTGGGCTTTTTCTTAATTATATTTAATTTTAGGGCTTTAATTAGCATTTAAAATTGAATATTTAATTAATAAAAGGTTTAAAAATATATTTATTGGATCTTTATTCTCATTTATATTATTTTAGACTTAGTTTAAACTTTTAATTAATTTTTAGCCTTAGTTTTTAATTTTGTCACGTTTTACGTATTCACGTTCGCGTTTTACGTCAAATCGTCGTAGTGTAATCGTAGTCGTAGCTCGTCTTTAATTTTTCTCTTCTAAACCAAAAACGTCACTAATCCAAACTTTGATTTTATATATTGGCACACTTAATACACATACCTCCTTCGAGAACGAACTTGGAATTTATTCGACTTGTTGGTTTTCCTAAATCGTCGAGTTTAATACTTGCCGCATTTATACGTTGTCTTCCTAAACGCGTATTTCTACACCTATCAATACCCTATCAACCAAGAACAATTAAAGACTTGAGATTTTTAGGACTTTCAATTTGTCAAGAATCAAGAGAAAACGAACTTTAATATACTCAATTTCAACATCTCCATCAGTCAAGAAAAATATGTCAAGGATCTGTTGAAGAAGTATGATATCAATTGTGCTTCAGTGAAAACACCAATGGTACCGCCAAACAACTTAGGACCTGATCTCAATGGACAATCAGTCAATGAGGCTCAGAATAGAGGTATGATTGGGTCACTCATGTATTTAACTACAAGCAGACCTAACATTCAATTCTCTACATGCCTTTGTGCAAGATACCAAGCAGATCCAAAGGAATCACACCTTACCGCTGTAAAGAGAATCTTCAGATACCTTAAAGGTACACCAAGTCTAGGTCTTTGGTACCCCAAATCCTCAAGGTTTGATCTAAAGGGGTATTCAGATTTTGACTATGCTGGATGCAATATGGACAGAAAAAGCACTTCTGGTGCTTGCCAATTGTTGGGTGGCAAACTTGTGTGTTGGAGTGCTAAAAAGCAACAAACAGTTGCCATATCTTCAGCAGAAGCTGAATATGTGGCAGCTGCTGGATGTTGTACCAATGTTCTTTGGATGAAAAGCCAACTGGCTGATTATGACATAGAATATGAAAAGGTACCAATCTTTTGTGATAACACTAGTGCTATTGCAATATCAAATAATCCAGTCCTTCACACAAGAACAAAACACATTGATATTAGATATCACTTTATCAGAGATCACATTGTGAAAGGGGACATTGAATTACACTTTTTCCCCACTCATTACCAATTGGCTGATATCTTCTCCAAACCACTGGATGAACCAACTTTCAAAAGATTGATAGTGGAGCTTGGTATGCTGAACATTGATGATACAAAACCTGAACCTTCAGCATTCACTGAAGAAGCTTAAAGGTTCAACATTTCTTCTAAACTATTTTGATTAATGCTAAGTAGCAGTGTCTAAGTAAAGGAGTGTGCAATGTCATATGTCTATCTCACAATATGTGATCGTGTATATGATGTTTTGTCGCCTTATCTGATTCACTGAAGCTGAACAAACAATCACCAGTCATCAAAGTTTTTCTTCAGCTAAATATGAACAAAGTCTTAATACAAATGAGTAGCTAGGCTTGAGTAGAGGAGCGTGCAATGTCATATGTCTTGTTCACTTATGTGAACATGTATATGGGGTTTTGTCGCCTCATCTGATGCATTGAAGCTCACAAGTATTGCCATTAGCGTCAGCATATCTGGCCAACAGCTTTTAAAACAAATCAATCATGTGTTTAAAAGGAGTAAATAACATTAATTTTCTTGAGAATAAATACAAAACATTCTTTCAAAAGGTGTCAATTATTTATTTAAGAAATATTAAACGTCCATATCATAGTCAACAACTTCCTGACACACGAGGCGTTTCACTGTTCAAAGCAACAGATAATCATACCCTTTTGTAGAACATTAATGAGAGAGTTTGTGCCATTTCTTTAAAAGAAACCCTAAAAGTTTTATAACTTATTCAAATAAAAAAAAACTTTTTACAAAATCAGTCTAAAGTTTTATATTCACCTTTTGAAGATAGAAGTTCATATCACTTTTACAAATCATTCATCACAAAACATACACAAACTCTCTCTCTTTCAAAAAAAACACACACACAAAACACAAATGGCAGCCGAATCTTCTTCACACCAAGATGTTGAGATCACCCTATATCCATCAATTCATGTTAATTATCCCATTGAGGATATCATCTTTAAACCCAACAACTCTAAATTACTCAAACCAGACACCCTGAAATTAGTCCCTGCAAATCATGTTATGACATTTTTGTCAAAATGTGTTCTTCGAGAAGCTTTGTTTAAAGACCCAGGGATGATGTTTCAAAATGTGTTAAGAGAGTTTTCGTTCACAGCACAATCTTCTCACAATAAGAAATCCATAGAGTTTGATTCTACAACAACTGGTATTCATGGTAAAATTGGTTTAAAGTTGTTTAGAAGGGTTATGGGTTTAAACTATTTTGGCAAATCCTAATGATTATGAGAATATACCCAATGACTTTACTGTTGTTAAAATTTGTTTTAAAGAACTTGGGTATACTGAAGAGATCACTGAAAAGGGGGGGTTAAAAAGAAGTTGTTTGCCACCAAGGTGGAAATTGCTGATGACTATTCTCATTGAGTGTTTGGGGGGGGGGGGGGGGAACTGGAGGCCTTGACCAGATAAACTAAAAGGATGCTATAATTTATATTGTCTGGCCAAGGGGATAAAAGTTGATTTTGGGAGGCTTATATTTGAAGATCTCCATGGGAAGCTAGAGAAAAAGAATAGGGAGAAAAATGTTGTTTACACCAGATTTCTATCCCTCATTTTTGCTGACCATCTTGGAGATGAATTTTCTAAACTCCAAGGAGAAAAATTAATCTTTCCACCCTTTGAGCTTAAGCGCTGGAACATTCCAGTTAGTACCATTGATCCTCCTCTTGTGACAATCCGTCATTTTATGGTTGATATTTTATTCTCAAGTATTATTTAAAAACAGTATTTTAATGTTATATTATGAACTCACTCATTTATGGGAAGAAATTTGGATTTACGTCTTGAAGTAGCATCGACTATGTCTAAACCGGAGGATTCTACGTTACGTGCTTACGTTTACATACACCGTTTTGGTGACAGTCCGACATCTCAGAAAATAAATTTATCCGTGAATATTATTTTGGGATTTTAAATTTGAGTTAGTTCATAAACTCACAAATTTACGAGAAGAGATTAGGACTTACGTGAATAATTTAACGTCCTTTACGACTAAACCGGAAACCTTAGGAATACGTATTTACGTTTTCGAACTCTGTTTTTAATGAGACAATTTTTATTAGATTCGTTTTTTGCCGTTGATCATAATTTACAAAAACGTTTTTCGTAAAACAACCCGAGGGCACGCAAATCGAGGAAACTAGAATCGAGGAATACCCATAAATTAGTGGGATGAGACAAAACAAGTTTTGCCCCACCCCACTAATATGGGACGGCAACACTTAGCTACAACACCCATAGGTGTCAAAACTTCACAACAAGCTACTACACTTGTCATTTTAAGCTTAATAAACAAGCTACTTCTTCCACCAAACCACAAAACCACTTCATTGTTACCATTTGCACTTCCAACACATGCAATACCACACACAACTCTCTCCGTCCTCTCTCCTTGTGCCGTCCAAAAACCACTATCAAACCCCACTCTTGATCAATTTAACCATAATATCATGTGTTATTCACACATATGTTGAAGAACCTTTGAAGATATGAAGATTGGAGGTGATCTTAACCTATGAAAAGGAGTTTTCATGAGGTTAAAGGGCTGAATTCATGGAGGTGTTCATCTATCCAAAGTACCCAAGAAGTTTCCTTGCTAAAGTTGAAGATTTGATAACAAGAACCAAGACTTGTTCATCAAAAACCTCATCTTCTCATCACTAATGGTGGTATAAAGATTGTTCTTCCTATCCTCTTGTTATTTTGATTATGTAATCTTGTATTTTCTTTATTTATGTATATGTATATGATGATGAATGATGATAAAAATATTATGTGAGGATTTGGTGTTGATAAACATGAGTAAAAAGATGGAAAACCACATGTAAAATGATTAAAATCTTGCTAAATATGATGTCTGTATGAAAACAGTAAGTAACCAAATGATAAACTGATAAAATTGCATGGTGGAATCAATTTACAGTAAGTATTAGATGTCATACACATGTGAGAGTTGGCCATGCAATGGAATCATCAAAATGAGTGAGATATCATCAAAACAAAATTAGTATACCAATCTGAATAGTCTGTTTTGTAGGGACTGTTAAGGATACTTAGACATGGATTGAGCAGTAGCTATAACTAACTTATTTGTAGCACATAATATGAAGTGAAATTAAAAATGATGAAAGTGAAATTAAAAATCAGATTTTCTGAAATTAAAGTTTAATAGTATTATATAAGCACTCAAAATAATATAGTATAAAATGTGAAATTAAAACCCACTAACTTATATATTTTATTTATATAAATATGTATAAGTATAAATAAATGGACATTATATAAAAATGGTAGTTTGGTAAGTTTTATAAGTTATAAAAACTATAAACATGATTTTTACGTCTTTTCGGCTAGTACCGTAAAATTAACGTTTTTCGTCAATTAAAACTTAGACGATCCGACCCGTCTAATGTAAACTTTTTAAAAGTCATATACTGATACATAAGTACTTAATACAAGTAAAATCCGATAAAACCCGAACTAAATAACATATGGACATTAACGGGCTAAGTTAGCATTATTGGACTAATAATCCAACTTAATGGGCTAAACACTTATAAATTTACTTATTGGGCTTAACCCACTTGGGCCCAACATGTAAAGTATAATACTGATAATAAAAGTATAAAATGGTCTAATTTAAGGTAATGGACTTATAATAGGCTTATTAGACCTAAAACATGTAAATAAGTAAAACTAGTAAACTAGTATGAAAGTTACCAATACATAACACTAAAATGAGTAAATGAGAGTATATAAACCCACTTGATCATCATAATATATATAAACTCATCGTATGTATACATAATTGTTATTTTGATTAAGTCATTGGACAAAAGTCTAAGACAAGTATTATTTGTCTAGGTTTTCGTGATTGAAGCACGTACCGTACATCCGAATTGCCGATAACCCGCCTTCCCACATCAACGTGAGTTCATAGCCTCGCACTCTTTTAAATGTTTTTATGAAATGTTTTATAAACCTGATGAGATGGCATTCATACATGATCTCATCGTTCTTTTCGGGCTTTAAATGCATAAAAATGTCATAAAATACCATATATTATGCTTGTATTTGTTTACTTGTGTTTTAGGTATGGATATCGTGAAAAAGACAAAATATCACAAGAAACAAAGAAAAACGGACACGAGAAACGAAGCCGTATAAAGAACCGGGCCCTAATTCATGAATTATCCAAGAATTACCCTTGAAGACTTGAAGATATGCAAGTTTGATCCTCAAACAATGAAGAAATGACACTTAAAACCCTTGGGAATTCATAATTACAAGTTTGGTCCCTTAAGTTTGTCAAAATTGCAAAAAGGTCTTTCAACATTGAAGAAATGGGAAGATTAGTCCCTCAACTATTCAACATTGTCAATTATGGTCCCTCATGAAGTCAAACATCTATTGAAGACCTTTGAAGATCAAGAATGTCCAAATTCAGTCCCTCAATTATGGAAAAATGGCAAAAAAACAACCCTTTAAACCTTTTCACCAAAGTTTTGTGGCAAAAGTATAAACTTGGAAAGTTTATTAACAAAGGAAAACGGATTTGAAGGCTTAAAAACTTGTTTTACCACCTTTCTGAAAACACAAGGGCCAAAGGTGTCTATTTGAAACATTCAAACTCAAAATGCGCCGACCAAACACCTTTCCCCCAAAATCGGATCAAAAACTTTACTGTTTACCATTCATCAACCCAATTACCATCCCACTTAAAACAAAGGGTAAATTTCAATTACCCATTCCCACACTTGATTCACACGCCCAGAAACATAACCCACACACAAAATCCTCAATCCCACTCACCAAAAGGCCCCACACTCAACCTCGTCCACCTATCACATCATTCCTTCACCCCCAAGGTTTGCCACGTGTCAAGATCAACAGCCAAGAGTCTTAGCTTAACCCCAAAGCTAAAATAAACGTCCAGGATGCATATGCACAGCTCATTCCATCAAATGATCTAGAAGACTTCAAGGGAACTTTTAGGAATTCAGTTCTAGGGTTTGTGAATAGTGTTAGCTTAACATTTGCCTATAAAAGGAGACCTCAACATGTGAGAGTCCCTTTGTTCCAGATTTTAGCTAATTTCATTGTAATTCCTTTTTATGAAATAAAGTTTGAATTTCTAAAAATTTTGAATTCTCATTTGTTATTTATAAAAGTTTGGTGTCTGATTAGCTGAAATCTGAGTTCCATTCACATGTTTTGTTGGTTTTGAAAAAAGGTTTTAAGGATTAAAACACTTGTTTTCAGAAATCAAAGGTTTAATCTGTTTTTGATCTCACTTGTTTGTTTGTTCATCTTAGCAGCTTGGAAGCTGGTACTTGTTTTGCTAGTACCTCAGCTCAAACAATCTAGGGCCTGGATGTAGGTCTTGGAGGTTTGCACCCTTCTCCCTTTTCATTTCTCTTTATTTTTTCTGAATATTGGTGATTTTGCATGATTATTGTTGAATCCGTGATTATATGATTGGATCTTGTTTATTTGGGCTTATTTGATGTTATTGAATTGTTATTAACTTGATTTGTGGGTTAAATCTTAAAAATCCTTTGAAAATTTGTAAAATCAGATAATTAAGGTGTGTTTGGGTTAACTGCATAAGCAGGATTTGTGGTAATTTGAGTAGTTGTTTTGTGTTGCTGATTGTTGGTATCTATTTACCTGATATACTTGGTCATTTGTCTGCAAGTTTTGTGGTTTGAAACACCTAAATCCAACATAGGGCTATAAAATCTGAATTACTTGGTAAAATTGGCTAGAATTTTGGGGACACCTAGATCTAAGCATAGACTAGGGTTAACAAGTGCTAGATTTTAGTTAACATAACCAGGGAAAGAGATTTGAGTGCTTGAAATTGGATTTATGGTCAATTAGATCAACAAAAGTTTCTGCATGTTCATCTTGTTATTCAGTGACTGTTTTTGATTGAATTTTGCTTGATTTGTGTGTGCAACTTGGTGTTATTTGTGCTTATATTGACTCCCAATAAGCCAAAGCTTATTGGGGTGCCTTTTGTTCCATCAAATAGCAACAATCAAGGCTTGAAATCAAGCCAAAATCATTACTACATATCAAGCAGTGGGAACTCCTTTCCCCTACTAGTTCCCCCTGCTAGTGTTAATTGGACTTCAGCTTATCAATAAGCTATTCCAGCTTATTTAAACGTGCAACAATTTGGATTTTGTAATAGGTGCTCATTATTTGACCCATTTGTTCATACTGGAGCATTTGGTGGGTTGACTTTAGGGTTTGACTAGAAAACCAACTTAATTGATTTTTTCATAAGTGCTTATTGGCTTATTCTGGTTCATTGGTTTTGCTTATTGGATTTTTGTTGATTGATTTGGCTTATTGAAGTCATTTGTGACATTTTACAAGTTGAATCAAGTCCTGAGGTGCCCTAGATCTCAAACCCGACTATTTTGTCATTTTGTGGATTTGTACTTTGCTTATTTCTGGCTTATTAAGTGTGCTTTTTCAAAATTTCTTTTTACAGATCTCTTTAGTATCCCAAGAGAAGGTTGTGTGTCAAATTAGAGCTTATGGCATTGGCTTATTGCTTAATGGGCTTATTGGCCCAATAAGGATAAGTTGTTTGCTAAATAAGCTGTGATAAGCTCACTTTCAGCTTTTGGGCCTTCAGAGTTTTGTGTTTAGAATTAAATTTTGAGTCAGATAGGGCTTTTCCAAGTCAATTGGGCCAAGTTTGACTTTTTGGGCTAAAAAGCCCATTTGTGTTGACTGATTTTGGTTTTGGCCCATTTGAGGGCCCAATAGGGGTATTCTGGTCATTTTGCTTTCATTTTTTGTTTATTTAGATTAAAATCAACTAGTTTGCAAGTTTTTAGAATTTTTTATAATTTTTGGATTTTTAATATTATTTTAATATTATTTTATTATTATTTTTCAAATTTCACATTTTTGCACTTTTTATATTTTTCTTAGCTTAAATACATTAAAATAGGATTTTTGCAACTCTTAGATTAATTTTATCATCTTTAGATGAATTTTTATAATTATTTTAAGTTTTAATAGTTTTTAAATCATTTTAAATAGTTTTTCTTAGTTTAAAAATTTATAAAAATAGTTTTTAATCTTTTTAGGTCATTTTAGAGGTTTACCAATTGAAAAATCTTTATTTGGGCTTTTTGATAATTAATTTGATTTTTAGGGCTTTAATTAGCATTTAAAAATTAATATTTAATTAACTAAAAGGTTTGAAAAAGTTTTGATCATTGGTAAACTCTTAGTTTATTTATTTTGATTTTTGGTAATTTTTAGAATTTATTTTTCTTTTTGTACTTGATGAGATGGCATTTATACATGATCTCATCGTTCTTTTCGGGCTTTTAATGCATAAAAATGTCATAATATACCATATATATGCTTGTGTTTGTTTACATGTGTATTTTAGGTATGGATATCGTGAAAAAGACAAAAGATCACAAGTTACAAGGAAAAACGGACACGAGAAACGAAGCCGTACAAAGAACCGGGCCCTAATCATGGAATACTCAACAAATACCCTTGAAGACTTGAAGACAAACAAGATTGATCCTCAATTATTGAAGAAATGACACTTAAAACCCTTGGATATTAATAATTACAAATTTGGTCCCTTAAGATTGTCAAAATTACACAAATGGTCCTTCAACTTTGAAGAAATGGCAAGATTAGTCCCTCAACAAATCCAAATTGCCAACAATGGTCCCTCATGAAGTTTAAGTTGCATTGAAGACCTTTGAAGATCAACATTGTCCAAAATCAGCCCTTCAAATATGCAAAAGTTCCAAAAATAACCCTTGATACACCTTTTGGAAAGTTTTGTGCAAAAAATGTCAAGTTGTGAAAGTTAAATACAAATGGAATAGAACTTTGTGGCTGAAAAACGTTTTATACATGTTTTCTGAAAATACAAGGGTTAAACATGGGCATTTGAAACATTCAAACAAGAAATGCGCCAAACACTTCCCCAATCCTACAAAAACGGATCAAAACATGTTACTGTAGCAGTCAAGAACCCAGATTTTACTCCACTTAAAACAAAGGGTAAAATGAAATTACCCTTTCCCACACTTGATTCACACGCCTATAATCTCATCCCAACCTTAAAACACTCACTCCCACTCACCAAGAGGCCCCACCACCAAAACCGTTTCACCATCATGTGACAACTTCCTCACCAAGGCTTGCCACGTGTCCAAATCAACAGCTATTACTCCTTGCTTGGTCACAACGCAAAAATGAACGTCCAAGATGCATTTGGACAGCTCATTCCATCAAATGATCTAGAAGACTCAAGGGCATTTAGGGAATTTCACTTCTAGGGTTTGTGAATAGTGTTTAGCCAGGCATTTGCCTATAAAAGGAGACCTCAACATGTGAGAGTCCCTTTGTTCCAGTTTTAGGCTATCAATCTTTGTAATTCCTTTTTAAGTTTAATAAAATTTGGATTTCTGAAAATATTGAATTCTCTTTTTGATTTGATTAAAAGTTGGTGTTTGAGTAGCCTAATTCTGAGTTCCATTTGATGGTTAAGGCCTACCTTAATCTTGTGGTTAAGGCACGTCTTGTTTCATAAGGTTTTTAAGGTTTGAATACCTTGAAATCCTAGGTTCTGTTTTGGATTATTTTGTGAAATAACCCTTGGCCATAAGCTATAAGCTCTTACAAGCTTGTTGACACCAAGCTTGTGAAGGGATTAGAGCCCTCGGTTGAGTTGTTTGCTGCTTGTGTTGAAGATATAAAGTCCTTGAGGTTCTACTTTGAACCATCAACCAAGGCAGTTTGCATCACCTTCATTGAAGTACCTTGGTCTTGTTCTAGTTGTTGAACAAGGTCCAAGGAGCATTGCTGGCCTTCCTAGGATGTTGTGGAAGGCAGGTATAATCCCTTGTTAAGATTCCACTCAAAATTTCATGTTTATGACTGATTTTGATTTGGTGCTTTGATTTTGAGTATTGGTGTTTATGCTAGTGATTTTTGAGTTTGATTGTGTTAGTTGCTATTGTTTAAGTGTTTTTGATCATTAAAATCAATAGGTTATTAGATAAAATCACAAGTTTCTTTGTTAAGTGGTGGATTAAGGAGTGTTTGGGTCTACTGCATACTTTGGAATTGTGGTTTGCTAAGTGGTTGTTTTGTGTAAGCAAGTATTGGTATCTGTTTATTAGGTGCATATGTTCATTTATTTGCAGGTTTTGTGGGTTTGATCACATAGATTCATTATTTGGCTAAAAAAATCTTTAAAACTTGGTAAAATTGGCTAGGATTTTGAGGACACCTAGATCTAAGCATAGGCTAGGGCTAACAAGTGCTAAATCTTAGTTAATCACACCAGGGAAGAAGGATTTGAGGCTTGAAATTGGATCAAGTGTCAAGTATATCAGCAAACTTGTTTCTGCATATGTTCATTGTTCATCAGTAACTTCTAGTGCTTTGATCTTGTTATTTACTTTGATTTAGTGTTTGATTCTTGTTGCTTTGTGATTGTTCTTAGTTTATATAGCTTGTGTATGCATCCTGTTAAGTTTGGTTGGCTTATTGTGGCTAAATCTGCTTATTAAGTGCTTAACTGCTTATTTCCATATCTGGTGCATATCTGGTGACTGTTTGGCTTATTGTGGCTTATTGTGTGAACCAATTTGTGATTTTATTGTTGCTATTGACTCCTTGCGATTCACTGATCACAAGGGTGCCTTTGTTTCCAATTGAATCAAACCAGAACTCTCAAATAAGCTTGGTCAAATAGTCAAAGCAGTGGGAACTCCTTTCCCCTGCTAGTTGCCACTGATAGTGTAAATTTTGGGTCAGCTTATCAATAAGCTATAATAGCTTATTCCAACCAGCAACAACTTTGTTTTTGTAATAGGTGCTCATATTTTGACCCATTTGTTCATACTGGAGCATTTGGGTGGTTGACTTTAGGGTTTGACTAGAAAACCAACTTCATTGACTTTTTCATAAGTGCTTATTGGCTTATTCTGGCTTATTTGTTTTGCTTATTGGAATTTTGTTGATTGATTTTGCTTATTGAGTCCATTTGTCACCTTTTGCAAGTTGAATCAAGTCCTGAGGTGCCCTAAATCTCTAAAACGACTATTTTGTCTTTTAGTGAATTTTTACTTTGCTTATTTCTGGCTTATTAAGTGAGCTTTTTCAAAAATTCTTTTTACAGATCTCATAAGCATCCCAAAAGAAGGTTTTGTGTCAAATTAGAGCTTATGGCTTAATGGGCTGAAAAAGCCCAATAAGAATAAGCTTTGTGCTTATTAAGTTGTGATAACCTCACATTCAGCTTTTGGGCCTTTAGAGTTTTGTTCTTAGAATTGAATTTTGAGTCAGATAGGGCTTTTTCAAGTCAATTGGGCCAAGTTTGACTTTTTGGGCCCAAAAGCCCAATTTGGTTGACTGTTTTTGGTTTTGGCCCATTTGAGGGCCCAATAGGGGTATTTTGGTAATTTCACTTTGATTTTCTGATTATTTAGGTTAAAATTAACTAGTTTGCAAGTTTTTAGAATTTTTTATAATTTTTGGATTTTTAATATTATTTTATTATTATTTTTAAAATTTCACATTTTTCAACTTTTTACATTTTTTTAGGGTTAATACATTAAAGTAGGAATTTAGCAACTTTTAGAATAATTTTATCTCTTTTATATTAATTTTTATAATTATTTTAAGTTTTAATAGTTTTTAAATCATTTTAAATAGTTTTTATTAGTTTAAAAATTTCTAAAAATAGTTTTTAATCTTTTTAAGTCATTCTAGAGGTTTACCAATTGAAAAATATTTATTTGGGCTTTTTGATAATTTATTTGATTTTTAGGGCTTTAATTAGCATTTAAAAATTGAATATTTAATTATTTAAAAGGTTTGAAAAAGTTTTGATCATTGGTAAACTCTTAGTTTATTATTTTTGATTTTTGGTGAATTTTTGGTAATTTTTTGAATTTATTTTTATTTTTGGGGTTTTTAAGGTTCTACGTTTTAACTTTCTAGTAGTGTTAATTTTTATTTTTACGTCTTCGTTATCTTCTTTTCTCATCCCCTTCGAAACCGATCATTAATCACAAACATTTAACAAATTTCTCACACACATATACCTCCTTGGGAAACGAACTTTCATTTCATTAAGGGTCATTAGTGTTGATTTTCCTAAATCATCACTCGATACTTTCCCTATTTACGCTCTTTTCCTAAAGAGTAGTAAAACACTACAATCATTTTGGCGCCGCTGCCGGGGAGGTGTGTCGTGATTAATTTGCATTGTTGTTTTTAATATTAACCAAAAATAGTATTTGTATTAGTAGAACTCTACTAATACGTATTATCGGTTTTCTTGGTTTTTCTTGTACAAATATTATTAATATATTGTATTAAGTATCACAATCAATATACAATATCTCCAAAAGTGTGAAAACACAACCTTAATTGGGATTTCATCACTCAATTATTGTATTCGAATCTCAAAAAAAAGAAAAGGCAAAAATAGATAAATACTTTCGTGAAGCTCGATTTTGAAAAGTACAAACTATAAGGTGGGTATAAGGCGGGTATTATAAAATATACCCTAAGGAAAAAGGCTCTTAAGTGCTTCGCGCCGCCTCGTTTCCCCGCTTGCTTGTGAGTATTTTGAGATTGAAGGCTAATCGAGGGTTTTGCCGCCCAAAGTATTATTACGTATAATATATTTGCTTGGTTTCTTTGTGATTAAAACCTCTTGAACAATTTGGTTTTCACCAAAGTTCTAAAGTCATTCGAAGGCGTTCACTCCACGTGATCGTTTTCATTCCTTTGAGGCTTCTTTAATCAAGAGTTTGATTCGAGGAGAGATTTTGTAGATTGTTGTCTACAAAGATACACCAAAATCCAAAAAAATTAAATATCATCAAAAACACAAAAAAATTGAAAATTCACAAAACACCCAAAAAGAATCTTCTTTGCTCACCTCCCATTCTTCGTGAAGTTTATGATCACTCGTAATCAAGCAAAACGAGCTCGTAAACGACTTCAAAAGCAAGCCAATCAAGAGACGTTGATTGTAGAAGAACCTCCAATTGTTGAACCTATTGTAGAACAAGAAGTCGTCATGGCTAATCGTACTATGATTGTGTTGCTACAAGCACCCACCGAGGGTTTTGGAGAGGCTATTGTGATTCCCGCCATCCTTGCGGAGAACTTCGAGATTAAGACGGGTTTAATGTCAATGTTGCAAGCAAATAAGTTTAGAGGTCACGAGAAAGACAACCCGCACTACCACATTAGGAATTTTAACCGTCTCACCGCTACTAGCAAGTTTAAGGATGTTCCACACGACGCCATTAAGATGATGTTGTTTCCATACTCGTTGGATGGACCCGCAAAAATTTGGCTTGAGAAAGAACCACCAAATTCGATTTTGACATGGGCCGATCTCGTTTCTAAGTTTGTGAACAAGTTTTTTCCACCATCTAAAACAACACACTTGAAAAATGAGATTTCACGATTTATGCAAAGAAATAATGAAAGTTTTTCAATGGCATGGGAACGATTTAAAGAAATATTACATGAATGTCCACACCATGATTTTACGGAATTGCATCAAGTGGATACTTTTTATAATGGGCTTAATGATCATGAACGAGATTATTTGAATGCCGCCGCGGGTGGTAATTTTTTGTGCAAGACGACAAATGAGGCTTTGCAAATCATCGAGAATAGATCTAAGGTTTATAACCCTCGTAACACACCGAGTGTTGCCAATTTGGGTTCGTCATCATCGTCACATCGTCTCGTAGCATTAACGCCTTACATGATGAAGCTAATGAGGAAAATCGGTTTTTTTGATAGATTTGCTAATCTAATGTCCCATTGGAAAGCTCAAGAAGCTTCCAATTCCGCTTCGGTTAAAGCGGTTGCTAAGAGTTGTTTGTCGTGTGGGGGAGCTCATGAGCTTTCCGAGTGCATTACCGCGGATGGTAACACTTCGAGTGCTTATGTAGCAACGGGAACTTACAACCAAAACGGTCAAGGTTCCCGCCAAAATCAAGCTCCACCAAATCAAAATGTTAACAATTATCGAAACAACAACCAAGGTAATTACCAAGGCAATTCACGCAATTACAACAAAGGGAATTATCAAAATGGGAATGGACAAATTTCTAATCAAAACCAAAACCGTGATTTTCAAAACACTACACAAGGTTTTCAAAATGCTCACACTAAAAATTTGCAAGGAGAATTTTTGGATTATGCAAAAGCAAATGATGCTAAATTTGATAACATGCAACGTGAGATGATTAGCTTAAGATCCGAGTTAAAAAACGAGCTTAAAAATGAACTTGCTAATTAACTTAAAACTCATGCAAACAAAATGGAAGGAAATGTCCAACGTCTACAACAAAATAAACAAAAGATGGAATTAGGACAACATGAGATTAAGCAAGAGTTATTAAAAGCGGATGCTAGGCAATCAAAATTTGAGGACCGAATGGCTAAGATGTTTGAAGCAATCATGTGTAAACCCTCTTCCTCGGGTGGTCTTCCTAGTGATACCATTGCAAACCCGAAGGGAGAAATGAAGGTTATTACTACACGAAGTGGTAAAACTTTCAAGGAACCAATCTCTCGTCCAAGTACTTCTACGGAGAAGCAAATCGAGAAAGAACCCGAGGTGATGGTCGAAAAGGAGCACATTACAATCCCACGAAGTACCGCTCAAACCACACCTACGGTTGAACCAATACCAATTGTGGAACCCGAGTTTCCAAGGCCGTTGCCTAATGACCAACCCACACCACCTTTACCCTACCCTTCGAGACGAAACAAATAGAAAATGCAAGAACGTAACAAACAACAAATTGAGCTTTTTATAAAAATGTTTCAACAAGTGCATTTTGATGTGAGTTTAGCCGACGCGTTGTTATATATGCCTCGTTTCGCTTCCACTTTTAAAAGTATGATGAGCGATAAGGAAAAGCTTTCAAAGCTTGCTAATTGTTCTTCGGTTTATCTTAACCGCATACCGGAAAAAGTTGGTGATCCCGGAAAGTTTCTTATTCCTTGTGACATACAAGATATGAAAGAATGCCTCGCCTTGGCCGATCTTGGTGCGAGCATTAATTTGATGCCATTTTCCATTTGGAAATCGCTTTCGCTTCTGGCTCTCATTCCTTCGAACATGTCCATCGAGATGGCCGATCATTCTACGATCATGGCATGTGGAGTAGCCGAAGATGTTTTCGTAAAAGTGGGGAAGTTCTACTATCCCGTTGATTTTATAGTAGTTGACATCCCCGCGGATCCTCAAGTTCCTCTAATTTTAGGTCGTTCATTTTTAGATACTTTGAGATCGCTTATCGATGTTCATGCAAGAACTATCACTTTGAGATTCAACGAAGAGGAACTTGTTATAAACGCTACTCAAAACTCGAAACCTTCTCATGTTTATGCAATCGCTACCATCAATCACATTGACATCGTTGATGTGGTTTGCGATGAGTTTTCACAAGAAGTGTTAGGTTTTTCCGATAGCTCGTCAAGTGGCAATCCCACTATTTTGGATCCGATTCTTGCTAATTCCACACCAAATCTCACTCCATTCCAAGGAGGCGATCTCACTTCAAATGAAATCGACAATGAAGATGAGGTGTTGATTAGTGATGATTCTTCTATTCCACCATTTCTTTCGCCGATGGAAGTTATGAGTGTTGAACCAAAATCTTCAATCGAGGAACCACCTATCCTTGAATTGAAAGATCTTCCTTCTCACCTTGAATACGCATTCTTGGAAGGTGATGACAAGTTGCCGATTATTATTGCAAAAGGTCTTGCCAATAATGAAAAAACCGAGCACTTGAAAGTTCTTAAGGCTCAAAAAGGGGCAATTGCGTGGAAAATATCTGACATTAAGGGTATTGACCCAAAATTTTGTACTCACAAGATTTTAATGGAGGAGGACTACAAACCCGCAATTCAAAGTCAAAGAAGGGTGAATCCCAAAATTCACGATGTCATAAAAAAGGAGGTCCTTAAACTCCTTGACGCGGGAATGATTTATCCTATATCCGATAGCCAATGGGTGAGCCCAATCCATTGTGTCCCTAAAAAGGGAGGAATGACCGTTGTGCCTAATGAAAACAACGAGTTAATTCCCACTCGTGTTGTGACCGGTTGGAGGGTGTGTATTGACTACCGAAAGTTAAATGACGCCACTCGTAAAGACCACTTTCCTTTGCCCTTCATGGATCAAATGTTGGAGCGACTCGCGGGAAATGAATTCTATTGCTTTTTAGATGGTTTTTCCGGTTACTTTCAAATCCCTATCGACCCTCGTGATCAAGAGAAGACTACTTTTACGTGTCCTTATGGAACGTTCGCTTGTCGTAGGATGCCTTTCGGACTTTGTAATGCACCCGGAACGTTTCAACGGTGTATGATGGCGATTTTTCACTATATGATCGAGAAGTCGATGGAAGTGTTTATGGATGACTTCTCGGTGTTTGGCAATTCGTTCACGTCATGTTTATCTAATCTCGAGCGAATGTTAAAACGTTGTGAAGAAACCAATCTTGTGCTTAATTGGGAAAAATGTCATTTTATGTGTAAACAAGGAATCGTCTTAGGACATAAAGTGTCGAAAGCGGGGATTGAGGTCGATAAAGCTAAGGTAGACGTCATCGCCAAGTTACCTCATCCCAAAACCGTTAAGGGAGTTCGTAGTTTCCTAGGCCACGCGGGCTTTTATCGTCGTTTCATCAAGGACTTTTCGAAAATCTCTCGTCCTATGACACACCTTCTCGAGAAGGATGCTCCTTTCAACTTCAATGAGGATTGTGTTAAAGCTTTCGAAACTCTAAAAAGGAAACTTACCGAAGCTCCCATTCTTGTTGCTGCTAATTGGGAATTACCCTTTGAAATCATGTGCGATGCAAGTGATTATGCTATAGGGGCCGTCTTAGGGCAACGTTATGACAAACATTTTCGTCCTATCCATTATGCTAGTAAGACAATGACCGAGGCTCAATTAAAGTACACCACAACGGAAAAGGAATTCCTTGCCGTGGTCTATGCTTTTGAGAAATTCTGACCTTATCTCGTCTTAACTAAAAGCATCGTGTATACCGACCATTCGGCTATCATGTATCTCTTAGCTAAGCAAGATGCTAAGCCGAGATTGCTTCGTTGGATGCTCCTCCTCCAAGAATTTGATGTCACTGTGCTTGATAAAAAAGGAGCCGAGAATCTAGCGGCCGATCATCTCTCTCATCTAGAAGATCCTCACAAAGATGTTTTCGAGAACAAGGAAATCACCGAAACATTTCCTCTTGAAACTCTCGGTGTAGTAAATTCTAAAGACACCACCCCATGGTTTGCCGACATTGCAAATTACCATGCGGGCAATTTCATAATCAAGGGTATGACGACACAACAAAAACGAAAATTCTTTCGTGACGTCAAGTTCTATTTTTGGGACGACCCTTATCTCTTTCGAATTTGTGCGGATCAACTCGTTCGACGTTGTGTGTTTGGTGCCGAAGCTTCTAATATCCTTAGAGCTTGTCACGAGGGACCCACGGGTGGTCACCATGGTGCTAATCTCACGGCTAAGAAAGTGTTCGATGCCGGTTTCTTTTGGCCTTCTATCTATCGTGATGCACACGCACTTGTGAACTCGTGTGATTCGTGCCAACGTCAAGGAAAATCGTCTCAACGTGATGAAATACCGCAAAACATAATTCAAGTGTGTGAGATTTTCGACATATGGGGAATAGACTTTATGGGGCCGTTCCCATCGTCTCATGGCAACAAATATATCCTCGTCGCGGTGGACTACCTTTCTAAGTGGGTGGAAGCTAAGGCTTTACCTACTAATGATGCTCGTGTGGTAGTGAAGTTTTTGAAGCAACTATTCTCTCGATTCGGAACCCCTCGTGCTATTATAAGCGATCGTGGAACCCATTTTTGTAATGACCAATTCGAAAAGGTTCTAAAGAAATATGGAGTTACTCATCGTCTTTCTACGGCTTATCACCCGCAAACGAGTGGGCAAGTCGAGGTTTCGAACCGAGCTTTGAAGAGGATTCTAGAGAGGTCAATTGGAGAAAACCGTGCTTCATGGTCCGACAAACTCGATGACGCTTTATGGACTTTAGGACCGCTTATAAGACACCTATCGGTTGCACTCCTTATAAGTTAGTCTATGGGAAGAATTATCATTTGCCCATTGAGTTGGAGCATAAGGCATATTGGGCCCTTAAGCATGCAAACTTTAACTTGAAGACCGCGGGAGATCACCGGAAAATACAATTGAATGAATTGGATGAATTAAGAGATAATGCTTATGAAAATTCATTAATTTTCAAGGAAAAGACTAAAAAGTTTCATGATTCAAAGATTAAAAACCGGGTTTTTAACATTGGTGATCAAGTGTTGCTTTTTAACTCTCGTCTTAAGATATTTTCCGGGAAATTGAAATCTCGTTGGTCGGGTCCGTTCACCATTACACAAGTGTTTCCATATGGGACCATTGAGCTAGCTCAAGATGATGGTCCTAATTTCAAGGTGAATGGACATAGGCTTAAGCACTACTTTGGTGGGGAAATTCCTTCAATGGTTTCCCTCGACCAAGTCACCTTCCCCAATGATAATTAGCATTGAGGGGATCGAGACGAGCTCATGACTCGGTAATCAAAAACGAGGTGCCTCGTGGGGGAGATCCCATGCTTATCTTTTATGCTTACTATTCAATAATAAGGGGACTTTTACCCTTTCAACTCGTTGTCTCGTGGTTGTTTGTTTGTGTTATCTAGATCATCATCATCATCTACGATTGAAGACTCTCGTGTTCGTTTACGTGAGCCTCCATCGTTCGTTTGAAGAAGTTTTTCACGAATCCATGACATATCCTTTATTGTTCTAACAATTATCTTTTAGCATACTTAATAAACGGCTTTAGATATACTGTTGATCACCCTTTCCATGCTAGATCCTAAGCATTCGACTCTTCGTCTCTAGTATGGGGGTGCTCCACCTTTAGACTTGAAACATTGAGGACAATGTTTACTTTTAGTATGGGGGGGTGAATAGGTACTTGCTTTGCTACGCCCTCACGCTTTCCAACTTTCAATGTTATGTTTTGCTAATAAGGCTAAAAATGGCCAAATTTTAAAAATTTTCTTAGTTTTTATAAGTGTTTTAAGACACGAATGTATATTTTCCGATGGGTAGAATAAGAGTTAATTTTTGACTTGATGGGCATTTGGAGCCATTTACATTCCTTAACCCGCTCAATCCAAGTTTTGCTAGACTTTTATATAGGGAGCTTTAAAACGCGAAAGTCTTAATTCATACGGGTTAAGAACAAGAACTTTTCGCAAGTTCCTATAATTGATCCTAGAAAGTCACTTATCAAGGGAACTTTAAAACGCATTCTCTAAACTTGAAAAGGTCCAAGATAGTGCAAGATCCTATAGGTGATTTGAAAACCCAGAACTTTGATTTGATATAGTCTTAATGAAAGCTAATCCAAATTTGGCTTAATTATGACTTGCATGGCTAAGTATTCACGAGTCTCTTTAATTAGAGGTCTTTATATAGTGAAGAACGAGAAATGATAGAGTTAGACAAGTGATCATGCTAAACGTAGAACATGAAAATGTTCTTTCAAAAAATCATATGTTTTTAATTATGGCTTTTTCTTCCCATAAGATCAATGCATTAGGAATAAATCATAATTGCAATAAGTAAGGTCGTACGATTTGAAAGGTTACTTAGCCTCTAGCGCAAGATCGTTTAAAAGTTGCTCGGGGTTGAAAAGAGTTCATAGCCAAGGCATAACTTATTGAAGCGGGACGCGAAGATTGGCGATCATCCAAAAAAGCCCTAACAAGGCATGATGAGCTCTATTTTTGCTAAAGATCCAAAGATGATGTGAAGTATCATTATTCCTAAATCAATATGAAGGATCGAGACACACGACGAAAAGCAATTACTCCCCTAAAGATCATGGAGAAAGTCTATCCAAAAAGACCCTAACAAGGTATGAGGATAAATATATATCCAAGTCCGAAAAGGAGGCGGATCGTTGTATATCAAAATCCAAAGTAAAGATTGAAGACAAATGATGAAGTCGTGGTCCAATATGAAGAATCTCTCAAAAACGTCAAGTGAAGAAATTCCAAATATATGAAGAGAAGACCATAATTTCAAGAACGTCTTCCCAAGATTTGAAGTATGAAGTACATGCCAAATATCGGTCCGAGAAAGGTCTCAAATCGTGAAACGAGTTATGCCAAGATATGAACTTAAGGAGATACACGAGAAGCCGTTTTAAAAGATTTTGTCCTTCGGCTAACTATTGATCAAATCGTGCTACTTTGCTTTCGGACTAATAACTACTCAAATAAGTCAATATGAATCACTTGTGATCCATGACAAATAGACAAAAAAATGCTAGTAACCCATTTTCCTTTTATAATAACTAGGATTGCGGGGAGAAAAAGTATTACACAATTTGGACGTATGAGTAGTGTTAGCATTGTGACATGTACCAACAATGATCTCGTTTTTGCACTTAGCATGGAATGTATGACAATCAAGGATGACGAAGTTTACTCTAAGGGACATTACTTGTTTCTATTCTTTGACCCTAAAAGTTACTTTTTATGATGAAAATCATACATTATGTCTTTACACATCTTCGTAGTATGTTGCAAGTCTTTTACTCTTCAATAAAGGTTAATAAATTTGAATTTTGGTGATGCTTAGATACTTTATTCTAGCATTGCGTGAGGGCACGGTAATGGCTTAGTATGGGGGAGTGATGAGATGGCATTTATACATGATCTCATCGTTCTTTTCGGGCTTTTAATGCATAAAAATGTCATAATATACCATATATATGCTTGTGTTTGTTTACTTGTGTATTTTAGGTATGGATATCATGAAAAAGACAAAAGATCACAAGTTACAAGGAAAAACGGACACGAGAAACGAAGCCGTACAAAGAACCGGGCCCTAATCATGGAATACTCAACAAATACCCTTGAAGACTTGAAGACAAACAAGATTGATCCTCAATTATTGAAGAAATGACACTTAAAACCCTTGGATATTAATAATTACAAATTTGGTCCCTTAAGATTGTCAAAATTACACAAATGGTCCTTCAACTTTGAAGAAATGGCAAGATTAGTCCCTCAACAAATCCAAATTGCCAACAATGGTCCCTCATGAAGTTTAAGTTGCATTGAAGACCTTTGAAGATCAACATTGTCCAAAATCAGCCCTTCAAATATGCAAAAGTTCCAAAAATAACCCTTGATACACCTTTTGGAAAGTTTTGTGCAAAAAATGTCAAGTTGTGAAAGTTAAATACAAAGGGAATAGAACTTTGTGGCTGAAAAACGTTTTATACATGTTTTTTGAAAATACAAGGGTTAAACATGGGCATTTGAAACATTCAAACAAGAAATGCGCCAAACACTTCCCCAATCCTACAAAAACGGATCAAAACATGTTACTGTAGCAGTCAAGAACCCAGATTTTATTCCACTTAAAACAAAAGGTAAAATGAAATTACCCTTTCCCACACTTGATTCACACGCCTATAATCTCATCCCAACCTTAAAACACTCACTCCCACTCACCAAGAGGCCCCACCACCAAAACCGTTTCACCATCATGTGACAACTTCCTCACCAAGGCTTGCTACGTGTCCAAATCAACAGCTATTACTCCTTGCTTGGTCACAACGCAAAAATGAACGTCCAAGATGCATTTGGACAACTCATTCCATCAAATGATCTAGAAGACTCAAGGGCATTTAGGGAATTTCACTTCTAGGGTTTGTGAATAGTGTTTAGCCAGGCATTTGCCTATAAAAGGAGACCTCAACATTCGAGAGTCCCTTTGTTCCAGTTTTAGGCTATCAATCTTTGTAATTCCTTTTTAAGTTTAATAAAATTTGAATTTCTGAAAATATTGAATTCTCTTTTTGATTTGATTAAAAGTTGGTGTTTGAGTAGCCTAATTCTGAGTTCCATTTGATTGTTAAGGCCTACCTTAATCTTGTGGTTAAGGCACGTCTTGTTTCATAAGGTTTTTAAGGTTTGAATACCTTGAAATCCTAGGTTCTGTTTTGGATTATTTTGTGAACTAACCCTTGGCCATAAGCTATAAGCTCTTACAAGCTTGTTGACACCAAGCTTGTGAAGGGATTAGAGCCCTTGGTTGAGTTGTTTGCTGCCTGTGTTGAAGATATAAAGTCCTTGAGGTTCTACTTTGAACCATCAACCAAGGCAGTTTGCATCACCTTCATTGAAGTACCTTGGTCTTGTTCTAGTTGTTGAACAAGGTCCAAGGAGCATTGCTGGCCTTCCTAGGATGTTGTGGAAGGCAGGTATAATCCCTTGTTAAGATTCCACTCAAAATTTCATGTTTATGACTGATTTTGATTTGGTGCTTTGATTTTGAGTATTGGTGTTTATGCTAGTGATTTTTGAGTTTGATTGTGTTAGTTGCTATTGTTTAAGTGTTTTTGATCATTAAAATCAATAGGTTATTAGATAAAATCACAAGTTTCTTTGTTAAGTGGTGGATTAAGGAGTGTTTGGGTCTACTGCATACTTTGGAATTGTGGTTTGCTAAGTGGTTGTTTTGTGTAAGCAAGTATTGGTATCTGTTTATTAGGTGCATATGTTCATTTATTTGCAGGTTTTGTGGGTTTGATCACATAGATTCATTATTTGGCTAAAAAAATCTTTAAAACTTGGTAAAATTGGCTAGGATTTTGAGGACACCTAGATCTAAGCATAGGCTAGGGCTAACAAGTGCTAAATCTTAGTTAATCACACCAGGGAAGAAGGATTTGAGGCTTGAAATTGGATCAAGTGTCAAGTATATCAGCAAACTTGTTTCTGCATATGTTCATTGTTCATCAGTAACTTCTAGTGCTTTGATCTTGTTATTTACTTTGATTTAGTGTTTGATTCTTGTTGCTTTGTGATTGTTCTTAGTTTATATAGCTTGTGTATGCATCCTGTTAAGTTTGGTTGGCTTATTGTGGCTAAATCTGCTTATTAAGTGCTTAACTGCTTATTTCCATATCTGGTGCATATCTGGTGACTGTTTGGCTTATTGTGGCTTATTGTGTGAACCAATTTGTGATTTTATTGTTGCTATTGACTCCTTGCGATTCACTGATCACAAGGGTGCCTTTGTTTCCAATTGAATCAAACCAGAACTCTCAAATAAGCTTGGTCAAATAGTCAAAGCAGTGGGAACTCCTTTCCCCTGCTAGTTGCCACTGATAGTGTAAATTTTGGGTCAGCTTATCAATAAGCTATAATAGCTTATTCCAACCAGCAACAACTTTGTTTTTGTAATAGGTGCTCATATTTTGACCCATTTGTTCATACTGGAGCATTTGGGTGGTTGACTTTAGGGTTTGACTAGAAAACCAACTTCATTGACTTTTTCATAAGTGCTTATTGGCTTATTCTGGCTTATTTGTTTTGCTTATTGGAATTTTGTTGATTGATTTTGCTTATTGAGTCCATTTGTCACCTTTTGCAAGTTGAATCAAGTCCTGAGGTGCCCTAAATCTCTAAAACGACTATTTTGTCTTTTAGTGAATTTTTACTTTGCTTATTTCTGGCTTATTGAGTGAGCTTTTTCAAAAATTCTTTTTACAGATCTCATAAGCATCCCAAAAGAATGTTGTGTGTCAAATTATAGCTTATGGCATTAGCTTATGGCTTAATGGGCTGAAAAGCCCAATAAGAATAAGCTTTGTGCTTATTAAGCAGTGATAAGCTCACATTCAGCTTTTGGGCCTTTAGAGTTTTGTTCTTAGAATTGAATTTTGAGTCAGATAGGGCTTTTCCAAGTCAATTGGGCCAAGTTTGACTTTTTGGGCCCAAAAGCCCAATTTGGTTGACTGTTTTTGGTTTTGACCCATTTGAGGGCCCAATAGGGGTATTTTGGTAATTTCACTTTGATTTTCTGATTATTTATGTTAAAATAAACTAGTTTGCAAGTTTTTAGAATTTTTTATAATTTTTGGATTTTTAATATTATTTTATTATTATTTTTAAAATTTCACATTTTTCAACTTTTTACATTTTTCTTAGGGTTAATACATTAAAATAGGAATTTAGCAACTTTTAGAATAATTTTATCTCTTTGAGATTAATTTTTATAATTATTTTAAGTTTTAATAGTTTTTAAAACATTTTAAATAGTTTTTATTAGTTTAAAAATTTCTAAAAATAGTTTTTAATCTTCTTAAGTCATTCTAGAGGTTTACCAATTGAAAAATCTTTATTTGGGCTTTTTGATAATTTATTTGATTTTTAGGGCTTTAATTAGCATTTAAAAATTGAATATTTTATTATTTAAAAGGTTTGAAAAAGTTTTGATCATTGGTAAACTCTTAGTTTATTATTTTTGATTTTTGGTGAATTTTTGGTGAATTTTTGGTAATTTTTTGAATTTATTTTTATTTTTGGGGTTTTTAAGGTTCTACGTTTTAACTTTCTAGTAGTGTTAATTTTTATTTTTACGTCTTCGTCATCTTCTTTTCTCATCCCCTTCGAAACCAATCATTAATCACAAACATTTAACAAATTTCTCACACACATATACCTCCTTGGGAAACGAACTTTCATTTCATTAAGGGTCATTAGTGTTGATTTTCCTAAATCATCACTCGATACTTTCCCTATTTACGCTCTTTTCCTAAAGAGTAGTAAAACACTACAATCAGTACTTTTTACGGTTTTACGTGTAGTCGTCGTAGTAATTAATTTCACGTCTTCGTCATTCTCTTTTCTCATCCCCTTCTAACCAATATTAATCTCAAACCTTGCTACATTTTAGTCACACACATATACCTCCTTGGGAAACGAACTTTTGAATTTCATATCATAAAGGTCATTAGTGTTTGATTTTCCTAAATCATCACTTAATACTTACCGCTTTTACGCCTTTTTCCTAAAAGGACGTATTTTACCACAATCAAAACCCGCGAGGGAGATAACATGTTAGTTTTTATTAAATAGGACACCATTTGTCCCGATTATTTGTTTATTGATTTGGACCCGAATGATTGTATGACCCGATGAATGAATATATGACCCGATAAATGAAATGAAATGGATTATTAAAGTTAGGTTATGTCACTAGAAGTCCCATTAGCATGAATTGTGAACTACCGGGATTTGGTAGACGCTTATGCATATAATAGTACTATTTGGGGAAGATCACCCCAGTTCGCGCCTTGACGGTTGATCCCCGTCGTGCCACATTGATTGGTAAGCGAATTTATGTATGAGAAGATTTACACAAGCGTGATTATTGTGACGACACGCTAATTTAGATGGGCAAATTGAGTTCGGGTTAGCTACCCGTTGTTTGTTGTAGTAAGGTAACAATGTCATGCGGCTTATAATAATCCAAATAACGAAATACTGCTATACGCACTGAATTACGATATATTGCCTGACTAGCAATACGGGGTCTTATTATTGATATTATGTTCGTGTTTTGGTTTTAAATAACCATATTCATATAACGGTTTTTATTTAACTTTATACAACGTTATAAAACATATTGTATGATGTTTTTACAACATTGGTTCGTATAATGATTTTGAAGGCTAAAGCCTATATTATGATTTTTGATAAGGATTTGTATAAAATGACTTTGGCTATTTTATGGCCTATTACAATGATTTGTACAAAAATGATTTTCGGTAATAAATATATACCGATGATATATTAATGGTTTATTAAACTCTATGAATTCACTCGGCGTTATCGCTGACCTTTTCTTTTAACATGTTTTGTCTCAAGTACTTGAAGGTAATTCTCGGGAAGACAACAAGAATTCATGACCCGCACTTAAATAACAATTTCCATTCAAATCTTTTGTAAAATTGTATGAAATGACTATGACTTGGGACCTATGTAAATTTGATATTTATGAATGGAAATGCTTTATTATTAAACGACGCGGTTTTTATGCGTTGTCTATGATGTGAGTAATGTGCTATCCCGTAACACCAACGAGTCTTTCGCTGTATTGAAATGTGTAAATTTGGGGGTGTTACAGTTTGGTATCAGAGCTCTCGTTATAGAGAACGAAAGATTTTTTAAAACCAAGGTTTTGAATAAAACATTTCAAAATCTTTTAACTATAAACATTTTTCTCAAAATGTCTAAAAATCTTTTGACTATAACGGTGCCGAAGAATTCTCGAGTTACCGACAAGGCCAGACTGAGAAGTGTTATTTTAATATATATATATATATATATATATATATATATATATATATATATATATATATATATATATATATAACTTGGATTATATATATATATGATGTAATTTGACTACATGACTGTTTGAGGATTATTTTAATATTTATACGAGGTATTTATACGACATAGATTGTCACAAAGAACCCTAACTCCCCTAGAAAATCAATCGAAGCTATTTCTCTAGGAATTCTAGCTATTCCAGATCTAAACCAAGTTGTTGATATTTATGATCCCAACAAAATGGTTGATATTCGTAGAAATGTTGATAGTAGTTGATTATGATAATAAAGAAGAATTGGCGAGATTAAATATGATATCGATGTCATGACGATCTTTCCTTATAGAGTGGAGTTTGACAAAACCTTACCACCTGGAAAGGTGTCATCTGATTTAGTGTCACCCAATTCTTAAATTTGAGAATCGAAAGGGTGAATGTTGCACTTGAGGCTGTCATTGGAACCTTTACCCAAAAGCCTCATGCCACTAGTACCTTTCCGAGAAGTCTAATTGGATGATCGAGTCATTTCATACTAGTGACTCATTTGATAACTATTGATGAAGGATCTAAAGGATTGGAAATTAAGTGTTGTTCATATTGAGCTTTTATTGCCCTTTTAAGGTTTATGAATAAGGTTGAAAGTATTGGAAAATGAGGTAGGATATCGCATTGAGTATAAGTTGATTGAAACTTGAATGAAGTAAAATTTAACCCGTATGGAATATGAGATTGTTAAGAGGAAGTCATTAAGTCCTGTGATTGAATTATAAGGTTTTAATTGACTGTTGGTTCGTGTTAAGGGTTGTTCCTAGGCCATTGTCCACTAATGAGGATGCCCAGTGTCCAAGAAATAAATTGAAGAAATCTTCTTCTAAATTGGGACCGATGAATCTTCCGGGACAGGTGGACACCTAATGACTCTTGTAGATTAGTATTCATTGTGGTATCTTTTAAAAATCCCTAACTTAACTGAGACATTAGTTGGTAGGATGAGTTCTTGGAATTGTATGACACAGTGACACGTAATGTGTTACGGTACAATTTTGACTTGTTTGTGATTAATGAAAAGACTACCTTTGATTGCTAAATTCTACATGTATCGATGTTATCTATCTTTTCTTGCTTGTTCCTAATGTTCGCATTAGTGATGCAACCATTAAACAAGTACTCATCTCGAATTGAGTTACGTTGTGGATTTATCTTTTTGAGCGCCATCAAGGTCATGAACTTCATGATTAATTGGCTAAGCTCATTTCCTAGCATATTGTAGTTAGTTCTTGGTGAAAAACTTTTCATCACTCTTTTGCAGATCACTCACTGTTTTTATAAGATAAAATAGTATCCCTTGAGAAAAATTGAATTTTCATCACTATAAGGATTATTCAAAGTGAGATTTATAAGTGATCGTTATCAAAATGAAGTTGTTTATAAAACACCTTAGAAAACTTAATTATTTTCATAACAAAGAAAATATTTGTAAATTTATTTTTGATTCTTATTTAAGAATTAAGCATGAAAATATTTTTATTATAAACATGATGATAAAATTTTGACGAACTGAGTATTGCATCGTTAATCTTGAAATTGTATATAGTTGCGCGCCTACATACAATTTGGAAAGGACCATGCAAGGCTGATTAGTAGTCACCATGAAATATTAATAAACACTATATTTTCTTTGAAGATGTGAAAGATTAAATTTTATGAGATCTGAAAGAAGTACAAAAATAGGGACATATTGATAGGGACACCTACATATGTGCCCGTACCATTTATTCTTCTGAATCGAATTTACTCATCTATAGATATTGTCTTAATTGACAATTGATATTCCCTTCTTGTCCAATTCTCCCGTGGCGAGATTCTTTGGAAAAGTATCTGATAACCGAGTGTTGATACCCGATTGGATGTACCGACGTTCCTATCATTTCTTTTGATTAGATTTCATTTGAATGACCTGGGTAACGATCCGAGGAGCTTTCGAATGCGTACTCAAATTATGAAAACATGGGATATATTCATATTCGTTAAATGTTTTCGTCTTTATCTGATTTGAAATTCTATCGCGTAAATTATGCGTTGACCTTACTCTTTTTAAGGTTAGTTATGTCTCCAGATATCCTTGAATTTGTGAAAGATCATGAGTTATTATTAGTCTTTTGAGAAGATCACATCTTATCAACGGAAATGAAACTGGAAAGTTGATAGTGCCAATAGAATGGATTGATTGATTATGACATGACGACATTGTCTTAATTAATGGGAACTCGAGTAGAATTCCCCTTAAAGATAAGATGTTGATTATCAAGAGTGATCTAAATAATTCTTGATGGGTGACCATATCCTGCATCTAGACTTGAAATTATACCATGAATGGTTATGAACTAGTCATAGATATTATAATCTAGAAAGAACCTAATATGAATTTATTAAAAAGATGTTTCCGTTATCTGAAATTTTAGGAAGTATTTGCTGGTGAATTACCTAGACTTTCGCCATTAAGGCAAGTTGAATTTGGTATTGATTATATTCCCGGTGCTGCACCTGTGGCATGTGCACTGTACTTCAACACCATCTGAATCAAAAGAATTACCGTACAACTGAGAGAGTTGTCGGAGAAAGCTTTTATTCTACCAAGCTCGTCATTATGAAGAGCTATGGTATTATTATTCCTTATATTTATTAATTACCGTGAACTAAGTAAATTAACGAATAAAATCTATATCCACTACCCAAGATGATAGATTGTTCGATCATTTACAAGGTTCTAGCGTATATTCGAAAATTTGATTCCCGACATAGTTATCATCAACTTCGCATCCGCAAAAAAGATTATCTATTCCAATCACTACATCCAGAACTTGTAATGAACATTATGAGTTTCATGTGATGTCGCTTGGATTGACCAATGCACATGTAGTATTCATAAATCTGGTGAATCGCGTGTGTATGCTGTAATTTGATAAATTCATGCTCGTGATCATTAAGGACCATCTGTTTGTTTCTAAGAATAAGAAGGAGTTAATAATTATTTATAGATTGCCCTGAATTGACCGAACAATCAAAACCTGTACCGTGAATATTTAACATGTGATTAAAGACTAAATCCTTTACATAAAATGACCGTTTGATTAATAAAGGTAAGATATATATATATATATATATATATATATATATATATATATATATATATATTGACTCTTCAAAAAAAATTAGAGCCATTTAAGACTTTGGGTTTAACCAAAAAGAAAGTGCAAATATGATTTGACAAATGTTTACCAAAAAGGACTTTTGAGGGATTATTCCCTTATACCCAGAACATTTAACTAAACTCCTGTTTAGGGGTAAATGTTTGTATATACCTCAAGACAACCTAAGAGGGATTGAGGAAACCATGACTTGAAATTTGAAACGACAATTTTTTCTTGTCAACTAAGAAAATTGTGACCAAAGTATAAACAAAGATTTTTCGAACATTTACGAATCTCACTAATTATTTTCGGTAAATCAACAAAAATTGTGTTAATTAAATTCAAATTTATTCTTTTGAACATTTTTATATAATTGGTCGAGCTAAGAAATTTAAAATTTTTACGCTTGCGTTTCATAAAATTAAATATTTATTATTTAGTTACTTGTAATATTTATCGACACTTTAAAACGTCGGATTGAGCAAAACTAATAAAAATGATAGTTAAGACGAAACTAAAACTTAGAAATGTGAAGAAAGAAATTTTTAAATGAATACGGTCATGATAAATATTTCATCAGGAAATGTGAATGTAGATACCAATGCATTATGTAAAAAGGATAAAGAACCAATTAGGATGTGTTCCTTAGTAATGATGGTACAAAATAAATTACCGAGCAATTTAAAAATAACTCATGCTTGTAAGAAGGGTAATATAGATAATAAAAGGGGTTCGCGGCTAATGTGAACCATTAGAATTGAGAAGCCGATGGCGTTAAATGATTAAACGGCCACTTGTGGTTGCCTAAACATGGAGGATTTCGAGATTTAGTTATGTTGGAATCTCATAAGTATAAGTATTCTATTCATGTCATTTCTGACTAAATGTATCCTTATCTAAAGAAGTTGTACTGATGGCAACGTATGAAGGCAGACATCGCCTCATACATTAGTAAGTGTCTAACTATTGCAAAGGTCATCATCTGAATTTGATTCGATTTGGGTCATCGTCGACAGACTGACCAAATCTGCTAATATCATTCCCGTTAATGATAGATTCTCGATGAAGAAATTAACTCTTTGTATTTAAAGGAGTTATGTAAGCATGGTGTTCCTGTATCGATCATCTCTATCAAGATCCTCGCTTCGCATCGAATTTCTAGAGATTTGCTCAGAAGTCATTGGGAACGAACCTTGATGAAGAGTACTGTTTACCACCCCAATCGAAGGGACGAGGTAAAGTAACGATACAAAATACTAGAAGTGCTGTTTTATGTTTGAATGATTGACCTTTGGTAATGAACCGTATAATCGTTTCCTTTGGAGAGATTATCATTGATAATTATCGTATTAGGATCGAGACCGAATCTTGTGAGGATCTAAAAGTGAGAGCATCTGTAAGCAGGAGTTGGGAGGAAGACACCCGACATACACCAATTGTGAGTTGGACATGTCTTTAAGGTTTAAGGTTTCCTATGATAACAAACCTAACCTTGCAAAATACCCAACTCGCGAGACGTGAAATGATTGTGTAAATTAGGATCTGATTATTGACTGTCGATAGTAGGCAGGAGGTTATGTGAATATGAAATGTAGATCCTGAAGTACAGAATGGGTGGCGAAGTTATGCCAAAAATTTTAACCTTGGAAAAATGAATTAATGATTTGAAAGATCATGGGAAGTAAGTCCCCGTTGTATGGGACCATTGAGATGATATAAAAGTTGGTTTGAAAGGCATATAAGCTGGATCTACCCTATGACTTCAAGGGCTGCGTGAATTATGTTTCGTATATCTAACTTGATGAAATGTCTATCAAGTGAAATCTGATTACTTCTTGATGAAGTATAGATCGGCGAAAAGTTGCATTCATCCAAAACCCGTGAACCTCATGGATAGAGAAAGTAAGTCAACATTAAGCCTGATCTTATTCCTGTAGTTATGTTTGATGAAACTCGCGTATTGTAATGAATTACACTTTTGAGAAAAGACCGAATGTGGAGGAAATACCCACATGGCTCTAACTCTATAAGAAGCGAGTAGTAAGATAAATTGATCTTTGAGGACAAAGATCCTGTTTAGGGGTGAATGATGTGACAATCCGTCAATTTATGGTTGATATTTTATTCTCAAGTATTATTTAAAAACATTATTTTAATGTTATATTATGAACTCACTCATTTCTAGGAATAAATTTGAATTTACGTCTTGAAGTAGCATCGACTACGTCTAAACCGGAGGATTCTACGTTAAGTGCTTACGTTTACATACACCGTTTTGGTGACAGTCCGACATTTCAGAAAATAAATTTATCCGTGAATATTATTTTGGGATTTTAAATTTGAGTTAGTTCATAAAATCACAAATTTACGAGAAGAGATTAGGACTTACATGAATAATTTAACGTCCTTTACGACTAAACCGGAAACCTTAGGAATGCGTATTTACATTTTTGAACTCCGTTTTTAATGAGACAATTTGTATTAGATTCGTTTTGTGCCGTTGATTCATAATTTATAAAAACGTTTTTCATAAAACGACCCGAGGGCACGTAAATTGAGGAAACTAGAATCGAGGAATACCCGTAAATTAGTGGGATGAGACAAAACAAGTTTTGCCCCACCCTACTAATATGGGACGGCAACACTTAGCTACAACACCCTTAGGTGTCAAAACTTCACAACAAGCTACTACACTTGTCATTTTAAGCTTAATAAACAAGCTACTTCTTCCACCAAACCACAAAACCACTTCATTGTTACCATTTTCACTTCCAACACATGCAATACCACACACAACTCTCTCCTTCCTCTCTCCTTGTGCCGTCCAAAAACCACCATCAAACACCACTCTTGATCAATTTAACCACAATATCATGTGTATTCACACATATGTTAAGAACCTTTGAAGATATGAAGATTGGAGGTGATCTTAACCTATGAAAAGGAGTTTTCATTAGGTTAAAGGGCTGAATTCATGGAGTTTTTCATCTATCCAAAGTACCCAAGAAGTTTCCTTGCTAAAGTTGAAGATTTGATAACAAGAACCAAGACTTGTTCATCAAAAACCTCATCTTTTCATCACTAATGGTGGTATAAAGATTGTTCTTCATATCCTCTTGTTATTTTGATTATGTAATCTTGTATTTTCTTTATTTATGTATATGTATATGATTATGAATGATGATAAAAATATTATGTGGGGATTTTGTGTTGATAAACATGGATAAAAAGATGGAAAACCACATGTAAAATGGTTAAAATCTTGCTAAATATGATGGCTGTATAAAAACAGTAAGTCACCAAATGATAAACTGATAAAATTGCATGGTGGAATCAATTTACAGTAAGTATTAGATGTCATACACATGTGAGAGTTGGCCATGCAATGGAATCATCAAAATGAGTGAGATATGATCAAAATAAAATTAGTATATCAATCTGAATAGTCTGTTTTGTAGGGAGTGTTAAGGATACTTAGAAATGGATTGAGCAGTAGCTATAACTAACTTATTTGTAGAAAATAATATGAAGTTTATGTCATCCAAAAATGAGCTTCTATATCCTTATAGAACTCAAGATATGATAAAAATGGTGAAAGTAAAATTAAAAATCAGATTTTGTGAAATTAAAGTTTAATAGTATTATATAAGCACTCAAAATAATATAGTATAAAATGTGAAATTAAAACCCACTAACTTATATATTTCATTTATATAAATATGTATAAGGATAAATAAATGGACACTATATAAAAATGGTAGGTTGGTAAGTTTTATAAGTTATAAAAACTATAAACATGATTTTTACGTCTTTTCGGCTAGTACCGTAAAATTAACGTTTTTCGTCAATTAAAACTTAGACGATCCGACCCGTCTAATGTAAACTTTTTAAAAGTCATATACTGATATATAAGTACTTAATACAAGTAAAAACCGATAAAACCCGAACTAAATAACATATGGACATTAACGGGCTAAGTTAGCATTATTGGACTAATAATCCAACTAAATGGGCTAAACACTTATAAACTTACATATTGGGCTTAACCTACTTGGGCCCAACATGTAAAGTATAATACTGATAATAAAAGTATAAAATGGTCTAATTTAAAGTAATGGACTTATAATAGGCTTATTAGACCTAAAACATGTAAATAAGTAAAACTAGTAAACTAGTATGAAAGTTACCAATACATAACACTAAAATGAGTAAATGAGAGTATATAAACCCACTTGATCATCATCATATATATAAAATCATCATATGTATACATAATTGTTATTTTGATAAAGTGATTAGACAAAAGTCTAAGACAAGTATTATTTGTCTAGGTTTCCGTGATTGAAGCACGTACCGTACATCCGAATTGCCGATAACCCGCCTTCCCACATCAACGTGAGTTCATAGCCTCACACTCTTTTAAATGTTTTTATGAAATGTTTTATAAACCCGCGAGGGAGATAACATGTTAGTTTTGATAAAATAGGACACCATTTGTCCCGATTATTTGTTTATTGATTTGGACCCGAATGATTGTATGACCCAATGAATGAATATATGACCCGATAAATGAAATGAAATGGATTATTAAAGTTAGGTTATGTCACTAAAAGTCCCATTAGCATGAGTTGTGAACTACCGAGATTTGGTAGACGCTTATGCATATAATAGTACTATTTAGGGAAGATCACCCTAGTTCGCGCCTTCACGGTTGATCCCCGTCGTGCCACATTGATTGGTAAGCGAATTTATGTATGAGAAGATTTACACAAGCGTGATTATTGTGACGACACGCTAATTTAGATGGGCAAATTGAGTTCGGGTTAGCTACCCGTTGTTTGTTGTAGTAAGGTAACAATGTCATGCGACTTATAATAATCCAAATAACGAAATACTGCTATACACACTGAATTACGATATATTGCCTGACTAGCAATACAGGGCCTTATTATTGATATTATGTTCGTGTTTTAGTTTTAAATAACCATATTCATATAACGGTTTTTATTTAACTTTATACAACGTTATAAAACATATTGTATGATGTTTTTACAACATTGGTTCGTATAATGATTTTGAAGGCAAAAGCCTATATTATGATTTTTGATAAGGATTTGTATAAAATGACTTTGGCTATTTTATGGCCTATTACAATGATTTGTACAAAAATAATTTTCGGTAATAAATATATACCGATGATATATTAATGGTTTATTAAACTCTATGAATTCACTCGGCGTTATCGCTGACCTTTTCTTTTAACATGTTTTGTCTCAGGTACTTGAAGGTAATTCTCGGGAAGACAACAAGAATTCATGGCCTGCACTTAAATAACAATTTCCATTCAAATCTTTTGTAAAATTGTATGAAATGACTATGACTTGGGACCTATGTAAATTTGATATTTATGAATGGAAATGCTTTATTATTAAACGACGTGATTTTTATGCGTTGTCTATGATGTGAGTAATGTGCTATCCCGTAACACCAACGAGTCTTACGCTGTATTGAATTGTGTAAATTTGGGGGTGTTACACCTCTTACACAACCCGTGCTGGACATCTGCTCAGCAGATGGTCTAGTAGTGTACAAAGCTCCACAAGACGCTCCTCCAAATAGAGAAGGGGATCTGAAGGGAAAAAGCCTAGAGCTTCTTCTGGACCACGTCAGAAGCAAACGTCTATTAATATTGAGAAGGTTAGAAGTGAGTCCAGAAAGAGGAGATCCCTCACACAATCTTCATCGAAGAAGGTTGCTGATGATCCCAAAGGCCAAGCTTTGAAGAAACATATGTCCTCAGCCAAGGACAAGAACCCAAGCCAGCCGTCATCTTCAGTCTCTACTAGAGGTGACATGCATAAAGAGGCCCAGAAGGCAACTCTTATCTCAACCTCTTTAGGAGATAAGGGTGAAGATGGAGCACAACCTTAGCTCAGTAGTTTTGAGTCAGCATTGGTAAGTAATTTAAATCTGAATACATTTCCAATTTCATTACCAATCTCTATCATTTGTCGCTCTGAGTCAACATTAGGGCGTGAGGCGTCAGCAAATACAACAGCTGACGTTGACCCTGGAATGTATGTTTCTAATGATGTAGCACCCCCACAACAGGGTCCTACTGAAGGAACCAAAAACAAATTCATTGATCTTAACTTATCAGGGACTTTTTCTTAGGATCCATCAGGTAAAACCAACCCTGGTGGTGAAGGAGTAGAAACCGACCTTCACACTGGAGGTGATGCTGAGAAGACCAACAAGGAAGTGCTCTCACCACTGCCGCCAAGGTGGGACACTTGCCTACTTATATGTTCAGTATGTCTTCAGATGACTTGTAAAAGAGCTTGGGTTCAATGAAAGAGTTCCAGTCAATCTGGATGATAGTGAAGCTAAAGATGAATGCTGAAGTGACACCAAAGCCACCATCCCCCATATCTGAACAGGTAAAAGAATTGACAAATCATGTGTTAATTCTTCAATCACAGGTGGCTAAACTTAAGGAGGAAAAGGTGCTTACTGATGGTGAACTCACAACTCTTTAAGCAAGACCAATTCCTCCTACTGTTGATCAAATCATGGACGTCATTCTTGCTGCTCTGAAGCCATTAGTCAAAGATGTGGCTACCAAAACTTCCCTTAAGCAAGTAATGTCCTCACTTATGGACTCCCTCAATAGTTCTACCGTGGAGTTTCCACCAGAGTTCACACCAATGCCTGGCCAAGTAAATGTTGTGTGACTCTGTGTCTAAGATAAAGGATAGGGTGGCGTTGTTGGAGAAAAAAAAATTGACCTTAGTTGAAGAGGTTCAACAGAAACTGAATGCTCTTGAAAATGTCCCAGTAATGCTGGCCAAGGTATCCTCCACTCTTGATCATATTCGTGGTCTCTTCCCTGCTGGTGGGTCATCAGAAGCTGTTGGGCAGTCTTCTGCTGAAGGGGAGAAAATCACCATCCAACAACTATTCCAAAAACATGCTCAAAAGAAGGCTCAGAAACAACCTGTTGTTTATGACTCACCATTTGCTGAGAAGAGTCCAGCTAAGGCTAAGGAGGAGTCTTCAGCCAAGGATGATCATATTGATGGCCTCATCACCAGTCGGGATACAACTGATAGTGGTTCATCTCCTATTAAGCCCATAAACAAAGGAGATTTTACACTCAGTGAAAAGCTGATCAAAGTTGGGGTGGCCACTCAAGAAGAACTTGATAAAATATACAAGCTCCAGCAAGAAGAACAACTAAGAAACCTAAAGCTGAGCTTGTATGAAAAATTAGGAAAGATGAAGTTAAAAGCCTCTTCAAGAAGAAGATGTTACATGAAAATTTTTGTATAACAAGACTGAACAGAAGAAATCTCTCACCAATCACCAATGTTGATAAGCTGACTAGCATAGGTGATATTCATCTGAAGTTCTATAGGGGCGATGGGACTGATGAGATCTTAGAAAACTTCTAAGGGAAGGAGCTTTCTTATACTGAATGGATTGAAATGAGTGTTAAGATTGAGAAGAGTAAATCCAAGAGATGGGATGAAGTCCGCACCAGAATTGAGCACTTTATGAGAAATCATGAAAAACTAGGTGAGATTCTCAACATCCGCACTGAAGTTTCTCTGTAGGATCAAGATCCTATACTGGAGCTGAACAAAAGAGCCAATCTGATCAAACCTGGTGTGGGTAACATTTTTGTCACCATAAAGAAATACAAAGGCTTAGTTCAGTTTCAAGATCATCTCCCTGGACATGTGCTAGACGAACCAGAATTAGGAATGATTATGTTCAATCATCGTGAACGTCAAGACTTTGTTGGCATCAGTGACCTTGATGAAAGGAACAATGAACTTATTGGGAATGTTCAAAGGATCTTTTACTCTCAACATGGAGACCCAGGACGTACTGATGCTTCAAGAACCTTTAGCATGTGCTTACTTGCTATACTGGACCACAGAAACTCAAATCCATTAATTCAGACTCCCATCATTGAAGAACTGAGGCCTAAGGAAGATTAAATAATCACTTGTATTGTTTTTGTTATAATTTTTAATGTTTTATACATAAATGATTATCTGATGTTTATAAGTACTTTATTGTTCAGTGCAACTAAGAAGAATTTGTTATGCTCACTTACTACTAACATTAGACTTAGGCTATTTGTATATCCAAATAGGGGGAGATTGTTAGGTTAGTATTTAATGACCCTGAAGCAACTCTAGGATTTGTATATAAAATCCCCCTAAGTGTTTCATGTTAAGCAATAAGGCCAGTCTGCTGAAGCATGACTAGAGGAAAAAAGTTCATACTGAAGACTATGTTGCTGAAGGATGTTCATCTTTCCTCTTCTAGTAAACTTAGAAGATAAAGGAGTCTTTTCTTCAAATACTAGGCGGCCTAGTTGCTGAAAAACATGTACTGAAGAAGAGCTTTCAGTTCAGCTTGGTTTGACAATACCAAACTGAATGATGCTGATCTGCTCTAGAATACTGAAGACACTTCAATATTCTGATGGTTTGCATTAGGCGGGAAAAGATTACTTTAAGTCAAAGTAGGTTGCTCGTATTGTTAGCTATAAGTACAACCTTTATGTTTTCTAAAATAGTTTATTAAGTACTTTGTACTGTTTATCCAACATGGGCATCAACCACCCACTAGATAAACCCATGCATAGGAACATGCAAAATGCAATTCCTAATTCCACACTGCCTATTTAAGGAGTGCTTATTGAGATAGAAAGGTTAACCAATACAAGAGTAGAAAATCTGGAAAAACCTTCTCTCTCAATACCAACTAAACCATATAGCCAAGAAGCATACGAACGTTTAGATTGGAGCTTAGACTATTAACTTTGGTTATAAGTTTAAGTTGAGGAGATCACCACCCATTGTCATTCAACCACTTTGTTCTTTCGCAAACAAAGTGGGTTATAGATTCTTTATTTGATTCTAATATAAGTATATACGTTGAAAAGTTATTTTGGTATTGCTGTTTTAATTGTTCTTAGTTCTTATTAATTTTTAAAATAGCACACTTGAGTCTTGCTAAGGAGTTATTACCTAAGGTTGATAAGTAATAACGAATTACAAGGGACCAACGCATAAGAAGGAGGAGTTAACTCTTGTTGAGTTGGGCAGTCATTTGCGCATTGAGGAATCACTCATGGTACATGATAATGACAAGACAAAAAGCAACAATGTTGCTGGTTCATCTGTTGTCAATATGGTGGAGCATAACAACTCCTCCAGGTACAATGACAACAAGGGAAAACGTAAACATCAATATAACACCAAAGCAAATCCTAACAAGAAGTTCTCAGCGACTTGTTGGAAGTGTGGGAAACTTGGACACTTGAAAAGGGATTGCAAAGTTGTTGGTACTGGCAACAAAGCTAGTGGATCAAGCACAAAAGCTCAGAATATGTTTAATGAATCTCTCCATATTTATTATGTTACATATGTATTTGAAGCTTATTTTGTGAAGGATGATGATGTTGCGTGGTGGGTTGACTCTGGAGCAACTGTTCATGTGTGTAAAGATAGATGCTGGTTCAAGACTTATGAGTCAATGAATGATGGATCTATTCTTCACATGGGAAATGAGTCAACAGCCCTAGTGCATAGACGTGGTTGTGTAGATCTTAAGTTTAGTTCTAGAAACATTGTTTCTTTGTTTAATGTTTTGCATGTTCCTAATATTAGGAAGAACTTGGTTTCTAGTAGTGTTTTGAATAATAGTGGTTATAAAAAAGTGATTGAATATAATAAATTTGTTTTATCTAAACATGGTGTGTTTAATGGTTTTGGCTATTTGTGTAATCAAATGTTTAGGCTTAATATTGATTCTAATATGAATGTTGATTCTGTCCTAATGACCATCACTAAAATAAATGATTCATCACTATGGCATGCTAGGCTAGGTCATGTCCACTATAAAAGGATGCAAGATATGTCTAAGGATTGGTTAATCCCAGGTTTTGACATAGACACTGAAAAGTGTCAGACTTGCATACTGAAAAAAATAACTAAGAAACTATTTCAGGATGTAAAACGTGAAACTAAAGTCTTGGAGCTAATCCATAGTGACCTATATGATTTGTATGCTACTCCCTCATTATAGAATAAGAAATACTTGGTAACATTTATTGATGAGACTTCAAGGTTTTGTTATGTTTATTTGTTGCATACTAAGGAGGAAGCATTAGATAAATTTAAAGTATTTAAGACTGAAGATGAATTACAACAAGGAGTCCAAATCAAAAGACTTAGGACTGGTAGGGGAGGTGAGTACATGGATGCTTTGTACTTTCTGTCTATTGGAATAATCCATGAAACAACTGCCCCTATACGCCACGACAAAATGGTATATCAGAAAAGAAAAATACAATGCTAAAAGAGATGGTTAATTCTATGTTGTCCTACTCAGGACTAAGTCGAGGGTTTTGGAGAGAAGCTATGTTAACAGCTTGCTATTTATTAAATAGGGTTCCTAATAAAAGGAACAGGATTACCCCTTATGAACTATGGACTAAAAGGAAACCAAACTTGAACTACCTCAAAGTTTAGGGTTGTAGGACTGTTGTAAGACTCCCTGATCCAAAGGTGAAAACCTTGGGTGAAAGAGGCACTGAATGCATCTTTGTTGGATATGCTGAGCATTCCAAGGCTTATAGGTTCTATGTTATTGAACCTAATGATTCAATTTCAATAAACTCAATCATTGAATTAAGGGATGCTAACTTTAGTGAGACTAGGTTCTCATCAGTCCCTAGACCAAGCCTTAGGACTCCTACTGGATCTGAGGACATTGGTGCTTCAGTGGAACCTGAATGGGTCACCGATGAGGTTGTGGTTCAGCAACCTGAGCCTGAGCTTAGAAGAAGCACAAGGCATAGGACTCCAAAGAATTTTGGGCCTTAATTTTAACTACACCTAGTTGAAGGAACGAGGGATGAGGTCTCTGACCAGTGCTACTATTGTTTTAATGTTGAGGATGATCCCAAAACATTTGATGAAACAATTAAGTCACAGGATGTTGCTTTCTAGAAATAAGTAAGCAATGATGAGATGGATTCCATCATGGGCAACAACAGTTGGGTGTTGGTTGATCTACCTCCAGGTTACAATCCACTTGGATGCAAATGGATCTTCAAAAGAAAGATGAAGGCAGAAGGAACTATTGAAAAGTTCAAAGCAAGGTTAGTCATTTAAGGCTTTAGACAAAAGTCAGGGATATACTACTTTTATACTTATGCTCCTGTAGCACGCATAAGTACCATAAGAATGTTAATTGTCTTGGCAAGCATTCACAGTCTGGTTATTCATCAGATATATGTGAAGACAGCATTTTTGAATGGTGATCTCGATGAGGAGGTTTATATGAACCAACCTCAAGGTTTCATCATGCCTGGTCATGAAGGTAAGGTGTGTAAACTGATGAAGTCCTTAAATGGACTCAAACAGACACCTAAGCAATGGCATCAAAAGTTTGATGAAGTGGTTTTGTCTAATGGTTATTTACTTAACCAAGCTGACAAATGTGTATATAGCAAATTTGATGAATCTAGTAAAGGAGTCATCATTTGCCTATATGGTAATGACATGTTAATCTTTGGTACTGACCAAGTTCAGGTTGATTTAACCAAAGAGTTTTTGTCATCAAGGTTCTCTGTGAAAGATATGGGGAAGGCTGATGTTATCTTTGGCATAAGGATTAAACATGAAAGTGATGGTATTGTAATTTCTTAGTCTCATTATATTGAGAACGTCCAAAAGAAATTCAATCACTTAGATTGTACTCCAGTGAGTACACCTATATATATAAGTGAGAAACTAATGCCTAACAATGGTCAAGCTTTCTCCCAACTCGAGTATTCTAGGGTGATTGGTTGCTTGATGTATGCCATGATTAGTACAAGGCCTGATATTACATTTGCTGTGGTAAACTAAGTAGGTACACTAGTAATCCTAGTACTCAGCATTGGCAAGCAATTCAGAGGGTACTGAAGTATTTGAAAGGAACAATGGATTATTTTTTATCATATACTGGATATCCTTCAGTATTGAAGGTTACATGAATGCAAGTTGGATCAACAATACTAAGGATAATTAATCCATAAGTGGTTCGGTATTCCTTCTTGGTGGTGGTTCAATTTCTTGGGCATCCAAGAAACAAACTTACATTACTGGTTCAACAATAGAATCTGAGTTTGTAGCTCTAGAAGTTGCTGGTAAAGAGTTTGAATGGTTGAGAAACTTGCTTCTTGAGATTCCATTGTGGGTCAAACCTATGGCACCTATATCTATTCGTTGTGATAATGCAGCTACATTGGCTAAGGCTTATAGTCAAATGTACAATGGTAAGTCTAGACACTTAGGTTAGACATAGCATGCTTCGTGAGTTAATCATGAATGGGGTGATTTCAATAGAGTTTGTGAGGTCTAAACAAAACTTAGCTGATCACTTGGCGAAGGGATTGGCTAGAGACTTGGTTATGAAGTCTGCTAAAAAGATGGGTTTAAAGTCCAAACTAGTCACTGAATGCTAGGACACAAAATCCCTCCTAAGGAAAGTTGGGAGTTGAGTTTAATGTGGAAAGCTAAACATTCAGATGACTGAAGCACATGTTTTACATATCATCCTAAGGATGTGCTTGTACCTGCTGAAAGGAGGATGAAGTTATAAACTTCTTAATGGTTAATTTCTTTGAATAAGTGCTTAAGAAGGAGAATGAACTAAAGAGGAACCACCTATATAAATGTTGAGGTTTCACCGCCTCAAGGAGCATGGGCTTTGGCTCTTACAACATTTATGAATTGGATATGGACAAATGGCTTTTATGGTGTCAAGAGCGTTTTAAGTGTTTGAAAACTTGTGTGTATTTTATCTTCAGGTATTCAAAGTAGTTGAAGGGTTCAATTCTTAGAACACCCTAATTCTCGAACATTTGAAGTGATGTACTAAGATGGAAATTCAATCCTCAGGATATTTTCATTTATGCACTGGTTTTGTTAAAGTTAATTTTCATGCAAAAGGAATTGTACTAAATTGGGGAGGATTATTGGAAATTTAGCATAATTGTGGGATATGGTGATACTTGTAAATGGGTTTGGAGGTACGGAGTGTACACCCATTAAGTCTCTGACCACCCTGAGCTCAATATAGTGGTTTGCTGATGATGCTTGTGTCAGCGGCTAGGCTTTGCCTTGTCAGCGGCTAGGCTTTGCCTTGTTAGTGGCTAGGTTGTGCCTTGTCAGCGGATTGGCTTTGCCTTGGCAGCGGCTAAGTCATCAGTGGGTGGGTTATCTTTGTAACCTCTTTGACAGTTTCATATGGGGTTTAAGATTGACTTAATGACCATTATCTGGTCATGTAACCACTATGTAGTCATGTGGGAAATAATAAGATTAATTGGCCGATTAATACTCATTATTCCTTTGACAAGAGTTACATTCTTAGGAATGGGATCACTATAAATAGTGATCATATTTGCATGAAGAAAAACACAGAAACAATAAACACATAAACGCTGAGATTCTTGATTTGTGCCTAAAATAAGAACCAACATTTGGTTTTATCCCAAGGAGGTATTCGTGTTTACCCAGGCATAGGGTCGAATAATCTTCTTTGGAAAGTGATTACACGACTTCAAGTGATATCCGACAACCATTCATTGGTACGTAGTTAGACTGTTGATTATCTTTACCATGTTGGAACGAAGTAAACCCCAACACCCCCGTCAACCCATTCATAAGTAATTTGGTTAAAAGTGAAGTTGAAAACGCAACTTCCCTAATGTATTCCTGATGTCGAACCAGAAGGAGATTCACAAACTGCAAGAAATGTTCTAAGAACATTTTCTTGCACATTCGGTCCATTTAATGAAATGAGTGAAAATAATTTAAAAATGTATTCTTCAGATTAAAGAAAAGGAACCTCTTCATGATCGATTTCACATGAAGGCAACGATAAAGCCAAATTCATAATAGTGGAAACAAATTTTCAACCATATCTGATTATTTTTACTTTATTTACTGTGATGCACCATATCTGATTATTGATAAATTGTCACGAAAAAGTATTAAAAACAAAATCTCTGATGCACCATATCTGATTATTTTTACTTTATTTTCTAGCACACTAGAAAATTACTCAAGGGCCAAAATGGCTGTGGTTTCATATGTATATCAGTGTGAGAGAATGGAAACAAGCGACTCTAACGTGCCAGACTTTTCCATGATCAATCATCTCAAGTTCTGATAATGTTTCAGCCATCATCCGTTGAACACTTTCAGACCCTACATTTATTCAACATAATAAAGACATTTTGTAAGTTAATATGTATATATTACTTAAGCTTAGACCTCAAAGAGTCAAAGGTCAAAAACGATCTTGTAGATTGTCTTAATATAACAACTCAAGGTTATTTACCTGAAGAAAGAAGGTGAACTGAAATTCAGATTTTGCTAGGTTAAAAAAGTTCGTTTTCTCGGTGTCTTAACGAATTGATTTCCGGTTCAAAGTGTGACTCGGTCGTTTTTTGTTAACAAAAAGAAAGTTGATTATCTATAACTAATTAAAAAGTAAATGCGGAAAGTATTTAAAAGCAAATTAAAGACAGGTACAAATAATAAAAGTAAAACAAGGTGAAAAATTAAACTAGAAATTACTAGAAAAACACTTAAATAGAATGCAATCTTAAAATAAAACTAAAATAAAAACAATTTAAAATTAAGTTTAAGAAAATGACGGGAAATATAAAATTTTGATTTGAAAATAAAGACAAGACATAAAAACTAAGACTCCATCTGAATCCCAGATCGGAATCCCAGATCCGAATCCCAGATCCGAATCCCAGATCGGAGTCCCAGATCGGAATCCCAGATCCGAATCCCAGATCCAAATCCCAGATCGGAATCCCAGATCCGAATCCCAGATCCGAATCCCAGATCCGAATCCCAGATCCGAATCCCAGATCCGAATCCCAGATTCGAATCCCAGATCCGAATCCCAGATCGGAATCCCAGATCCGAATCCCAGATCTGAATCCCAGATCCAAATCCCAGATCCGAATCCCAGATCCGAATAAGGGGGAGTATCACAATACCGATCGCAATGTAGAAACCCTTGTGGTTTTTGCGATCGTAACAAGCAGCCGGAATCCTAATACCTCACTCTGATGGACTGAAATTCGCAATAAGCAAAACCAATAAGCAAACTTGAATAAGCACAAATCAAAACTTTACCAAATCAATAATAATACGGATAAAATAAGACACAAATTTGAAGACTTTCAAGACACAAAATAAATAACTTTATAAAATAAACTTTAAAAAGATAAACTTTAAAGAAAACTTTAAAACAAATACTACATACAAAATAAGCCAATAAGATTGTCAAACTTATAGCTTAAATCGTATACAAGTCTAGATGGAAACAAAAAGATGAACTTTTTAATCAAACATCAAAATTAAGCAAAAAGTATAAAACTTTCGGATTAAAGATAAGCAAAAGATCAAGAAATGTAGAATGAGAAAGATTGTAAAAAGCTTGAAATATGATTAAGATTAAAGATTCAAAAGTACCAGATTAAAGATTAAAGATTAAAACTTGAAAGAAAAACTAGAGAGAGAAAGTGAAAAAAACTAGAGAGAGAAAATTACCTACTCCTAAACTAATCTAACTACTCCTAAATGACTAACACCCTCCTAATGTGTCATTAGGAGGTATATATAGGAAGTGAGGAGTGCATGTGTTGCTTCCTTCTTTCTTTCTCTTTCTCGTTCTCGTCTTTTAATTCTTTGTCTTTCTCGACGTCGTCTCGGGATTTGTCGATATAAATTGAACTTGTCTTATAATTTCTTCAATAATTAGACTTGAGTTCTTCGACTTCATTAAACTTCCGTCTTTAGACTTTTTATCGATAAATCTTCAGAATAGGCCTTGGACATCCGTTTTATTTGCACTCTTGATCTTTTGACTTCGTCTTTTCTCGTTTTCTTCGATAAAAGCCCGTGAAAGCCCGTGTTTTCTTTCTTTTTCATCTTTTGGTCCTAAAACACAATAAAAACACAAACCACGCATAATTCCGACATTTACGACATAAAATACACGTTTTGGCTTGGTTATTATTATAATTAAGTGGTAAAATGATGGGTGTTTTCACACCTATCATGAACTAAAGGTAAAAAATAATTAACCTTCGCCATCTGCACAATATTTTCATGAAGAAAAGAAAGAGTCTTCAAAAGTTGTTTGGCATCACTGGCAACTTGAGGATCATCACTACCCGATATGGTCACAAGAAGAAGTATGCAGCCTTGACTATTATTACCAATTATAATATCAAAAAGGATCGGGGATTATGTACAAAAGTAAATGCAATGCCAATTTATTTCGTGCAAGTGAGCACACAATTAATTTGTTTTCAATATGTTTTGCTGCACACATTACCAATGGGACAAAAGTCAGCCAAATTTTATTAGAACTAGGCGTGTGCACGGTTCGGTTTGGGTCGGTTTTTGGCTAAAACCGAAACCCTACCGACATATTCGGTTTTTAAAAAACCAAAAATCGAAACCGTTCAATTTTAGGCGGTTCGGTTTTTCGGTTTGTAATCGGTTAGGTTCAGTTTGTCAATTTTTTTGGTTTTAAAAACCTTTTATATTTGGTTACGTCATATTTAGACACAAAAACTTGTTTGCGTGAAAAATAGTTTTCTTTTTTATTTTTTTGTCAATCTAAGCCTAATAATATTTATCTCAAATTTTTATAATTATACACATATTAATAAGATAAACATAGATGTAAGTAAACATACATGTAAATGATTATCGTCCCATATATAATGATAAATTCTGAAGTAAGCACATGTACATATCAAACACGCGTATACAAAAAACAAAAAACACGCGTATAAACAATAAGATAAAAATATTAGTTCTATTTCCCTAAAAAACGAATATTTTTTATAATTTTTATACATTACTTATTTATTTATATTATATTATATTAAAATTTTTTATATAATAAAATGGTTCGGTTCGGTTCGGTTTTTATGGTTCGGTTTCTAGATGAAAACCGAAATCGAACCGAACCTTTTCGGTTTTTGAAAACGTAAAAACCGAACCATCTTTTTTTATATTCGGTCGGTTTTTTGGTTCGGTTTTTCGGTTTTCGGTTTCGGTTTCAGTTTTTGTGGTTCTGTTTGCTCACCCCTAATTACAACCGTACAAATTCCCAAGCCTATATACTTTTATAAAGAGGTGGCAAATTTTGCCCATATTGATAAATATAGGCATTTTTTTGTCTATTTTCAAAAAATGATAGGGTACTTTTGCCCATTTATTATTGTAAATAGGCTAAACGGGCGCACATGTAAGAAGCTAAATGGGCTTAATGAGCGCCATCTAAAATACTAATTAGGCTACTCGACGAATCTTTTGAATCTCTCAAGATTTATTATGTTACATATGTAACTGGAGCTTATTTTGTGCAGGATGATAATGTTGCGTGGTGGGTTGACTCTGGAGCAACTGTTCATGTGTGTAAAGATAGATGCCGGCTCAAGACTTATGAGTCAATGAATGATGGATCTATTCCTCATATAGGAAATGAGTTAACAGCCCTAGTGCATGGACGTGGTTGTGTAGATCTTAAGTTTAGTTCTGGAAAGATTGTTTCTTTGTTTAATGTTTTGCATTTTCCTAATATTAGGTAGAACTTGGTTTCTAGTAGTGTTTTGAATAATTGTGGTTATAAACAAGTGACTGAATATAATAAATTTGTTTTATCTAAACACGGTGTGTTTATTGGTTTCGGCTATTTGTGTAATCAAATGTTTAGACTTAATACTGATTCTAATATGATGTTGATTCTATCCTAATGACCACCACTAAAATAAATGATTCATCACTATGGCATGCTAGGCTAGGCCATGTCCACTATAAAAGGATGCAAGATATGTCTAAGGATGGGTTAATCCCAGGTTTTGACATGGACACTGAAAAGTGTCAGACTTGCATACTGAACAAAATTACTAAAAAATCATTTCAGGATGTAAAACGTGAAACTAAATTCTTGGAGCTAATCCATAGTGACCTATGTTATTTGCATGCTACTCCCTCATTATAAAATAAGAAATACTTGGTAAAATTTATTGATGATGCTTCAAGGTTTTGTTATTTTATTTGTTGCATACTAAGGATGAAGCATTAGATAAATTTAAAGTATTTAAGACTGAAGTTAAATTACAACAAGGAGTCCAAATCAAAAAATTTAGGACTTATAGGGGAGGTGAGTACATGGATGCTTTGTACTTTCAGTATGTTGGAATAATCCATGGAACAACTCCCCCTATACCCCACAACAACATGGTATATCAGAAAGGAAAAATTCAATGTTAAAAGAGATGATTAATTCCATGTTGTCCTACTCAGGACTGAGTCAAGGGTTTTGGAGAGAAGCTATGTTAACAGCTTGCTATTTACTAAATAGGGTTCCTAATAAAAGGAATAAGATTACCCCTTATGAACTCTAGACTAAAAGGAAACCAAATTTGAACTACCTCAAAGTTTGGGGTTGTATGGTTATTGTAAGACTCCCTGATCCAAAGGTGAAAACCTTCGGTGAAAGAGGCATTGAATGCACCTTTGTTGGATATGCTGAGCATTCCAAGGCTTATAGGTTCTATGTTATTGAACCTAATAATTCAGTTTCAATAAACTCAATCATTGAATCAAAGGATGCTAACTTTGATGAGACTAGGTTCTCATCAGTCCTTAGACCAAGCCTTAGGACTCCTACTGGATCTGAGGACATTAGTGCTTCAGTGGAACCTGAATGGGTCACTAATGAGGTTGTGGTTCAGCAACCTGAGCCTGAGCTTAGAAGAAGCACAAGGCATAGGACTCCAAAGAATTTTGGGCCTGAATTTCAACTATACCTAGTTGAAGGAACAAGGGATGAGGTCTCTGACCAGTACTACTATTGCTTTAATGTTGAGGATGATCCAAAAACATTTGATGAAACAATAAAGTCCCAAGATGTTGCGTTCTAGAAAGAAGCAATCAATAAGGAGATGGATTCCATTATGGGCAACAATACTTGGGTGTTGGTTGATCTACCTCCAGGTTGCAATCCACTTGGATGCAAATGGATCTTCAAAAGAAAGATGAAGATAGATGTAACTATTGAAAAGATCAAGGTAAGGTTCGTCATTTAAGGCTTTAGAAAAAAGTCAGGGATATACTACTTTGGTATTTATGCTCCTGTAGCACGCATAAGTACCATAAGAATGTTGATTGCCTTGGCAAGCTTTCACTGTCTGATTATTCATAAGATAGATGTGAAGACAACATTCTTGAATGGTGATCTGGATGAGGAGGGTTATATGAACCAACCTCAAGGTTTCATCATGCCTGGTCATGAAGGTAAGGTGTGTAAACTGATTAAGTCCTTATATGGACTCAAACAGACACCTAAGCAATGACATCAAAAGTTTGATGAAGTGGTTTTGTCTAATGGTTATTTACTTAACCAAGCTGAAAAATATGTATATAGCAAATTTGATTAATCTAGTAAAGGAGCCATCATTTGCCTATATGTTAATGGCATGTTAATCTTTGGTACTGACCAAGTTCAGGTTGATTTAACCAAAGGAGTTTTTGTCATCAAGGTTCTCTATGAAAGACATGGGGAAGGCTGATGTTATCCTTGGCATAAGGATTAAACATGAAAGTGATGGTATTGTAATTTCTCAGTCTCATTATATTGAGAAGGTCCAGAAGAAATTCAATCACTTTGATTGTACTCCAGTGAGTACACCTATCGACATAAGTGAGAAACTAATGCCAACAATGGTCAAGCTGTCTCCCAACTTGAGTATTATAGGGTGATTGGTTGCTTGATGTATGCCATGACTAGTACAAGGCCTGACATTGCATTTGCTGTGGGTAAACTAAGTAGGTACACTAGTAATCCTAGTACTCAGCATTGGTAAGCAATTCAGAGGGTACTGAAGTATTTGAAAGGAACAATGTTTTATTGTTTATCATATACTGGATATCCTTCAATGTTGAAGGTTACACTAATGCAAGTTGGATTAGCAATACTGAGGATAATTCATCCACAAGTGGCTAGGTATTCTTTCTTGGTGGTGGTGCAATTTCTTGGGCATCCAAGAAACAAACTTGCATTACTGGTTCAACAATGGAATCTGAGTTTGTGGCTCTAGAAGCTGCTGGTAAAGAGGCTGAATGGTTAAGAAACTTGCTTCTTTAGATTCCATTATGGGTCAAACCTATGGCACCTATATCTATCTGTTGTGATAATGCAGCTACATTGGCTAAGGCTTATAGTCAAATGTACAATGGTAAGTCTAGACAATTAGGTGTTAGACATAGCATGCTTCGTGAGTTAATCATGAATGGGGTGATTTCAATAGAGTTTGTGAGGTCTCAACAAAACTTAGATGATCACTTGACGAAGGGGTTGGCTAGAGACTTGGTTATGAAGTCTGCTAAAGGGATGGGATTAAAGTCCAAACTAGTCACTGAATGCTAGGACACCTAACTCCCTCCTAAGGAAACTTGGGAGTTGAGTTTAATGTAAAAAGCTAAACATTCAGATGACTGAAGCACATGTTTTACATATCATCCAAAGGATGTGCTAGTACCTTATGAAAGGAGGATGAAGTTTTAAACTTCTTAATGGTTAATTTCTTTGAAAAAGTTCTTAAGCAGGAGCATGAACTAAAGAGGAACCACCTATGTAAATGTTGAGGTTTCGCCGCCTCAAGGAGCATGGAATTTTGCTCTTACAACATTTATGAATTGGATATGGACACATGGCTTGTATGGTGTCGGGAGCGTTTTAAGTGTTTGAAAGCTTGTGTGTATTTTATCTCCAGGTATTCAAAGTAGTTGAAGGGTTCAATTCTTAGAACACCCTAATTCTCGAATATTTGAAGTGATGTACTAAGATGGAAATTCAATCCTCAGGATATTTTCATTTATGCACTGGTTTTGTTAAAGTTAATTTTCATGCAAAAGGAATTGTACTAAATTGGGGAGGATTGTTGGAAATTTAGTATAATTGTGGGATATGGTCATACTTGTAAAGGGTTTGGTGGTACGGAGTGTACACCCATTAAGTCCCTGACCACCATGGGCTCAGTATAGTGGTTTGCTGATGATGCCTGTGTCATCGGCTAGGCTTTGCCTTGTCAGCGGCTGAGCTTTGCCTTGTCAGCGGCTAGTTGTGCCTTGTCAACGGCTAGACTTTGCCTTGTCAGCGGCTAAGTCATCAGTGGGTGGGTTATCTTTGTAACCTCTTTGACAGTTCCATATGGGGTTTAAGATTGACTTAATGACCATTATTCTGGTCATGTAACCACTATATAGTCATGTGGGAAATAATGAGATTAATTGGCCAATTAGTACTCATTATTCCTTTGACCAAGAGTTACATTCTTAGGAATGGGATCACTATAAATAGTGAGCATATTTGCATGATAAAAAACACATAACAAATAAACACATAAACATGCAGGTTCTTGATTTGTGCCTAAAACAAGAACAAACACTTGGTTTTATCCCAAGGAGGTATTCGTGTTAACCCAGGCATAGCATCGAATAATCTTCTTTGGAAAGTGATTACACGACTTCAAGTGATATCCGACAACCATTCATTGGTATGTAGTTAGGCTGTTGATTATCTTTACCCTGTTGAAACGAAGTAAACCCCAACACCTCCGTCAACCCATTCCTATGTAATTTGGTTAAAAGTGAAGTTGAAAACGCACCTTCCCTAATGTATTCCTGATGTCGAACTAGAAGGAGATTCACAAACTGCAAGAAATGTTCTAAGAACATTTTGTTGCACATTCGGTCCATTTAATGAAATGAGTGAAAATAATTTAAAAATGTCTTCTTCAGATTAAAGAAAAGGAACCTCTCCATGATCGATTTCACATGAAGGCAACGATAAAGCCAAATTCATAATCGTGGCAACAAATGTGGGGTTTATTCCCCACAACCCTGATTAACTAGATGCGGAACTCGATCGTGAACACACACAGCAATAGAATCGACAGAAAAGCGACGCCCACAAGGTAATCCCTAATCGTTCCCGATTAGTTTTATTGAAAGAATGACGTAATTGGTTTGTTCCCCCTCACCTCCTTTTATAGAGATGAGGGGGAACCGACTATACAAGTCCTACGGGTCGGGTTGGGCTTAGACATTGCCAACCGACCTTTATTAATAGCTATTAGGAAACTAGGCTACTCGACTCTTGATTACCCTAGACACGACTTAGGCGAAAATATAAGACTAGATATAACAATTTCCACCTTAGGCTTATATTAGCCTATCCCAACACTCAGCAATTCCATGCAGTGTTGTAACTTGCGTCCAGGTACCACCTTCGTCAAGGCATCCGCAGCATTGTGTTCAGTACCCACCTTCAGAACTTCAACCGTCTTTGCTTCCAAGACTTCTCTGATAAAGTGATAACGCACATTGATGTGCTTTGTCCTTTCATGAAAAACATGATTCCGCGATAAGTGAATCGCGCCCTGATTATCACAATTAACTGCAACAGTGTTGAGCTTCACGCCCAACTCTTCCAAGAGTCCTCTTAGCCAAATAGCTTCCTTCACAGCCTCCGTAAGGGCCATATATTCTGCCTCTGTAGTTGAAAGAGCCACCACGTGTTGTAGCGTTGCCTTCCAGCTTACAACACATCCCTGTACTAAAAATGCGTAACCAGTGAGAGACCTACCCTTATCCGGATCCTTGGCGTAGTCTGAATCAACAAAAACCTGTTACGTCCACATGGTTGCCACGATTTGTCCCATACACCAAACCCACGTTTACAGTGCCCTGCAAATATTTCATAATCCACTTCACTGCTTTCCAATGGAGTTTACCCGGATTCGCCAAATATCTGCTAACTACACTTACTGCATACGCTATGTCTGGCCTCGTGCATACCATCAAGTACATCAAGCTCCCAACCGCATTTGCATACGGCACCCTACTCATTCTTTCAACATCACAATCCCTAACCGGGCAATCCTTCAACGACAGCTTGAAGTGCCCATCCAATGGTGTCTGAACCGACTTCCCATTGTCCATTCTAAACCTTTTTAAAACTTTAGAAACATACCCGGATTGTAACACCCTCAGAATCTTGCGACTCCGATCCCTGAAGATCTCCATACCAAGAATCTTCTTTGCTTCCCCGAGCTCTTTCATGTCGAACTCCCTTTTAAGCAAATACTTGGTAGCCGCGATCTCAGCCTTGCTTTTACAAGCAATCAGCATATCGTCTACATATAACAATAGATAGATATACTCCCCTGGTGCATAACTTCTGTAATATACGCAGCTGTCGTAATTGCTACGCTTAAACCCGTTTCTCAGCATATACTCATCGAACCTCTTGTACCATTGCCTAGGTGACTGCTTCAAACCATAAAGAGATTTCTTTAACAAACATACCTTGTTACCTTGTTCAAATCCCGGTGGCTGCCTCATGTAGATCACTTCTTCAAGATTTCCATGTAAAAACGCCGTCTTTACATCAAGCTGCTCCAGCTCATAATCTTTACACGCAGTCAATGCAAGTATAACCCGAATAGATGTGTGTCGAACTACCGGAGAAAATACTTCATTGTAATCAATACCTGCTCTTTGTGTGAATCCACGAGCCACCAGCCTTGCCTTGTACCTAGGCTTTTGAACACCTTCAATCCCTTCTTTTATTTTGAACAGCCATTTGCAACTCACCAGCTTTTGCCCAGCTGGATGATCTACCAACACCCAGGTCTTGTTCTTCCTCAGAGAATCCATCTCTTCTTTCATAGCATCTTTCCACTTAGAATTGTCTTCACAAGCAACTGCTTCCTGATATGTCAATGGTTCATGAGTATCTTCTTCCTCTGCTGCAGCAAACGCGTAAGCAACCATATTACTCTCATCCTGAAACCTTGCCGGTTTCGTTCTTGTCCTTGGCTCTCTATCTCGAACCAATTGATAATCTGTGAGATCCGGTGGATGATCAATCTCTTGAACCCCTGCATCTTCATCATCGCCATCTTCCTGATCTGTCTGGTCTTCCTGATCTGACTGATCTTCATGACCTGTTTGATCTTCCTGACCTGGATGGTCTTCCTCAGGCGTATGATTATTTAACCTCTGCAGTTCCACCTCAACTTGTAATTCCTCAACAGACTTATCTTTTCCTGCACCAGTATCCTTCAACGTGTCTTTGTACATGACACTTTCATTGAAGACCACGTTCCTGCTTGTGACTATTTTAGGCGATTCTTTATCAAGCCTATATAGTCTGTACCCCTTCACACCTTCAGGATACCCCAAAAGAACGCATTTTACAGCTCTCGGCTCGAGCTTACCTTGTTTAACGTGTGAATATGCGACACAGCCGAAAACCCTCAACATCCCATAATCACTAGGATGTCCCGACCACATCTCCATAGGTGTCTTCTTCTCAATCGCTGTCGATGGTGACCTATTTATAAGATATGCGGCCGTACATGTCGCTTCCGCCCAGAAGGTCTTGGGCAATCCAGACTGTATTAATAAACAGCGTACCTTGTCCATGAGAGTTCTGTTCATCCGTTCTGCTAACCCATTTTGCTGCGGCGTCCCGGCAACCGTCAAATGTCTAGCAATCCCACTCTCAGTGCATAGCTGATTAAACTCCCGGTTACAGAACTCAAGACCATTATCCGTCCTAAGCTTCTTAACCGTCCTCCCAGTCTGATTTTCTACTAACTGCTTCCACTCTTTGAACTTCCCAAATGCTTCGTGTTTGAACCTGAGAACATAAACCCATACCCTTCTGGAATAATCATCAACTATAGATAAGAAATACCTCTTACCTCCCAATGATTCCACCTCAGACGGACCCCATAAGTCTGAATGAACATAGTCTATCACTCCCTGAGTAGTGTGCCTTCCTACACCGAAACGGACTCGATGTGACTTTCCAAGAACATAATTCTCACAAAAATCGAGCTTACCTAGACTATTCTTGCCAAACAAACCCTGCTTTTCCAGCACGTGTAGTCCCGCCTCACTGATATGTCCCAGTCTTTTATGCCAAACCTGCACAAGACTGTCTTTTTCTTCAACACTAGCATTAAGCTCACCGGCCAATGCATGGCCATCCAAAGAGTACACGCAGTTCTCCCTTCGGGTTCCAGATATAATAACCCTAGAACCATTAATCACCTTGACTTTGCCTGACTGCAATTTTACGGTATATCCCTCTTTTTCAAGAGTTCCCAGCGATATCAATTTTCTTTTCAATTCAGGAATGTACCTGACATTGTGTAACACAAAACTTGACCCATCTTTCAGTTGTACCTTTACCTTGCCAATACCCCTGATCTTGCACTCCCTGTTGTCGCCCAACAGTACGCTGCCCCCATCGCATTCCAGAAAATCAAAAAATACATCTAACCTGGGTGACATGTGATATGAACCTCCTGAATCCATGATCCAGTCTTGCAGTCTTTCTGCAGTCATCACCATCATCACCTCAGAATCATCGTAAATCGAACCACTGGAGCTTGGTTGATCATCTTTCTTGACGTAACCTTTTGACTTCTTGCGATTATTCTTCGGACAGTCTCTTCTCAAGTGCTCCTCAGATTGGCAAATAAAGCATTTGAGTCTTCCACCTCGAGATTTCGATCTTGACTTTCCCTTCGACTGACGCGAATTCCTACGATCAGTTCTTCCCCTCACATATAACCCTTCACCATCATCCCCCTTCGCCTTGAACCTTTCTTTGATTTCCTATGAATTTAGTGTGGCCATCACGTCCTCCAAAGTCAAATCTTCCCGTCCATAAAGCAAGGTATCCACAAAGTGTTCGTATGATGCTGGTAAAGACGTGAGTAACAATAAAGCAAGATCTTCATCCTCGAATTTTACCTCAATATTTGCTAAATCAAGAACGATTTTGTTGAACTCATCTATATGCTCGGAAATCTTTCGTCCAGTCGGCATGTAGAATGTATACAACTTCTTCTTCAGGTACAATTTGTTGGCCAATGACTTTGTCATGTACAAAGACTCGAGCTTTGACCAAACCCCCGCTGCAGTCGTCTCCCCGGTAACCTCTCTCAGGACCTTGTTACCTAAACACAAAATCATGGCACTGTGAGCATTCTTGTCAAGCTTAGACTTCTCTTCAGCTTCCATATTCGCGGGTAAAACCTCCAGAGCTGCTTCACATCCGTTCTGGATTAGTAAAGCACGCATCTTGACTCTCCATAACCCGAAATCGCCAGTTCCATCGAATTTCTCGATGTCAAACTTGGCTCCCGTCATTCTTTAATCCCTTTGTTGATTTGCTAAACCTTGTGATAAACCCTCACAATCACAAACCGACAAAGTCCCTTCGATAATTCGCTAAACCTTGTGATACGTTAAACCTCACAATCACGAGTTACGAAGTCCCCTTGTGTAAAATACGCGAGGTAATAATACTACCTTTTGTTTAAAAAAAAAACAAAATTAAGCCCAATATATATCTTGGACCAATAGTTTTAGCTGGCCCAAAAAAACCACACCAAACGTAGTACTATATTACACTCTTTTTTTTTTCCTTGTTGACTTTTAGATAACAGCCACACAAAAAAAAAAAACACCTGTGTCTTCTTCTTTATTCACAAACCTGCGACACACAAAAAAAAGAACAAAAACAACAATGGCAGTTTCTTGTTGATCGATCTTCAACCAACAACCCTTTTCAATCGATATTCGCTGCACCCTTGCTGATCTAAACTCGATCAACAATAACCTTCAACGATCGATCCTAGAAAATCAGTGCACCCTGCGAACCTGGGCTCTTGATACCACTTGTGGGGTTTATTCCCCACAACCCTGATTAACTAGATGCGGAACTCGATCGTGAACACACACAGCAATAGAATCGACAGAAAAGCGACGCCCACAAGGTAATCCCTAATCGTTCCCGATTAGTTTTATTGAAAGAATGACGTAATTGGTTTGTTCCCCCTCACCTCCTTTTATAGAGATGAGGGGGAACCGACTATACAAGTCCTACGGGTCGGGTTGGGCTTAGACATTGCCAACCGACCTTTATTAATAGCTATTAGGAAACTAGGCTACTCGACTCTTGATTACCCTAGACACGACTTAGGCGAAAATATAAGACTAGATATAACAACAAATTTTCAACCATATCTGATTATTTTTACTTTATTTACTGTGATGCACCATATCTGATTATTGACAAATTGTCACAAAAAAGTATTCAAAACAAAATCTCTGATGCACCATATCTGATTATTTTTACTTTGTTTTCTTACACACTAGAAAGTTACTCAAGGGCCAAAATGGCTGTGGTTTCATATGTATATCAGTGTGAGAGAATGGAAACAAGCGACTCTAACGTGCCAGACTTTTCCATGATCAGTCATCTCAAGTTCTGATAATGTTTCAGCCATCATTCGTTGAACAATTTCAGACACTACATTTATTCAACATAATAAAGACATTTTGTAAGTTAATATGTATATATTACTTAAGCTTAGACCTCAAAGAGTCAACGGTCAAAAACAATCTCGTAGATTGTCTTAATATAGCAACTCAAGGTTATTTACCTGAAGAAAGAAGGTGAACTAAAGGTCCAAAATAATTAACCTTCGCCATATGCACAATATTTTCATGAAGAAAAGAAAGAGTTTCCAAAAGTTGTTTGGCATCACTAGCAACTTGAGGATCATCGCTACCCGATATGGTCACAAGAAGAAGTATGCAACCTTTACTATTATTGCCAATTATAATACCAAAAAGGATCAGGGATTATGTACAAAACTAAATGCAATGCCAATTCATTTCGTGTAAGTGAGAACACAATTAATTTGTTTTCAATATGTTTTGCTGCACACATTACCAATGGGACAACAGTCAGCCAAATTTTATTACAACTACGCGTGTGTACAGTTCGGTTCAGGTCGGTTTTTGGCTAAAATCGAAACCGAACCGACATATTCGGTTTTTAAAAAACCAAAAATCGAAACCGTTCGATTTTAGGCGGTTCGTTTTTTCGGTTTGTAATCGGTTTCGGTTCGGGTTTGTCGGTTTTTTCGGTTTTAAAAACCTTTTATATTTGGTTACGTCATATTTAGACAAAAAAAACTTGTTTGCGTGAAAAATAGTTTTCATTTTTATTTTTTTGTCAATCTAAGCCTAATAATATTTATCTCAAATTTTTATAATTATACACATATTAATAAGATAAACATAGATGTAAGTAAACATACATGTAAACGATTATCTTCACATATATAATGATATATTCTAAAGTAAACACATGTACATATCAAACACACGCATAAAAAAACAAAAAACACACGTATAAACAATAAGATAAAAATATTAGTTCTATTACCCTAAAAAAGCGAATATTTTTTATATTTTTTATACATTACTTATTTATTTATATTATATTATATTTAAATTTTTATATAATAAAATGGTTCGGTTCGATTCGGTTTTTATGGTTCGGTTTCTGGATGAAAACCGAAATCGAACCGAACCTTTTCGGTTTTTGAAAACGTAAAAATCGAACCATCGGTTTTTATATTCGGTCGGTTTTTCGGTTCGTTTTTTTCGGTTTTCGGTTCAGTTTTGGTTTTTGTGGTTCCTTTTGCTCACCCCTAATTACAACCGTACAAATTCCCAAACCTATATACTTGTATATAGAGGTGGCAAATTTTGCCCATTTTGATAAATATAGGCATTTTTTTTTGTCTATTTTCAAAATGATAGGGTACTTTTTGCCCATTTATTATTGTAAATAGCCTAAAAGGGCGCACATGTAAGAAACTAAATGGTCTTAATGAGCGGCATGTAAAATACTAATTAGGCTACTCGACGAATCTTTTGTATTTTATTTTTTATCCCCGGCTTTTAAACAAGTATCTTTATTTTTTATTTTTACGTTTTTATATGTTTTTTTTTTCGTTTTAGCTTGCGCCCGTTTCGCCTGCCCGTCGCCCATTTAGCCCGCCGCCCAGCCCGCCTGTTTTGCCACCTCTACTCGTATATCGTTACTGCTTTGTATTGTTTGCATAATGATAATTTATTTATAAAACGAACGTAAAAATGGACAAATACTTGTTTGAGGGTCGGCATTTCATTTATTCATCAGTTTGTTTGTATTATGATTTTGCTTTAATTTAATCAAGATTACACTTAAATGGGTGAGGATTGTTGATGATTTTGTGTTACCAATATGATTTAAGTGTAGTGGATTGACTTAATTAAACAATGTGTAATTGTGATAAATGTGAGCGCACACTCGTATGCCGTTATTGCGATTATCATACGAGGGCGAAGCCCCCGTACGACAAGAGTCCGAGGGCAGCGCCCTTGGTAAGCAGGTCCAAGGGGCAGCGCCCCTCTGGTTGGGTGGAAAAAATTTATTTGGTATATAGTGCTATCTTAAAATCACACTAAAAAATAATTTCCTTGAGATGCGACACCTGTTTTGCCCGTTTTACACTGCTGTTTTAACTGCAATGGCAGTTACTAATGTTGACAGTTTTTGGTCATATATCTTGAAGATTAGGTGGTTCTGTTGATATTACACAAAAGCACATTTTCAGTTCGGTTTTCTGAGTTTTATTCGATTGGAGATTTCGTTAGAACCATCGAAATACTTTGATCAGAAAGTGTTTGACACGACTCTCAGATTACTATGATCCACCAAATTTCTAACACACTCTAAAGCGAGTGTGTTGGTACTCGAAATATGTTTAGTAAGAAGATGAATGGCACTTTTTAAGGTTTCGGAATCTTCGATGTTGCATATGGTTAATTCTGGTAGAATAATTTGTATTTTTATCAAGTACGACAAAAGTTTATTGAACTTTTATTTATGGATTCGGGTGGATTGTGTAGCTTGGATGTTGTCGAGTGTTGTTGACATAGCAACGCTAACAGTGTCGTTAGAACTCATGATCTAGAATTGTGAGCAGCTGCAGAATTGAGACCATAACCTGCATTGTACAGCATTACATAACCATATTAGATGTTAGGATCTGCGTTTAATCTTACTTAAAGTTGTGGTAACGAGTTTCGTGCTTGATAAAATTGCTTACAATATCAATTTTTGATTCTTTTAACTATTTAATTATCTAATTTTAATCATTTAAGTCACACTAATAAGTTTTAAACGCGCATCCAAACATCCTCCCATAAGATTGAGATAACTTAGATATGGTATCCAAAAAGGGTTAACATGACTCCAGAATGGGTACCATGAAACACTATACATGTATTTAGGGGGTGTGTGTAATTTGGATTCGAATAAGCAAATAATTGGTTTATATCCTAACACTCAAAGCCACATATTCATTTTATAATGCAAAAGTCCCATGTTGGGTGTGCAAACTCAATCCGACATTTGTAAAAAGATAATGACGATAACCTACAAGTTTTGTGGGCGACTCCTCTATTGCCAATTAGGTTTAGGATGGAGCATTAGTCAAACATATATGCTGAGCTCCGTGATATTTTAGCCACCTAAGGGGGTGTTATAAGCTTATATGCGGGCTTACGAGATTATTTAACTTCGGTTTATAACCCCACTTTTGTGGCTTATTTTGACTCTTATGGACTTATATAATCTTATTACGATATAAAAAGCTTATTAAGCTCATAAGTCCAATTTTATGGCTTGGGTGTTTGTTTCAGCTTATATATGACTTATTGGGTTTTGGTCTTATGTTTCATAAGCTCATTCTTTGTGGCTTATTTTGAAACTTTTTGGCTTATATATACTACCATGTCATTATAAACTCATACAAGCCAAAAAGTTTCAAAATAAGCCAGAAAAAGTGAGCTTATGAAACATAAGCTGAAAACCAAATAAGCCATAAGCCCGTTATGTAAGTCGAAATCGAATAAACTTGTAAGCTATAATCAAATAATCTTGTAAGCCATCATATAAGCATAAACAAACACCCAACAACCCATTTAAAAGATTCTTAGCAACCAAACAAACCTTAATGCAACAACCGGCAGACACACATATATGCAAAAACACATACGTAGTACTTTAAATTCCTAAATTTGAGCAAAACATAAGACACTAACAATTTCATTCTAAATATACCTGATTAAGGTCTGATTAGTAAGAGTTGCTAACATAGAGTTAACTAGTGAATATGATTGGTTTCTATCCATAAATGTAATCAACAGTTTGTGTTAGTTTATAGAAATATTCCATTGACTTACAAGTCTTTGCAACAATTCTTTACGCGGGTTAGACATAGAGTTAGTGTACAAACAGCATCGGGTGAAAACGAAATCAAATTGTGAAAAAAACGGAATCCGAGACCCAGTTGTAACAAAACATGGATCGAGTACCCAACCAAATCTGAAAGGTATGTTTTAGTCCGGTCCGAGAAGAATAATAGTCGGTTACCGGGCTCGACCAAAACAAAGCTAAGAACGATTTAGACCAAAAATACTCATCGACCGGTGTGGTTCGAATAGGTTTCTCGATTCGATCCGATCCGCGGTTCTATATGCTCACTCCAATACCAAAAGGCTAATGATTTGCACACTTTAAAATTTGATCGTGACACTCTAAATTGTGCATTGAAGAGTTGTACTATTGTTTTTAACGTATTTTATATTTAAATGTCTCAATTAAAAATTAAAGTGTGTCAATGAATTTCCATACCAAAATAGTTTGACTCTTTCCCTCCTTTTTAAAACTTATTTTTCCACAATTGTTTTTGTCCACTAATCTTTTATTTATATAACAAAAGAATTAGATTTTTTAGTTTTTATAAAAGGTGAAGGTTGATGGAAATAATGGGCCAATCATGCGATCTTATTGGCTAATGAAAAGTTAAAATTAAATCTAGTAAGATTAATATCCCACAACCTGGAATACTAGATGCGGAACCCCTGAAGCAAAAATCGAAACAAAAAAACCACACAAGGTATGTACCCTAATCGAATGATTTGATTTTATTAAAGAAAACGTTGTGAATCCTTTCCCCCCTCACCTCCTTTTATAGAGATGAGGGGGAACCGACTATTACAAAGTCCTACGGGTCGGGTTGGGCTTGAAACAACCAACCGACCTTTGTTCTAATTTACTTGGCTAATACAAGTTGAAGCTCGAGTCTAAGACCTCTAGATATACTCTTTAGCTAACACGGAGAATAACATAATAATTTCCACCTTAGGCTTCATATTAGCCAATCTCAACATTCAGCAACTCCAAGTAGTGTTGTAACTTGCGTTCAGGTACCACCTTCGTCAAGGCATCCACAACATTGTGTTTAGTACCCACCTTCAACACTTCAACCATCTTTGCTTCCAAGACTCCTCTGATAAAGTGATAACGCACATTGATGTGCGTAGCCATTTCATGAAAAACATGATTTCGCGATAAGTGAATAGTGCCCTGTTTATCACAATTAACTGTCTAAGTGTCGAGTTCCACGCCTAACTCTTTCAAGAGTCCCCTTAGCCAAATAGATCCTTTCAAGTGAATAAAAGAAAAAAAAACAACCGTGGTAATCTTCTTCTTTATCTCTTTCTTATCTGTTTCTTTAGCCACCACAGAAAGAAAAACAATGGCAACTTCGATTCCAACAATCGAATACCAAACCTTTAACTGTCAATCGCTACCCTGCCGCGATCCTTGTTGCCAACAAACCCGAACACCAAGAACTCTCTGATAGATAATATAGTTGGCCCAAACCTTATTGTGGGTTTGGGTCCATTAGGGTTAGGTTTTGGTTATCTTGTTCAATAAGCTATGTATTGATTATAAATACATTGGCTATCATTATAATGTAATCACAAAAGCACAATTAATATATATTATCTTTGTTATTTTACATGGTATGGGAGCTTTAGGTACGACCCATCACAAATTAGTTATCCTCCATGGTAATCGGTCAGGCGCCGATGATTCGGAGGGATCTCAATTATTTTTTTTCCGCTTTATTGATTTCAATAATTAGCCTTTTTATCCAATAAACCCTAGCATCCAAAACCCAAGCCGTCATAACACATCTTGTGAGACCCCCAAAATCAGGCAAGGAAACACGTAGGCAACAAGGGGGTGCCACGTCATGGTACAAGAAACAATGAAATACTATTGACACAAAGTTGACGTAACAAGACATACACATCACATCAAAAAAGATCAGAGTTTTTAACAAAGATTCCAGAGTTTTATAAGCGGAAAAATCTATTATTAAATTAGGGCAAAGGCTGAATTTATGTAACATATTTGTTTAAATTAACTAATGTACGCAAGATACTTTTTTTACTCCAGGTCTACGCAACGTACTTTTAGATACTTACTAATCTACTTAATATTAACTAAAATATGACTTGTTTGACCGGTTACCACTTAGAAAAGTTACAGTTTGATCCTTTGGTCTGCGTGGACTTCCACCGTTAGTCCTTTAATATTCTTTTTATTAGAAAACTTAGTAATGATACCTTGACTTAAATACACGCATTTTTATACACGTTTTTATACACACTTTTTATACGTGTTATTATATACATGTTTTTATACGTGAGAAATTCTGAACTTTGACAGAAGATTTCAGCGTCAAAACTTATCCTGTAAACTCCGAAAATCTCACGTTAAGTCAATGTATACGTTCTCTACAACTTTCATGTTTTATGTTTTTCATGAAAAAGACATTTTGATGGTCGAAACCCTGATTTAAAACTATGACAGCAATACTAGTATTTTCGGTAATCAAGTAAATCCGAATTTCGACAGTCTCGGTTAGTGCTAAATACCTATCTTTAAGTCTCTAAAACTATCAATGGCTAAATATAGACATTCTATACGTAAAATGTTACAAAACAAAGTGTAAAACTTATAAAAATAATAGTATGATAAAATTGGTTGCTCGAAAAACTTCTCGTTTAAAATTAAATGTGTATCGTAGTGTGTATACAGACATATATAAAAGTTGTATATAAACGTGTGTATAAAACTGTGTGTATTAAAAAGCGTAAAAAATATTTATATAATTGCGTAAAAACGTGAGTATATAAATTTTTTTACGCTTTTTTATACACACAGTTTTGAGGAATTTTCCATTTTTATCATACTACTATCTTTATAAGTTTTAAACTTTATTTAGAATATCATATATATATATATATATATATATATATATATATATATATATATATATATATATATATATATATATATATATATATATATATATATATATATATATATATATATATATATATATATATATATATATATATATATATATATATATATATATATATATATATATATATATATATATATATATAATGTATATAATTAGTCACTGATAGGTTTAGAGACTTAAAAGTAAGTTTTTAGCACTAAATGAGACCGTGAAAATTCAGATTTACTTAATTACCGAAAACACTAGTATTGTTGTCACAGTTTAAATCGAGGTTTCGACCATCTAAATGTCTTTTTCATGAAAAACATAAAACATGAAAGTTGTAGAGAACATATACATTGACTTAACGTGAGATTTTCGGAGTCTACGAGGTCAGTTTTGATGCTAAAATCATCTGTCGAAGTTCAAAATTTCTCGCGTATAAAAATGTGTATATAATAACTCGTATAAAAAGTTTGTATAAAAACGTGTATAAAGATTTGTTTATTTAAGTTAAGGTATCATTACTAAGTTTTCTAATGAAAAGAATGTCAAAGGACTAACGCTAGAATTCCACGCAGACCAAAGGACCAAACTGTAACTTTTCTAAGTGGTAACCGGTCAAACAAGTCACATTTTGGTCAATATTGCGTAGATTAGTAAGTACTCGAAAGTATGTTGCGTAGGTCTGGAATAAAAAAAAGTATCTTGCGTACATTAGTTAATTTGAACAAATAAGTTACATAAATTTAGCCTTTCCCCATTAAATTATGGTTTTGTAATATATAGTTACCAAAAATACAGAATAACTTCTAACAGCTTTTACCAAAACCAAACTTTAAAAAGTAACACAAAAATCGTCAAGCTGCAATAATATCCCGCGGGCTCCCATCCAAGCAAAATTAAGTATTATTACCTGAGATTAAACATGTAAAATCGTCAACACAAAGTTGAATGATATTCTTAGGTTTAATAGTAAAGGTGTGGAACACAAGCATTTATTTGTAAAACAAGAAATACAGAAAATGGTTATGTACATTAACCATAGTCCGAAACCATTATTATTGCTATTAATTCATGAACCGAAGCTTAACATCAATGTAAGTTCCTCTAAAGAGTATTCAGCCTAAATACTCAAGTAACAATTCAAATGTAAAATGCGTCAATGGTTAAACAACCGCAACATGGGACGGGGATTGTCACTCCCGATGGATCCACCCACAACATTCTCGATTAGCAACACAAGTAAATTAACGGTTCATGATCAAGAGAGGAAACTTAGGGGCTATAGACTAAAAGCAATAATATCAATGAATAATGTTGGAAAGCATACAAGTTCTGGATATCATACAAGTTCTGGATAACTTACAGTTTTTAAATGGATATGTTCTGCCATGTACAATCTCACCCCGCGTTTAGAAACAATGTGCATGTAGCATAAGGGGCTATGAACTCACCTTAGCCACGAGGTAAGTAAATCACGAAACTCAGAAGCTGGGTAGAAACAGTAGTGGTAAGACGATCACCAACGATATAGATGCCCGGTAAACACGAAAGCCGCAACCAACCAAATAAGGCGCGCACTTTATTAATAATTGACTCAAGTATAAACCATACTTAATAACATAAAACTTAAAATTACAGAACCATGACAAACCTGAAAGAAGAACAATGCAAGTGATACTACAATACCCTTCTATATGATCAGTTTATTAAACTACATTCTCGATAAAAATCTGCCGGCACATACCAAATGTACAAGCTCATTTCCCTTACTTAGACAACTCGAACTTTTATGAAACTTGGTGAAAAACTCAATCATAACCTGAATAAAACTCAGTTTAATTTTCATCCAAAGATTTTCATTTTAGACCCACCTGCTCAACACATTTTTAACCTTGAAAAATCGGACAGATTCGAACACTTGACTCGTGAAACCATTTTGACCTTTCTAAACAACTCCGTTTACAAAACCGAAACATAAGTTTGAAAACAGACTCACAACCCTAGGTTAGAAACTTAGAACAACCCTTGACTCTTTTTTAAACTCAATCTATAGTCCTTGAGATTTGACCAAATATCGACAACAATTTCATGTTGTGTCGATACTCGCCTCCCGGTACACGAATATTCAAACTAGTGTAACTTCTTCCTTGTTCTGAGTTAGAAAGCCTACTTTATACGAAAGCGAAGCTAATGAAAATATCTACAACATTATCTAATTAGTACAACAATAAGTCAAACTTAAGACACCTAAAATCAGCCTTAAACTCACTGCCCAAAATTACCTCTCTAAAACTCACATCAAATCACCTTTTCAACCCATTTCAACCACTTTTCTACTAATTCTAACATCCTAATATTACCCATTTTATATCCTGTAATTTGCATGTTACATATAACAAAACCAAAATAAAAAACTCAAACTTTTAAACATCAAAACAACATGATCCTAACAAGATCATCACATGCATGATCATCATATACTACTACCAACCCTAGTTTATAAGAAAATTAAAACTCAATGCATGTGGGTATTTGTACCAAAAGAATCACCTTGGAATTTCAAGAATGGGGTCTTGAATTTATTTTAGCTAGGCCAAGATCAAAATCAATGATCCATGATGTTATGGGGTGGTGTTTCTCACAACACGAAAAGAAAGGGGGGGGGGGGGGGTAGGTATTTGATTTTTAACAACTTTTTATTATGTGTTTATATTAGTGGAAAAGTAATATATAGTGGGGGTGAAGGGATAGTTTTGCCAACTTTGAAATCTTTTAGACTAAAAATCAATTAAATAGTTTAAAGAGTAGAAAATGACTATTAGTAAATTTTAAAAATATTTACGAGACTCGGGTTTCGTAAAATACTTTTCAAAAGTTACAATGCATCAAAAATATGATAATATGGTTTCTCGACACGACTTAACATGTCATTAAATAGAAGACATCGAAAACGTCAAACATCGAAACAATCGACAATGAAACGTAAAATATCGGGCATCCGTCGGTATCGCGATCACTAATAGTTCCCGTTACTCGTTGATTTGAGTAAACTTTTGTAAAACGCACGCGGGTGATTTTAAATCAAAGTTTTTGATTTAAATAAATTTGGAAAAATAAAATTTCTATAATTCCAAATAGAGTATTATCAATGATCAGAAGAAAAAAATTATTTTAAAAGTATAATTTATTAAAATTATCAAGATCTTAGGATTTACGCATACAGAATACAAGGAAATGTAACACGTTGGAAAATTCAAGAAGCACGAAAAGAATAAAATAATACTAGGAAAAATACGAGTTATCACAGTCGACCCCCTAAAGAAACTCTGATCCTTCAGAGTTCAACTGGAGACGGAAGAAGAAGCGAACAAATGGAGATACATAGTGTAGAGCAAATTCTCCGCTTTCCCAGGTAATATCTACACCATGGCGAACCTTAACAATCGGAATTCATCTACACTTCAGTTTGTTAACTCATTTTCGAATTTATATCAAACTCGAATCAAAATAATAACCTTTCGGTATAAAGAAATATAAAGAGATAGAGTGAACACTGTAAAACCCGCTTTAATAATTCTAAGATCATTAAATGCACGAAGGTACCATTAAAGTTAAACTTTGAAATTAATTAATATACGACATACATCACGAATATTTAATACCAATATTATGTATATTAATTAATTATCATAAGTATTATGTACGTAAACACGAATATTAATATACGCTAAGTATGTACATACAATATTAAGGAAACGTTCAAGAAATAAAACACGATAAATAAACACAGACATACACGATAATAGTTAAACAAGAAAAATAAACACAAAAATAATAAGGGGGTGTTTGTGTGTCGGTTTAGAAAGAAAGGAAGGGAGAAACGGGCTTTGGCCCATACCCATTACTAATGCTAGTAAATTAAATAAACCACAAGGAATTCATAATCACTTTTTACAAGAATTAATGAAAACACTAACTCTCTTGCCTCTCTCTCTTGCCGTAGAACCCTTAGAACACAAGGAAGAAATTGGTTTTGATATTTGTTGATACGGTAGTGTGTTCGTGTTCATCCTTATTTAATCCACGCATTCGGTATCTCGAATCCTTTTTCTTTCTTTTTATTTATTATGTTAGATCATTAAAAACCAATCAAGAAACATGTAAAATCAAAGGTTTATCAAGTTTTTAAATAAAAACAAAGGTGGGGGTGTTTGTTCGTCTCGATCGCAGCCAACCGAGACCATTAAGGTCTCGGTGGTGTCGCGTCACCAGCAGCTGCAACCCCTTTTGGGGGTCGGCGTTGGCATTAAATCACCAGCCGCAAGCCTAGGCTAGCGGTGGTGGTGTTGTGGTTGGCAGCCGCAAGGACCAAGACCCACAGGCGGGATCTTGGCCTAGCGGTGGAACTGAGACCCATTAGGGGGGGGGTGCTCGGTGGGTACTAGACGTAGGCAGGGAGAACCCCAGCTTCGGCTAGGGGGCTGTTTGGTTCGGCGCAACAGCAAGCCGAGAGCCGTAGGCTCTCTATGAGTTGTTGTGGCTCGGATTGGGTCACGGCAACGAGGCCGCAGCCCTCGGGCTGTGGTGCTCAGTTGTCGGGTCTCGTAGTGGGGCTCGGGAACGTAACTTTTTCAAGAACACGTAAATTAAACCGACATGTAAATTAAGTTATGTTATGTTTTAAATTAATTAATTGTATTAATTAATGTATGGTTTAACTAAAATAAAAACTTAGGTTATGTTTATTTTATATAAAACCATGATAAAATATGTATTTACATTTATTTAAATAAACTTAGGTTATAACAATTAATTACTTAATTATTTATGAACATGGATTTAATTAATTAGAACTTAGGTTAAATTAATTAAAATCTTTTATGATAAAGTTTAATAACATGACTTATGTAATATTATTATTTAATAATAAACTTATAATAACATGACATGAGATTATGAATTAATAATAATAATAATAATAATAATAATAAAAATAAAAAATAAAAAAAATAAAAAAAATAAAAAATAAATAGTAATAATAATAATAATAAGCTAAGTATCAATTGTTTAATAAACTTTATAATATAACTATACATGATATAAATTAAGCATACTTTTAATTATAGAAACGTGTTAATTATGGAATTATATTATTTATGGCAACATGATAAATATAGAAAGGTACTATATATGGTAATATGCTATTTATAGAAACATGCTAAATATGGAAACTTTCTACTTTTAAAAACTTAGTAAATTTGGAAACTTTCTATTTTTGGAAACTCACTATTTTAGGAAACTTACTATTTTGGAAAGTTACTATATATAGAAACCTGCTATTTTTAGAAAGTTACTTTTTATGTTATAACAAGTATTATAACACGTAAAACATGAAATACATGAATCTAAAACACAGGAAACTATAAGAAACACATGATTAAGACATGAAATAATAAGGCAAGACCAGAACAAGTAGTATAAGTATGAACATGCTAAGTAAACCAGATAAAAAGTATGTATAAGTAAAACAAATACTTATTCATGTCCATTTAATTATGTAGCTATTGTGAAGTCGGAGTGATCTTTCGTGTTCGTTTTCGTCTTCATTTACTGGACATAAGGTATGGATATTCCATCCTTCAGTAAGGACATTCATTTCCTTCATTTAGGATTTCCCGTATGCAACCATCTGTTTTCCCCAAGTAGTTTAAGTGTCTTAAATACATCATTATATGTTATGATTATTTAGATTTGCCTGAGCTATATACATGCATGCCAGTTTCACCTAGTTATGGGGGGATCCATAACCATGACACTGGAGGCACCGGTGTTATGACTCTTCTACGGTGAGAGTGATTTCTCGCAGCGTCCCTTTATAGTATTTGGCCTTTATTATTATCATGTGGGGTGAATGGGTGCATCCTAGGACAAGTAGTATGATTTCAGGGTAACTGCGGTGTGTGCTTTGCATCTGTTACAGGAGCTGATCCCTCCACTCATTATATATATATTAATTAGAGGCAGCCCCTCTAATTGCATGATGAGGTCACCTCTCTAAGTATTCATGCGCGTTGTTATATCATGAGCTATATGAGCTCCGGGCATATTTAAAATACAGATTTTTAGAATAAACTAAACATAAGTTTTCAGCAAGATAGAACTAGTCTTATAAACTTAACCAGGTTTTCTAGGACATACATTATTCCGCTGCTATTCATTTCATTTCATTACTTGCTTATGTTTATGATTTACATTCTATGTTATATATCCGCACACTGAGTGTATTGCTCAACCGTATTTCTCTTTCCATGTCCCAATACGGCAGGTACTAAAGGGCAAAGCTAGGAATCAAGAGTACGTGCATGGAATGAGGCGCCAGCTTTCTTCCATTCTTTAATGCATTGACATACTTTTTATTTGCTGGACATTGTTTAGTCCTTTCCTTTACATTCTTTACTTATGCATTTCGTGTGTGGAGCTTATGTTTGGATCCGATGTTTGTTTCCGGATTCTTTATGGTCATTTAATGTTTTAGACATTTACCTTGCATGCTTTGATGGCACGCCATAATTACTACGTAACTGTCCATTTATCCAAATGGGGGGTTACAATTATGGTATCAGAATCAAGGTTTCGACGAATAGGCTCTTAAAAATTGACCTGTGACTAGTGGGTAGTCATCAGCGTCTTCCTAAAACTGACAGTTTGTTTTCATACATTCATTTCATGTATTATTGTTGCAGGAATTTTGACTAAGTAATTGTTGGTATAGGACTGGCCATATTTAGTCGCATGTTCTTTTATTCGAATCTTTTTTTGTTCTGTGAACCGACCCATACACGTTCACCTCGCTATTTCATTGTTTTGTGAACCGACTCATAGGCGCTCACTCATGTTCATATCATTTGCATTTGGCTATGCCTTCATAACTGTTTCATGCATTATTTTATTATGTTTATCATATGTTCTAATCAGATTCATCATTTCATTTTCATTTTTAAAACTGTCAGATGGTTATGACCCGCGAACAGGAGCTAGCAGCAACTGTCTAAGCAGCTCTGCAAGCCATGCTACCCCAAATCAAGAACCAAATTCGAAATGAATACCAGAACATTCCCAATAACAACAATCCTCCTCCTCCACCGGTTACTCTACACACTTTGCTTGAGAGGTTTAACAAGCAGAAACCTAGATCGTTTGAGAAAGCTGAGATATCATCTGATGCGGAAAACTAGATTTCACATATAGAGAAAATTTTTGATGCTATGCGATGTGATGGTGTCTACAAGGAAAGGCTGGCTTGCTATAAGTTTGAGGGAGATGCCTTGCATTGGTGAAGGGCATACAAGATAGTAAATAGAAGTGATGCATGGTTAGCTGCTTTGACTTGGAAGCATTTTAAGACTGTTTTATGGTCAGTTTCTTTCTGACATCTAAACAGGAGGGACTCAAGAGGGACTATCATTCCATTCGTCAGAGAACTGGAGAGACTAGCACTGAGTTTATGTAGAGATTTCTTAGGTTGGTTGGATTCTTATGCAGTACCGCGGGTATTATGGAAGAACAAGCCAAGCACTTTAGCTGGGCTCTTCATGCCTCTATAGCATATAGTTTACTTAGTGCTACTTATGCTAATGTGGCACAAGTGAACGATGCAGCACATAGCTTGGAAATGCTACACGAGCGTGATGACTACGAGGAACCAGCTCATCCAGGGAAGAGGTATGAATTTCAATCATCAAGCTTTATCATTCCATTACAATCTTTATGTTCAATTTTATATCTCTTCCCATTCAATTGTATCTTCCAGGCAGAAGGGTGGAGACCGGTCCCAACCGGCGACTCAGCAGAATGCCAACAAGGGGCACGATCAATCTAACGACCGCTATGGATCCGACAAGCGAAACGGTAATGAAAATTACCATAAGCATGCCAGCCAGTCCAACAACAACAGGTTCCTATTTTCTTAAACTTTTCTATGTTAAACTGTTGTATGTTTTACATATTAACATGTCAGCATCATAACAGAAACTCTGCTAGTGGGTGTGACCAACATGTTAAGGGTTAGCAGAAACCCGCTCTAATAATTCTAAGATCATTAAATGCACGAAGTTACCGTTAAATTTAAACTTTAAAATTAATTAATATACGACATGCATCACGAATATTTAATACGAATATTATGTATATTAATTAATTATCATAAGTATTATGTACGTAAACACGAATATTAATATACGATAAGTATGTACATACGATATTAAGGAAACGTTCAAGAAATAAAACACGATAAATAAACACAGACCTACACGATAATAGGTAAACAAGAAAAACAAACACAAAAACGATAAGGGGGTGTTTGTGCGTCGGTTTAGAAAGAAAGGAAGGGAGAAACGGGCTTTGGCCCATACCCATTACTAATGCTAGTAAATTAAATAAACCACAGGGAATTCATGATCATTTTTTACAAGAATTAATCAAAACCCTAACTCTCCTGCCTCTCTCTCGAGGAAGAAATTGGTTTTGATCTTTGTTGATACGGTAGTGTGTTCGTGTTCATCTTTATTTAATCCACGCATTTGGTATCTCGAATCCTTTTTCATTGTTTTTATTTATTATGTTAGATCATTTAAAACCAATCAAGAAACATGTAAAATCAAGGGTTTATCAAGTTTTTAAGTAAAAACAAAGGTGGGGGTGTTTGTTTGTCTCGATCACAACCAACCGAGACCATTAAGGTCTCGGTGGTGTCACATCACCAGTAGCCGCAACCCTTTTTGGGGGTCAGCGTTGGCATTAAACCACCAGCCGCAAGCCTAGGCTAGCGGTGGTGGTGTTATGGTTGGCAGCCGGAAGGACCAAGACCCATAGCGGGGATCTTGGCCTAGTGGTGGGAACCGAGACCCATTGGGGGGGGGGTGCTCGGTAGGTACTAGACGCAGGTAGGGGGAACCCCAGCTTCGGCTGGGGGGCTGTTTGGTTCGGCGCAGCAGCGAGCCGAGAGCCGTAGGCTCTCTGTGAGTTGTTGTGGCTCTGATTAGGTCACGGCAGCGATGCCGCAACCCTCGGGATATGGTGCTCGGTTGTCGGGTCTCGTGGTGGGGCTCGAAAACCTAACTTTTTCAAGAACACGTAAATTAAACCGACATGTAAATTAAGTTATGTTATGTTTTAAATTAATTAATTGTATTATATAATGTATGGTTTAATTAAAATAAAAACATCGGTTACATTTATTTAAATAAAACCATGATAAAATATGTATGTACATTTATTTATATAAACTTAGGTTATAATAATTAATTATTTAATTATTTATGAACATGGATTTAATTAATTAAAACTTAGGTTAAATTAGTTAATATCTTTTATGATAAAGTTTAATAACATGAATTATGTAATATTATTAATTAATAATAAACTTATAATAACATGACATGATATTATTAATGGAGTGATAATAATAATAAGCTAAGTATTAATTATTTATTAAACTTTATAATATAATTGTACATGATATAAATTAAACATACTTTTAATTATGAGAACATGTTAATTATGGAATTATATTATTTATGGCAACATGATAAATATGGAAATGTACTATATATGGTAATATGCTATTTATGGAAACATGCTAAATATGGAAACTTTATATTTTTGGAAACATACTATCTAAGGAAACTTTCAATTTTTATAAAGTTACTATATATAGATACCTGCTATTTTTAGAAAGTTACTTATTATGTTATAACAAGTACTATAACACATAAAACATGAAATACATGAATCTAAAACACATGAAACTATAAGAAACACATGATTAAGACATAAAATAATAAGACAAGACAAGAACAAGTAGTATAAGTATGAACATGTTAAGTAAACCAGATAACAAGTATGTATAAGTAAAACAGATACTTATTCATGTCCATTTCGTGTTTGTTTTCGTCTTCATTTACTGGACATAAGGTACGTATATTCCTTGCTTCATTAAGGACATTCCTTTCCTTCATTTAGGATTCCCCGTATGCCGCCATCTGTTTTTCCCAAGTATTTTAAGTGTCTTAAACACATCAATATATGTTATGATTATTTAGATTTGCTTGACCTATTTACATGTATGCAAGTTTCACCTAGTTATGGGGGATCCATAACACACAGGAGGCACCGATGTTATGACTCTTCTGCGGTAAGAGTGATTGCTCGCAGCATACCTTTACATTATTTGGACTTTATTATTATCATGTGGGGCGAATGGGTGCATCCTATGACAAGTAGTATGATTTCATGGTAATTGGGGTGTGTGCCTTGCATCCGTTACTAGAGCTGATCCCTCCACTCACTTTATATATATTAATTAGAGTCAGTCCCTCTAATTACATGATGAGGTCACCCCTCTAAGTATACATGCACGTTGTTATATCATGAAATATTTAAAATACAGTTTTTCAGAATAAACTAAACATAAGTTTTCAGCAAGATAAAACCAGTTTTATAAACTTAACCAAGTTTTCCAAGACATACATTATTCTGCTGCTATTCATTTCATTTCATTACTTGCTTATGTTTATGCTTTACATTCTATGTTATATATGCACACACTGAGCGTATTGCTCAACCGTATTTCTCTTTCCATGTCCCAATACGGCAAGTACTAAAGAGCAAAGCTAGGTGTGACAATCCGTCAATTTTAGGTCGATATTTTAATCTCGACTATTAAGTATTAAATGTTTACTTTAATGAGAATTTTAAATTATCGGCTAACCGAGAAGGTTATAGCTTGAAACTTAACGTAAGAATGTTGTTTAGATGAAAACCGACAAGGAATACATTAGGTATCGATATTTTATTCTCAAATTATCATAAGAATGATTTTATTGTATTTATCTTTATTTCTCATGTTTTACGTTTTAACGAATGACGAGAACTATTAGTGATCGCGATACCGACGGATGCCAAAAATTTATGTTTTATTATCGATTGTTTCGATATTTAATAATTTCGGTTTTTTCGATTTACTTACGTTTTAAGTCGTGTCGAAACTATATTATTATATTTATGAAGCGTTTTAACTTTTGAAAAGTATTTTTACGAAACCCGAGTCCTGTAAATATTTTTAATTTTGACTAATAGTCATTTTCTATCCTTTAAATTATTTAATTACTTTTTGGTCCAAAACTATACAAAATTGGCAAAACTAGCCCTTCCACCCACCATATATAAACCTCGACCTAACTTCATTTACACATAGTAACTAGTTTATAAAAAAAAATCACCACTCTCCCCTTTCTCTTTGTTCTAGCCGTCCACCCTCATCACCATATCCATCAAAATATTTTGATTTCTACATTGAATCATCCAAAAATAAAATAAGACCACCTCTTAGAATTAAAAGTTGATCATATCCATATAAAAATTTCCAACATGCAACAAGTTTTTGACTTTTGTTATGAACTAGTATTGATATGAATTTTTGATGGTCTTGCATGTATTTATCTTATGATAATCATGTGTAGATCTTTTTGTTTTGTTGAAGAAAATTTATTTTTGATTTTAGGTTTTTATTTATTTGATTCATACAAGTGTTAAGATAAATATATGTTGATATTAGGGGATTAGGATGAGTAGAAAAGTGGTTGGAATTGTTTGAAAAATTGTTTTTGTATGATTTTTGATGAGGCAAATTAGGGCAGTGACTTGTAGGCTGTTTTTTGGGGATCTTAATATTAAGTTATTGTTAAACTAATTGGACAGTGTTGTAGAAAATTTCGTTATCTTAGATTTGATATAAAGTAGAGCTTCCAACTCCAAACGAGTGTGAAGTTACAATCGTTTGATTATTCGTGTACCGGGAGACGAGTATCGACACGATTCGAAGTTGTTGTCGATATTTGGATTGAATCTCAGGGACTATAGAATGAGTTGTAGAAAGATTCAAGGGCTGTTGTAAGTCTTTAAACCTCAGGTTGTAAGTCTAATTTCAAACCCGAGTGTCAGTTTTGTAAATGGAGGTGTTTAGAGTAATCAAAATGGTTTTATGAGTCGAAGACGTAAAACTGTCCGGTTTTCTAACACAAAGACGTGTCGGGTAGAAGGCCCTAGGAGTAATATTTTTAAATGAAATTTAAAATAAGTCTTAGTCAGGTTATGGGTGAGTGTTTCACCAAGTTTCGTCGAAATCGGACAAGTCTAGATAGGGTAGATTGGTGTGTACATTTGGAGTGTACATGCTGATTTGTATTTTGGACACGTAGTTCAATGCTCGTGTGGCGTGAGTTTGAGTATTCAGTATTGGACATGGTGATTTACTCAAGTGTTTAGTCATTATATCAATGACTTAGTTACTGGTCCGAGTGAAGTAAAGTGATAGTTTGACTTGCGTTGACTTGGCGTCTTATGACGGGTCAATGTCAAGAGTGCAAGTGTTTTAAACGTATAATGATGGATAAATAGGATAGTATGGATTCACTTGCATTGTGATTCTTTCGGGTTTGTCAGGGTTTTGTAAATTTTGAGCTTTGTATTATTTATGTATAATTTATACTTGAGTCGATTATTAACGAGCGCGTCTTATTTGGTAGGTTGCGGTTTTCGTGATTAACGGGCATCACTTATCGTTGGCGATCGTCACATTACCACTCCTATACTAAGCTGAGTCTATAGCCTTGCTTTTAACATGTTTACTTGTTTTATAAAACCCGCGAGGGGTATAACATGCTTGTTTTATTAAAATAAAGGGTGCAACGAGAAGTTGTGGAAACCCTACTTATTGGAAAAGTATGGGTGCAACGAGAAGTTGTGGAAACCCTACTTATTGGAAAGAATTTATTATAAACGAAGGGTGTAACAAGAAGTTGTGGTAAACCCTCTTTGTTTTAAAATTGAACACAAGGGACCCGATTGTATGCTTAGATGAAAGTTATTACATAAGTTAGCTTTAGCCTTAAAAGACCCATGAATCGTGAATTGTTAATCGAAAGAATGCTAATACTATGGATAGATCTATCGAGGTGACACCCAGTCCGGTCGCGACTAGCTATCGCGTGGTGTAGTGAGATACTAGTAATGAAACATCAAATGCATACGTATAAGAGAAATATATGCACTTGGCTAGGTGTGTTGGGCTGAAATAATATATGTTAACGTTCAATGTCATGAGGCTTATGTAATAACACCGATAATTATGTCCATACAACATAATTGTCTTTCGATGAATTATTAACCACGGAAGGTTATTCAGAATACTTGTGTTTGATTTTTATACTTTAAACTCTATAGATTCACTCAGCAATTTTGTTGACTTTTTAACATGTTTTATTCAGTTCCATAAGAAGGAACCCGAGGAAGACGGTTTCGTGAAGTGATGTAGTAAAATAGTACACGTTTTAGGAAAACACGTATAATCGGAAAGTATTAAATTCAACGATTTAGTAAAACCGACAAATCGAATAAGTGCGAGTTCGTTCTCGAAGGAGGTGTATGTTGTATGCTAATACGTATAAAACAATGTTTGGATTAGTGACGTTTTTGGGAGAGGAAGATTGGAAAAGTAAATGACGAGTTACGCTAAATTACACTGCGACGAAAACTAAAACGTATACGTTATAACGTAAAACGCGACAAAATTAAAAATTTTAATCTAAAATGAAATTAAAAAAACAAAACTAAGTCTAAAATAATACAAATAAGACTATTAATTCAATAAATAATTTTAAAACTAATTATTAATTAAATATTTAATTTTAAACGCTAATTAAAGCCGTAAAATTGAGTATAATTAACAAAAAGTCCAAAATTATATTTTATCAAACCAAAATCTTACTTATATCAATTAAAAACTAAAAAGTATTTTCCTAAATTTTGAAAACTATTTTTCTATTTTTTAAAGGCTAAAAACTGATTTAAAATTAAAATAATGATAAAAAATAACAAAATAATGAGAAAAATAATTTTTCTTTTTCAAAAATCCTAAATTACTTATCTAATCAGAAGAAAAATGAAAACGTTTGAAAAAAGTTATTTTATTCCTAATAAGACAAAAACACAAATAATAAAAACTAGATTTAAATTAAAATAAAGCTAAAAAATAGTAAAATAATCAGAAAAATAAAATAACTTTTTGAAAATTCCTAAAATAAATAACTTATGCTAGGAAAATTGAAAAAACTGAAAAATGCTAAAATTAAAGCACTAGAGACAAAAAAATAAGAATGTTGATAGTGACTTGTGACTTGTTCTTGTCTGCTAGTGGACAAGTGGCAAGATTAAGGCTAGCAGTAGGAAAGGAGTTCCCGCTGCTCCTTCACATAAAACGGTTTTGAGCCTTTTTAAGCTTTGTTTGTTGTTGGTTTTGGATAGCAAAGGCACCCCCACACTCAATGGAGTGTGGGGAGTCAATAATAAGCACAAAACAAACAGATCAAACACAAATGGGCACTCAAATCAATGCAAATCAGTTACTGTAAAGAACTTAGGGGTCTAGTGGTTATACTAAGCTTATCAGTGAGCTAATGGTGGTGTTTTAACCACCCAAAACTTACACACCCTTAATTCCAGAAAATCCTAGACCTAAGTTACCCTAAAAACTAATCATAAACCAAGATTCAAACCAATAACTACAAAAGACAACCCAGTTGAACTTGCTGATGTAAATGGTTAAGACAGAAAAAGACCTGCTGGTTCACTTGCCCACTTGGTGATCTTTGTTGCACCAAAACCTGACTTAGAACTAAACCAAACACGACCAGACCTACTTCAAACCTAGACAGACCTATGAACTAGCAATATACCATATTTCAAACATCAACACCGTGAGCAATATCATATTATCCTAATGTTGCATCTTACCCTATTTTGGTCTAAAAATGGAACATACACAATTGACTCTTGATACAGTTTAGCAAAACAAACTCTCTAACCTCTTCACTTATAACAGATAGAGGGAGTGTAGGTCTAAAGGTTCTGGTGTGTTGTCACCCACACCTAATTTATAGCTATTCCAAACACTCCTAAAATTTTGTCTTGGAAATTTTTTCACACAACTCAATCCTAAACTAATCAGAGACACAAAGAAGTACTAAAAAAGCTCAAATAAACTATGAAATTACAAAGAACTAGCAGTCAAGCAAACCTTTCACAAAGCACCAAAATGGACAGATTTTAAGCAATAATAAAAAGGGTTCGAAGCCGATACCAACCCTGATTTACATCCAAACCAGGGGGATGGCTGATGCCATCTTCCTATTAGCTAGCATCTCTGGATTTATGGGCTTATGAAGAGCTTGTTTAAGCTTATCTAGAGAAAGGACAACTGCTATCCAAACTCTCACAAAACTACAACAGTTAAGTGAGAGTTATGTCTTTTTGATATACCTATGAAACACAAACAAACAAGTGCAAACAAAGTACCAAAAGCTTTCCAAAAGCTTGCCAAAAGCTGTTTGTCAGACAGCTTTTGGAGAGCTTATAGAACAGTTAATAAGCAACAAAAATAGTGACTTTGAACAAACTTGAAAACCAACAATTTTTTTTGGAAAGGAAAAAGAGATGCAACAATTGAATAATAAGCTATAAACAAGATTTGTGAGCTTGATTTTGTCAGTATCAAGCTCAAAATCTGCTTATACCTTATTGGGTCCCAAGAATTTCTAAAACAAAATTTTTGGTAAACTTGAACGGAATGTGGCAAAGAAATTTAAGACGATTTTAAAAACAAACTTAACTAAGGAACTCAGAATGATTGCAAGGCCAAAAATTACACTTTAACTATTAATAAAATTTGGGTATACAAAAATCTGGAACAAGAATGCATATACAATCCATATGCCTCTTTTATACTAGCTAATAGAACTATCTAGAAAGCTAAAAACATAAACCCTAATGAGGCTTGAAATCCCCTGTATGCCCTTGGTTCAAATTCGGATCTTTGACAAAAGAGGTGTCATGTGAATGATGTTGACATAGCCAGCTGTGAAGATTACTATTGGCCATTCTTTGATTCCTTTGGGAGAAAGAAAACGTCATGGAGCGTTGATGCACTGGCAAAAGTTGTCTTAGAGTCAAAAGTGTATTTAGGGGAGGCCACGTGGGATGTGTGAGGTGATAAGGGGATCATTCTTGGGGTTGCAAAGTGATTAGACTAAGTCTAATCACTGATTTGGAGTTCCTGGTTGAGTTCCCCTTTGATTTAGGGTTGTTCTAGGATTAGGGTTTATAAGTCGGTGAGGGATGATAAATGGTATTTTTGATCTGGGATAGTGGAAAAAATGTGTTTGTCGCCCATTTTATTATTGTTAAACCCGTTTAAAATTTAATTTAATAATAATAAGGATTAGTGGAGGCTGAGTTGGAGTGGTGACGTGGGGTGGGGGTGTTGATGTGGCGAGTTGTGAGTGGATTGTGGTGTTTTGTTATCTGGGAAGTTTTTACCCGTAATCTTTCAAAAACAATGCATACAAAGTCTTTAAAAGCTTAAACTCCCATTCCTTTTATAACAACTTTGGGTAAATTGCAGAAATGGTCCTTGACTTTGATATTAAACATGTACAAGGACTATTCATGAAATTTTGGCATTATTCAAGGGCTATTCATGTAAGCTCTTGAAACTTAAGGTATCGACTTGTAATATTTGAGATTTACAAAGTCTAAAAGTGTCAAGTCTTCAATTCTTGAGGGACCAATCTTGACAAATCTTTAAACTTCGAGGACTTCTTTGGAAAATCAACATTCGGGTCCGGTTCTTTGTGCGGTTTCGTTTCCCATGTTCATTTATGCTTGATTCTTGTAATCTTTTGTTGAATTCATGATATCCGTACCTAAAATACACAATGAACAAACACAAGCATATTTTGGGGTATTTATGACATTTTTAAGCATTTTAAGCCCGATTTGGACGATGAGACTATGTATAAATGTAGTCTCATCACTCCCCTATACTAAACCATTGTCCTGTCCTCACACAATGCCAGAATTAAGTATCATAGCACTTCCAAAATTTCATTTTTATATGACATTTATTGAAAACTTAAACTTTAAATAAACTACTACATGCGTTTTAGACATAATGTATTGTTTTCATCGCAAAATGGAACATTTAGGATCATAGAATAAGAACACGTGAATGCTTCGTTAGAAATAATTTCGTCGTCCTCGATGTTCACCCAATTCTATGATAAGCGTGAAACAAGATCATTGTCGTTATGAGTTAGTAATGCTAACACTACTCATATGCTCTAATCACGTACTTAGACTCCCTTATTCCTAAGGTGTATCTCTTATATTTTATTTTTGTCTTAATGATCACGAGGATACATCATTGACTTATGCGTGAATAGAGATTAGGTCCAAAAATAGAGTCTTAACGGTGTAACCAAAATCATCGAATTAATAATTCATCCTAATAGACAACGATGTCAAAAAATTAAGTCAACAAAAAGGATCGATAGACACGGTTTTATAACGGTTTTGAACATGAGACTTATTACCAATTTGGAATTGGTTTACCGCCACCTTTTATTTAACCTCGCCATGAGGTGTTTATTATGGCTTTGGTCTTGCCCTTGTCTTTTACTTAACCTCGCCATGAGGTGTTTATTATGACTTGACGTATATCCTCACGCTAAAGCGAATTTTGGATCTTTAAGGCTTCAAGATTTAAGACGTTCACTTTCAATTTTGCATAGATTTTTCGGCCTTGTGAGCTTCGAATTTTTGCTTGATTTAGGTGAAGAGGAACTTAAATTATTATTGGGGGAAGCCTTTGATTATTCGGGTTGCCAATACTTCAAAACCGTGACGCTGGCGATACCTTAATGTTTTCCCAATTTAATTACATGGAAGCTACTAAAACAAATTAGAAACCAACAATAGAGACTAAACCGCTAAATCAATATTTATTATCAATTTATTATAAAAGCGCAGGGAGAGTAAGAAAATAATTAGGACACATGAGTTTTTGAAAGAATACGAGTACTCTACGTTTAGCATAGTAACTTATAATTAACTCTATCATTTCTCGTCCTCAATTTAATGAGACTTAGCCTAATATAGTTAAGGAATCGAAGCTAAGTGCTCAACACGCACGGTCGAGTAAGAAATTACTCTTATTCTCACCATCAGAAAACCTACATTCGTGTCTTAAACACTTATGAAAAACAAGAAAATTTTAAATTTAGCCATTTTTAGCCTTATTTTGCATAAAACGATAACAAAAAGATGAAAATTGGATTGCGTGATGACGTAATCAAGGTGAAGTATCTATTCACCCCCATACTAAAACTAAACATTGTCCTCAATGATTCGAGTCTAAGGGTGAAACACCCCCATACTAGAGACGAAAGGTCGAATGCTTAATCTCGAGCATGGAAAGGGTAAAACGAATAACCTAAAAGCCTTTTATGAGTTATGCTAATAAGATAAACGTTAGAACATAAAAGGATATCATCGGATATCGGAATATTCAAAGGCAACGATCGAAGCTCGAGTGATACGTAAAACAAACACGAGAGGCTTCAATGATGGCGATGATCCTAATAAATCACAATCACAAAAAACCACAGAAGAAAGGTTTAAAGAGCACAAGTCCCCTCACATTAAACTATTAGAAAGCAATAATATTTACAAGGATAAGCATGAGAATCCCCTACGAGGAACCTTGTTTTTGATAACCGAGTCAAAACTCGACTCGAATCCCCATAAATGTGATCATTTAGGGATCATCATGGTTTGGTCATTTTTGGTGGGGCTTACATGATAAACAAGGCCCAAAAGTACATAGAGTACTTTAAAAACCCGATAAACATATACCGGGGTCAAAGATAGCGTCTTCATTTTCGGATGAAAGACGAAACAACGATACTCCAACGCATGCTAAAACCCTAAAGGGGTAGAAAAAAAGAGGTGATAAATAGAAGGGTGGGACAATGGGTGGTGCAAACTTATGAGCTACTTGAGGTAGACTCTCACCAAGCAAATAGAAAGATTTTCAATTTATTGCATCGGTGGAAGACCGAGATTTCCCTAAAAATGCGATTCTGGGATCGAATATCTCGTCGTCGGTGGTAAAGTGTGAAGAAACATAAGGGGCTTCCCCCACACTAAAACCACACTCACGCTCGTCAAAAGGAGTAGACGAGGTGGTAACACTCAAAAAACGTAGTGATGACGGAGTTAGACTTGTAGAAAAATCATATAAATCAATTTTAAAATCTTTTCCTTTTTCATCGTTTTTAACTCATTATGAAAACCCTTATAATGTCGAAAATATTTTGCGTGTCAAATTCAATATTAGTGACGCTAAAAATTCTCACATTTAACTCATTGGTGGGAGGGGGTGGGTTGTACAAACTCTCAAAGCGATGATCGATAAAGAACACCGCCCCCTCGGGGTTAACATATTTTTCATCCTTATAAACATCAATTTCTGTGATTTCTTCATCATAGATAGGCTCTTCAAACCAAGGTTTGTCATTCCCCTCATTTAGGTTTTTAGAAACTCCCTCGAAAAGATCACGATCAAGCACAAAACCATCATTCATTTGTGGGGATTGTTGATAAGTTAAATCCTCACGAATGTGGTGAACGTAATTCTCATTTGAGGAGTGTTGATTAGGTAACTCCTCGAGAATCGGATTTTTGGTCACGTGAGTTGGTTGGTTATTATTAAAAATAAGACGTTCCAACTCATCAAGTTCGGCCTCGATATTGGAAAAATCAACCTCACTCGTAGGTGGAAGCGGAGGTAAAAGAGCTAGATCTCGTTAAATTATTTCCTCATTCTCGGGCTCGAAGAAGAAATCATCATACTTACCACACGAACAATTCTTTTTAGGAGAATCAAAAATTGCTTGTGTATTTTTGATTATGTGATCAATTTAGGCAAAATCATTCTCGTCCTCGTCATCAAAGAAAGTGTTGATATGAGCACTCACAACCATGGTCTTACAAGTCAGATGATTATGCTTAGGTGACTTTTCAATGATAATTGGATCGAGATCGATGAAACCTTTAGCCTCAATGGATATTGGGCTAGGTGATGGAGGCACTTCAATGGAATTAGAAGTTGAAGCCTCAAAGACGTGGTCCTTCGAAGGTGGTGAAGACTAGTCCATATTTGTCATTGTCGTGATGTCACTAACGTCGCCCTTCGGAATTGGTTGTTGACTTGTTTTGCCGAATATATCCCAAAATGATTTTTATCCATAAATTTACGAATACCCTTTTGAATTAAGTAAACGTATTCTTTATCGTTAAATTTACGAATACCCTTTCAAAACATGCATCTAGCCTCATTTTTTCCGCTAAAGTATGAGCTTTGACATTATCGAATTTTGAAATATCTCTTTTAGGAACCTCGGTTTTATCATGATCATTTAAAACTTGGGGTCTACTTGCAAAAAATTCCATTTTTTCCTCCCCATAAGTCATAGTTAATTTTCCACCGTGAATGTCGATTACGGCTCGGGCCGTCGATAAAAATAGTCGACCTAAAATAATGGGACATTAAGGTTGCACTTGTAATCGGAAATGACGAAGTCCGCGGGAAAAAAAACTTTCCAATTTTAACATAGACATCCTCGGCTATTCCGATTGGTTTCAAAGGCGTACAATTTGCTAGCTCGATTGTCATGTTCGTGGAGATAAGATTAGTCAATCTCATCAATTTCCAAAGAGAATGAGGCATGCGATTGATGCTAGCACCTAAGTCGGCAAGTGCTATACATCCCTCAATCTCGGGAAAATCACAAGGTAAAAGAAATTGGCCCAAATCTTCTTCCATTCTCGGCATATGCCTTTTAGGCTTTTTAAGAAGAATCCAGGCACAAGTTTTTTCAAGGGTCACTTGGGTTAATTCGATGAAACTCTCTTTTTGAACCGTGGATGGAATTTGAGGTACACGAGGTTGTGCACTCTTTTCCATGGTTACCACGTTCACCCCATCGACTTTAGAACATGAAGGCGTTTGAGAGGTAGAGGGTCGAGACGATTGCACAACTCGAAAACCATCAAGGTTTGGGGAAATCCAGCGACCTTTTCCACTAGACGAGGCGGCTTTGACGTGTTATTTCGGATTAGTAACGGTGTCACTTCGTAACGTACTCGATGACGCACCCGAAGACTTGTTCATAATAGCCGATCACATGTTTTTTAATGTCGATTTGTCCTTGTTCCATTTTAGTATTTTGATTTCTCAACGTAGTGGAAAATTCGTTTTTCAAAGTACCAATTTGTCCATCTAATCGTCTCATATTAGCCTCATTCGTTTTCATATATTCTTGAAACTCGTTTGACGAACTATTTTGATTACAATTAAAGTTCCCTTGATTTTGATTATTTCTTTGAAAATTCCCTTGATTGTTGTTGTTAACATTCGAGTTTTTATTGTTGTTATTATCTCGATTTTGGCAACCTAACTTTCGACCTTGATTATAGTTTCATTTATTCGAAAAATTTCCTTGCTGATTATTATTCCCTTGAAAATTGTTACGGTTTTGATTAAAATTATTGCCTTGAGAATTCCCTTGTGATGGACCCGCGTTGTTTTGATTTTGAAAATTGTTGTTTAACGCGTTAACACTCGACGTTTGGCCATCCGCAGCCGCACACTCGTAATAATTATGAGGTCCACCACACAACATACACGAAACCTCAGCCGCTTTCATCGTAGCAGGAGCGTCTTTCTTTTGCATCTCGATTAAGAACGACGTAAACACATTCGTCAATTTATCGAATTTTTCATCAACCCTCTCAATATCGCGATTAGAAGTACTAACATTAGCGACATTGGCAACACTCGGTGTGCTACGGATTTGGAAAACCTTGGATCGATTTTCGATAATCATTAAAGCGTCTTTCGGAGTTTTACACAAAAAATTCCACCGACAACGGAATTTAACGAATCTTGTTCTTGAAAACTAAGACCGTTATAAAAAGTGTCGATTTGGTGCAACTCGGAAAATCCATGGTGAGGACATTGCCTAAGCAATTCCTCAAAACGATCCCACGCGTCTCTAAACAATTCATTCGGCTTTTGTTCGAACCTCGTGATCTCGTTTTTGAAAAACGTGGTCTTAGACGGTGGGAAAAAATGATTAAGGAGTTTAGAAACGAGATCCTTCCACATAATTATGGAATTAGGTGGCTCTTTCTCGTACCAATCCTTGGCGACACCACCGAGCGAATACGGAAAAAGCATAAGCTTAACGACATTAGTGTCGACGTTTTTAAACTTGCTCGTGGCCAAAAGAAGATCAAAATTCCGAATGTGATCGTGAGGATTATCCGCCTCACGACCTCGAAACTTCGTAGCTTGAATTAACGATAGCATTCCGCTCTTAATCTCAAAATTCTCCGCTTCGATAGCGAGAATAACGATCGCGTCTCCATAACCCTCGGTGGGCGCTTGGAGCAATTCCATCATCGAACGATTGTCGGCCATCTCGTTGTTAGTTTCGACAACGATATTAGGAACGTCCGTTTCTAAAGTTCGTCTACGTTGACGATTCCTTCGATTTCAGGTTGCGTCGATTCGAAACGTCGCTAGAATCCGTATAGTCCTTCGATCGAGTGCGCATGCACTATCGTACACAATAGGGGGTAGCAAAGAAGATCCTTTCTTGGGTCTTTCGTTTTTTCAAACTTTTTTTGTTTTTGATTGTTTTTTAAATTTTTTGGATTTTTGGTATATTACGTAGACTCAAATCTACAAATCTCTCCTCGAATCAATTTCTCGATTAAAGGAGCCTCAAGGAATGAAAACGATCACGTTGAGTGAATGTCTTCGATGACTTTAGAACGTTGCTGGAACACCAAAACGTTCAAGAGGGTTTAATCTTTGAAAAATAAGCAAATATATATGATACATAGATAATACTTTGGGCGGAAAAACCCTCGATTAACTTTTCAAGATCAATACTCACAAGTGAACGGGGGGAATGAGGTGGCGCGAGGCACTTAAGTACCTAGTTTCCCTTTGACGGAATTTTATAGCGCGTCGCCTTCTATTCACTGTATAGTTCGTATTTTTTAAAATCGAGCTAAAAGAAAGTATTTATCTATTTTTGCCTTTTTCTTTTTGTTTTGGATTCGAAAACAATAATTAAGTGATGAAATCCCAATTAAGGTTGCGTTTTCACGCTTTTGGAGATATTATAAATTTATTGTGATACGTAATACAATATATTAATAATATTCACCAAAAAAACGAAAACAAATATTAGGATATTCTACAATATAGTAAAAGATTGTTGTGTGTTTAATTGAGGACAACTAAACACGATTTATTTGAATATTCAACAATATAGTAAAAAAATAAAAACGAGTATGTACGATATTTACGCTTTCTAAAAATGAAAACCAAAAACACACTACTCACACAAACACGATATATATAAGGCGCTAAAAACACCTCCCCGGAAGCGGCGCCAAAATTGATGTAGCAAAATAGTACACGTTTTAGGAAAAACGCGTATAATCGGCAAGTATTGAATTCGACGATTTAGGAAAACCGACAAATCAAATAAGTGCTAGTTCGTTCTCGAAGGAGGTGTATGTTGTGGGCCAATACGTATAAAACAATGTTTGGATTAGTGACGTTTTTCGGAGAGAAAGATTGGAAAAGTAAATGACGAGTTACGCTAATTTACACTGCGAAAATTAGAACGTATACGTTAAAACGTAAAACGCGACGAAATAAAAAAAATTAATCTAAAAAGAAATTAAAAAAAACACAACTAAGTCTAAAATAATATAAATAAGACTAAAAATTCAATAAATAAATTTTAAAACTTATTATTAATTAACTATTTAATTTTAAATGCTAATTAAAGCCCTACAAACTAAATATAATTAACAAAAAGTCCAAAATTATATTTTATCAAACCAAAATCTTACTTATATCAATTAATAACTAAAAAGTATTTTTCCTAAATTTTGAAAACTCTTTTTCTATTTTTTAAAGGCAAAAACAGATTTGAAATTAAAATAATGATAAAAATAATAAAATAATGAGAAAAATAATTTTTTCTTTTTCAAAAATCCTAAATTACTTATCTAATCAGGGGAAAAATGAAAAAGTTTGAAAAAGTTATTTTAATCCTAATAAGACAAATAAAAAATACATTTAAATTAAAATAAAGCTAAAAATAGTAAATTAATCAGAAAAATAAAATAAGTTTTTGAAGAATCCTAAAATAAATAACTTATGCTAGGAAAATTGAAAAAACTGAAAAATGCTAAAATTAAAGCAGAGACAAAAAAAATAAGAATGCTGATAGTGACTTGTGACTTGTTCTTGTCTGCTAGTGGAGCAGTGGCAAGATTAAGGCTAGAAGTAGGAAAGGAGTTCCCACTGCTCCTTCACAGAAAATGGTTTTGAGCCTTTTTAGGCTTTGTTTGTTGTTGGTTTTGGATAACAAAGGCACCCCCACACTCAGTGGAGTGTGGGGAGTCAATAATAAGCACAAAACAAACAGATCAAACACAAATGGGCACTCAAATCAATGCAAATCAGTTACTGTAAAGAACTTAGGGGTTTGGTGGTTATACTAAGCTTATTAGTGAGCTAATGGTGGTGTTTTGACCACCCAAAACTTGCACAACCTTAATTCCAGAAAATCCTAGACCTAAGTTACCCTAAAAACTAATCATAAACCAAGATTTAAACCAATAAATACAAAAGACAACCCATTTGAACTTGCTGATGTAAATGGTTAAGGCAGAAAAATACCTGCTGGTTCACTTGACCAGTTGGTGATCTTTGTTGCACCAAAACCTAACTTAGACCTAAACCAAACACAACCAGACCAACTTCAAACCTAGACCTACCTATGAACTAGCAATATACCATATTTCAAACATCAACACCGTGAGCAATATCAGATTATCCTAATGTTGCAGTTTACCCTATTTTGGTCTAAAAATGGAACATACAAAATTAACTCTTGATGTAGTTTAGCAAAACAAACTCCCTAACCTCTTCACTTATAATAGATAGAGGGAGTGTAGGTCTAAAGGTTCTGGTGTGTTGTCACCCACACCTAATTCACAGCTATTCCAAACACTCCTAAAATTTTGTCTTGGAAAATTTTTCACACAACTCAATCCTAAACTAATCAGAGACACAAATAAGTACTAAAAAAGCTCAAATAAAGTATGAAATTACAAAGAACTAGCAATCAAGAAAACTTTTCACAAAGCACCAAAATGGACAGATTTTAAGCAATAATAAAAAGGGTTCGAAGCCGATACCAACCTTGATTTACATCTAAACCAGGGGGATGGCTGATGCCATCTTCCTATTAGCTAGCATCTCTTAATTTATGGGCTTATGAAGAGCTTGTTTAAGCTTATGTATAGAAAGGACAACTACTGTCCAAACTCTCATAAAACTACAACAGTTAAGTGAGAGTTATGTCTTCTTGATATACCTATGAAACAAAAACAAACAAGTGCAAACAAAGTACCAAAAGCTTGCCAAAAGCTGTTTGTCAGACAGATTTTGGAGAGCTTATTGCACAGTTAATAAGCAACAGAAATATCGACTTTGAACAAACTTGAAAACCAACAATTTTTTTGGAAAGGAAAAAGAGATGCAACAATTGAACTATAACCTATAAACAAGATTTGTGAGCTTGTTTTTGTTAGAAATAAGCTCAAAATCTGCTTATACCTTATTGGATCCCAAGAATTTCTTAAACAGAATTTTTGGTAAACATGAACATAATATGGCAAAGAAATTTAAGATGATTTTAAAAACAAACTTAACTAAGGAACTCAAAATGATTGCAAGGCCAAAAATTACACTTTAACTATTAATAAAATTTGGGTTTACAAAAATCTGGAACAAGAATGCATATACAATCCATATGCCTCTTTTATACTAGCTAATAGAACTATCTAGAAAGCTAAAAACATAAACCCTAATGAGGCTTGAAATTCCCTGTATGCCTTTGGTTCTAATTCGGATCTTGGTCAAAAGAGGTGTCATGTGAACGATGTTGACATAGCCAGCCACGAAGATTAATCTTTGCCACTTTTTGATTACTTTGGGAGAAAGAAAACGTCCTGGACCGTTGATGCATTGGCAAAAGTTATCTTAGAGTAAAAAGTGTATGCAGGGGATGCCACGTGGGAGGTGTGAGGTGATGGGGGACCATTCTTGGGGTTGAAAAGTGATTAGACTAAGTCTAATCACTGATCTGGAGTTCCTGGTTGATTTCCCCTTTTATTTAGGGTTGTTGTAGGATTAGGGTTTATAAGTGGGTGAGGGATTATAAATGGTATGTTTGATCTAGGATTAGTGGAAAAAATGTGTTTGCCGCCCATTTTATTATTATTAAACCCGTTTAAAATTAAATTTAATAATAATAATAATAAGGATTAGTGGAGGCTGAGTTGGAGTGGTGACGTGGGGTGGGGGTGCTGATGTGGCGAGTTGTGAGTGGATGGTGGTGTTTTGTTGTCTGGGCAGTTTTGACCCCTAAAATTTCAAAAACAATGCATACAAAGTCTTTAACAGTTTAAACTCCCATTCCTTTTATAACAACTTTGGGTAAATTTGCAGGAAATGGTCCTTGACTTTGATATTAAACATGTACAAGGACTATTCATGAAACTTTAGCATTCTTCAAGGGCTATTCATGTAAAATCTTGAAACCTAAGGTATCCACTTGTAATATTTGAGATTTACAAGGGCCAAAAGTGTCAAGTCTTCAGTTCATGAGGGACCAATCTTGATAAATCTTTAAACTTCAAGGACTTCTTTGGAAAATCAACATTCGGGTCCGGTTCTTTGTGCGGTTTCGTTTCCTGTGTTCGTTTTTGCTTGATTCTTGTAATCTTTTGTTGAATTCACGATATCCGTACCTAAAATACACAATGAACAAACACAAGCATATATTGGGATATTTTATGACATTTTAAAGCATTTTAAGCCCAATTTGGATGATGATACTCTGTGTAACACCCCACTTGGATAAGTGGACCGTTACGTATATTTATGTCGTGTCATCAAAGCATAAGGTAAATGTCCTAAAATATTAACTGACCATAAAGGAAATACCGGAATCAAACATCGGTAATCCAAACATAAGCTCAAAGCATGAAAAGTAAATACTGAAGGAAAGGACTAAACAATGTCCAAATAAGCAGAATAATGTAAGAAGTGTATATAGTAAGAAGTCTGGATAGCAGCCATCCAAATGCCCATGCTCTCAGAATCCTAAGAGCAACCAGGTGTACCTGCCGTTAGAACATGAAAAGAACTACGGCTGTGCATAACGCCCAGTGAACGGATATAAAGCATGATTAGGAATACTGAAATGAAGCAGATGATAAAATACTGAAACTGTAAGACTAATAACTAAAGTTGCAGCGGAAATCTGTGTATGATCTAAACAGTCTGATTTATAAATAATAAAGCTCAACTGTTATCTGTTAAAATCTGAAAACATGCATTTACTGTATTTTAATTGCCAAGAGCTTATATAGGTCACGTACTGTAACCAATGCTGCATGAATAAATGGAGGGGTAACCTTGTCATGTTGTAGAGGGGTGACCTCTAAATAATGTGCTGGGTGTAGGGATCAGCTCCAATATGAAGGATGTAGAGCACACATCACATTCACCTTATAACTATAAACTGATAGCCTAGGATGCATCCATACGCCCCGCTGATAATACTGATAAAATGGCCAAGATGAATAAATGGGACGCTGCGAGAAATCACTCCCTCGTAGAGGAGTCATGACACCGGTGCCTTTAGTGTCATGGTTACGGTACCTCCGTAACTAGTACATAAACTGGTCATGCTTGTATATAAAGCTCAGGCAATTTATTTAGTTATTAAAATGATTACTGATAAGCTTAACATATAATGGGAAAAACATTTGGCCGCAAACGGAGAATCCTAATTATGCATAGGAGAAATTCCTTACTGAAGGACGGAAATCCGTACCTTGTGTCCAGTAACTGACTGCAAGGAAAAGTTGATGAGACTCCTACTCTGATTTCACGGGAGCTACATAAATAACGGACGTGAATAAGTTAACTGATATTTGTTTAGTTTATTGATCTTTAGCTGTTCTTAGTTTTCTTTTATTCTTGTATTATTGTTTGTATATAAACTGATAATATCTGGCTATTCGATAATATTACTGACAATATCTGACTATTCGATAACATTACTGATTAATGTATTTTCCGTATACCTGAATAGGTATAATGTGCAATATATCCGATATAATTATTATTACTATAATTAGTAATATGATATAATAAAAAGTTTCTAAATTCGTTCCTTTGAAAAAGTATAAATTAAATCACGCGTTTCAAAATAATTTAAAGGTAAAATAATATTGATCAATTTAACAAATTAATAAAATTTTATAATTTAATTAATTTATTGTACAACACTATATAACAAATATTTAATTAATATAAATATTTTCCTCGCACGTTAATAAAATACTAGTAAACCCGAACCCGAGCTAAAACTAACCCCCGAGACGTCCACGTCTCGGTTTAACCAAACCGGCCCCACAATTGCCGACATGGTCCCCACTGTTTTATGCAGTGGTTCCCATTGCTAATGCAGTGGTTGCCACTGCCCTTGATTTGTTCCCCTATCTATTACTCGGTTCCCACTGCCTGGTCAATACTTCCCACTGGTGCCCCATTTTACCCACTGTATATAAACCCAAACGCACCCTTATTGTCTGTTAATCGAAAACGCCCCCTGCTGAATCTTGGTTGTGTCTGATCAAACGAGAGCACCACCGAGACTCGAAGTCTCGGCTGGTCAGTCTACGAAACACCACCACGCACCCTTTCAGGGTTTGTGATTGTTTTCAGATCGTCCACACCGAGACCCCTATTGGTCTCGGTTAGCGAATCACAGCCAACCCGACACCCTTATTTCTGTTTATGATTTCCCTTGATTACACATAATTAAATCAATTTATGGAAGAGAAAGGATGGTTATTACCTTACCTCGTGTTTTAGGATCGAAGAGTAATACACACTAATTGAATGACGAGATTTCAAAACTTTGGCTCTGATGTAGGTATTTCTATACAAGTCTTAGGAAAGACAAGTATAAAGCGGGCAAGTATTAAACTCGACGAATTAGGAAAACCGACGAATCGAATAAGTGCGAGTTCGTTCTCGAAGGAGGTGTGTGATGTGTGCCAATTATATAAAATCAAAGTTTGTACTAGTGTCGTTTTGCTTGAGAAAACAAAGAAAAATAAAGACGGATTACGCTAAAAACTACACTACGACGTAAGAAACGCAAAACCGTAAAACTCGACGAAAATCTAAAATGCTCTAAAAATTACCAAAAATTAAAATTAAATTAAGAAAAATGTAAATAAGACAAAAATGAAAACCAAAATGTCCAAAACCTTTTTAATAATTTTATATTAATTTTTAAAGTTAAATAAAAACCAAAAATTAAATAAAATTAAAAATAAGTTAAAATGAAAACTTTTTCTTTTGTAAACCTCAAAAATGTTATTAAAAACTTAAAAACTATTTTTCTAAAATTTTAAAACACTTTTAACTATTTTTTAATGACTTTCTAAATTTTAAACTAAAAATAATCATAAAAAATAAACTATAAACGTTAAAAATAAATTTTTTGCACCAAAAGTCCTAAATTATGATTAAAACTCAAGAAAAATGAAAACAAATAAAATGCTGAATAAATAAGCTGCAAACTGGCTTATTACTCTCGAACTTAATTAAAAACCTGAAAACCAAAACCCTTTATGTATAAGCCTTTGCACAACCTTACCTGTAAAGAGCCTAGGGCGTACTGGTAAGGTGTGTGTGTTTTGAGGTGGGTGGCGCAGGTTCGAGTCCTGGCCAAGTATTTTTTTTGTTAAAGCTTTTTTTTTCTTTTTATAAAAACTTGTTACTAAATACTTTAGCACTACAAAATCACAAATAAAATCAAAAAATAATATAAATTAAAGCTCAAAATTAAATAATAAGAGCACAGGTATGAACTTTATAATACTACCCAGGACACGTGTTGTCCTATATCTGACAAAACTAAGAAAAAACAAAGAAATGTGGTCGTTCTCGGACAATACTGAAAAGTAAGCGGAATGATTTGGAGCCTGCTTTGGTCGTTTGTGGGTTTTTGTTGGTACAATGGGCACCCCCACAACCAGTTGGGTTGTGGGGAGTCAGGTAAACAAGTAAAAAAACACAAAACACCACACCAAATCACATAAAGGTTAGAAAACAAGTTGCTGATGTGCTAGTAGGGGTCTGGGGCACTAGTTGCTGATACAATTGGCACTAGGACGAATTTAAGCAGGCCAAAACACACACCAAGCAATACCAAACCTCACTAAATTACCTATAAACCCTAGATTACCATAAGTCCTAACAGTGAACAAGATTTAATAACCTAAATTAATCAAAACCCCCTAGATTATGCTACTGAAAGTTCGAAGCAGATGTATACCAAGTTTTAAATAGGCAAAACTTTGTTCTAACTTACCAAACTGAAACCACTTACTGATTACAACTACAACAATCTTATGAAGTGTGCTTAGACTGATTACATGCCAAAAATGTGTCAAAATCTTAACTTATAACACAGACCCAAACACCCCTTTCTTAACAGATATGAAAATTAACAAAGGACTATCATGCAAGAACACTTAAAACTGATTCCAAATTACTCTATCATTCATATAATCACTAAACAAACATGAATAAACAACCTATCTAGCATTCAAACACCTTCCACACAAAATCCACAAAAATCATGCAAATATTTAACAAACGCACATAAAGAGGGTTCTAAGCCAAACCTAGCCTTCTCCAAAAGGGATTTTGTGACTTTGTACTAGCTTATAATGGTGTGTAGAGTGTAGAGAAGCCCTTGTTGAGGTCTACAACAGACCAAGGGTAACAAATGTCTTCAAATCAGCAATATGCAAAGAAAATGGAAATGGTCTTGTTTCTTCTTGACATGCACAAAACAAACAACCACAAGAAAGAGACTTCAAGTAGTAGAAGCCTATCACAAGCTTGTCAGGCTTGTGATAGCTTTTGCTACAGTAAGTAGTAAAAAAAATGAAAAAGATTTTGAGAAAATCCTTGAAAACTGGTTTGATACACCAAACTTTTGAAACCACACTTTTTTTTAAACTAATAGAAATTATAACAAAAGATCATCACAAAACTTCAACCAATAGTCAAAAATCCACTTTTACTTCAATTTGATCCTTGATTAAAGCTTATGAAAAACATTGTCAAAACCTTTGAACACTATTTTTTTAAAAGTCTTAAAGTAAATTTTGCATAAAAAGTAAATATTTAAACTAAAGAAAGAAATAAAATTTGGAACTCAGTATTTGCCCAAAAACTAAACTTTCATTTTCATTAATAATTTAATTTTTTTTACAAAACTAGAACAAAACTAAATGAGATACAAGCATCTCATTTTATACAACTGATAGAAGGTTCTAGTATAACTAAACCCTAATTCAATAAAAGCCCTTAAATTCCCTTGAATGATTCCTTAAAGATGCGAATCTTGGAAATTTGAACTTGGTCAATATGAAGCATGTGATGTTCCAGGCTGATACAGCTGTAAAGGATTGATCAGGGACGTTGGTTAAGCATTAGGGACCAAGGAAATGCTTTGGGACATTGATCTTGTCGAATTTTGGTATTGGGGTGAAAGTGACATGAGCAGGGGTGGTCGGGTGGGGACCTTGGGTGAGTGTGGATGAAGTTTGAAAGTGGGTTTATGTTTAGTGGGGGTTTAATCATAGTTCTGGATAATTAGGGGTAAAACCCCTTTGATTTAATGTAAATTTAGGATTAGGGTTCTAGGGTATTAGGGATGGATGAACAGGTGTGTTTGATTATGATTAGGGGTGGATTAGTTTGAAATTTGTGTTTACCACCAATTGTATAAACTGATCAAAAATCAGTTAATAAAATGAAGTGGGTTGTGACGTGGGTTTTTGGTGGAAGGTGATTGGCTGGTAGGATGGAGTGGGCTACGTAATAGGTGAGTATTGGGTGATGAAGTTTCTTTGTCTCCCAAAATTAGTCCCTCAAGTCCCATCAACATGCTGCATAAAGTTTTAACAACCACACTTGTATTTCCTTTGTAAATAAACTTTTATTTTTCTCATTTTGGCCACCAAAGGTTTTGATAAACTTATACCAAGGATTTTTCTTGTAATTTCAACATTCTTCAAGGGCATGAATGATATAATCTTGAAACTTAAGGACCATACTTGTAACTTTTGAGATTTACAAGGGTCAAAAGTGACAATTCTTCAAAAGTTGAGGGACCAATCTTGCCAAATCTTCAAACTACAAGGACTTCAATGAAAATTCATGATTCGGGTCCGGTTCTTTGTGCGGCTTCGTTTCCCATGTTTGTTTTTGCTTGATTCTTGTAATTTTTTGTTGATTTCACGATATCCATACCTAAAATACACAATGAACAAACACAAGCATATTTTGGGGTATTTTAATGATATTTTAAGTGTTTTAAGCTCGATTTGGACGATGAGACTATGTATAATTGCAGTCTCATCACTCCCCCATACTAAACCATTGCCGTGTCCCCATGCAACGCTAGAATTATGTATCGTAACACTTCCAAAATTCATTTTTATGTGACATTTATTGAAGACATAAACTTAAATAAACTACTACACGTGTTTTAGACATAATGTATTATTTTCGTCACGGTTAAGTGACTTCTAGGGTCAAAGAATAAGAACACGTGAATGCCTGATAGAGATAAGTTCGTCATCCTAGATTTTCACTTGATTCCATGCTAAGCGTGTAACGAGATCATTGTTATTATAAGTTAACGACACAATCATTACTCATGAGTTTTAATTACACACTTAGACTCCCTTATTCCTAATTGGTATCTCTTATATTTTATTTTTGTCTTAATGATCACGAGGATACATCATTGACTTATTTTGATATTTTATTAAGGCCAAAAATAAAGTAGCACGATTTAATCGATAGTTAGCCGAAGGACACGATCTTTTAAAATGGCTTCTCGTAATCTCCTTAAGTTCATATCTTGGCATAACTCGTTTCACGATTTGAGACCTTTATCGGATCGATATTTAGCTTGTGTTTCGAACTTCAAATCTTGGAAGACGTTCTTGAAATAATGGTCTTCTCTTCATATATGGAATTTCTTCAAACTTGGACCACGACTTCATCATTTTTCTTCAATCGTAACTTGGGATTTTGATATACAACGATCCGCCTCCTTTTAGGACTTGGATATATTTATCCTCATACCTTGTTAGGGTCTTTTTGGATAGACTTATCCATGATCTTTAGGGGAGTATATTGCTTCTCGTCGTGTGTCTCGATCCTTCATATTGATTTTGGAATAATGATATATCACATCATCTTGGATCTTTAGCAACAAAATGGAGTTCCTCATGCCTTGTGAGGGTCTTTTTGGAACTTTGCCAATCTTCGCATCCCGCTTCAATAAGTTATGCCTTGGCTATGAACTCTATTCGAACACAAGGAAATTTTAAACGATCTTGGGCTAGAAGCTAAGTAACCTTTTAAATCGTACGACTTTACTTATTGCATTTATTTAAACAAAAGTGTGGGAGAATAAGCTAATAATTACTACACATGGGATCGTGAAAGATTACGTGACTTATAAATAACTCTATCATTTCTCGTCCTCATTTAAGAGACTTAGCCTAAAAGTTGAGGAATCGAAGCTAAGTGCTCAACACGCACGGTCGAGTCAAAAATTACTCTTATTCTCACGATCGGAAAACCTACATTCGTGTCTTAAACACTTATGAAAAACAAGAAAATTTTTAAAATTTGGCCATTTTTAGCCTTATTTTGAAACAAAATGATAACAAAACGATGAAAATTGGATTGCGTGGTGACGTGAGCAAGGTGAAGTATCTACTCACCCCCATACTAAAACTAGACATTTTCCTCAATGTTTCGAGTCTAGGGGTGAAACACCCCCATACTAGAGACGTAGTCGAATGCTTAATCTTCAGCATGGAAAGGGTAAAACGAATAACCTAAAAGCCGTTTATGAATTGTGCTAATAAGATAAACGTTAGAACATAAAAGGATATCATCGGATATCAGAATCTCCAAAGGCAACGATCGAAGCTCGAGTGATCCGTAAAAAGAACACGAGAGGCTTCAATGATAACGATGAACCTAATGAATCACAGTCACAAACAACCACGGAACAAAGGTCGGAAGAGCACAAGTCCCCTCGTTACACTATTAGAAAACGACAATATTTACAAGGATAAGCATGAGAATCCCCCACGAGGCACCTTGTTTTTTGATAACCGAGTCAAAAGCTCGACTCGAATCCCTATAAATGTGATCATTTAGGGATAATCATGGTATGGTCATTTTTGGTGGGACTTACATGATAAACAATGCCCAAAAGTACATGGAGTACTTTAAAAACCCGATAAGCGTATACCGGGGTCAAAGAGAGTGTCCTCGTTTTCGGATGAAAGACGAAACAACGCTACTTCAACCGATAGTGGAACCCCAAAGGGGTAGAAGAAAAGAGGTGAGAAATTGAAGGGTGGGACAATGGGTAAGGCATAATCATGAGCTACTCGAGGTAGACTCACACCAAGCAAATGAATATATTTTCCATTTATTGCATCGGTGGACGACCGAGATTTCCCTTTACAAGCAATTCCGGGATCGAATATCTCGTCCTCGGTGGAGAAATGTGAGGGAACATAAGGGGCTTCCCCCACACTAACACCACACCAACCGTCGTCAAAAGGAGTAGACGAGGTGGTAGTACTCATAAAACGCGGTATGACGGAGTTAGACATTTAGAAAAATCTTTTAAATAAATTTTAAAATCTTTTCCGTTTTCATCGTTCAAAAACTCTTTATGAAAACCCGATTTGATTATGTCGAAAATATTTGGCGTTTCTAATTCAAAATTGGTCACGCTAAAATCCTCACATTTAAGTCGCGGTTAGGGGGTGGTGGATTGTATAAGTTCTCAAAACGTTGATCAACAAAGAACACCGCCCCCTCGGGGTCAACATATTTGTCATCCTCATGACCGTGCATCTCATCGATTTCTTCATCATAGATGGGTTTGTCAAACCAAGGTTTTTCATTCCCTTCATGTAAGATTTTAGAAACTCTCTCGAAGAGATCATGATCAAGTACAAAACCATCATTCTTTTGTGGGGATCGTTGATAAGTTAGATCCTCACGAATGTGGTATACGTCATTCTCAAATGAGGAGTGTTGATTAGGTAACTCCTCGAGAATGGGATTTTTGTTCACGTGAGTTGGTTCGTCATCGAAAATAAGACGTTCCAACTCATCAAGTTCATCCTCGATTTTGGAAAGATCTACCTCACTCGTAGGTGGAAGTGGAGGCAAGAGATCTAGCTCTTGTTCAATAATTTCCTCAATTTCGGGATCAAACTCGTAATCCTCGTACTTACCACATTTAGAATTCTTTTTGGGAGAATCAAAAATTTCTTGTGGATTTTTAAGCACGTGATCAATCTCGGTAAAATCTCCATCGTCTTCGTCAAAGAAAGAGTCGATGTGAGCACTCACAACAATGGTCTTACAAGTCGAATGACTATGCTTAGGTGACTTTTCTAAGACGAGAGGATCGATGTCGATGAAACCTTTAGCCTCAATGGGTGTTGGGCTAGGAAATGGAGGCACTTCGATGGAGTTAGAAGTTGAAGCCTCAAAGACGTGGTCCTTCGAAGGTGGTGAAGACGAGTCCATTTTTGTCATTTTCGTGATGGCACTAGCGTCTCCCTTCGGAATTCGTTGTTCACTTGTTTCGCCAAATACATCCCAAAGTTATTTTTCATCCATAAATCTACGAATACCCTTTTGAATTAGGTACACGTATTCTTTATCATTAAAATCATCATCTTTAAAACTGTTCTTTTTAATTCTTCTAAAACATGCATTAAGCCTCATATTTTCCGCTAAAGTTAACATTTTGAAATCATTAGAATTTGAAACATTAGGTTTCGAAATCTCGGTTTTTTCATGATCATTTGAAACTTGGGATTTATTTGCGAAAAAGTCCATTTTATCATCCCCATATCTCATAGTAAGTCTCCCCTCGTGAACGTCGATTACGGTTCGAGCCGTCGATAAAAATGGTCGACCTAAAATAATGGGATATTTAGGATCACACTCGTAATCAGATATGACGAAATCCGCGGGAAAAAGAAACTTTCCAACTTTAACATAGACATCCTCGGCTATTCTAATTGGTATAAGTGGTGTACAATTTGCAAGCTCGATTGTCATGTTCGTGGGGGTAAGTGAAGTCAATCTCATCAATTTCCATAGAGAATGAGGCATAAGATCGATGCTAGCACCTAAATTGGCAAGGGATAAACATCCCTGAATCTCGGAAAAATCACAAGGTAATAGAAATTGGCCCGAATCCTCTTCCTTTCTCGGCATTTTCCTTTTGGGTTTTTTAAGAAGGATCGATGCACAAGTTTCTTCAAGGGTTACTTGGGCGAGGTAGATAAAGCTCTCTTTTTGAACCGTGGATGGAATTTGAGGTACACGAGGGTGTGATCATTTTTCCTTGGTCGCCACGTTCACCCCATGGACTTTAGAACATGAAGGCGTCTTAGTCGAGGGTTGAGAAGAAGGAACAACTCGAAATCCATCAAGGTTAGGGGTAATCACACGACTTTTCTCACGAGACGAGGCGGCTTTACATTGTTCCTTCGGATTTGCAACGGTGTCACTAGGTAACGAACTCGATGAAGCACCCGAGGCTTTGTTCATAATAGCCGAAAACATCTTTTTAATGTCGATTTGTCCTTGTTCAATTTTGTTGTTTTGTCCTCTCAACGTGTTTGAAAATTCATTTTTCATATCACCAATTTGCGTTTCTAATCTCTTCATATTAGCGTCATTTTATTTTACATAATTTTGAAAATCATTTGAGCCATTAAAGTTTTGAATGAAAGCTTGGTTTTGATTTACTTGAAAATTGTTCCCTTGATTAGCGTTGTTTGAAAAATTTGAATTTTTCCCATTGTTAAAATTCCGGTTTTGATTGTTTTTTTTAAAACCTCGATTTTGCCAATTCAAATTTTGACCTTGATTATAACATCCTTGATTACCATGATTATTTCCTTGAAAATTGTTACGGTTTTGATTAAAATTGTTGCCTTGGTTAAAATTTCCTTGTGATGGACCCGCGTTGTTTTGATTTTGAAAATTGTTGTTTATCGCGTTAACACTCGACGTTTGGCCATCCGTATCCGCACACTCGTAATAATTATGAGGTCCACCATAAAACGTACACGATGCCGCAACCGCTTTTACCGTAGCGGGAGCGTTTTTCTATTGCATTTCGATTAAGAATGACGTAAACACATTCGTCAACTTGTCGACTTTCGCATCAACTCTCTCAATGTCGCGATTAGAATTACTAACATTAGCGACCTTCGTAAAAATCGGTGTGTTGCGGATTTGGTAAACCTTGGATCAATTTTCGATAATCATCAAAGCGCCTTTCGGAGTTTTACACAAAAAGTTGCCACTGGCGGCGGAATTCAACGAATCTTGTTCTTGAAAACTAAGACCATTGTAAAACGTATTGATTTGGTGCAACTCAGAAAATCCATGGTGAGGACATTGCCTAAGAAATTCCTTAAAACGATCCCATGCGTCTCTAAAAGATTCATTCGGTTTTTGCTCAAATCTCGTAATCTCGTTTTTGAAAAACGTCGTCTTAGATGGCGGAAAAAATGATTAACGAACTTGGAGACGAGATCCTTCCACGTAATTATAGAATTAGGTGGCTCTTTCTCGTACCAATCCTTGGCGGCACCATCGAGCGAGTGCGGAAAAAGCATAAGCTTTACGACATCGGTGTCGATGTTCTTAAACTTGCTCGTGGCCAAAAGACGATCAAAATTCCGAATGTGGTCGTGAGGATTATCCGCCTCACGACCTCGAAACTTCGTGGCTTGTATCAACGAAAGCATTCCGCTTTTAATCTCAAAATTCTCCGCTTCGATAGCGGGAATTACGATCGCGTCTCCATAACCCTCGGTGGTCACTTGGAGCAATTCCATCATTGAACGATTGTCGACCATCTCGTCTACAGTCTCTTCAAAAACGATATTAGGAACGTCGGTTTCTAAATCTCGTCCACGTCGTCGATTCCTTTGGTTACGATTGCGTCGATTCGAAGTGTCGCTAGAATTAGAATAATCCTTCGATCGAGTGCGCATGCACTAAGCGTAGAATGGGGGGTAGCAAAGAAGATTCTTGTTGCGGTTTTTCGATTTTTCAATTTTTTTGGTTTTTGATTGTTTTTTAATTTTTTTGGATTTTGGTGTATTAAGTAGACTCAAATCTACAATCTCTCCTCGAATCGATTTCTCGATTAAAGGAGCCTCAAAGAATAAAAACGATCATGTGGAGTGAACGCCTTCGATGACTTTAGAACGTTGGTGGAACACCAAAACGTTCAAGAGGGTTAATCTTGAAAAACAAGCAAATATAGTATACGTAGATAATACTTCGGCGGCAAACCCACGATTAGCCCTCTTTCTCAAAACACGCACAAGCAAGCATGGGAAACGAGGCGGCGCTAAGCACTTAAGAGCCTTTTCCCCTTTGGTTGTGAAATACAACCGCCTTATACCCACCTTATAGTTTGTGTTAATCAAAATTAAGCCTCACGAAAGTATTTATCTATTTTGCCTTAAAACTTTTGCTTTAGATTAGAATACAATAACTGAGTGATGAAATCCCAATTAAGGTTGCGTTTCACGCTTTTGGAGATATTGTATATTTATTGTGATACGTAAATACAATATATTAATAATATTCACAAGAAAAACGAAAACGATAATGGGATATCTACAATATAATAAAATGATTGATTTGTGTTTAGTTTAGGAAAACTAAACACGATTTATTTGGATACTATAATATAATAAGGAAAAATAACAAAAATGAGTATGTACGTTATATACGCTTTCCAAAAATTGAAAAGCAAAAACGCACTACTCACACAAACACGATAATAATAATGGCAACACAAAAACACCTCCCCGGCAGCGGACCCAAAATTGATGTAGGTATTTTTATACAAGTCTTAGGAAGACAAGTATAAAGCGGGCAAGTATTAAACTCGACGATTTAGGAAAACCGACGAATCGAATAAGTGCGAGTTCGTTCTCAAAGGAGGTGTGTGATGTGTGCAATTTATATAAAATCAAAGTTTGGATTAGTGTCGTTTCGGTTAAGAAAAGAAAGAAAAATAAAGACGGATTACGCTAAAAACTACACTACGACGTAAAAAACGCAAAACCGTAAAACTCGACGAAAAACTAAAATGCTCTAAAAAGTACGAAAAATTAAACTTAAATTAAGAAAAATGTAAATAAGACAAAATGAAAACCAAAATGTCCAAAAACGTTTTAATAATTTTATATTATTTTTTAAATTTAAATAAAAACCAAAAATTAATAAAATTAAAAATAAGTTAAAATGAAAACTTTTTCTTTTGTAAACCTCAAAAATGTTATTAAAAACTTAAAAACTATTTTTCTAAATTTTTAAAACACTTTTAACTATTTTTTAATGACTCTCTAAATTTTAAACTAAAAATAATCATAAAAAATAAAGTATAAACGTGAAAATAATTTTTTTGCACCAAAAAGTCCTAAATTATGATTAAAACCCAGGAAAAATGAAAAATAGATAAAATGCTTAATAAATAAGATGCAAACAGGCTTATTACTCTCGAACTTAATTAAAAAGCTGAAAACCAAAACCCTTTAAGTATAAGCCTTTGCACAACCTTACCAGTAAAGACCCTAGGACGTACTGGTAAGGTGTGTGTGTTCTAAGGTGGGTGGCACAGGTTCGAGTCCTGGCCAAGTATTTTTATTGTTAAAACTTTTTTTCTTAGTTATAAAAACTTGTTACTAAATACTTTAGCACTACAAAATCACAAACAAAATCAAAAACTAATACGAATTAAAGCTTAAAATTGAATAAAAAGAGCACAGGTATGAACTTTACAAAACTACCTAGGACACGTGTTGTCCTACATCTGACAAAACTAAGAAAAAACAAGGAAATGTGGTCGTTTTCGGACAATACTGAAAAGTAAGCTGAATGATTTTGAGCCTGCTTTGGTCGTTTGTGGGTTTTTGTTGCTACAATGGGCACCCCCACAACCAGTTGGGTTGTGGGGAGTCAGGTAAACATGTAAAAAAACACAAAACACCACACCAAATCACATAAAGGTTAGCAAACAAGTTGCTGATGTGCTAGTAGGGGTCTGGGGCACTAGTTGCTGATACAATTGGCACTAGGACGAATTTAAGCAGGCCAAAACTCACACCAAGCAATACCAAACCACACTAAATTACCTATAAACCCTAGATTACCATAGGTCCTAATAGTGAACAAGATTTTATAACCTAAATTAATCAAAACCCCCTAGATTATGCCACTGAAATTTTAAAGCAGATGTATACCAACTTTTAAATAGGTAAAACTTTGTTCTAACTTACCAAACTAAAACCACTTACTGATTACAACTACAACAAACTTATGAAGTGTGCTTAGACTGATTACAGGCCAAAAATGTGTCAAAATCATTGCTTATAACACAGACCCAAACACCCCTTTCTTAACAGATATGAAAAATTAACAAAGGACTATCATGCAATAACACTTAAAACTGATTCCAAATTACTCTATCATTCATATAATCACTAAACAAACATGAATAAACAACCTATCTAGCATTCGAACACATTCCACACAAAATCCACAAAAATCATGCAAAAAATCAACAAAAGCACATAAAGAGGGTCAAAGCCAAACCTAGTTGATGCCTTATCCAAATGATATTTTGTGAGTTTGTACTAGCTAATGATGGTGTGTAGAGTCTAGTGAAGCCCTTGTTGAGGTCTACAACAGACTAAGGGTAACAAATATCTTCAAATAAGCAATATGCAAAGAAAATGGAAATGGTCTTGTTTCTTCTTGACCTACACCAAACAAACAACCACAATAAAGAGACTTCAAGTAGTAGAAGCCTATCACAAGCTTGTTAGGCTTGTGATAGCTTTTGCTACAGTAAGTAGTAAAAAAATGAAAAAGACTTTGAGAAAATCTTTGAAACAGGTTTGATACACCAAACTTTTAAAACCATACTTTTTTAAAACTAATAGAAATTATAACAAAAAGATCATCACAAAACTTCAACCAATAGTCAAAAATCCACTTTCACTTCAATTTGATCCTTAATTAAAGCTTATGAAAAACTTTGTCAAGACTTTGAACAAGAAATTTTTTTAAAAGTCTTAAACCAAATTTTGCATAAAAAGTAAATATTTAAACTAAAGAAAGCCATAAAATTTGGAACTCGGTATTTGCACAAAAACTAAACTTTCATTTTCATTAATAATTAATTTTTTCTTTGCAAAACTGGAACAAAACTAAATGAGATACAGGCATCTCATTTTATACAACTCATAGAAGGTTCTAGTATAACTAAACCCTCATACAACAAAGCCCTAAAAAGCCCTTGAATGATTCCTTGAAGATGCGAATCTAGGAAATTTGGACTTGGTCAATATGAAGCATGTGATGTTCCAGGCTGATACAACTGTAAAGGATTGATCAGGGATGTTGGTTAAGCATTGGGGACCAAGGAAATGCTTTGGGGCATTGATCTTGTCGAATTTGGGTATTGGGGTGAAAGTGACATGAGCAGGGGTGGTCAGGTGGGGACCTTGGGTGAGTGTGGATGAAGTTTGAAAGTGGGTTTATGTTTAGTGGGGCTTTAATCATAGTTCTGGATAATTAGGGGTAAAACCCCTTTGATTTAGTATAAATTTAGGATTAGGGTTCTAGGGTATTAGGGATGGATGAACAGGTTTGTTTAATTATGATTAGGGGTGGATTAGTTTGAATTTTGTGTTTACCACCAATTGTATAAACTGATCAAAAACCAGTTAATAAAATGAAGTGGGTTGCGACGTGGGTTTTTGGTGGAAGGTGATTGGCTGGTAGGATGGAGTGGGATACGTGGCAGGTGAGTATTGGGCGATGAGTGTTTCTTTGTCTCCCAAAAATAGTCCCTCAAGTCCCATCAACATGTTGAATAAAGTTTTTACAGCCACACTTGTATTTCCTTTGTAAATAAACTTTTATTTTTTTCATTTTGGCCACCAAAGGTTTTGATAAACTTATACCAAGGACTTTTCTTGTAATTTCAACATTCTTCAAGGGCATGAATGATATAATATTGAAACTTAAGGACCATACTTGTAACTTTTGAGATTTATAAGGGTCAAAAGTGACACGTCTTCAAAAGTTGAGGGACCAGTCTTGCCAAATCTTCAAACTTCAAGGACTTCAATGAAAATTCATGATTCGGGTCCGGTTCTTTGTGCGGCTTTGTTTCCGGTGTTCGTTTTTGCTTGATTCTTGTAATCTTTTGTTGATTTCACGATATTCGTACCTAAAATACACAATGAACAAACACAAACATATTTTGGGGTATTTTAATAATATTTTAAGCGTTTTAAGCCCGATTTGGACGATGAGACTATGTATAATTGCAGTCTCATCAGGCTCCCTGGTGTTTTATCCCCAGCCGTCGATTACTCCAAGAAGATAGGAAAAACCCTACTATTTTGTGTTAATACGTTTTTACTGTTTTGTGACAAAAAGGGGTATGGGGTAACCCCCCCCCCCCCCCCCCCCCCCCGTTTATTCTCTTTTGAGGGTAGGCCGGGCTCCCAAGCCCAAAACTCATTTCTTGACTACTACAAAAACCGGCCCCCTTGTTCTATGTATACACCCGTTCGATATTCAACATTCGTAAATTATTACGTAAGCGTATTATATTTCCGGTGTTTTATTTTTTCTGAAACGTAATAATCTTTTCTGTAAATAATAATGCATACTTAATGTTTTTCTGAAAATAATTATTTTTTGAATAATTATTATCTTGAAATATTTAAATAAAAATGAGGCTACGTAAATTACTGTTAACGTTTAATTATTTCTGTTTAATAAATACTAAATACGTAATATTTCCTAAAACTTAATAATTATTTTCTGAATAATTATTTGTTGTAGTATTTAAATAAATTGAGACGTGTATTTACTGTTTACGTTTTATTAAAGTTAAAGATGAGACATCACGTATTTAATATTCGAGGATTTTAAATACGGGTTTTACAATTCTTCCCCTCTAAAAAAACATTTCGTCCTTGAATTATGGATGCGATTATGCTGGGGTTTTATAATTCTCCCTCTCTAAAAAGAAAATTCGTCCTCGAATTAAAGGGAATCTAGCTGATGAAGTTTATCTAAGCTGAAAGACAATATGGAAGCTGAAAGGACTTAAAAGCTGAAATGCAATTCGTCCTAGAATTAGTACATAATGCTGCTGAAAGAGTATATCGTGACCTGAATAAAGAGAACGTGTAACATAACATAACTACAAGAATTTAACTTATTTATTTTAGGAAAATGATGAGGGGTCCGGATGGACTCCTGCGTTCTGAGTGGCTTCCCGCTCGAAACGACTCCTTCAAGGTCTAAATACAATGAAAATCTTAGTCCTGATGACTTTGTCCTGACGATGCTGAATAGTTTCTAGGTCCATACTTAAGATGACTTTTCTGAATCTGATAGAATGAATAAGCTATAGCATGTAGTATACATGAAACGGTACGTACAAATATCCTAAAAGGTAACAATTATATCTCTGAGCAAGCTGCTGAAACATATAGGGATGAACTACGTGAACAATTGTGAACGTGCTACGTGAGCAATTGTGAACGTGGTTTGCGATCATCTGATGAACGATGGGCATGGAATATGTTGTGAACATGATCTGTGGAACGTACCGTGAACGTGATACTAGACATCTCATGAACGTATGCTGACTGAGGAAGGAATGCCAGATGATACGGCCTGAGACTGAAACGTCTGCCTGAGTATGGAAAAGCTGTGCTAAACTTGAGTCTGATTTCTTAGGCTTCTATAACCGTATTCGGTAATCTGTGAACATGTATCGCAGAATAGACCACGAACTTGAACGTGAATAATCTTATGAATGCTAACGTAAGATTAAATCATGAGATAGCACAAAACATGAACAGAAACAGCACCATACTGGGAATGAGACGTAAACGTGAAAGTGAAAGTAAACGCGAACGTGAATGTGAACGTACACATGATCGTGAACATGAGAATGAGCGCGATTCTTGAACGCTAACTTTCTATCTGATATAATGGTTGATGGAATACCTTGAAGTTGTATGATCTATTGCTGAATTTCCTGTAGATCTGCTACTGCGTAATCCTTTCGGATAAAAAGAAACGTGTAGGCTGGTTAAATGGTTGATAGAGACTTAGATAGCGTCATACTTTTCCGAGTTTGATGCGTCCGTCGTGTGATGGATTTGTAGAACAAGTTTTAAATTTATAACACGAATTACCGGATTGACTAAAAACGCACGGGCAAGTATAACCCTTTCGTTTGTGTATAGCTTTTATGTGGTAATACCGAGATCGTTCACGCGGATTTGGAAAACCTATGATCATTCAAAAATAAAACTATAATCGTTGATTGTAGCAATTGTTGACAAACAAGTAACAAGTAAAATGATGATATTAATAATAAGATTAAAGGTAACACTTGGTAAAGACTAGTTTGAGCATCTGTAGTGGTATGATTGTGATGACACATTTAACAAATATGATTATGATAATTAGATGGATAATCCAATCTATTGTTTTCAGAAGCTTCAATCTTCGTCAAGACCTTGGTTAAAGAAAACAAGCATTAGACTCAATCACTCAATTCAAGACTTAATCCAATTTCAACACATTCGATTCACGGTCGTTTCACGAATTTACTAACACTTATAATTATGTTTCTTGATAATCACAACTTCTTAAGAAATGATCAATACAAAAGATATCCAATCATAGACAAACCGGCTATGACTTGTTGATAGAAAATAACCCTTTCGACCTATGAAATCTTTACTAACAAATTAAGTTTTGTAGGTCCAAAGTTTCTTAGGATTTATCAATGTATGATTTATCTATTGAATTAAGAAGATGGAAGAACTAGAGAGAGAAAGGTAGAGAGAGAAAGGAGAGAAAGTGAAAGAAAGATGGAAGTGTGTCAAATATAAAAGTGTTCAACCCCTCCTAACATGCTAGGAGGGGGTTTATATAGCCGCCCACATGGGGGTTTATATAGCCACCCTACATGTGGGCTTTGGTGGGCTATATCTTAATGTACTGGATCACGAGCCCAATACTTGAGTATATCGTTTGAGTGACGATCCTTTCTAAATACGTAAAAACGTATTTCCAACAAACTCCGCCAAAGGGAGGTCACACCAAAGTTACAATGTCCTAAATAGTCTATAGCTCGTGATCTATGCTAATAATGATGTGACCGAGACTTTCTTTGGAAAAACGTATTTCCAACAATCTCCCCTAAGGGAGGTCACACCATTTTACAAAATCTTAAACCTAGAATACTATGCTTGAGTATTCGATCTTGTTCTTGTGAATATGCTTGATGTGATCTTTGACTTTAGTCTTGAGCATGTTTCCTTGCCTTGACCTTGTGCATTCATCACTTGTGAAATTTGCCTCCTCGTGACTTCATGTTCCACATACTTATACCTTTATAAATTCTTGAAAGCTTTAGAGTTTGATACAGCGAAAGACTTGACTTTTAGGCTTTCTTGAATTTGTTGAAGTATTAAGTGCATAAAGCATAAGCATGTGTTTACGACTTCTTCTGGATTATACACCGCAATGCCACCTTCTTTTTATGCTGCATAAGACAGTTAGCAACAAAACATATACACGGATGAAATGGCCTTGAACGTTTCATTCTAATTCGGTAGAATTTTACCTCCGGTCGGTGAAGACCGTTGGACGATATTAAATATCGTACTTGTGGCAGGTTGTTTCAATTAAGAACCTCTTTGACAAGATTTCGCGGGTAAACCCGTTCTCTTTATTCGACCGTCCAAAGCTGACTGCGAACATAAAGAGTGAATCATTTGGATAGAATTATCCGCATGATTGAAGCCGTCAATTCATGTTCCTGGAACAAGTGAAATTTAATTAAGAACCGCACCATCGTTGCTTTCCAGTTGTCACGAGCTTGATTCGTATAGAATCTTGCAAGTTACCTACCAAGTGCTGCTTGAGGTTAACACTAGAAGGATTTCCACTCATCACTGTGAACACTATAGAGTGTCACTCTGAGTGTTCTGGCAAGATCACTAAGATATTGCATAGAGGCCTGGGACGTTTTTAAAATTTCAGTTAAGAATTAAACCACTGTTGCTTTCCAGTTATCACAAGCTTGATTCATAAAGAATCGCACAAGTCACCTACCATGAGCTTTTTGATATTCGCTCAAGAAGGATTTCTATCTCATTGTAAATACTTTCGTATTACTCGGATGTTCAGGCAAGATCATGAAGATTTTGCGTAGGACTCTTAAAATCTTTCTTACTTTTCACAGTGTGTGAAGAAGCAAGGAGTTATGAAAGTGTGTCCTAGTGAGATATTTGATGATCTCAAATGGCTCTAGACTCAATCGTGCATTTTAGATTTTAGTGATCGGAAGCTGGAGAGGAGTGCCACCATTTCAATACCAATTTATTCGGAGTGAATAAATCAATAGATAATGCGTTGTCTCCGTGTGATTAAAACAAATATCTTTTAAGAGATATTTGAGTTAGCTGGGATGGGTTGTGCATTGCATCACTGGGTCTATGATGTCTATCTTCAATATCGAGAATCATTGAAAAATGATCTCAATAGCATATGTATTGACCCGGTTTCTGCCTAAGGTTGTAAGGAGGGCTTCTTTCTTTAGACCCTTTAACTTTACAATTCTTTTTCATTCTTCAACCCATTCAATGCTTACCAATACGTCATTACTAGCACCTTGTTATGATTGTTCCTGTGCTAACTTAAGTACTTGGTCGGCATTCAGCTACGTTCACAATCTTTCTCCATATTTCCTAAGGACTACTATTTCTAGCTATGGAATGTCCTTGGGAAGATTCCTCCAGTTCTAGAGGAATTATTGGACTTTAACCTATCCTACCATCCTTATGTCACCACAATCTTCACCATCGTGAATAGAGATGTTTTGGGTAAGTGTATGTCACCATGAAATCCATTTTGAAGTGCAAATCCATTTTTCTCCCCCTTAACATATGCCACGATATCCGAAAACATTTCGCACATGTCGGGATGAGCTATCACGTTAAGTCAAACCATTTGTGATCAATCATTTCCCATATTAAATAACATTTTCTCCCCATATTAAAAATATTAACCCAATCGATGTTTTTAATATCAATTGATTTAATAGCATTTTAAGAAAATTTGGGAAGAAAAAATGAAAATCCAATTATCTTCATGAATTACACAAACTCCCCTTCAAATTAATGAAGGTGTACTTGAAACGTAAATTAAATACCTTTTAAACACAAGTGTAAGGTACTTATCACGTGCAAAGATCATATATGAGAATGTATTCACAAGATTAGCAATTTACGAGGTTAGACCTGAATGATGGAGAACAACATATGAAAGAATCACATGGTTCTTGTTCACGAATGTTGGTCGCCTCGTCACGTCTGAAGTTATCTCTTGACTCCATGTGTACGAATGATATCGTTGTCTTGACACCAATATGTGAACTTGACACTTTCGGCGTCAAAGATTCTGAATGCTGGACAATTGCTCCCCCTCAATTGTTGACCCGTGTTCTATTGAAAGAGTTGTAGTCGCCGTTTGAGTAGTCGCATCATCGAGTATGTAGATATCAATTGTAAATTGCTACGGTTGGTGGAGATGATAACTTCATAAAAACAAGATTTCTCTTGTTTTAACAAATAAATGAACTGACACGTACATATATTCGTGTTAGATTATGTTATTACATAAACACAATCCCTTACATGGTTATAAATTAAACCATGCCCGAGAAAATTAATTCCCGTTGTTGAGTCAAAGCATTCCAGTGAAATGCTTGACTTGAATATGAAAAGCGGGTTACTATCTGAAATAATAGCAAGCCATATTGAGCATGTTTTAAAACATTTGAACTTCTGCTCGAACTTTATTTACAACCCTGTGTCATTATTTAACGACATTTCTAGTATCGTAAATATTATCGATTCAGAAGACATGCTCTTTTTATCAAAACATTTATGAACACAAAATTTTGAAAGATTTAGAAAAACCTTTTGAGAAATTCTCGAAAAATTGTGTTCATTGTTTTGAAAACCAATTACTTGAGCTTAAGATGTTGAATATCTTACAAAACGAGCTCAAGTCCGAGAAGTTGTAAACTTCCCGTTGTGAGGATAAGTTTATCATCGACGATAAACTTTCCTTTTAATTGAAGAGCGACTTCTAAGCTGACATTTACTTAAAAGTCGTTTTCATGAGCTTGAAAAACTTTTGAATGTTTTAACATAAAGCTCATGACCGAGAAAGATGAATTTCTTGTTATGAAGAAAAGTTCTCTTATTTAAAAAATACACTTTCCTTTATGAGCTTAAAACTTGGAATGTTTTAAGACAAGCTCATGACCGAGAAAAATAAATTTCCCGTTACGAGGATAACTTATCATTTAAGATAAGCATTCCTAATATTAAAGTCGGAGTTGCAGTCTGACATTTAACTATAAGTCATTGTGCATGAGCTTAAAAACTTCGAATGTTTTTAATATTAGCTCATGCCCGAGAAAAATTAATTTCTCGTTGTAAGGATAAGTTTATCATCGGCGATAAACTTTCCTTTCTTTGAAGTCCGGGGCATAATCTGAAATATAATTATACGCCATTTACACGAGCTTAAAACTTGTGAATAGTTTTAATGTAAGCTCGCGTCCGAGAAAATTTAATTTTTCGTTAATGAGGATAAGTTTATCATCGGCGATAAACTTTCCTTTCTTTGAAGATCGGGTCATCGTCTGATATTTAACGATGAACCATATATACGAGCTTAAAACCTTTGAATAGTTTAAATGTAAGCTCGTGTCCGAGATAATTTAATTTCTCGTTTTTGAGGATAAGTTTATCATCGGCGATAAACTTTCCTTTATTTGAAGTACGGGTCATCGTCTGAAATTTAACGATGAGCCATGTACACGAGCTTAAAATCTTTGAATAATTTTAATAATAGCTCGTTCCTGAGAAAAATTAATTTCTCGTTGTAAGGATAAGTTTATCATCGGCGATAAACCTTCCTTTCTTTGAAGATCGAGTTACATTCTGTAATGTGACTATAAGTCCTAATACACGAGCTTAACTGCAAATCCCCTGAGACACTTGTTTCTTAGATATCAGCTTCTTCAGCAACCAAACTCTGAGAGTGTCCTTAATTGATTGGTATACAACGACTGGAACGCTGTGTGCTTGTTGAATGTTAACATTGGTACCTGCATTCTCATTAGAAAGTTGGATGCTTTTATGTGGGTTAGCGATATCTATTTTAGAACCATGTAGGGGTTCACAGTTGGCCTTACTTGTGCCAGAGGTGATGTGAGGAGATGATTCACTTGTCTTATTGGCAAACGTTTCCTTTTATAGAAAACCTTAAGTTCATGCTTAAGTGATGTGTCATTCTCTTCAATATTCTCCCTAGTAGTCTTAGTAGAATCGGAGACTATCCTAGTTAAAGGGCACTCATTTCCTACAAGAGTGAAAGTTCTACCAGTGGGGCGCCACATTTTACCAATGGGTTTTATTTTAGCTACCTACTGGGATTTAAGTCTAGCACGAGAGTTCACCTCATTAAGTAATTTCTTGATACAAGAATCATGATTGGCTTTAAAGACATATTTCCTACATGTTTTACATGTAGCATATTTAATGTCCGAGTAAGATCTAGAATTCCTAGATGATTGATTGATGCTCCTAGGAAGTGAAATGCTACGGTCAGTAGTGTTGGGTAAACTAGAAGGCATCTGACTAGGTTTGAAATTCCTATCTCTTACTTGTGTCTTTAGCTTAGCTTCTGTGACAAACCAAACCCGAGGTCATTATTTAATATTATATAATATAATTTTTTTTACGAATGATTTTGAAATTTTTGATGAGTTGAATGGAATGACGATTGATGGTTTTATTTAAAACCGACGTTGGAGGTTTTATTTTTATCTTTTTACTAATAGCGAGGATTATTAGTGACCACGATATCGACGGATGCCCGAGACTTTATGTTTTATCATTTGTTGTCTCGATGTTTATATTTTTGACGTTTATATTTTAAGTTCGTATTACGTCGAACATGGTTCATATTATCATCATATTTTGAGTGCGTTTTAACTTTTGAAAAGTATTTTTACGAAACCCGAGCCTCGTAAATATTTTCAAAATTGATAATTTATATTTTCTACCCTTACAACTATTTAGTTGCATTTTGGACCAAAACTATCACAAATTGGCAAGAAAGGTCCCTCCACCCACCATATATAAACTTCCCTACCTAACTTTTTCCACTAAAAACACATACATGCAAAAATTTTCTTTCTCTTCCCTCTCTCTCTTTGTTTGCCGTCCACCACCCCACACCAAAACCCATTTGATTTTCTAAATTTAGCTTGAATCAAGCTAAAACAATTAAAGTCCCATCTCTAAAATTCAATGGTGATTCTAATGGTGTAATTTTTTTCAACATGCAAGAACTTTCATTTTTTTTGATGATGATCCAAGGTGGTTTGATCTAATTTCTCATTATATACTTGTTGTTAGTGAGTTATATATATATTTTAATTGTTGCATGTTTGAAATTTTGAGTGGGTAAATTTTTGTATGATCATTTAAATGTGTTATGGGTTAGTTATGTTGTTAGTAATGATATTAGGGTGATATTAGGCATATGAGAATGATTAAAATGTGGTGAAAAATTAATTTTGATGGATTTTTAAAAGTATATTTTTAAACAGATTATTAAATTTAATTTTCTGAAATTATGAGTTTGAGTTTGAGATGAACTAACTAGATATTGTTGTAGAGAATTCTTTTAGCTTCGATTTGATATAAGATAGAGCTAGCTCCAAACGAGCGCGAAGTTACATTAGTTTGATTATTCGTGTACCGGGAGACGAGTATCGGCACGACATATAATTGTTGTCGATATTTGGATTGAATCTCGGGGACTATAAAATGGATTATAAAAATGAGTCATGGATTGATTTTGAATGATAAGTATGATGATGTCGAGTTATTTTCAAAGTTGGGTGTCGGTTTTATAGACGGAGAAAAATAAATGGTTTAAAAGACTATAAGAGTTGTCGTAGTAAAACTGTCCGGTTTTTGTAGTTCAAAGATGTGTCGGGCAGGGAACTTTAAAAGTAAAATCTTTTGATAGGCTTTTAACAGGTCTTTCTATATATAGTAAGTGACATTTCTGATTAGTATCATAAATATTTGATGTGTTTAAGTGGGGTAAATGAGCTCGTACATTTGGTGTGTACCGGCAGATTTTTATCGAAAGAATTAACTAATAGTAAGCACATAGAATGAAGTAAAAGGTCAATTGTATTGTTTTCATTTTGGGTTGGGTGTGATTTTATGATTTTGAGTTTGATGTTAGTAAGTATGGATTTTATTCGAGTTTATTATTGATGAACGCGCCTTATTTGATAGGTTGCGGTTTTTGTGTTTATCGGGCATCAACTATCGTCGAAGATCGTCTTACTACTGCTATTACTCCAGGTGAGTCTATAGCCTCGCTTTTGTAATTGTTTTGAATGATTTTAAAACCCGCGAGGGGGATACATGCTTTTTGAAAGTAAAATGAACACAAGTCGTGATTGATTGTTTGGACCCGAATGTTTCCTTTGTTGCCTTTGTTATTTGAATTGTATGAGTACCTAATTTGCAAAAGACCCTAAATTCATGAGCCATTAACTATCTTCTGACTTGATGTTGTGAGTTAGGAATAGCCGCTTATTCTAATAATAGTACTATTGGGCTGACGACCCTATCTGAGACCAGGGCTTTACGCTGAGTAACCCGCTGGGAAGGACAATTTTACGAGAATGAGAATTGGTATCCTTGCAAATGATACCCTAGTAGGGGCACTGGAAATTTCATCTAGTCATGCCGGCTTTAGGCGTGGGTGACTAAGTTAAGGGGTCGGTGTCATGAGCTTAATACAATTCAATAGCTATTGTTATATACCAGAATGCCTGACTAATAGATTGTGTGCACGACAATTCTATTAAATGATCTTGATTGATTTTTCTTTTGTGTTCAAATGTTGATTTGGAAAACCTATAGACTCGCTCAACCGTTGTGTTGATGATTTTAAGCATGTATTTCAGGTGATTGAATTTGATGAATTTCGGAGCTTGCTGGAGAAGGATTGCGGGATTGCTTTTGTGGTGATTGGTCTAAAACGGATTTCTTTCCCTTTTGTCACAAAAATAACACTGTACGGTCGAGCACTTTGGTAAAGTGTTTGTGGATTTGATAAAGTCTTTGGGGGACCTAAATATAACTATGATATTTCAAAAATTGTTTTACTTGGGAACGAAAGTTTTAGACAGTTGTTAAATTACATTCTTTTATATTTCAAATTTATCATTTTGAGTTTGTTCAAAATGTCTTGTGTAACAATGTTTGTATTTAGCACCCAAATGTGTATTTCCGCTGCGCAATGTAATTTGGGGGTGTTAAAGATTGGTAATCAGAGCTTTTTAGTTATAGCGAATTAGGTCGGTTTTTGAAAAATGTCCTAAACTATAACTTTGATGTCGAAAATATTTTACAAAAGCAACGCAACTTCTTCGTAAGGCTCCGGTAAGATTATTTGTTTTGTATTGTTTTATTGATTGATGTATCCCTTAAAATTGAAATGATTTTTACAGTATTTATTAAGTAAATACTATGATGATGTATTGATGATGTATTGATGTTGTTGAAAGTACGTTGAGTACTTGTTATCGTAATTTTCTTTATGTAATGCATATGTATATAATTTTAAATAATGACCTTATATACTACCGAGGGTCTAGCACAGTAGACCAGATGTTGAACGATTTTACAACTGATTTCTTGCGACTTATATCGGGTATGAGGAAGTTTGATTAGTTGATGTATGATAGATATGTGGTTGAAATTGGTGTGATTAGAGGGTTGATGTGAAAGAAAGGTGGTTTTAAAGGTTGTATTTGGAATGTGGAGATTTGAGTTTGTTAGGACTTGGAAGATGGATGAGATTGCTAGTCTTGGGTCGATTGTGATGAATTGGTGTGTTTGAATTGAAAGGTTTAAAGAGAAATAGGTAAGTTTTGAAGGGATGAGTGAGTGGGAGTCTCTGGTGAGATTGATTCTGAGTAGAGTTGGAAGTTTAGGAGTGTTGAAAGTCGTATTGAGATTTGCCTTGTGATTAATCTGCCGTGTAGCATCGAGTATTTGGATTTTGAGAATAAGCTGCCATCAGGTTATGGATTTGACCTTGAGGTGTAAAAGGGAAATAGATGAGTGTGATGTACCTGACAACAATATTAAGGAGGATGAGGAGCTGCAGTCTAAGGAACTAATCGCGTAATGGATTTCTTTGTATCTTATGTTCTTTGTTTTGTGATCGAACTTATTTAAACCTTGTGTCGTAGCATTGTGATGGAACTTATTATCTTTTAAGTTTGTTCGGTAGATGATTGTAGTGACAGACACTGCCACTATCTTGTTGAATCCTCAACGTAATCTGAATTACCCTCATGATCTATGATGTGCATTATTGACTCTTTTGAGTTTTGGTTGATGAACCATTGTAGTTTATGTTGTTCGTGCATGTAGTATCCATGAGATATCCAGATAAAGAATTCCTTCTTTATTCTTGATATGTATACTTATCATGTTTCTTTCTTCCATGATGATGGAAGAAGGAGTAGGGGAATCATATTTCTGTCATTAGTAGATCGCTACGTGACTAAGTTTCTTGAAATATGTTGCCAAAACTAACAACTGCTATTGTGAACACTATGATCGAGCAAGTAATTGCTAGAACACCCGAAGCTAGTTGTGTTGCAAGGAATTAAGATGCTGGAGTTAGTTGTGCTAGAGATAATGGTGCTGCATTTGATGCTGTTGAGAATAATGATGATGCTGTTGAGAATAATGATGATGCTGCTGAACATAATGATGATGTTGCTGATCCAGATGATAGTGTTGTTGCTGTTCTGCAAGTTCAGAAGAATATATATATGTTGGTTTTCAGAAGTGTGGTTCTGCGCAGTTTTGTGGTATTAGTGGTGCATTAGAATTGCATAGTTGGATTGGTAAGATAGAGAGTACTTTGAGATTATTGGGTGTTCAGAAACTAATAAAGTGAAATATGATGCTGCTATATTTCAGGACGGTACAATAAGATGGTGGAATACCAAGTGACTACTTTAGGATCGGTTGTGACTAATAGTAAGGCATGGCCCGTGATGAAAGGACTATTGAGTGCTAGGTTTTGTCCTAAGAAGGAACTAGGACAGTTGGAATCCGAATTGAGATAATTCGTGCTAAGGAACGATGTTATTACTGCTTACTGGGATTTTTTTTGAGCTATATTTGCTATACCATGATACTTTTGTGAATGACCTTAAAATAACGAAGCAGTACATTAGAGGATTGTCTAGTAATATCCAGGGTGAGGTTATTTCTTTAAGACCTAAATCTTTCGAGGAAGCTGTTTAGAGGACGTTTGATTTAAATGGACGTGAAAGTGCAAGTTAGGAAAGATAGCATTGTTGAAACAATAAGAGAAAGTGGGAATCTGTTTAGTCCAACCAGAATCGAGGTTAGAATTGTAAGGATTACATTACTAACAATAACCAAAGACAGAACCGAAATCAGTATTTAGACCATGGAGGGAATAATGGGATTCATGCTGCCACTGTGTCTAGAAGTGACAAGATAAATCTCGAGTGTGTTTGCTGTACTATATACCATGTAGGTAATTTTCCACAATTGCGACTAGAGTTAGGAAAACCTGGTCATAAAGCTGCTAAGTGCTATTCCAGAGGATTAGTCATTGTAATGAGTACTTCTGGAATTGTGATATGATTTAGCCGTGGCGAGAAGGAATACAAACAAAGGAATTGTCCAAGGAAAGGAAATTGACAAGATAGGAATGCTGCCGCTCCGGTTTACGTTTGAATGATGCTGACAAACCTTATGGTCTGAATGTTGTAAATGGTATATTCTTACTTGAGATTCTTTATGTCAGTATGTTGTTTGATTTTAGATCGGGTAGAAACTGTAGAACTGTAAAGATTCAGTTGTTTTATCAACGGAGAGTCAATAAGATTGACAATTAACTGTGACGTGGAGTTAACCGATGGAAAGGTTGCTAGCGTTAGTTTTACACTGAGAGTGTGTTCCTCGAATTTAGGAAAATAGGTGTTTAGTATCGACTTGATGCTCAAAGAGTTGGAATCTTTGGATGTGGATTATTGGTATGAATTGGTTAGTGGTGCGTAGTGCTGATGCTTGAGATTGTACTAATCTTCACTATAAATTGATAGCTGTTGGTTTAGATTTTGCTGCAAAGCTGAGTGTTGAATATGAGAGGTGATGAGTGAATTTTCCGTTTGAGAAGTATCTTGTTTGGAAACAAGGAAGTATGTGGAAGAGGAATGTTATGTATTCCTAGCTCAGGTAATTAGTGATAGGGTAGTTAAGGAGAAGTTTGGAGATCTTTTAATGATTCGAGAGTATTATGAAGTTTTCCTGAAGTTTTGTAGAGTTGCTGCCGCCTCATGAAGTGGAGTTTGTGTCGATTGAGTGTTGTAAACAATAGGTGTAGTGCTTCTGCGTTTCGTTGTGTAGTGCTTCTGTGTTTTTTTGAGTAGTATTTGTATGCCTTATCATTTGGCACCGTCAGAGTGGAATGAGTCATCCGGTCAACTGCGAGAAGTGATGGATAAAATATGTATTAGATTAAGTTTCGTTATAGTGATGATCGCTTATGTTGTTTGTCAAGAAAGATGGAATGTTTCGGATGTTTATTGATTATCGAGAGCTTATCAATTGACATCCAAGAATCGGTATCCATTACCAAGGATTGATGATTCGTTTGATCTATGCAACTTGTCTGGATCCAGTGTGTACTCAAAGATCACTTTGAGTTTTGGTTATCATTAACTGAGAATTAGAGAAGGAAGATATTCCTATAGTTGTTCTTTGTACTTGATGTGGGTACTTTATGTTTCAAGTGGTGTTTTTGGAATTGACGAACGCGTATGCCGTATTCATAGACTGTGTGAATCTTGTGTGTAAGATGTGCTTGGATGAGTTAGTCATTATATCTATTGAAGATATTCTATTTTATTCCAAGAGGAAAGGAGGAACATAAGTAGCATATGAGGATAGTTTTTGGGATGGTTGGAAGAAGAGAAATTGTATGTAAAGTTTCCTATGTGTGAATGTTAGTTGAAATATTTGCGTTTTCTAAGGCAGTTAATTGACAACAAAGGTATTCGTGAAGATCTTGCCAAGATTGAAACGATTAAGGATTGGTCGGTACCAACGACGCCGATGGAAATCTGTTAATTCCTTGGTTTAAGCTGGGAATAATCGGAGGTTTATCGAAAGGTTTTCACTGATTGTTAAACCATTGATTACGTTGAGTAAGAAGAATTGGATGTGTGAGTCCCACTTATACCTCTAAATTGTAAATTTCGAGATCTGATCTTTATCAGATGAGGAAGCTGTATACTGAACACTAAAGGGTTGGCTGTGTTCTGCACTGATGTTGTCATTGTTGAAAGGATCTGAGGTATTCATAGTTTGTAGTTTGTTGTGATGTGTCTCATAAGGGTTATGTAGTTATGGTGTTTGCTTTGAGATGGTAGAAATATTACTTGTATGGAATCAAGTGTGTAGTGATAAAGGATCATAGAAGTTGCTCCATAATTAATTTCTTGGGATGATAAAAGGAAATGAGTAAGAGGATTACCAGTTATATATTTCGAGTATTTGAGTATGTTGATAATTATGACTGTGAGTGATTATGACTATGAGATTCGCTACCATCCGGGAAAGGCGAATGTGGTAGCTAATGCACTTATCAGGGATAAAAAGGGGAAAATCTTTTAAGATTTGAGTTTTGGTAATGACAAGAAGTGTGGGCTTGATAGCAAGGATATGAAATTTTAAGTTTGTGGTCTGATTTGAGAAGGATGTCAAGGTAAGTGATTTCGACATTTTGTTAAACTTATGGAAAGGATTTTGTTGTAACGCCAAGTTAGGCATGGTATATTGAGCACTCCTAACATAACTAAGTTGAGAGAGTGAGACTTAGTGATGAAGAAATCTCACAAGTCAAGTAATCGATACGATTTGGTTTGGGTAAAGATGAAATTTGAGTTGAGTATTGTGTGTTATACAGATACTGATGGACAGAGTGAAAGGATGATTCGAACATCGAACGGTATACTTGTGCGTGTGTGATTGACTTAGAAATTGTTGGAATTTTTACATGACGATGATTGTCATGCTAGTAATGAGGCTGTACCATTAATGGTACCTAAAGAACTTCCATTTGTGAAGGTTAAAGATCATGAGTTATGGACGTAAGATTAGGTTTTCGGTGTATTGCAGAAAAGTAGGTGGAATTGAATGATGGAACTAGAAGTGATATTGGCAATATTGATAAGATTGTATGGATTAAGGATCGTTTATTAGCAACAAGGAGTTGTTAGAAGAGTTATGTTGGCAATCGAAGAAAATCGATGGGGTTTGAAATTGGGAAACGTGGTTATGCATAAGGTGTCGTTATGACGGGTGAAATTTGTTTTGAGAACAACAAGGAAAGAATTCAACTTGAAGATAAGTTGCATTTCAAAGAAAGAACTGTGAAGAGTTCTTATGAGGTCGAAACATAGTAAGGATTATATTGTAAAGATACAAGAATTCCAGAAGTGGAATCTGAAATTGTGAAGGAAGCGTGAGGATTTATTTAAGGAAAAAGAGTTCTCTTTTGTTCTGGAGGTATGGGATGTGAGTCCGAAGAGGGGTCGAGCGCCGGGACGTCGCTCTCTTTTAGGAGGGTAGGATGTGACAACCCAAACCCGAGGTCATTATTTAATATTATATAAAATTATTTTTTTACGAATGATTTTGAAATTTTTGATGAGTTGAACGGAATGACGATTGATGATTTTATTTAAAACCGACGTTGGAGGTCTTATTTTTATCTTTTTACTAATAGCGAGGATTATTAGTGACCACGATATCGACGGATGCCCGAGATTTCATGTTTTATCATTTGTTGTCTCGATGTTTATATTTTTGACGTTTATATTTTAAGTTCGTATTAAGTTGAACCGAGATCATATTATCATCATATTTTGAGTGCGTTTTAACTTTTGAAAAGTATTTTACGAAACCCGAGCCTCATAAATATTTTCAAAATTGATAATTTACATTTTCTACCCTTACAACTATTAAATTGCATTTTGGACCAAAACTATCACAAATTGGCAAGAAAGGTCCCTCCACCCACCATATATAAACTTCCCTACCTAACTTTTTCCACTAAAAATGCATACATGCAAAATTTTTCTTTCTCTTCCCTCTCTCTCTTTGTTTGCCGTCCACCACCCCACACCAAAACCCATTTGATTTTCAAAATTTAGCTTGAATCAAGCTAAAACAATTAAAGTCCCATCTCTAAAATTCAATGGTGATTCTAATAGTGTAATTTTCTTCAACATGCAAGAACTTTCATTTTTTTTATGATGATCCAAGGTGGTTTGATCTAATTTCTCATTATATACTTGTTGTTAGTGATGTTATATATATATTTTAATTATTGCATGTTTGAAATTTTGAGTGGGTAAGTTTTTGTATGATCATTTAAATGTGTTATGGGTTAGTTATGTTGTTAGTAATGGTATTAGGGTGATATTAGGCATATGAGAATGATTAAAATGTGGTGAAAAATTAATTTTGATGGATTTTTAAAAGTATATTTTTAAACAGATTATTAAATTTAATTTTCTGAAATTATGAGTTTGAGTTTGAGATGAACTAACTAGATATTGTTGTATAGAATTCTTTTAGCTTCGATTTGATATAAGATAGAGCTTCTAGCTCCAAACGAGCGCGAAGTTACGTTAGTTTGATTATTCGTGTACCGGGAGACGAGTATCGGCACGATATATAATTGTTGTCGATATTTGGATCGAATCTCGGGGACTATAAAATGGATTATTAAAATGAGTCATGGACTGATTTTGAATGATAAGTATGATGATGTCGAGTTATTTTCAAAGTTGGGTGTCGGTTTTATAAACGGAGAAAAATAAATGGTTTAAAAGACTATAAGAGTTGTTGACGTAAAACTGTCCGGTTTTTGTAGTTCAAAGATGTGTCGGGCAGGGAAATTTAAATGTAAAATCTTTTGATGGGCTTTTAACAGGTCTTTCTATATTTAGTAAGTGACATTTCTGATTAGTATCATAAATATTTGATGTGTTTAAGTGGGGTAAATGAGCTCGTACATTTGGTGTGTACCGGCAGATTTTTATCGAAAGAATTAACTAATAGTAAGCACATAGAATGAAGTAAAAGGTCAATTGTATTGTTTTAATTTTGGGTTGGGTGTGATTTTATGATTTTAAGTTTGATGTTAGTAAGTATGGATTTTATTCGAGTTTATTATTGATGAACGTGCCTTATTTGATAGGTTGCGGTTTTTGTGTTTATCGGGCATCAACTATCGTCGAAGATCGTCTTACTACTGCTATTACTCCAGGTGAGTCTATAGCCTCGCTTTTGTAATTGTTTTGAATGATTTTAAGACCCGCAAGGGGGATACATGCTATTTGAAAGTAAAATGAACACAAGTCATGATTGATTGTTTGGACCCGAATGTTTTCTTTGTTGCCTTTGTTGATTTGAATTGTATGAGTACCTAATTTGCAAAAGACCCTAAATTCATGAGCCGTTAACTATCTTCTGACTTGATGTTGTGAGTTGGGAATAGCCGCTTATTCTAATAATAGTACTATTGGGCAGACGACCCTATCCGAGACCAGGGCTTTACGCTGAGTAACCCGCTGGGAAGGATAATTTTACGAGAATGAGAATTGGTATCCTTGCAAATGATACCCTAGTAGGGGCACTGGAAATTTCATCTAGTCATGCCGGCTTTAGGCGTGGGTGACTAAGTTAAGGGGTCGGTGTCATGAGCTTAATACAATTCAGTAGCTATTGTTATATACCAGAATGCCTGACTAATAGATTGTGTGCACGACAATTCTATTAAATGATCTTGATTGATTTTTCTCTTGTGTTCAAATGTTGATTTGGAAAACCTATAGACTCGCTCAACCGTTGTGTTGATGATTTTAAGCATATATTTCAGGTGATTGAAGTTGATGAATTGCGGAGCTTGCTGGAGAAGGATTGCGGGATTGCTTTTGTGGTGATTGGTCTAAAATGGATTTCTTTCCCTTTTGTCATAAAAATAACACTGTACGGTCAAGCACTTTGGTAAAGTGTTTGTGGATTTGATAAAGTCTTTGGGGGACCTAAATATAACTCTGATATTTCAAAAATTGTTTTACTTGGGAACGAAAGTTTTAGACAGTGGTTAAATTATATTCTTTTATATTTCAAATTTATCATTTTGAGTTTGTTGAAAATGTCGTGTAACAATGTTTGTATTTAGCACCCAAATGTGTATTTCCGCTGCGCAATGTAATTTGGGGGTGTTAAAGCTTCCCTTAGACCAAATGTATGGCGAAAGTCATTTGAACTAGTCTGAGACGTGTTCTTTGGACTATGTCTAGGGAGACTAGAGGCAGTCATGTGATTAGGCCTTGTAGAAGCTGTTTTAGTCACACTGGACCTAGATAGTGGAGTGACTGGTCTAGAAAGATGAACCATATCAACTTGGGAGGCAAACCACGGTCTCGAGGATTTTGGTCGCTCGAATCTAAATGAAGTTGGTTGTCTAACAGACTGAAGTTTAGGCGGTTTCCCCAAGATTGATGGTTTTTCAAGCTTAGTATCCACACTAGATCCTTTAGTTTTTCCCAATTCGTTTTTCAACGCAGCTATAGCAAAGACCTTTTCCTGTACTTGAGCCTTTAAAGTCTCATTCTCTTTGAGCAATTCATCTTGGGATGGCAACTTAGATTCAAGCAACTTAATTTGTTTCAAAAGATTATCCTTTTCAACTTTAGAATCCAGAATTGTTTGATCCAATTTTCGTTCAAGATCAACATTTAACTTTTCAAGTTTTTCAAAATACTTTTCAAATTTGTCCGTTTTCTTTGAAAAATCAATTTTGGCATCCTCAAGCTCTTTGGATTGCTGAGCTAAAATTGTTTCAAGCTCTTTAGTCCTAGAAACAGAATTGGTTAAAGAAGCAGTCGTAAAACGATTAGCAGGATCGTTAATTAGAGCATTCATTTCAGACAACATATGAAGAATATTATATGTACCTGACATGCTTCTTGTATCATGCTTTCCTCCCGATTCCATGCTCTTGCCATCTTTAGGCTTCAAGTTGTCAACCGTATTATCATATTCCTCTTGCATCGTAGATGCTTGCACTCCATTATCATACGTTTGTTGAAGTCGAGATCTTTCATAAATTCAAGACAATACCGATGCCATGAGTTTAGTGTACCACGGAAAACTTGAAGCTCGGTATGTGTATCTCGAAGAAATGACTGGCAAATCACTGAACTTTCAGACTTGATGATATTGAAATGGAGGAAAGGCGTAAGTTGTGTCACAAGAGCCTTATATGCAAGTACCGATGCAGAGTGATTAATGTCTTCATTGTGGAGTTGCTATGTTAGTTGGTTCAAGATGATGAGTATCGATTCCATGAATATATGACGATCTTGACCAAAGAGAGTCACAAATTCGCTCCATCCTTGAAGCCGTGAAAGAGTAACTAGATGATACTGAAGCATTCGAAATGAAGTTATACCACTTTCTCTATCATTGTCTTGCATTTGATGCAATTATCCCTCTTGAGATGTCGAACTCAACGAATCCATTGAAGTTTGATGACAAATAATTTTGTTCGTGGTTGATTTCGGGATTTTACAGTTGGTGAAGATACTTAGAAATTGAAATTCATTGGGATATGACAAAAAAACCAACGAAAGATCCGTAAATAACTCTTAAAAATCCTCGTTTGGTGATATAACTCTTTTCTCGGCTCAATAATTTCTTGGTCGGCACACGTTGTCTCGATATTTGTCTTCAAATCTTGTCACCTTTGTCTCGTCACTTTTTTCTTCAAATCCGGACACAAAAAAAACTTTTTACCCGTCAAATATTTTACCACTTTGGTTCTTTCGAAATACCCGCCTCAATCCAATAATACCTCTCTCAAGCAAATCGAGAATAATACTAAAATAGCAAATTACTAAAAAACTTTCTAAACTTATGACTCGGCCCACCAAATTTATAAAAGCACAATAAATTACAAAAATAGGCCAACCCACGTTTTCTTAAAATCACCTAACGTGTAAAAATAAAACACGTTAATTAACTTTGCCCAAAAAACGTTTAATAATTTTAAAACGTTTAAAACTTTTAATTTGGGAGATATTTCACAAACATGTATAGTACGTGGCCCAAAATTTTGAATGGTTCCAAATACACAACCCAAGTATAAAACGTGGCACAGACACAAGCCTTAAAATTACGGCTTAAAACACAACGTGGCCTCCATTTTTAAATAACACCAATCATGGAAGAAAAATGCTATCACCCTTGTTTTAGAACCCACGTGGCATAACCAGTTGATTACTATTCTCGTTGACTACCCCTAAATAGCACATGGAGAACTCCGTCCTATTTCATTTGACCCTATAACTTTCTTTCTACTCAAACCAATCACTAAATGCACAGCTTTGTTTCATCCGCCCCCATTAAAAATACTTCCTCAAACCCTCAACTCCTATTTAACTACTCAACCTCCTTGTTTACTCCGCCCCCCAAAATCCGCTGAACCAATAAATCTCAAATCATCAAAAATCAAATCATCTCAAATCTCAAACATAAGATGATCTGATCTCGAATCTTCAGCTCTGATACCAATTTTAGGTCCAAAGTTTCTTAGGATTTATCAATGTATGATTTATCTATTGAATTAAGAAGGTGGAAGAACTAGAGAGAGAAAGGTAGAGAGAGAAAGGAGAGAAAGTAAAAGAAAGATGGAAATATGTCAAATATCAAAGTGTTCAAGCCCTCCTAACATGCTAGGAGGGGGTTTATATAGCCACCCTACATGTGGGCTTTGGTGGGCTATATCTTAATGTATTGGATAACGAACCTATTACTTGAGTATATCGTTGGAGTGACCGATCCTTTCTAAATACCTAAAAACGTATTTCCAACAAGTTTTGATAACAATTGTCACATGAAACATAAGTACCAATGGTTCATAGGAAAGCTTGACATTGAAATAAACATAAAACACAATCACAACCACTACTTCATACCACAAACATCATCCTACCAAGTTTAGAATGAGATTTAGCTACTCATAACAAATGATGAAATAAACTCTGAAATAATAGTCTTATAAGTCATAATCAAGAGCCTTACAAAGTGAAAATATGTTGCTAATGATTAGGGTAATGATCCCTAAGAGTTTCGTGTCGTTAACTTTGCTTTTCGGACTCCAAAAGTGACTTATCTTGCACCACCTTGCTCAAATCCGGGAATGGAGGTCTGGACAAGGTTGAGAGAGTTATTTATGAGATGATATGAAGAGATACTTGATTTGTGAAAGATATATTAGTTGTTATTTTTAAAGGCTTGACCCCTAGGGTCTTATTTATAGGCAAAGTTGATGGCATGGAGTGAATGCATCGCTTGGAGCCAAAGACAAATACTTGGAGCCAAAGAGAAGTGCTTGGAGCCAAAGCAAGTCTAGAAAATTCTTGTATGATCTTGCATGTATGTAGACACAATTTCTACCTACACAAAAGTTAGTGGATTCTTTGATGATTATTGCAAGTGGCAACTTGATGGTGTTGGTGGCATCTTCATGCTGATTGAATTATATGCTCCTTGGAAATAGTTGTTCATGCACCCGAACTTGATCTTCAAAGGCTTGTAACTTGTACACGGGTCTTGAACTTGACTAGGATTCTTCGTACTCTTACTAATCTTCACATTTGCGTTGTTTTACACTTCATTCCTGCAATTGGTTACACAAAGACTTGCAAACAAAATTGGGCACAAATATGCACAAAAGTATCATAGATATAACCAATATACATGCACAAAAGTACGGATAACGCTCCCAAAAACATGTTGGATTTTGGCGTTATCAAATCCCCTCACACTTAAGTTTTGCTTTCCCTCAAGCAAGAAGAAAATAAAATTAAATCCAAAGGTACATGTATTTTATAAAATTTCGATGCAAGTCTACCAAGTACAAGTACAAGATAAAAATCATCGTCTTAAGTTTTTAAGGTTGAAAAATTGAGATATAAAGTCAATACCCATAAAAATCTAGAAAGTCTTTTATTTCTAACTACACTAATAACATATGAATTGAAGCAACATGTATCACGACTTAGCACATTGGCTAATCGATACCTTTTATTTCTTTTTCTTTCTTCAACTTCATAACATTATAGCTCATTGGCTATTTATTTGTCTTTTTGACTTTTTTTTCTCTCTTTTTCTCTTTTTTTTTCTTTTCTTTCTTAGCTAAAACTCCTAGCCATGGATCAACATACTTACAAAGTTCATGTTGTATTGACAAACATGGAACTTGCAACTTTCTCCTATTTTTGAATTTTTCTTCTACTATTATATGAGACTTTGACTTGGGTAAGTTTGACACAAAAATATATCTCAAATTTTCAAAAATTACCGATTGAATAATTTCTAAATTATTTATATACATTAGCTTGAAACTTTTTATTTACAACAAAACAGAACAAAAATTTTAAAATAGCCCAAAAATATGGCAATTAAGCATCTTTTTCTCGATTTCCCTACAACCCCCTCACACTTAAGTTTAGCATTGTCCTCAATGTGATGAAACCGAACAAAAGTATAGGGAATGAGAGAAAAACCAGAATCACGGGCATATAATGCATCATACAAGAGTCTTGTCTTCGCCTTCAACTTGTGGTACCTACAAAAAGATAAAACACACAAAAATACGAAAACACTCTATTTTTTGTTTTTATAGGTTTTTATAAAAGCGACACATGCTACACCCCCTCACACATAAGCAAAATATTGGTTAAAAAATGTGGGGTGTAAGCATGAATTTATTTTAAAAAGGAAAATCACACTTAAAAAAATTAAAAACACACGGGTTGCCTCCCGAGAAGCGCTTATTTATTATCGAGTCATCAGCCTGACTCGTACTCCTTTTTATTTTTCTTTATTTTTATCGAGCGAAAATTGTTCACTCCACTCTTCATGGTATAGTTTAACACGGTGTCCATTAACAATGAAGCTTCCTCCATTCTTGTCATATAATTCAACATAACCGGACGGGTATCCATGTTTTACTATAAAAGGACCGTACCACTTTTGTTTAAGCTTTGGAGCTTTGAATTTATATCGCATATTAAACAAGAGAACTTTGTCTCCTTTCTTGAATTCTTTTCGGATTCAAAGTTTCTTGTCATGATAAGCTTTGGTACGTGCTTTGTATAATTTGGAATTCTCATAAGCTTAGAGTCTTAATTCATCGAGTTCATGCAATTGCAAGAATCAGTTTTCCCTAGCGATCTTGAGATCGGGATTACAAACTTCTCAATGCCCAATAAGCACGGTGCTCAATTTCGAAGGGCAAGTGACACGTTTTACCGTACAATAAACGATAAGGTGTTGTGCCAATTGGTGTTTTATAAGCTGTTCGGAATGCCCATAGAGCGTCGTCAAGTTTCCTTGACCAAATTGAAGGATTGTCCTTAACCGTTTTTTCGAGTATTCGTTTTAAGGCTCTGTTGGTATTCTCAACTTGTCCACTCGTTTGTGGGTGATATGTGGTGGCAAAGCGATGGGTGACTCCATAACGCTTTAAGATTTTCTCCATTTGTTAGTTACAAAAATGGGAACCTCGATCGCTAATTAAAGCTTTCGGCATTCCATAACGAGAAAAAAGCTTTTTCAGAAAATTGATTACGGCTCGTGAATCGTTCATGGGTAATGCTTCGGCTTCGGCCCATTTGGACACGTAATCAATAGCGACTAAGATATATTCGAACTTATGGGATTTGGGAAAGGGTCCCATGAAATCAATTCCCCATACGTCAAATATTTCGCTAACTTGGATGTGTTTTGAGGCATCTCATCTCTTCGTGAGAGGCTACCAGTACATTGGCAAGCATCACAATTTTCGACTAGAGTATAAGCCTCTTTAAAAATTGTTGGCCAGTAGAAACCAGCATCAAACACTTTTTCGCGGTGGTGGAAGGACCATAATGTCCCCCAGTAGGGCTATGATGACATTCATCAAGGATCTTCTTGCCATTGCCGTGCCCTCACGCAATGCTAGAATAAAGTATCATAGCATCACCAAAGTTTAATTTTATTAACCTTTAATGAAAAGAGAAAGACTTGCAACATACTATGATGATGTGTAAAGACATAATGTATGATTTTCATCACAAAAAGTGACTTTTAGGGTCAAAGAATAGAAACAAGTAAATGTCCCTTAGAGTAAACTTCGTCATCCTTGATTGTCATACGTTCCATGCTAAATGCAAAAACAAGATCATTGTTGGTACAAGTCACAATGCTAACACTACTCATACGTCCAAATTGTGTAATACTTTTTCTCCCCGCAATCCTAGTTATTATGAAAAGAAAGGGGTTACTAGCATTTTTATCTATTTGTCATGGATCAAAAGTGATTCAAATTGACTTATTTGAGTAGTTATTAGTCCGAAAGCAAAGTAGCACGATTTGATCAATAGTTAGCCGAAGGACAAAATCTTTTAAAACGGCTTCTCGTGTATCTCCTTCAGTTCATATCTTGGCATAACTTGTTTCACGATTTGAGACCTTTCTCGGACCGATATTTGGCATGCACTTCATACTTCAAATCTTGGGAAGACGTTCTTGAAATTATGGTCTTCTCTTCATATATTTGGAATTTCTTCACTTGACGTTTTTGAGAGATTCTTCATATTGGACCACGACTTCATCATTTTTCTTCAATCTTTACTTTGGATTTTGATATACAACGATCCGCCTCCTTTTCGGACTTCGATATTTTTATCCTCATACCTTGTTAGGGTCTTTTTGGATAGACTTTCTCCATGATCTTTAGGGAAGTAATTGCTTCTCGTCGTGTGTCTCGATCCTTCATATTGATTTAGGAATAATGATACTTCACATCATCTTTGGATCTTTAGCAAAAATAGAGCTCCTCGTGCCTTGTTAGGGCCTTTTTGGATGATCGCCAATCTTCGCGTCCCGCTTCAATAAGTTATGCCTTGGCTATGAACTCTATTCAACCCCGAGCAACTTTTAAACGATCTTGCGCTAGAGGCTAAGTAACCTTTCAAACCGTACGACCTTACTTATTGCAATTATGATTTATTCCTAACGCATTGATCTTATGGGAAGAAAAAGCCACAATTAAAAACATATGAGTTTTTGAAAGAACATTTTCATGTTCTACGTTTAGCATGATCACCTGTCTAACTCTATCATTTCTCGTTCTTCACTATATAAAGACCTCTAATTAAAGAGACTCGTGAATACTTAGCCATGCAAGTCAAAATTAAGCCAAATTTGGATTAGCTTTCATTAAGACTATATCAAATCAAAGTTTTGGGTTTTCAAGCCACCTATAGGATCTTGCACTTTCTTGGACTTTTTCAAGTTTTAGAGAATGCATTTTAAAGTTCCTTTGATAAGTGACTTTCTAGGATCAATTATAGGAACATGCGAAAAGTTCTTGTTCTTAACCCGTATGAATTAAGACTTTCGCGTTTTAAAGCTCCCTATATAAAAGTCTAGCAAAACTTGAATTGAGCGGGTTAAGGAATGTAAATGGCTCAAAATGCCCATCAAGTCAAAAATTAACTCTTATTCTACCCATCGGAAAATATACATTCGTGTCTTAAAAACACTTATGAAAACTTAAGAAAAATTTTAAAATTTGGCCATTTTTAGCCTTATTAGCAAACAAAACATTGAAAGTTGGAAAGCGAGAGGGCGTAGCAAAGCAAGTACCTATTCACCCCCCCCATACTAAAAATAAACATTGTCCTCAATGTTTCGAGTCTAAAGGTGGAGCACCCCCATACTAGAGACGAAGAATCGAATGCTTAGGATCTAGCATGGAAAGGGTGATCAACAATATATCTAAAGCCGTTTATTAAGTATGCTAAAAGATAATTGTTAGAACAATAAAGGATATGTCATGGATTCGTGAAAAACTTCTTCAAACGAACGATGGAGGCTCACGTAAACGAACACGAGAGTCTTCAATCGTAGACGATGATGATGATCTAGAAAACACAATCACAAACAACCACGAGACAACGAGTTGAAAGGGTACAAGTCCCCTTATTAGTGAATAGTAAGCATAAAAGATAAGCATGGGATCTCCCCCACGAGGCACCTCGTTTTTGATTACCGAGTCATGAGCTCGACTCGATCCCCTCAATGCTAATTATCATTGGGTAAGGTGACTTGGTCGAGGGCAACCATTGAAGGAATTTCCCACCAAAGTAGTGCTTAAGCGTATGTCCATTCACCTTGAAATTAGGACCATCATCTTGAGCTAGCTCAATGGTCCCATAAGGAAACACTTGTGTAATGGTGAACGGACCCGACCAACGAGATTTCAATTTCCCGGAAAATATCTTAAGACGAGAGTTAAAAAGCAACACTTGATCACCAACGTTAAAAACCCGGTTTTTAATTTTTGAATCATGAAAATTTTTAGTATTTTCTTTAAAAATTAATGAATTTTCATAAGCATTATCTCTTAATTCATCCAATTCATTCAATTGTATTTTCCGGTGATCTCCCGCGGTCTTCAAGTCAAAGTTTGCATGCTTAAGGACCCAATATGCCTTATGCTCCAATTCAATGGGCAAATGACAATTCTTCCCATAGACTAACTTATAAGGAGTGCAACCGATAGGTGTCTTATAAGCGGTCCTAAAGGCCCATAAAGCGTCATCAAGTTTGTCGGACCATGAAGCACGGTTTTCTCCAATCGACCTCTCTAAAATCCTCTTCAAAGCTCGGTTCGAAACCTCGACTTGCCCACTCGTTTGCGGGTGATAAGCCGTAGAAAGACGATGAGTAACTTCATATTTCTTTAGAACCTTTTCGAATTGGTCATTACAAAAATGGGTTCCACGATCGCTTATAATAGCACGAGGGGTTCCGAACCGAGAGAATAGTTGCTTCAAAAACTTCACTACCAGACGAGCATCATTAGTAGGCAAAGCCTTAGCTTCCACCCACTTAGAAAGGTAGTCTACCGCGACGAGGATATATTTGTTGCCATGAGACGATGGGAACGGCCCCATAAAGTCTATTCCCCATATGTCGAAAATCTCACACACTTGAATTATGTTTTGCGGCATTTCATCACGTTGAGACGATTTTCCTTGACGTTGGAACGAATCACACGACTTCACAAGTGCGTGTGCATCACGATAGATAGAAGGCCAAAAGAAACCGGCATCGAACACTTTCTTAGCCGTGAGATTAGCACCGTGGTGACCACCCGTGGGTCCCTCGTGACAAGCTCTAAGTATATTAGAAGCTTCGGCACCAAAAACACAACGTCGAACGAGTTGATCCGCACAAAATCGAAAGAGATAAGGGTCGTCCCAAAAATAGAACTTGACATCACGAAAGAATTTTAGTTTTTGTTGTGTCGTCATACCATTGATTATGAAATTGCCCGCATGGTAATTTGCAATGTCGGCAAACCATGGGGTGGTGTCTTAAGAATTCACTACACCGAGAGTCTCAAGAGGAAATGTTTCGGTAATTTCCTTGTTCTCGAAAACATCTTTGTGAGGATCTTCTAGACGAGAGAGATGATCGGCCGCTAGATTCTCGGCTCCTTTTTTGTGAAGCACGGTGACATCAAATTCTTGGAGGAGGAGCATCCAACGAAGCAATCTCGGCTTAGCATCTTGCTTAGCTAAGAGATACTTGATAGCCGAATGGTCGGTATACACGATGCTTTTAGTCAAGACGAGATAAGGTCGGAATTTCTCAAAAGCATAGACCACGGCAAGGAATTCCTTTTCCGTTGTGGTGTATTTTAATTGAGCCTCGGTCATCGTCTTACTAGCATAGTGGATAGGACGGAAATGTTTGTCATAACGTTGCCATAAGACGGCCCCTATAGCATAATCACTTGCATCGCACATGATTTCAAAGGGTAATTCCCAATTAGGAGCAACAAGAATGGGAGCTTCGGTAAGTTTCCTTTTGAGAGTTTCAAAAGCCTTAACACAATCCTCATTGAAGTTAAAAGGAGCATCCTTCTCGAGAAGGTGTGTCATAGGTCGAGAAATTTTCGAAAAGTCCTTGATGAAACGACGATAAAAGCCCGCGTGGCCTAGGAAACTACGAACTCCCATAACGGTTTTGGGATGAGGTAACTTGGCGATGACGTCTACCTTAGCTTTATCGACCTCAATCCCCGCCTTCGACACCTTATGTCCTAAGACGATTCCTTGTTTACACATGAAATGACATTTTTCCCAATTAAGCACAAGATTGGTTTCTTCACAACGTTTTAACATTTTTTCGAGATTAGATAAACATGACGTGAACGAATTACCAAACACCGAGAAGTCATCCATAAACACTTCCATCGACTTCTCGATCATATCGTGAAAAATCGCCATCATACACCGTTGAAACGTACCGGGTGCATTACAAAGTCCGAAAGGCATCCTACGATAAGCGAACGTTCCATAAGGACACGTAAAAGTAGTTTTCTCTTTATCACGAGGGTCGATATGGATTTGAAAGTAACCGGAAAAACCATCTAAAAAGCAATAGAATTCATTTCCCGCAAGTCGCTCCAACATTTGGTCCATGAACGGCAAAGGAAAGTGGTCTTTACGAGTGGCGTCATTTAACTTTCGGTAGTCAATACACACTCTCCAACCGGTCACAACACGAGTGGGAATTAACTCGTTGTTTTCATTGGGCACAACGGTCATTCCTCCCTTTTTAGGGACACAATGGATTGGGCTCACCTATGGGCTATCGGATATAGGATAAATCATTCCCGCGTCAAGGAGTTTAAGGACCTCCTTTTTAATGACATCGTGAATTTTGGGATTCACCCTTCTTTGACTTTGAATTGCGGGTTTGTAGTCCTCCTCCATTAAAATCTTCTGTGTACAAAATTTTGGGTCAATAACCTTAATGTCGGATATTTTCCACGCAATTGCCCCTTTATGAGCCTTAAGAACTTTCAAGAGCTCGGTTTTTTCATTATTAGCAAGACCTTTTGCAATAATAACCGGAAACTTGTCATCACCTTCCAAGAATGCGTATTCAAGGTGAGAAGGAAGATCTTTCAATTCAAGGATAGGTGGTTCCTCGATTGAAGATTTTGGTTCAACACTCATAACTCCCATCGGTGGAAGAAATGGTGGAATAGAAGTATCATCACTAATCAACACCTCATCTTCATTGTCGATTTCATTTGAAGTGAGATCGCCTCCATGGAATGGAGTGAGATTTGGTGTGGAATTAGCAAGAATCGGATCCAAAATAGTGGGATTGCCACTTGACGAGCTATCGGAAAAACCTAACACTTCTTGTGAAAACTCATCGCAAACCACATCAACGATGTCAGTGATTGATGGTAGCGATTGCATAAACATGAAAAGGTTTCGAGTTTTGAGTAGCGTTTATAACAAGTTCCTCTTCGTTGAGTCTCAAAGTGATTGTTCTCGCATGAACATCGATAAGCGATCTCGAAGTGTCTAAAAATGAACGACCTAATATTAGAGGAACTTGAGGATCCGCGGGGATGTCGACTACTATAAAATCAACGGGATAGTAGAACTTCCCCACTTTCACGAAAACATCTTCGGCTACTCCACATGCCATAATCGTCGAATGATCGGCCATCTCGATGGACATGTTAGAAGGAATGAGAGCCGGAAGCGAAAGCGATTTCCAAATGGAAAATGGCATCAAATTAATGCTCGCACCAAGATCGGCCAAGGCGAGGCATTCTTTCATATCTTGTATGTCACAAGGAATGAGAAACTTTCCGGGGTCACCAACTTTTTCCGGTATGCGGTTAAGATAAACCGAAGAACAATTAGCAAGCTTTGAAAGCTTTTCCTTATCGCTCATCATACTTTTAAAAGTGGAAGCGAAACAAGGCATATATAACAACGCGTCGGCTAAACTCACATCAAAATGCACTTGTTGAAACATCTTAATAAAAAGCTCGATTTGTTGTTTGTTACGTTCTTGCATTTTCTCTTTGTTTCGTCTCGAAGGGTAGGGTAAAGGTGGTGTGGGTTGGTCATTAGGCAACGGCCTTGGAAACTCGGGTTCCACAATTGGTATTGGTTCAACCGTAGGTGTGGTATGAGCGGTACTTCGTGGGATTGTAATGTGCTCCTTTTCGACCATCACCTCGGGTTCTTTCTCGATTTCCTTCTCCGTAGAAGTACTTGGACGAGAGATTGGTTCCTTGAAAGTTTTACCACTTCGTGTAGTAATAACCTTCATTTCTCCCTTCGGGTTTGCAATGGTATCACTAGGAAGACCACCCGAGGAAGAGGGTTTACACATGATTGCTTCAAACATCTTAGCCATTCGGTCCTCAAATTTTGATTGCCTAGCATCCGCTTTTAATAACTCTTGCTTAATCTCATGTTGTCCTAATTCCATCTTTTGTTGGTTTTGTTGTAGACGTTGGACATTTCCTTCCATTTTGTTTGCATGAGTTTTAAGTTCATTAGCAAGTTCATTTTTAAGCTCATTTTTCAACTCGGATCTTAAGCTAATCATCTCACGTTGCATGTTATCAAATTTAGCATCATTTGCTTTAGCATAATCCAAAAATTCTCCTTGCAAATTTTTAGTGTGAGCATTTTGAAAACCTTGTGTAGTATTTTGAAAATCACGGTTTTGGTTTTGACTAGAAATTTGTCCATTCCCACTTTGATAATTCCCTTTGTTGTAGTTGCGTGAATTGCCTTGGTAATTACCTTGGTTGTTGTTTCGATAATTATTAGCATTTTGATTTGGTGGAGCTTGATTTGGACGAGAACCTTGGCCGTTTTTGTTATAAGTTCCCGTTGCTACATAAGCACTCGAAGTGTTACCATCCGCGGTAATGCACTCGGAAAGATCATGAGCTCCCCCACAAGATAAACAACTCTTAGCAACCGCTTTAACCGAAGCGGAATTGGAAGCTTCTTGAGCCTTCCAATGGGACATTAGATTAGCAAATCTATCAAAAAACCGATTTTCCTCATTAGCTTCATCATGTAAGGCATTAATGCTACGAGACGATTGTGACGAAGATGACGAACCCATATTGGCAACACTCGGTGTGTTACGAGGGTTATAAACCTTGGATCTATTTTCAATGATTTGTAAAGCCTCATTTGTCGTCTTGCACAAAAAATTACCACCCGCGGCGGCATTCAAATAATCTCGTTCATGATCATTAAGCCCATTATAAAAAGTATCCACTTGATGTAATTCCGTAAAATCATGGTGTGGACATTCATGTAACATCTCTTTAAATCGTTCCCATGCCATTGAAAAACTCTCATTATTACGTTGCACAAATCGTGAAATCTCATTTTTCAAGTGTGTTGTTTTAGATGGTGAAAAAAACTTGTTTACAAACTTAGAAACGAGATCGGCCCATGTCAAAATCGAATTTGGCGGTTCTTTCTCAAGCCAAATTTTAGCGGGTCCATCTAACGAGTATGGAAACAACATCATCTTAATGGCGTCATGTGGAACATACTTAAACTTGCTAGTAGCGGTGAGACGGTTAAAATTCCTTATATGCTAATGCGGGTTGTCTTTCTCGTGACCTCTAAACTTATTTGCTTGCAACATCGACATTAAACCCGTCTTAATCTCGAAATTCTCCGCAAGGATGGCGGGAATCACAATAGCCTCTCCAAAACCCTCGGTGGGTGCTTGTAGCAACTCCATCATAGTACGATTAGCCATGGCGACTTCTTGTTCTACAATAGGTTCAACAATTGGAGATTCTTCCTCAATCAACGACTCTTGATTGGCTTGCTTTTGAAGACGTTTACGAGCTCGTTTTGCTTGATTACGAGTGATCATAAACTTCACGAAGAATGGGAGGTGAGCAAAGAAGATTCTTTTTGGGTGTTTTGTGAATTTTCAATTTTTTTTTGTTTTTGATGATATTTAATTTTTTTTGGATTTTGGTGTATCTTCGTAGACAACAATCTACAAAATCTCTCCTCGAATCAAACTCTTGATTAAAGAAGCATCAAAGGAATGAAAACGATCACGTGGAGTGAACGCCTTCGAATGACTTTAGAACTTTGGTGAAAACCAAATTGTTCAAGAGGTTTTAATCACAAAGAAACCAAGCAAATATAGTATACGTAATAATACTTTGGGCGGCAAAACCCTCGATTATCTTTCAATCTCAAAATACTCACAAGCAAGCGGGGAAACGAGGCGGCGCGAAGCACTTAAGAGCCTTTTTCCTTAGGGTATATTTTATAATACCCGCCTTATACCCACCTTATAGTTTGTACTTCTCAAAATCGAGCTTCACGAAAGTATTTATCTATTTTTGCCTTTTCTTTTTGTTTGAGATTCGAATACAATAACTGAGTGATGAAATCCCAATTAAGGTTTGTGTTTTCACACTTTTGGAGATATTGTGAATTTATTGTGATACTTAATACAATATAGTAATAATATTTGTACAAGAAAAACCAAGAAAACCGATAATACGTATTAGTAGAGTTCTACTAATACAAATACTATTTTGGTTAATATTAAAAACAACAATGCAAATTAATCACGACACACCTCCCCGGCAGCGGTGCCAAAATGATTGTAGGTAAATTACACCTCTTGTTTAGGAAAACAAAAGAGCGTAAAATAGTGGAAAGTATTGAGTGTACGTTTAGGAAAACGTAAACACTAATGACCCTAGATGGATGGTGTGAAATGAAAGTTCGTTTCCCAAGGAGGTATATGTGTTGTGAAAAACTTGTAAAAGTTTGTGATTAATGATTGGTTTTAGAAGGGATGAGAAAAGATGATGACGAAGACGTAAAAATACTACTACAACGATAAAACGTAAAACCGTAAAAACCACAAAAATAAAAATAAATTCTAAAAATTACCAAAAAATCACCAAAAATCAAAAATAATAAACTAAGAGTTTACCAATAATCAAAACTTTCCCAAACCTTTTAAATAATTAAATACTCCATTTTTAAATGCTAATTAAAGCCCTAAAAATCAAATAAATTATCAAAAAGCCCAAACAAAGATTTTTAAATTGGTAAACCTCTAAAATGACCTAAAAAGATTAAAAACTATTTTTAGAAATTTTAAAACTAAATAAAACTATTTAAAATGATTTAAAAACTATTAAAACTTAAATTAATTATAAAAATTAAACTAAAAGTGATAAAATAATTCTAAAAGTTGCTAAATTCCTATTTTAATGTATTAAACCTAATAAAAATGTAAAAAGTTGGAAAATGTGAAATTTGAAAAATAATAATAAAATAATATTAAAATAATATTAAAAATCCAAAAATTATAAAAAATTCTAAAAACTTGCAAACTAGTATATTTTTACTAAAATAAACAGAAAATCAAAGTGAAAAGACCAAAATACCCCTAATGGGCCTCCAAATGGGCCAAAATCAAAATCAGTCAACACAAATGGGCTTTTGGGCCCAAAAAGTCAAACTTGGCCCAATTGACTTGGAAAAGCCCTATCTGACTCAAATTTTAATTCTAAGAACAAAACTCTAAAGGCCCAAAAGCTGAAAGTGAGCTTATCACAACTTAATAAGCAAACAACTTATTCTTATTGGGCTTTTCAGCCCATTAAGCAATAAGCTAATGCCATAAGCTCTAATTTGACACACAACCCTCTTTTAGGATGCTTAAGAGATCTGTCAAAAGAAATTTCCAAAAGGCACACTCAATAAGCCAGAAAATAGAAAAGCAAAATTCCACAAAACGACAAAATAGTCGTTTTTGAGAAATAAATCACCTCAGGGCTTGATTCAACTTGCAAAAGCTTTCAAATGGACTCAATAAGCAAAATCAATCAACAAAAATCCAATAAGACAAACAAATAAGCCAGAATAAGCCAATAAGCACTTATGAAAAAGTCAATGAAGTTGGTTTTCTAGTCAAACCTTAAAGTCAACCACCCAAATGCTCCAGTATGAACAAATGGGTCAAAATATGAGCACATATTACAAAAACAAAGTTGTTGCTGGTTAAAATAAGCTATTATAGCTTATTGATAAGCTGACACCAATTTAACACTATCAGTGGCAACCAGCGGGGAAAGGAGTTCCCACTGCTTTGACTTTTTGACTAAGCTTATTTGAGAGTTCTGGTTTGATTCAATTGGAAACAAAGGCACCTTTGTGATCAGTGAATCACAAGGAGTCAATAGCAACAATAAAATCACAAAATGGTTCACACAATAAGCCACAATAAGCCAAACAGTCACCAGATATGCACCAGATATGCAAATAAGCAGTTAAGCACTTAATAAGCAGTTTTAGCCACAATAAGCCAACCAAACTTAACAGGATGCATACACAAGCTATATAAACTAAGAACAAACACAAAGCAACAAGAATCAAACACTGAATCAAAGTAAATAGCAAGATCAAAGCATTAGAAGTTACTGATGAACATGAACATATGCAGAAACAAGTTTTGCTGATATACTTGACACTTGATCCAATTTCAAGCCTCAAATCCTTCTTCCCTGGTGTGATTAACTATGATTTAGCACTTGTTAGCCCTAGCCTATGCTTAGATCTAGGTGTCCTCAAAATCCTAGCCAATTTTACCAAGTTTCAAAGATTTTATAGCCAAATTAAGAATCTATGTGTTTCAACCCTTCAAACCTGCAAACAGATGAACACAAGCACCTAACAAACAGATACCAATACTTGCAAACAACACACAAGCACTAAACAAGCCACAATCCAAACTTATGCAGTAATCCCAAACACCCTTTTAAAACTTGATTTCACAAATTTTCAAAGGCTTATGAAGATTCAACCCACAAATCAGATCAATAACAAATCAATAACATCAAACCAAACCAAATCAACAATAATCAACCACAATAACACAGATTCAAGCATAAATCCACAAAAATCACAAATAATCAGAAACTTAAAGAGAAAATGAAAAGGGAAGAAGATGCAAACCTCCAAGACCTACATCCAGGCCTTGGATTGTTTGAGCTAAGGTACTAGCAAAACAAGTACCAGCTTCCAAGCTACTAAGAAGAACAAACCACAAGGTGAGATCAAAAATAATGCCAACTTCTGATTTTTGATGCACAAGCTTTATCACTTAAAACCTTGCCTCAAAAACCTTCAAACAAGATAATGGAACTCAGATTTTAGCTTCTCAAACACCAAACTTTTATAAATAACATATTAGAACTCAAAATTTTAAGAAATTCAAACTTTATTTCATAAAAAGGAATTACAAAGATTAAAAGCTAAAATCTGGAACAAAGGGACTCTCACATGTTGAGGTCTCCTTTTATAGGCAAATGCCTGGCTAAACACTATTCACAAACCCTAGAACTGAATTCCCTATTATGCCCTTGAGTCTTCTAGACGTTTTCTGAATTCGAGGTGTCCAAATTGATCCTGGATGTTCATTTTAGCTTCGTGATGAAGCAATGAATCATAGCTGTTGATTTGGACACGTCACTTAACTTGGAGGCCAAGTTGCATTTTGATTGGTGGACGGGTTTGAATAGTGGGGCCTCTTGGTGAGTGGAGATGAGGGTTTTGTGTGTGGGATGTGTTTCTGCATGTGTGAATCACACATGTGCCAAGGTAATTGAGTTTTACCCTTTTGTTTTAAGTGAGTAAATTCTGGGGGTGAAGAAGGATGAATAGTGGTAAGTTTGATCCGATTTTGGGGGAAAGTAAGTGTTTGGCGCGTGTTATGGATTTGAACTTTCAAATTGGCCATTTCAGTCCTTGTTCTTTGGGATTTTTGGTAAATAAAGCATTTCAGCCCTAAAACGTATTCTCCTTTGTTAATAAGTTTCACCATTTGTCACTTTTAGCACAAAACTTTGGAAAAAGGATTTCAAGGGTTATTTTTGCCATTTTTGGATAATTCAAGGGCTGATCTTGGACACTGTTGATCTTCAAAGGTCTTCATTGTATCTTTGACTTCATGAGGGACCATTATTGGCATTTTGATTTGTTGAGGGACTAATCTTGCCATTTCTTCAAAGTTGAAGGACCTTTTGTGTAATTTTGACAAACTTAAAGGACCAAACTTGTAATTATTAATATACAAGGGTTTTAAGTGTCATTTCTTCAATAAGTGAGGATCAATCTTGTTTGTCTTCAAGTCTTCAAGGGTATTTGTTGAGAATTCCATGATTAGGGCCCGGTTCTTTGTACGGTTTCGTTTCTCGTGTCCGTTTTTCCTTGTATCTTGTGATCTTTTGTCTTTTTCACGATATCCATACCTAAAATACACAAGTAAACAAACACAAGCATATATATGGTTTTTATGACATTTTAATGCATTTAAAGCCCGAAAAGGACGATGAGATCATGTATAAATGCCATCTCATCATTTCCGCACCATAAACACATCTCCTAATCATGTCGTCACGGCATACCTTGAAAAGGTAGGGATCTTCCCAGAAATAGTGTTTTAGATCGGAAAATAATTTACATCGTTGGTGATAGGTTAAACCTTTTCTTAGAATTCTTCCAACGAGATAATTTGCAAAATCTGCGAACCACGGACATTCGTCCGTAGAGATTTTCATAAAGTTTCATCCGGAAAATAGTCATCGATATCTTCGTCCCTTAATTCTTCCATGTTTGGATTTTCAAGTCGCGACAAGTGATCGGCTGCGACGTTTTCAACTCCTTTCTTATTTTGAATTTCGATGTCAATTTCTTGGAGTAGTAAAATCCATCTAATAAGACGTGGTTTAGCATCTTGTTTAGAGAATATATATTTCAACGCGGATCGGTGAATACAATCGTTTTTGACAACACGAGATAGGATCGAAATTTGTCAAAAGCAAAAACTACGGCAAGTAGTTCTTTCTTGGTGATTGTGTGGTTGAGTTGCGCGCTATTTAGAGTTTTGCTCGCAAAGTGTATAGGACGGAAATGTTTTCCTTCGCGTTGTCCTAATACGGATCCTACAGCGAAATCGCTTGCATTACACATAAGTTCAAACGGTCGCGACCAATCCGGTGATACCATGATCGGTGCATTCGTTAACTTGTCTTTAAGCTTTTCAAATGCCTTTATTCATTCTTCGTTGAAATCAAAGACTATGTCTTTTTCAAGGGGGTTGGTCATCGGTCTAGCGTTTTTGGAAAAGTATTTTATGAATCGGCGGTAGAATCCCGCATGACCTAGAAAACTTCTAACGGCTTTAACGTTAGTAGGTGGTGGTAGTTTAGATATCACTTCGATCTTGGCTTTGTCTACTTCCAATCCGTTTCTGGAGACTTTGTGTCCAAGCACAATTCCTTCAGTCACCATAAAGTGACATTTCTCCCAATGTAGCACGAGATGAGCTTGTTTGCATCGGATGAGCATGCGCTCTAGATTAAAAAGGCAAGACTCGAATGAGTTTCCGAAGACTAAGAAATCATCCATGAAAACTTCCATGGATACTTCGATCATGTTTTGAAAGACTGCGATCATACACCTTTGAAAAGTTGCAGGTGCATTACAAAGACCAAAAGGCATACGCCTATAAGCAAATGTTCCAAAAGGACACGTGAAAGTGGTCTTGTCTTGATCGGATGGTTCGATAGGTATTTGGAAATATCCGGAAAACCCATCGAGAAAACAAAGAATTTGTTCCCCGCTAGTCTTTCCAACATTTGGTTTATGAATGGTAGAGGAAAATGATCTTTTTGTGTGGCATCATTTAATTTGCGGTAATCAATACACACACGCCAACCGGTAACGGTTCTTGTAGGAACAAGTTCGCTATGTTCGTTGGTCACAACAGTCATTCCTCCTTTCTTAGGAACGCAGTGAATAGGACTAATAGTGGGGTTTTATGCTAGGTTAAAAGTTTGTTGTTCTCGGCGTCTAATCGAATTGATCTTCGGTTGATTGTGTGACTCAGTCGTCTTTGGTGGATAAAAGAAAGAGTTGTCGTTGAGTAAAATAAAAATGCAAACTTTAAAGTAAATGACGAAATTTTAAAACTCGACAAAAAGTAAAATTTGAAACCTTAAAAATAAAACTAAGACAAAACAATTTTAAAATAACACTAAGTAAAAATGGCGGGAAAAGTTAAATTTGAAATTAAAAATAAAAACAGGAAATAAAAACTGAAAAATGCAATCCGATCGCACTCTGGATTGCAATCCCGATCGCACTCCCGATCGCACTCTCGATCTCACTCCCGGATCGCGCTCCCGATCGCATTCTGGATCGCACTCCCGATCGCACTGATCGCACTCTCGGATCGCGCTCCCGGATCGCACTCCAGGATCGCACTCCCGAATCGCACTCCCGGATCGCACTCCGGATCGCACTCCCGATCGCACTCCCAATCGCACTCCGTGATCGCACTTAGTGATCGCACTCAGTGATCGCTGATAGTTGTAAGAAACACGTCTTTTAGGAAAAAGAGCGTAATTAGGGCAAGTATTAACAAGTGATTTAGGAAAACCACAAGCTATGACCCAAAGTGGGGATTGTTCTCAAGGAGGCTTGGTGTGTGTGTTAAGAGATGATTAATGATGTGATTATGATTATGAGAAAAGAAAATAGAAAATGAGATTAGAAGAGAATGACGGTTACGATGACGAATTACACTAAGACGATATGTCGTACACGTAAAACCGTAAAAAGTGACAAAATTAAAAATTTACCCTAAAAATTCCTAGAAAATTGCAATAAATCCTAAATAATGTAATTAGAGTTTACAAAAAATCAAAAATCACTCAAACCTTTTATTTATTTAAATAATAATTTTTTAATGCTAATTGAAGCCCAAAAAATAAATTTAATTAACAAAAAGCCCAAAATGAGATTTTTTTAATTTTAAACCTCTAAAATGACTTAACTAAATTTAAAACTATTTTTGAAAATTTTAAAATTAATAAAAACTATTTAAAAACAATTAAAAACTATTTAAACTTAAAATAATTATAAAAATTAATCTAACGACAATAAAAGTATTCTAAAAATTGTAACATTCCTAAATTAATCTATTTCACCTAAGAAAACTATAAAAACTTGAAAAATCTAGTTTTTATTTTTTAATAATAAAATAATAATAAAATAATATTCAAAATCCAAAATTTATAAAAAATTCTAAAAAGTTGCAAACTAGCTTATATTAACCTAATTATCACAGAAATGAAGTTGAAATTACCTAAATACCCCTAATGGGCCTAGAATGGGCCAAAAGTCCAAACAGTTAACTTAATGGGCTTTTTAAGGCCCAATAAGAAAAATGTTGTCCAAATAAGCCCAAAAACTCATATCTGACTCAAAATTTGATTTTAAACACAAAACTCTGAAGGCCCAAAAGCTGAAAATGAGTATAAGCTAGCTTATTTCAAAGCAGCTTATTCTTAATGGGCTTTTTGGCCCATTAAGCTATAAGCTGATGCCATAAGCTCAAATTAGACACACAAGCTCCTTTTGAGTTACTTAAGAGTTCTGTAAAAAGAAATTTGAAATAAGAACAAGGAATAAGCCTAAAAAAACAATAAGCTATCTTCACAAAACGACAAAATAGTCGTTTTCGAGTTCTAGGCCACCCCAAGAGCTGATTCAAGTTTCAAAAGCTTTTAAATGACTTAACTAAGCTTAATAAACAACAGGTTTTTCAATAAGCACACTCAATAAGCTGGAATAAGCAAATAAGCACTTAATTAAAAGTCAAACTTATGAGTTTTCTAGCAAAAAGTCAAAGTCAAGGTCTGATAAGCTCTAGGTCAAACAAATGGGTCAAATGAGGAAGATTGATCACAAAAAGTAAGTTGTTGCAGGCCTGAATAAGCCAATATGGCTTATTAATAAGCTGAATGCAAAATTACACTAGTAGGGGCTAGTTTTGGTGTCTGAGTAGTGGAAACTTTTTCCACTGCTTGACTTTCTTGACTTTTTTGTCTTTAGTGACTTTTTTTGTGGATTCAAGTTACAAACAAGGAACCCTTGTGATCAGTGAACCACAAGGAGTCAGAAACAACAAAGAAATCACATAATCACCCAGTCAATCAGTGCAGTTAATTCGAAACATCACCAGATCTAGCCCAGAAATGAACAAATAAGTAGTTATGGTTCAATAAGCACTTATAGCATAATTCAGACAGCCAAACTTCACCAAATGCATACACAAGCTATAATTAATTCAAATGAACAAATTTAAACAGGTTTCATGCACTGATTCAAATCCTAGATCAAGATTCAAGCATAAAAAGTTACTGATGAACTATGAACATGCAGTTATGAACACTTGCTGATGTATTTGACCACCAAGCCAAATTCAAACCCCCAAATCTTGTTAACAGGTTATATTGACTATGTTTAAACACTTTTTAGCCCTAAGCATGTATACACTCTAGGTGTTCCTAAAGTCTTAGGTCAAAAACAGTCAAAACAAGCAAATTATAGCACAATCTTTGATTCAAGGTTTTAAACCCAATAACTTGCAGAAACTAGTACTCAACCAAGTCAATAACAGATACCAACTTAAACAAAGCACTTACAATAACACAATAACAACTTACGATCTTAAACAGATAAGCCCAAACACCCCTTATCTTTTTCAAATCAGATTTAAACAAGTATAAGTGTATTTCAATACTACCCAAGCCCAATCAAACCCATTAACAAGTATAATATGCATTATTAAGCAAGATTAAGCCACAAATTTCACAAGAACACAAGTAACACACAAATTTACCAAAAATCAAGATTTTAAGCAGATTTTGGGTAGAATGGTGCAAACCTCATGGATGTACATCCACACCCACGAATTTTGAGCTTATGTGCTAGCAAGAACAAGCACAATCTTCCACACAAACTCCTGCTAAGATTCAACAACGTTAGAAGCAATTATATAAAAATAGTAAAGTGACAAAGCCTTGATTAATGCAACTCTTGTACCCCACACTTGATTATCCCCAAGTTATAAGCTTCACAACACCTTGATATCACAATATCAGGGTGCTATGATCAGCTTTATAGCCCAATAATTCCAAGGTGTACCAAGAAACTTAGCAAAATATCAAGCTTAAAGGAAAATGTGCAAACTTTTGCACACTCCTTGTGAACACGTTTTGAGATTCAGGTTTTAGCAAACAATAAACATAAACAAGCAGGAAATAACAATGGCACTTGACTTTTCTTCAAAGATTCAAACACATTACATTACTTAGAATATATGATTTACAGAACTTTGAACAAAGGAAAATTCAAGAGCAAATCGTAAATGAAAGCATAAATGCCTTTATATAGGCTACAAGTGACTACTACAAAGCATAAAAATGTAACCCTAATTGGTGGTGAAGTCCCAAAAATGCCCTTGAGGGTTTGAATACTTTGAAGATCATGTGACATGTTCTTGGCGTTTTGTTGTAGCTGGCAAGGTGTGATTACATCCAAGGGCTTGTAACAAGCTTAAAAAGTAAGCTTGAATGAGGATGGTTGGATTGCTGTGAAAATTTTGGCAGTTTGCACAAGAGTGTAGCAGGGGAATCTAGTGTGGGGTTGATGGGTGATGTGGCAAGTTATTTGTGAGTTGGGTTATGATTAAAAGGTCATTAATCACTAATCTGGAGCAGTTGGTGGCTTAATTATAAGTAATTAACAAAACCCCAAATCGTGTTCTTGAGGGAATAGTGCCATGTTTAATCTGGATATGTGTTTAAAAAACATGTTAAGATCCAAATTTAACTAATCAGTTAGATTAGTTAAATAAAGGGGTGAGTGGGATGTGAGGTGGCACCAGGGAGAGCTCCCATTGGTGGGTTTTTGATAGTGGGGCACGTGTCTTCCTCCCATAGGTCTAGGTTTCTTTTGTTGTCTGCCACATTTAACCCCTTAACTTCCATTCTCTTGTCATTTGCAAATAAACTTGAAAGAATCCGTTTTCCTTTGTAATTGAAGTTTCCAACTTCACACTTTTGCCCCAAATACTTTTCTAAAGTATTTTCAGGGGTATTTCTTGCCATTTCATGAGTCTTGAAGGGCTGTTTTGGCATTTTCTTCATTTATAATGATCTTGACTTGTTTGTTTGACTTCTTGGAGGACTGAATTTGCCAAGTCATGATTTATGAGGGACCATTTTTGCCAATTCTTCATAGTTAAGGGTCCTTTTGGTAATTTGACATATTTAAAGGACCAAACTTGTAATTTCTTCTAACATGAAGGTCTTCATGATAAGTTTGACTTTAAGGAGGACTTATATTGACAATTGAGTTTTGATGAGGGACTAAAATTGCCAATTCTTCAAAGTGGAGGGCCCTTTTTGTAATATTAACTAACTTTAGGGACCAGTATTGTAATTATGAAGATACAAGGGTATAAAGTGTCAATTCTTCAATATTGGAGGACCCTTCTTGCATAATCTTCAAATCTTCAAGGGTTTGTCTTGGAAAATTCTTCATTAGGGCTTGGTTCATTGTGCGTCTTCGTTTCCCGTGTTCGTTTTTGTATGATTCTTGTGATCTTTTGTCACTTTCTCAATATCCGTGCCTAAAATAAACAAGTAACAAACACAAGCATATATTTGGCCAATTTCATGATATTTAATGCATTTAAAGCCCTTTTTGGACGATAAGATTATGTATAAAAGCAGTCTCATCACTCCCCCATACTAAACCATTGTCGTGCCCTCACGCAATTTTAGAATAAAGTATCGTAGCACCTCCAAAATTAATTTTTATTCACTTTTATTGAATGATAAACTTGCTACGCTACTACTATTACTACTACTTGTGTTTTAGACATAATGTATGATTACATCGCAAAATGGGACGTTTAGGTTCATAGAACAATAACACGTGAATGCTTCGTTAGAAATAATTTCATCGTCCTCGATTTTCACCCCAATTCTATGCCAAGCGTGCAACGAGATCATTGTCATTATAAGTTAGTAATGCTAACACTAATCATATGCCTTAATCACGTACTTATCCTTCCATTTTCCTATGTTGTATCTCTTATATTTTATTTTGTCTTGAATGTTTCACGAGGACACACTGTTTGACTTATGCGATGATAGAGATTTAGGTCTAAAAACAGAGTCCTAACGGTGTAACCAAGACCATCGAATTAATAACCCCTCCTAATAGACAACGATGTCAAAAAATTAAATCAACAAGAAGGATCGCTAAACACGGTTTTATAACGGTTTTGAACGTGAGACTTATTACCAAGACTTTTATACGCCCCCTAACGGAAGGGCCTTATTATCATAGGTTTACCTCCATCTTTTATTCAACTTCGCCATGAAGCTTTTATTATGACTTCGGTCATCCCTTGCCTTTTATTATCCACCTCATCGGTGGTTTTATTAGCCAAAGACGTATATCCTCACGCTAAGGTGAATTTTGGATCTTTAAAGCTTCAAAGATTAAGGCTTGATTCACTTTCAATTTTGCATAGATTTTTCAACCTTGTGAGCTTCAAATTGTTTGCTTGATTTAGGTGAGCACTTGAAATCTTATTATTGGGTGAAGCTTTCGATATTCGGGTTGCCAATACTTTAAAACTGTGACGCTAGCGATACCTTAATGTCTTCCCAATTTAATTACACGGAAGCTACTAGAAAAGACTAGAAACCAATAATCAAGACTAAACCGCTAAGTCAATATTTATTAAGCAAAAAATATTTACAAGCGAAGCGAGAATAAGCAAACAACGAGAACACACGAGTTTTTGAAAGAATACGAGTAGTCTACGTTTAGCATAGTAACTTATAATTAACTCTATCATTTCTCGTCCTCATTTAAGAGACTTAGCCTAATGTAAAGTTAAGGAATCAAAGCTAAGTGCTCAACACGCACGATCGAGTAAAAAATTACTCTAATTCTCGCAATCGGAAAACCTACATTCGTGTCTTCAAACACTTATAAAACATGAGAAAAATTTTAAAATTTGGCCATTTTTAGCCTTATTTTGCAACAAAAAACGATAAACAAAAAGATAAACTTTGGAAAGCGTGAATGTTTGGCAACGTAAGTATCTATTCACCCCCCCCATACTAAAGTTAAACATTGTCCTCAATGTTTCGAGTCTAGGGGTGCAAACACCCCCATACTAGAGACGTAGTCGAATGCCTAATCTAGCATGGAAAGGGTGTAACCGTTAAATTTGCCGTTTATGAAGTGTGCTATAAACCTAAGGTTAGAACATCAAAGAATATATCATGGAAATTGAGAAAGTCTTCAAAGCATACGATCGAATGCTCCCATAAAACGAACACGAGAGGCTCCAATAGTGAAGATAATGATCATCTAAAGTCCACAATTCAAAAACAACCATGGAACAAAGGTTGGAAGGGCACAAATCCCCACACGTTACTACATTAGAAAGCGATAATATGTACATAGGATAAACATGGGACTCCCCCACGAGGAACCTCGTTTTTGATTACCGAGTCATGAGCTCGACTCGATCCCCTCAATACTAATTATCATTGGGGAAGGTGATTTGGTCGAGGTAGTTCAAGGATGGAACTTCCCCGCCAAAGTAGTGCCTCAACCTATGTCCATTCACCTTGAAATTGGGGCCATCATTTTGAGCTAGCTCGATGGTCCCATATGGAAAAACTTGAGTCACGGTGAATGGACCGGACCAACGGGATTCCAACCTACCGGAAAAGATTTTCAATCGAGATTTAAAAAGCAAAACTTGATCCCCAATGTTAAAAACCCGGTTTTTAATTTTTGAATCATGCAACTTTTTAGTCTTTTCTTTATAAATCAATGAATTTTCATAAGCAATATCCCTTAATTCATCCAATTCATTTAATTGCATTTTCCGGTGTTTTCCCGCGGTCTCCATATCATCATTACAATGCTTTAGGGCCCAATAAGCCTTGTGTTCCAATTCAATTGGCAAGTGACAATTTTTCCCATACACAAGCTTATAGGGAGTGCACCCAATGCGCGTCTTATGAGCGGTCCTAAAGGCCCATAAAGCATCGTCCAACTTATCCGACCAAGATTGTCGGTTTTCCCCAATCGATATCTCCAAGATCCTCTTCAACGCTCGGTTTGAAACCTCGACTTGCCCACTCGTTTGTGGGTGATAAGCCGTAGAAATCCGACGTGTAACCCCATATTTCCTTAGGACCCTTTCGAATTGGTCGTTAAAAAAATGGGTTCCAGGATCGCTTATGATCGCACGAGGGGTTCTAAACCGAGAAAATAAGCTTTTCAAAAACTTGAGTACCACACAAGCATCATTGGTGGGCAAAGACTTAGCTTCCACCCACTTAGATAGGTAGTCAACCGCGACAAGGATGTACTTATTACCACGAGATGATGGGAACGGCCCCATAAAGTCGATGCCCTAAACGTCAAAGATCTCACACACATGGATGATATTTTGTGGCATTTCATCTTTTTGTTAGGCTTTTCCTTGTCTTTGGCATGAGTCACATGACTTCACAAGTTCATGTGAATCTCGGTAAATAGTAGGCCAAAAGAAACCGGCATCAAAGACCTTCTTAGTCGTGAGATTAGCACCGTGGTGACCACCCGTGGGTCCCTCGTGACAGTCTCTAAGGATGTTAGAAGCTTTGGTACCAAAGACACAACGTCGAATAATTTTATCCGCACAAGTTAGGAACAAGTAAGGGTCGTTCCAAAAATAGAACTTGACGTCACGAAAGAATTTTCGGTTTTCTTGAGTCGTCATACCCTTGATGATGAAGTTGCCTGCATGGTAATTTGCGATGTCCGCAAACCATGGGGTGGAAGAATCAAGCTTAGAATTCACTACACCAAGTGTCTCGAGCGGAAATGTTTCGGTGATTTCCTTGGGCTCGTAAACACTTTGGTGAGGATCTTCCAAACGAGAAAGATGATCGGCCGCTAGATTCTCGGCTCCTTTTTTGTCAACGATTTTGTGATCAAATTCTTGAAGGAGGAGAATCCAACGAAGTAATCTAGGCTTTGCATCTTGTTTAGCCATGAGATACTTGATAGCCGAATGATCCGTATACACTATGCATTTTGTCAAGACGATATAAGGTCGAAATTTCTCAAATGCATACACCACGGCAAGGAATTCCTTCTCCGTTGTAGTGTATTTTAGGTGAGCCTCGGTCATCGTCTTGCTAGCATAGTGAATAGGCAAGAAGTTCTTTTCATGACGTTGCCCCAATACGGCCCCAATAGCGTAGTCACTAGCATCACACATGAGCTCAAAGGGGAGGTTCCAATTGGGAGCAACAAGAATGGGAGCTTCGGTAAGGTTCCTTTTAAGGATTTCAAAGGCTCGTACACAATCTTCGTCAAAGACAAAACGTGCATCTTTTTCAAGGAGATGTGTAATAGGTCGAGAGATCTTTGAAAAATCCTTGATGAATCGACGTTAAAAGCCCGCGTGGCCTAGGAAACTCCTAACTCCCTTAAAGGTTTTGGGATGAGGTAATTTGGCGATGACGTCTACCTTAGCTTGATCTACCTCAATCCCCGCTTTCGAAACCTTGTGCCCTAAGATGATTCCACTTTTAACCATAAAATGACACTTTTCCCAATTAAGCACAAGGTTGGTTTCCTCACAATGCTTCAACATTCTCTCAAGATTCGACAAACACGAAGTGAACGAACTACCAAACACGGAAAGGTCATCCATGAAGACTTCCATCGTCTTCTCGATCATATCATGAAAAATAGCCATCATGCACCTTTGAAAGGTTCCCGGTGCATTGCAAAGTCCGAATGGCATTCTACGATAGGAAAACGTTCCATATGGACATGTAAACGTAGATTTTTCTTGATCACGAGGATCGGTGGGAATTTGGAAGTAACCGGAAAAACCATCTAAAAAGCAATATAAATCGTTTCCCGTAAGACGCTCCAACATTTGGTCCATGAAGGGTAAGGGAAAATGGTCTTTTCGAGTGGCGTCATTCAACTTACGATGTCAATGCACACTCTCTATCCGGTCACGAGTCGAGTAGGAATTAACTCGTTGGCATCGTTTGGCACAATGGTCATTCCTCCCTTTTTAGGGACACAATGAATAGGACTCACCCAAGGGCTATCAGAAATAGGGTAAATCATTCCCGCGTCAAGGATTTTTAGGACTTCCTTTTTGATGACGTCATGAATTTTGGGGTTCACCCTTCTTTGACATTGGATTGCGGGTTTGTAATCCTCCTCCATTAAGATTTTGTGGGTACAAAATTTGGGATCGATCCCCTTAATGTCGGATAACTTCCACGCAGTTACCCCTTTGTGATCCTTTAGAACATCGACAAGTGCGGTTTTTTTATCATTTGAAAGATCTTTAGAAATAATAACCGGCAACTTGTCGACTCCTCCAAAAATACATATTCAATGTGAGGAGGTAAATCTTTCAACTCGAGGATAGGTGGTTCCTCAATTGAAGATTTGGGCTCGATACTCATAACCTCCTCGGGTGGAGGAAATGGGAAATCGTTAAGAAAATCCTTGATAATCGAGAAGTCCTCATCATTGTCGAGGTCTTCATCACAAGTACGTGGAACATCGAATTCTTCCAACGTAAAACCACCACCTTCAAATGGAGTGAAGGTTGGTGTCGAGTTATCAAGAATGGGATCTAACATAGTGGGATTGCCACTATTTTCATCATCACCAAAACCTAAAACTTCTTGTGAAAATTCCTCACAAATAATGTCAATCATGTCAACGAGGTTTATGGTTGCAACGGAATAAACATGAGAAATTTGAGAATTTTGAGTTGCGTTTATAACAAGTTCCTCATCGTTGAAACGTAAGGTGATCTTTCTAGCATGAACATCAATTAAAGCCATAGACGTATCTAAAAACGAACGACCTAAAATGAGAGGAACTTGAGGATTCGTGGGAATATTGACAACGATAAAGTATACCGGATAATAGAAATTTCCCACTTTCACAAAAATGTCTTCCGCCAATCCACATGCGGGAATCGTGGAATGGTCGGCCAACTCGATAGACATTAGTGAAGGAGTAAGATTAGGAAGACTGAGCGACTTGAAGATTTCAAGTGGCATCAAGTTAATACTAGCACCAAGATCGGCCAAGGCATAACATTCTTCCATATCTTGGATTGCACAAGGAATCAAGAATTTACCGGGATCACCGACTTTTTGAGGTATGCGATTAAGATAAACCGATGAACAACTAGACAATTGTTGCAATTTCTCCTGGTTGTTCAACATACTCTTAAAGTTAGCGGCAAATCGAGGCATCATGACCAAAGCATCGGCGAAACTCACATTAAAGTGCAGATCACGAAACATTTTCATAAAAAGTTCAAATTGGTAATTGTCGTGCTCTTGACGTTTCTCGTTTCTAAGTCTCGATGGATAGGGCAAAGGTGGTGTGGGTTGAGGCATAGGCACATACTTTGGAATCTCGGGTTCCAAATGTGGTAATGGGTCAACCGTAGGTGTGGCATGAGCGGTACTTCGTGGGATTGGGACATGCTCCTTTTCGACCACCACCTCGGGTTCTTCCTCAATTGCATCCTCCGTAGGAGCAATTGGTTGAGGAGTCGGTTCCTTAAGTGTCTTACCACTACGTGTGGTAATCACTTTCATCTCTCCCTTAGGGTTCGATATGGTGTTGCTAGGAAGACTACTCGAAGACGGTTTGCACATAATAGCCTCAAACATAGATGAAATTTTGTCCTCAAACATGGATTGCCTCTTCTCGGCCTTAATCGTTTCTTGCTTAATTTCATGTTGCCCTTGTTCCATTTTTTGTTGGTTTTGTTGTAACCTAGTTACATTTCCTTCCATTTTGTTTGTATGGATTTTAAGCTCATTTGCTAACTCGTTTTTCAACTCCTTCTTCAAGTCATTCTTAAATCGGATCTTAGGCTAATGATTTCTCTTTGAATGTTGTCAAACCTAGCATCGTTTCCATTAGCGTATTTAACAAATTCATTTCGAAGATCTTTCAAAGTTTGCAAACCTTTGTTGTTGTTTTGAAAATCACCTTGATTTTTGTTTGAAACTTGATTATTAGCCCCTTGATTACCATAGTTTCCTTTGTAATTGTTTTTGAAACTAACTTGATTGTTTCGATAGTTGTTGTTAGCATTTTGATTTGAAGCAAAACCCGGTGGAGTCAATTGATTAGAGCGGGTAACTTGACCGTTTTGGTTGTAAGTTCCCGTGGCCGCGTAGGCACTCGAAGTGTTACCACCGTTGGTAATGCACTCGGAGAAATCATGACCTCCACCACAATACATACATGAAGCCTCAATCGCTTTAGCCGTAGCGGGAGCACTTTGTTCTCCAACTTTGAATTCAATTAAGAGTCCTTTAAGCTTATCAAAGATTTTGTTTTCCAAGTTCGCCTCAATTTGGCAAGCATCGATGGTATTAGACAAAAAAGGTGAAGCCGAAGATGAAGCCTTACGAACACTCGATGTGTTACGAGAACTATACACCTTAGATCTATTCTCAGTTATCACCAAAGCTTCCTCAACCGTTTTACACAAAAAATTACCACCCGAGGCGGCATTTAGATAATCCCTTTCATGATCATTAAGTCCATTGTAAAACGTGTCAATATGATGCAAGTCGGAAAAACCGTGATGAGGACACTCATGTAACATTTCCTTAAACCTATTCCAAGCCGTTGAAAAACTTTCATTAAATTCTTGTGAAAATTTTGAAATCTCGTTTTTCAAATGCGTAGTCTTAGAGGCCGGGAAAAATTGGTTCACAAACTTAGAAACGAGATCCTTCCACGTCAATATAGAATTGGGTGGCTCTTTCTCTAACCAAATTTTGGTGGGCCTCGCTAAGGAATACGGAAAAAGCATCATCTTAATCGAGTCATTAGCAACATCCTTAAATTTGCAAGTGGCGGTAAGACGATTGAATTGGCGGATATGGTTGTGCGGGTTTTCCTTTTCGTCACCACGGAATTTGTTGTTTTGGATCATCGACAACAAACCCGTTTTCACTTCAAAATTCTCCGCAAGGATAGCGGGAATCACAATAGCCTCTCCATAACCCTCGGTGGGTGCTTGAAGTAACTCCATCATAGTTCGATTCTCCATGGTTGGTTCCTCTCTTACGATAGGTTCGTCAATAGGAGACTCCTCACTATAAAGATTAGGAGTAGGTGTTGACTCCTTTCGGTTTCTTCGTTTACGTGCACGTCTTGCTTTGTTGCGGGTTTGCATAAACGTCAAGTACAACGAGGGGATGAGCAAAGAATATTCTTTTTGGTATATTGTATTTTTCCAATTTTTTTGGTTTTTGATTGTTTTTACTTTTTTTGGATTTTTGTGATTGTATTAAGTAGACCAAAATCTACAAATCTCCTCCTTAATCAAATCTCTTTATTAAAGAAGCCTCAAGGAATGAAAAAGATCACGTGAAGTGAACGCCTTCGATGACTTTAGAACGTTGGCGGAACACCAAAACGTTCAAGAGGGTTTAATCAAATGAAACCAAGAAAGTATATATGATACTTAATAATACTTTGGGCGGCAAAACCCTCGATTAACTTTCAATCTCAAAATACTCACAAGCAAGCGGGGAAACGAGGCGGCGCAAAGCACTTAAGAGCCTTTTTCCTTAGGGTATATTTTATAATACCCGCCTTATACCCACCTTATAGTTTGTATTTTTAAAAATCGAGCTTCACGAAAGTATTTATCTATTTTTGCCTTTTCTTTCTTGTTTGAGATTCGAATACAATGATTGGGTAATGACCTCCCAAGTCAAGGTTGTGTTTCACACTTTTGGAGTACTTGTGAATTTATTGTTCTACGTATACAATATATTAATAATATTCACACAAAAAACAAAAACCGATAATATGTATTAGTAGAGTGCTACTAATACAAATAGATATTATGGCTATATATAAAATCAACAATTGCCAAATCAAAACACAACACGCCTCCCCGGCGGCGGCGCCAAAATGATAGTTGTAAGAAACACGTCTTTTAGGAAAAAGAGCGTAATTAGGGCAAGTATTAACAAGTGATTTAGGAAAACCACAAGCTATGACCCAAAGTGGGGATCGTTCTCAAGGAGCCTTGGTGTGTGCGTTAAGAGATGATTAATTATGTGATTATGATTATGAGAAAAAAAATAGAAATGAGATTAGAAGAGAATGACGGTTACGATGACGAATTACACTAAGACGATATGTCGTACACGTAAAACCGTAAAAAGTGACAAAATTAATTTACCCTAAAAATTCCTAGAAAATTGCAATAAATCCTAAATAATGTAATTAGAGTTTACAAAAAATCAAAAATCACTCAAACCTTTTATTTAATTAAACAATAATTTTTTAATGCTAATTAAAGCCCAAAAAATCAATTTAATTAACAAAAAGCCCAAATGGTATTTTTTTTTAATTGTAAACCTCTAAAATGAATTAACTAAATTTAAAACTATTTTTGAAAATTTCAAAATTAATAAAAACTATTTAAAAACAATTAAAAACTATTTAAACTTAAAATAATAATAAAATTAATCTAAGGACAATAAAATTATTCTAAAAATTGAAAAATTCCTAACTTAATGTATTTCACCTAAAAAAATATAAAAACTTGAAAAATCTAATTTTTAATTTTTAATAATAAAATAATAATAAAATAATATTAAAAATCCAAAATTTATAAAAAATCTAAAAAGTTGCAAACTAGCTTATTTTAACCTAATTATTACAGAAATGAAGTTGAAATTACCTAAATACCCCTAATGGGCCTAGAATGGGCCAAAAGTCCAAACAGTTAGCTTAATGGGCTTTTTAAGGCCCAATAAGAAAAATGTTGTCCAAATAAGCCCAAAAACTCCTATCTGAGTCAAAATTTGATTTTAAACACAAAACTCTGAAGGCCCAAAAGCTGAAAATGAGTATAAGCTAGCTTATTTCAAAGCAACTTATTCTTAATGGTCTTTTTGGCCCATTAAGCTATAAGCTGATGCCATAAGCTCAAATTAGACACACAAGCTTCCTTTGAGTTACTTAAGAGTTCTGTAAAAAGAAATTTGAAATAAGCACAAGGAATAAGCCTGAAAAAGCAATAAGCTATCTTCACAAAACGACAAAATAGTCGTTTTCGAGTTCTAGGCCACCCCAAGAGCTGATTCAAGTTTCAAAAGCTTTTAAATGACTTAACTAAGCTTAATCAACAAAAAGTTTTTCAATAAGCACACTCAATAAGCTGGAATAAGCAAATAAGCACTTAATTAAAAGTCAAACTTATGAGTTTTCTAGCAAAAACTCAAAGTCAAGGTCTGATAAGCTCCAGTTCAAACAAATGGGTCAAATGAGGAAGATTGATCACAAAAAGTAAGTTGTTGCAGGTCCGGATAAGCCAATATGGCTTATTAATAAGCTGAATGCAAAATTACACTAGCAGGGGCTAGTTTTGGTGTCTGAGCAGTGGAAACTTTTTCCACTTCTTGACTTTATTGACTTTTTGTCTTTAGTGACTTTTTTTGTGAATTCAAGTTACAAACAAGGCACCCTTGTGACCAGTGAATCACAAGGAGTCAGAAACAACAAAGAAATCACAAAATCACCCAGTCAATCAGTGCAGTTAATTCAAAACATCACCAGATCTAGCCCAGACATGAACAAATAAGCAGTTATGGTTCAATAAGCACTTATAATACAATTCAGGCAGCCAAACTTCACCAAATGCATACACAAGCTATAATTAATTCAAATGAACAAATTTAAACAGGTTTCATGCACTTATTCAAAGCCTAGATCAATATTCAAGCACAAAAAGTTACTGATGAACTATGAACATGCAGTTATGAACACTTGCTGATGTATTTGACCACCAAGCAAAATTCAAACCCCCAAATCTTGTTAACAGGTTATATTGACTATTTTTAAACACTTTTTAGCCATAAGCATGCATACACTCTAGGTGTTCCCAAAGTCTTAGGTCAAAAACAGTCAAAACAAGCAAATTATAGCACAATCTTTGATTTAAGGTTTTAAACCCAATAACTTGCAGAAACTATTACTCAACCAAGTCAATAACAGATACCAACTTAAACAAAGCACTTCCAATAACACAATAACAACTTATGATCTTAAACAGATAAGCCTAAACACCCTTTATCTTTTTCAAATCAGATTTAAACAAGTATAAGTGTATTTCAAGACTACCCAAGCTCAATCAAACACATTAACAAGTATAATATGCAGTATTAAGCAAGATTAAGCCACAAATTTCACAAGAACACAAGTAACATACAAATTCACCAAAAATCAAGATTTTAAGCAGATTTTGGGTAGAATGGTGCAAACCTCATGGATGTACATCCACACCCACGAATTTTGAGCTTATGTGCTAGCAAGAACAAGCACAAGCTTCCACACAAACTCCTGCTAAGATTCAACAAGGTTAGAAGTAATTATATAAAAACAGTAAAGTGACAAAGCCTTGATTAATGCAACTCTTGTACCCCACACTTGATTATCCCCAACTTATAAGCTTCACAACACCTTGATATCACATTATCAGGGTGCTATGATCAGCTTTATAGCCCAAGAATTCCAAGGTGTACTAAGAAACTTAGCAAAATATCAAGCTTAAAGGAAAATGTGCAAACTTTTGCGCACTCCTTGTGAACACGTTTTGAGATTAAGGTTTTAGCAAACAATAAACAAGCAGGAAATAACAATGGCACTTGACTTTTCTTCAAAGATTCAAACATATTTCATTACTTAGAATATATGATTTACAGAACTTTGAACAAAGGAAAATTCAAGAGCAAATTGTAAATGAAAGCCTAAATGCCTTTATATAGGCTACAAGTGACTACTACAAATCATAAAAACGTAACCCTAATTGGTGGTGAAGTCCCAAAAATGCCCTTGAGGGTTTGAATACTTTGAAGATCATGTGACATGTTCTTGGGGTTTTGTTGTAGCTGGCAAGGTGTGATTGCATCCAAGGGCTTGTAACAAGCTTAAAAAGTAAGCTTCAATGTGGATGGTTGGATTGCGGTCAAAATTTTGGCAGTTTACACAAGAGTGTAGCAGGGGAATCTCATGTGGGGTTGATGGGTGATGTGGCAAGTTATTTGTGAGTTGGGTTATGATTAAAAGGTCATTAATCACTAATCTGGAGCAGTTGGTGGCTTAATTATAAGTAATTAACAAAGCCCCAAATCGTGTTCTTGAGGGAATAGTGCCATGTTTAATCTGGATTTGTGTTTAAAAAACATGTTAAGCGCCAAATTTAACTAATCAGTTAGATTAGTTAAATAAAGGGGTGAGTGGGATGTGAAGTGGCACTAGGGAGAGCTCCTATTGGTGGGTTTTTGATAGTGGGGCACGTGTCTTCCTCCCATTGGTCTAGGTTTCTTTTGTTGTCTGGCACATTTAACCCCTTAACTTCCATTCTCTTGTCATTTGCAAATAAACTTGAAAGAATCCGTTTTCCTTTGTAATTGAAGTTTCCAACTTCACACTTTTGCCCCCAAATACTTTTCCAAAGTATTTTCAGGGGTATTTCTTGCCATTTCATGATTATTGAAGGGCTGTTTTGGTATTTTCTTCATTGATAATAGTCTTGACTTGTTTGTTTAACTTCTTAGAGGAATGAATTTGCCAAGTCATGATTTATGAGGGACCATTTTTGCCAATTCTTCATAGTTAAGGGTCCTTTTGGTAATTTGACATATTTAAAGAACCAAACTTGTAATTTCTTGTAACTTGAAGGTCTTCATAATATGTTTGACTTTGAGGAGGACTTATATTGACAATTTAGTTTTGATGAGGGACTAAAATTGCCAATTCTTCAAAATGGAGGGCCCTTTTTTATAATATTAACAAACTTTAGGGACCAATCTTGTAATTATGAAGATACAAGGGTATAAAGTGTCAGTTCTTCAATATTGGAGGACCCTTCTTGCATAATCTTCAAATCTTCAAGGGTTTGTCTTGGAAAATTCTTTATTAGGGCTTGGTTCATTGTGCGGTTTCGTTTCCCGTGTTCGTTTTTGTATGATTCTTGTGATCTTTTGTCATTTTCTCAATATCCGTACCTAAAATACACAAGTAGCAAACACAAACATATATTTGGCCAATTTCATGATATTTAATGCTTTTAAAGCCCTTTTTGGACGATGAGACTATGTATAAAAGCAGTCTCATCAATCGCACTCAGTGATCGCACTTAGTGATCGCACTCAGTGATCGCACTCAGTGATCGCACTTAGTGATCGCAATGAGTGATCGTAGTTTGGATCGCAAGTAGAAACCCCCGGGGTTGATGCGATCACGAAACTAGATCGGAACAAGTAAAAACCCTTAAGAAAGTTACGATGGGGTACAAAAAGCAAATAAGCAATAACCAAATAAGCACTTTAATAATAAGCAATTACCAAAAAAATTAATTAAAACAATAATAAGAAGAACTAAATAAGCACAAATTTAATAACTTTTAAAACACTAAATAAACAAAATTTATAAAACAAACTAAAAGAAAAAGATTAAACTTTTGAAAACACTTAAAAGAAAATAAGCTTAAGATGAAAGAAGCTAGAGTTGCAATAAGCTAAAAACTAACAATCATATATATATATAAATGACAAGAACAAAAAGATGAAAACTTTAATCAAAATAAGCATAAAAATTAAAACTTAAAGATTAAACGAACCAAACAAAAGATTTAAAACAAGAAAAGAAGAATGAGAATGATTATAAAAAGTTGTAATTAAAATTGAAGATTAAATATTCAAACAATATTAAAAACTTACATGAAATAACTTGAAATCAAAGATAAGTATGTAAATGACAATATGAAAAGTGCATAAAATAAAGTGGAGAGCTATGTGTCAAATAGCTAACACCTCCTAATGTGTCATTAGGAGGGTATTTATAGGAGTGGAGTGTATGGTTGGTTGGAAGCTTCCTTCTTTCTTTCTTTCTTTCTCGTCTTTCTTCTTTGACAATAAACTCGTCATTCTCGACTTTGTCTCGGGATTTGTCGATAAATAAAATGAACTCGTCTTCTAATTTCTTCATTAATTAGATTTGGTTCTTCGACTTTGTTAAACTTCCGTCTTTAGACTTTTTCTTCGATAAATCTTCAGAATAGGCCTTGGACTTCCGTTCTTTTTGCACTCTTGATCTTTTGACTTCGTCTTTTGTCTTTTTCTTCGATAAAATCCCGTGAAACCATGTTTTCTTCCTTTTTCACATTTTGATCTTAAAACAAAATAAAAACACAAACCACGCATTCTGACATTTACGACACTAAATACACATTTTGGCTTGGTTATTGTTATAATTAAGTGGTAAAAGGATAAGTGTTTTCACACTTACTAAATCCTCTACACTTGACCATTGTAATGCCCTCATGAAATGCATTAGTTACAAAGCAAGATTTACATTTTCCTTCATAATTATCCTACCTTGGCCTTTATTTGAACACAAGACATTAAGGGAACGTAAAAAGATAGAAGATAAAAAAATATTTGAAGGAAGAAAACAAGTAAAGAGATAGAAGACTTACATTAGGGCTTTGGATTGTCATGAATGTTTATCACCCTCAAGTTTCACGTTCCCCAAACTAAGCTTAAAAACGAGATCATTGTTATTATAAGTTAGTAAACTAACACTCACTCATGTGGCCGAATTATTCACTTAGACTCCCTTATTCCTAGGTGTATCTCTTATATTTTATTGTTGTCTTGAATGATCACGAGGATGCATTGTTGACTTATTTCGGTAGTTTATTTAGGCCGAAAATAAAGTAGGTCGATTTAATCAATAGTTAGCTAAAGGACAAAATTTTTTAAAACTGCTTCTCGGGACCTCATAAAGTTCATATCTTGGCATAACTCGTTTCATGATTTGAGACATTTCTTACACCGATATTTGGCATTGACTTCATACTTCGAATCTTGAGAGATGATCTTGAAATAATGGTCTTCTCTTCATAATAGGTGTTTCTTCTCTTGAAGTTTTTGAGAGATTCTTCAAACTTGGACCACGACTTCTTTATTTTTCTCCAATATTTACTTGGGATTTTGATATACAACGATCCGCCTCCTTTTAGGACTTGGATCTATTTATCCTCATACCTTGTTAGGGTCTTTTCGGATAGACTTCTCCATGATCTTTAGGGGAGTATTTGCTTTTCGTCGTGTGTCTTGATCCTTCATATTGATTTTGGATAAATGATTCTTCACATCACTTTTGGATCTTTAGCAATAAAATGTAGCCCTCATGCCTTGTTAGGGCCTTTTTGGACTCGCCAATATTCGCATCCCGCTTCAATAAGTTATGCCTTGTCTATGAACTCTAATTAATATCGAGCAACTTTTAAACGATGTTGGGCTAGAAGCTAAGTAACTTTTCAAATCGTACGACCTTACTTATTGCAATTAAATTTATTAACAAGCGATGGTAGAAAAAGCTCATAATTAACTCACATAAATTCATGAAAGAATACCAAACTTATAATTGACTCTATCATCTCTCGTTCTCCACAATTTAATATATCAAGGAATGAGACTCGTGGATGCTTAGCCTATTAAATCAAAGTTTCGGGTTTTCAAGTCATGTATAGGATCTTGCAATTTCTTAGACTTTTTCAAGTTTTAGAATTTGCATTTTAAAGATCCCTTGATAAACGACTTTCTAGGATCAATTATAGGAACTTGCGAAAAGTTCTCTTTCTTAACCCGTAAGAGTTAAGACTTTCGCGTTTTAAAGTTCCCTATATAAAAGCCTAGCAAAACTTGACTTAAACACGTTAAGGATACTAGCTAGAGTAAACTTAGATAAGTAAATTCGGGTTGAGTCAACAGATTCATGACGGGCCTAATATATCAAAGACATCTAAACTTATTAAAACCATTTATTAGAATTTATTCTACTAAAAGAAAATTAACTATAACAAAGGAAAAGCTACTAGGCCAAAATAGATGAAAATTTTTGAAAAATGTCAAAAAATCAATTTTCCGGTTCAAATGAGGACAAATACAAGGAAAATCCCACTTAACTTCGATAGAAGTCCCCCTACACTTAAGATAAATATTGTTCTCAATGTTTAAGCATGTGGGAGTAAACTCCCCTACACTTAGGACATTGTGCATGTTGTTTAAATCTTGCTAAGGAAAAGACAACTAAAGTGATTCCTATTTTAATATTGAAGAATAAAATAGTGAATCAAAAGAGTTTAGGATAAAACCGAGAAGACGGGTACACAGAATCACGGGTCGTCAGAAGTCATCAAAAGTGAATCTTTGAAGCTCGAATCCCTGCACATCATAAGAAAGAAAACAACAAACACATACTAGGGTCTCCCCCTACACTTATTATAAAAACGGATAGATACTCGGGTTGCCTCCCGAGAAGCGCTTGTTTTTGTTCACCGAGCCGTGAGCCTGACTCGACCTTGATTAGCATGGTAAGAACCTTGAAGAACATCCACCAGGGTCAAATACATGGTTCTTGTCCATCAAATAGCACAAGCTTATGGTGAACAAGGCAAGCCAATGAAGAGTAGGCAAGGTTCCCTTAAGCATTTGTTGAGCATGGTGGTAGAAAGTAGGATGAAGTGCAAGCATATCTCCATTGTTTCCAAACATCTTTCCTTTTATTTCATCAGATGGATACAGAGATGGCTTAAAAACCGTGATACCTGGATCGAACACCTTCTCCTTTAGGAGAAAATAAGAGTCTAGCTCAGTAGAATTTAAAGAAGTTCCGCTCATAAATCACACAATCTCATCCGATGAAGATGGATAGAGAGGTGTCAAAACATAAGTACTGCGGATGTCGGTGTCTTCCGGTTTCTTCTCCTTTGCAACGGGTTTCTTAATATCCGAAGGAGGATAAAGACCAAAATTAAAGTCCAAAGGAGGAGAATCATTCTCATTGGGGAAGTATGTATTGAGAAAAGTAGCAAAGTCTTCCTCAATGAGTAGTCATCCAAAGTAGGATCAAGCATTGTTGGTGGAGGATCTTCATCAAAAGTAGGAACAAGGTCATCATGTGAAGAATCACTAGAAAGAGTATCAACATCATCAAAATAATCATATGTTGGCATGTCTTTATACTCTGAAGTAAAATCATCAAAATCATCCATATCAGAACTAGTATCATCATCATAGTCATCATAAATTGGTGGAGACTCGTGAATTGGGGGGCCATCCAAATTAGAGAGAGAATCATCCACATCATCTTGGAAATGTGGATTATCATAGCAAGAATCAAAAAGAGGATTGTTGTGGACGACAAAATCATCAAGCTTTGTACTTTCACAAGTAGTTGTATCAAGCTCGTCTTGAAGCACATTAATCACATTCCCCGATTCTCTTCCATGGGATTTGTTTGTGATCTTCCCCATTTTGAAAACTTGAGCATCATTCCCGACCCTTAAGACTAGCTCACCTTCGACAACATCGACTAAGGCTTTTCTGGTTCTCAAGAATGGCCGTCCAAGTATTAACGGAATACGAGGGTCCATTTCATAATCAACAACAACAAAGTCGACCGGAAAAGTGAAGGTGCCAACTTTAACAAACACATCTTCGGCAATACCAACGGGGTAAGCGAGAGTTCGATTTCCTATCTCAAGAGTCATCTTTGTTGGTGTAAGATCGGATAATGATAACTTTTTCCAAACACATAAAGGCATTAAATTTATACTTGCCCCGAGATCGGCTAAGGCAGTAAATTCTTTGGTTTGGTTAAAAGTACATGGTAGCACAAAATGACCGGGATCTCTAAGTTTTTTCGAAAGTTCTTTAAGAATTACAGAACAATTCTCATTCAATCGAGTATTAACAAACTCGGCCATCTTCTCCTTCTTATTAAGCAATTCCTTAAAAATCTTAACGAATGTTGGCATTTGGGCAAGAGCTTCAACAAGTCTAATGGTGATGGTCACTCCGGAAATCTTCTTCAAAAAATTTGACACTTGAATGTCATCCTTGGTGAGCAATTTGCACTTGTCTAATTGAGATGGATAAGGAATATTAGGTTTAGGAGGTGTGGGTGTAGTAACGGGAGGAGGGATAAAAGGTTTAAAGGTGGAAGGTGGGGTTGGTGAAGGGTGTTTCTTGGGAACTTCTTTAGTAAGAGGTGGAGACGATAATGGAGAACTAATAATAGGCGTGGGAGTAGGAGGGATAAATGGTGGTGGAGGAGGTGTAGATGGAGTAACCGAGGGAGGGATAGATGGTCCTACTAAGGTTGCTCCACTGCGTGTAGTAATAGCACTCACATTCACTCTTGGGTTGGTGACGATATTAGAGGGAAGAGAGCCCGAAGTAGAGGGTTGAGTACTTGGAAAGAAACTAGCCATCATATTCTTCAAATCATTTGTTGGATTGCTAAAAGAGGTTTGCATATCATGTCGAAGCTCGGTTCTAATATCATTCCCTTTCTTAGTGATATCTCCTTTCAAGTTGATGATTTGGCTTTGCAGATTCTTAACTAGCTCTCCTTGGGTCCTCATGAAAGTGTCCACATCTTGATTAATGGGTGGTGCTTGTTGAGCGGGTGGGTGATAAGGATTAGAAGCTCGAGGTTGGTTTGGATTACTTCTATTGTTGTTGTTGGGGTTGTGGTTTTGAGGAGAAAAACCGGGTGAAAGAAAGTTGTTAGAACGGTAACTTAGCAAGTTACGATCACCTTGAGGTCAGGCTTGATAGCTTTCCGTTGAATAGTTACCATGAGCCGCATACACGTATTCTGGATTGTCATGAGTAGAAGGAAAATCAGTGTATGAATGAGGACCGCCGCAGATCTCACAAGAAAGTGCTACAGCTTTAACTTTTTGTTGTTGATTTGTAGCCAAGAGTTGCATATTTTTTCTCATTTCGATCATTGCCCGGGTAAATTCGGTCATATCAGGGTTTGAAGAAGTAGAAGAAACATTGACTCTCGGGTTATTACTTGAAGACACGGATGAATCCCAATTTTTGTGTTGAGTAGTCATGTTCTCGATAAGCTCTCTAAACTCCTCGGGTCTTCTTTTCATAAATGTACCACCGGCGGCTGCATTAATCGTATCACGATCACGAAAAGTTAAACCATTGTAGAAAGTATCAATAAAAGTAACGGGGAGCATGTTATGGTTTGGACATCGATCAATCAAAACATTGTATCGTTCCCAAGCATCAAAAAGTTATTCATCGGGTTCTTGAGTAAATCCACTGATTTGATTGCGAAGGCTCGTGACCATGGATGGTGGAAAGTAGCGCGACAAAAATCGTTGAGTCATCTCGTCCCAAGTATGAATTTAATTCTTCGGAAGACGATCAAACCATTTTTCGGCATGCTGGGATAAGGTGTGTGGAAATAGATGAAGGCGAAGAAAATCCATGGTAACACCAGGCAACTTCATGCTTTGAGTAACAGTAATGAATTTGTCGAGATGTTTGTTGGCATCATCATCCGGTAATCCGCGAAATGGACAAGTGTTTTGAACTTGTTGGATCATGTGATGCTTCAATGAAAACTCTGGAGCCGTGATTTGCATCGGCGCAATCGGTCATCCGCTTCCGTTCATGGTTGGTTGACAAAGCTCCTCCATCGTTCGAAGATCGGGTGGGGGAGCATTGTTGTTGTTATTCATGTTGGGGTGAGGTGGATTATTATTGTTGTGCACACCAGCCATAACTAAATCTTCACGAGTCTCGGGCTCTGAATAAGATGAAGATCTAGTACGCATACACCTGCAAAAGAAAAAGAAAAAGATACCAAAGAAATAGAGAATATATATGTACTTGGAAAAATAAAATCTTTTTGGTGCAAAACTTTGAAAAAGAAATGCTTTTAATGAGTGTTTTTAAATGTTTTTGTATTTTTGAAAATTTTTAATTTTTATGGATTTTTGAAAAATTTTAAGCAAGAAAAATAACGTTCACGAGTGAACGGATCTAAAAATTCAACGCGTCTCTCACAGAAAACCGTTAATCTTCACGAAAAGAGCCGGCAGCAGCGCCATATGATAGTGGGGTTTTTGCTAGGTTAAAAGTTCGTTGTTCTCGGCGTCTAATCGAATTGATCTCCGGTTGGTTGTGTGACTCAGTCGTCTTTGGTGGATAAAAGAAAGACTTGTCGTTGAGTAAAATAAAAATGCAAACTTGAAATTAAATGACGAAATTTTAAAACTCGACAAAAAGTAAAATTTGAAACCTTAAAAATAAAACTTAGACAAAACAATTTTAAAATAACACTAAGTAAAAATGGCGGGAAAAGTTAAATTTGAAATAAAAAATAAAAACAGGAAATAAAAACTGAAAAATGCAATCCGATCGCACTCCCGATCTAACTCTGGATCGCACTCCCGATCGCACTCCCGATCGCACTCCCGAATCGCACTCCCGGATCGCACTCCCGGATCGCACTCCCGATCTCACTCCCGAATCGCACTCCCGTATCGAACTCCCGATCGCACTCCCGATCGCACTCCCGATCGCACTCCGTGATCGCACTCAGTGATCGCACTCAGTGACCGCACTCGATGATCGCACTCGGTGATCGCACTCGGTGATCGCACCCAGTGATCGCACTCAGTGATCGCACTCAGTGATCGCAATGAGTGATCGTAGTTTAGATCGCAAGTAGAAACCCCCAGGGTTGATGCGATCACGAAACTAGATCGGAACAAGTAAAAACCCTTAAGAAAGTTACGATGGGGTACAAAAAGCAAATAAGCAATAACCAAATAAGCACTTTAATAATAAGCAATTACCAAAAAAATTAATTAAAACAATAATAAGAAGAACTAAATAAACACAAATTTAGAAACTTTCAAAACACTAAATAAAAAAAATTTATAAAACAAATTAAAAGAAAAAGATTAAACTTTTAAAAACACTTAAAAGAAAATAAGCTTAAGATGAAAGAAGTTAGAGTTGCAATAAGCTAAAAACTAACAATCATATATATATATATATATATATATATATATATATATATATATATATATATATATATATATATATATATATATATATATATATATATATATATATATAAATGACAAGAACAAAAAGATGAAAACTTTAATCAAAATAAGCATAAAGATTAAAACTTAAAGATTAAACGAGCCATACAAAAGATTTAAAACAAGAAGAGAAGAATGAAAATGATTATAAAAAGCTTGTAATTAAAATTGAAGATTAAAGATTCAAACAAGATTAAAAACTTACATGAAATTACTTGAAATCAAAGATAAGTATGTAAATGACAATATGAAAAGTGCATAAAATAATGTGGAGAGCTATGTGTCAAATAGCTAACACCTCCTAATGTGTTATTAGGAGGGTATTTATAGGAGTGGAGTGTATGGTTGGTTGGAAGCTTCCTTCTTTCTTTCTTTCTTTCTCGTCTTTCGTCTTTGACAATAAACTCGTCATTCTCGACTTTGTCTTGGGATTTGTCGATAAATAAAATGAACTCGTCTTCTAATTTCTTCATTAATTATATTTGGTTCTTCGACTTCGTTAAAATTCCGTCTTTAGACTTTTTCTTCGATAAATCTTCAGAATAGGCCTTGGACTTCCGTTCTTTTTGCACTCTTGATCTTTTGACTTCGTCTTTTGTCTTTTTCTTTGATAAAAGCTCGTGAAAGCCTATGTTTTCTTCCCCTTTCACATTTTGATTCTAAAACACAATAAAAATACAAACCACGCATAATTCCGACATTTACGACACTAAATACACGTTTTGGCTTGGTTATTATTATAATTAAGTGGTAAAAGGATAAGTGTTTTCACACTTATTAAGGACTAACCCAAGGACTATCTTCTATGGCAAAGATGATTCCTGCCTCAAGGAGTTTGATTACTTCGGCTTTCACAATCTCCTTCATGTTTGGGTTATGTCGATGTTGCCTGTCAATAACGGGCATGGCATCGTCTTCAAGATTGATCTTGTGTTTGCAAAATTACGAATCAATTCCCGACATATCAGATGTTTTCCTCGCAAATGCTTCTTTGTGGTTTTTGAGCATAGCAACAAGACGTTTCTTTTGATCTTCCTTGAGTGAGGCTGAGATAATCACCAGAAGGAGTGAATCCTTCTCTAGATAAGCGTACTCGAGATGTTTGGGAAGAGGTTTCAATTCAAGATCCGCCGGTGGATCATGAACAGATTTGTGAACTACAAAGTTCGACTTCGAATGCAAAACTTCGAAGGGTTTGTTTTCCTCTTCTTCGAGATTTACTTCAGCATCAACGGCCATGAATACTTCGAATTCACGATCACGATTGGTATCGCTAATCTTTTCCGAGGTTGTTTGGAATGGTGCGTTGTCATCAAGCAATGCATCCAGCTCTTCTTCCGTTACTTCATCGATAACATCCAGGCGGAAGCATGTGTCATCATTGGAGTGAGAATGTTGCATAGCTTTATCGACTAAGAATGTGACTCGATCGTCACCAACTCCAAGGTTGAGTTCTTTATTCTTCACACGAATGATAACATCGGCGGTGTGCAAGAATGGTCGTCCTAAAATGAGAGGGACGTGATGGTCTTCCTCCATTTCAAGGATTACGAAGTCGGCGGGAAATATGAATTTGCCAACTTAAACAAGCATGTTCTCGGTTATCCCAATGGGATATTGGTAAGTGCGGTTAGCCAAACGTATACTCATACTTGTAGGTTTCAAAGTATTGTTTGAAATATTCTTGTATAATGAGTATGGCATAACATTGATACTCGCTCCTAGATCGGCCAAGGCGTGACATTCAACATTGTTGGCTAGGGTACATGGTATGAGAAAGCTTCCTGGATCTCCGAGCTTTGGTAGAAGTTTGCTTTGCATGGCTGCAAAACATTCCTCGTTCAAAAACGCAGCAGATATTTGCTCCGTCTTACTATGGTTGCTCACAAGATCTTTAAGGAATTTCCCATAGTTGGGCATGCCGGTTAAGATATCAACAAGGGGAACATTGATCTTAACTTCTTTGATCATCGTAAGGAATTTTGCAATACGAGCCTCCATCTTTTCCTTTCGTAGGCGTTGAGGATATGGAATTTTGGGTGTATACGCCTTTGGTGTTGGTGTTGGAATGAGTATGGTTTGTTTTGGTTTGGGTTTGGAAGGAGGAACGGTTTATTCCTTCTCGGGCTCATCGGCTTCATCTTCACTTTCATCGGCGAAAGTGTGAGCATTGGTGTTTGGTTTTGTGGTGGATCATAATTCAACCCACTCCTTGTGAATACGACATTCACATGTTCATTACGGGAGGAGGGTGGGCGGTATGGTTTATCCGTAGATGGTTTTGGGTTTGTTTGAGTGTTGCTTGGCAACGAACCACTTGGTCGATTGGCCAATTGGTCATTGATTTGACCGACCTTGGTTTCGAGATCACTAATAGTGGCGGTGTGGTGTCTTTGTCCTCTTTCAACGTTGGCTTTGAGATCGAAGAATTGTTTCTTGATAAACGTGTTTGTTGATTTTTGAGATTCTATGAAAGCTAACAACGTTTTCTCTAAGTTCGATCCTTCGAATTTATTTTCTTTTGATGGAGTGGAATTCTAACACCCCATTTTGATAAATGGAATGTCACGCGTGATTATGGCATGTCATCAAAGCATACAAGGATAATGTATTAAACATCACATGACCATAAAGGAAATACCAGAATCAAACATCGGTACCCCAAAAGTAGAACTCATCACACACAAACATAAGTACTGTAAATGAAAAGGACTAAACAATGTCCATGGAAATGATTATCAAAGAATAAAGAAATGCATAAAGTAAAGAAGGCTAGGAAGCTTCCAATCCATATGCACGTACGCTTAAAGTCTACGAGCGTCCCTGAGTACCTGCCATTTTGGGAACATTAAAGGAAAAACAGCTGAGCATAACGCTCAGTGCACGGATATACAAGTAAAGCATGAACAATATAAGCATATAAGCATAAAGCAGCGGAAAAGACTAAGTCCTGGATAACCTGGTATATCTTATTAAAACTGGTTTTATATTTTGAAAAGCCCTACGTTTATCTTGTAAAAACTGTTTAACATGTTTACCATTAGCCAATATAGGTCATGAATTATCAACGTGCATGAATACTTGGAGGGGTGACCTCGTCATGTAAATTAAAGGGGTTGCCTCTAATTTAATATACTGGTTTGGGTAAGACGGATCAACTCCTTGTGAAGGATGCAAGGCACACACCACATTCACCTGAATAATCTGCTGAAAACATGTAAACTAGGATGCACCCATACACCCCACCTGATAATAATAATATGGCCAAAAGCTGAAGGGACGCCACGAACTATCACTCCGTCATGGTGGAGTCATAACACGGGTGCCTCCAGTGTTATGGTTATGGTACCTCCATAACTAGGTGAAACTGGTCATGCATGTATATGGCTTTAGGTATCTAATTAAACATAAGCAATTCAAAACATATAAAACATATACTGGGGAAAACAGTTGGATGCATACGGGGAATCCTAATAATGAAGAATGTCCATACTGAAAGGACGGAGAATCCGTACCTTGTGTCCAGTGAACAAAGAAGACGAACGGAAGAGAGTCCTACTTCGGTATCGCTAATGGAACATAAATACATACGTGTATAAGTATCTGATTACTGAGTACGTAACTGGTTTTATATCATGTCTTAGCTTGTTTTATATGTTCATGTCATGTTTTACTGATTTAAGCTTTACACTGTGTTTATCATATATTCTGTCTATTCTAATTAATTATTACTTGTATTTCTTGTGTTATTATACTTGTTTTGTAATAATAAGTAACTTTCTAAAAATAGCAGGTTTCCTAAAATAGAAAGTTTCCAAAAATAGAAAGTTTCCAAAAATAGAAAGTTTCCAAAAATAGAAAGTTTCCAAAAATAGATTTACTGCTTAAAATAAATATGTTTCTAAAAATAGAAAGTTTCTATAAATAGATTAGTTGCCTTAATTAAATAAGTTTCTAAAAATAGAAAGTTTCCATAAATAGAAATAAGTTGGATTATTAAGCTAATAATATAAGCTTAAGTGTTTACTAATTAATATTCTAAGTCATGTAATTAAATAGTATAGTTTATTAATTATTTCATGTAATTTAAATAAACTATAGGTTAAAGTATTTAATTAAATATAACATGATTTAATTAAATGAAGGTAAAAATACTTAGATTAAAACATGTATTATTATCTATTAATAATATAACCTAAGTCATGTAAATTAAGTAATTATAAGTCATGATTTTAATAATTAATTAATTATATAGTCTAAATAAAATGGTAATTACTTAGGTTAAAATTCATGTATTAATAATAATATTAATAACCTAAGTCATGCATAAATTAAATTAATCATGTACATGTTTTAATTAATTTAATTTAATCTTGTTAAAATAATTAACCTTGTAAAATAATTAACTTGCAAAAATAACCCATGAACCGAACCCGTGTTTTAATCTAAACATGTCGTGAACCACATCGGTTTAACCCTTGAACCGGTCAACCAAAGGCACCCTTGGTCTTGGCTAGCCGCTGGCTAGCAAAAGTTCCCACCGGCTAGCCGGTGGTTACCCCTGCTGCCGCGGCCTAATGTTCCCCCTGCTTTTCTTATTTAGCCACCGTCTTAAGCCGGTGGTGGTCCCTTGTTTTAGCCGAGACCCAACCGAGCCCAAACACACCCCCGGACATGGTCGAGGTTCCCTTGTTCTTGCGACCGAGACCAACAACACCACACCGAGACCCGTAGGTCTCGGCTGTGTTCACACGAGGCACACCGAGAGCGTTGGGCTCTCGGTTTGTGTGTCCGGCCAAAACAAACACCCCTTAGACCTTAATTATTTTTCCCCCATGTTTAATTACATGATTATTAACTTGTTTTTAAATACACCATGATTTCATGTGTTCTTGATTTAAATAAAACATAAAGAAAAAGGGTAATAAGTTTGAAAACACTTATCCTTTTACGACTTAATTATAATAATAACCCAGCCAAAACGTGTATTTTATGTCGTAAATGTCGTAATTATGCGTGGTTTGTGTTTTTATGGTGTTTTAGGACAAAAAGATGAAAAAGGAAGAAAACACGGGCTTTCACGGGCTTTTATCGAAGAAAAAGACAAAAGACGAAGTCAAAAAATCAAGATTGCAAAAAGAACGGAAGTCAAAAGCTTATTCTGAAGATTTAACGAAGAAAAAGACTAAAGACGGGAGTTTAACGAAGTCGAAGAACCAAGTCTAATAATAGAAGAAAATTAGAAGACGAGTTCATTATATATCGACAAATCCTGAGACAACGTCGACACAGACGAAGAAATTAAAAGGCGAAAAGACAAAGAAAGAAAGAGAGGAAACAACAACAACTTCCCCTCCTCCTATAAATAGTCATTTACTCCTTCATTTTTAATAGTTAGTTATTTTAGGAGTAGATTAGTTTAGGAGTAGGAGTAGATTACTTTCTCTCTCTAGATTTATTTCATCTTCTTAAGCTTTTCTTTCAAGTTTTCTTAATCATTAATCTTTAATCTTGTACTTTTGAATCTTTAATCTTCATCTTATTTCAAGCTTATTCTCATTCTACCTTTCTTTATTTTTAATCTTGTCTAATTTTAATAATCATGTAGTTTGTTAATCATGTTCTTTGATTTATTGATGTTTGTGTTTGATTGTGCTTATTGATCTTTTAGTGTTTGATTTTTTTATAGCTTAAAGTGTTTTAGTGCTTATTGTGTTAACTTTCTTATTTTTAATTAAGTGCTTTTTAGTTAATTTTTATAAAAAGTTGTTTTTAAATATTTTTATTATTTAGTGTTTTTAAAAGCTTTTAAATTTTGGTCTATTAGCTTTTTCTTAAATTTGATTTGGTTAAGTTTTTAGATAAGAGCTTATTCGGTTTGTTTATTGCATTTTACATTCCATCGGAAAAGGGTTTACCTTTTCCGATGGTTATTCCGACAGTTTTTTTATTTTTACACATTCCGATAGTTTATCTTTACAACATTCCGATAGTTTACCTTTTTTTACACATTCCGATAGTTTATCTTTTATATATTCCGATAGTTTACTTCTTTAAACATTCCGACAGTTTTTCTTTTCCAATCAACATTCCGACCATTTGACATGCATGCCTGCATGCTTAAGGGTTTTTGGCGCCAAAATAGAGGTGCTTGCCTAGGTGCTTCAGGTGCCTGTCTGGTTGCTTGCTTATTTATTTTTATTGTTCCGTAATCGTTTAGTTTTATCTGAAATTTGTTCCGATTTTAATTCTGAAAGTCACTATTTTTAGTTGAATTTTTCATCAATTTTTAGTATTAGTATTCTTTCCTAAAGTTTAAGTTTTATCTTTTATTTAGTACCCGCTTTAGTTTTTGTCTCGTTTAGTTTTAAAGTACCCTCTTAGTTTTATTTTCTCCTTTTTCATTAAGTTAATTTCATTTTTCAGTCGAAAGTTAATTTCTTCGTTTAGTTTTATTTTTATTAATTGTTTTGTTTTAATTTATGTTTTATTATTTGTTTTGCTCCTTTATTATTAGTTAATTGTTTTTAGCTTATTTTTATTACTATTCGCATTTACCTTTTACTTAGAAATAGATAACCAAACTTTCTTTATTTTCCACCAAGAACGACTGAGTCACACTTTTAACCGGAGATCAATTCGATTAGACACCGAGAAAACGAACTTTTTAACTAGCAAAATCATACTTTCAAATGGCGCCGCTGCCGGCTCTTTTCGTGAAGATTAACGGTTTTTTGTGTGAGACGCGTTGGATTTTGGGATCCGTTCACTTTTGAACGTTATTTTTCTTGCCAAAAAATTTTCAAAAATCCTAAAAAAAAAATATTTCAAAAATACAAAAACAATTAAAAAATCATAAAAAGCATTTCTTTCTCGAAAGTTTTGCACCAAAAATATTCTTCTTGCTTATCTATTGTTCTTAATGAGTTCGTATGTTGCTTGTGTTGCAGGGTGTGGAAGACCATTGTATGGCTTTCGAACATGTCAATGGTGTACATGTGAGCGGTGTGAAAATGATATCGACAATACACAATTTGGATTTTGTCCCTCGTGCAATTCGATTAACTCATCCTTTGCTTCTAATGCACTTACTCCACCCTCTTGCGTATATTGTGGAAGCGATTCTCATTGGCAACAGCTAGCCTGCCTGCTTGCTTATTTACTAGTATTGTTCCGTAATTGTCTAGTTTTATCTGAAAGTTGTTCCTATTTTATTTTTCAAAGTTACGTATTTTTAGTTGAATTTTTCGTCGACTTTTAGTATTAATATTTTTACGTGAAGTTCAAGTTTTATCTTATATTTAGTACCCGCTTTAGGTTTTTCCTCGTTTAGCTTTAAAGTACCATTTTAGTTTTATTCTCTCCTTTTTCATTTAGTAAACTTTATTTTCGAGTCGATAGTTAATTTCGTCTTTTAGTTTTATTTTATTAATTGTTTCGCTTAAAATTCACATTTTATTATTTATATTGTGTTGTTTTTATTAATTAATCGCTTTTAGTTTATTGTTTTTATTTTGTGCATTTACCTTTTAAGTAGAATAGATAACTAAACAATTTTATTTTCCGCCAAGAACGACTGAGTCGCACAATTAACCAGTTATCAATTCGAAGAGATACCGAGAAACGAACTTTCAAGTAGCAAAAATCTCTACATTAAAATGGCGCCGCTGCTGGGGATTATCAATTATAAAATGGATGCTGACCAATTGGCAAAGCCGTAAGGTTATCAATTATAAAATGGTCTATGTCACCTCCCGGGTCAAAGCATTTATCCTCATGAACGTTGATCTAGTTGAGTTCATTGTAGATAAGGACAGTAGAAACGCATTTGAAAAGATCACGCTCAAGTACGAAACCATCATTCATTTGTGGGGATTGTTTATAAGTTAAATCCTCATGAATGTGGTAAACGTAATTCTCATAAGAGGAGTGTTGATTAGGTAACTCCTCGAGAATAGGATGTTTGGGCATGTGAGTTGGTTCTTCATCGCTAGATGGTGGAGCTAATGATGGATCATCATTAGTAACAGTTTCAGGATAAGGCGGAGAGACATGATCTTTCTTGAGAAGTTTCGCAATTGTAAGAAGTTCGTCTGCCCAATCGGTTGAAGAATCATTAAAGTTATGATTAAGGGGACCCAAACTAGCTTTAATATCATCCCAAAGAAAGTCATTTTCTCCAAAAGGAGTCAAGGACGGAGCAATAGACGAAGGAGCAATAGGAGAAGTCTTGCGTTGCTTTAGAAATTCCTCCTCGTCGAAAATCACCTCAATATCGTCATCACTCTCCTCATTATCTAAAGGGTCGATATTAAGCTCAGGGATATGAGTATTCGTCTGATCTCGCTGCTGTAAAAATGACTCCATACAAGTTTGCAGCGTGTGTAAAAGCTCTTTCGTTTGCTCTTGAAAAGCTGTAGCAAGATCGTTTCTTTGTTCTTGAAAGGCTGTAGCAAGATTGACAATGTGATTCCTTTACCCACCCCACCTCCCGTCAATCTGGACTTCACTTGCTTTTCTTGTATTGAGAAGAACTTTTTACCATTCAAGACTTATCCTCCTGCCTCTCCTTTATTAATGTCCTCCGGGAACGAGGACAAGGTCTTTGATCCATGTATTACATTCGAGGCTTCCCCATGGACCATTTAATTCGGGGACGAGTCAGGCTCGCGACTCCGTTAATATAAACAAGCGCTTTTTGGGAGGCAACCCAATTATCTATCTACTTTCATCATAAGTGTAGGGGGGAGCCCCGTTGGTGTTTCTTGTTTTCTTTCTTATCATTGTAGGGATTAGAGCTTCAAAGACACACTCTTGATGACTTTTGACGAACCGTGATTCCGTGTTCTCATATTCCCGGTTCTATCCTAAACTCTTTTGATTCACTATTTTATATTTTCCAATATTAAAATAGGAATCACTTTAGTTGTCTTTTCCTTAGCGAGATTTAAGCAAAGTGCACAATGACCTAAGTGTAGGGGAGATCACTCCCACATGCTTAAACATTGAGGACAATGTTTATCTCAAGTGTAGGGGGGACTTCTATCGAAGTTAAGTGGCCGTTTCCTTGTTTTGTCCTCATTTTAACCGGAAAATTAATTTTTCGACATTTTTCAAAATTTTTAATCTATTTTGGCCTAGTTGTAGTCTCCTTTATTTTTGTTATTTTCTATTATTTTAATAAAATGGTTTTAGCAAGTTTAGATATCTTAGATATATTAGGCCCGTTGTGAATATTTTGACTCAACCCAAGTTTACTTATCCAAGTTCACTCTAGCTAGTATCCTTAACCATGTAGACCTTAATTGGTTTATTAGGCTAAGCATCCACGAGTCTCACTCCTTGAGATTTTAAATTGTGGAAGATCGAGAAATGATAGAGTTGGTTACAAGTTTGGTATTCTTTCATTAACTTATGTGAGTTAATTATGATCTTTTTCTCCCCTCGCTTGTAAAATGCAATAAGTAAGGTCGTACGGTCTGAAAAATTACTTAGTTATTAGTCCAAGATCGTTTAAAAGTTGCTCGGTATTGATTAGAGTTCATAGCCAAGGCATAACTAATGAAACAGGACGCGAAGATTGGCGAGTCCGAAAAGGCCCTAACAAGGCACGAGGATTCCATTTTGTTGCTAAAGATCCAAGATGATGTGAAAATCATTATTCCAAAGTCAATATGAAGGATCAAGACACACGACGAAAAGCAATCAACTCCCACAAGATCATGGAGAAATCTATCCGAAAAGACCCTTACAAGGTATGAGGATAAATCGATCCAAGTCCGAAAAGGAGGCAGATCATTGTATATCAAAGTCCCAAATAAGGATTGAAGAAATAATGATGAAGTCGTGGTCAACATTGAAGAACATATCTCAACTTTCCCAAGTGAAGATATACACTATATTTGAAGAGAAGACCATAATTTCAAGAACGTCTTCTCAAGATTTGAAGTATGAAGTAAATGCCAAATATTGGTCCGAGAAAGGTATCAAATCGTGAAGCGAGTTATGCCAAGATATGAACTTTATGAGGTCTCGAGAAGCAGTTTTAAAAGATTTTGTCCTTTAGCTAACTATGGATTAGATCATCCTACTTTATTTTCAGCCTTAATAAATTATCGAAATAAGTCAACAATGCATCCTCGTGATCATTCAAGACATCAATAAAATATAAGATATACCCGTAGGAATAAGGGAGTTTAAGTGATTAATTGAACAACAGGAGTAAATGTTTGTTATGCTAACTTGTACTAACAATAATCTTGTTTTTAAGCTTGGCATGGGGAACGTGAAACTTGAGGGTGATAAACATTCATGACACACAAGCCCTAATGTAAGTCTTAGATTTCCTTACAAGTTTCTTCCTTGTTGCATCTTGTTATTTTCTATCTTTTTGATTTTCCTTAATTGTTTAATAAAGGCCAAGGTAGGTTGATTATGATGGAAAGTGTAAACCTTGCTTTATTGTTAAGCATTGCATGAGGGCATTGCAATGGTCAAGTGTAGGGGATTTGATAGGTGTGAAAACACCTATCTTTTCTACCACTTAATTACATTAAAACATGACCTAAACGTATATTTTAGGTCGTAAATGGCAGAATTATGCGTGGTTTGTGTTTTTATTGTGTTTCAGGGTCAAAATGTGAAAAGGAAGGAAAACACGGTCTTTCACGGGCGTTTATTGAAGAAAAAGACAAAAGACGAAGTCAAAAGATCAAGAATGCAAAAAGAACGGAAGTCCAAGGCTTATTCTGAAGATTTATCAAAGAAAATGTCCAAAGACGAAAGTTTAATAAAGCCAAAGAACTCAAGTCTAATTTATGAAGAAATTACAAAACGAGTTCAAAGAAATCCAGAGACGAAGTCTTAAAAGTCGAAGAATTTAAGAAGACTGAAAGACTGAGGACCAAGAAAGAAAGAAAGAAAGAGGAAGCCACCAACCACTCCCCTCTCCTATAAATACCACCCTCACTTGTTGTGAGGAGGTTGGTTAGTTTTAGGAGTAGATTAGGAGTAGTGTAGTTTTCTCTCTCTAGATTTATGCTTTCTCTCTCTAGATTAATTTGTGTTTAAGCTTTTGTTATTGAATCCTTACTTTTTAATTAAGCTTTTAATTCATCATCTTCTTCCTTTCTTGCTTAATTTCTACTTTTGATTTGGTGTTGTGTTCTTGAGTTTTCTTAATTTCAATCAAGTGGGTTTTGATTGATTTGGCTTTATTTGTTAGTTTTGTTGATTTGTTTTGATTGATTATTGTTAGTTGATGTTTAATGGATATTTTGGGTTAATCTTTTGGTTGATCTTGATTGATTTTGCTTAAATTCGTGTTCTAGTACTTTCCCCTGTTCTTCGTTCCTACTACTGTTAACATTGCCCAGTTAATGTTCCGAACCGATTTGCTTTAAAAAGTTCCGATCCAGTTTTTTATTCAAATGTTCCGAACAGATATTAAAAAGTTCCGAACCAACAAAAATGTTCCGAACCAGAGAAATGTTCCGAACATTTTTGTTGGTTCGGAACTTTTTAATATCTGTTCGGAACTTTTGAATAAAAAACTGGATCGGAACTTTTTAAAGCAAATCGGTTCGGAACATTAACTGGGCAATGTTAACAGTAGCAGGAACGAAGAACAGGGGAAAGTACTAGAACACGAATTTAAGCAAAATCAATCAAGATCAACCAAAAGATTAACCCAAAATATCCATTAAACATCAACTAACAATAATCAATCAAAACAAATCAACAAAACTAACAAATAAAGCCAAATCAATCAAAACCCACTTGATTGAAATTAAGAAAACTCAAGAACACAACACCAAATCAAAAGCAGAAATTAAGCAAGAAAGGAAGAAGATGATGAATTAAAAGCTTAATTAAAAAGTAAGGATTCAATAACAAAAGCTTAAACACAAATTAATCTAGAGAGAGAAAGCATAAATCTAGAGAGAGAAAACTACACTACTCCTAATCTACTCCTAAAACTAACCAACCTCCTCACAACAAGTGAGGGTGGTATTTATAGGAGAGGGGAGTGGTTGGTGGCTTCCTCTTTCTTTCTTTCTTTCTTTCTTGGTCCTCAGTCTTTCAGTCTTCTTAAATTCTTCGACTTTTAAGACTTCGTCTCGGGATTTCTTTGAACTCGTCTTGTAATTTCTTCATAAATTAGACTTGAGTTCTTCGGCTTTATTAAACTTTCGTCTTTGGACATTTTCTTCGATAAATCTTCAGAATAAGCCTTCGACTTCCGTTCTTTTTGCATTCTTGATCTTTTGACTTCGTCTTTTGTCTTTTTCTTCAATAAACGCCCGTGAAAGACCGTGTTTTCCTTCCTTTTCACATTTTGACCCTGAAACACAATAAAAACACAAACCATGCATAATCCCGCCATTTACGACCTAAAATATACGTTTAGGTCCCGTTTTAATGTAATTAAGTGGTAGAAAAGATAGGTGTTTTCACACCTATCAGCATGTTTCGTGTCCAATTCGATACCCGTCTCATGACGAGCAAGAACTGGGTTACAATTATGACAATGGTAATAGCTATCTACAAGAAGCACCGGGTTTTCCTCAATACCCGTATTGCAACAATTGTGGGGGCCCTCACGATACCTTTTCTTGTCAGCCGATGAATTATTATGAGCCAAATCCGTGTTATAATTCTTTTCAACCGATGATTTATGATGGGCCACATCCGTGCTATTATTCCGGTTTTCACAATTTTGAGCCCCCATAATACACCCTCGATCATCAACCTTCTTTGAATCCGAATGACGAAACACACGCCCTTATTTTGCAACTTCAAGAAGCCGTGGTTCAACTAAAAGAAGAAAGGGAGAAGGAAAAGAGACAGCAACAAGAGCAAGTATCTAATCATAGTGATTATACTCCTCCTCTTGTGCGTCCATACTACTATTATGATGATGACGAGGATGATATCTATGGTCTCAACCCATCTTTTGAGATTACTACTCCTACTCTTGATATCCCTAATGCGTCTAAGGATAGTGATACATCGAGTGAGATTAGTGATTTTGGTCTTGATAAATTCTTTGATGAGGTTTGTGATGCACCGAATTTTGTGGAGCCTACGGACGAGGTCGCTCTTAATGATGATTCTTCTCCATGTTATGAGAATTTCACTTTTGAAATTTCTCCTTCTCCTCCGGGCGATGATGGCGATGTTTATTTATTCTCTCCGACGGACGAGAAGTTCACCATTGAACTTGGTCTTGTAGATGAGGTGGAAGACGTTATTCTTCGTGACAAATTACTGAAAGTTCATCTTCTTATTGCCAAAATTAAAGCGTTGAATTCTGCTCCTATTTCCGAGTCTTTACCTCTGTCTATTACTTTAGTTGAGAATAATGATACAGCTATGGAGGAAATCGACATTATCTCAATACCTCCGGGTATTGATGATGATGATACAGAGGGGGATATTCTTTTTGATACTTTGTTGCAGAAGGTATTGTCCCAAGTCTCCCTCCCGAGCACCTTTTATCCCAACCATTAGAAACCATTACCGAGGATGAGTTCTTTGACCCGAGGGGTGACATTGACCATTCCATGATTGACACCTTTATGGCTTTGCCGCTCAGTGATAATGAATTGTCTTTGGGGGATGAAAATTTGCTTACTTTACCCACCCCACCTCCCGTGGATCATGATTTCACATACTTTTCATATGTTGAGAGGACTTTTCTACCCTTTAAGACTTATCCTCCAGCCTCTCCTTTATTAATGTCTTACGGGAACGAGGATAAGGTCTTTGATCCCGGTATCACATTCGAGACTTCCCCATGGACCATTTAATTCGGGAACGAGTCAGGCTCGTGACTCGGTGAACAAAAACAAGCAATTTTTGGGAGGCAACCCGATTATCTATCTATCTTTATCTGTTTTTATAATAAGTGTAGGGGGGAGATCCTCGTATGTGTTTGTTGTTTTATTTCTTATCATGTGAAGGGATTCGAGCTTTCAAAGATCCATTCTTGATGACTTTTGACAACCCGTGATTCTGTGTACCCGTCTTCACGGTTCTATCCTAAACTCTTTTGATTCTCTATTTTATATTCTTCAATAACCTCCTGAAAAGGGAGGGCTTTACCTGGTTTGAGTCTGTGTGGCGGTGGGCTCAAACCCCGTGGATTAGTCGGCCAATGAGTCGGAAATCACGGTTACCAAAAAAAAAAAAAAAAAAAAAAAAAAAAAAAAAAAAAAAAAAAAAAAAAAAAAAAAAAAAAAAAAAAAAAAAAAAAAAAAAAAAAAATAGGAATCACTTTACTTGTCTCTTCCTTAGCAAGATTTAAACAACGTGCACAATGTCCTAAGTGTAGGGGAGTTTACTCCCACATGCTTAAACATTGAGGACAATGTTTATATTAAGTGTAGGGGGACTTCTATCGAAGTTAAGTGGGCTTTTCCTTGTATTGTCCTCATTTTAACCAGAAAATTGATTTTTCGACATTTTTCAAAATTATTAATCTATTTTGGCCTAGTTTTATAGTAGTATTTTTCCTTTTCTATCGTTATTTACTTTCTTTGCTAGAATAAATTTTGAATAAAGTGGTTTTAATTTTTCAACGTCATGAATCTTTTGACTCAACCCGAGTTTACTTGTCCAAGTTTACTCTAGCTAGTATCCTTAACATGTTTAAGTCAAGTTTTGCTAGGATTTTATATAGGGAACTTTAAAATGCGAAAGTCTTAACTCTTACGGGTTAAGAACAAGAACTTTTCGCAAGTTCCTATAATTGATCCTAGAAAGTCGTTTATCAAGGGAACTTTAAAATGTGAATTCTAAACTTGAAAAAGTCTAAGAAGTTGCAAGATCCTATAGATGACTTGAAAACCCAAAACTTTGATTTAATAGGCTAAGCATCCACGAGTCCCATTCTTTGAGATTTTAAATTGTGGAGAACGAGAGATGATAGAGTCAATTATAAGTTTGGTATTCTTTCATGAATTTATGTGAGTTGATTATAAGCTTTTTCTCCCATCGCTTGTTAATTAATATATTTGCAATAAATAAGGTTGTACGATTTGAAAGTTACTTAGCTTCTAGCCCAAGATCGTTTAAAAGTTGCTCGGTATTAATTAAAGTTCATAGCCAAGGCATAACTTATTGAAGCGGGACGCGAAGATTGGCGAGTCCAAAAAGGTCCTAACAAGGCATGAGGGCTACATTTTGTTGCAAAATATCCAAAGTGATGTGAAGAATCATTTATCAAAAATCAATATGAAGGATCGAGACACACGAAGAAAAGCAAATACTCCCCAAAAGATCATGGAGAAGTCTATCCGAAAAGACCCTAACAAGGTATGAGGATAAATAGATCCAAGTCCTAAAAGGAGGCGGATCGTTGTATATCAAAGTCCAAAATAAAGATTGGAGAAAAATGAAGAAGTCGTGGTCCAAAGTTGAAGAATCTCTCAAAAACTTCAAGTGAAGAAATTTATATTATGAAGAGAATACCATAATTTCAAGAACGTCTCTCAAGATTTGAAGTATGAAGTTGCTGCCAAATATCGGTCCGAGAAAGGTCTCAAATCGTGAAGCGAGTTATGCCAAGATATGAACTTTAAGAGTTCCCGAGAAGCAGTTTTAAAAGTTTTTGTCCTTTAGCTAACTATTGATTAAATCTTCCCACTTTACTTTTGGCCTAAAGAAACTATCAAAATAAGTCAAACAATGCATCCTCGTGATCATTCAAGACAATTATAAAATATAAGAGATAAACCTAGGAATAAGGGAGTCTAAGTGATTAATTGGGCCACATGAGTTTGTGTTAGTTTGCTAACTTATAATAACAATGATCTCGTTTATAAGCTTGGCATAGGGAACGTGAAACTTGAGGGTGATAATCATTCATGACAGCCAATGTAAGTCTTTGATTTCTTTACTTGTTTTGTATATATTTCTATCTTTTAGTTTCCTTAGTGTTTAGTATCTAATAAAGGCCAGGGTGGGTTATTTATGATGAAAAATGTAAACCATACTTTGAAATTAATGCATTGCGTGAGGGCATTGCAATGGTCAAGTGTAGGGGATTTAATAAGTGTGAAAACACTTATCCTTTTACCACTTAATTATAATATTAACCAAGCCAAAACGTGTATTTTATGTCGTAAATGTCCGAATTATGCGTGGTTTGTGTTTTTATTGTGTTTTAGGACCAAAAGATGAAAAAGGAATAAAACACGGGCTTTCACGGGCTTTTATCGAAGAAAAAGACAAAAGACGAAGTCAAAAGATCAAAATTGCAAAAAGAACGGAAGTCAAAAGCTTATTCTGAAGATTTATCGAAGAAAAAGACTAATGACGGAAGTTTAACGAAGTCGAAGAACCAAGTCTAATAATAGAAGAAAATTAGAAGACGAGTTCATTTTATATCGACAAATCCTAAGACAACGTCGACAAAGACGAAGAAATTAAAAGACGAAAAGACAAAGAAAGAAAGAGAGGAAACAACAACAACTTCCCCTCCTCCTATAAATAGTCATTTACTCCTTCATTTTAATAGTTAGTCATTTTAGGAGTAGATTAGTTTAGGAGTAGGAGTAGATTACTTTCTGTCTCTAGATTTATTTCATCTTCTTAAGCTTTTGTTTCAAGTTTTCTTAATCTTTAATCTTGTACTTCTGAATCTTTAATCTTCATCTTATTTCAAGCTTTTTACAATCATTCTCATTCTACATTTCTTTATTTTTAATTTTGTCTAATTTTGATAATCATGTAGTTTGTTAATCATGTTCTTTGATTTATTGATGTTTGTGTTTGATTGTGCTTATTGATCTTTTAGTGTTTGATTTTTTTATAGCTTAAAGTGTTTTAGTGCTTATTGTGTTAACTTTCTTATTTTTAATTAAGTTCTTTTTAGTTAAATTTTATAAAAAGTTGTTTTTAAATATTTTTATTATTTAGTGTTTTTAAAAGTTTTTAAATTTTGGTCTATTAGCTTTTTCTTAAATTTGATTTGGTTAAGTTATTAGATAAGAGCTTATTCGGTTTGTTTATTGCATTTTACATTCCATCGGAAAAGGGTTTACTTTTTCCGATGGTTATTCCGACAGTTTTTTATTTTTACACATTCCGATAGTTTATCTTTCCAACATTCCGATAGTTTACCTTTTTTACACATTCCGATAGTTTATCTTGTATATATTCCGATAGTTTACTTCTTTAAACAATCCGACAGTTTTTCTTTTCCAATCAACATTTGCTTAAGGGTTTTTGGCGCCAAAATAGAGGTGCTTGCCTAGGTGCTTCAGGTGCCTGCCTGGGTGCTTGCTTATTTATTAGTATTGTTCCGTAATCGTTTAGTTTTATCTGAAAGTTGTTCCGATTTTAATTCTGAAAGTCACGTATTTTTAGTTGAATTTTTCATCAATTTTTAGTATTAGTATTTTTTCTAAAGTTTAAGTTTTATCTTTTATTTAGTACCCGCTTTAGTTTTTGTCTCTTTTAGTTTTAAAGCACCCTCTTAGTTTTATTTTCTCCTTTTTCATTAAGTTAATTTCATTTTTTAGTCGAAAGTTAACTTCTTCGTTTAGTTTTATTTTTATTAATTGTTTTGTTTTAATTTACGTTTTATTATTTGTTTTGCTCCTTTATTATTAGTTAATTGTTTTTAGCTTATTTTTATTACTATTCGTATTTACCTTTTACTTAGAAATAGATAACCAAACATTCTTTATTTTCCACCAAGAACGACTGAGTCACACTTTTAACCGGAGATCAATTCGATTAGACACCGAGAAAACGAACTTTTTAACTAGCAAAATCATACTTTCAAAGGGGTTTAAGGATTTACCGATTACGTGAATCAAAGGAGAACGAACACACTAACAAACTTGCAATAAATCCATCACCAAAATCAACCAACACACCCTATGTGTGTGTTTGTACCTGGTGGCCAAGGAGAGGAAAAAGAGGGATTAGGGTTTTTGTTTATTTTCTAATTTTTGTAATTATGAAAATAAGTTTTCCCTTTATTTCTTGTTTAGTAAAAATTGCATGGGCTTGGCCCTTTGTCTTGAGTTCTAGCCGCGGGTAAGATGGGGCCCACAAGGATAACCCATAGTTTTCTCGTGTCTAATATTAAGTGTGTTCTCGTGTTCGTGTTTACATGATTTAAATAGTTATCGTTCGTGTCTTATTATATTTATTCATGATCATAATAAATATACCTAATTACGTAATACTAAGCTCGTGATTATTTACGTTCATGATTTCATGTTCGTATGTTCGTGATTATAATTATTATTGAAATAATTATCGTGTCTTAATACGTATTAAATACTTATCGTGTTATAACACGTACGTAATATTTGTAAATCTTGTTCGTGAACGAAAACATGCTATAAAAGGAAAATTCTAATCATGTACGTACGATCGTAAGGGTAATATTCATGGTAAAAGTATGCGGGTTTTACAACTCTTCCCCCCTAAAAAGAGTAATTCTTCCTCAAATTATAGATAATGTAAGTTGGAAAAGAAGACCATACCCGAATTCAAAATATGAAATGAGAGTAAGAAGCCCGGATAGACTCCTCTGTTTCCCAAGTGGCTTCCCGCTCGGTATGATCGCTCCAAAGGATTTTGACGAATGGAATCGTCTTCCTTCTCATGACTCGTTCTTGTCTGTCAAGAACTCGTTCGGGTTCTTCTATGAAAGTGAGATCTTAACGAATCTGCTCCAGTGGATACTCAACCATGTGAAGGGGATGATATTTGTACCCTTTGAGTAAGGACACATGGAAAACATCGTGAACATGAGAAAGCTGCGGAGGTAACCTTAAACAGTAAGATACTTCAGCGACTCGTTCAATGACATCAAACGGTCCGATGAATCGAGGGCTGAGCTTCCCTTTGATTCCAAAACGTCTAACACCACGTGCCGACGAAACCTTAAGGAAAACGTGATCTCCTACGTTAAAATGTATGTAACACCCCATTTTGGAAATGGAAATATCACAGTAATTATTGCGTGTCATCAAAGCATACAAGGTAAAATGTCTAAACATTACTTGACCATATAAAGGAAAATATCGGAATCAAACATCGGTAGTCCAAAAGTAAAGCTCATCACACACAAACATAGTATAGTAAAGGTAAAGGACTACACAATGTCCAAAGCATAAGTATCATAAAGAAAGGAAATGCATAATGTAAAGAAGGCTAGACAGCTTCCAGTCCATATGCACGTACTCTTAGTGTCTACGAGCGTCCCTGAGTACCTGCCGTTTTGGGAACATAGAAAAGGAAAACGGCTGAGCAATACGCTCAGTGCACGGATGTACAATAAAGCATGAATAGGATAAGCACATAACATAATAACAGCGGAAGAAACTAAGTCCCCAGTAACCTGGTTAAGTCTTAATAAAACTGGTTTTATAGTTTGAAAGTCTTATGTTTATCTTATAAAAACTGTTTGTCATATTTTACCGTTAGCCAATATAGGTCATGAAAATCCACCTTGCATGAATAATTGGAGGGGTGACCTCATCATGCAAATTAGAGGGGCTGCCTCTAATTTAATATACTGGTTTTATGGGTAGGAGGGATCAGCTCCTTGTGAAGGATGCAAGGCACACACCACATTCACCATGTAATCCTGAATAAAAACGTGTAACTAGGATGCACCCATACGCCCCACATGATAAATATAAATAAATGACCAAAAGCTGAAGGGACGCCACGAGCAATCACTCCGTCGTGGTGAAGTCATAACATCAGTGCCTCTAATGTTATGGTTATGGTACCTCCATAACTATGTGAAACTGGTCATGCATGTATATGGCTATAGGTAATCATATTTAAACATAAGCAATCAAACTCATACTTATACTACGGGAAAACAGTTGGCTGCATACGGGGAAATCCTAATAAGGAAAGAATGTCCATACTGAAAGGACGGGAATCCGTACCTTATGTCCAGTGAACGAGAACGATGAACTGCGAGAATCCTACTTCCGAAACACTAGTGCTACATAAATACGCACATGAAATAAGTATCTACTTACTAAATACATAGCTGGTTTTATGTCACGTCTTAGCTTATTTTATATGTTCTTACTATGTTTTACTGTTTAAAGCCTTAAACTGTGTTAAATCTTATATTCTGTTCATTCTGATTAAGTATTTCTGATATTTCCTGTGTTATTATACTTACTGTGTAATTATAAGTAACTTTCCAAAAATAGCAGGTTTCCTAAAATAGAAAGTTTCCAAAAATAGAAAGTTTCCAAAAATAGAAAGTTACCAAAAATAGAAAGTTTCAAAAAATAAAAAGTTTCCAAAAATAGAAAGTTTCCAAAAATAGAAAGTTTCCAAAAATAGATTTACTGCTTAAAATAGATAAGTTTCTAAAAATAGAAAGTTTCCATAAATAGATTAGCTGCCTTAATTAAATAAGTTTCCATAAATAGATTAGCTGCCTTAAATAATTAAGTTCCTAAAAATAGCTAGTTTCCATAAATACATTAGCTGCCTTATTTAATTAAGTTTCTAAAAATAGAAAGTTTCCATAATTAGAAATAAGCTGGTTAAATAAGCTAAGTAAATAAGCCTAAGTGTTTTCATGATTATTTTCTAAGTCATATGATATATTGTATAGTTTAATAATTATTTCATGTAATTTAATTAAACTATAGGTTATAATATTTAATTAAATTATAACATGTTTTTAATTAAATATATTAAGTACTTAGGTTAAAATATGTATTATTAAATATTAATAATATAACCTAAGTCATGTTAATAAATTAATTATATCCATGGTTTTTAAAATAATTAATTAATTATAAATCTTAAATATTAATACTTAGGTTAAAATAATTTCATGATCATTTATAATTTAATAACCTAAGTCATGTTATTAAATTAATTACATCATTTATTAATTTAATTTTAACATAAGTTCATAACCAAAAAAAAAACTAATATAACCATAAACCGGATCTAAGCTTAAAAACATGAACCAGACATGAATCGACACCGTACCCCGAACCAAATCAGGGTACCCCTTGCTGCCGTGGGACCCACAGGCACCAACCAAGACCATATGGTCTTGGTGGTGGTCGGCTAAGCAAACCGAAACCCCCTTGGGGTCGGTTGCAGCCTGCAGCCAAAACAAAACACCCCTTAAATCGACCCTTTGATTTAATTAATCATTAAAACATGTTAGATCTATGATTAATTAATATGTTTTTATGAAAACATCACATGTTCATAATTAATAAAAAGATTAAATTAAAAGAAAAGGTTTAAAAAGGTTTTACCGTATTCGTGGATCAAGGGAATGAAGAACAAACACGAACAAACAACAATTCTTCAAGATCCAAGATCAAGGAATCACCTTGTATGGTGATGTGTAGGTGGCGGCACAAAGAGGAGGAGAAAGAGAGATTTTAGGTTTTTCTTGAAATCTTCTGTAAAGTGATTTTGAGTAGAAAAAACTTAATTAACCCCCTTTTAGTAAAATTTGATAATGGGCTTGGCCCATTACCCTTGTTTGGCCGCGGGTAGGGACCCCCCCGTGGGGTTCCCGTACCTCTTTTCGTGTCTCGTTATTTAGTCACTCGTTTGAGTTTATTTATGTTCGTGTTTTAAATGTTCTCGTTACGTGAATGCCATAATCTAATATATTTAATTACGCTCGTATTAAATATATATACGTAATTAATAATAGCTCGTGTTTTAATTTCACTCGTGATTTCGTGATCGCATGTTCGTGATTAATTATTGCTAAATAATTATTACGTGATCGTGCATATAAAATACTTATCGTGTTCTAACACGTACGTAATACGTAAACTCCTAACACGTAATCGTAATCATGCTATATTAGGAAAGTTTTTAACTAATACGTACGATCCTAAGGGTACTATGCATGGTAAAAGCATTCGGGTTTTACAACTCTTCCCCCCTAAAAAGAATAATTCGTCCCCGAATTATAGATAAAGTAAACTGGAAAAGAAGAACATACCCGAATTTAAAATATGAAATGAGGGTAAGAAGTCCGGATAGACTCCTCCGTTTCCCAAGTGGCTTCCCGCTCGGTATGATCACTCCATAGAATTTTGACGAATGGAATCGTCTTCTTTCTCATGACTCGTTCTTGTATGTCAAGAACTCGTTCGGGTTCTTCTATAAAAGTGAGATCTTCACGTATCTGTTCCAGTGGATACTGAACCATGTGAAGGGGATGATATTGGTACCCTCTGAGTAAGGACACATGAAACACATTGTGCACATGCGACAGCTGCGGAGGTAACGCCAATCGGTAAGATACTTCACCGACTCGTTCAATGATATCAAACGGTCCGATGAAACGAGGACTGAGCTTCCCTTTAATCCCGAAGCGTCTAACACCACGTGCCGGCGAAACCTTAAGGAAGACGTGATCTCCTACGTTAAAGTGTAAATCCCTACGATGCTTATCGGCGTAACTCTTTTGACGTGACCGTGCCTCCTGAATTTTCTGCCTAGCTACTGCGATCTTCTCATTTGTCATCTCTATGATTTCTGGTCCTTCGAGTGTTCACTCGCCAACCTGATCCCACCAAACAGATGTATTCGTCCCAATCACCCGTCCATTTGGGGCGCGACACTTCCTGCCATACAACATCTCAAATGGAGCACACTTGATGCTTGCGTGCCAACTGTTGTTGTATGCAACTCCACCAAACAGATGTATTCGTCCCAATCACCCGTCCATTCCAACGCACATGACCTCAACATATCCTCCAATGTCTGAATGGTTCGCTCCGACTGTCCGTCCGTTTGAGGATGGAAAGCCGTGCTAAGCTTAAGTTGTGTACACCAAGCTTTCTGCAGACTTTTCCAAAAGCGCGAAGTGAATCAAGGATCTCTGTCTGAGACGATGCTGGATGGTGCACCGTGGAGTCTCATGATCTCTCGTCTATACGTATCTGCGAGTTTACTTACCGGATCTTCCTTGCGGATCGGTAAGAAATGAGCTGATTTGGTAAGTCGATCAACGATAACCCAAATTGCATCGTGCTTCCTTTTGGTAGGCGGAAGACCGGTAACAAAATCCATGGTGATTTTGTCCCACTTCCACTCTGGAATATCTAACGGTTGAAGGAGACCGCCAGATCGCTGATGCTCGATCTTAACCTGCTGGCAGGTAAGACATTTGGAGACGTAAGTGGCCACATCCTGTTTCATACCACTCCACCAAAAGTACTGCTTGATGTCATGGTACATTTTAGTTGAACCAGGATGTATCGAGAATGGGGAGCTATGAGCTTCAGCTAACAAAGCTTCCCGGAGTTCTTGGTCGTCAGGAACACAAAGTCTAGTGCCCTGCCATACGATACCATCTGCGTCTACTCTGAATTCTGTCTGCTTTTCCAAATTCTGTACTATCGCCCAGATTTCTCCGTCATCCTTCTGAGCTTCCTTGATCTTAGATAGTAACTCGGGTTCTACTCTAAGATTAGCCCAGTAACCGTGCTGTCCACGTACCATGTACTCGATGTCTAGTCGCTCCAAGTCTCTTATGATTTCCTCTTTGATTCTAATGCCGTTGATCATTCCGGACTTCCTACTAAGGGCATCTGCCACTACATTTGCCTTTCCGGGATGATACTGTAGATTAATGTCATAATCATTCAACAGCTCTAACCATCTCCTCTGTCTCATGTTCAATTCACGCTGAGTGAAGATATACTTCAAGCTCTTGTGGTCCGTGAAAATGTCACATGATTCTCCATATAAGTAGTGCCTCCATATCTTCAATGCAAACACGACTGTAGCAAGTTCCAGATCGTGCGTGGGATAATTTTCTTCATAAGGCTTAAGCTGCCGTGAAGCGTACGCGATCACTTTCCCATGTTGCATGAGAACACAGCCAAGTCCCTTCCCCGATGCATCGTTGTAGATTTGAAATCCACCCATACCAGATGGTAGAGTAAGAATAGGTGCAGATACTAGCTTCTGCTTCAGGTCTTCAAAGCTCTTCTCTCGATCTTCAGTCCAGACGAATTTCTCCCCTTTCCGCATCAGTTTGGTCAATAGTAGTGCTAGGCGGGAAAAGTTCTCCACGAACCTACGATAATAGCCAGCTAAGCCTAAGAAACTGTGGACTTCTATCGCTGATGTCGGTCTCGGCCACTTAGTAATGGCTTCAACCTTCGCTGGATCCATAGTGATTCCTTCTGCTGATACAATGTGACCTAAGAATGCCACCTTGTCTAACCAGAACTCACACTTGGAGAATTTAGCATACAGCTGCTTCTGGCGAAGAATCTGTAGTACTGTACGAAGATGGTCTTCGTGTTCCTCCTTGGACTTTGAGAAAATCAGGATGTCATCGATGAAGACAATGCCGAACTTGTCCAGAAATTCATGGAAGATTTTGTTCATCAGATCCATGAACACTGCTGGAGCATTTGTCAGGCTAAATGGCATAACTACAAACTCGTAGTAGCCATAGCGGGTACGAAAGGCAGTCTTAGCGATGTCCTGCTCCTTGACCCGTAGCTGATGATAGCCTGACCTAAGATCAATCTTGGAGAAGTGTTTGGCCCCTTGGAGTTGGTCAAACAGATCGTCAATGCGTGGCAGTGGATACCTATTTCGAATAGTAATCTTGTTGAGCTCGCGATAGTCTATGCAAAGACGCATACTGCCGTCCTTCTTCTTAACAAACAAGACCGGTGCGCCCCATGGAGATGCGCTCGGTCGAATGAAACCTCGTTCAAGAAGTTCTTGCAGTTGATCCTTCAGCTCCTTCAGCTCTATGGGAGCCATGCGATAAGGAGCCTTGGAGATTGGTTCAGCTCTTGGAACCAGCTCGATATTGAATTCCACTTCTCGTGCAGGTGGTATGCCCGGAAGTTCTGCTAGAAACACGTCTTGGAATTCCGACACGATTGGTTGATCCTGAATCGATGGAGACTCAGCATCCATGTCGTGAACCGTAGCTAGATAACCCTCGCAGCCATGTGACAGTAGTGCACGCGCTTGCAGGGTGGATATGACTTGTACAGACCGTCCGGGTATGAACCCATTATGAATGTACTCTGGTGCATTGACATCACCGAAGATAACTCGATATGAATGGCAATCTATGGTAGCATGATACTTGGATAGCCAATCCATGCCCAAAATCATGTCGAAGTCATTCATGTCCAGCGGAAGTGCGTCGACAGGTCGAACCTTATCATCAAATTCTAAGGGAAGACTCTTGTATACATGGGTGATTAATACAGAGTCCCTCAAAGGCGTGGAAATAGTAAGCCTATTTTCTAGTGGCAAGGGAGGCATCCTAATGTTCTTAGCATAAGCAGTAGAAATAACCGAGTGAGTAGCACCCATATCGAAAAGAACACATGCAGCTCGACCATACATATACAAGATTCTAGTGATGGTACCTGTAGATTTGTTGGCCTGGTCTCGAGATGTCGTGTAGACACGCCCGGCAGTAGGAGGTGGCTTGGTATCAGCATGTCCCGATGTACGCTCCATCTCGCCCTTACGGCAATCCTTCATAATATGGCCAGGAAGACCACACTTGAAGTACGCATCAGTATTACGGCGACATGGTCATGGGTGCCTACGGTGGCAAGTAGAGAAAAGAGGATGAGTGTATCCTCCAATAGGTGCTCTGGCTGGCTGAGGACCTGATAAAACATTTTACATGAGACATAATATTTGGGTACAAAGGACGAAGCGAATAATCGTAAGATTGAATACCAGTGATAGCTGGACGGCTAGGCTGCGAACCTCTCTGGTTCTGGTCCCTACCGTTTCCATGGTTCCTGGTAGAAGTTTGCTAAAGTGTCAGAATATGAGTTATAACATAAAACATAAGGAATTTCGTAAGTATTAGGACCTGCTGTTGCTGGAGTGCCCGGCGTTGTTACGGTAATTGTCATTACCGCCACGCCTATCCGTAGCAGAACGGTCGTTAGTCTGACCGTTTCCCTTGGGCTAATGAGGCTGCTGCTGAGTAGCCGGCTGAGACCGGTCCCCAGTTTTCTGCTTGGAAGATACAGTTAAAGAGATGAATAATTGACATATGGAAGGTATACGGATTGGTCACCGCTTGAATACGAAGGTTTACCTCTTGTCGGGTCTTTCAGCTTCCCCGAACTCATCCCTCTCCTGCAGCATCTCCAGTTTCCGTGCTGCATCGGCCACTTGTGCTACAGTATTGAACGTAGCACACACTAGATTGTTTGCGACCGATGTGCGAAGAGCCCATCTGAAGTGATGTTCCTGCTCTTCAGGAGTACCTGCTGTCGCACCAAGGAAACTAGCCAAGCGAAGAAAGCGCTGCATAAACTCGTTGCTATTCTCCCCAGCTCTCTGTCGGATCCCATGGTACTCTCTCTTGAGCTTGTCCTGCTCAGCCTTGGGAAAGAACTGCTCCATCACCCTGTCCTTGAACTGAGCCCAAGTCAAACCAGCAACCCACTCATCACCACCTTCAGATTGCATCAAAGCTAACCACCAGTTGAGTACATCGCCTTCGAACCGATAGCATGCCAACCTCGCCTTGTATGCGGGGTCACAGCCCATAGCGTTGAAAATTTTCTCGATGTGAGCCAACCAGCTTTCAGCATCGCTGGGGATATCTTTCTTCTCAAAAGCTCGAGGGCGGAGCTTGTTGAATCTCTCCAGCCATACTGCTAATGTCACTGGAGGAGGAGGAGGTGGCTGATTGTGCTGCTGATTGTTGGCAGCTTGAACTTCAGCCCGGATGTCATTCCTCAGTTGAGGAAGCAAGGCTTGCATGGCAGCCTGAATTGCAGCATTGAGCTGCTCCTGTTCGCGTGTGAGAACCATCTACCAGTATAACATAAAACATATGATTAAACAGTTCAAAACATAAAATAAAATATATACATGAAAAAAAAATCATCCAAAAAATTTTACGAGAAAAATTTTATGCAAGAAAATTTTGTGTATGAATGCATGATGCAGTTTATGAAAACTTTGTATGCTCGAGAGTGAACGCCTCTGGTCAGTTCACCCAAAACAAAAGACATAGCGAGGGGACGCCTATGGGTCGGTCCCAAATCTAAAAGTTTCGATAAAACACATGCGACTAAATAGGGCCCGTCCTGTACCAACCATTACTTAGTCAAAAACCCTGTAACAATGACATGTATATGTATGCTTAAAAATGATGAATGCATGAAAACAACTGTCAGTTCTAGGAAGACCGTAGTGACTACCCACTAATCACAGGTCATATTTGAGAGCCTACAGGTCGAAGCCTTGGCTCTGATACCATAATTGTAACACCCCATTTTGGAAATGGAAATATCACAGTAATTATGGCGTGTCATCAAAGCATACAAGGTAAAATGTCTAAACATTACTTGACCATATAAAGGAAAATACCGGAATCAAACATCGGTAGTCCAAAAGTAAAGCTCATCACACACAAACATAGTATAGTAAAGGAAAAGGACTACACAATGTCCAAAGCATAAGTATCATATAGAAAGGAAATGCATAATGTAAAGAAGGCTAGACAGCTTCCAGTCCATATGCACGTACTCTTAGTGTCTACGAGCGTCCCTGAGTACCTGCCATTTTGGGAACATAGGAAAGGAAAACGGTTGAGCAATACGCTCAGTGCACGAATGTACAATAAAGCATGAATAGGATAAGCACATAACATAATAACAGCGGAAGAAACTAAGTCCCGAGTAACCTGGTTAAGTCATAATAAAACTGGTTTTATAGTTTGAAAGTCTTATGTTTATCTTATAAAAACTGTTTATCATATTTTACCGTTAGCCAATATAGGTCATGAAAATCCACCTTGCATGAGTAATTGGAGGGGTGACCTCATCATGCAAATTAGAGGGGCTGCCTCTAATTTAATATACTGGTTTTATGGGTAGGAGGGATCAGCTCCTTGTGAAGGATGCAAGGCACACACCACATTCACCATGTAATCCTGAATAAAAACGTGTAACTAGGATGCACCCATACGCCCCACATGATAAATATAAATAAATGGCCAAAAGCTGAAGGGACGTCATGAGCAATCACTCCGTCGTGGTGAAGTCATAACATCATTGCCTCTAATGTTATGGTTATGGTACCTCCATAACTAGGTGAAACTGGTCATGCATGTATATGGCTATAGGTAATCATATTTAAACATAAGCAATCAAACTCATACTTATACTACGGGAAAACAGTTTGCTTTATACGGGGAAATCCTAATAAGGAAAGAATGTCCATACTGAAAGGACGAGAATCCGTACCTTATGTCCAGTGAACGAGAACGATGAACTGCGAGAATCCTACTTCCGAAACACTAGTGCTACATAAATACGTACATGAAATAAGTATCTGCTTACTAAATACATAGCTGGTTTTATGTCACGTCTTAGCTTATTTTATATGTTCTTACTATGTTTTACTGTTTAAAGCCTTAAACTGTGTTAAATCTTATATTCTGTTCATTCTGATTAAGTATTTCTGATATTTCCTGTGTTATTATACTTACTGTGTAATTATAAGTAACTTTCCAAAAACAGCAGGTTTCCTAAAATAGAAAGTTTCCAAAAATAGAAAGTGTCCAAAAATAGAAAGTTACCAAAAATAGAAAGTTTCCAAAAATAGAAAGTTTCCAAAAATAGAAAGTTTCCAAAAATAGAAAGTTTCCAAAAATAGATTTACTGCTTAAAATAGATAAGTTTCTAAAAATAGAAAGTTTCCATAAATAGATTAGCTGCCTTAATTAAATAAGTTTCCATAAATAGATTAGCTGCCTTAAATAATTAAGTTCCTAAAAAATAGCTAGTTTCCATAAATACATTAGCTGCCTTATTTAATTAAGTTTCTAAAAATAGAAAGTTTCCATAATTAGAAATAAGCTGGTTAAATAAGCTAAGTAAATAAGCCTAAGTGTTTTCATGATTATTTTCTAAGTCATATGATATATTGTATAGTTTAATAATTATTTCATGTAATTTAATTAAACTATAGGTTATAATATTTAATTAAAGTATAACATGTTTTTAATTAAATATATTAAGTACTTAGGTTAAAATATGTATTATTAAATATTAATAATATAACCTAAGTCATGTTAATTAATTAATTATATCCATGGTTTTTAAAAGAATTAATTAATTATAAATCTTAAATATTAATACTTAGGTTAAAATAATTTCATGATCATTTATAATTAATTAACCTAAGTCATGTTATTAAATTAATTACATCATTTATTAATTTAATTTTAACATAAGTTCATAACATAAAAAAACTAACATAACCATAAACCGGATCTAAGCTTAAAAACATGAACCGGACATGAATCGACACCGTACCCCGAACCAAATCGGGGTACCCCTTGCTGCCGTGGGACCTACACGCACCAACCAAGACCATATGGTCTTGGTGGTGGTCGGCTAAGCAAACCGAAACCCCCTTGGGGTCGGTTGCAGCCTGCAGCCAAAACAAAACACCCCTTAAATCGACCCTTTGATTTAATTAATCATTAAAACATGTTAGATCTATGATTAATTAATATGTTTTTATGAAAACATCACATGTTCATAATTAATAAAAAGATTAAATTAAAAGAAAAGGTTCAAAAAGGTTTTACCGTATTAGTGGATCAAGGGAATGAAGAACAAACACGAACAAACAACAATTCTTCAAGATCCAAGATCAAGGAATCACCTTGTATGGTGATGTGTAGGTGGCGGCACAAAGAGGAGGAGAAAGAGAGATTTTAGGTTTTTCTTGAAATCTTCTGTAAAGTGATTTTGAGTAGAAAAAACTTAATTAACCCCCTTTTAGTAAAATTTGATAATGGGCTTGGCCCATTACCCTTGTTTGGCCGCGGGTAGGGACCCCCCCGTGGGGTTCCCGTACCTCTTTTCATGTCTCGTTATTTAGTCACTCATTTGAGTTTATTTATGTTCGTGTTTTAAATGTTCTCGTTACGTAAATGTCATAATCTAATATATTTAATTACGCTCGTATTAAATATATACACGTAATTAATAATAGCTCGTGTTTTAATTTCGCTCGTGATTTCGTGATCGCATGTTCGTGATTAATTATTGCTAAATAATTATTACGTGATCGTGCATATAAAATACTTATCGTGTTCTAACACGTACGTAATACGTAAACTCCTAACACGTAATCGTAATCATGCTATATTAGGAAAGTTTTTAACTAATATGTACGATCCTAAGGGTACTATGCATGGTAAAAGCATGCGGGTTTTACAATGTAAGTCCCTACGATGCTTGTCTGCGTAACTCTTCTGACGTGACCGTGCTACTTGCAGTTTCTGCTTAGCTACTGCGACCTTCTCATTAGTCAGCTCTATCATTTCTGGTCCTTCAAGTGTTCGCTCACCAACCTGATCCCAACAGATTGGGGCGCAACACTTTCTGCCATACAACATCTCGAAAGGAGCACACTTGATACTTGCGTGCCAACTATTGTTGTATGCAAACTCCACCAAACAGATATAATCGTCCCAATCACCCATCCATTCCAACGCACATGACCTCAACATGTCTTCCAATGTTTGAATCGTTCGCTCCGACTGCCCGTCTGTTTGAGGATGAAAGGTCGTGCTAAGCTTAAGTTTGTCCCCCAAGCTTTATGCAGACTTTGCCAAAATCGCGAAGTGAACCGAGGATCTCTGTCTGAGACAATGCTGGATGGAGCACCGTGGAGTCTCATGATCTCCCTCCTATAAGTATCGGCAAGTTTACTGACTGAATCTTCCTTACGGATCGGTAAGAAATGAGCTGATTTGGTAAGTCGATCAACGATAACCCAAATCGCATCGTGCTTCCTCTTTGTCTGCGGAAGACCGGTAACAAAATCCATGGTGATCTTGTCCCACTTATACTCTGGAATATCTAGCGGTTTAAGAAGACCGCCAGATCGTTGATGTTGGATCTTAACCTGCTGGCAGGTAAGACATTTGGAGACGTAAGTCGCAACATCCTGTTTCATACCACTCCACCAAAAGTACTGCTTGATGTCATGGTACATCTTGGTCGAACCAGGATGAATAGAGAATGAGGAGCTATGAGCCTCAGCTAGCAATGCTTCCTGGAGTTCTTGATCATCAGGAACACAAAGTCTCGTGTCCTGCCATAAGATACCATCTGCGTCTACTCAAAATTTTGTCCGCTTCTCCAAATTCTGAATTATGGCCTAGATTTCACCGTCATCCTTCTGAGCTTCCTTAATCTTAGAGAGTAACTCGGGTTCCACTCTAAGATTAGCCCAGTAACCGTGTTGTCCACGTACCATGATCTCTATGTCTAGTCGCTCCAAGTCTCTTATAATTTCCTCCTTAATTTTAATGTTGTTTATCATTCCAGACTTTCTGCTAAGTGCATCTGCCACTACATTCGCCTTGCGGGGATGATACTGCAGATTAATGTCATAATCCTTCAACAGCTCTAACCATCTCCTCTGTCTCATGTTCAATTCACGTTGAGTGAAGATATACTTCAAGCTCTTGTGGTCCGTAAAAATGTCACATGATTCTCCATACAAGTAGTGCGTCCATATCTTCAAAGCAAACAAGACTGCCGCAAGTTCCAAGTCATGCATAGGGTAATTTTCCTCATAAGGCATAAGGTGCCGTGAAGCGTACGCGATCACCTTCCCATGTTGCATAAGAACACAGCCAAGTCCCTTTCCCGATGCATCACTGTAGATATGAAATCCACCTGTACCAGATGGGAGAGTAAGAATCGGTGTAGATACTAACTTCTACATTAGGTCTTCAAAGCTCTTCTCTCTTTCTTCATTCCAGACGAATTTCTCCCCTTTCCGCATCAGTTTGGTCAATGGTAGTGATAAACGGGAAAAGTTCTCCACGAACCTACGGTAATAACCAGCTAAGCCTAGGAAACTGCGGACTTCAGTCGCCGATGTCGGCCTTGACCACTTGTTAATAGCCTCAACCTTTGCTGGATCCATCGTGATTCCTTCTGCTGATATAATGTGACCTACGAATGCCACCTTGTCTAACCAGAACTCACACTTCGAGAATTTAGCATACAACTTCTTCTGGCGAAGAATTTGTAGTGCTGTACGAAGATGGTCTTCGTGTTCCTCCTTGGACTTTGAGAAAATCAGGATGTCGTCAATGAAGACAATGACGAACTTGTCTAGAAATTCATGGAAGATTCTGTTCATCAAATCCATGAACACTACTGGAGCATTGGTAAGTCCAAATGACATGACTACAAATTCGTAGTGGCCATAACGTGTACGGAAAGCAGTCTTGGCGATGTCCTGCTCCTTAACCCGTAGTTGATGATAGCCCAACCTTAGATCAATCTTGGAGAAATGTTTGGCCCCTTGGAGTTGGTCAAACAGATCGTCTATACATGGTAGTGGATACCTATTCCTGATGGTAATCTTTTTCAGCTCGTGATAGTCTATGCAAAGGCGCATATTGCCGTCCTTCTTCTTAACGAATAAGACCGGTGCGCCTCATGGAGATGCGCTCGGTCGAATAAATCCTCGTTCCAGATGTTCTTGTAATTGATCCTTCAGCTCCTTTAACTCTATGGGAGCCATGCGATAAGGAGACTTGGAAATCGGCTCAGCTCCTGTGATGAGCTCGATATTAAATTCTACTTCACGTGAAGGTGGTATGCCCGGAAGCTCTTTTGGAAATACATCTGGAAATTCGGACACTATCGGCTGATTCTGAATTGATGGAGATTCAACATCCATGTCATGAAAAGTAGCTAGATGACCCTCAAAACCATGTGAAAGTAATGCACGTTCTTGCAGGGTTGATATGATTTGTACAGACCTTCTGGGTACGAACCCGTTGTGAATGTACTCTGGTGCATTAACATCACCGAAGATGATTCGATATGAATGGCAGTCTATGGTAGCATGATGCTTGGATAGCCAGTCCATGCCCAAAATCATGTCAAAATCATTCATGTCCAGCGGAAGTGCGTCAACAGGACGAACCTTGTCATCAAACTCTAGGGGAAGGCTCTTTACACACGGGTTATGCGTACAGAGTCTCTCAAAGGCGTGGAAATACTCTGTATATTCTCTAGTGGCATGGGGAGTATCCTAACATTCTTGGCATAAGCAGTAGAAATGACCGAGTGAGTAGCACCCGTATCAAATAGAATACATGCAGCTTGACCATACATATACAAGATTCCAGTGATGGTACCTGTAGACTTGTTGGCCTGATCGCGAGATGTCGTGTAAACGCGTCCACTAGTAGGAGGCGGCTTGGTATCAGCATGTCCCGATGTACCCTCCATCTCGCCCTTGCGGCAATCCTTCATGCAATGGCCAGGAAGACCACACTTGTAGCATGCGTCGCTGCCGCGGCGACATGGCCCTGGGTGCCTATGATAGCAGGTAGAGCAAAGAGGATGAGTATATCCCCCAGCAGGTGTCCTGACTGGCTGAGAGCCTGTTAAGAACAATATACATGAGACATGGTAAAAGGTACAAAGGACAAAGCGGATAAATCATAAGATGAAATGCCAGTGATAGCTGGACGGTTAGGTTGTGAACCTCTTTGGTTCTGGTCCCTCCCGTTACCATGATTCCTGGTAGAGGATTCTCTAATGTGTCAGAATGAAGAATTATAACATGTAATCATAAGAAAAATGAGTAAATATAAGGACCTGCTGCTGTTGGAGTGTCCAGCGTTGTTACGGTAATTATCATTACCGCCACGCCTATCCGTAGCAGAACGGTCGTGAGTCTAACCATTTACCTTGGGTTGAGTAGGCTGATGCTGAGTAGCCGGCTGAGACCGGTCCCAGTCTTCTGCCTGGAAGATACAGTTTAAAGAGATGAAATATTGACATATACGGAAAGAATACAGATTGGTCACCGTTGATACGAATGTTTACCTCTTATCGGGTCTCACTGCTTCCCCGAACTCATCTCTTTCCTGCAGCATCTCCAGCTTACGTGCTGCGTCGGCCACTTGTGCCACCGTGTTTAACGGAGCACCTTCTAAGTTATTTGCAATCATTGGAGAAAGGGCCTAACGAAAATGTTGTGCCTGTTCTTTAGTAGTCCCCGCGACTGCTCTCAGATTACCCGCGAACCAAAGGAAACGCTGCATGAAATCATTACTGTTTTCCTCAGGTCGCTGTCAAATAGTGTAGTATTCTCTCATGAGCCTATTCCTTCCTTCCATTGGAAAGATGTGAGGTGGTGGAGGATAGTTGTCGTTCTGATGAAGGATGTCTTGCAAGTCTGCATTGGCAGCTACAACCATCTCTCGGATATTGTGTGTTTGCCATCTGACAGTATAACATAAAATACATGATTAAACTGATCAAAACATAAACTATATACATGAAAAAAAAATTATACCAATAAATCATGAGAAAAATTTTATGCAAGAAAATTTATACATGAATTCATGATGCAGTTTTATGAAAACTTTTGTATGAACAAGAGTGAACGCCTATGGTCAGTTCACTCAAAACAAAAGACATGGCGAGGGGACGCCAATAGGTCGGTCCCAAATTTAAAAGTTTCGATAAAACACATGGGACTAAATAGGGCCAGTCTTGTGCCAACCATTACTTAGTCATAAACCTGCGACAATGACATATATATGTATGCATGAAAATGATGAATGCATGAAAACCGGCTGTCAGTTCTAGGAAGCCATAGTGACTACCCACTAATCATAGGTCGTGTTTTGAGAGCCTACAGGTCGAAGCCTTGGCTCTGATACCATAATTGTAACACCCCATTTTGATAAATGGAATGTCACGCGTGATTATGGCATGTCATTAAAGCATACAAGGATAAATGTATAAAACATCACATGACCATAAAGGAAATACCGAATTCAAACATCGGTAATTAAACATAAGCAATTCAAAACATATAAAACATATACTGGGGAAAATAGTTGCCTGCATACGGGGAATCCTAATAATGAAGAATGTCCATACTGAAACGTCGGAGAATCCGTACCTTGTGTCCAGTCAACGAAAAAGACGAACGGAAGAGAGTCCTACTTCGGTATCGCTAATGAAACATAAATACATATGTGTATAAGTATCTGATTACTGAGTACGTAACTGGTTTATATCATGTCTTAGCTTGTTTTATATGTTCATGTCATGTTTTACTGATTTAAGCTTTACACTGTGTTTATCATGTATTCTATCTATTCTAATTAATTATTACTTGTATTTCTTTTGTTATTATACTTGTTGTGTCATAATAAGTAACTTTCTAAAAATAGTAGGTTTCCTAAAATAGAAAGTTTCCAAATATAGAAAGTTTCCAAAAATAGAAAGTCTCCAAAAATAGAAAGTTTCCAAAAATAGATTTACTACTTAAAATAAATAAGTTTCTAAAAATAGAAAGTTTCTAAAAATAGATTAGTTGCCTTAATTAAATAAGTTTCTAAAAATAGAAAGTTTCCATAAATAGAAATAAGCTGGATTATTAAGCTAATAATATAAGCTTAGTGTTTACTAATTAATATTCTAACTCATGTAATTAAATAGTATAGTTTATTAATTATTTCATGTAATTTAAATAACTATAGGTTAAATTATTTAATTAAATATAACATGATTTAATTAAATGAAGGTAAAAATACTTAGGTTAAAACATGTATTATTATCTATTAATAATATAACCTAAGTAATGTAAATTAATTAATTATAAGTCATGATTTTAATAATTAATTAATTATATAGTCTAAATAAAATGGTAATGACTTAGGTTAATCATGTACATGTTTTAATTAATTTAATTTAATCTTGTTAAAATAATTAACCTTGTAAGATAAATTAACTTGCAAAAATAACCCATGAACCGAACCTGTGTTTTAATCTAAACATGTCATGAACCGGACCGGTTTAACCCTTGAACCGGTCAACCAAACGCACCCTTGGTCTTGGCTAGCAAATGTTCCCACCGGCTAGCCGGTGGTTACCCCTGCTGCCGCGGCCTAAAGTTCCCCCTGCTTTCCTTATTTAGCCACCGACTTAAGACGGTGGTGGTCCTTTGTTTTAGCCGAGACCCAACCGAGCCCAAACACACCCCCCGACATGGTCGGGGTTCCCTTGCTTCTTGCGGCCGAGACCAACAACACCACACCGAGACCCGTAGGTCTCGGCTGTGTTCACACGAGGCACACCGAGAGCCTTGGGCTCTCGATTTGTGTGTATGGCCGAAACAAACACCCCTTAAACCTTAATTATTATCCCCCCATGTTTAATTACATGATTATTAACTTGTTTTTAAATACACCATGATTTCATGTGTTCTTGATTTAAATAAAACATAAAGAAAAAGGGATTTAAGGATTTACCGATTAAGTGAATCAAAGGAGAACGAACACACTAACAACCTTGCAATAAATCAATCACCAAAATCAACCAACACACCCTATGTGTGTGTTTGTACCCGGCGACCAAGGAGAGGAAAAAGAGGGATTAGGGTTTTTTTTTATTTTCTAATTTTTGTAATTATGAAAATAAGTTTTCCCTTTATTTCTTGTTTAGTAAAAAATTGCATGGGCTTGGCCCTTTGTCTTGAGTTCTAGCCGCGGGTAAGATGGGGCCCACAAGGGTAACCCATAGTTTTCTCGTGTCTAACATTAAGTGTGTCCTCGTGTTCGTGTTTACATGATTTAAATAGTTATCGTTCGTGTCTTATTATATTTATTCATGATCGTAATAAATATACCTAAGTACGTAATACTAAGCTCGTGATTATTTACGTTCATGATTTCATGTTCGTATGTTCGTGATTATAATTATTATTGAAATAATTATCGTGTCTTAATACGTATTAAATACTTATCGTGTTATAACACGTACGTAATATTTATAAATCTTGTTCGTGAACGTAAACATGATATAAAAGGAAAATTCTAATCATGTACGTACGATCGTAAGGGTACTATTCATGGTAAAAGCATGCGGGTTTTACACGAATTATCATTCTCACGAGGTTGTGAGTTACGATTTTTGTTTTTGGGGTACTCACGCCAAATGCCGAGGTTTCTACCGTAGTAGTTACCTCGATAACCACTTCCTCGGTATCCTTGGGCGTAGTTTGCTTCTTGTGGTGATTCTCTTATTGGTGTGTCATCACACTCCGTAGATGGGTGTGGTCCTCCACAAAGAGTACATTCGGCTCGCATCTCTTTCATTTCGTCTTTGATTATTTTGAATTACGAGTCGGATTTAGATGTGAGAGCGTCCATCTTTTCACGAGTTTAGAATTTTCGCTACTTTCAATGAAAGCAACGGTTTTCTTGAAAGGTTTAGAACGGTTGTCTTTGGACCAATCGAGTTTTAAGAGAACTCGGTCCTCGAGCAATTGATATGCTTCGTAGGGAGTCTTATAGAGAAAGAGTCCACCGGCTTCAAGGATTGCTTGCGTCGGTTCATTGAGACCATGGTAAAATATTTGGATGATGGTTCCTTTTAATAAACCATGTCCATGACAACTACGAAGTAGGTCTTTCATTCGGTTCCACGCATCAATGAGTGTTTCTTGTGGAAGTTAGGCGAAACCTCGGATTTCTCCCATGAGTCTTTCGTACATGGGGGGTGGAATGAAACGGCTAACAAAAGCGGTTCTCATTTGTTCCCATGTTTCAATGGTACCGGGCGTCAACTCATTATACCAAACTCTTACATCTCCGGATTGAGATGATGGGAAGAGTTTGAGTTTTATAGCGTCTCCATCGACGTCAGCTCCATATCGGAACATGCCACATATTTCTATAAATTCAGATATGTGCTTATGCGGATCGGCCCGTGTACGACTGTCAAATTGGCGGTCTTTGATCATTGAAAGGTGATGACCTTTCACGGTGAAGTTTTCTCCAAGCTCAACTTGAACAATAGCAGCCTCGGGGTAGGTGCTACTACTCATTTGGCTGTCCACATAGATTGATCGTCAGCCATTGGGAATGGTAGATCGTTAAATGGGTTATAGACGACAAATGTGTCTAAGAGATTATCAAATGGTGGGTTTTTGGTTTTTGGAATTCGGTTTTCAAAAGAAACAAAGGGTTGCTTCTTGCGGTTTTTCTTTCGAGATTGATGAATATAACGTTCGGGATCGGTGTATGGACTAAGCAATTCTTGACCGAAAGAACGTGTGTTCATTCAAGTCTTGAAGAACTTTTGAAAAAAGACTACAAGTAACAAAAATAAAAACACACAAAATATAACTAATAGGAAAATAAGTAAATAGGAAATTAAATTAAAATAAATAAAATAAAAACATAAAAAAAATTTGTTTTTTAGAGAAGCCGGTCGGCTTCTATGGGTGCCGGTCGGCAAGTTGCTGACTGTTTGACAGAAGTCGGTCGGCTTCTACTCGTGTCGGTCGGCACGTAAGGGACTATTTGGCAGAAGCCGGCGGGAAAGGGAGATGCCGGTCCGTCGTGTGATGGATTTGTAGAACAAGTTTTAAATTTATAACATGAATTACCGGATTGACTAAAAACGCACGGGCAAGTATAACCCTTTCGTTTGTGTATAGATTTTACGTGGTAATACCAAGATTGTTCACGGGGATTTGGAAAACCTATGATCATTCAAAAATAATACTATAATCGTTGATTGTAGCAATTGTTGACAAACAAGTAACAAGTAAATGATGAGATTAATAATAATATTAAAGGCAACACTTGGTAAAGACTAGTTTGAGCATCCGTAGTGGTATGATTGTGATGACACGTTTAACAAATATGATTATGATAATTAGATGGATAATCCAATCTATTGTTTTCAAAAGCTTCAATCTTCGTCAAGACCTTGGTCAAAGAAAACAAGCATTAGACCCAATCACTCAATTCAAGACTTAATCCAATTTCAACAAATTCGATTCACGGTCGTTTCACGAATTTGCTAACACTTATATTTATGTTTTTTGATAATCAAAACTTCTTAAGAAATGATCAATACAAAAAATAGCCAATCATAGACAAACCGGCTATGACTTGTTGATAGAAAATAACCCTTTCGACCTATGAAATATTTACCAACAAATTAAGTTTTGATAACAATTGTCACATGAAACATAAGTACCAATGGTTCATAGGAAAGCTTGACATTGAAATAAACCTAAATTACAATCACAACCACTACTTCATACCACAAACATCATCCTACCAAGTGTAGAATGAGATTTAGCTACTCATAACAAATGATGAAATAAACTCTAAAATAATAGTCTTGTAAGTCATAATCAGGAGCCTTACAAAGTGAAAATATGTTGCTAATGATTAGGGTAATGATCCCTAAGAGTTTCGTGATGTTAACTTTGCTTTTCGGACTCCAAAAGTGACTTTTCTTTCACCAACTTGCTCAAATCCTGGATGATATGAAGAGATACTTGATTTGTGAAAGATATATTAGTTGTTGTTTTAAAAGGCTTGACCCCTAGGGTCTTATTTATAGGAAAAGTTAATGGCATGGAGTGAATGCATGGCTTGGAGCCAAAGACAAATACTTGGAGCCAAAGAGAAGTGCTTGGAGCCAAGGCAAGTCTAGAAACTTCTTGTATGATTTTAAATGTATGTAGACACAATTTCTGCCTACACAAAAGTTGGTGGCTTCCTTGATGATTATTGCAAGTGGCAACTTGATGGTGTTGGTGGCATCTTCACGCTGATTGACTTATATGCTCCTTGGAAATAGTTGTTTATGCACCCGAACTTGATCTTCAAAGGCTTGTAACATGTACACGGGTCTTGAACTTGACTAGGATTCTTCGTACTCGTACTAATCTTCAGATTTGCGTTGTTTTACACATTATTCCTGCAATTGGCTACACAAAGACTTGCAAACACAATTGGGCACAAATATGCACAAAAGTATCATAGATATAACCAATATACATGCACAAAAGAACGAATAACACTCCCAAAACATGTTAGATTTGGGCGTTATCAGAGTTCTGTGATAACTGATAACAATCCTCATGGAATCTTGTCTCATTTCTGTTCTGAATTATAGTGGTCGTAATAAGTCGCTAGCATGACGACGTTCTATCTAAAACCTGCTAGAATGGTAGGTATTTAGATATGAACATAGCTGCCTCTACGTTTTATACTGCTTCTACTAAAATTCTGCTTGGGATTATGGTACATTATGGTGGAATCAGGGTGTATAGTCATGAAAGAATTTTTAGTCTGGGTAAAATAGATCTCTCCTAGCATAGGATCTTATGGAATACAAAACTATAGTGTAGGTCCTCTCCTTTATGAGTAATCTTTAGCCATGGAAAGCTAATCGTGATAACTGTCAGCAATTTTTTTTGCGGGAGCCGTCAACTGTATTTAGGAAAATTTTCGTACTTCAGTCACAAACATCGGTCTTGACCATCTGGTGATGGTCTTCACCTTCGCAGGGTTTCTGAAATTTCTTTCTGCTGAAATAGGGTGACTCAGAAATGCCACTTTGTTCATCTGGAACTCATATCTGTAAAGTTGCGTATATAATTTGCTCATATCGGAGAATCTACGAAATCGTGAAAAGAAAATTCCCATGTCCTCCTCTGGAATTTAGCAGATCAGGATGTTATCGATAAATATACTGGCGAACTTGTTTAAGCATTCGTAGAAAAATTTTGATTCATCAATTTCGTAGCATAGCTGGAGCATTTAGAAGCTCAGAAGTATAAATTAACATTTTAGAGAGACTATATAACATGTGCAGCAGTAGTCTAGAAAACATCATGTTCTTCCTCTCACTACTGATGGTGGCATGGTCGCGAATTGTTTTGGAAAATATTTAAGACATCGTAGCAGGTCAGGTAACCTTCTATTCGTGGAATGAGTATCGTTTATGAATGGCGATCTGGTAATTTTCTGGTGATTGATACATGATCTCATGTTACCGGCCTTCTTTCTAATAGACAAAAACGGTACACTTCCTGGTGGTACGCTAGGGAGAATAAAGCCTCGTTCCGGTAACTCTTGCAGCAATTGCTGCAACTCTTTTGACTTAGCTGAAGCCCTGGAATAAAGAGTTTTGAAAACAAGTTCTGCTCTTGAGAGAAGCTTGATGTTAAATTTTGTATCGTGGTTAGGAAGGAATTTCTAGAATACCTTCTCAATTACTTCTAGAAATGCTGAAGAAAGAAAATCTATTGATCATAAATTTTAAGAACTTTTGAAGTGGATCATAACTGGTGGTTAGAAATTCTTCGTAGCTATGGACTGATAAGTCACGCGCTTGTAAGGTAGAAACAATTTGTACTGATTTTCTGGCAGAAATAAAATGACTATATTTGGGAATTATTAAGACGGATCTCATCTTCAACTGGAAGGAAAATCTTTATAAATATGGGTGATATTGTGGAGTCTTTTTTGACTGGGAGGTAGGTAAATATCTGATTTAAGATAAATATGACATAGGAATACGTGAAGTAAACGTGGCGACTTTCATTAAATGTGTTCGTCAGTAACTCCACCAAATGAATACCGCGTGTCTAACCTGAATAATACACCAGTGGTGGTGACTGCATTTTTAATGGTCTGATTTATGCATGGCATGACAAAACATGTATACCCCCTTGGAGGGTACCCTGAATTTCTGAGGGTCTGGTTTAGAAACATATGGAGTTATGAGTTCTGACTCGTAATTTGAGAAGATATTCGTATGACACGTACCATGACTGGTGTCCTGATATGTGTCTCCCGAAATGATACTTTGGGCCTGTGTCTTGACAGTTGTCTAAACATGTACTTTAATGGGTGAGTCTGGACAAGGCTGTCAAATTTTGGCAACTACTAGGATTGACGGACCGGTTAGACTACTAACCTCGGTATTTCTGGTAACCTCCGTTCCGAAGTTTCGATTGTTACTAACTGTTTAATTATAAGCACGGTGGTTGTCACTACTGCTTTGTCTGTCAATTTATGACGGTCATTATCATGATCGTGATTCATGTAACTATTATGCTGAGTGGCCGGCTGGTTATGGTTCCCACTCTTCTAAATGAAGGTTAGCTGGGTGAAGTGTGACATCTAGCTGAGAAAGTAAAAGCATGGAATAGAATGGTAGTGTCTGATGATTGACGTTTATTATTGTCAGAAACTTTCAAATTTATAGATTTCGTCATTGTTCTGCAAAGTCTTCCTAGTATAAACAGCATCAGCATCTTGGGAAATCTCCAAAGTATCAGCAGCATCAGCATTTGTGAGGTCTTCAAAGGGTGAACGCCTATGGGTCGGTTCACCAAAACGAAAATTCGCAGAAAAGCACATGCGACTAAAGATGGCCAGTCCTGTACCAACCTTTTACTTAGTCAAAATTTTAAGAAAACTGACTAATAAATGAGGAAAAACTGACTGATAATTGAATGAGAAACATGAAAGATAACGACACCAAAATCTGGGAAGTTCCTGGTGACTACCCACTAGTCAAAGGTCAAGTTTTAGATCCTACAGGTCGAACCTTGCACTTTGATACCATAATTGTAACACCCCACTTAGATAAGTAGACCGTTACGTGTATTTATGGCGTGTCATCAAAGCATAAGGCAAATGTCCTAAAACATTAACTGACCATAAAGGAAATACCAAAATCAAATATCGGTAATCCAAACATAAGCTCAAAACATGAAAAGTAAATACTGAAAGAAAGGACTAAACAATGTCCAAATAAGCAGAATAATATAAGAAGTGCATATAGTAAGAAGTCTGGATAGCTTCCATCCAAATGCACAAGCTCTCAGAATCCTAAGAGGGTCCTAGTGTACTTGCCGTTAGAACATGAAAGGAACTACGGCTGAGCATAACGCCCAGTGAACGGATATAAAGCATGATAAGAATACTAAAATGAAGCAGATGATAAAATACTGAAGATGTAAGACTAATAAGTAAAGTTTCAGCAGAAATCTATGTATAATCTGAACAGTCTGATTTATAAATAATAAAGCTCAACCATTATCTGTTAAAATATGAAAACATGCATTTACTGTATTTTAATTTCCAAAAGCTTATATAGGTCATGTATGGTAACAACTGCTGAATGAATAAATGGAGGGGTGACCTCGTCATGCTGTAGAGGGGTGACCTCTAAATAATGTGCTGGGTGGAGGGATCAGCTCCAATGTGAAGGATGTAGAGCACACACCACATTCACCTGATAATTGTAAACTGATAGCCTAGGATGCATCCATACGCCCAGCTGATAATACTGATAAAATGGCCAAGCTGAATAAATGGGACGCTGCGAGAAATCACTCCCTCGCAGAGGAGTCATGACACCGGTGCCTCTAGTGTCATGGTTACGGTACCTCCGTAACTAGTACATAAACTGGTCATGCTTGTATATAAAGCTCAGGTCAATACTTCCCACTACTTCCCCATTTTACCCACTGTATATAAACCCAAACGCACCTTTATTGTCTGTTAATCCCAAACGCCGCTGCTGAATCTTGGTTGTGCCTCATCAAACGAGAGCACCACCGAGACTCGAAGTCCCGACTGGTCAGTCTACAAAACACCACCACACACCCTTTCAGGGTTTGCGATTGGTTTTAGATCGTCCACACCGAGACCCTTGTTGGTCTCGGTTCGCGAATCACAGCCAACCCAACACCCTTATTTCTGTTTATGATTTCCCTTGATTAGACATAATTAAATCGGTTTATGGAAGAGAAAGGATGGCTATTACCTTACCTCGTGTTTTAGGATCGAAGAGTAATACACACTAATTAAATGACGAGATTTCAAAAATTTATCTCCCTAGTGTTTTGTCCTCAGTCGTCGGTTACTCCAAGAAAACAGGAAAAACCCTACTATTTTGTGTTAATACGTTTTTACTTTTTTGTGACAAAAAGGGGTATGGGGTAACCCCCCATTCCCCCCCCCCCCCCGTTTATTTTCTTTTGAGGGTGGGCCGGGCTCTAAAGCCCAAAACTCATTTCTTGACTACTACAAAAACTGGCCCCTTTTTTCTATGTATACACCCGTTAGATATTCGACACTCGTAAATTATTACGTAAGCGTATTATATTTACCGTGTTTTAATTTTTCTGAAACGTAATAATCTTTTCTGTAAATAAAAATACATACTTAATGTTTTTCTGAAAATAATTATTTTCTGAATAATTATTATCTTGAAATATTTAAATAAAACTTAGGTTGCGTAAATTACTGTTAACAATTAATTATTTATGTTTAATAAATACTAGATACGTAATATTTCCTGAAACTTAATAATTATTTTCTGAATAATTATTTGCTTAAATATTTAAATAAACTGAGACATGTATTTACTGTTTACGTTTAATTAAAGTTAAAGATGAGACAACGCGTATTTAATATTCGAGGATTTTAAATACAGGTTTTACACTATGTATAAATGCAGTCTCACCATGAAGCTTGCTTAAATGATTTTGGCCCGCTATTATAAGTTATTTTCATTTAAAACAAATCTTATTTTGATGCGCGTTGTAAACTTTTTGAATCATCTGGGGCCGTGTATGAAATTTTACCTTTATTGAATGAAAATGAATGGATGTTTATTAAACGACTCGTTTTGAGCCGTTTTCTATGATTGTGAGCTTGAATCATGTAAGTAATACCCAAGGACCCTTCCGCTGCTATGACCGAATTTGGGGGTGTTACAGATTGATATCAGAGCTCAAGTTATAGAGAACGAAAAGATTTTCCAAAAACGTATTTTTGAAATCTTTTAACTATAACAGTTGCAAGCGAAACCTCCGAGTTGCCAATAGACGAGAATGAGAGTATTTATATATATGGGATTATATATATATATATATATATATATATATATATATATATATATATATATATATATATATATATATATATATATATATATATATATATATATATATATATATATATATATATATATATATATATATATATATATATATATATATATATATATATGTTGTAATCTTTATCGATTATTTGTACTTGTGAACTACAAGGTATCTTTTCATTTATTTATTTATAAATGATAATTTTATACTTACACGAGATATTTATACGACGTAGATTGTCACGAAGCCACCCTAGTCATTTTCATGCTAGCGCTGAAGTTATTCCTGAAATGAATCCTGTTATTCTCGAGACTAACTAAGTTGTGGATATACATGATCCCAACGAACTGGCTAATATTCTTGATGTTATTATTTTGGTTACAAGGATTTTGATTTCCTTGGTTTTTATTATTGATTCATCAATCCGTTCGTTTTGTTTAGTAAGTTTAATAGGCATTTTCATTAATCTTTGACATTCTACTGTTTTGCTAGAAACAAGTTTGTCTGAGATGATACTATTGGTTGTTAGGAATTAAGATTGATTGGTATGGTATTCACATGCCAACAAGGATTCCATATCATATCACTGATCATTTTCTGCTAAATCAGTTTCTCGTTTGTTTCGATCCTGATCTTTTGCGTTGAGCTGGCGATGCTTAAATAAGGTGATTTATAATTGTCTTGTTGAAATGAATTGGCCATTTATTTGAACAAGAAAATTATAAATTATTGAACCATAAATTTCTAAATCTTATATGGATGGATTTGATCAATCCATGGAAATAATGGTTTATAAACGTGTGGGCTTAAGCATATAGCATCTGCGTGATTAAACTCTTATTGCCTCGTAATTTGGTTGATCGATTCATTCTTAGATTTTGTTCCTCTAATTCTTTGATCGTGAGATGGTTGTATTGAGGCTTTTCTAGAACCGCCAATTGAGGAGGATATCAAGCGTCTCTGAAAGACACTGTAGAAATCTTCTTCTAGTGGGACCGAGGAGCCTTCTTAGTCACGTGAATTACCTAGTAACTCTTGAGGATTGGTTTATCAATTGTAGTATCTTTTCATAAATCACTAACTAAACTGTGACATCATTTAGTAGGACTAGTCTTTTAAGCTGTATAGTATTAGACGATGACAATCTATAATGCTTAACAATACAACTTATACTCGTTTGTGATTAATGGAATGACTATCTTTTGATTCCTAATTCTACATCGTTCTGTTGTTATCTTTCTTTGCTTTTCTCTTTTAATTTCCTGTAGTATAACGCAATCATTGAATGAATACTCATTATGATTTGATTGGCGTTGCACAAGAATCATGTAGTCAATGAAAGCTATGACTGAAGCACAAATACGCCAAGTTATTAGTGAATAAGTTGTTGTATCTTTAACTAAATTCATGTCCAACATGAATGATGGATCAGGAACTGAAGCTAAAGCTACAACTGGTGGAACTGGAACCGGTGGAGCTGAAGCTGGAGCCAATAATGTTCGTGGTACTGATGGAACAAATATACCAAAAGTTAGAGGCTATAGCTACACTTCATTCATTAAGTGCAAACTGTAGACTCTTAAGGGGACTAAAGATGATGGAGGATTGTGTCAATTGTTAAAATTCGGCGTCAGTCTTTCGAATCAGTGACCCTAATCAGGAGGATAATGTGCAGTTTGAAATCGCTACTCTCCATGGTCGTGCATTAATTTGGTGGGATGGCAGACTTGCTTCCATAGGTATCGTTACTTATGGGACACCATGGACTAAAGTGAGGAAGCGGTTAACTGAAAAGTTTGTCCTAGAAGTATTTCCAAAGTATGGAGCATGTGTTGTACAATCTGAAACTAAAGGGAACTAACATTGGTAGATATACCAAGTGTTTCCACGAGTTGACTCCTTTAGGTCCTAGAATGGTAGAACCTAAACTGTCAAGGTCAAGCAGTATATTCAGGGGCTGACCTAGAATATACGTAGTGATGTGATTTCTTCTAAGCCAGTTACTATTTGTGAAGTTGTCTGCATGTCTTATTAGCTCACGGGACGCATAATTTAAGGCAAGGCTGATGAGCTCACTGAAGGGGAAAAGTAATTCAAAACTGAAAATCGTTTCGTGCATTAGAGCTCGTAAGTATATCGAAAAAGGTTGTGAGTTATTACTAGCTCAGGTATCGGAGTAGAAATCGTAATAGAAGTGAGTGTAAATACTCTTGTCATTCGTAACTATTCTGAAGTGTTCTGAAAGATTTTCCAGGGCTTTCGCCTCCAAGGCAAATAGAATCCATAATTGATCTAAATCCTGGTGTTACAATTGTGGCATATGCACCATATCGATTAGCACCATCCGAGCTGAAGTAATTATTTGTGTAGTTGCAAGAACTATCTCGTAAAGGTTTTATTCGACCGATCGCGTCACTTTGGGGAGCTCCTATTCTATTCATTAAGAAGAAAGATGGTTCGTTTCGTATGTGTATCGATTACCGAGAGCTGAATAAGCTAACGGTCAAGAATCGTTACCCGCTTCCAAGAATTGATGATCTATTTGATCAACTTCAAGATTCTCGTGTCTTCTCCAAGATTGATCTTCGTTCTGTTTACCATCAACTTCGCATACGTGAGGAATATATTCCTATTATGGCGTTTAGACTCGTTATGGTCATTATGAGTATTAGGTTATGCCTTTTGTTTTGACCAATACACCTGTTGTATTCATTGACGTAATGAATCGTATGTGTAAGCCGTATCTTGATAAATTCGTGATCGTTTTCATTGATGATATTATAATCTGCTCTAAGAGCGAGAAAGAACATGTCAAACACTTAAGGACTATCTTGAACTTGTTAAAGAATGAAAACTTGTACGCGAAATTCTCAATGTGTGATCTTTGGCTTAGTTTCGTACGATTTCTTTGACATGTGATTGACAAAAGTGAGGTACATGTTGATCTTGCGAAAATCAAAGCCATCAAAAATTTGAGTGTTCCAACTACTCCAACTAAAGTATGATAATTTCTAAGTTTGGCTGGTTACTACTTAAGGTTTATTGAAGGATTCTCTTTGATATCAAAACCATTAACTAAGCTAACTAAAAAGAATGAACCGTATGTGGGGCGATGATGAAGAGAGTGCTTTTCAATTCCTGAAAAGGAAACTCTATAGCATGTCGATCTTATCGTTACTCGAAGGAAGTAAAGATTTCGTTGTTAATCGTGGTACATCTCTTAAACGATTTGGAATAAGTCATTTTCTCTTGTTTGATTTGTGTATGCTCGTAGGAAACTTAGGAAGGATGAGGAAACTGCACAACCCAAGACTTGCAATAGGGTGCGGTGATTTTACTCTTCGTCTTCGGAGACATTAATTGTATGGCACTAAATGTACGGTATCCACCGATAGTAAGAACCTACAATGTATTAGGGATTAAAAAGAGTTAAATAAGCCTTTAAGTGATTATGATTATGTTATTCGTTCTCATTTGTGAGGTAGGAGCAAATTTCAATGGGTTCATTGTTAAACTCTCGAAACTCAGTCTGGATTTAATTCAATTTGTGCCAATGTTGACTGATTGACTCTGCTCATTTCATTTCGATAAATAAACGGTCGTGCGAACTAAGAACCGTTTGTTAACCACTCATAGTAGACATATAAGTTATAATGATGTGAAACGAAAACCTTTGGAATTCGAGGTAGGTGGAAAAGTTATGCCAAAGCTATCACCATTAAAAGTCCCCGTTAGTTTGGACCATTCGAGATGATATAGAGTGTAGGTCCGGTGGCATGAAAACTTAAGTTACCTCGAGAACTACAAGGAATTCACAATACTTTTCATGTGTCGAACCTAAAGAAATTTCTTTCCGACAAAGATCTTATTATCCCTCTTGATGAAGTATGAATCGACGGTAAGTTGAATTTCATCAATGTACTTGTTGATATTATCAATAAGAAGTTAAGCGACTAAAGCAAAGTCGAATTCCTATTGTCAAGTATGATGGAACTTAAGACGAGGACCAAAATACATTTAACCCTTTGATTTCAACGAGCGATCGAGGAAGAACGCAATTTGATCTTCAGGACGAAGATCCCAATTCGGTGTGGATGATGTGACAATCCGTCAATTTCAGGTCGATATTTTAATCTCGACTATTAAGTATTATATGTTTACTTTAATGAGAATTTTAAATTATCGGCTAACCGAGAAGGTTATAGCTTGAAACTTAACGTAAGAATGTCGTTTAGATGAAAACCGACAAGGAATACGTTAGGTATCGATATTTTATTCTCAAATTATCATAAGAATGATTTATTGTATTTATCTTTATTTCTCGTGTTTTACGTTTTAACGAATAACGAGAACTATTAGTGATCGCGATACCGACGGATGCCCAAAAATGTACGTTTTACTATCGACTGTTTCAATATTTAATAATTTCGACGTTTTCGATTTAATTATGTTTTAAGTCGTGTCGAAGTTATATTATTATATTTATGAAGCGCTTTAACTTTTGAAAAGTATTTTTACGAAACTCGAGTCCCGTAAATATTTTTAATTTTGACTAATAGTCATTTTACCATTTAAATTATTTAATTACTTTTTGGTCCAAAACTATGCAAAATCGGCAAAACTAGCCCTTCCACCCACCATATATAAACCTCCACCTAACTTTATTTACACATAGTAACTAGTTTATCAAAAAAAATTACCAATCTCCCCTTTCTCTTTGTTCTAGCCGTCCACCCTCATCACCATATCCATCAAAATATTTTGATTTCTACTTTGAATCATCCAAAAATAAAACAAGAGCACCTCTTAGAATTCAAAGGTGATCATATTCATATAAAAATTTCCAACATGCAACAAGTTTTTGATTTTTGTTATGAACTAGTATTGATATGAATTGTTGATGCTCTTGCATGTATTTATCTTATGATAATCATGTGTAGATCTTTTTGTTTTGTTGAAGAAAATTTATTTTTGATTTTATGTTTTTATTTATTTGATTCATACAAGTGTTAAGATAAATATTTGTTGATATTAGGGGATTAGGATGAGTAGAAAAGTGGTTGGAATTGTTTGAAAAATTGTTTTTGTATGATTTTTGATGAGGAAAATTAGGGCAGTGACTTGTAGGCTGTGTTTGGGGATCTTAATGTTGATTTGTTGTTAAACTAATTGTATAGTATTTTAGAGGATTTTGTTAGCTTCGATTTTATATAAAGTAGAGCTTCCAACTCCAAACGAGTGTGAAGTTACAATAGTTTGATTATTCGTGTACCGGGAGACGAGTATCGACACAATTCGAAGTTGTTGTCGATATTTGGATCGAATCTCAGGGACTATAGAATGAGTTGTAGAAAGATTCAATGGCTGTTGTATGTCTTTAACCTCGGGTTGTGAGTCTAATTTCAAACCCCGAGTGTCGGTTTTGTAAACGGAGGTTTTAGAGTAATCAAAATGGTTTTATGAGTCGAAGACGTAAACTGTCCGGTTTTTATAACTCAAAGATGTGTCGGGCAGAAGGCCCTAGAAGTAATATTTTTAGATGAAATTTAAACTGAGTCTTAATCAGGTTATGTGTGAGTTTTTCACCAAGTTTCGTCGAAATCGGACAAGTCTAGATAGGGTAGATTGGTGTGTACGTTTGGAGTGTACATGCTGATTTGTATTTTGGACACGTAATTCAATGCTCGTGTGGCGTGAGTTTGAGTATTCACTATTAGACATGGTGATTTACTCAAGTGTTTATTCATTATATCAATGACTTAGTTACTGGTCCGAGTGAAATAAAGTGATAGTTTGACTTGCGTTGACTTGTCGTCTTATGACGGGTCAATGTTAAGAGTGCAAGTGTTTTAAACGTATAATGTTGGATAAATGGGATAGTATGGATTCACTTGCATTGCGATTCTTTTGGGTTTGTCATGGTTTTGTAAATTTTGAGCTTTTTATTATTTAAGTATAATTTATACTTGAGTCGATTATTAACGAGCGCACCTTATTTGGTAGGTTGCGGTTTTCGTGTTTAACGGCCATCACTTATCGTCGGCGATCGTCACATTACCACTCATGTACTAAGGTGGGTCTATAGCCTCGCTTTTAACATGTTTACTTGTTTTATAAAACCCGCGAGGGGGATAACATGCTTGTTTTATTAAAATAAAGGGTGCAACGAGAAGTTGTGGAAACCCTACTTATTGGAAAAGTATGGGTGCAACGAGAAGTTGTGGAAACCCTACTTATTGGAAAAGCATTTATTATAAACGAAGAGTGCAACGAGAAGTTGTGGTAAACCCTCTTTGTTTTAAAATTGAACACAAGGGACCCGATTGTATGCTTAGATGAAAGTTATTACAAAAGTTATCTTTAGCCTTAAATGACCCATGAATCGTGAATTATTAATCGAAAGAACGCTAATACTATAGATAGATCTATCGGGGTGACACCCAGTCCGGTCGCGACTAGCTATCGCGTGGTGTAGTGAAACACTAGTAATGAAACATCAGATGCAAACGTATAAGAGAAATATACGCACTTGGCTAGGTGTGTTGGGCTGAAATAATATATGTTAATGTTCAATGTCATGACGCTTATGTAATAACACCGATAATTATATCCGTACAACATAATTGTCTTTCGATGAATTATTAACCATGGAAGATTATTCTGAATACTTGTGTTTGATTTTTATACTTGAAACTCTATAGATTCACTCAGCAATTTTGTTGACTTTTTAGCATGTTTTATCTCATGTCCATAAGAAGACACTCGAGGAAGACAGTTTCGTGAAGCTTGCTTAAATGATTTTGGCTCGCTATTATAAATTATTTTCATTCAAAACAAATCTTATTTTGATGCGTGTTGTAAAATTTTTTAATCATCTGGGACCGTGTATGAAATTTTACCTTTATTGAAGGAAAATGAATGGATGTTTATTAAAACGACTCTTTTTTAGCCGTTTTCTATGGTTGTGAGCTTGAATCATGTAAGTAACACCCAAGGACCCTTTCGCTGCTATGACCGAATTTGGGGCTGTTATAGTAGGAATCAAGAGTACGTGCATGGAATGAGGCGCCAGCTTTCTTTCATTCTTTAATGCATTTACATACTTTTGCTTTGCTGAAAATTGTTTAGTCCTTTCCTTTACATTCTTTACTTATGCATTTCGTGTGTGGAGCTTGTGTTTGAAGCCGATGTTTGTTTCTGGATTCTTTATGGTCATTTAATGTTTTAGACATTTACCTTGCATGCTTTGATGAGACGCCATAATTACTACCTAACGGTCCATTTATCCAAATAGGGTGTTACAGAACATGAGATTTGCTTAAACGAAGAAGATGCGCTAGAACGAGATAAGATTGATAATCGACAAGGAATCGTAATTCGCGCAAACTGTAAGACATGACAATCTATTTTACTTAAGAAATAGAGGGGAAATATGAGTTACATATAGACATTTGAAATACAAGTTGTCACAATTATGTGTCTAGGATTTGGTATTACTTTCAAACTCAGCTTAAATATTTTCTTGATAAGAAATTCAAAGTAAAAGTAACTCAGTTCAAATAATTATTTCAATCAGCTTAAGAGCTTTTGGATGACTGTATGAAATTATTTTTAAAAAGTCAGGTTTATCGTTACCATTAGAGAAAATCAAATTTCCAAATTATTTAGAGACATTGTTGGAAATTATAAATTAAATCGATAAGTTCATTAGATTGAAAGTAAAGTATGATACAATCAAATACTCTAAAAGTAAAGTTTGACATCCTTTTAAACACTAGTTATAAATCTACCAAAGAGGATGCATAGATCTGACATTAAACTTGAAACTGGCATTTTGGTAGTTTAAACATTTGATAAAATATATAAAACGTTCTTAAAAATTTATAATTATTTTTAGAAATCCAAGAAGGTGTTTAATGCACCAAATGATAAACATGTGACATATTCTGGTTTTCAAAAGGTGACAAGATAACAAACGAGTATGAAACGAATAGTAATCATGTTAGCCTCAAAATATTGAGTCAAACAAGAATGTTCGGTCATAGGTTTCTATTGTAAATTTTAATTAGAACGTTGTAATAAGTAGTTTATTAGTCGTGGTTTACGGGCTTGGATTTAAACTAATTAAAGTCCAAACGTCAAGCTCGGCCCAATATATAGTCCATTAAAGCCCGCATGTGGGTGGACTGTATATACTATCCTCCTAGCATGTTAGGAGGGTGGGATGATCATTTGTACTCTAATCTTTCTTAATCTAATATTCACCAAGTTAATCACCTCCTCTCTCTACTTTCTCTCACTACTTTCTCTCTCTAAAACTCATATTTTTTCCATCTCATATCTTAATCTATTATCATATTATTAGGGACAACAATTGGTATCAATCGCCATGGGATAGATTGGTGTTTAGTTTGTGGTTTTTTCATATTTTGATACGTGTGATTTTCTCCTTTCAATCATTTCGTCTCAAAATGTTTTTGTTGTGCTTATCATTTTCTTGATTCGAAATTAACTTTAATCATCCGGATTATAGGAGTTTTGGTTTGAGCTTGAAAAAGTTACTCAAATTCACGTTCTTTGAAAAGTTTTGGTTTGGGTTTAATTATCCGGAATTTAAGGGTTTCAACATTCCGGATTGTGAGTTGTGTGTGAATATTCCGGATAAGCAAGTTTATCTCGTTATCCGGAATATAAGGGTTTGTTGATTCCGGATAACAGATCGTTCTTAAGTTTTCAGGATAAGTCTCAAATCATTGATATTCCGGATAAGGTACTTACGTTTATTCCGGATAAGCACGTTTTCAGGATTCCAGATAAGCACGTCAGGAAGATTCAGGATAAGCTAGTGTTGCAGTGTATTCCGGATAAGGAGGCTGTACGTTATTCCGGATAAGAGGTTTCTACTCATTTCGGATAAGAGGTGCTCAAGGTATTCCGGATAAAAGGCACGTAAGTTATTCCGGATAAAAGGGTTAAATCATTCCAGATAAGTGTTAGCTGATTTTTCCGGATACGAGTTTATTCCGGATAAGAGGTTTCTCATTATTCCGGATAAGAAAGTATTCCGGATAAGCAACGGTAGACTTATTCCGGATAAGGAGAATAACAATTATTTCGGATAAAGGTTTATTCCGCATAAGCCAAAGGAGATTTATTCCGGATAAAGACGGATAAACATTCCGGATAAACAGTTTTTCCGGATAAGGTCGTTTTTGTATTATTCCGGATAAGTCGAAGAACATTTATTCCGGATAAGAGAGAGACAAATTATTCCGGATAACTCATCTCAAAACATTCCGGATAAGAGCAAGTTGAAACATTCCGGATAAACTACTCTTTGAATTTTTCCGGATAAGGTTTTATAGAAATATTCCGGATAAGTGAAAGAGAATATTCTGGATAAGTGCTTGGTAATATTCCGGATAAGTGCTTGGTTTTCAGATAAAGTTTTTTTCACAATTTCTTCAAGTTTCAACCATAATCTTTTCACCATTTCATCTACTTAAGATCCTATTCACTTCACATCAACTTTGAGATGAACTCTACTCAAGAATATCGTGTAACTAACAACAATATCATGGTGGCGGGTAATAAAGAGAGACCACCAATGCTTGTGTCTGGTAGCTATGCTCAATGGCAATCACGTTTCATACGATATCTTGATACAAGACCCAATGGTGATGCCTTGAGGAAATGTATTACTCATGGACCATATGTATTCAAAAAAATATCAATTCCTCCAAGAGCTGCCACAAATACTACTGAGCCAATACCTGCAAGTGATCGTGATGAAACAAGACCCGATCTCACACCTGAAAATTGTGCTTGGCATGATGCGGAGAAGGAAGCCATCTATATGTTTCTAAGTGGGATTGGAGATGACATTTATTCCACGGTTGATGCATGCCCTACAACACATGAAATGTGGACTGATATTGAACGCTTGCAACAAGGAGAATCACTCAACAAACAAGATGTCAAAACAAACTTGTTTTGGAATTTTGGCAAGTTTACTTCAAGGGATGGAGAATCAATTGACTCTTACTACTCCAGGTTTTATAAGATGATGAATGACATGACAAGAAATAATCTGCAAGTCTCTACCATGCAAGTTAATGTCCAATTTATTCAACAACTTTAACCCGAGTGGACAAGGTTCGTCACTTTGGTGAAACAACAAGAAAAGTTAGACGAGGTCTCATATCATCGACTCTTTGATATCTTGAAGCAATTTCAGAATGAAGCAAATGAGATTCGAGCTGAACGTGTTGCCAAGACGGCTAATCCACTTGCTTTAGTGACTACAACTCAACATGTTCTAGGTCATAACTCACGTGCTCCTAAGTCATATTCCACTACATCATCTTCACCACGATCTTCCACATCATCTAAGTCTTCATCATCCACAAGATCTCGAGGTAAAGTGCCAAGAGCACCATCACCACCATCTGAGTCATCATCTGAAGAAGATAGTGATGAAGACCAAGCTCAAAAGAACCGAGAGATGAAACAACAAATTGCTTTCATAATGAAGACTTACAAGAAAATCTACAAACCCACCAACAACAATCTTCGTACATTATCTAACACCAAGAACCGATATGTTGAGAGTCCTCCAAGGTATGACACACATCGACGTGGTGAAAGTCCTTCTAGGTATGATCGACATAATCCAACACATGTTGAGGGTTCTGCAAGATATGATCGACAAACTGCCAAGTATGATAGTTAGAGGATTGCTGCTGCTACTGGGAATAGGGAAACGGTTGGAAGTCAAGTGGTTCAGCAGAGTGGGATTCAATGTTTAATTGCCAAGGTTATGGGCATATGACAAAGGAATGCAGGAAGCCGAAAAGGGTTAGAGACTCCAGCTATCAGAAGGAAACGATGCTGCTATGCAAGAAAATGGAAGCAGGGGTTAAATTGTCAGCTGAGGAAGGAGCAATGCTTGATGATACTGATGATGAAGATTCTGATCAAGAGCTCGATGCACATTACTCGTACATGGCAAAGGTTGAAGAAGTTCTCAAAGTCACTGAAGATGACAATGGCCCTATCTTTGACACTGAGCCAATCGATAAGGTACACACTACTGATGAATATAATGTGTTTGGTAATATTCCTGAGCATAGTGATCTACCCAATGCCATTAATGACACGTGTATGATGGAAACGGTTGATAGCAATACCACACCCGATTCATCAGACATGTGCAATAATGAGTCTGAGGATGATCAACATGCAAATGAATATGATGAAGAGGAACGTATTGCGCTTGCTAATTTAATTGCTACTTTACAAAAAGATGTCACTGAAAATAAAAAGAGTCAAAAGCAATTAAAGAAGGCAAACGCTACGCTCACTCAAAGTTTTGAAGAATTCAAAGCTGCTCTTATCAAATCTACTGAGATGACTGAAAGCTATAGAGATGAGCTCCTTCAGAAAACCAAAGAGCTTGAGGGGTACAAGGGAAGTGCGTTAAAAAGTCAAAAGGACGATTTTGAAAACAAATATAATACAACTCTTGAGTTATTAGCAAAAGAGAAGCGTTAATATAATGTTTTCTTAATGGATGAACGCCAAAAAATGTACCTTGCCAATACCAAAGTTAATGAACTTGAACAAAAGCTCTCTATGACCACTACACATTCAGCTAAAATTCTTAAGGTTAAGAAACAAGAGGTAGATGCGTTAAAACAAGATTTCAAAAGTAGATATGATAAGGAAACCGAAAAAGTAACGAAACTAGAAGCTCAAGAATTTTTGAAGAACGTTGTTTATAAACGCATGATTCTATTCAATCCGTAAGAATCCTAGGACCTCCGTCGATGTTTAAGGGTCAAGCTAGCTTTGCATGTCCTGAGTACCTTGCCAAAGCTCAAGCTGCGAACACGCATCATTATCTTGATGAGACTGAAAGAACAGATCTTGATTGCATGCCTGTTAGTGCTGATAGTGACGAGAATACTCTTTGGGATGATGATAGTCGTTCACCTGTCAATAAGGAGTTTGTGAAACCATATAATTATGCTTACATGAATAGTCTTTATGGCCTTTTTAACAAACAAACTTAGAAATCCCGTGAGGAAGTGTTTTTAGAATGCAAGCAAAATAGAATTCAATGGAAGAAAGCATTTGCCCCTAAGAAATCTAATGTTTACAAATACATCAACTACCTCCCTCTAGATGAATCTAAAAGCAAGAGTAGGAAAACATTAGGTATTCTTAAACACCACATAGATAATGTTAAATCTATTGCTGAAAGAGATTGGGCAAAACGTGAAAATGTTGAGTGGCAACGCCCGATTCCTCAAGATATTACCTTGCTTGTGAAAGAACTCTTAATTCCTAACACGGCGTTGATTAAAGAAACTGTTCTTCAACTTGAGGAGTTTATTCGGACTGAAATGTATGATGATTTAAAATATGTTGAATCTCTTGAGAAACACATTGAAGATCTTCAAATGGAGAAGTCTGATTTTTCAGATGAATATGATTTACTCTTGCAAGAATGCATTTCTAAAGATGTTATGTGTGCTTATTTTACATCTTGTGCTGACATTGATGAATATTCTGAAGTTGCATGCCAATATCTTGATAAAAGCAAAGAATGTGAACGTCTTGAAATTGAGCTTTCGAAACGTAAAGAAAATGTTGACAAAAAGGCTTTTGAGTTACTTCAACACAAAACTGATTTCCTTCAAAAACATTGTCATTCACTTGAACTTGCTTTGCAAAAAGACGTTGGTAGTTTTCCACATGATAATAAATTGTAAGAAAAACTTTCCCAAACGTTTCGACAAATGAATGAACAGAATTTGGAAATTAAAGGGTTGAAAGCTCAGTTACAAGACAGGGACAGAGCGCTAGCAGAGTTGCAGAAACTCGTTGCTAAAATGGGTGGGAAAATCGTGGAACCTAGCATTAAGAAACCTATTGTTAGACAACCCAATGCTTCTAAAGTAAATAGATCCTCTATCTTGGGAAAACCATCTGCTTTATCAAATTCCTCGTTTGCAAAACCTGTGTTTTCCCCCAAGATAGATGGAAAGGAAAGGTTACCACAAAATCAACCCATAAGGAATGCCATAGCACCAAGCGTTAAGCACACTAATGTGATTAAACCAGGAATGTATAGAATGACCACTAAACCTACAAACAAATTTATTCAATCGCCTCAGACTTCTAGAAACACTAATACTCGTGTGTCTTCTACTACAGGAATAGTCTCCACTACTAGTGTTAGCCGGCCTCAGCTTAAGAGCACTCAAGTGAATGATAAGGTCTGGAAACACAAGAATCAAGGGAAGATGGAGGAAGTAGAAGCACACCCTATGAATTTGAATGTTTTTAAGAATAAAAAGTTTGTAATCGCATGCAATGACGATATGAATGATGTGAATGATTTGAATGCTATGAATGTGAAATTTGTTTGTGTCAAATATGTCAAGTGTGCTAATGCTAATCATTCTATGTGTGCTATGAATAAACTCAAAGGCGTAGAAACTAGAACTAAGAAACAAACTGTGATGCCTATTAGTGCTAGACAACCTAAATGCCAAGTGAACCATTCTGGTGCTACCCCCACTAAGAAAAGTCATGCATCAGAATCCACCACTAAGAATCCTAGAAGCAAAATTAAGTAATTATATGAGTCTGCTAGCAAGTCTTGGAAATGGTGGTTTGCCAATCAATGTCCTCTAGGATATAAATGGATGCCGAAAGCTAGGACAGAAAATGTGAAAACGAGTGTTAGTTTGCCTTTAAATGTTGATAAGGACACTAATGATTCTACTATCACAACTACTGTGGTATCCAATTTAGCAAATGTTCCATCGTGTTCTAACTCTTCTGCAGGTGATAAAAATAATTCTTTTCATACTGGACTCCGGATGCACGAAGCACATGACGGGGAATCTCAAGCTTCTAATTACCTTCGTTGAGAAGTTCCTGGGTACGGTCCGATTCGGAAATGATCAATTTGCACCGATCCTAGGATATGGAGATTTGGTTCAGGGGAATATCATGATTAAAAGGGTATACTACGTCGAAGGGCTCAATCACAATCTTTTCTAGGTTGGTCAATTCTGTGATGCGGATTTAGAGGTTGCTTTCAGAAAGAAGACATGTTTTGTTCGTGATTATGATGGGAATGATTTACTTACTGGTACACGGGGTACTGATCTTTACACTATTTCACTACAAGACACAACTTCATCAACTCCAATTTGCTTCATGGCTAAAGCTTCAACGACTCAGGCATGGTTATGGCATTAACGTCTTTCTCATCTCAAATTTGATACCATTAACTTGCTTTCCAAGAAAGATATTGTGAGAGGCCTTCCAAGCTTGAAATTCATTAAAGATCATCTTTGTTCTTCTTGTGAACTTTGCAAAGCTAAACGAAGTAGATTCAAAACAAAGACCACACGAAGCTCTAAAGGACGGTTAGATATTCTTCACATGGATCTGTGTGGTCCCATGCGTGTTCAGAGTATCAATGGAAAGAAATATATTCTGGTAATTGTCGATGATTACTCAAGGTACATATGGACTCACTTCTTGAGGTCCAAGGATGAAACACCCGAAGTTCTCATCAGCTTTCTTAAACTGATACAACGTGGTATTCAAGATCAAGTTAAAGTGGTTCGTACTAACAAAGGTACAAAATATTTGAATTTCAAATCTAAGAAAGTATTTTGAAGCCGAAGGGATTGAACATGAAACATCTATTGCTCGAACACCCAAACAAAACGGCGTTGTTGAAAGACGAAACCATACTTTGGTTGAATCTGCTCGAACATTATTATCCGCTTCAAAACTTCCACTATACTTTTGGGCCGAAGCCGTGTCAACCGCATGCTACACACAAAACCGCTTCTTAATTATTCCTAGACACGAAAAGACACCATATCACATAATTCATGATCGAAAACCTTCACTAAAACACCTTCATGTTTTTGGATGTACTTGTTACATTATTCGTGATGGTGAAAATTTGGATAAGATGAAGGAGAAAGGTGATGCATGTATTCTTGTGGGATATGCAACTCAGTCTAAGGGATATAGAGTGTACAACAAGAGAACAAAATTGATTGTCGAGACTATTCACATCCGATTTGATGAATTACAAGAAATGGCACTTGAACAAAACATTTTAAGTCCCAATCCACAACGACAAACGACTTCCGTTCACAAACGCACGGAACTCGGAACTCAAGACCACAACAATGAACCGTCAAGTTCAACGCTGGTTCAAGAAAATGTTCCTAGAGCTGATATGACAGTCGACACGAAAATTGAGGAGTTGGAAATGTTATATGGACCAATGTATGATGAATATTTCACGGGGGAGAAACAAGTTGTATCGAAGTCTTCCGCTGTCACTCATGATAAGACTGATGATATCGATTATCGTCAACAACCGGATACAACTTCATCTACTTCAACACGGGTTGCTGCAGATTTACCTCCTCAAAATATCACTTCAACACTCGATCCTACAACATCCAAAACTACTATCATTGCTCTAGAGAACACAAATCAAGCAGACAATGCATTATCTGACAAAGACGAATTTATCAACTCATTCGGTACACTGGTACACGAAACTGGAGAGTCTTCTACTCGCCATGTTGATCCGTCAAATGTGCATACGTTCTACCAACGACATCCTTCAACACATCATTGGACCCGAGATCATCCTTTGGTTCATGTCATTGGAAACCCTTCACAGCCCGTTCGCACAAGACGACAGCTTAACACCGATGCTGATGTTTGTATGTTCGCACTCGCCGTGAGTTCAGCTGAAACGAAAAACATCAAAGAAGCATTAGCTGATCATGCTTGGATTGAATCGATAACGGATGAACTTCAACAATTTGAAAGACTTAAAGTCTGGGAACTTGTTGACAGACCATATGATGTAACACCATTAAATCTTCAATGGATCTGGAAAAACAAGATGGATGAAGAGAACACGATCATCAAGAATAAATCTAGGCTAGTGGCTAAAGGGTATGGACAGAAAGAGGGTATTGATTTTGAAGAATCATTTGCACCAGTAGCTCGTATGGAAGCGGTTAGGATTTTTCTTGCTTATGCTGCACATAAGGGATTCATTGTCTACCAAATGGACGTAAAGACGGCATTTCTTAACGGTCCTTTGAAGGAAGAAGTCTATGTCACGCAGCCGGAAGGATTCGTCAATCCTCATTATCCTGACAAGGTGTATCGTCTCCACAAAGCACTATATGGACTCAAGCAAGCTCCAAGGGCGTGGTACGACGAGCTCTCGAAATTTCTGGTCTCCAAAGGTTTCTCAAAAGGTTCCATTGATTTAACTTTGTTCACTTATAAATATGGGGATGACATTTTGCTTGTGCAAATTTATGTTGATGACATTATTTTCGGGTCTACAAACCCAAAACTTTCAAAATGGTTTGAAAAAGTAATGCACAACAGATTTGAAATGTCTATGATGGACGAACTAAAATTCTTTCTCGGAATTCAAGTTCACCAATCCCCAAGTGGTATCTTCATTAACCAAGCTAAGCATTGTCAAGAGATAATCACAAAGCATGGTATGACATCATGTGACCCCGTTGGGACACCATTATCAACCACATCCTTAGATGCTTATTTGGAGGGATTACCCATAGATCAAACGAGATATCGTTCCATGATCGGGTCCCTCATGTACTTGACAGCAAGCAGACCTGATATTCATCATGCTACGTGTTATTGTGCACGATATCAAGCACGACCCACTGAAAAGCACCTCAAGGAGGTTAAACGGATCTTTCGGTACCTTAAGAATACCATTCACATGGGACTCTGGTATCCGAGGGAAACCGGTTTCTTTCTAACGGCCTATTCAGATTCTGATCATGCAGGGTGTCTTGATACACGTAAAAGTACTTCTGGTGGTGCACAATTTCTAGGTCAAGACAAGCTTGTGGGATGGTCATCCAAGAAACAGGATTGCACGTCACTTTCATCAGCCGAAGCGGAGTATGTGTCTCTATCTACATGTTGTGCTCAAGTTCTTTGGATGAGAACACAACTCACGGATTATGGCTTCCATTTTGATAAAGTACCTATGTACTGTGACTCAAAGTCGGCCATAGCCATCTCCTGCAATCCGGTACAGCATTCCCGCACGAAGCACATTGATGTCAGATATAACTTCATCAAGGAATAAGTTGAAAAGGGTATTTTTGAATTATACTTTGTTGGAACTGATTACCAATTAGCTGAATTTTTTACAAAAGCTCTTTCGAAAGAGAGGTTTGCGTATCTTGTTAGGCAAATTGGTATGAGATGTTTGACTCCAGCAGAACTGGAGGTTCTGGCAAAGAAGCCTGCTTAATTCATCTATCAAACATCTACTTGTAAATATTAATGTAAAAGACAAATACAAAATTAAAAAATCTTTGATAATCCAAAAATATTCTTCTCGACATGTCTTTCAGTATCGATAATATGGACGTACCTAGAAATGTCGCTCAACAACGACGCGGGTGTGTACATAAAGCTAGAATGAAAGTTGTAAATATTTTTCAAAACATGTCATTTCTATATTTTCAAAAGGAAATTGTCTACTTTGGACAATATTTCCAAACAATGGGTAGAGCAATCTATCTTGGGTTGAGCTTGTCACAAAACATTCAACGTTTTGAGCTCAACAAAATGGCTTGTAATCACTTTCAGATTGCAACCCAGAACTATATTCACGGGGGAGTGTACGATTTTGTGCTCTTACCCTTAGCAAAAGAAGTTAAATCTTCTTACACTTGAGTGGATTCGTCAAGACATTCAAAGTCTATGAACTCAAGTTTATGCTTTAGAAAAACCTTTTCGACAAAAAGAACTGATTTTTCAAAAAGCGTTGAACACAATTTTTTCAAGAATCTCTCAATGATATTCAAAATCTTTCAAAAATTATGTGTTCAACAACTCCTATCCTCAAAAGTTTAATGATGAGACTGCTTTTATACATAGTCTCATCGTCCAAATAGGTCTTAACATGCATTAAATAAATGACAAAAGATCACAAGAATCATACAAAAAACGAACACGGGAAACGAAGCCGCACAATGAACCAGCCCTAATGAAGACTTTCCCAAGATTTACCCTTGAAGATTTGAAGAATTATGAAGAAGGGTCCTCCAATATGGAAGAATTGACACTTTATACCCTTGTATCTTCATAATTACAAGTTTGGTCCCTAAAGTTTGTCAAAATTACAAAAGGGCCCTCCACTTTGAAGAATTAGCAAGTTTAGCCCCTCAACAAAGCTAAATTGTCAACCATTATCCTCCACAAAGTCAAATACATCATGAAGTCCTTCAAAGCACAATAAATTACAAGTTTGGTCCTTTGAAAATCCAAAAATTACAAAAAGGACCCTTAACTTTCAACATTTGGCAAGAATGGTCCCTCAATCATTATGACTTGGCAAATTCAGTCCTCCATTATATCAAATATGCAAGTCAAGACCATTATCCATCATCAAAATGCCAAATCAGTCCTTCAAGAATTCAAAAATGGCAAGAAATACCCTTGAAATCATTTTACAAAAGTTTTTGGGGCAAAAGTGTAAAGTTGGAAACTTTGCTAACAAAGGAAATTCAAGTTTGGCTGTTTTATTTGCAAATGAAAAGAGAAAAGAAGAAGAGGGGGTAAATGCGGCCAGACAAGATACTTACCTTAACCACTCATGGACTGCCACCTCACCCCACTCACCACCTCCACCAATCACAACACTCCCTTCCTCCATGTCACCATCCCACTCACCAAACGGTTTAACTTAGTATTAATTAAGTTTAAACACGCGCCAAACACATATTTAAACCCAAAACAAGATCAAGAACCTGTTCTTGGTGTTCTTGAACTAAATTGGGGATTTCTTAATTACTTGAAATTAATCCTTAATCCTTTCCAGATTTAAGATTAAGGATGTCATTATCATAACCCAAACCTTAAACATGGCACCCCACCAACCCACATGATGCATGGGGCCTCCCCTGCTACGTCAAAAGGGAAGAAGACAAAGAATTTGCCAGCCATCCAACGGGCTCAATTCTAGCTTACATCTTAAGCTTGTTACATACCTTTGGATCAACTTTGCACTTGACAGCTCTTACAAAACTCCAAAACTAGTCACATGATTCTCCAAATAAGACAAGATACTCCAAGGGAATTTTTGGGCTTCAACAACATTAGGGTTTACGTTTTTTAAACTCCTTACTAGTTCATGTATGCCTATATAAAGGCCCTAGGTCACTACATTTGTTTTTGCTCTTGAATTTTCCTAAGTTCACTTTTTTGTAAATCCTTTTCAAGTTTAATAAAATGTGTTTGAAATGTTGAAGAAAGCACAAGTGCCATTGTTATAACTTGTTTATCTTTGTTCTTTGTTCATCTTTGTTCTTTGTTCATCTTTCTTGAATCAAAAACCTGTTTTCAAAAGAGGAGTGTGCAAAAGTTTACACATTTTCTTCATTTTCTTGATATTTTGCTAAGTTCTTGTTTCAACCTTGGAATTCTTGGGTTATAGGGCTGATCATAGCATCCTAATTTTGTTAATTAAGGTGTTGTGAGGCTTATAACTTGGGGATAATCAAGTGTGGGGTAGCAAGGTTGCATTAATCAAGATTTTTCAAGTTTCTGTTTTTATAATCTTGCTTCTAACTTTGTTGATTCTTAGCATGCTTTGTTGTGGAAGCTTGTGCTTGTTCTTGCTAGCACATAAGCTTAAAATCCGTGCGTGTGGATGTACATCCATGAGGTACACACCCTTAATCCCAAAATCTGAAAATATTTTGGATATTTGTGATATTTGAGTGTTGCCTATGTTCTTGTGTATTTTGTGGCTTATTCTTGCTTGAATCTGTTGTTCTTAGTTGTTATTGTGTTTATCTGAGCTTGGGTGGTCTTGAATCTCACTTTTCCTTTGAAAAAATTTGTTTTGAAAAGTTAAATGGGTGTTTGGGTCTACCTGTTTGTGATTGAACCTTGGTATTGTGTTGTCAGAAGTTAGTATTTGTGCTTGGTATCTGTTATACATTTGTTTGATAGTGTTTTGCTGCAAGTTTTTGGAACCAAACCTTAAAATCAAACAATCTGCTATATCTTGTTGAGTTGACTGTTTTTTTACCTAAAATTTTGGGAAAACCTAGAGTTTATGCATGTTTAGGGATAAAAGCTGTTAAAGGGGTGTTTGAGTCTACCTGTTTGTGACTGTTTTTTGACCTAAAATTTTGGGAAAACCTAGAGTTTATGGCTTGTGTGTCAAATACATCAGCAAAAGTAAAAATCAGTTTTGGTTAGTGTTCATCATTAACCTGTTAGTATTCATCAGTAACTTTAAGGGCTTAAGTCTTGCTTAATTCTTTATATCATTGCATGAAACTTGTTTAGACTTGCTTATTTAAGTTTAATATAGCTTGTGTATGCATTTGGTTGAATTTGGCTGGCTGAATTGTGCTTAAATTGCTTTTTGAACCTAAATTGCTTACTTGTTCATGTCTGTGCAACATCTGGTACTTATTTGATTAATCTGTATCAATTGGGTGTTTGTGATTGTGATATTTTGATTGTTCTTGACTCCTTTTGATCCAAAGATCGTTTGGGTGCCTTTGTGTAATCTGAATCTCCAAAAAAGTCACTAAAGACAAAAAAGTCTATAAGTCAAGCAGTGGGAAAAATTCCCACTGCTCAACACCCAAAACTAGCCCCTGCTAGTGTAAACTTGTACTCAGCTTATCAATAAGCTATTCTAGCTTATCCAGACTTGCAACAACTTATTTTTTGTGATAGATCTTCATTATTTGACCCAATTGACTAGATTGGATCTTATTGGACTTTGACTTTGACTTTTTGTTAGGAAACCAACTTATTTGACTTTTACATAAGTGCTTATTTGCTTTTTCCAGCTTATTGAGTCAGCTTATTTGAAAACTCTTTGTTGATTTTGCTTAATTAAGTCATTTCAAAGCTTTAGAAACTTGAATCAGCACTTGGGGTGGCCTAGAACTCAAAAACAACTATTTTGTCGTATTCTGTAGATTGCTTATTGCATTTTCAGGCTTATTCCTTGGGCTTATTTCAAATTTCTTTTTGTAGAAGTCTTATTTAGGACAAAAGAAGCTTGTGTGTCAAATTTTAGCTTATGGCATTGGCTTATAGCTTAATGGGACAAAAAGCCCATTAAGAATAAGCTGCTTGGTATAAGTTAGCTTATTTCACACTTTCAGCTTTTGGGCCTTTGGAAAAAGTTGTTTAAAATCAAATTTTGAGTCAAATAGTGCTTTTTGGGCTTAATTTGGACACTTTTTATTATTGGGCCCAATTTTTGCCCAATAGTGGACTGTTTTGGGTTTAGCCCATTTTCTAGGCCCAATAGGCGTATTTAGGTCATTTCACTTTCATTTCTGAGTTATTTAGGTTAAATTAAGCTTGTTTGCAAATTTTAGAATTTTTTAGGATTTTTGGATTTTTATTAATATTTTAATATTATTTTATTATTAAAAATTAAAAGTCTGATTTTCTAGGTTTTTATATTTTTCCTAGGTTCTAAACACTTAATTAGGAATTTTTCAACTTTCTAAATATTTTTAAGGTCTTTTAATTATTTTCTAGAATTAATTTAAGTTAATTGATTTTAATAGTTTTTAATTGTTTAAAAATAGTTTTATTTGGTTTTAAAATTTTGAAAAATACTTTTTAGCTTAATTAGGGTATTTTTGAGGTTTACAAACTTTAAAATCTTGTTTGGGACTTTTTAATAATTAATTTTGATTTTTAGGGCTTTAATTAGCATTAAAAAGTCATTATCTAATTAATTAAAAGGTTTTGGCAAGTTTGGATTTTTTGTAAACTCTTAGAATATTATTGTGGATTTTTGGTAATTTTTAGGAATTTTTAGATTAAAATTTTAATTTTGGTACTTGTTACGGTTTTACGTGTACGCCTTTTTCGTCTTAGTTTAATCCGTCTTCGTAACCGTCATCCTCTTCTAACCCCCTTTCTATTTTTCTTTCTCAAAAATATAATCAAAAATCTAATCCAAGTCATTGCACACATAACACACTAGCCTCCTTGAGAACGAACTCACGTTAGGGTCATTTACACACGATTTTCCTAAATCGTCGTGCTTACCCTATATTTTGGTACTCTTTTCCTAAAGGGTATACAAAAATACAACCATCATTTTGGCACCGCTGCCGGGGAGGCGTGTTGTGTTTTGATTTAGAATTGTTGTTTTTATATACTAACCATAAATAGTATTTGTATTAGTAGCACTCTACTAATACGTATTATCGGTTTTCGATTTTTGTGTGAATACTATTACTATATTGTATACGTAGAACAATAAATTCACAAGTACTCCAAATACGTGAGAAATCACAACCTTGACTTGGGAGGTCATTACCCAATCATTGTATTTGAATCTCAAACCAAAGAAAAAAGGCAAAAATAGATAAATACTTTCGTGAAGCTTAATTTTGAAAATACAAACTATAAGGTGGGTATAAGGCGGATATTATAAAATATATCCTAAGGAAAAAGGCTCTTAAGTGCTTCGCGCCGCCTCGTTTCCCCGCTTGCTTGTGAGTATTTGATCTTGAGAGCTAATCGAGGGTTTTGCCGCCCAGAGTATTACTAAGTATCATATATATTTTCTTGGTTTCATTTGATTAAAGCCTCTTGAACGTTTTGGTGTTCCAATAACGTTCTAAAGTTATTGAAGGCGTTCACTTCACATGATCGTTTTCATTCCTTGAGGCTTCTTTAATCAAGAGATTTGATTAAGGAGGAGATTTGTAGATTTTGGTCTCCTTAATACATTCACCAAAATACAAAAGGTTAATACAATCAAAAACCACAAAAAAATTGAAAAATACAAAACACCAAAAAGAATCTTCTTTGCTCGTCCCCTCGTTATACGTGACGTTTATGCTAACTCGTAATCAAGCAAGACGTGCACGTAAACGAAAGAACAAAAATCCCACTCCTAATCTTTCTAGTGAGGAGTCTCCTATTGACAAACCCATTGTAAGAGAAGCACCAACCATGGCGAATTGAAATATGATGGAGTTACTTCAAGCACCCACCGAGGGTTATGGAGAAGCTATTGTGATTCCCGCCATCCTTGCGGAGAATTTTGAGGTGAAAACGGGTTTGTTGTCGATGATCCAAAACAACAAATTCCGTGGTGATGAGAAGGACAATCCACACAACCATATCCGCCAATTCAATCGTCTTACCGCCACTTGCAAGTTTAAGGATGTTGCTAATGATTCGATTAAGATGATGCTTTTTCTGTATTGCTTAGCAGGGCCCGCAAAAATTTGGTTAGAGAAAGAGCCACCCAATTCTATATTGACGTGGAAGGATCTCGTGTCTAAATTTGTGAACCAATTTTTTCCGCCCTCTAAGACTACACACTTGAAAAACGAGATTTCAAAATTTTCACAAGAGTTTAATGAAAGTTTTTCAACGGCTTGGAATAGGTTTAAGGAAATGTTACATGAATGTCCTCATCACGGTTTTTCCGATTTGAATCAAATTGACACGTTTTACAATGGACTTAATGATCATGAGAGGGATTATCTAAATGCCGCCGCGGGTGGTAATTTTTTGTGTAAAACGGTCGAGGAAGCATTGTTAATCATAGAGAATAGATCAAAGGTCTATAGTCCTCGTAGAACGTATAGTGTTCGTAAGGCTTCGTCTTCGGCTTCACCTTCTTTGTCTACTACCATCGATGCTTGCCAAATTGAGGCGAATTTGGAAAACAAGATTTTTGATAAGTTGAAAGGACTTTTGATTGAGTTTAAAGTTGGTGAACAAAGTGCTCCCGCTACGGCTAAAGCGGTTGAGGTTTCGTGCATGTATTGTGGTGGAGGTCATGATTTCTCCGAGTGCATTACCAACGGTGGTAACACTTCGAGTGCCTTCGCGGCCACGGGAAATTACAACCAAAACGGTCAAGTTTCCCGCTACAATCAATTGACTCCACCGGGTTTTGGTTCAAATCAAAATGCTAACAACAACTATCGCAACAATCAAGTTGGTTTCAAAAACAATTTCAACAAGTGAAATTATGGTAATCAAGGTGCTAATAATCAAGTTTCAAACAAAAATCAAAATGATTTTCAAAACAACAACAAAGGTTTGCAAACTTTGAAAGATCTTCCAAATGAATTTGTTGAATACGCTAATGGGAATGATGCTAGGTTTGACAATATTCAAAGAGAAATCATTAGCCTAAGATCCGAGTTTAAGAACGACTTGAAGAAAGAGTTGAAAAATGAGTTAGCTAATGAACTTAAGATCCATACAAACAAGATGGAAGGAACCGTAACTAGGTTACAACAAAACCAACAAAAAATGGAACAAGGGCAACATGAGATTAAACAAGAGATGATTAAAGCCGAGAAGAGGCAAACCGAGGCCGTATTGAGGCAATCCAAATTTGAAGATAAAATCTCGTCTATGTTTGAGGCAATAATGTGTAAACCATCTTCGAGTAGTCTTCCTAGCAACACCGTATCCAACCCTAAGGGTGAGATGAAAGTGATTACCACACGTAGTGGTAAGACACTTAAGGAACCGACTCCTCAACCAATTGCTCCTATGGAGGAAGCAATTGAGGAAGAACCCGAGGTGGTGGTCGAAAAGGAGCATGTCCCAATCCCACGAAGTACCGCTCATGCCACACCTACGGTTGACCCATTACCCATATTGGAACCCGAGATTCCAAAGGCTATGCCTACCATGCCTCAACCCACACCACCTTTGCCCTATCCATCGAGACTTAGGAAGGAGAAACGTCAAGAGCGCGATAATTACCAATTTGAGTTTTTTTATGAAAATGTTTCGTGATTTGCACTTTAATGTGAGTTTCGCCGATGCTTTGGTCATGATGCCTCGATTTGCCCGCTAACTTTAAGAGTATGTTGAACAACAAGGAGAAATTGCATCAATTATCTAGTTGTTCATCGGTTTATCTTAATCGCATACCTCAAAAAGTCGGTGATCCCGGTAAATTTTTGATCCCTTGTGCAATCCAAGATATGGAGGAATGCTATGCCTTGGCCGATCTTGGTGCTAGCATTAACTTGATGCCACTTGCAATCTTCAAGTCGCTCAATCTTCCTAATCTTACTCCTTCACTAATGTCTATTGAGTTGGCCGACCATTCCACGATTCCCGCATGTGGATTGGCAGAAGACGTTTTTGTGAAAGTGGGGAAGTTCTACTATCCCGTAGACTTTATCGTTGTTGATATCCCCACGGATCCTCAAGTTCCTCTCATTTTAGGTCGTTCGTTTTTAAATACGTCTATGGCTTTAATTGATGTGCATGCTAGAAAGATCACCTTACGTTTCAACGACGAGGAACTTGTTATAAACGCAACTCAAAACTCTAAACTTTCTCATGTTTATTCCGTTGCTACCATTAACCTCGTTGATATGATCGACGTGGTTTGCGAGGAATTTTCACAAGAAGTTCTAGGTTTTGGTGATGATGAAACTAGTGGCAATCCCATTATGTTGGATCCTATTCTTGATAATTCGACACCAACCTTCACTCCATTTGAAGGTGGTGGTTTTACGTTAGAAGAATTCGATGTTCCGCGTACTTGTAACGAAGACCTCGACAACGATGAGGACTTCTCGATTATCAAGGATTTTCTTAATGATTTCCCATTTCCTCCACCCGAGGAGGTTATGAGTATCGAGCCCAAATCTTCACTTGAAGAACCACCTATCCTCGAGTTGAAAGATTTACCTCCTCATCTCGAGTATGTCTTTTTGGAGGAGGGCGACAAGTTGCCGGTTATTATTACGAGGGAACTTTCGGATGATGAAAAAACCGCACTTGTCGATGTTCTTAAGGACCACAAAGGGGCAATTGCGTGGAAGTTATCCGACATTAAGGGGATCGATCCCAAATTTTGTACCCACAAAATATTAATGGAGGAGGATTACAAGCCCGCAATCCAATGTCAAAGGAGGGTGAACCCCAAAATTCACGATGTCATTAAAAAGGAGGTCCTAAAACTCTTTGACGCGGGAATGATTTACCCTATTTCCGATAGCCCTTGGGTGAGTCCTATCCATTGTGTCCCTAAGAAGGGAGAATGACCGTTGTGCCCAATGATGAAAACGAGTTGATTCCTACTAGACTCGTGACCGGATGGAGAGTGTGCATTGACTATCGAAAGTTGAATGAAGACACTCGTAAAGACCATTTTCCCTTGCCCTTCATGGACCAAATGTTGGAGCGTCTTGCGGGAAATGATTTCTATTGCTTTTTAGATGGTTTTTCTGGTTACTTCCATATCCCCATCGATCCTCGTGATCAAGAAAAAACTACGTTTACGTGTCCATATGGAACGTTTGCCTATCGTAGAATGCCATTCGGACTTTGCAATGCACCGAGAACCTTTCAACGGTGCATGATGGCTATTTTTCATGATATGATCGAGAAGACGATGGAAGTCTTCATGGATGACTTTTCCGTGTTTGGTAATTCGTTCACTTCGTGTTTGTCGAATCTTGAGAGAATGTTGAAACGTTGTGAGGAAACCAACCTTGTGCTCAATTGGGAAAAATGTCATTTTATGGTTAAGAGTGGAATCGTCTTAGGGCACAAGGTTTCGAAAGCGGGGATTGAGGTAGATCAAGATAAGGTAGACGTCATCACCAAATTACCTCATCCCAAAACCGTTAAGGGAGTTAGGAGTTTCCTAGGCCACGCGGGCTTTTATCGTCGATTCATCAAGGATTTTTCAAAGATCTCTCGACCCATTACACATCTTCTTGAAAAAGAGGCACGTTTTGTCTTTGATGAAGATTGTGTACGAGCTTTTGAAATCCTTAAGAGGAAACTTACTGAAGCTCCCATTCTTGTTGCTCCCAATTGGAACCTCCCCTTTGAGCTCATGTGTGATGCTAGTGACTATGCTATTGGGGCCGTTTTGGGGCAACGTCATGATAAGCACTTCTTGCCTATTCACTATGCTAGCAAGACGATGACCGAGGCTCAACTAAAATACACTACAACGGAAAAGGAATTCCTTGCCGTGGTGTATGCATTTGAGAAATTTCGACCTTATCTCGTCTTGGCTAAATTCATAGTGTATACGGATCACTCGGCTATTAAGTATCTCATGGCAAAGCAATATTCTAAGCCTAGATTACTTCGTTGGATTCTCCTCCTTCAAGAATTTGATCACAAAATCGTTGACAAAAAAGGAGCTGAGAATCTAGCGGCCGATCATCTTTCTCGTTTGGAAGATCCTCATCAAAGTGTTTACGAGCCCAAGGAAATCACCGAAACATTTCCGCTCGAGACACTTGCTGTAGTGAATTCTAAGCTTGATTCTTCCACCCCATGGTTTGCGGATTTTGCAAATTACCATGCGGGTAACTTCATCATCAAGGGTATGACGACTCAAGAAAAACGAAAATTCTTTCGTGACGTGAAGTTCAACTTTTGGAACGACCCTTACTTGTTTCGAACTTGTGCGGATCAAATCATCCGACGTTGTGTATTTGGCACCAAAGCTTCTAACATCCTTAGAGCTTGCCATGAGGGACCCACGGGTGGTCACCACGGTGCTAATCTCACGGCTAAGAAGGTGTTTAATGCCGGCTTCTTTTGGCCTACTATTTACCGAGATGCACAAAATCTTGTGAAGTCTTGTGATTCATGCCAACGACAAGGAAAAGCCTCACAAAAAGATGAAATGCCACAAAATATCATCCAAGTGTGTGAGATCTTTGACGTTTGGGGTATAGACTTTATGGGGCCGTTCCCATCATCTCGTGGTAATAAGTACATTCTCGTTGCGGTTGACTACCTATCTAAGTTGGTGGAAGCTAAGGCTTTGCCCACCAATGATGCTCGTGTGGTAGTCAAGTTCTTGAAAAGCTTGTTTTCTCGGTTTGGAACCCCTCGTGCGATCATAAGCAATCGTGGAACCCATTTTTGTAATGACCAATTCGAAAGGGTCCTAAGGAAATATGGGGTTACACATCGTCTTTCTACGGCTTATCACCCATAAACGAGTGGGCAAGTTGAGGTTTCAAACCGAGCTTTGAAGAGGATCTTGGAGAGATCCGTAGGGGAAAACCGACAAACTTGGTCGGATAAGTTGGACGATGCTTTATGGTCCTTTAGGACCGCTCATAAGACGCCCATTGTGTGCACTCCCTATAAGCTTGTGTATGGAAAGAATTGTCATTTGCCTATTGAGTTAGAACACAAGGCTTATTGGGCCCTAAAGCATTGTAATGATGATATGGAGACCGCGGGAAAACACCAGAAAATGCAATTAAATGAATTGGATGAATTGAGGGACATTGCTTATGAAAATTCATTGATTTACAAAGAAAAAACTAAAAAGTTGCATGATTCTAAAATTAAAAACCGGGTTTTTAACATTGGGGATCAAGTTTTGCTTTTTAATTATCGTTTGAAAATCTTTTCCGGTAAGTTGAAATCCCGTTGGTCCGGTCCATTCACCGTGACTCAAGTTTTTCCATATGGGACCATCGAGCTAGCTCAAAATGATGGCCCCAATTTCAAGGTGAATGGACATAGGTTGAAGCACTACTTTGGCGGGGAAGTTCCATCCTTGAACTACCTCGACCAAATCACTTTCCCCAATGATAATTAGTATTGAGGGGATCGAGTCGAGCTCATGACTCGGTAATCAAAAACGAGGTGCCTCGTGGGGGAGTCCCATGCTTATCCGATGTACATATTATCGCTTTCTAATGTAGTTAACGTGTGGGGATTTGTGCCCTTCCAACCTTTGTTCCGTGGTTGTTTGTGAATTGTGGACTTTAGATGATCATGATCTTCACGATTGGAGCCTCTCGTGTTCGTTTTATGGGAGCACTCGATCGTTTGCTTTGAAGACTTTCTCAATATCCATGATATATCCTTTTGATGTTCTAACCTTAGGTTTTTAGCACACTTCATAAACGGGTTTAAATTTAACGGTTACACCCTTTCCATGCTAGATTAGGCATTCGACTACGTCTCTAGTATGGGGGTGTTTGCACCCCTAGACTCGAAACATTGAGGACAATGTTTAACATTAGTATGGGGGGTGAATAGATACTTGCCTTGCCAAACCTTCACGCTTTCCAAAGTTTATCTTTTTGTTTATCGTTTTGTTGCAAAATAAGGCCAAAAATGGCCAATTTTTAAATTTTTTCTCATGTTTTATAAGTGTTTAAAGACACGAATGTAGGTTTTCCGATGGTGAGAATAAGAGTAATTTTTGACTCGACCGTGCGTGTTGAGCACTTAGCTTTGATTCCTTAACTTCACATTAGGCTAAGTCTCTTAAATGAGGACGAGAAATGATAGGGTTAATTATAAGCTACTATGCTAAACATAGAGTACTCGTATTCTTTCAAAAACTCATGTGTTCTCGTTATTTGCTTATTCTCCCTTCGCATGTAAATATTTTTTGCTTAATAAATATTGACTTAGCGGTTTAGTCTTGATTGTTGGGTTTCTAGTCTTTTCTAGTAGCTTCCGTGTAATTAAATTGGGAAGACATTAAGGTATCGCCAGCGTCACGGTTTTGAAGTATTGGCAACCCGAATAATCGAAAGCTTCACCCAATAATAAGATTTCAAGTGCTCACCTAAATCAAGCAAACAATTTGAAGCCCCACAAGGCCGAAAAATCTATGCAAAATTGAAAGTGAATCAAGCCTTAATCTATGAAGCTTTAAAGATCCAAAATTCGCCTTAGCGTGAGGATATACGTCTTTGGCTAATAAAACCACCGATGAGGTGGATAAGAAAAGGCAAGGCAAGACGGAAGTCATAATAAAAGCTTCATGGCGAAGTTGAATAAAAGATGGAGGTAAACCAAAGATAATAAGGCCCTTCCGTTAGGGGGCGTATAAAAGTCTTGGTAATAAGTCTCATGTTCAAAACCGTTATAAAACCGTGTTTATCGATTCTTCTTGTCAACTTAATTTTTTGACATCGTTGTCTATTGGGAGGGGTTATTGATTTGATGGTCTTGGTTACACCGTTAGGACTCTATTTTTAGACCTAAATCTCTATTATCGCATAAGTCAAACAATGTATCCTCGTGAAACATTCAAGACAAAATAAAATATAAGAGATACAACTTAGGAATAATGGGAGGATAAGTACGTGATAAGGGCATATGAGTAGTGTTAGCATTACTAACTTATAATGACAATGATCTCGTTGCACGCTTGGCATGGAATTGGGGTGAAAATCGAGGACGATGAAATTATTTCTAACAAAGCATTCACGTGTTCTTATTCTATGAACCTAAACGTCCAATTTTGCGATGAAAATCATACATTATGTCTAAAACGCAAGTAGTAGCAATAGTAGTAGTGTAGCTAGTTTATCGTTCAATAAAAGTGAATGAAAATGAATTTTGGAGATGCTACGATACTTTATTCTAGCATTGCTTGAGGGAACGACAATGGTTTAGTATGGGGGAGTGATGAGACTGCTTTTATACATAGTCTCATCATCCAAATAGGGCTTAAAATGCATTAAATATCATCAAAATACCCATATATATGCTTATGTTTGTTGCTTGTGTATTTTAGGTATGGATATTGAGAAAATGACAAAAGATCACAAGAATCATACAAAAAACGAACACGGGAAACGAAGCCGCATAATGAACCAGCCCTAATGAAGACTTTCCCAAGATTTACCCTTGAAGATTTGAAGAATTATGAAGAAGGGTCCTCCAATATGGAAGAATTGACACTTTATACCCTTGTATCTTCATAATTACAAGTTTGGTCCCTAAAGTTTGTCAAATTTACAAAAAGGGCCCTCCACTTTGAAGAATTGGCAAGTTTAGCCCCTCAACAAAGCTAAATTGTCAACCATTATCCTCCACAAAGTCAAATACATCATGAAGTCCTTCAAAGCACAAGAAATTACAAGTTTGGTCCTTTGAAAATCCCAAAATTACAAAAAGGACCCTTAACTTTCAACATTTGGCAAGAATGGTCCCTCAATCATTATGACTTGGCAAATTCAGTCCTCCATTATATCAAATATGCAAGTCAAGACCATTATCCATCATCAAAATGCCAAATCAGTCCTTCAAGAATTCAAAAAGGCAAGAAATACCCCTGAAATCATTTTACAAAAGTTTTTGGGGCAAAAGTGTAAAGTTGGAAACTTTGCTAACAAAGGAAATTCAAGTTTGGCTTTTTTATTTGCAAATGAAAAGAGAAAAGAAGAAGAGGGGGTGAATGCGGCCAGACAAGATACTTACCTTAACCACTCATGGACTGCCACCTCACCCCACTCACCACCTCCACCAATCACAACACTCCCTTCCTCCATGTCACCATCCCACTCACCAAACGGTTTAACTTAATGTTAATTAAGTTTAAACACGCGCCAAACACATATTTAAACCCAAAACAAGATCAAAAACCTGTTCTTGGTGTTCTTGAACTAAATTGGGGATTTCTTAATTACTTGAAATTAATCCTTAATCCTTTCCAGATTTAAGATTAAGGATGTCATTATCATAACCCAAACCTTAAACATGGCACCCCACCAACCCACATGATGCATGGGGCCTCCCCTGCTACGTCAAAAGGGAAGAAGACAAAGAATTTGCCAGCCATCCAACGGGCTCAATTCTAGCTTACATCTTAAGCTTGTTACACACCTTTGGATCAACTTTGCACTTGACAGCTCTTACAAAACTCCAAAACTAGCCACATGATTCTCCAAAGAAGACAAGAGACTCCAAGGGCATTTTTGGGCTTCAACAACATTAGGGTTTATGTTTTTTAAACTGCTTACTCGTTCATGTATGCCTATATAAAGGCCCTAGGTCACTACATTTGTTTTTGCTCTTGAATTTTCCTAAGTTCACTTTTCTGTAAATCCTTTTCAAGTTTAATGAAATGTGTTTGAAATGTTGAAGAAAGCTCAAGTGCCATTGTTATAACTTGTTTATCTTTGTTCTTTGTTCATCTTTCTTGAATCAAAAACCTGTTTTCAAAAGAGGAGTGTGCAAAAGTTTGCACATTTTCTTCATTTTCTTGATATTTTGCTAAGTTCTTGTTTCAACCTTGGAATTCTTGGGTTATAGGGCTGATCATAGCATCCTAATTGTGTTAATTAAGGTGTTGTGAGGCTTATAACTTGGGGATAATCAAGTGTAGGGTAGCAAGGTTGCATTAATCAAGATTTTTCAAGTTTCTGTTTTTATAATCTTGCTTCTAACTTTGTTGATTCTTAGCAGGCTTTGTTGTGGAAGCTTGTGCTTGTTCTTGCTAGCACATAAGCTCAAAATCCGTGGGTGTGGATGTACATCCATGAGGTACACACCCTTAATCCCAAAATCTGAAAATATTTTGGATATTTGTGATATTTGAGTGTTGCCTATGTTCTTGTGTATTTTGCGGCTTATTCTTGCTTGAATCTGTTGTTCTTAGTTGTTATTGTGTTTATCTGACTTGGGTGGTCTTGAATCTCACTTTTCCTTTGAAAAAATTGGTTTTGAAAAGTTAAAGGGGTGTTTGGGTCTACCTGTTTGTGATTGAACCTTGGTATTGTGTTGTTAGAAGTTAGTATTTGTGCTTGGTATCTGTTATACATTTGTTTGATAGTGTTTTGCTGCAAGTTTTTGGAACCAAACCTTAAAATCAAACAATCTGCTATATCTTGTTGAGTTGACTGTTTTTTGACCTAAAATTTTGGGAAAACCTAGAGTTTATGCATGTTTAGGGATAAAAGCTGTTAAAACATCATCAATATAACCTATTTGATAGATTTGAAGTGTTGAATCTGGCTTGTGTGTCAAATACATCAGCAAAAGTAAAAATCAGTTTTGGTTAGTGTTCATCATTAACCTGTTAGTATTCATCAGTAACTTTAAGGGCTTAAGTCTTGCTTAATTCTTTATATCATTGCATGAAACTTGTTTAGACTTGCTTATTTAAGTTTAATATAGCTTATGTATGCATTTGGTTGAATTTGGCTGGCTGAATTGTGCTTAAATTGCTTTTTGAACCTAAACTGCTTACTTGTTCATGTCTACGCAACATCTGGTACTTATTTCATTAATCTGTATCAATTGGGTGTTTGTGATTGTGATATTTTGATTTTTCTTGACTCCTTTTAATCCAAAGATCATTTGGGTGCCTTTGTGTAATCTGAATCTCCAAAAAAGTCACAAAAGACAAAAAAGTCTATAAGTCAAGCAGTGGGAAAAGTTCCCACTGCTCAACACCCAAAACTAGCCCCTGCCAGTGTAAACTTGTACTCAGCTTATCAATAAGCTATTCTAGCTTATCCAGACTTGCAACAACTTATTTTTTGTGATAGATCTTCATTATTTGACCCAATTGACTAGACTGGAGCTTATTGGACTTTGACTTTGACTTTTTGTTAGGAAACCAACTTATTTGACTTTTACATAAGTGCTTATTTGCTTTTTCCAGCTTATTGAGTCAGCTTATTTGAAAACTCTTTGTCTATTTTGCTTAATTAAGTCATTTCAAAGCTTTAGAAACTTGAATCAGCACTTGGGGTGGCCTAGAACTCAAAAACGACTATTTTGTCGTTTTCTGTAGATTGCTTATTGCATTTTCAGGCTTATTCCTTGGGCTTATTTCAAATTTCTTTTTGCAGAAGTCTTATTTAGGACAAAAGAAGCTTGTGTGTTAAATTTTAGCTTATGGCATTGGCTTATAGCTTAATGGGCCAAAAAGCCCATTAAGAATAAGCTGCTTGGTATAAGTTAGCTTATTTCACACTTTCAGCTTTTGGGCCTTTGGAAAAAGTTGTTTAAAATCAAATTTTGAGTCAAGTAGTGCTTTTTGGGCTTAATTTGGACACTTTTTATTATTGGGCCCAATTTTGGCCCAATAGTGGACTGTTTTGGGTTTAGCCCATTTTCTAGGCCCAATAGGGGTATTTAGGTCATTTCACTTTCATTTCTGAGTTATTTAGGTTAAATTAAGCTAGTTTGCATGTTTTTAGAATTTTTTAGGATTTTTGGATTTTTATTAATATTTTAATATTATTTTATTATTAAATATTAAAATTCTGATTTTCTAGGTTTTTATATTTTTCCTAGGTTCTAAACACTTAATTAGGAATTTTGCAACTTTCTAAATATTTTTAAGGTATTTTAATTATTTTCTAGAATTAATTTAAGTTTTAATTGATTTTAATAGTTTTTAATTGTTTAAAAATAGTTTTATTTGGTTTTAAAACTTTGAAAAATACTTTTTAGCTTAATTAGGGTATTTTGAGGTTTACAAACTTTAAAATCTTGTTTGAGACTTTTTAATAATTAATTTTGATTTTTAGGGCTTTAATTAGCATTAAAAAGTCATTATCTAATTAATTAAAAGGTTTTGGCAAGTTTGGATTTTTTGTAAACTCTTAGAATATTATTGTGGATTTTTGGTAATTTTTAGGAATTTTTAGGTTAAAATTTTAATTTTGGTACTTGTTACGGTTTTACGTGTACGCCTTTTTCGTCTTAGTTTAATCCGTCTTCGTAACCGTCATCCTCTTCTAACCCCCTTTCTATTTTTCTTTCTCAAAAATATAATCACAAATCTAATCCAATTCATTGCACACATAACACACTAGCCTCCTTGAGAACGAACTCACGTTAGGGTCATTTACACACGATTTTCCTAAATCGTCGTGCTTACCCTATATTTTGGTACTCTTTTCCTAAAGGGTATACAAAAATACAACCATCATTTAACGTGGATCAAACCCTCGTAATGACAATTCCATTGGATCAATTTTTGAGGGGGATCTTTCTAAAACCCATGCTAAGTTTGACACATCTTTCTCCCGAAGATTTTCAAGACTATTTTTCAAAATATATTTTAATCAAATTTGGTATCTCTAATATCAAACGATTTTATATATTAGAGATAGGGGAAAAAATGTGATTAAAATGTGATCTAAAGACTCAAGCACTCATGGTTACGATCAAATACCCACAACATCTTTAATTCACGACGTTATTGGTGTCAAAAGGGTGGTTAGGTTTAAGTCCTATGATCCAACCAGAACCGGAGGGATCTTCCCAGTGACAATCCAATAGATTATTAGAAGTCCTTAGGAAAGATGGAGTAGAATGTGAACGTAGCTGAATGCTGACTAAGTACTGATGATAGCACTGGAACAATCACAACAAGGTGTTATTAATGATGTCTTGGTAAGCATTAAAGGGGTTGAAGAATGAAAAAGAAATGTAAGGATAAAGGGTGTAAAGAAAGAAGCCCTCCATACAACTTAGGCAGAAACCAGGTCAACTCATCATGAAGACAAACTCATCATGGACCCAGTGATGTGAAGCACAACCCTTTCCTAGCTACTCATGATTCTCTAAAAAGAAGTTTGTTTTATTATCACGGAGATCAACACGACTTCTATTGACTTTCTCACTCCGAGATAGTTGATATTGAATAGGTGGCATCTGCTCCAGCCTCCGACCACTAAAAGTGCACAAATCGAGTCTAGAGCTAAGAGATCAATCAAATCTCGTTAGGACACACGGATGAAGATCAAGAGAGTCCTACTCTATGTCCTTGTGATATTGCTAGAACACTCAGAGTGATACTACTTAGTATTCACAATGATGAGTGGAAATTCTTCCAGTGTTAACATCAAACAACACTGCGGTAGGTCATATGCAAGATTCTTTATTAATTGAACATGTGTAAAATTGAAAAGCAACAGTGGTTTGATTCTGAATTGATTCAAACTCGTTTCAGGTTTCTACGCAATATCTTTATGGTCTTGCCAGAACATTCAGAGTGATATTCATTAATATTCACAGTGACGAATGGAAATCCTTCTAGCGTCAACATCAAACAGCGCTACGGTAGGTGACTTGTGAGATTCTTGTGAATCAAACTTGTGTCAACTAGAAAGCAACAATGGTAAGATTCTAAATGAATCAAACTTGTTCCAGGAATTTGAATTGACGACTTTAATAAAGCGGATATTTATCCAATTGATTCACTCTTTATGTTCGCAGTCTTGCTTTGAGACGGTCGAGTAAAGAGAACGGCTAGTACTGCCGCGAAACCCTGTCAAGGAGATTTTTAAATAAATCTACCTAATCACAGGTACGGTATTTAATATCGTATAACGGTCTTCACCGACCGGAGGTAAAACACTACCGATTTAGGACGAATGTCAAAGCCATTCAGTCCGTGTCTATGTTTTGTCTCGAAAAGGTGGCGTCACGGTGTACTCAGCAAAGTCAAAGATTCAAAACCACATATTCATGCCCAAAGACTTGTTCAACAATTAAAAGTGTGAGCATGTGGATAAAGACACAAGATCGCAAGATGGCAAAGACAAGTCAAGGATGATTTAAAGATCTCAATATAAAAGACTAAGTCGAAAGACAACGACAAAGGCTCAAAGATCACAGCATGAAGGAACAAAACTACTGTTACACGGTCAAGACTCATATATGACGAAATTCATTAATCTCCATTGGACTCCAAATATCGAAGAGGAATGACCTCACATTGCGGGAGATTGTTAGCCTCAAAATATTGAGTCAAACAAGAATGTTCGGTCATAGGTTTCTATTGTAAATTTTAATTAGAACGTTGTAATAAGTAGTTTATTAGTCGTGGTTTACGGGCTTGGAGTTAAACTAATTAAAGTCCAAACGTCAAGCCCGGCCCAATATATAGTCCATTAAAGCCCGCATGTGGGTGGACTATATATACTACCCTCCTAGCATGTTAGGAGGGTGGGATGATCATTTGTACTCTAATCTTTCTTAATCTAATATTCACCAAGTTAATCACCTCCTCTCTCTACTTTCTCTCACTACTTTCTCTCTCTAAAACTCATATTTTTTCCATCTCATATCTTAATCTATTATCACATTATTAGGGACAACAAATCAACAATTAGTATGCAAGTAATAACACGAGGGGACAACAATTAGTATGCAAGCAATAGCACGAGGGGATAAAACGTCATTCGTATCAATTTCTTAACGAACATGATAGAATAGATGCATCGATGATAAGGACAATAAGAAACAAAGGATTTAGCAAGATTAACTCACGAGTGTGGTTGGCCTCACCAACAACTGCTTATTAAGTTCTCGATGGTCGATACACGATCGAAAGAGAAAAGCCACACAATACGTTTTTGAATCAATGAAAATTCTTAAGAAGTCACTTGAGAGTAATTCCAGTAAAATGAACAACATTAGCAATGAGAGAGCGAAGTCAACACATGGCTCACAAGAATGAATTTCAAGACGATAGAGTCTAACACACATCATGACAAGTACACGAAATTGTCGTTCAATTCCATTCATAAAACACTATTCGCGTCCAAAGACGTTTCGAAGGTCTACCAAAACATATAGAGAAGGTTGGTCGATGTACAAACATAACAACGTTGAAACTTTCAAGTCTAGTACCAATGGTAAGAAAATTAGACGAGTGGTAACAAGAATTATACCTCGAGGGAAGATGAGGTAATAAGTAGAACAAAGATCGTTGAGTAAAGAAATATGTGTTTTTGCAGACACATAACTTGTTCAAGAAAAGATAAATAAACATATGTGTATATCATGAACGGGTGCTACTCACAAAATATGTAAAAGTTTTCAAAACTTCTTTTTATCTAGCTTTTTCTGAAACACAAGTAAAAAGTTGGTTCTTTGACAAAATATTTTAAGGTTACTACTATTCGGCCTCACATGGCTCCTTCTAAATTACGCATAGGTGATCAGTCTATGCATAATTTAGGACTAGCAATACGATGCTCAGCTTCGTCAAACCAGTATTACATGTCATATGATTTAAAATATGTATATAATCCCATTTGTAAAACAGGATTAAAAATTATTTATGAAGCTTTTCATAAGTAAGTAAATCGGCTAGATATTTAAATAAACAATTTTAATGTTACAAGAATTATTTATAAGACCAATGTAGGACATTTTGTAAAAGGTTTCGCAAACAATACCAGTTAAAAATTTTAAGGTGACATGATGATATCCTATAAAATAGTGAGTGGGTTACACGAGAGTAGTAAAGAGTAGTTCATCAGACAATCAATGAAATGGTTACAAGTTGATAAGGTTTCAAAAGGTTAGCCGAAATCGTCATGAGACACGTGTCGTCAATGGTGATGAAAGATGTGAAAACAAGAACTTCATACCTCGACCCAAATCAGTGGTACGTTAGAAGTAGAAAAAAGATAAAATAGAATGTCAAATAAGTCATGTATAAAAGAAAGGATAAAGGAATCCATACGTATTCACATCGTAATTTATTCTACATAAATATGCTTTTAAGAAAGTAGAATATCAGTTTACGAATGTTACAAATAACCCAAAAAGTTTCTATATTAGAAAAGTTTCCGATTCTGGAAAGTTTAGGAATTTAGCACGTTAATAGTGACGCATAAAAATGTACACTTTCAAGACTCGAAGTGTAAATCAATTTGGTGTAAAATGATGTTTTTGACAACTTTCTAGTTTTAACAAGACCTGAAACCTAATGTAAAATGAACAAAAGACCCATGCAAAAGTCTATATCAGTGGTAAATTTTCATATCTGTAGAAAGTAAGTTCTTAAATTACAAGTTTCAAATGAGCGTAACTTGCTCTTTTTTAAGAGTTAAGACTAGGATTTTTATGTCCTAAACGAACGTATCAACAAGTAGAAACATATTTTTATGTCTAATGTTTATAAAAATATTTTCTCGACATCGTTAAATTACATGTAGATTTTCTGCAGTAAGTATATTTTTTGACACATCTTGAAATTTAATCAAACTTCATAACGACCCAGAATTTATGTACACACATGACTTGTGGATTCCATGAAGACGAAAAAGAATAGATTGTATAATTAAGTATATAAAGAAAAACATAGTATAGAAAATGGTTCAAAAATACCAACAAGAATCTAAGAAACTAAAATACCGCATGACATACATGTCTTAGATTTCAAGATGCAAGGTAGGAAGGTCTCTTGGCGGCGTGATCTTCCAAAAACACAAAACACACCGAGAAAGAAATGGAACATTAACGAGTCGTACTCCCGGAGCGAGGATGTTAAATAAAGGGGGAGGATACAAGTTTATAGGAGTAAAATAGTATTTCAAACAAGCGCGGCATTATATTATAATATATGAATCACAAGATGATGATGGTACTTCCAAGGTACAAACGAACGTTGAAATTCGAGGTCGAAACATACGATGGTCAATGAAGTAATATTTAATCGATATACGAGTGTCGTGTAAAACGGTGACGTATAGGTCAATCAAAGTTACGAAACTCACGATATTATTTAACATGGATTTCAAGGAATGCTTTGAGATGTGTGACTCACACGATGTCCTTTAGTCTTTTTCGAAGACACGTTGAGCTACCCAATGGTCGATAGACTATTTTTCAAGTCATCCAATCACGAATGGTCAGAAAACAATTTGGATATCTATATAGATATCTTAAAGAGGTTAAATAATAAAAGTAACACGCAGGGTAGTTGTGGATCCCAAACTTAGATCGATTAGCTTTATGTTAACGAGATTGAATCAAGTTTAACACGTAGAGAAACTTTGTTGTATCAAACAATCTAAGTGTTATGCGAAATTTAACACTTAGAACAAAGAACAAAACAAAGTAAACCAAACTTTCATTTTCGATTGATAAACGAACTTGCTTACAATGAAAGTTTGTGTATATCAACTACAAACCCTACGACCTCCTTTTATAACATAAGGAGTCGTGTACAAAGGATAACCTATCAACGATTCTAGGTAAAGATAAATATAGAAAATGCAATATTGAGCATATCTTTACTTCAAATATTAAACTTGTTGACTAAGTATTCCTATCAATGGTTGGACTTCTTCTTGTCAGCGCTTGGATATTCTTTATCAGTGCTAGATCTGTCAGCACTTCATTTCCTCTTGTCAGCGTCCAATTTCCTCTTGTCAGCGTCTGAGTGACTTAGCTTATTTTATTCCCAACAATCCTCCCCTAAACTTGATATCTACTCTAGTAATCAAGTTTCTGAATAAAAATTAAGTACAAGGAGGATTCTTCCAAATACAAATTACTTGTTAATTATAAAATAAATAAATCTAATTAAGTCCTTGCTAACATCACTAGTATAATCCACCTCTAGATGTGTAGACACCATCTTCTTCAAAACATCCTTAGACATAGGATATTGAGCATCAACAAGAAGATATTCTGAAAACTTTATAGTGCTTAGATGGTAAACACCACCAACTGAATGTAGACGCCATTGTAACCCATTGATATCATCCAGATTAAACCATATTGGATCTGCTTCATCTGGTGTCATCATTATTTTGAATGTTGTCCAGATCTTTATGCCATTGGCTTAAGTAGGTGCTTCAGCCTCACTTGGTCATCATCAGATTCCAAAGATCTACCAAGTCTTCTCTATCCATGCTTGCAAACAATGAGATCAAGGAAGTAAAAGTATGTACCTTCTTTCCATATCTGGTGACCATCCAGAACCCACTTGCATCTTCTTCATAGTTAACTATTGGGTTTCTGAAATCTAAGGGTAATACCTCTACAACATCTGAAGCCTCCAATGGTGAAAGCTTAATACTCTTTCTGATTACTGCTTCACTAGGATTCAGTTGATCAAAAACTGGGAATTCAATGGGAATTCCTTTCTTCACTGGTCTTGGTGCAATAGAATCCCTTTTGATCTGCATATTCTCCTCAATTTCTTCTCTCCTTTCAGCTGAGAGAAGCCTCATAGTATTCTCCGCATAAACTCTTAACCAAATTGGATAAGCATGATGTTCCAATTCGTCAAAAGAGATCCTCCTCAATCTATCATACGTCCATCCACCTTGATGACACCTAAGCAGCATATAATACAGCTCTCTTTGATCCCTCTTGAGCTCAGAAAGCACCTTACTAGCCTTGTACTTCAAAATTACTTTGTAGTCTTCCTGAACTCTTAGCAATATCTCCAATCCCCAAATTTGTTCAGTGATAGACATACATGGATTCTCTTCAACCTTAGACTCCCATGCAAAATACATTTATTTTACTTTAGGCATGTCAAAGTCTACTTTCATCTTCAACTATCTTAACCTTTCCTTGGCTATGTCATCCTCCCCATATTCCAATCTCTCTAGTTCCTCTATAATCATAACATTAGAACTAGAGCTCTCATCACCATCACTATCATCCTTTTCTTTGGTATTCTCTATCATATCCTGCTCTTGCAAATGTGCAGCCAAAACTGAATAAAAATGTACCTGAGCTGCATTCTTTGGCACCTGAACCTCTTCCAAAACTCCTTTAGCCTTGTCTTTTGCTCCAATGGCTGGTAAAGTAGTGGTGGGTACCTGTGTAGCAACATCCCTAATGATAACTGGTGGTTGGGATACACCAATCATACCCGTAGGTTTTTTAGCGCTTGCTTTGCTCTTGTCAGCGCTCAAACTCTAAAGGTCAGCGGCTGACTTGGTAGCTTGTTCCATCATCTCTAGAAACGACAACTTCTTTGTAGTGATCAATGAAACATCAAGAACGGGCTTCTCCTTCAAACTAGTCAAGGCTTCAGCTATTTCCACCTGTCCAATAGAACCACCTTCTTCTTGTGAGCCCTTATAACTCAAATTGAATGGCTCAGTAGGTGCATCCTCACCCCTTTGTAAGAATCCTCCCCAGATGAAAGGACTCTAGCCTTCCTTCTCCTAGCATTGGCAACTTCCAAAACAACTATCCTCTCCCTCAATGTATTGAGTTCGAGGCCTTGACCTGTGACAACTTATACAAGGTCTGCATTTTGATTTTGCAAGCTAATGCAAACCACCGTCAATTCCAAAAGTGTATAAGGTTCCAATGTGCCCTCCTTTGTGATGGGAATTTGACCTCCCAAAAGGGATTCATTTGGCATGGATGAGGTCTTAAGGATGTTTGGACTGTCTTGACCTACATCTAAGCCAGATTCAATAGTGCTAGCCCCACCCATGTCACCAGCCACACTTGTGGTGGTGGTTCTCTCCGCAACATGGCTAGGACCACTAGAGGAGAACCCTCAAGCAGTCCTTTGGCGTTTTTCAAACCTAAAATCTTGTTGGTCAGAAGAGGAAGTGGAATGAGGGTCTGTTTGGGTGTAAGGGGGTGTTTGGGTGTATGGTAAACTGGTGTCAGCGTTTGGATTGGATGTGTCAATGCCCACATTTTGAGTGTCAATGCCTGATGGTTGAGGGTCAATATGCATATGCTGGGGTGATGGAGGCTGGTCTGGTAGTGGGTCTGGTTGTGGTTGTTGTTGAGGGTGAGGTTGTGCTACTGCCTCAATGACAGCCAGCATGGCTGGGTGAGTGGTAAGTCTCTGTATGGTGGTGAATTCATATTTCCAAAAACAGTTTTCTTTTGAACATGGACCTCATAAAAAATGTCATGGTCCCTATTGCAGTATCCTTGCATTTCAAAAACCATTTGTAAAAACGTAAGGTAAGCAAGAGTCATCTTGTTACCCTTATTGTGATACATGCCATCAAAAATCATTTTTGAAAAATTGTATCTTTGCCCAGTTGAAATAAAAACAATGGCACTCCCGACTGAACGGTTGATTTCATTATGTGAGGAGCATTTGGGACTCAAACATTGTAGGATGACAGGTATAAGGAACTTCCAAGATGCGGGTAATTGTTGTTTGGTATATTTATTTAAATGGCCCACTGGAGGCAAATCATAACCCAAAGCTTGGAGTCCTAACTCTAGATCTGTAAGGGGAAGGGTGGTTATACTATCAGCATCATCAGGATGCAAAGCTTGGCGAACCAAAGCTTCAGTAACCACCCATGGAGCCTCATGAACAGTAGCAGTCAATGTAATCACTCCATTAACTGTTTTGGAACGGAATGTGTTCCAAAACTGCTTAATGTGTATGATAGGGACGAGTGGAGTATGTGAAAGTGCATACCTTAAAGGAGATGCATTCAAATACGCAATCATCTCAGTGTATTGGGGATGCAAAGTATCTTCTTTTAAGTAAGCCACCATATTATGTTGGCTTCTGAACCCCAATTCCACTTCAGCAGGTTTAAACTTTGGTGCCATGAAGATTGATTGTAGAAAACTGTGATATGAAAATAATGAAGATGTGAAGGTTTAGAAATTATAGCAGACAAGTTATAGCAGTTACCCTGTGTGAAATAAAAGAGCCAAATATATAGGAGAGGTAAAACCATACGATTGGTTGAAAAATGAGGCAGTTATATTCAAAACATAATCATCGCAATCTTGAAAAACATATAACTTATCTCATACATTAATTAAAAATTACCAACTCCTAAAATTACGGCCCATATTTTTGTCAAAAATAACAACTGGGTGGGACCCAATGTTTTTCAACGGTCAAAAAGTAAACATCGGCGTATAACAGCTATATTCTTGTCAGCGTTGAAATTTTGCCATGTCAGCGTCTAAATTGGTCTTATCATCGTTTGGAAAGAAAACATGTCAGCGTCCAAAAATAAAAATAAATAAAAATAAAAAGGACATTAACAAAGAAGTTTACCCTAGTGAAGATAACTGCTGGACTGAAAATGACTAAAGGGTAGCAAGCACTGTCCAATCATGCACACATGCTTAAGCAAGATAGACATAATTGTCCTCAAGTGTCCCTTGCTAACCAAAGTTCTTAACAATGAAGTTACCTCAAATAAACCCTTTGTAACTTCCCAGGTAAGCCCAATAAAAATGTTTCCATGTCTCCCAACCGACCATACCCAATTCTAGGCCAAAAAGTCTTGGCAGCGTGTACAGTATATCAACTTTGCATGCTACAGTGCCTCACGAATTAGAAAACTAAATAGTACTCACCAGTGAACACAATCTAGAACTCTGATCAGAGTATTCTAAGAATACCCAAAAATCCTAAAGGTTTTCTAAACCTCCCCTTAAACCATGATATACAAAGTTGCCAAATAAAAAGTATGTAATACAAATTTATGTCAAGATAGGAATGTAAACATTCCAACCATCATCCATAAGCATTAACACATTCCTTGTAAGCTCCAAAGATCCATAAGCAACTTTGTATCCATTTGTACAATGCTCATTATGCCTGCATGATTAGATCGAAAACCACAAAACAAACATATTGCTGTCAGCGGCCATTTTAACACATGTCAGCATTTAAATAACCTTTGTCAGCGTTAGAAAAATAAAGTGGAAAACCTAATATTGTACAAAGACTAATAACAGTACACATCCTGTACAAACTATACAATGATTTCAAAACACATTTATGTAAGATTTATCATTCCAATACTTATTACCAAGTACTGGAACCTCCCAACATCAACAGGTTTAGTTAAAGGATCAGCCACATTTTCTTCTGTGTCTAACCTATCTGCATGTATTAAACCTTTTTCAAAACAATCTCTTATAAAATGATGTCTAATTTCTATGTGTTTTGTTTTAGAATGATGTACAGGATTCTTAATAATGCATAATGTACTGTTGTTATCTACAAATATCTTGGTATGCATAAAATTATACCCATAATCCAATAGTTGGTCTTGAATCCATAGAACTTGTCCACAACAAGCAGCTGCGGCAAAATATTCTGCTTCAGTTGTAGAGTTGGCCACCACTGTTTGTTTCTTGCATTGCCAAGATATCAATCTGCTCCCAAGAATTTGGTGTCCACCAGTTGTGGATTTTCTATCAAACTTATCACCTCCATAGTCACTGTCTGAATAGCCAATAAGCTCCAATGGAGAATCTTTAGGATACCATAATCCCAAGGTGGGATAGCACCTAAGGTATCTAAAAATTCTTTTGACAGCATGAAGATGACACTCTTTGGGAGTCACCTGATGGCGTGCACAGACACACACACCAAACATGATGTTAGGTATAGAGGCTGTAAGATACATCAATGAGCCAATCATTGATCTATAATGCTTGACATCCACTTCTTTTCAATCTCCAGTCTTTCCCCAAGGGTGTTCCCTATCCATGGGTGTGCTAGCCCGTTTTTCATGTGGAGAAAAACCAAACTTCTTCAAGATCTCTACTACATACTTGTCTTGAGAGATAAAGATACCATCTTCTTTCTGTTGGACTTGTAAAAAACCTTGAAAGAAGTTCATCTCTCCCATTGCACTCATCTTGAATTTATCTGTCATTAGCTTGGAAAAGTCTTCACTCATCTTTGGATTGGATGAACCAAAGATAATATCATCCACATAGACGTGAACAAGCAGAAAATCCTTACCAATCTTCTTGGTAAATAATGTCTGATCTATGGTTCCCCTTTTAAACCCATTTTCCACCAGATAGGTGGACAACGTATCATACCATGCTCTTGGGGATTGATGAAGTCCATACATTGCTTTCTTGACTCTATACACTTTGTTTGGATGCTCTGAATCTTCAAAACCAGAAGGTTGCATCACATACACCTCCTCCACAATTGTGCCTTATAGGAAAGCACTTTTCATATCCATCTAATAAACTGTGAAACCCATGCAAGAGGCATAGGATAGGAAAATCCTTATTTCTTCTATCCTTGCAATAGGTGCAAAAACCTCTTCATAGTCTATTCCCTCTTCTTGTGTATAGCCTTGAGCAACTAAACGTGCCTTGTTTCTGACTACAATCCCCCTTTCATCCTTCTTGTTTCTTAGAACCCAACATGTCCCAATATGTCTAACATACCTTGGACAATCCACCAGCTCCCACACATCTTGAATTGCAAACTGGTGAAGCTTATCCTGCATTTCTTCCACCCAGCTTGGTTCTTTAAGAGCATCAAAAATCTTCTTGGGTTCCTGTTGTGACAGAAAACAAGCAAACAAACATGCCTGCACAAGAGGGGTATCTTCCTTCTTATGTATATTGGCAATGAAAACACCTTGAGTCTGATGAGACCTCCTTGTCTGAACAGGAGTTTGAACATCACCAATGATTTGGGAAGGAGGATGATTTTTAGCCACCATTGTAAGTATTCCTCCCCCAAATAGTGTGTTGTCTTCTATATCAGATTCCATGTTGCCAATATCATCTTCATTTCCACTCCCATCCTCATTTGAATGAACCTCTTGATTGTGTATGGAAGGCTCACCCTGTTCAAAAGTATATGGAGAGAATAAATATCCAAACAGGTTGTCAGCGTCCGAGCTGTCAGCGTCTGAATTTAACCTGTCAGTGTCTGAATTAGCTTTGTCAGCGCTTGAAGATGCATTCATGGTTTCATCAACTGGTTTTTCTTGTGGCCCTTTTTCCTCCTTTTCAGCAGCAGCAGATGCTGGCACAAACCCATAAGTCAATATAGGAATGGTAACATACTCAAGTATGAGGTCTAACTTGACTGCATGTGATCCTTCTTCCTTAGCAACCTGTTTACCTAAAATTTCAACAATAGGTTCTTCCACAACATTTGAATCCCTCTTCACAATGTCTGGATTAGTGACAGGCATATAATTCAAGGTCCTAGATAATGGTTCTAAATCAATGAACCAGTCTGGTCCTCTCTCAGGATCACTAGGTTTACTTTCTAAAAACTTAACATGCACTTTTATAAGAATGCATTTTTCTTTCTTGTTGTAAACCCTATACCCTCTGCTCTGCATAGAATAACCCACAAAGTAGCCTTCATCACCTTTTGCATTAAACTTACCTAAGGCATCACTAGTATCCAGAATCACTACATGACATCCAAAGGGTTTAAGAAAACCTATATTGGGTTTCTTATTACAAAATAGCTTATAAGGTGTCTTATTATGGATTTTGTTGACCAAGGCTCTATTTTGCACATAACAAGCTGTATTCACAGCCTCAGCCCAAAATGCAATGGGAAACTTAGCATCAGCCAACATTGTCCTAGCTGCTTCTATGAGTGTTCTATTCTTTCTTTCAGCCACACCATTCTGCTGTGGAGTTCTAGCTATGCTAAACTCCCCAGTAATCCCTTTATCAACATAGAAGGTTTCTAACAGTTTATTTCTAAACTCACCACCATTATCACTTCAAAGAATTTTAACCTCATTACCTATTTTCTTTTCAATTTCGGTAATAAAGTTAATCAAAACTGTGGTAGTATCACTTTTTAAGGCCAAAAGAAAAGTCTAAGTAAATCTAGAAAAATCATCAGTTATAACAAAACAGTATGATTTACAATTTAAACTTTCTATATTAGTTGGGCCAAATAAGTTCATATGTAGCAAGTGAAGTGGTTTAGAACTAGAATGCACAATCTTAGACTTAAAGGAGACTTTATGATGTTTTCCTTTAAGGCATGCAACACAAGAGTGATCGTTGTGGAAAGCTTTTGAAGGCAAACCATCAACTAAATCATGTCTCACAAGTCTATTAATATTCTTAAAATTTATGTGCCCTACCATTCTATGCCATAAATTACTCTCATCTACTGAAGCTGTAGCATAAAGACATGACAGATTTTTGTTCATTTTAATCCCAATGAGATTAACATTATAGATTTCCTTATGCCTAGGTGTTCTATATTCAATAAACTTCTCATCGGGCATCTTAAAATCTTTGCTTAACACCAAGCATTCAGTATCAGTGAAAAGAACTTTATTTTTGTTATCACAAACTTGTGACTCACTAAACAAGTTATAGTCAAGTTCTTTTACCAGAAAAATGTTTTCAAAATGTTAATTGTTGGTGATAATAGTGCCTTTGCCTGATATAGTCCCATAGCCTCCTCCAAAGTACACTTTGTCACCATCTTTAATGGGGGTAAAATTTGACAAATAATCTTCCTTCCCCGTCATGTGCCCAGAGCATCCATTTTCCTAATATCCATGATCATTGACTTGCTTTTGAATGCCCTGCACATAAAGAAAACATATTAGTTTTCTTTGGGAACCCACGCCTGAGCAAACTTGGATTCATTTGTTTGTTCTACAAGAACAGACTTAGTCCTTATAACAACCCCTTGTTCATCCTTTAGTGTCCTAAACAACAAGTTTACCCCAATTAGTTTAGTAATGACCTTTGTAATATAATTAAATATGTTGCAGGTCATAGAAATCTCATTAGAATTAGGGTTTTGGTCTTGTTTATGTCTCCATGTCAAACTAGATGAACCTTTAGACCCCTTTCCCTTAGGCTGTAAATACCTGTTGTTACTTGGTCTACCACAAGGTCTAACACCAACTTGTTATGGCATTTTCATACCAAACCTAGAGTTGTCAGCGTTGGAATTGTTCCTGTCAGCGTTAAATTTGTTTCTGGCAGCGCTGAATTTGTTCTTGTCAGCGCTCAAATTAGGGTTTGGTACAGGAACCCATTGTCTGTTAGAACATGTGTTGGTCTTTTGAAAAGGCCTTTGTCCATGGGTATTTGTCCCTTTAGTAAAGAAGGGAGCTTGTCTAGTGACTTGTGGGCTTGGTTGGATAAAAGGTCTAGGTTTGACCATGGTTGACCTATTGTCAGCGTTGAATTTTGAGGCGCTGACACATTTATAGGCCAATTGAGAAAAACTCCCACATGTGTAACAAGCTTTTCTAGACATAACCTTAGGTCTAGATTGAAAGAACCATGTCCCATTAACACTAGCTTGGCTTTGTGGTGACCTAGGTTTCCTATGCATTTCAGCATATTTAACACTAGGTTTTCTCTTAACTGGTGAGCCAAGGTCAACAGGTTTCTAGTGGTAGGGTTGGTCACAGTAATGGGTGTAGGATCAAATGGACTCTCACTAAGCATTCCACCCTTAACAAAAAGAAAAGGGTTGGCTGCTTTCCATTGCTCAAGATCAGTCACCTTTTGTTGATATTCCTCAACTGGGGTGAGCACTCTAGGTTGAGGAATAAATTCCTCTTCTTGGAGTTCTGGAATACTAGTCCAAGAGAGATCCTTTCTATGAACACCATAAAAGTTCCCAGCAGGTGGAGTTTTTAGGGTTTGACTGGCTTTATCAAAACTTTTAATTTTAAGCCCTACATTTTCTTTATCCTTAAGGGATTCATCTAAGTTAAGTTTCACCTCTCCGCTGGATCTCATCAGAGTGTCCCTAAGTTCAACACTAACTTTAAGGTCATGAGACAAAACATTAGTTTGATCTTTTAGGTCAAAGTCCATTTTCTTATATTCCTCTGCAGTCTTTTCAGTTTGTGCAAGTGCCATTTTATAATTTGATAGCCTGCATTCTACATCAAACACATCTGACTTTAACTTTAAATTTTCTTTGTTAAGCTTTTCAGTGTTTAATCGACAGCCTTTACTACAGAAAGCATCATCATATACCGCATAATCTGATGAAGACGAGGAGCTGGCCATGAGAGCAAAGTAAACATGCTCTTCTTCTTCGTTCTTAGCAATCAAAGTGTAAAACCCGCATGCTTTTACCATGAACAGTGCCCTTAAGATCGTACGTTCTAGATTAAAACTTACCTCATGTAGTATTGATCACATTCATGTGCTTATAATCAAGCAAGTGCATACGTGTATGTCATGACAAGTATCGATTACGTACGAACCCATGATAAACAGTTAATGATATATCACGTGAACATAATTAAATCATGAACACCAATTAGAATACTAACTAAAATAATTACGTAAATACTTATAATATATTTACGAGCGTTAAGTTTACGATAATCGACACGTTAAAAGAAACAGAAACACGTTAAACACGAGCACGTTTAACCACGAACGAACACGAAACATCGGGACACGAGAAAGGTACGGGTACCCCATGTGGGGCCCCCATACCCACGGCACACATGCATGTAATGGGCTTAGCCCATGGACTTTTCAAGTTAAGGGGGGTAAAGTGTTAAACATGTTTTCATTTTCATTTTACAAGAAATAAACTAAAAACCCTAAAAAGAGTTTTCTCCTCTCCTTTTTGCCTCCTTTGTGCCGCCACCTATACACCATCATAAGGGGGTGTTTGATTGATTTTGATCTTAAAAACAAGTGTTAGAATACGTGTTTGTTCATCCTTTTTCCAAGCTACATAGTGGTATACCTTTCTAACCCTTCTTTTTAATTCTTTTTAATTCTTTTGACCTTTGATTATTTTCATGAACATGTTATTATTTTTCTTATGAAAACAAGATAATTAATCATTGATCTAACATGTTTTGATATTAAATAAAATCAAGGAATGATTTAAAGGGGTGTTTGTTTCTAGCCGCCTAGCAAAACAAACCCGAGGGGGGTTTGGTTTGCTATTGCCGCCACCACCAAGACCACAATTGGTCTTGGTTGGCTCATGTGGGACCCACGGCAGCAAGGGGACACGTGTGCCCCGGGTTTGGCCCGGGGTACGGTGTCGAATTCATACCCGGTTCACGGTTCGTTGGTTAAAATCATGATCTATGTTACATGTAATTTTATGAATCATGAACTTAGGATATAATTAATTAATAACATGAAATATTAATTAAATCATGACTTAGGTTATTTTAATTATTAGTTTATCATGACATTAATTTAACCTAAGTATTTTTATGTTATAAGTTATAATTAATTAATTATTAAAACATGCTTATAATTAATTAATTTAGACATGACTTAGGTTATATTATTATTAATAATAATACACATGTTAACCTAAGTATTTTCATTTCATTTTAATTATACATGTTATACTTTAATTAAAATGCTTAACCTATAGTTTAATTAAAACACATGAAATAATAATTAAACTATACACTATATCATATGACTTAAGTAGTAAGCTTATAACACTTAGACTTATATGTTAGCTTATATAATCAGCTTAATTCTAATTATGGAAACTTCTATTTATAGAAACTTAATTAAATAAGGCAACTAATCTAGTTATGGAAACCTTCTATATATGGAAATCAATCTAATTCAGGCAGCTAACCTACTCATGGCAACTTTCTATATATGGAAACTTATTTAATTAAGGCAGCTGATCTATTTTTGGAAACTTTCTATTTTTAGAAACTAATCTATTTTAGGCAGTAAATTCTATTTTTGGGAACTTTCTATTTTTGGAAACTTTCTATTTTTGGAAACTTTCTATTTTTGGAAACTTTCTATTTTTGGAAACTTTCTATTTTTGGTAACTTTCTATTTTTGGAAACTTTCTATTTTTGGAAACTTTCTATTTTTGGAAACTTTCTATTTTTGGAAACCTGCTATTTTTGGAAAGTTACTTATTATTATACAGTAAGTATATTAATACATGAAACACCAGTAATACTTAATCAGATAAACCAGAAATACAAGATAAACACAGTTTAAGGCTTAAAACAGTGAACCATGACCTAAAACATACCAAATCAGCTATAACAAGACACAGAACCCAGTACGTAATCAGTGAATCGATACTTATACACGTGTGTATTCATGTAGCATTAGTGATTCAGAAGTAGGAGTCTTTCTTCCGTTCATTTCACTGGACTTGAGGTACGGATTCCCGTCCTTTCAGTATGGACATTCCTTCCTTATTTGGATTTCCCCGTATGCAGCCAACTGTTTTCCCCAGCATTTGTTTTATTGTTTTGAACTGCTTATGTTAATTTAGCATAAACTATAGCCATATACAAGCATGACCAGTTTCACCTAGTTATGGAGGTACCATAACCATAGCATTGGAGGCACCGATGTTATGACTTCACCACGGCGGAGTGATTGCTCGTGGCGTCCCTTTTCAGTTTGGCCATATTATTATATCAGTCGGGGCGTATGGGTGCATCCTAGTTACATGTTTTATTTCAGTTTATCATGGTGAATGTGGTGTGTGCCTTGCACCCTTCACAAGGAGCTGATCCCTCCTACCCAAATCAGTATATTGATTAGAGGCATCCCCTCTAATCAGCATGATGAGGTCACCCCTCCAAGTATTCATGCACGTGACCTTTTCATGACCTATATGGGCTATGGTATTTATATGTTAAAACAGTTTTCACAGGTTAAACATAAGGCTTTTCAAACTATAAAACCAGTTTTCATGTTACTTAACCAGTTTACTCAGTACTTAGTCTTCCGCTGTTATATGTTACATGCTTATCCTATATCATGCTTTATTGTACATCCGTGCACTGAGCGTCTTGCTCAGCCGTTTTCCTTTTCATGTTCCCAAAACGGCAGGTACTCAGGGGCGCTCGTAGATCTGAAACGTAGGTGCATATGGATTGGAAGCTTTACTGTCTTTCTTTACTTTATGCATTTCCTTTACTTTGATACAGTTGCTTTGGACATTGTTTCGTCCTTCCTTTTACAGTATTTATGTTTGTGTGTGATGAGCTTTACTTTGGGATACCGATGTTTGATTCCGGTATTTCCTTTTATGGTTGAATAATGCTTAGACATTTATCCTTGTATGCTTTGATGACACGCCATGATATGCGTAATATTCCATTTCCAAAATGGGGTGTTACAATTATGGTATCAGAGCCAAGGCTTCGACCTGTAGGCTCTCAAATATGACCTGTGATTAGTGGGTAGTCACTACGGTCTTCCTAGAACTGACAGTTGTTTTCATGCATTCATCATTTTTAAGCATACATATACATGTCATTGTTACAGGGTTTTTGACTAAGTAATGGTTGGTACAGGACTGGCCCTATTTAGTCGCATGTGTTTTATCGAAACTTTTAGATTTGGGACCGACCCATAGGCGTCCCCTCGATATGTCTTTTATTTTGAGTGAACTGACCGAAGGCGTTCACTCTCGAGCATCAAAAGTTTTCATAAAACTGCATCATGCATTCATACAAAGATTTTCTTGCATAAAATTTTTCTCGTGAAATTTTGGCATAAAATTTTTCTTATATATATTTTATGTTTGAACTGTTAATCATATGTTTATGTTATACTGTCAGATGGTTCTCACACGCGAGCAAGAGCAGCTCAATGCTGCGATTCAGGCTGCCATGCAAGCCTTACTTCCTCAACTGAGGAATGACATTCGTGTTGAAGTCCAAGCTGCGAATAATCAGCAGCCGCAGAATCAGGCACCTCCTCCTCCTCCCCCAGTGACTCTAGCAGTATGGTTGGAACGATTTAACAAGCTCCGTCCTAGAGCTTTTGAAAAGACTGATAGCCCCAGCGATGCTGAAAGCTGGCTGACTCACATTGAGAAAATCTTCAATGCTATGGGATATGACCCCGCCTTCAAGGCAAGATTGGCGTGCTACAGGTTTGAAGGCGATGTACTCAACTGGTGGCTAGCTTTGACACAGTCAGAAGGAGGTGATGAATGGGTCGCTGGTTTGACATGGGTCCAATTCAAGGAGAGAGTGATGGAACAGTTCTTTCCTAAGGCAGAGCAGGACAAACTAAAGCGTGAATACCACGGGATACGTCAGAGACAGGGCGAGAATAGCAACGAATTCATGCAGCGCTTTCTTCGCCTTGCTGGTTTTCTAGGAGCAGCGGCTGGTACTCCTGAGGAGCAGGCACACCATTTCAGGTGGGCACTTCGCACCTCGGTTGCGAACAATCTAGTATGTGCTACGTTCAATACGGTAGCACAAGTGGCTGACGCAGCAAGAAAGCTTGAGATGTTGCAGGAACGTGATGAGTTCGGGGAAGCAGAAAGACCCGACAAGAGGTAAAACATTTCATGTTCTAGCGTTAACCAGACCGCATCCTATCGTCATATGTTCTATAATCATCTCTTAAACTGTATCTTCCAGGCAGAAAACTGGGGACCGGTCTCAGCCGGCTACTCAGCAGCAGCCCAATCAGCCCAAAGGAAACGGTCACTCTAACGACCGTTCTGTTGTGGAAAGGCGCAGCGGTAATGACAATTACCGTAACAATGCGGGACAGTCCAACAACAGCAGGTCCTACTATTTACGCATCTTCTTATGATTTCATGTTATATCTCTCATGCTGACACTATGTTAATCTCTACCAGGAACCACGGTAACGGAAGGGACCAGAACCACAGGGGTTCTCAGCCCAACCGTTCAGCTAACACTGGTAAGCATCTTACGACGTTTACGTCCTATACTCGTGCATATACCTTGTTCTTAACACGTTCTGTCATCAGCAGGCCCTCAGCAAGCAAGAACTCCTGCTGGAGGATTCACTCATCCTCTTTGCAGCACCTGCCATCGCAGACACCCTGGCCCATGTCGTCGTGACTCTGACGCGTGCTACAAGTGCGGCCTCCCTGGCCATCGTATGAGAGATTGCCATAAGGGTGAAATGGAGGGTACTTCGGGTCATGCTGATACTAAACCGCCTCCTACCACTGGGCGTGTCTACACGACATCGCGCGATCAGGCAAACAAATCTACAGGTACCATTACTGGAATTTTGTATATGTACGGCCAGGCTGCATGTGTTCTTTTCGACACGGGTGCCACTCATTCAGTTGTTTCCACTACTTATGCTAAGAACATCAGGACACTTCCCTTGCCATTAGAAACTAAGCTTACCATTTCCACGCCTCTGAGGGACTCTGTATTAATAACTCATGTATACAAGAGTCTTCCTTTAGAGTTTGACGATAAAGTTTGCGCAGTAGATACACTTCCTCTAGACATGATTGAGTTCGATATGATTCTCGGCATGGATTGGCTATCCAAGCACCATGCTACCATAGACTGCCACTCTTATCGAGTGATCTTCGGCGACATTAATGCACCAGAGTACATCCATAACGGGTTCATACCCGGACGGTCTGTACAAGTCATATCTACCTTGCAAGCACGTGCATTACTGTCACATGGCTGCGAAGGTTATCTCGCTACGGTTCATGACATGGATGCTGAATCCCCATCGATTCAGGATCAACCAGTAGTTTCAGAATTTCAAGACGTCTTTCCAGATGAACTTCCAGGCATACCACCTGCAAGAGAAGTGGAGTTCAACATCGACCTTGTTCCAGGAGCTGAGCCAATCTCTAAGGCTCCGTATCGTATGGCTCCCATAGAGCTAAAAGAACTGAAGGACCAATTACAGGAACTTCTTGAACGAGGGTTCATTAGACCGAGCGCATCACCATGGGGCGCACCGGTCTTGTTCGTTAAGAAGAAGGACGGCAGCATGCGACTTTGCATTGACTACCGTGAACTTAATAAGATTACCATCCGCAACAGATATCCACTGCCACGTATAGACGATCTGTTTGACCAACTTCAAGGAGCCAAACACTTCTCAAAGATCGATCTAAGGTCAGGCTACCATCAGCTAAGGGTTAAAGAGCAGGATATTGCCAAGACTGCTTTTCGTACCCGCTATGGCCATTATGAGTTTGTAGTCATGCCATTCGGCCTGACTAACGCTCCAGCAGTATTCATGGATCTAATGAACAGAATCTTTCATGAATTCCTTGATAAATTTGTCATTGTATTCATCGATGACATTTTAATATTCTCAAAGTCCACGGAGGAACACGAAGATCACCTCCGTACTGTACTACAGATTCTTCGTCAGAAGCAGCTGTATGCGAAATTCTCCAAGTGTGAGTTCTGGTTAAACAAGGTGGCGTTCTTAGGTCACATTGTATCAGCAGAAGGGATCACTATGGACCCAGCGAAGGTTGAGGCTATCACTAAATGGCCAAGACCAACATCAGCGACAGAAGTCCGCAGTTTCTTAGGCTTAGCTGGATATTATCGAAGATTCGTGGAGAACTTTTCTCGGCTGGCATTGCCTCTCACCAAACTGATGCGGAAAGGAGAGAAATTCGTCTGGACGGAAGATCGAGAGAAGAGCTTCGAAGACCTAAAGCAGAAGTTAGTATCTGCACCTATTCTTACTCTCCCATCTGGTACAGGTGGATTTCAGATCTATAGCGATGCATCGGGGAAGGGACTGGGCTGTGTTCTCATGCAACATGGGAAAGTGATCGCGTATGCTTCACGGCAGCTTAAGCCCTATGAAGAAAACTACCCTACGCATGACCTGGAACTTGCTGCAGTGGTGTTCGCATTGAAGATATGGAGGCATTACTTATACGGAGAATCATGCGACATTTTCACGGATCACAAGAGCTTGAAGTATATCTTCACACAGCGAGAATTGAACATGAGACAAAGGAGATGGTTGGAACTGTTGAAGGATTATGATATTAACCTACAGTATCATCCCGGGAAAGCTAATGTAGTAGCAGATGCACTCAGCAGAAAGTCCGGAATGATAAACGGCATTGAGATCAAGGAGCAAAACATAAGGGACTTGGAGCGGCTTGACATTGAAATCATGGTACGTGGGCAGCACGGATACTGGGCGAATCTTACAGTAGAACCTGAGTTACTGACTAGGATCAAGGAAGCGCAGAAGGATGATGGAGAGATTTGGGCGATAATTCAGAATTTGGAGAAGCAGACAAAATTCAGAATGGACGCAGACGGTATCGTTTGGCAGGGCACGAGACTTTGTGTTCCTGATAATCAAGAACTCCGGGAAGCATTGTTAGCTGAAGCTCACAGCTCCCCATTTTCTATACATCCTGGGTCGACAAAAATGTACCATGACATCAGACAGCACTTTTGGTGGAGTGGTATGAAACAGGATGTAGCCACGTATGTCTCCAAATGTCTTACCTGTCAGCAGGTTAAGATTGAACATCAGCGATCTGGCGGTCTCCTTCAACCGTTGGATATTCCAGAGTGGAAGTGGGACAAAATCACCATGGATTTTGTTACCGGTCTTCCGCCTACCAAGAAGAAGCACGATGCTATTTGGGTCATCGTTGATCGACTCACCAAATCAGCTCATTTCTTACCGATACGCAAGGAAGATCCGGTAAGTAAACTCGCAGATACGTACAGAAGGGAGATCATGAGACTCCACGGCACTCCCTCCAGCATCGTCTCAGACAGAGATCCTCGTTTCACGTCGCGATTCTGGAAAGGTCTGCAAAAAGCTTGGGGTACACAACTTAAGCTGAGCACAGCCTTTCATCCTCAAACGGACGGACAGTCGGAGCGAACAATTCAGACATTGGAAGATATGTTAAGGTCGTGTGCGTTGGAATGGACAGGTGATTGGGACGATTACATCTGTTTAGTTGAGTTTGCATACAACAACAGCTGGCACGCAAGTATCAAATGTGCTCCTTTCGAAATGTTGTATGGCAGAAAGTGTCGCGCTCCAACTTGCTGGGATCAAGTGGGAGAGCGAACACTTGAAGGACCAGAGATTATAGAAATGACCAACCAGAAGATTGAGGTAGCTAAACAGAAACTGCAGGAAGCACGGTCACGTCAGAAGAGTTACGCCGATAAGCATCGTAGGGACATACATTTTAATGTGGGAGATCACGTCTTCCTCAAGGTTTCGCCGGCACGTGGTGTTAAACGCTTCGGGATCAAAGGAAAACTCAGTCCTCGGTTCATCGGACCATTTGATATCGTTGAACGAATCGGCGAAGTATCTTACCGATTGGCGTTACCTCCTCAGCTTTCGCACGTACATAACGTGTTCCATGTGTCCTTACTCAGAGGGTACAATTATCATCCCCTTCACATGGTTCAGTATCCACTGGAACAGATACGTGAAGATCTCACGTTTGTAGAAGAACCCGAACGAGTACTCGACAGGCAAGAACGAGTCATGAGAAGGAAGACGATTCCATTCGTCAAAATCCTTTGGAGGGACCATACTGAGCGGGAAGCCACTTGGGAAACAGAGGAGTCTATCCGGGCTTCTTACCCTCACTTCATATTTTGAGTTCGGGTATGTCACTTCTTTTCAGCTTACTTTATCTATAATTCGGGGACGAATTATTCTTTTTAGGGGGGAAGAATTGTAAAACCCGCATGCTTTTACCATGAACAGTGCCCTTAAGATCGTACGTTCTAGATTAAAACTTACCTCATGTAGTATTGATCACATTCATGTGCTTATAATCAAGCAAGTGCATACGTGTATGTCATGACAAGTATCGATTACGTACGAACCCATGATAAACAGTTAATGATATATCACGTGAACATAATTAAATCATGAACACCAATTAGAATACTAACTAAAATAATTACGTAAATACTTATAATATATTTACGAGCGTTAAGTTTACGATAATCGACACGTTAAAAGAAACAGAAACACGTTAAACACGAGCACGTTTAACCACGAACGAACACGAAACATCGGGACACGAGAAAGGTACGGGTACCCCATGTGGGGCCCCCATACCCACGGCACACATGCATGTAATGGGCTTAGCCCATGGACTTTTCAAGTTAAGGGGGGTAAAGTGTTAAACATGTTTTCATTTTCATTTTACAAGAAATAAACTAAAAACCCTAAAAAGAGTTTTCTCCTCTCCTTTTTGCCTCCTTTGTGCCGCCACCTATACACCATCATAAGGGGGTGTTTGATTGATTTTGATCTTAAAAACAAGTGTTAGAATACGTGTTTGTTCATCCTTTTCCAAGCTACATAGTGGTATACCTTTCTAACCCTTCTTTTTAATTCTTTTTAATTCTTTTGATCTTTGATTATTTTCATGAACATGTTATTATTTTTCTTATGAAAACAAGATAATTAATCATTGATCTAACATGTTTTGATATTAAATAAAATCAAGGAATGATTTAAAGGGGTGTTTGTTTCTAGCCGCCTAGCAAAACAAACCCGAGGGGGGTTTGGTTTGCTATTGCCGCCACCACCAAGACCACAATTGGTCTTGGTTGGCTCATGTGGGACCCACGGCAGCAAGGGGACACGTGTGCCCCGGGTTTGGCCCGGGGTACGGTGTCGAATTCATACCCGGTTCACGGTTCGTTGGTTAAAATCATGATCTATGTTACATGTAATTTTATGAATCATGAACTTAGGATATAATTAATTAATAACATGAAATATTAATTAAATCATGACTTAGGTTATTTTAATTATTAGTTTATCATGACATTAATTTAACCTAAGTATTTTTATGTTATAAGTTATAATTAATTAATTATTAAAACATGCTTATAATTAATTAATTTAGACATGACTTAGGTTATATTATTATTAATAATAATACACATGTTAACCTAAGTATTTTCATTTCATTTTAATTATACATGTTATACTTTAATTAAAATGCTTAACCTATAGTTTAATTAAAACACATGAAATAATAATTAAACTATACACTATATCATATGACTTAAGTAGTAAGCTTATAACACTTAGACTTATATGTTAGCTTATATAATCAGCTTAATTCTAATTATGGAAACTTCTATTTATAGAAACTTAATTAAATAAGGCAACTAATCTAGTTATGGAAACCTTCTATATATGGAAATCAATCTAATTCAGGCAGCTAACCTAATCATGGCAACTTTCTATATATGGAAACTTATTTAATTAAGGCAGCTGATCTATTTTTGGAAACTTTCTATTTTTAGAAACTAATCTATTTTAGGCAGTAAATTCTATTTTTGGGAACTTTCTATTTTTGGAAACTTTCTATTTTTGGAAACTTTCTATTTTTGGAAACTTTCTATTTTTGGAAACTTTCTATTTTTGGTAACTTTCTATTTTTGGAAACTTTCTATTTTTGGAAACTTTCTATTTTTGGAAACTTTCTATTTTTGGAAACCTGCTATTTTTGGAAAGTTACTTATTATTATACAGTAAGTATATTAATACATGAAACACCAGTAATACTTAATCAGATAAACCAGAAATACAAGATAAACACAGTTTAAGGCTTAAAACAGTGAACCATGACCTAAAACATACCAAATCAGCTATAACAAGACACAGAACCCAGTACGTAATCAGTGAATCGATACTTATACACGTGTGTATTCATGTAGCATTAGTGATTCAGAAGTAGGAGTCTTTCTTCCGTTCATTTCACTGGACTTGAGGTACGGATTCCCGTCCTTTCAGTATGGACATTCCTTCCTTATTTGGATTTCCCCGTATGCAGCCAACTGTTTTCCCCAGCATTTGTTTTATTGTTTTGAACTGCTTATGTTAATTTAGCATAAACTATAGCCATATACAAGCATGACCAGTTTCACCTAGTTATGGAGGTACCATAACCATAGCATTGGAGGCACCGATGTTATGACTTCACCACGGCGGAGTGATTGCTCGTGGCGTCCCTTTTCAGTTTGTCCATATTATTATATCAGTCGGGGCGTATGGGTGCATCCTAGTTACATGTTTTATTTCAGTTTATCATGGTGAATGTGGTGTGTGCCTTGCACCCTTCACAAGGAGCTGATCCCTCCTACCCAAATCAGTATATTGATTAGAGGCATCCCCTCTAATCAGCATGATGAGGTCACCCCTCCAAGTATTCATGCACGTGACCTTTTCATGACCTATATGGGCTATGGTATTTATATGTTAAAACAGTTTTCACAGGTTAAACATAAGGCTTTTCAAACTATAAAACCAGTTTTCATGTTACTTAACCAGTTTACTCAGTACTTAGTCTTCCGCTGTTATATGTTACATGCTTATCCTATATCATACTTTATTGTACATCCGTGCACTGAGCGTCTTGCTCAGCCGTTTTCCTTTTCATGTTCCCAAAACGGCAGGTACTCAGGGGCGCTCGTAGATCTGAAACGTAGGTGCATATGGATTGGAAGCTTTACTGTCTTTCTTTACTTTATGCATTTCCTTTACTTTGATACAGTTGCTTTGGACATTGTTTCGTCCTTCCTTTTACAGTATTTATGTTTGTGTGTGATGAGCTTTACTTTGGGATACCGATGTTTGATTCCGGTATTTCCTTTTATGGTTGAATAATGCTTAGACATTTATCCTTGTATGCTTTGATGACACGCCATGATATGCGTAATATTCCATTTCCAAAATGGGGTGTTACACAAAGCCTGATTCTTTTCCACATCCTTTGCTAAAAAGCTCCAGTCCCATCCAATACCATCAATGTCTTGCATGGCAACCATAGCCTTTGGCTTAGCATCTTCAACCTTGATGATTTGACTTGAAGTCTTTTCAGCATCAGATCTTCTTGGAGATCTGCATTCCCTCATGAAGTGACCCATCATATGGTAATTATAACACTCAACATTGGATTTCTCAAATCTAGCTGTATCTTTAGCATTGACGGTCATCTTCTTTCTAAATCTCCTATTCCATATGTGGGACCTTATGCTTTCAAGTGCCATATTCCACTTAATATCCATCTCTTCCAAATTCTCATCACTGATTTGCTCAAGATCCTCATATGTAATCAAGGAACCATTGGGCAATGCAGCAATGTATGCACATACTAAATCCAATTCAATACCAGCAGGTTTAAGCTTTGGCGAGTCAACATTGTATGTGTCACCGTCTGAATGTGAGGCGCTGACAAAGGTTGATCCACCGCTGACAGAAGGTAATCCAGTAACAGGTGTACATATGACACTCTTTAATTGATTTGAGCTTCAATATGTGAGATGAAAGCCATGTTTCCAGATGTTGACTTGCTTCCATGATCCATTAAGAGTTCATTCTCTACAATCTTTAACTTATTGTAAACGTCATCAAAAGTAGAACTCTTATGGGCATTGGTTGCAATGATAGACCTAGCCTCAATTTTCCACGTATCACCAAGACTTTTAAGGAAAGTAGTACTGATATCAGCATCATTATATTATGTTCCCATAAAGGTCAACTTGCTAGTGATGTCTAGAAGCCTGCTTCTTACCTCACTTATCTTCTCATTGGGAAGAGCTTTAAACACAGCATATTCATGCAAAAGTTGCTTCTTCTTTTCTTGGGCAGTATCATCATTACCACCATAGTTGACTTGAAGAGCTGCCCAAAGTTCTTTGGTAGACTCAAAACTTCTATACTTGTGTTGATTGTTGGACCCAAAGAGAGTTTAAGAATGCTTAAGGTCTTCATGTCATTCCTTCTTTTGACTATATCTGTAGTTGCAATAGCTCTTCCATCTTCAGTTCTTTCTCTACGTTCTTCAGTAGAAGAACCAACAGTGGTTCTTGCTACAATAGCAGCAGCAATCCTAGCTGCTTTATCAAATGAATTTCCAAATACAATAATTTACCAGAGAGTATGATCATGAATTTGAAGGTATTTTTCAAAATTGAACTTCCATTGTTCAAAGTTTTCAGGGTCGAGCATGGGGATTTTTAGGTTGTGATTTGTTGAGGAAGAAGATTTTGTAGCAGACATCTTTTCTAGTTTTACGGTTTCGGTGTTCTTAGGGTTTATTGTTCTTCTAGATCGAAGTTTCTTAACAAGCTCTGATAGCACTTGTGGATCCCAAACTTAGATCGATTAGTTTTGTGTTAACGCGATTGAATCAAGTTTAACACGTAGAGAAACTTTGTTGTATCAAACAATCTAAGTGTTATGCAGAATTTAACACTTAGAACAAAGAACAAAACAAAGTAAACCAAACTTTCACTTTAGATTGATAAATGAAATTGCTTACAATGAAAGTTGTGAAAACTGAATAATGTGTATATCAACTACAAACTCTACGACCTCATTTTATAACATAAGGAGTCGTGTACAAAGGATAACCTATCAACTATTCTAGGTAAAGGTAAATATAGAAAATACAATATTGACCATATCTTTACTTTAAATATTAAACGTGTTGAGTAAGTATTCCTATCAGTGGTTGGACTTCCTCTTGTCAGCGTCTAATTTCCTCTTGTCAGCGTCTGAGTGACTTAGCTTATTTTATTCCCAACAGTAGTAAAATCAAAATCAGAAGTTTCATCGAAAGAAACACTTACTTAATCACAAACAATGGTATCCCAAAAGTATGCACCACATATAAAAGTGAGTTGAGAAAACAAACGGTTCAAAACGAACAAGTATATGAGGTTGATAGTTGTAAAATTACACTTGTTTAGGAAAACAAGGTAAAAGCGGTAAGTATTAAGTGTACGTTTAGGAAAACGTAAACACTTATGACCCTTAATGGGAATCGTTCTCTCGAGGAGGCACGTGCGTTGTGTAATGAATGATTGATTAATGTTTTTGATTATTAACAAGAAAGGAGAAGGGAAAATGACGAAGACGAAAAAAATAGAAAAATAGGCAAAAACACTACTAGAAAGTTAAGACGTAGAAACGTAAAAACGACAAAATTTAAAATTTTAACCTAAAAATTCCTAAAAATTACTGAAAATCCCCAATAAGATTCTAAGAGTTTACAAAAGATCAAAACTTGCCAAAACCTTTTAATTAATTTAATAATGATTTTTTAATGCTAATTAAAGCCCTAAAAATCACTTTTAAATATTAAAAAGCCCTAAACAAGATTTACTAGTTTGTAAACCTCAAAAATGACCTAATTAAACTAAAAACTATTTTTTAAAAATTTTAAAACCAAATTAAACTATCTTTAAACTCCTAAAAACTATTTAAATCTATTAAATCTTAAATTAATTCTAAAAATTAATTGAAAAGCCTAAAAAATATTTGGAAAGTGAAAAAGTTCCTATTTTAATGTCTAGAATCTAGGAAAAATGAAAAAAAAGTTAAAAATAAAACTTTGAATTTTTCTTAATAAAATAATATTAAAATAATCCAAAAAAATAAAAAGTTCTTAAATAAATTCTAAAAAATTATCAAAAATCCTAATTATTCTAACTAAGACAAAAATGTAAATTAAAGCTCCTAAAACCTTTTAATTAATTTTATATTAATTTTTAAAGTTGTCTAAAAACCCCTAAAGTTAAATAAAATTAAAAATTAGACTTTTTGAAAACTTTATGATATGTAAACCTCAAAAAGATTAATTAAAAGCTAAAATTTATTTTTCCTAAATTAAAAACTACTTTTTACTATTTTTTAATCAATTAATAAGATGCGGCTAATTAAAAATTAATAAAAAAAGAAATAAATAACGGGAAAAATCCAAACCAAAGCTAGAAAAATCCTATTATCTATAATAAACCTAGGAAAAATGAAAAGAAACCAAAAAGCTTATCCAATAAGCTGGAAAAGTGGAAAAAGGCTATGGCTTATATTTTAAGCTTAAACTCAAAAAGTGGTTAAGTATTATACCTTTGCACCCTTGGTCAGTAAAAGACCCAAGGGCGCAACGGTATTGTGTTATGTGTGTGAGTGTGGAGACGGGGGTTCGAGGTTGATGAACCCCTTTTTGGCGAATTTATATTTTTTTTTCTTTTTACACTTCTCACAATCAACCTGTTACACTTTTTGCTTGAAAACACAAATCCAATACCTTTTAGCCAAATTTAAACAAGATTTAATTCCACAATCGTGACCAGTTTATGTTTTTCAAGAACACAAGTGAGTTCTAATCTTCACTTGTGCAAACAGAATCCAAGAGGTCTTGGATGTGATTTTTGGTGGTGTTTTTGGAACAAACAGGGCACCCCTACACTCTTTGGAGTGTAGGGAGTCAAAAGAACACAGAGAACACAAACACTTAGCACACAAACTTCAAAACAATGCACACCAAAGCAATTAAAAGTTGCTGTAATGAAATACTAGGTCTGGTGGTGATTAGATGCCATCTACAAGCTCAAAAACCAAATTCAAACTTCCAAATTTTGCACACAGGTGTATTAGATAGCATACAAACATACTTCAACCCTATTACACGCTATCTTCTAACAGATTTTAAGATCTAAGCACAAAATTCCTTCAAATCAAGCAGAAATTTGATCATGCAATTTTTTGCTATGTTTTTCACTTTTTAACACACAACTTGCTTCTAATCTTGTTCCAAACTCACTACCAACTAACACACTACCTATTGCTACCCTAGTAACTACTTCTAATAAGTTTAAACTCTTAAATTCTATCAATCTTACTCACATAAACCCGTATCCAAACACCCTTTTAAAAATTTGAAATCATTTTTAACAAACCAATTCACCTTAAAACCTATCCAATCTACTTCTAATCACTCTTAATCTGCAAAATAACATCAAAAGAATGCATCCAAACAACTTTAACTCACAAATCACAAATAGCATGCAAATCACTTAATATACTAAAATTTGAAAAAGGCAAAAGATGTTTACCTTAGGGACTTACATCCAAGTCCCTAGTGGTTGAACAACCACCTCCCACAGGCTGGAGGCCTGTGCTGAACTAAGTCAACAACAACTCAAACCTGTTTAAGAAAAAAAAATAAAAATACAAGCACAAATATGTCCAATCTGTTTTTCTACTTTTTTCTTTCTTAAAACTTTTCAAGAACTTTTAAACCTTTAAAAACACGTTTTAAACACTCTTACAAATCACAAACCAAAGTGTGCTATTCCACTTTCACTTCACAACACCTTTTGATTTCTGAATTTTATAAAACTCTTTCCAAAATCTTTTGAAAACCTTAAACACCCAAAGTGTTATACAAATTAAATGGAACTCAGAATTTAGCATAAACAAACACCAACTTTTAGTAAGATTAAAAAGGAATTACTCTTGCCATTAACAAACACCAACTTTTAATTTAAAAAAAGGAATTACAAATGTTTTGCCAAAAACTGGAACAAAATATAAAGGTCACATGCGACCTCTATTTATACAAGAAAAAGGAAGTTTCTAACATAAACCCTAGCAGAATAAAGTTCCTAATTTGCCCTCAAGCGGATCTCAGAATATGCTATGATGATTCCATTTTTTTGAACTTGAAAACTTGGCTCCATGTGAAGAATCAGAGTACTTGAGGTCTCTTATCCGTCGGATTTGAGTGGTGGACAAGCAAGTGCATCTTGGCCTTTGATTTGGTCAAGGAACCCCTGGCAAACTTGTATTCATGTGAAGACCCGTGACACTTAGCTGGTGGGGAGGGAACAAGGGTGTGTGAGGTCGCAATCTGGGTGGACCATTGTGTTTGGTGAGCTATCAAGGACCAAAACCCCATGGTTAATTAGATTTAGGCTTATTGAATAAGTTGATTGTAACTGGTTCTTGTTCTAGGGTTTATATGAATTAGGGGTGGGTTTAGATCCGTAATGGGGATTAGGGAATTTAAAATATGTGTTTGGTGGGAATATTAAAGAGGTTGACTCGGGTTTGACCAGGTTTATTTAATAAACCTGGTATTGGGTATGGTTCGGGTTTGGGCTGGATATGGGTAATGGGTAGGGTCGGGTTAGGCTGACGTGTAATGGTGTGAGTGGTGGTAAAGGTTTGGCTGTCTGGCAGTTTTAACCCCCCCCTATTTACTTCTTTCTTCATGTTGTAAATAATCAACAACACTTATTTTCCCTTTATAATAAGTTTGCCAAGTTGACATATTTGGCACAAAATGTTTTCAAGCTTTGTAAACAAGGACTTCACATGCAAATCTCTTCTATTTCCAAGGGCTAAACTTGTAATGTCTTCAAACTTTAGGGACCCTACTTGTACAATTGACATTTGGAGGGTCAATTGTGACAAGTTCTTCAAAGGTGAGGGACCAAAGTTGCCAATCTTCAATTCTTCAAGGGTCATTTTGCAAAATTCCAAACTTGGGCCCGGTTCATTGTGCGACTTCGTTTCCCGTGTTCGTTTTTGATTGATTCTTGTGATCTTTTGCCATTTCCTCAATATCCGTACCTAAAAATACATAAGTAACAAACACGAGCATATATTTGGCATATTTGATGATATTTAATTGATTTTAAGCCCGATTTGGACGATGAGACCATGTATAAAAGCAGTCTCATCACTCCCCCATACTAAATCATTGCCGTGCCCTCACGCAATGCTAGAATAAAGTATCAAAGCAACTCCAAAATTTATTTTTATTCATTTTTATTGAAAGATAAACTAGCTACATTACTATATTACTACTACTTGTGTTTTAGACATAATGTATGATTTTCATCGCAAAATGGGACGTTTAGGTTCATAGAATAAGAACACGTGAATGCTTCGTTAGAAATAATTTCGTCGTCCTCGATTTTCACCCCAATTCCATGCCAAGCGTGCAACGAGATCATTGTCATTATAAGTTAGTAATGCTAACACTACTCATATGCCCTAATCACGTACTTATTCTCCCATTATTCCTAAGTTGTATCTCTTATATTTTATTTTGTCTTAATGATCACGAGGATACATCATTGACTTATGCGATAATAGAGATTTAGGTCTAAAAATAGAGTCCTAACGGTGTAACTAAGACCATCAAATCAATAACCCCTCCTAATAGACAACGATGTTAAAAAATTAAGTTGACAAGAAGAATCGATAAACACGGTTTTATAACGGTTTTGAACATGAGACTTATTACCAAGACTTTTATACGCCCCCTAACGGAAGGGCCTTATTATCTTTGGTTTACCTCCATCTTTTATTCAACTTCGCCATGAAGCTTTTATTATGACTTCGGTCTTGCCTTGCCTTTTATTATCCGCCTCATCGGTGGTTTTATTAGCCAAAGACGTATATCCTCACGCTAAAGCGAATTTTGGATATTTAAAGCTTCGAAGATTAAGGCTTGATTCACTTTCAATTTTGCATAGATTTTAGGCCTTGTGGGGCTTCAAATTGTTTGCTAGATTTAGGTGAGCACTTGAAATCTTATTATTAGGTGAAGCTTTCGATTATTAGGGTGCCAATACTTCAAAACCGTGACGCTGGCGATACCTTAATGTCTTCCCAATTTAATTACACGGAAGCTACTAGAAAAGACTAGAAACCCAACAATCCTAACTAAACCGCTAAGTCAATATTTATTAAGCAAACAATATTTACATGCGAAGGGAGAATAAGCAAATAACGAGAACACATGAGTTTTTGAAAGAATACGAGTACTCTACGTTTAGCATAGTAACTTATAATTAACTCTATCATTTCTCGTCCTCATTTAAGAGACTTAGCCTAATGTGTAGTTAAGGAATCAAAGCTAAGTGCTCAACATGCACGGTCGAGTCAAAAATTACTCTTATTCTCGCCATCGGAAAATCTACATTCGTGTCTTCAAACACTTATAAAACATGAGAAAAAATTTTAAAATTTGGCCATTTTTAGCCTTATTTTGCAAGAAAACGATAAACAAAACGATAAACTTTGGAAAGCGTGAAGGTTTTGCAAGGCAAGTATCTATTCACCCCCCCATACTAAAGTTAAACATTGTCCTCAATGTTCCGAGTCTAGGGGTGCAAACACCCCCATACTAGAGACGTAGTCGAATGCCTAATCTAGCATGGAAAGGGTGTAACCAATAAGTTTAAAGCCGTTTATGAAGTGTGCTATAAACCTAAGGTTAGAACATAAAAGGATATATCATATGGATATTGGGAAAGGCCTCCAAAGCAAACGATCGAGTGCTCCCATAAAACGAAACACGAGAGGCTCCAATCGTGAAGATGATAATCTAAAAAAAATCAGAATTCACAAACAACCACGGAACAAAGGTTGGAAGGGCACAAATCCCCTCACATTAAACTAATTAGAAAGCAATAATATGTACATGGATAAGCATGGGTCTCCCCCACGAGGCACCTTGTTTTTGATAACCGAGTCAAAAGCTCGACTCGAATCCCCATAAATGTGATCATTTAGGGATAATCATGGTTTGGTCAATTTTTGGTGGGGCTTACATGATAAACAAGGCCCAAAAGCACGTGGAGTACTTTAAAAATCCGATAAACGTATACCGGGGTCAAAGATAGCGTCTTCCTTTTCGGATGAAAGACGAAACAACGCTACTTCAACACAAACCCCAATGGGGTAGAAGAGAATAGGAGAGAAGAAATAGAAGGGTTGGACAATGGGTAAGTCTCTAAAAACATGAGCTACTCGAGGTAGACTCGCACCAATCAAATGAAAATATTTTCCATTTATTGCATAGGTGGAAGACCGAGATTTCCCTATATAAGCAATTCCAGGATCAAATATCTCGTCCTCGGTGGAGAAAGGGGAGGGAACATAAGGGGCTTCCCCCACACTAAGTCCACACAAAGCATCGTCAAAAGGAGAAGACGAGCTTGTAGTACTCAATAAACGCGGTGATGACGGAGTTAGAATTGTAGAAAAATCTTTTAAATTAAATTCAAAATCTTTTCCTTTTTCATCTTTAACACTCTCCTTGTGAAAACCCGATTTAATTAAGTCAAAAATATTTGGTGTATCTAAAGCAATGTTAGTCACACTAAAAATTCTCACATTTTGAAATCTTTTTGGTTTAGGTGGTGGCAAGTTTTCAAATCTTTTGTCAACAAAGAAAACCTCCCCATCGGGATCAACGTATTCATCATCCTAAGAATCACTCGAGATTGGAATCATAGGCTTAACACTCTTAACCTCCACCGGCGGAGGGGACGGAACTTCATTTTTATCAACAACTCCTAAAACTCTATTTGAAATTCTTTTGCAAATGTTTTTGATGGGATTGACATTGTACAAAGATGTGATAGAATACACATGAGAAAGAGTGGAGTTTTGGGTTGCATTAATGACGAGTTCTTCCTCATTGAAACGAAGAGTGATTTTTCTTGCATGCACATCGATGAGTGCTCTCGAGGTATCCAAAAAAGATCGACCTAAAATTAACGGAACTTTAGGATCGATGGGAATATCAACAACAATGAAGTCCACGGGATAATAGAATTTCCCAACTTTCACGAAGACGTCCTCGGCAACTCCACAAGCTAGAATCGTAGAATGATCGGCCATCTCGATTGACATTCTTGAAGGAGTGAGATTTGGAAGATTGAGCGATTTAAAAATCTCAAGAGGCATCAAATTAATACTAGCACCAAGATCGGCCAAGGCGTAGCATTCTTCCATGTCTTGGATAGCACATGGGATTAAAAACTTTCCAGGATCACCGACTTTTTGAGGTATGCGGCTTAGAAAAACCGATGAACAACTAGACGATTTTTGCAATTTCTCTTTGTTATTCAACATACTTTTGAAGTTCGCGGCAAATCGAGGCATCATGACTAAGGCGTCGGCAAAACTTATATTGAAATGCAAGTCACGAAACATTTTCATAAAGAGTTCAAATTGATAATTATTTCATTCTTGTGCCTTTTCCTTGTCTTGTCTTGATGGGTAGGGTAAAGGTGGTGTGGGTTGGGGCAAAGTAGGCATAGGCATCGGCCTTGGAATCTCGGGTTCCATGATTGGTGTAGGTTCAACCGTAGGTGTGGTTTGAGCGGTACTTCGTGGGCTTTGAATGTGCTCCTTTTCACCCACAACCTCGGGTTCTTTCTCTTTTTCCTTCTCCATAGAAGTACCTGGACGAGAAATGGGTTCTTTGAAAGTTTTACCACTACGAGTGGCAACAACCTTCAATTCTCCTTTCGGGTTCACGATGGTATCACTTTGAAGACCACCCGAAGAAGAGGGCTTACACATGATAGCTTCAAACATTTTAGCCATACGGTCTTCAAACTTAGATTGCCTAGCATCCGCTTTTAACAACTCTTGCTTAATCTCATGTTGTCCTTGCTCCATTTTTTGTTGATTTTGTTGGAGTCGTGTGACATTTCCTTCCATTTTATTAGCATGAGTTTTAAGTTCATTAGCAAGTTCGTTTTTAAGCTCGTTTTTAAATTCGGATCTTAAGCAAACCATTTCACGTTGCATATTGTCAAACTTAGCATCATTAGCCTTTGCATAACTCAAAAATTCTCCTTGAAGATTTTTGGTGTGATCGTTTTGAAAACCTTGGGCATTGTTTTGAAAATCACGGTTTTGGTTTTGGTTCGAAATTTGCCCATTTCCACTTTGGTAATTACCTTTGTTATAATTCCTTTGATTTCCTTGGTAATTTCCACCTTGGTTGTTGTTGCGATAATTATTAGCATTTTGATTTGGTGGAGCTTGATTTGAACGAGAACCTTGACCGATTTGGTTATAAGTTCCCGTGGCTACAAAAGCATTCGAAGTGTTACCATCCGCGGTAATGCACTCGGAAAGATCATGAGCTCCCCCACATGACAAACAACTTTTAGAAACCGCTTTGACCGAAGCGGAATTGGAAGCTTCTTGAGCCTTCAAATGGGACATAAGGTTAGCAAATCTATCGAAAAATCGGTTTTCTTCATTTGCTTCATCATGTAATGCATTGATACTTTGAGACGATGATGAGCCCATTTTGGCAACACTCGGTGTGTGACGAGGGCTATAAACTTTAGACCTTTTCTCAATTATGACCAAAGCTTCTTCAACCGTTTTACACAAAAAATTACCACCCGCGGCGGCATTTAAATAATCTCTTTCATGATCGTTAAGTCCATTGTAAAACGTGTCGATTTGGTGTAAATCGGAAAAACCGTGATGAGGACTTTCGTGTAACATCTCCTTAAACCTATTCCAAGCCGTAGAAAAACTTTCATTTGATTCTTGTGAAAATTTAGAAATCTCATTTTTCAAATGCGTAGTCTTAGAGGGCGGAAAAAATTGGTTCACAAACTTTGAAACGAGATCCTTCCACGTCAATATAGAATTGGGTGGCTCTTTCTCTAACCAAATTTTAGCGGGCCCCGCTAAGGAATACGGAAATAACATCATCTTAATCGAGTCATTCGAGACATCCTTAAATTTGCACGTGGCGGTAAGACGATTAAATTGGCGGATATGGTTGTGGGGATTGTCCTTCTCATCACCACGGAATTTGTTGTTTTGGATCATCGACAACAAACCCGTTTTCACCTCAAAATTCTCCGCAAGGATTGCGGGAATCACAATAGCTTCTCCATAACCCTCGGTGGGTGCTTGAAGTAACTCCATCATAGTTCGATTCTCCATGGTTGGTTCTTCTCGTACAATGGGTTCGTCAATAGGAGACTCCTCACTAGAATGAGTTGGAGTGGGAGTTTTGTTCTTTCGTTTACGTGCACGTTTTGCTTTGTTACGAGTGAGCATAAACGTCACGTACAACGTGGAGACGAGCAAAGAAGATTCTTTTTGGTATTTTTAATTTTTCAATTTTTTGTGGTTTTTGATTGTATTAACCTTTTTGGAAATTGGTGAATGTATTAAGTAGACAAAAAGTCCACAAATCTCCTCCTTAATCAAATCTCTTGATTAAAAAGGCCTCAAGGAATGAAAACGATCACGTGGAGTGAACGCCTTCGATGACTTTAGAACGATGGTGGAACACCAAATCGTTCAAGAGGGTTTAATCAATAGAAACCAAGAAAATATATATGATATGTAATAATACTTTGGGCGGCAAAAACCCTCGATTCACTCTCAAAATCAAATACGCACAAGCAAGCGGAGGAAACGAGGCGGCGCGAAGCACTTAAGAGCCTTTTTCCTTTAGGTTGTGAAATACAACCGCCTTATACCCACCTTATAGTTTGTATTATCAAGATTAAGCTTCACGAAAGTATTTATCTATTTTTGCCTTTTTTCTTTGGTTTGAGATTCGAATACAATGATCGAGTGATGAAATCCCGAATCAAGGTTGTGATTGCTCACGTATTTGGAGTACTTGTGAATTTATTGTTCTACGTATACAATATAGTAATAATATTCACACAAAAACCGAAAAACGATAATACGTATTAATAGAGTGCTATTAATACAAATACTATTATGGCTAATATAAAAAACAACAATGTTCAATCAAAACACAACACGCCTCCCCGGCAGCGGCGCCAAAAATGATAGTTGTAAAATTACACTTGTTTAGGAAAACAAGGTAAAAGCGGTAAGTATTAAGTGTACGTTTAGGAAAACGTAAACACTTATGACCCTTAATGGGAATCGTTCTCTCGAGGAGGCACGTGCGTTGTGTAATGAACGATTGATTAATGTTTTTGATTATTAACAAGAAAGGAGAAGGGAAAATGACGAAGACGAAAAAAATAGAAAAATAGGCAAAAACACTACTAGAAAGTTAAGACGTAGAAACGTAAAAACGACAAAATTTAAAATTTTAACCTAAAAATTCCTAAAAATTACTAAAAATCCCCAATAAAATTCTAAGAGTTTACAAAAAAATCAAAACTTGCCAAAACCTTTTAATTAATTTAATAATGACTTTTTAATGCTAATTAAAGCCCTAAAAATCACTTTTAAATATTAAAAAGCCCTAAACAAGATTTACTAGTTTGTAAACCTCAAAAATGACCTAATTAAACTAAAAACTATTTTTTAAAAATTTTAAAACCAAATTAAACTATCTTTAAACTCCTAAAAACTATTTAAATCTATTAAATCTTAAATTAATTCTAAAAATTAATTGAAAAGCCTAAAAAATATTTGGAAAGTGAAAAAGTTCCTATTTTAATGTCTAGAATCTAGGAAAAATTAAAAAAAAGTTAAAAATAAAACTTTGAATTTTTCTTAATAAAATAATATTAAAATAATCCAAAAAAATAAAAAATTCTTAAATAAATTCTAAAAAATTCTCAAAAATCCTAAATATTCTAACTAAGACAAAAATGTAAATTAAAGCTCCTAAAACCTTTTAATTAATTTTATATTAATTTTTAAAGTTGTCTAAAACCCCTATAGATAAATAAAATTAAAAATTAGACTTTTTGAAAACTTTATGATATGTAAACCTCAAAAAGATTAATTAAAAGCTAAAATTTATTTTTCCTAAATTAAAAACTACTTTTTACTATTTTTTAATCAATTAATAAGATGCGGCTAATTAAAAATTAATAAAAAAAGAAATAAATAACGGGAAAAATCCAAACCAAAGCTAGAAAAATCCTATTATCTATAATAAACCTAGGAAAAATGAAAAGAAACCAAAAAGCTTATCCAATAAGCTGGAAAAGTGGAAAAAGGCTACGGCTTATATTTTAAGCTTAAACTCAAAAAGTGGTTAAGTATTATACCATTGCACCCTTGGTCAGTAAAAGACCCAAGGGCGCAACGGTATTGTGTGATGTGTGTGAGTGTGGAGACGGGGGTTCGAGGTTGATGAACCCCTTTTTGGCGAATTTATATATTTTTTTTCTTTTTACACTTCTCACAATCAACCTGTTACACTTTTTGCTTGAAAACACAAATCCAATACCTTTTAGCCAAATTTAAACAAGATTTAATTCGACAATCGTGACCAGTTTATGTTTTTCAAGAACACAAGTGAGTTCTAATCTTCACTTGTGCAAACAGAATCCAAGAGGTCTTGGATGTGATTTTTGGTGGTGTTTTTGGAACAAACAGGGCACCCCTACACTCTTTGGAGTGTAGGGAGTCAAAAGAACACAGAGAACACAAACACTTAGCACACAAACTTCAAAACAATGCACACCAAAGCAATTAAAAGTTGCTGTAATGAAATACTAGGTCTGGTGGTGATTAGATGCAATCTACAAGCTCAAAAACCAAATTCAAACTTCCAAATTTTGCACACAGGTGTATTAGCTAGCATACAAACATACTTCAACCCTATTACACCCTATCTTCTAACAGATTTTAAGATCTAAGCACAAAATTCCTTCAAATCAAGCAGAAATTTGATCATGCAATTTTTTGCTATGTTTTTCACTTTTTAACACACAACTTGCTTCTAATCTTGTTCCAAACTTACTACCAACTAACACACTACCTATTGCTACCCTAGTAACTACTTCTAATAAGTTTAAACTCTTAAATTCTATCAATCTTACTCACATAAACCCGTATCCAAACACCCTTTTAAAAATTTGAAATCGTTTTTAACAAACCAATTCACCTTAAAACCTATCCAATCTACTTCTAATCACTCTTAATCTGCAAAATAACATCAAAAGAATGCATCCAAACAAGTTTAACTCACAAATCACAAATAGCATGCAAATCACTTAATATACTAAAATTTGAAAAAGGCAAAAGATGTTTACCTTAGGGACTTACATCCAAGTCCCTAGTGGTTGAACAACCACCTCCCACAAGCTGGAGGCCTGTGCTGAACTAAGTCAACAACAACTCAAACCTGTTTAAGAAAAAAAATAAAAATACAAGCACAAATATGTCCAATCTGTTTTTCTACTTTTTTCTTTCTTAAAACTTTTCAAGAACTTTTAAACCTTTAAAAACACGTTTTAAACACTCTTACAAATCACAAACCAAAGTGTGCTATTCCACTTTCACTTCACAACACCTTTTGATTTCTGAATTTTATAAAACTCTTTCCAAAATCTTTTTGAAAACCTTAAACACCCAAAGTGTTATACAAATTAAATGGAACTCAGAATTTAGCATAAACATACACCAACTTTTAGTAAGATTAAAAAGGAATTACTCTTGCCATTAACAAACACCAACTTTTAATTTAAAAAAAGGAATTACAAATGTTTTGCCAAAAACTGGAACAAAATATAGAGGTCACATGCGACCTCTATTTATACAAGAAAAAGGAAGTTTCTAACATAAACCGTAGCAGAATAAAGTTCCTAATTTGCCCTCAAGCGGATCTCAGAATATGCTATGATGATTCCATTTTTTTGAACTTGAAAACTTGGCTCCATGTGAAGAATCAGAGTACTTGAGGTCTCTTATCCGTCGGATTTGAGTGGTGGACAAGCAAGTGCATCTTGGCCTTTGATTTGGTCAAGGAACCCCTGGCAAACTTGTATTCATGTGAAGACCCGTGACACTTAGCTGGTGGGGAGGGAACAAGGGTGTGTGAGGTCGCAATCTGGGTGGACCATTGTGTTTGGTGAGCTGTCAAGGACCAAAACCCCATGGTTAATTAGATTTGGGCTTAATGAATAAGTTGATTGTAACTGGTTCTTGTTCTAGGGTTTATATGAATTAGGGGTGGGTTTAGATCCGTAATGGGGATTAGGGAATTTAAAATATGTGTTTGGTGGGAATATTAAAGAGGTTGACTCGGGTTTGACCAGGTTTATTTAATAAACCTGGTATTGGGTATGGTTCGGGTTTGGGCTGGATATGGGTAATGGGTAGGGTCGGGTTAGGCTGACGTGTAATGGTGTGAGTGGTGGTAAAGGTTTGGCTGTCTGGCAGTTTTAACCCCCCCCCCCCCTATTTACTTCTTTCTTCATGTTGTAATAATCAGCAACACTTATTTTCCCTTTATAATAAGTTTGCCAAGTTGACATATTTGGCACAAAATGTTTTCAAGCTTTGTAAACAAGGACTTCACATGCAAATCTCTTCTATTTCCAAGGGCTAAACTTGTAATGTCTTCAAACTTTAGGGACCCTACTTGTACAATTGACATTTGGAGGGTCAATTATGACAAGTTCTTTAAAGGTGAGGGACCAAAGTTGCCAATCTTTAATTCTTCAAGGGTCATTTTGCAAAATTCCAAACTTGGGCCCGGTTCATTGTGACTTCGTTTCCCGTGTTCGTTTTTGATTGATTCTTGTGATCTTTTGCCATTTCCTCAATATCCGTACCTAAAAATACACAAGTAACAAACACGAGCATATATTTGGCATATTTGATGATATTTAATTGATTTTAAGCCCGATTTGGACGATGAGACCATGTATAAAAGCAGTCTCATCAGAGGTCAGTCGTATCACGCATAAATGAAATAGCAATAGTACTCAGAAAAGTGAGTATGAAAAGTCAGCAGCATACGCGCTTCAAATACAAGTATGTAATGCCATAACAATTTACAAATTATTATAACAAGATCAAGTTTACAAGAACAAGAATTCAAGTAATAAAGTAAGGGCATATGTAATCACAGTAATATCCAATGATAATTCATTAAGTTTAACACCCCCAAAATACATTGCGCAGCGTAAATACACATTTGGGTGCTAAACTCAAATATCATTACACAGCACACTTTTAACGATCTCAAAATGATACATTTCAAATATAAAAGAAAATAATTTAACCATTTGTCTAAAACCATCGATCCCAGTTAAAACGGAAGTTTAACAATCAGAGTAGCGTTTCGGTCCTCCAAAGATCTCAACCAAACAACAAACATTTTTAGTAATGTACATGACCATTCATAAATATTTTTATGACAAACAGGGAAAGAAATCAATTTTAGACTCAACTACCACAAAAACAACCCTCAGACTTCTCCAGCAAGCTCCATCATCAGTCAACTTCAAACCTGAAACACATGCTTAAAATCATCAACACAACGGTTGAGAAAGTCTATAGGTTTTCCAACTCATTATTTGAACACAAGAGAAAAATCGATCATAATCATTTAATAGAATTGTCCTGCACACAATCTATTGTCCAAACATTTTTATCTTATAGCATAAGCTATAAAATTATGTTTAAGCTCATGACACCGACCCGTTATGACCAATCATCCGCCAAAAGGGCAGCATGATAAAAGTGAAACCATTGCCCCTCTTAAGGTAATCGTTATAAATTTTACCTTCTCCCTTATTCAAGTTATCCGTCCGAGCAGCGCACTCAATGAACTAACTCTTAAGACAATAGTTAACGGTTCATAAATTTAGGGCCTTCTACAACTAGGTACTCAACACGATTCAGGCAACATTCGGGTCCAAAGGCAACATACCGGTCCAAACAATTATTCATGACTTGTGTTCCATTTATTTTCAAATAGCATGTATCCCTCTCGCGAGTTATAAAATCATTCAAAACTATTACAAAGCGAGGCTATAGACTCACCTTGAGTAATAGCGATAGCAAGACGATCTTCGACGATAGTTAATGCCCGTTAAACACGAAAACCGCAACCTATCAAATAAGGCGCGTTCATTAATAATAGACTCGAATAAAATCCATACTTAATAACATCAAAATCAAAATAATAAAATCACAACAACCCGAAATAAAAACAATACAAGTGGTACTATTATTTTCTTCTATATGTTTACTTTATTAGACAATACACCCGATAAAAATCTGCCGCTACATACCATATGTACGATGCCATTTATCCCACTTACACATGTCAAAACTTTATGATACTAATCAAAGACTTAACTTACTATCTATAGAAAGTCATCTTAAAAGCCCATCAAAAGATTTTACTTTTAAAGTTCCCTGCCCGACATCTTGAACTACAAAAACCGGACAGTTTTACGTCATCGACTCATACAACCATTTTGACTCTTCTAAACAATCCCGTTTATAAATACGACATTTGGGTATAAAAATAGACTCACAACCCTAATTTTAGACCTAACATCAGACCTTGACCATTTTTACAACTCATTCTATAGTCCTCGAGATTCGATCCAAATATCGACAACATCTTCGGATTGTGTCGATACCCGTCTCCCGGTACACGAATAATCAAACTAGCATAACTTCTCGCTCATTTGGAACTAGTAGATCTACTTTATATCAAATCGAAGCTAACGAAATTCTCTACAACTCTGTGCAATTAGTTAAGCAATTATAAAAACATAAAGTACCCAAAAATAGCCTTTTACCTACTGATCTAAAACACCTCTTTAAAAATCACACTAAATCATATTTTCAACCCATTTTAATCAATCTCATACCCCTAATATTACCCCACAATCATCTTAAACAAGTAATCAAACTCTTAACACCCTTGCATGATCATTCTTCAAATGATCCTTTCAAAAATTCAAACATGTAATCCTTAAAAATCAATTATAATAACACTAACAACATGTATACTTCATAAAAATGAATTAAACCACCTTGGATCATATGAAAAAATGAAACCTAGTGCATGTGTATAAAATTTATAACAAAAGATGCACAATTAAATTTCCAAAGATGGTCTTTTGTTAAATTTCTTTGATTCAAGTTCAAAATAAAAAAATCAAGGGGTTCTTGGTTTGTGTTTATGGACGGCTAAAACAAGGAAGAGAGAAAGAGATTGTGTTTTGTTATAAAAATGATTTTATTAATAAAAATAGATAGTGGAAAATCAATATATAGTGGGGTGGAGGGGTAGTTTTTGTCAATCTTGCATAGTTTTGGACCAAAATGCAATTTAATAGTTTAAAGGGTAGAAAATGTATATTAGTCAATTTTGAAAATATTTACGAGATTCGGGTTTCGTAAAAATACTTCTAAAAAATTAAAACACACTCAAATATGATAATAATATAGTCCCGGTACGACTTAGTATGCAATTAAAATAATAACGTCAAAAATATAAACATTTAAACAACAAATAATAAAACGTCAAATTTTGGGCATCCGTCGATATCGTCATAACTAATAATCCGTGCTAATAGTAAATGTATAAATAAGGCCTCCAACATCGGTTTTAAATTAAACCACCAAACGTCATATCATTCAAGCTCATCAAAATTTTCAAAAATATTCGTAAAATAATATTAAATAATGACCTCGGGTTCGGGTTATCACATCTACCCTCCTAAAAGAGAGCGACGTCCCGGCGCTCGGCCCCTCTTATACTCACATTCCATAACTCTAGAACATAAGAGAACTCTTTTCCTTAAAGAAATCCTCATGCTTCCTTCATAAATTCAGATCCACACCTAGAATTCTTGTATTCTCACAATATAAATCTTACTATGCTTCAACCTTTTATGAACTCTTCACAGCTATCTCTATGAAATGCAACTTACCTTCAAGTTGAATTCTTTCCTTGTTGTTCCCAAAACAAATTTCACCATTTATAACGACACCTTAAGCAAAACCACGTTTCCCAATTTTAAACCCCATTGATTTCCTTAAATTACCAACATATCTCTTTTGACAACTCCTTGCTGCTAACAAACAATCCTAAATCGTTACAATCTTATCAATAGTCACCAATATCATTTCTAGTTCATTCATTTATTTCTTCCTATATTACTTCAATATATAGAAAACCTAACTTACATCCATAATTCACAATTTTGTTAATATTTACAATTTGAAGTTCTTTGTGGACCCTCAAACAGTACCACTTCATTACCAGCATGATAACCACTATCGTATAAGAATTCCAACAATTACTAAGTCAATCATACGCACACAAGTATATCGTCCTATGTTCGAATCTTCCTTTCACTTTGTCCATCAGTCTCCGTATAACACGCAGTACTCAACTCAACTTTCACCTTTACCCAAATCAGAATGTATTGATTACTTGACTTGTGAGATTCCTTCATCACTAAGTCTTACTCTCTCAACTCAGGTATGTTAGGAGTGCTCAATATACCATGTCTTACTTGACTTTACAACAAAATCCTTTCCATAAGTTTGACAAAATATTGAAACCACTTACCTTGACATCCTTCTCAAATCAGACCACTAACTTAAAATTTTAATATCCTCTCTATCAAGTCCACACTTCTTTTCATCACCAAAACTTAAACCTTAGAGGCTTTTTCCTTTCCTTCCTCATAAGCGCATCAGCTACCACATTCGCTCTTCCTGGATGGTAGCGGATCTCGTAGTCATAATCACTCATAGTCATAACCATGAACATACTTAAGTACTCGAAATTTTATAACTGGTGATCCTCTACTCATCTCCTTTGCCTTCCAAAGAAATTTAATATGAGACAACTCTTATGATCCTTAATTGCTACACACTTGATTCCATAAAAGTAATATTTTCACAATCTCAAAGCAATTACCACAACTCCATAACCCTTATGAAACGAATCACAACAAACTATAAAATCTTCAGATCCTTCGAACAATGACAACATTGGTGCAGAACACAACTTATCCAGCAGTGTTCAGAAGATAGCTTCCTCGTCTGATAAGGATCAGATCTCGAAACTTACAAATTTAGATGCAGAAGTGGGACTCACACATCCAATTTTTCTTAGTCAGCTTAATCAATGGTTTAACAATCAGTGAAAACATTTCGATAAACCTCCGATAATACCCAGCTTAGACCAAGGAATTAACAGATTTATGTCGGCGCCGTTGGTACCGACCAGTCCTTAATCGCTTCAATCTTGGTAAGATCTTCATGAATACCTTTGTTGTCAATCACATGCCCCAGAAAATACACTAATTTCAACCAACACTCACACTTAGAGAACTTTGTAGTTTGTATACAACTTTTCTTTCTTCAACCATTCCAAAATTATCCTCATATACTATTTATGCTCCTTCTTTCCTCTTGAAATAAAATAGAATATCTTCAATAGATACAATGACTAACTTATCCAAATATGACTTACACACACGATTCACCAAGTCCATGAATACGATAGACGCATTTGTCAATTCAAAAATACATAACTTAAAACTTAAAGTACCCACATCAAGTACGAAACACAGTTATAGGAATATCTCCTTCCCAACTCTCAGTTGATGATAACCAGACCTCAAAGCGATCTTCGAGTACATACTGGATCCTTATAATTGGTCAAATAATCAATACACATCCGAAACAATCCATCCTCTTTGACAACTAACACATGCGATCATCATGGCGACAAAACTTAATCTAATACATCCCTTATCCATCAATTCTCGCAGTTGACCAGATAACTCATTCTACTCTGACGGTGCCAAACGATAAGGCATACAAATGCTACTCAACAACACACAGAAGCACTACTCAATGAAACGCAAGAGCACTACACCTATTGCTTACAACACTTGATCGATATAAAACTCCACTTCACAAGACGGCAACAATCCTGTAAAACTTCAGGAAAACTTCAGAATATTCTCGAATCATTAACACATTTCCCAATTTCTTCTCAACTACACTATCACTAGTTACCTGAGCTAGAAATACATCATATCCCTCTTCCACATACTTCCTCATCTCCAAACAAGATACTTCTCAAACAGAAAGTTCACTCATCACCTCTCACAGTCAACACTCAGCTTCTCAGCACTGGTTCAATCTCAAACATCAGCACCACGCACAACTAACTAATTCATACCAATAATCTACGTATAATGATCCCAACTCTTTGACATCAAGTCGATACTAAACACCTACTTTCCTAAATTTAAGGAACACACTCTTAGTATAGAACTAACACTAACAACCTTTCCTTCGATTAACTCCACATCATCGTTAATTGTCAAACTTACTAATTCTCCATTGATAAAAAATTGAATCTTTACATTTCTACAGTTTCTATCTGATCTGAAATCAAACGACATACTAACATAAAGAACATCAAATAAGAACATACCATTTACAATGTTCAGACCTTAAGGTTTGTCAGCTTCACCCAAAACGTAAGCTGGAGCGGCAGCATTCCCATCGTGTCGATTTCCTCTCCTTAGACAATTTCCTTGCTTGTGTCCTTTCTCACCACATTGAAAACAAATCACTACTCCAGGGGTACTAATTCTAGTAACTAATCCTCTTTTCCTACACTTATCAACTTTATGACCAAGTTGTCTACACGTACGATAAGCAGGAGGACAATTACCTACATGGTATAAGGTACAGCAAACATACTTGGGATTTATCTTGTTATTTCCAGACACAGTGGCAGCATAAATCCCATCATTCCTTCCATAGTTTAAATACCGATTTCGGTTCTGTCTTCGGTTATTGTTACTACTGTAATCCTTACGATTCTGACCTTGATTTTGGTTGGACTGCGCAGATTCCCACTTTCTCTTATTGCTTTCAGCAATTCTATCTTTCATATTAATAAGTGTGTAAACACTTATCCTTTTGCCACTAAAATCAAGAAAAACAAGACCTAATCATGTGTTTTATATCGTAAAAGTCGGAATTACGCGTGGTTTTGTGTTTTTATGTTAAAATAGGTACAAATGATCAAAAGAAAAGAAAACATGGGATTTCACGGTCAAATGTTGAAGAAAAGTCCAAAAAGAGACGAAGACAAAGTCAAAAGATCAAAAGTGTGCCAAGTTCACGAAAACCGGCTAAACTGACACGGTTTCAAAGAAATAATCAAAGAAGCCGAAATCGAGCCCGTTCTTAGTGGATTTAATGTCATTTGAGTTTAATGGGCCTTGTGGGTCCCACATTGCTTAATGGGCCTACAAGCCCATTTGGAAAAAATGCTAAAACGGATAGAATTTGGCATCAAAGCCCATTTTTACAATCAAATGAATCTTGGAACAGTTTGTTGCTGATTTGGGCCTTAAGCCCATGAAACAAACAAAATAAGAAGAATTCACCTTATTCTTTTTTTTCACTCGGTCAAAAAAGAATTAAACCGACAAACATTACCCAATACTTGGTCAAATACCTCAAGACCGGTTTACCCCACCATTCACGTCTCTATCACTCCCCACGCACCCCAATTCTCACCCACGTGTCTCCCCACTCTCACATTTGATAAATAAAAAGTTTTTTTACCCCATTCCCCATTAAAACTTTCGATACCCACAATGTGTTAACCTTTCACCCCATTTTCTTTCTCTCCCACAAAAACTCACAGTCACCACCTCCTAAAAACCATAATTACCCTACACAAATTTACCCATAAAAATTAGGGCTTTTACCCTATATGTTTAATTCACATCCAAGGGAATTAAATCCCCCCAAAATTCGGAAGATCCACCAACTGGTGGTCCTCAATCCAACTCCAACGTGGCTTTTTCCTTGCGTATGATTGGCTTAAACAAACACAACTAACACCCCAATATCCAGCTTGGCAATCCGAGGCTAATGGATTTATCTCTGCCGTTTGATGAGAAGAAAAAGAGAGAGAAATGAATATGCGGCCAAGATCTTAAGCCGTAGGCACCAAGGAATAGTTTTAGGGTTTCTCTATAAAACCCACTTCATTGTAATTCATTAAGCAGCTTTTCATTATTTTCATTTTTTTTAAATTAGGAGTAGGTTTAATTAGATTTAATTTTTCAGTAAAATTAGATTAGGTTTAATTTTGTAATTTTAATTTTCAGCAATTGTACTTTTTTTTATTGATTAATGAAAAGTTAAAGTTTTATTAATTTAGTCCAATTTTTATTCCTGTCAAAGTTTATTTTTTTATATATAATCTGTTTTTTTTATATATTATTGTTATTGTGGCTTTGTTCATTCGAGATATTAAAAAAAATAATAATAATAAAAAAAATAAAATATATATATATATATATATATATATAAAGAAGGATTGTTCGAGGCTTATTGTTGATGTTTTCGGTTTGATTCGAAGAAGGTGTTTGTTCGATCCGGTTCATAAGATGGCTTAGCGCCAATCTTCGTCGCAAAGGCATTCGTCAAAAGGTTCCATCTATTTTATTTTATTTAGATTATTCTGATTTAAGTAAATTATATGATTAGTCTGTTTTAGATTATGTTATTTTTTTTATGAATTAGTTTTAATTTGAGTTTGCTTAATATTTGTTTGAATTAGTCTGAAAAATCGAGTACTGGTAATTGTGTTTTATTTTATTCTGATTAGTGTTGATCTGCTTTAGTTTTGTCAGTTTAATTTCTTAGTTTGCCTAGTTTACTGTTTTTTTACTGCTTATTTAATCTGCTTATCTGCTCTTGGTAGTTGCTAGTTAGTTTTAGCTTATTTAAGATTATCTGGTTTGTTTTTTTTTAGTTTATTTAATCTGTTTATTAGCTCCTTAGCTTATTTGATTCAGCTTATTTTGGTAACTGTAGTAGCTTATTTGGTCTTTGTTGTGTTGCTGGTACTTGATGGTACAGAAAACATACTCCATTGGTCTGTTTCATTTTAAGTTCCAAAAAATAAATATAAAAAAATATAGTAGCAAATTATGTCTGGGCTGGGGATCGAACCCCAGACCTCTCATTCACATGTCCTACGCCCCATCCAACTCATCTCTTGCTTCTTTTGTGTTTATATTTGCTCAACTTAATTAATATAGGAATTTTTATTATTTGGCAGTTTTCAATTAAATAGATTTAGATAAGTTTTAAGTTTAATTAATTTTTAGTACAAGTTTTATTTCAATTCCTTTAATCCGTTTTTTTATAAAAATAAAAAGATATAAAAAATATTTTAATTTTATTTACTTTTATAAATTTACATTAGTTTTAAATTTCTTTTATAATTTTAAATAGTTTTTTATATAAAATTAAAAGTAGTTTTAAATTCTTATTTAAATTTTAGATTTAAAATTAGTTTTCAATTTATTAAGTATTGTTTAAAAATAGATTTTAATTAAAAGTTTTTAATTTTTATTATTAGTTAAATTTTATTTTAAAATTAATAGTTTAAATAGTTAATTAAAATAGTTTTCTTTTAATTAAGTAGCTTTTAGTCTAAAACACCAATATTTCGTTACCAAAAACAAGTAATCTCACGTCTTATCCGATTTCAAATTCGAGTCGAGTCGAGGAACGATAATAGAAAATAAAAAGGGTAAACAAAATCTTTTTTTCACATATCTTGCAATTTCACGTCCATTAAAGCATGCGCCATCTGAACAGCTTCATCGAAAGATTTAGGACTTGAAGAAGTAGTCTCACCCTTGATGTTACTAGAAAATCCTTTAATGTACTGCTTCATCTTCTTACGATCATTCGGGAAAGCATCAGGACATAACAAACACAGCTCATAAAACCTCCTAGTATAAGCAGTAATATTATCATTTCTTAACACTAAGTGTCTAAATTCGTCTTCCAACCGTCCTAGTTCTTCCTCGGGACAGAACTTAGCAGTCAATAATCCTTTAGTCACAGTCCATGTCCTACCATTAGCCACAATTAATCCTACAGTAGCCACTTGACTATTCCACCAACTCAGTGCATCATCTTGAAATGTAGCAGCAACAAATTTCACCTTATTGGCTTCAGAACACCCACTAATCTCAAATGTACTCTCTATCTTCTCAATCCATCTGCGCAATTCCAAAGCACCACTAGTACCGCAAAACTGAGTAGGACCACACTTCATAAAACTAGCATACGTACATCTTCTTGGAACCTGTGGAATAGCAGCAACACTCCCAACTGGATCAGCAGCATCATCATTATTCCCAACAGCATCATCATTATTCCCAGCAGCATCATCATTATTCCCAGAAGCATCAACTTCAGAACATTGATTCCTTGCAGCACGATCAGCTTCAAGTGCTCTAGCAATAGCTCGTTCAATCATAGTGTTCACAGTAGTAGTTGTTAGATTTGGCGGCATATTTCAAGAAACTTAGTCACGCAGCGATCCGCTAAGGACAGAAATATGCTTTCTCTACTCCTTCTTGTATCAGCACAGAAGAGAGAAACATGATAGGTATACATATCAAGATAAAAGAAGGATTTCTTTATCAGGACATATCATGGATACTACATGTACGAACAACACAAACTACAATGATTCATCGATCAAATCACAAAAGAGTTAATAAAGACACACCATGATGAGGGTAATTCAGATTGTGTTGAGGATTCAAGAAGATAGTGGCAATGTCTGTCACTACAATCATCTACCAAACAAACTTAAAAGATAATAAGTTTCATCACAATGCTACGACACAAAGTCGAAATAAGTTCGATCACAGAAAGAAAATAAAATACAAAGAAATCCATCAAGCGGTTAGTTTCTTAGACACCGGCTCCTCATTCTCCTTAAGGTTGCTGTCAGCTTCACCACACTCATCTATTTCCCTTTCGCACCTCAAGGTCAAATCCATAACATGATGGAATCTCACTCCCAAAGTCCAAATACTCACTCCTACACAGCGGATTAATCATAAAACAAATCTCAGTAAGTCTTTCATCATTCATACACTTCCAAAATTGATCTCACATGAGATTCCCATTCACTCATCCTTTCAAACCTTACTTACTCCTCTTTAAACCTTTCAATTCAAGCACACAAATTTATCACCATCGACCTAAGGCTATAAATCTCGTCCATCTTCCAAGTCCTAACAAACTTTAATCTCCACATACTAGATACAATTTTTAAAACAACTTTTCATTAGAATAAAACCTCCTAATCACACAACTTTCAACCACATATCTATTATACATCAATAGATCAAACTTCCTCATACCCGAAACAAGTCGCAAGAAATCAGTTGTAAAATCTTTCATCATCTAGTCTACTGCCCTAGACCCTCAGCGGTATATAAGGTCATTATTTAAAATCATATACATATGCATTGCATAAAGAAAATAACGATACAAGTACTCAACGTACTTTCAACAACATCAATATATTATCAATACATCATCAATACATCATCATAGTATTTACTTAATAAATACTCTAAAAATCATTTCAGTTTTAAAGGATACATCTATAATACAACAACAAAACTAAAATAATCTTACCGGATCCTTGCTGAGAAGGTGTGTGCTTTTGTCAAATATTTTCGACACCAAAGTTATAATTTAGGACATTTTTTAAAATCGACCTAATTCTCTATAACTAAAAAACTCTGATTACCAATCTTTAACACCCCCAAAATACATTGCGCAACGGAAATACACATTTGGGTGCTAAACTCAAATATCATTACACAACACACTTTTAACAATCTCAAAATGAGACATTTCAAATATAAAAGAAAATAATTTAACCATTTGTCTAAAATCGTTGATCCCAATTAAAACGAAAATTTAACAATCAGAGTAGCGTTTCGGTCCTCCAAAGATCTCAACCAAAAAACAAACATTTTTACTAAAGTACATGACCATTCATAAATATTTTTATGACAAACAGGGAAAGAAATCAGTTTTAGACTCAACTACCACAAAAGCAACCCACATACTTCTCCAGCAAGCTCCATCATCAGTCAACTTCAAACCTGCAATACATGCTTAAAATCATCAACACAACGGTTGAGAAAGTCTATAGGTTTTCCAACTCATTATTTGAACACAAGAGAAAAATCAATCATAATCATTTAATAGAATTGTCGTGCACACAATCTATTGTCCAGGCATTTCATCTTATAGCATAAGCTATACAATTGTGTTTAAGCTCATGAAATCGACCTGTTATGACCAATCATCCGCCAAAAGGCCAGCATGATAAAAGTGAAACCATTTTCCCTCTTAAGGTAATCGTTGTAAATTTTACCTTGTCTCTTTCACGAAAAATCTTTTTTTCAAAATGGCGCCGCTGCCGCTTCGCTCGTACGATTGACGATTTTTCGTGAAGACGTTTGGATTTTGGGATCCGTTCTTTTTGAACGTTACGTTTCTTGCAAGAAAATCAAAAACATAAAAAAAATCAAAAATTTAAAAATACAAAAACATTAAAAAAAATCACAAAAGCAATTTCTTTCCTAAGAATTGCACCAAAAAAATTAAAAAAAAAATCAAAAGTAATACTTTTTCCTAAAAGTATTACACCAAAAATATTACGTATTAGTGTTAATTTTTAGATTTGATTTCTTTCGATTTTTCTTGTGAATATATATTTTTCTAAAAAAATACAAAAATATTCTTCTTTATCCTCTATTGTGTGTAATTCTTTTCTCTAACCCTCTTATTTATAATTCTTCATGGATTCGTCTTGCGTACGGTGTGGGAGACCATGGCATGGTTTTCAAACATGTCAATGGTGTACTTGTGAGCGGTGCGGTTTTGATATCGACAATACACAATTTGGATTTTATCCATTTTGCAATTCAACAAATTCGTACTTCTCCTCTTACAATACTTTCTCACCCCCTCCCGTCTATGACAATCCCTATCCGCAACATGCACCGGGTTTTTCTCAATACCCGTGTTGCAATTATTGTGGGGACCCTCACGATACTTCGTATTGTCAGCCAATGAATTATTATGAGCCAAATCCGTGTCCTCATTTTTCTTCACCGATGGATTATTATGAACCAAATCCGTGATCTAATTCTTCTCAACCGATGACTTCCTATGAGCCACATCCGTGCTATAATTCTGGTTTTCATAACTGTGAGCCCCCACATCCCACCCTCAATCATCCATCCTCTCAGAGAATTCAACAACTCAATGCTTTGAATGACGAAACACACGCCATTATTTTGCAAATTCAAGAAGCCGTTGTTCTTCTAAAAGAAGCAAAGGAGGAGGAAAAGCGACAACGACAACGACAAGAGCAAGTATCTAATCTTAGTGATTATACTCCTCCTCTTGTGCGTTCTTACTATTATGATGATGATGATGACGATGAGAATTCTATTTCTTGGAATGATTTTTGTGCTCAATGTCCTAGTGCAATTGTAATTCCTTCTCTCGACTTGCCGGCTCTCGAGCCTAAGGATTCAACCACTCCTATTCTCGATTCTTCCACTACGGAGACCGATGCCTCTCTCATCATGGGGGATGAGGGTCTTATCACTATTCCTTGTGACGAGACTCTTATTCCAATCCAAAGTGAGCCTACGGTTGCTTCCGATAGTGACGATGAGTGTGAATCTCTTTCTAGTGATGACTCATTACCTCCCACCGACATCTTGGGATACGATTCTTTGGCTTTCTCTAATCCCATTTTTGATCTCGATGATGATTTTACTTCTAGTGATGACGAGTCACTATCCGATGAAGACGTTCCGAAGGAAAATTTCAAGATTTATTCGAACCCTTTATTTGATTTTCATGACGCCTACATCTCTAGTAAGGTGAATCCTCTCTTTGAAGAGGGGATTGAGGACATTGATAGCTCTGACTCTATTGCTATTGATGAGCATCCTTTGTTAGCCATGCCACCTCCCATCGTAGAGGAGGTGGAGAGATTTGACCCTACCTTCCGTTTGATTCAGTTTGGTGAAGTGACGCGGGTGGTAGATATGTGTCACACCCCACCATGGTGGAATATGGGGCACGACGTATGGATATCATCACAACAATAGCGTGTCTATAGAGATAACTAAATGATATAAGAAATGTCATAAATGGCGACACAAATGTCATGACCATATCTCAACATGCAGGAGTCTAGGTAAGTAGGTAACAGTCCTACCTCTTACCCAAGACAAACAAGTAACACAAACAAAACAAACATATAGGTGCCAACAGTATCACTTATTTAAATGAACAAATAAAAACTAAGAAGGAACGGGGTTCTCCTTCTATATGCAATCCTAAGGCATCCAAGTCTAGCCACTTCTATCCTCAAGCTCAACCATATTCACACCTGAAAGAGACACTAAAACACGTCAACATAAAGTTGGTGAGAGTCATAGGTTTAGACTCTAACGCCAAATCAGTTACAAGCTGTGAATAACAAACACCAATACAATAACATATGGACAATGTGCTACAATTATGTATTAACAACTAGCATTCAAGATCAATCATTCCAAACCAAAATCCAAGGCTCCTACCTTGCCAAACAACATGGTACCATAGATGATCACACTATGTACCTATCCCAAGGCCACTACCTTGTCAAACTACAAGTCCACTACCTTGTCAAACCACAAAGCCACTACCTTGTCAAACCACAAGGCCACTACCTTGTCAAACCACAATAACTGAGACGACACGTGTCCCCCGATCCAAATAATACACAATCAAAAATCACATAGCAGTTAATCACATAATGTACACACAAGTCCATCTCAACCTTAAAAACATTCACAGCATCAATTCATAAACAACTCAACATAATGTCTCTTCCATCCCATCTGGAAGTCAAAATCAAAAGTAAACACGGGACTATGAAACTCACCTGATAGCTTCTTCACAAGTCCTCGCACTAGCAACGAGCTAACAAACCAAAAACACACAATCAATACCCGAACCAATCACCAAGATGGCTCATCAACCTATGATGGAAATCTAGCCTATTCCCATATAATACCTCATTGATAAGCTCTAATAACCCCATTACCCTTCCTTAACAAGTCCCTAACTTGGTTAAGTTTAATAACTATCCCGTTCATATTTTACACAAATCAGTCCCAGTTTTTAAGACTCAAAACTTTAATTCAAAAATCCACTTAAACATACCCATGGTTTCTGTAAAAGGAATATTCATACCCTTACATATGTTGGCTAACACCTCCCACTTGCCCTAACCTTAGATCTACTGTTAAGGCCCCGATATACATATATCTACTTTTGTCATTCCAGATTTCCTGATTTTAAACGTACTAAAAGTTTGTTACCATTAAGGGGTCTTAACCTAAACCACAACCTTAGCCCAAGTTCAGATACTTACTATAATATATAAACCATCTCTCACGTTCGTGAGAAGATCCCAATGCAATCCTAAGTACCCAAAACAACCCAAAACTTAAAAAGAAAACAGGCTGAATTCAAAACTGTTTTGACCTCCGACTGTTGTAACCTGTTTTTGACCCACTTCCCTACCTCCAATTTAGTTCTCGTTTCTTGCATTGGAAAGCCACTTCAAATATCTTTTCAGGGGTACTTGGATCGTAAAATAAGAGTTTATAGAACTCCCGATATGATCAAAACAATTGACTCAAAATCTGCCCAGTTTTTAAAAACGGGTTTAACAAAATCAACCTCATTAATTAACCCTAATCCCTCTAATTACAAGCCCTAATTTATTTAATCATTAAAATATGATTAATATACTGTTTTTAATTAAACCCTAACCTAAATCCATCATAAGATGATCATAGAAAACATTAAAAACAATTAATATGAAAAGGGTTAAGAAGGTTTTACCTTTAATTTAATGGAAGATGGGAAAACCTAATTTTTAAAGAACCCTAATTGGCCACCATTGATGAATTTCGACTAGGAGATGTTATGGAGGTTAAAAACCTGATTATTATGGTTATGAGTTGGGTTTGGTTAAGTCCTAAAGGCCCCCTAATCCCATTACAAGTCCATTGGGCCTGTTTTGGGCTTTTCCCTTCTTTCTTTTTCTTTGGTGTGTCTAAACCGACCCAAACACCCCTAAATTCGTTTTTTTCCTTCTTTTATTATTAATATATGTATTAATAATATTACCTTAAATTTCCTTAATTTATTTCAGCTCCTAAAGCCTCCAAAACCTCAAAACCGTAAAACTAGTCAAATTTACGCGTTTTACCGTAAAAGTCGTAAAATATACACTTTTATAAAAAATCTCAAATTTTGAAATAAACTTTATATTTAAGTCCTAAATGACTTAAAACCATCCCGAAAAATATTCATATGACTAATTACCTCATCCGCGACCTCTAAATGCTAAACCGTAAATCGTAAAAATACGATTTTCTATAATACATATACGTATACTTAGAACCACCAAATAACACCATCTCACTTCATAGTCACTACCATGTGAACTCATGAACATGAAATCATCACACATCGTTTCATTCACAAGGTACCCCGTACCGGAACGATATCCAAACCACAATCTATACACACCAATAAGCATATAAACACGTAAAGACACGCAACTAGCACAAAACAAAACTAAGTGGCGAACCTCAAAACCAAGGTTGTCACATCACTCCCTCCTAATAGAAATCTCGTCGCGAGATTTACTCCTTAGGATCAAACACACAGACAACAAGTCACACGAGGATACTTGTTCTAAAAGAACTCCTCTCATTTCCAAGTGAACTTTAGTTCAAGTTTCAAAATACCACATGTACAAACCAAAAACAATTAAACTCATTGCCAAACTGTTGACCTCACAGTCAATAAATCTCCTAGATGACTCTTTGATAAAACAAAGACTCTCATTAACACAAGTCCCGAATAACCGTACATGCAAAATGCATTCTCAAATAACCTTTACCAATCTCAATACATGAAATGTATCATGTATACAACTCATTTCCCCCAGGAAATTCTATGCTCATAAGCTAATGGTCCGATCTTTCTAAAGATCATAAATGGACCTACAAAACTCTACATCAACTCTTCCATTTTACCAAAACATACCACCCGTTACTATGGGTGAAACTCCATACATAACTTCGTCACTAAATCTAGCGGTTTCCTCCTTTTCTACATAGCATCCCTTGTTGCTCTCATTCTGTCCACAAACACCATTACCACATTAGTAGCCTCTTTTACCAATTCTAGTCCACAATGAGGACAACTCACCCTATCCTTTCATATCGTGCCTCAAATGGCATTTATCGACTTCTAGTACGATAACTATCATTATATGAAAACTCAGCCATCGCTAACGAGTTTCCGAACTACCTCTAAATCAATCACCCATGTCCAATTATGTTCATCAACTCCCTTCAGTCCGTATCCCAAACTACTTTAAATTACAATTTCCTTACAAAGTGACCTATGACTGTCTTTCACATATCCATTAATTCTTCCAACTTCCCAACTACGTGACTTCTCATTCCTCTTGAAATAGGTGATGAATTAGTCAGTCTATCGACTATCACCCAACTCTCATCGTACTTAATCCCCCACCGTATTATGTATCCCTTCCACCAACTTCGTCCTTACATCGCCCTTTCTAAACTACTCCTATCCATGTAGGAAGTATAGTCTACGTCCCTTTCCTCCTTACGATTGTCCAAGACACACAACAAAAATGTTGACGCGTTCACTGCTTTAGACAACTCAACTCGTGCAACCCACATCCTTCATCCAAACCACTCTAATACATCATCCCTATAGTTCAAGTTCGTCTCAACTTCACCTCATCCTTCTTATTCCATGTCTCATCGACAATGCTTGCCTTTCCCAGATGGTACTTGGCCTAGCAATTTTCTTTCATCAATTAACTCCACCTATCACCTTTGCCAAATGTTCAATCAAGATGATTGAATATGTGTTGGAGATGTTCATGATCCTTATAGATCATTCTCCACGTCTCGTACACCAAATGCCTCTAGCATTCTAGGCAGATATAACAGTCCAGCTCCACTAACTAAGTCTATCCAGTTCTTCCAAATCTTCAGTTCCTGCAACGTATAAGCGACCGCCTTTCTTTGTCGTCCTCGTACGCGTCCAAATCCTTGCTCCACGTATCGTCATGCTTCGCGAATTCATCCGGTCCTTCCGATAATGCCAAGATCGGCTCATTATCCAATCCACCTCTTCAGCCTCCAAAACGCTTCCTCATCCAATCTACTACTAAGCAACTCAACTTTTATCCAGCATTCCTTGCAATCTCTAACAGCTCTTGTTTTTTTTATTGTAAATCACTCCATCAACGATTTTCCTTAGAAGGGCACTAACTACAACTCCTCTCACTTCTCCTACTTGCTCTATTTATGGTTCTACCTCACAGTAATAGGCAAACCTACTAAATTTCAGGAAATTTTCGGAAAACTTACATGCCCTACGAACAATCATAAATACCTTTGAGGTATTACTTCCCCTTCCAACACTCTCTATGGCGCGTTACTTGTGCTAATATCCCACAAATCTCTCTTCATCTCCTTGGTACTCCTAAGAGACCTCATGACCACACTAGTTCGTCTACGAACTTCTTTCCTCCCCACTAAGGCTATTCCGACCGTTCTCTCATGGTCACCTACTTAAGCGTGTAGGTGCGACCAAGTCTTTCATACGACTACCTCAACGCTCCCGAACAATACGAAACCAAAACTACATCCTGAATCCATCAGATACGATCAACGAATCAAACCAACGGATAACTAACGACATTTCACGTGCACCAATTAAAACAAGTCAAAAACCACGAGACTCAAAAGAAAACTCAAACCCAGAACATGTATCAATTCAAAATGACCCATGACAACGAAAAATAATCCAAGAAACACCCAATGGCAACCAAAACATATTATGCCCCGCAACATATTATTTAAACCGTGCAAAAGACCGACCTTTCCAAAAGAATATACTCTTATTTATTATTGTTATTATTTTTTTTTTACCTCCCCACATCTATGTGACTCAAACCATCTACAAACAACCTTCTAGGCGATCTCAAAACTCAACCTAAGGACTAGGTATCCCGTGCACCCCAAATAAAAATAAACTACTATTCAAAACTCAACCTTGAACCCGACACTTGTACAACAATTCCGACCACTCCACTGACCTCCCATGACTATACTTTCTGAATATTTGAAAAGTACGTTCCGAGTACATAATTTTTGGCTTTTGAATCACTCAAAAAGCTCTAAAAATGAACAAGTTATGACCGAAACAGTTTTATATTAATGAAAGATAAAATTGTATGTGAAATCTTCATAAACTCAATTTAACCTTGAATTAATAATTATAAATGACGTGAATCGGTTAAACCCAATTATATAAACTATGTAAGTTGAAAGAAATTTTACTTCGCTTTATTTTAAAGAAAGTCTTTTAGAATTTGAAATAAATAAGTGTTGACTAAAAAGAAATCTTATGTTACATCTTGTTTCAAACACGACCTTACCCTTATTTTACCGAATACGACCAACTATCTAACCCTATACTAGATTTCCAAGTCTCCTTTTTCTATATACCAACCAAAAGAATTGTAAGACTCAAAATAAAAGATTTCATTATCTCAAAAGAAATCTCAGGTTATTTCAATAGACTTAAAACCAAGAACACCGTTTTAAAACGTACACGTGAAATACGACACTAAAAAAAATACGCTACAAGACACAGTTCAAAAGATTCAAAACGTCGTTGAAACACCACCAAACTCCATCACCATAAAACACGAACAAACACAAGGCACGTTCAAGTTATAATTACTAGTGAACGAGCATATACCATAACTTAACACATAGTAGTATATATACATCCGCATATGTATACCTATTGAATCCCCCAAACATACTCGTTATCATACACGTAAGTCAATCAATCGCTTTATGAGCTCGTTTTTTCATACGAGTAATCACCATCTCACCGTGCCACAACAAGGCATAAAGCCCACCTCCAAAACCAAACCATATCGTGTGACCCCAAAATCACACAACACAACTATAACCCAAAACATATAACACAAAAATAACAATAGCCATATCGTAGGTAGCCATTACATATACCCATATAAAATACGTATACCCAAATTCTACATCTCATCATATACAAGCATGTACTAACCCTCTTTCATGCAACCATACTTGGGAACCCATTGAAGTTGTGGTACTTGTATAACTATGTTGGCCACCATACTTATACAATTACCCTTTCCCCAATGCACTCCCTCCTATGATGACACTTATAAGAATCAATACAACATATAACACATAAATCCATCTTCTCACATAAGCTCATAACCACATAACCAATAAGATCCAAAACTCCATCTATAAAAATAACATAATAAAACTCTTGGAATACAGAAATCCATAGTCTAGCTTAAACAGCCTAGACTAAATCCAAAACGAAAACATAATCAGTTATAAGTCATGTCACCCATAAGAGTGGAAACAACTTAAAATCCTTCCTACCCATGTACTCCTAGTAACTCGAACCACCACACGATTCTTAGGGAACATGACTTAAACATCAAAAGAAAAATATTGTACCTCAGGTACATAAAATAACCCAACAAAAGATAGAACTACCATGCACCAAATTATGTACTATAATGTACAATTTAAGCAAAATACGACAATGACTAGTGTGGACGATTATGGTTCAACCTGCACTAGTCACCACCCAAAAAGAAAATAACATGTGGCTAAGTATGAACTTACTATGGTTCAATTCATACTAGTCAAAACATCACAATAAATAACATTCAAACACATCAATTATAATAAAATGCACACATACTCCTATGACGCCTATATGCAGGGACCCTTAAGCTATAGACTAGGCTACGCGACTAGGCAACCTAATTCTCTATAACCATTGTCTCTTGATACCATTCTGTCACACCCCACCATGGCGGAATATGGGGCACGACGTATGGATATCATCACAACAATAGCGTGTCTATAGAGATAACTAAATGATATAAGAAATGTCATAAACGGCGACACAAATGTCATGACAATATCTCAACATGCAGGAGTCTAGGTAAGTAGGTAACAGTCCTACCTCTTACCCAAGACAAACAAGTAACACAAACAAAACAAACATATAGGTGCCAACAGTATCACTTATTTAAATGAACAAATAAAAACTAAGAAGGAACGGGGTTCTCCTTCTATATGCAATCCTAAGGCATCCAAGTCTAGCCACTTCTATCCTCAAGCTCAACCATATTCACACCTGAAAGAGACACTAAAACACGTCAACATAAAGTTTGTGAGAGTCATAGGTTTAGACTCTAACGCCAAATCAGTTACAAGCTGTGAATAACAAACACCAATACAATAACATATGGACAATGTGCTACAATTATGTATTAACAACTAGCATTCAAGATCAATCATTCCAAACCAAAATCCAAGGCTCCTACCTTGCCAAACAACATGGTACCATAGATGATCACACTATGTACCTATCCCAAGGCCACTACCTTGTCAAACCACAAGGCCACTACCTTGTCAAACCACAAGGCCACTACCTTGTCAAACCACAAGGCCACTACCTTGTCAAACCACAATAACTGAGACGACACGTGTCCCCCGATCCAAATCATACACAATCAAAAATCACATAGCAGTTAATCACATAATGTACACACAAGTCCATCTCAACCTTAAAAACATTCACAGCAACAATTTATAAACAACTCAACATAGTGTCTCTTCCATCCCATCTGGAAGTCAAAATCAAAAGTAAACACGGGACTATGAAACTCACCTGATAGCTTCTTTACAAGTCCTCGCACTAGCAACGAGCTAACAAACCAAAAACACACAATCAATACCCGAACGAATCACCAAGATGGCTCATCAACCTATGATGGACATCTAGCCTATTCCCATATAATACCTCATTGATAAGCTCTAATAACCCCATTACCCTTCCTTAACAAGTCCCTAACTTGGTTAAGTTTAATAACTATCCCGTTCATATTTTACACAAATCAGTCCTAGTTTTTAAGACTCAAAACTTTAAGTCAAAAATCCACTTAAACATACCCATGGTTTCTGTAAAAGGAATATTCATACCCTTACATATGTTGGCTAACACCTCCCACTTGCCCTAACCTTAGATCTACTGTTAAGGCCCCGATATACATATATCTACTTTTGTCATTCCAGATTTCCTGATTTTAAACGTACTAAAAGTTTGTTACCATTAAGGGGTCTTACCCTAAACCACAACCTTAGCCCAAGTGCAGATACTTACTACAATATATAAACCATCTCTCACGTTCGTGAGAAGATCCCAATGAAATCCTAAGTACCCCAAACAACCCAAAACTTAAAAAGAAAACAGGCTGAATTCAAAACTGTTTTGACCTTCGACTGTTGTAACCTGTTTTTGACCCACTTCTCGACCTCCAATTTAGTTCTCGTTTCTTGCATTGGAAATCCACTTCAAATATCTTTTCAGGGGTACTTGGATCGTAAAATAAGAGTTTATAGAACTCCCGATATGATCAAAACAATTGACTCAAAATCTGCCCAGTTTTAAAAAACGGGTTTAACAAAATCAACCTCATTAATTAACCCTAATCCCTCTAATTACAAGCCATAATTTATTTAATCATTAAAATATGATTAATATACTGTTTTTAGTTAAACCCTAACCTAAATCCATCATAAGATGATCATAGAAAACATTAAAAACAATTAATATGAAAAGGGTTAAGAAGGTTTTACCTTTAATTTAATGGAAGATGAGAAAACCTAATTTTTAAAGAACCCTAATTGGCCACCATTGATGAATTTCGACTAGGAGATGTTATGGAGGTTAAAAACCTGATTATTATGGTTATGAGTTGGGTTTGGTTAAGTCCTAAAGGCCCCCTAATCCCATTACAAGTTCATTGGGCCTGTTTTGGGCTTTTCCCTTCTTTCTTTTTCTTTGGTGTGTCTAAACCGACCCAAACACCCCTAAATTCGTTTTTTTCCTTCTTTTATTATTAATATATGTATTAATAATATTACCTTAAATTTCCTTAATTTATTTCAGCTCCTAAAGCCTCCAAAACCTCAAAACCGTAAAACTAGTCAAATTTACGCGTTTTACCGTAAAAGTCGTAAAATATACACTTTTATAAAAAATCTCAAATTTTGAAATAAACTTTATATTTAAGTCCTAAATGACTTAAAACCATCCCGAAAAATATTCATATGACTAATTACCTCATCCGCGACATCTAAATGCTAAACCGTAAATCGTAAAAATACGATTTTCTATAATACATATACGTATACTTAGAACCACCAAATAACACCATCTCACTTCATAGTCACTACCATGTGAACTCATGAACATGAAATCATCACACATCGTTTCATTCACAAGGTACCCCGTACCGGAACGATATCCAAACCACAATCTATACACACCAATAAGCATATAAACACGTAAAGACACGCAACTAGCACAAAACAAAACTAAGTGGCGAACCTCAAAACCAAGGTTGTCACAATATGTCTTCTGATATTTCTCATATTATGTTGCCACTCCGTCCTACCGCGTGCACACCCAAGCAGGTGATGTATCATTTTTACTCTCCTCATTTCATACCAGGAAATGAGGATGAGTGCTTTGACCCGGGAGGTGACATTGACCATTCTTTGATTGATACCTTTATGGCTTTGCTGAATTGTGACCATCCATTGTCTTTAGGAGATGACAATTTGTCTCCTTTACCCACCCCACCTCCCGTGGATCAAGACTTCACTTACTTTTCTTATGTCGAGAGGACTTTTCTACCTTTCATGAGTTATCCTCCTGCCTCGCATTTATTATGTTCCTCCGGGACCGAGGATAAGATTTTTGATCCCGGTATAACATTCGAGGCTTCCCCATGGACCATTTAATTTGGGGTCGAGTCAAGCTCGTGACTCGGTTAATAAAAACATGCGCTTCTCGGGAGGCAACCCGATGATCTATCTTTTATCTTTTATCTATTTTCTACAATAAGTGTAGGGGGGAGCCGTGTAGGTTGTTTTGTGTGTTGTGATTATGCAGGGACATGTGCTTAAATGATCCACTTTTGGTACTTTTGACGAGACCCGTGTTCCCGTGTTTCCCGTGTACCCGATTCCTTCGATAAGTTTTTGCTATTGTGATTCAATCTTATATATAAATAAAACGAATAAATGTAATCACTTTAGTTGTCCTTTCCTTAGCTCGATTTTAAACAACGTACTCAATGTCCTAAGTGTAGGGGAGTTTATTCTCCCACATGCTTAAACATTGAGGACAATGTTTATATTAAGTGTAGGGGGGATTTCTATCGACATTTTAGTGGCCTTTTCCATGAATTTGACCCCATTTAACCGGAAAATTTAAAAAAAATTTCAACGTTTTTCAAATTTTTTGATCTATTTTGGCCTAGTAGTATTTTTTATTTATTTTCCTTATATTATCGCCTCGTAATAATTTACATTTCAAGAATAAAGTAAAAAATAAATAAATAAATAAAATGGTTTTAACAAGTTTAGATATCTTTGATATATTAGGCCCGTCGTGAATATTTTTACTCAACCCGAGTTTACTTATCCAAGTTTACTCTAGCTAGTATCCTTAACCATATGGACCTTAACTGGTTTATTAGGCTAAGCATCCACGAGTCTCATTCCTTGAGATTTTAAATTATGGAGAACGAGAGATGATAGAGTTAATTATAAGTTTGGTATTCTTTCATTAACTTATGTGAGTTAGTTATGAGCTTTTTCTCCCATCACTTGTTAATAAATATATTTGCAATAAATAAGGTTGTACGATTTGAAAAGTTACTTAGCTTCTAGCACAAGATCGTTTAAAAGTTGCTCGGTATTAATTAGAGTTCATAGCCAAGGCATAACTTATTGAAGCGGGATGCGAAGATTGGCTTATCCAAAAAGGCCCTAACAAGGCATGAGGATACCCGAGTCCAAAAAGGCCCTCACAAGGCATGAGGATTCACTTTTTTTGCTAAAGATCCTAAGAGAGTATGAAGATCATTAATCCAAATCAATATGATGGATCAAGACACACGACGAGAAGCAATTACTCCCCTAAAGATCATGGAGAAGTCTATCCAAAAAGAACCTAACAAGGTATGAGGATAAATAGATCCAAGTCCGAAAAGGAGGCGGATCGTTGTATATGAAAATCCTAAATAAAGAAGAGGATAAATGAAGAAGTCGTGGTCAACGTTTGAAGCATCTTTCACTCCTAATGAAGATGTGTACCAAAATGAAGAGAAGACCATAATTTCAAGATCGTCTCTCAAGATTTGAAGTTTGAAGTAAAAGCCAAATATCGGTCCGAGAAAGGTCTCAAATCGTGAAACGAGTTATGTCAAGATATGAACTTTTTGAGGTTTCGAGAAGCAGTTTTAAAAGATTTTGTCCTTTAGCTAACTATTGATTAATCGTCCCACTTTATTTTCGGCCTTAATAAATTATCGAAATAAGTCAAAAATGCATCCTCGTGATCATTCAAGACAAAAATAAAATACAAGAGATACACCGTAGGAATAAGGGGGTCTAAGTGATTAATTAAACCACATGAGTAAGTGTTAGTTGTGCTAACTTGTAGTAACAATGATCTCGTTTTTATGCTTGGTATGGGGAACGTGAAACTTGAGGGTGATTAATATTCATGACACCAAAGCCCTAATTAAAGTCTTAGATTTCTTTACGAGTTTCTTCCATCGAATAATTTCCAAGTTAATAAATGATTATAACTTTTGTTTCCTCTAAAGTTTTCATCTTTTCATCGTCTTAGGAGTAGTAGTAATAATAAAGGCCGAGATGGATTAATAATGAGAAAAATATAACTTTATGCTTTGAAATAATGCATTGCATGGGGTCATTGCAATGGTCAAGTGTAGGGGATTTAATAAGTGTGTAAACACTTATCCTTTTGCCACTAAAATCAAGGAAAAACAAGACCTAATCATGTGTTTTATATCGTAAAAGTCGGAATTACGCGTGGTTTTGTGTTTTTGTGTTAAAATAGGTACAAATGATCAAAAGAAAAGAAAACACGGGATTTCACGGTCAAATGTTGAAGAAAAGTCCAAAAAGAGACGAAGACAAAGTCAAAAGATCAAAAGTGTGCCAAGTTCACGAAAACCGGCTAAACTGACACGGTTTCAAAGAAATAATCAAAGAAGCCGAAATCGAGCCCGTTCTTAGTGGATTTAATGTCATTTGAGTTTAATGGGCCTTGTGGGTCCCACATTGCTTAATGGGCCTATAAGCCCATTTGGAAAAAATGCTAAAACGGATAGAATTTGGCATCAAAGCCCATTTTTACAATCAAATGAATCTTGGAACGGTTTGTTGCTGATTTGGGCCTTAAGCCCATGAAACAAACGAAATAAGAAGAATTCACCTTATTCTTTTTTTTACTCGGTCAAACAAGAATTAAACCCACAAACATTACCCAATACTTGGTCAAATACCTCAAGACCGGTTTACCCCAACATTCACGTCTCTATCACTCCCCACGCACCCCAATTCTCACCCACGTGTCTCCCAACTCTCACATTTGATAAATAAAAAGTTTTTTTACCCCATTCCCCATTAAAACTTTCGATACCCACAATGTGTTAACCTTTCACCCCATTTTCTTTCTCTCCCACAAAAACTCACAGTCACCACCTCCTAAAAACCCTAATTACCCTACACAAATTTACCCATAAAAATTAGGGCTTTTACCCTATATGTTTAATTCACATCCAAGGGAATTAAATCCCCCCAAAATTCGGAAGATCCACAAACTGGTGGTCCTCAATCCAACTCCGACGTGGCTTTTTCCTTGCGTATGATTGGCTTAAACAAACACAACTAACACACCAAGGTCTTAAGCCGTAGGCACCAAGGAATAGTTTTAGGGTTTCTCTATAAAACCCACTTCATTGTAATTTATTAAGCAGCTTTTCATTATTTTCAGGTTTTTTTTAAATTAGGAGTATGTTTAGTTAGATTTAATTTTTCAGTAAAATTAGATTAGGTTTAATTTTGTAATTTTAATTTTCAGCAATTGTACTTTTTTTATTGATTAATGAAAAGTTAAAGTTTTATTAATTTAGTTCAATTTTTATTCCTGTCAAAGTTTATTTTTTTTATATATAATCTGTTTTTTTTATATATTACTGTTACTGTGGCTTTGTTCATTCGAGATATTAAAAAAAAATAATAATAAAAAAAAATATATATATATATATATATATATATATATATATATATATATATATATATATATATATATATATATATATATATATATATATATATATATATATATATATATATATATATATATATATATATATATATATATATATATATATATATATATATATATATATATATATATAAATATATATATATATATATATATATATATATATATATATATATATATATATATATATATATATATATATATATATATATATATATATATATAAAGAAGGATTGTTCGAGGCTTATTGTTGATGTTTTCGGTTTGATTCGAAGAAGGTGTTTGTTCGATCCGGTTCATAAGATGGCTCAGCGCCAATCTTCGTCGCAAAGGCATTCGTCAAAAGGTTCCATCTATTTTATTTTATTTAGATTATTCTGATTTAAGTAGATTATATGATTAGTCTGTTTTGGATTATGTTATTTTTTTTATGAATTAGTTTTAATTTGAGTTTGCTTAATATTTGTTTGAATTAGTCTGAAAAATCGAGTACTGGTAATTGTGTTTTATTTTATTCTGATTAGTGTTGATCTGCTTTAGTTTTGTCATTTTAATTTCTTAGTTTGCCTAGTTGACTGTTTTTTTTACTGCTTATTTAATCTGCTTATCTGCTCTTGGTAGTTGCTAGTTAGTTTTAGCTTATTTAAGATTATCTGGTTTGTTTTTTTTAGATTATTTAATCTGTTTATTAGCTCTTTAGCTTATTTGATTCAGCTTATTTTGGTAACTGTAGTAGCTTATTTGGTCTTTGTTGTGTTGCTGGTACTTGATGGTACAGAAAACATACTCCATTGGTCTGTTTCATTTTAAGTTCCAAAAAATAAATATGAAAAAATATATTAGCAAATTATGTCTGGGCTGGGGAACGAACCCCATACCTCTCGTTCACATGTCCTACGCCCCATCCAACTCATCTCTTTCTTCTTTTGTGTTTATATTTGCTCAACTTAATTAATATAGGAATTTTTATTATTTGGCAGTTTTCAATTAAATAGATTTAAATAAGTTTTAAGTTTAATTAATTTTTAGTACAAGTTTTATTTCAATTCCTTTAATCCGTTTTTTTATAAAAATAAAAAGATATAAAAAAATATTTTAATTTTATTTACTTTTATAGATTTACATTAGTTTTAAATTTCTTTTATAATTTTAAATAGTTTTTTATATAAAATTGAAAGTAGTTTTAAATTCTTATTTAAATTTTAGATTTAAAATTAGTTTTCAATTTATTAAGTATTGTTTAAAAATAGATTTTAATTAAAAGTTTTTAAGTTTTATTAATTAGTTAAATTTTATTTTAAAATTAATAGTTTAAATAGTTAATTAAAATAGTTTTCTTTTAATTAAGTAGCTTTTAGTCTAAAACACTAATATTTCGTTACCAAAAACAAGTAATCTCACGTCTTATCCGATTTCAAATTCGAGTCGAGTCGAGGAACGATAATAGAAAATAAAAAGGGTAAACAAAATCTTTTTTTCACATATCTTGCAATTTCACGTCCATTAAAGCATGCGCCATCTGAACAGCTTCATCGAAAGATTTAGGTCTTGAAGAAGTAGTCTCACACTTGATGTTACTAGAAAATCCTTTAATGTACTGCTTCATCTTCCTACGATCATTCGGGAAAGCATCAGGACATAACAAACACAGCTCATAAAACCTCCTAGTATAAGCAGTAATATTATCATTTCTTAGCACTAAGTGTCTCAATTCATCTTCCAACCGTCCTAGTTCTTCCTCGGGACAGAACTTAGCAGTCAATAATCCTTTAGTCACAGTCCATGTCCTACCATTAGCCACAACTAATCCTACAGTAGCCACTTGACTATTCCACCAACTCAGTGCATCATCTTGAAATGTAGCAGCAGCAAATTTCACCTTATTGGCTTCAGAACACCCACTAATCTCAAATGTACTCTCTATCTTCTCAATCCATCTGAGCAATTCCAAAGCACCACCAGTACCGCAAAACTGAGTAGGACCACACTTCATAAAACTAGCATACGTACATCTTCTTGGAACCTGTGGAATAGCAGCAACACTCCCAACTGGATCAGCAGCATCATCATTATTCCCAACAGCATCATCATTATTCCCAACAGCATCATCATTATTCCCAGAAGCATCAACTTCAGAACCTTGATTCCTTGCAGCACGATCAGCTTCAAGTGCTCTAGCAATAGCCCGTTCATTCATAGTGTTCACAGTAGTAGTTGTTAGATTTGGCGGCATATTTCAAGAAACTTAGTCACGCAGCGATCCGCTAATGACAGAAATATGCTTTCCCTACTCCTTCTTTTATCAGCACAGAAGAAAGAAACATGATAAGTATACATATCAAGATAAAAGAAGGATTTCTTTATCAGGACATATCATGGATACTACATGTACGAACAACACAAACTACAATGATTCATCGATCAAATCACAAAAGAGTTAATAAATACACACCATAGATGATGAGGGTAATTCATATTGTGTTGAGGATTCAACAAGATAGTAGCAATGTCTGTCACTACAATCATCTACCAAACAAACTTAAAAGATAATAAGTTTCATCACAATGCTACGACACAAAGTCGAAATAAGTTCGATCACAGAAAGAAAATAAAATACAAAGAAATCCATCAAGCGGTTAGTTTCTTAGACACCGGCTCCTCATTCTCCTTAAGGTTGCTGTCAGCTTCACCACACTCATCTATTTCCCTTTCGCACCTCAAGGTCAAATCCATAACATGATGGAAGCTCACTCCCAAAGTCCAAATACTCACTCCTACACAGCGGATTAATCATAAAACAAATCTCAGTAAGGCTTTCATCATTCCTACACTTCCAAAATTGATCTCACATGAGATTCCCATTCACTCATCCTTTCAAACCTTACTTACTCCTCTTTAAACCTTTCAATTCAAGCACACAAATTTATCACCATCGATCTAAGGCTATAAATCTCGTCCATCTTCCAAGTCCTAACAAACTCCAATCTCCACATATTAGATACAATTTTTAAAACAACTTTTCATTCACATAAAACCTCCTAATCACACAACTTTCAACCACATATCTATTATACATCAATAGATTAAACTTCCTCATACCCGAAACAAGTCGCAAGAAATCAGTTGTAAAATCTTTCATCATCTGGTCTACTGTCCTAGACCCTCGGCGGTATATAAGGTCATTAATTAAAATCATATACATATGCATTGCATAAAGAAAATAACGATACAAGTACTCAACGTACTTTCAACAACATCAATATATTATCAATACATCATCAATACATCATCATAGTATTTACTTAATAAATACTCTAAAAATCATTTCAGTTTTAAGGGATACATCTATAATACAACAACAAAACTAAAATAATCTTACCGGATCCTTGCTGAGAAGGTGTGTGCTTTTGTCAAATATTTTCGACACCAAAGTTATAGTTTAGGACATTTTTTAAAATCGACCTAATTCTCTATAACTAAAAAGCTCTGATTACCAATCTTTAACACCCCCAAAATACATTGCGCAACAGAAATACACATTTGGGTGCTAAACTCAAATATCATTACACAACACACTTTTAACAATCTCAAAATGAGACATTTCAAATATAAAAGAAAATAATTTAACCATTTGTCTAAAACCGTCGATCCCAATTAAAACGAAAATTTAACAATCAGAGTAGCGTTTCGGTCTTCCAAAGATCTCAACCAAAAAACAAACATTTTTACTAAAGTACATGACCATTCATAAATATTTTTATGACAAACAGGGAAAGAAATCAGTTTTAGACTCAACTACCACAAAAGCAACCCGCAGACTTCTCCAGCAAGCTCCATCATCAGTCAACTTCAAACCTGAAACACATGCTTAAAATCATCAACACAACGGTTGAGAAAGTCTATAGGTTTTCCAACTCATTATTTGAACACAAGAAAAAAATCAATCATAATCATTTAATAGAATTGTCGTGCACACAATCTATTGTCCAGGCATTTCATCTTATAGCATAAGCTATACAATTGTGTTTAAGCTCATGACACCGACCTGTTATGACCAATCATCCGCCAAAAGGCTAGCATGATAAAAGTGAAACCATTTCCTCTCTTAAGGTAATCGTTGTAAATTTTACCTTGTCTCTTATTCAAGTTATCCGTCCGAGCAACGCACTCAGCGTATTAACTCCCGTCTCGGATAGGGGTGTCAACCCCGATAGTACTTCAATTGTTTAAGCGGTCATTTCCAACCCACACAAGGGCAAGACAATAGTTAACGGTTCATGAATTTAGGGCCTTCTACAACTAGGTACTCAACACAATTCAGGCAACATTCAGGTCCAAAGGCAACATACGGGTCCAAAGAATTATTCATGACTTTTGTTCCATTTATTTTCAAATAGAATGTATCCCCCTCGCGGGTTTTATAATCATTCAAAATAATTACAAAGCGAGGCTATAGACTCACCTTGAGTAATAGCGGTAGCAAGACGATCTTCGACGATAGTTGATGCCCGTTAAACAAGAAAACCGCAACCTATCAAATAAGGTGCGTTCATTAATAATAGACTCGAATAAAATCCATACTTAATAACATAAAACTCAAAATAATAAAATCACAACAACCCGAAATAAAAACAATACAAGTCGTACTATTACTTCCTTCTATATGTTTACTTTATTAGACAATACACCCAATAAAAATTTGCCGGTACATACCAAATGTACGATCCCATTTACCCCACTTAAACATGTCAAAACTTTATGATACTAATCAGAGACTTCAATTACTATCTATAGAAAGTCCTCTTAAAAGCCCATCAAAAGATTTTACTTTTAAAATTCCCTGCCCGACACATCTTGAACTACAAAAACCGGACAGTTTTACGTCATCGACTCATACAACCATTTTGACTCTTCTAAACAATCCCGTTTACAAATCCGACATTTGGGTTTGAAAATAGACTCAAAACCCTAATTTTAAAACCTAACATCAGACCTTGACCATTTTTACAACTCATTCTATAGTCCCCGAGATTTGATCCAAATATCGACAACAACTTCGGATTATGTCGATACCCGTCTCCTGGTACACGAATAATCATACTAGCATAACTTCTCGCTCGTTTGGAGCTATAAGATCTACTTTATATCAAATCCAAGCTAACGAAATTCTACAAACCTATGCCATTAGTTAAGCAATTATAAAATCATAAAGTACCCAAAAATAGCCTTTTACCTACTGATCTAAAACAGCTCTTTAAAAATCACTCTAAATCAATTTTTCAACCCATTTTAATCAATCGCATACCCCTAATATTACCCCACAATCATCTTAAACAAGTAATAAAACCCTTAACACCCTTTCATGATAATTCTTCAAATGATCCTTTCAAAATTTCAAACCTGCAATACTTAAAAATCAATTATAATAACACTAACAACATGTATACTTCATAAAAATGAATTAAACCACCTTGGATCATATGAAAAAAATGAAACCTAGTGCATGTGTATAAAGTTTATACCAAAAGATACACAATTAAATTTCCAAAGATGGTCTTTTGTTAGATTTCTTTGTTTCAAGTTCAAAATCAAAAATCAAGGGGTTTTTGGTTTGTGTTTATGGACGGCTAAAACAAGGAAGAGAGAAAGAGATTGTGTTTTGTTATAAAAATGATTTTATTAATAAAAATAGATAGTGGAAAATCAATATATAGTGGGGTGTTTATACCAATCTTGCATAGTTTTGGACCAAAATGCAATTTAATAGTTTAAAGGGTAGAAAATGTATATTAGTCAATTTTGATAATATTTACGGGATTCGGGCTTCGTAAAAATACTTCTCAAAAATTAAAACGCACTCAAATATGATAATAATAAAGTCCTGGTACGACTTAATACGCAATTAAAAATAATAACGTCAAAAAAATAAACATCGAAACAACAAATAATAAAACGTAAAGTTTTGGGCATCCGTCGATATCGTCATCACTAATAATCCTTGCTAATACTAAAAAGGTATATATAAGGCCTCCAACATCGGTTTTAAATTAAATCACCAAACGTCATATCATTCAAGCTCATCAAAAAATTAAAAAATATTCGAAAAATAATATTAAATAATAACCTCGGGTTCGGGTTATCACATTAAGCACAAAGGATTTGGAAAGAGATAGTAATTATCGTCATGAGGGTATTGTAATATTTCAAAATGTAATCAAGAAATGAAATACTACAAAGATAATTAAAAGTAACTAATAAGGATTAGAGAGTTACCCGCGCAGATACCGAACAAAAATGGCAGATTCTGTGTTTGACACTTAGAAACATAAAATATTTGAACTTTTGGTTATAGACTATGTTTTGAAAACGACTTAGTTCCCTATAACTATCGCTCTGATACCAATCAGTGAGACCCCCAAAATCAGGCAAGGAAACACGTAGGCAGCAAGGGGGTGCCTCGTCATGGTACAAGAAACAATAAAATACTGTTGACACAAAGTTGACGTAACAAAACATATACATCACATCACAAAAGATCAGATTTTTTAAACAAAAATCCCAGAGTTTTATAAGCGGAAAAATCTATTATTAAGTTATGATTTTGTAACATATAGTTACCAAAAATACAGAATAACTTCTGACAGCTTTATCAAACCAAACTTTAAAAAGTAACACAAAAATCTCCAAGCTGCGATAATATCCTGCGGGCTCCTATCCAAGCAAAATTAACTATTATTACCTTAGATTAAACATTTAAAATATCAACACAAGTTGAGTGATATTCATAGGTTTAGCAGTAAAGGTGTGGAACACAAGCATTCATTTGTAAAAAAAAGCAATAGGGAAAATGGTTATGTACATTAACCATAGTCTGAAACCACTATTATTGTTATTTGGTTCATGAACCGAAGCTTAACATCAATGTAAGTTCCTCTAAAGAGTATTCAGCCTAAATACTCAAGTAACAATTCAAATGTTAAATGCGTCAATGGTTAAACAACTGTAACATGGGACGGGGATTGTCAGTCCTGATGGATCCGCCCACAACGTTCGTGCTTAGCAACACAACTAAATTAATGGTTCATGATCAAGATAGGAAACTTAGGGGCTATAGACTAAACGAAATAATATCAAAGAATACTGTTGGAAAGCATACAAGTTCTGGATATCATACATGTTATGGATAGCTTACAGTTTTTAAATTGACTTGTTCCACCATGTAAAATCTCACCCTGTGTTTAGAAACAATGTGCATGTAGTAAAAGGGGCTATAACTCACCTTAACCACGAGGTAAGTGAATCACGGAACTCAGAAGCTAGGTAGAAACAGTAGTGGTAAGACGATCGCCGACGATATAGATGCCCGGTAAACACGAAAGCCGCAACCTACCAAAATAAGGTGCGCTCTTTATTAATAATTGACTCAAGTATAAGCCATAATTAACAACAAAAAATTCAAAATTACAAAACCATGACAAACCCGAAAGAACAACAATGCAAGTGATACTACAATACCCTTTATATGTTCACTTTATTAAACTACATTCTAGATAAAAATCTGTGGGCACATACCAAATGTACAAGCTCATTTCCCTTACTTAGACAACTCAGATTTTTATGAAACTTGGTGAAAAACTCAATCATAACCTGAATAAAACTCAGTTTAAATTTCATCCAAAGATTTTCATTTTAGACCCACCTTCTCAACACATTTTTAAACTTGAAAAACCGGACAGATTTGAGCACTTGACTCGTGAAACCATTTTGACCTTTCTAAACAACTCCGTTTACAAAACCGGCACTTGAGTTTGAAAATAGACTCACAACCCTAGGTTTAGAAACTTAGAACAGCTCTTGACTCTTTTTGAAACTCAATCTATAGTTCCCGAGATTTGACCAAATATCGACAACAATTTCATGTTGTGTCGATACTCGCCTCCCGGTACATGAATATTCAAACTAGTGTAACTTTTTCCTCGTTTTGAGTTAGAAGGCCTACTTTATACGAAACGAAGCAAATAAAAATATCAACAACACTATCTTATTAGTACAACGATGATCCAAACTTAAGACACCCAAAATCAGCCTTAAACTCACTGCCCAAAATCACCTCTCTAATGTCACATCAAATCACTTTTTCAACCCATTTTCAACCACTTTTCTACTAATTCTAACATCCTAATATTACCCATTTTCATTCCTATAACTTACATGTTACATATAAAAAATTAAAATAAAAAACACAAGCTTTTAAACATCAAAACAACATGATCCTAACAAGATCATCACATGCATGATCATCAAATACTTCCACCAACCCTAGTTTATAAGAAAAATTAAAACTCAATGCATGTGGGTAAAATTATTACCAAAAGAATCATCTTTGAATTTTAACAATGGGTCTTGAATTTATTTTATCTAGAACAAGAAATCAATGATCTATGATTTTTAGGGTGGTGTTTCTCACGCAAGAAAAGAAAGGGGTGGTGGTTGGTTTTTGATTTTTAACAACTTTTTACTATGTGTTTATAATAGTGGAAAAGTAATATATAGTGGGGGTAAAGGGCTAGTTTTGCCAACTTTGAAATCTTTTGGATTAAAAAACAATTAAATAGTTTAAAGGTTAGAAAATGACTATTAGTAAAATTTGAAAATATTAACGGGACTCGGGTTTTGTAAAAATACTTTTTCAAAAGTTACAATGCATCAAAAATATGATAATATGGTTTCCCGACACGACTTAACATGTCGTTAGAAGACATTGAAAATGTAAAACATCAAAACAATCGACAATGAAACGTAAAATATCGGGCATCCGTCGGTATCGTGATCACTAATAGTTCCCGTTACTCTTTAATTTGAGTAAACTTTTTTAAAACGCACGCGGGTGATTTTAAATCAAAGTTTTTGATTTAAATAAATTTGGAAAAATAAAATTTCAATAATTCCAAAAAAAGTATTATCAATGATCGGAAGAAAAAAAATACATTAAAAGTATAATTTATTAAAATTATCAAGATCTCAAGATTTACGTATAAAGAATACAAGGAAATGTAACACGTTGAAAAAATCAAGAAGCACGGAAAGAATAAAATAATACTAGGAAAAATACTAGTTCTCACACATCTCCTATTATATTGATTTAAGAATCAATAATTTTTTTTCTCATCGCCATTAATTTTTTATTTTACCGTCGGAGATCACTGTCATTTTCCAAAAATAGTTGGTCAAAAAATGCCGCTCCTAACCTAAGGCAAAGCAAGCCACGGAAAGGAGGAAGCCGCAAGCAGCGACAACTACGCCGTCGAATACAATCCTACTTCCGTCTCAACAAACAACAAAGAAGATGATAAAAGAAGGTGCTTTCAACATATATTCCAGTTTGTTCGTCGAGAAGCCTCCCGTCCAAACTGCGGGGGAGTGTTAGATAATATAGTTGATCCAAACCTTTTTGTGGGTTTGGGTCCATTAGAGTTACGTTTTGGTTAGCTTGTTCAATAAGCTATGTATTGATTATATATACATAGGCTATCATTATAATGTAATCACGAGAGCACAATTAATATATATTATCTTTGTTATTTTACACCCTCGACGACCAATCAGTCCTAGTATACCAGCGAGACCTCTACCGATCTCTGATACCACTTGTAGGATTAATATCCCTGGAATTTAGAAGCGGAACCTCGATCGTGAAGCAACAATCGACAGAAATAAACCACACAAGGTATGCACCCTAATCGAGTGATTATATTTTATTAAAGAAAGTGTTGTGAATCCCTTCCCTCACCTCTTTATATTGAGATGAGGGAGAGCCGACTATTACAAAGTCATACGCGTCGGGTCGGGCTTGGAACAACCAACCGACCTTTATTCTAGTCTTCTTGGCTAATACTAGTTTAAGCTCGAATCTATGACCCTTAGACCTACTCTTTAGCTAATACGAAGATAACATAACAAAATCAAATTTGGTCAAAATTAAAAAAATCCACTTAGAATGAAAAAAAGCATAAAAAAATATATGTGTCAAAAATGTGACAAAGAAAACTTTGAATAAGAGAAAGTAATTAGTTAAACTTTAATGACTAGATTTTAAATAATTTATATGGACTTAAGTGTAATTTATACATTTCATATTTTTAAATAACTTTTAAAAGTTAAAAAATACCTCCTTAAACTTTATACTCTTTATACTTTATATCTTAGAACTACAACATATATATTGTTCTAACAGTATAACATATATGTTAGTATAAAAAACACCACATATAATGATACGACCCTTTCGGGTGGTATCGGGATAGGGCACCACTATAGCGTGTGCTGGCTCCGTAAGAAAGAGAGACAAGAAGACTTAGAGAATTACTTTTGATTAATTTTGATTGACTTGATAATATGATTACAATGGAAGACCTTAAATACTAGTTATGAGATAAACATAAAACATAAAATATATATCCTAAAAATAGAAGATATTCTTGTCGTAACATTCCTCACTCCTTCGAATTCACCTTGCCCTCAAGGTGACGTATTGAAAAACGCTCTTGATTCCCGGGTCCCAAATTTTGATATGTTTCCTAAGCATTTGCAGAGTCTGTTCCAACTTGTTCTTTGGCTCGGGAAGTAACAATTCTTGGATTTCAACTCTACACTCCTTCCATTCAGATGTAACAGGCCACATGCCCTTGTTAGGCCGCGATTCATCGATAGGTTGCAATTCACCAACAACAACAGGTTGTAATTCACTAACCATAAGATATAATGCATCAACCATTCGTGATTCACCAACCATTTGCGATTCACCAACCATTTGCGATTCACTAAGATTAGGTTGTGATTCGTCATCCACAAGTTGTGTTTGAACAACAACGGCCCGCTCTTTTTCTTTTTCCTTTTCTGCAATTGCTTCAAAACGAGCCTCAGAGATACGGGCTAAATAGAAAGCGTCTCCTAAAGTTGTAGGCCTTAACCTCAACAATTCCCGTTGCAACGACACTTTAAGGCCAGAGATATAAAAACATTTAAGCAAGTTTGTAGAGATCCCCGTTACCCGATTTGCAAGTATCACAAACTCACTTTGATATTCGGCCACGGTACCCATCTGCAGAAGTTTAGACAGTGCATATTTTGCGTCTTGATCGCTGCCGTCTGACGCCATAACTCGAGATCAGTAAAAAATAAAAATAATTTTTTTTTCACTGATGAACAGTAACTCACCGATGAACAGTAATCTTCTGATGAACAGTAGCGTGATGAACAGTGCGTCGGATGAACAGTACTTTCGGTGAACAGTAACTTTTCCTATGAACAGTAGTTGTTTTTTTTTTTTTTTTTTTTTTTTTTTTTTTTTTTTTTTTTTTTTTTGATTGGATCTTAGATCAAAAACCCCTCAACGAATTGAGGGCTCTCAATGAAAGCACCAATTGATACGACCCTTTCGGGTGGTATCGGGATAGGGCACCACTATAGCGTGTGCTGGCTCCGTAAGAAAGAGAGACAAGAAGACTTAGAGAATTACTTTTGATTAATTTTGATTGACTTGATAATATGATTACAATGGAAGACCTTAAATACTAGTTATGAGATAAACATAAAACATAAAATATATATCCTAAAAATAGAAGATATTCTTGTCGTAACATATAATCACATATATATATGCACATGATTATAAATATCAAATTTAAAGAATAAACAGAAAAATCCTACATAATAAAACAACTTTTTGCATTGTCGTTATGTGCTATCAAACACAAATAATGTCTAAAGTGAAATAACAAAAAACAAACACAAATTATTATTACAACAAAAATTTAAACAAAATATCAGTCGATATTAAGAGCTCTCTGTACAGTGGATGCCCACGACGGCGCGAGCCACTGTATCGTGGCTTGTGTTTCCGACCTCCAAGCCGTAGGTGCCAGCCAACGGTATGGCCGACGGAGCGAGCCCACGCGCCACAACTGCAACACGGCTTGCGCCGTCGTTCGCATTATGATTTTTTTTTAATTTATAGTTGTTGTAACGGCTAGTTTTGTCTTTTGTTTAATTTTTTACCATCTAAACAAAAAACCTACTTTTTACCTATTTTTTTAATATAAATTCCCTTTCATACTACAAAAATATACCATCTTATATTCTCACTACTACTTACTTCTATATTATTTGTATATCCATCATGAGTCAAAATCCAAACAAAAATCCAAACCAAAATCAAAACCAATATCTGAATCAATAGATAAACAATTTTTATAGCGATCACCAGTATCAAATACCGAATACTCAATTACCAAACTCGTCATTTTCTTATAACCTAAATACTCCTGCATCCGCAACGTCTAGCTCTTCAAGAACTAATCAATTTTCTTCATTTGCCATATAATCAAATACCAAATCCTTTCTCTAACTTCTCATAACCAAACCTGTTTGTTAGTTGTAATTTTTTAAGTTGTTATTTTTTTAAGTTGTATTTTTATTTCGTATATTTTTTTAAGTTGTATTTTTTCGTATACTTTTTTTAAGTTGTAATTTTATTTTTATTATTAATAAAAAATTAATTTTCTAGTTAATAAATTGTGGTATTTAAAAAAGATAAAAAAAGTGGTAGGGTGACCATAACGTGAGTAAGTGTGATGTTAACTAAGGAGTGTGTTTTTGGTGGTGGATTTTGGTATTATGAGAAAAATTGTTGATGTGACATCACTTTTTCTTCATGGCTTGGACTGTAACTAGAGTTCTAACACATCGTGAAAAAAGTATGTAAATCCGTTTATGCAGGGATACTGTAACTATTTAATTATTAAACAGTTAACATAATTTATAGCAGATATTAAAAATTACAAATCCATGAATTATCAAAATATTTAACTTTAAAACAAAATTCCGTTATAGTATCCGTACAAATTGCGTGAGTGCACGAGTTGATGTACATTTTTAACTAATAACTAATATCTAACTATTACGAATAAAAATATTGAGAGTAAAAAGTATTTAAAATTCGGACTGTAATAGCTGAATTGTGTTTTTATTATTGTACACGAAGCAAAGTAAAAAAGCTTAGACAAATATATAATAAAATAAATACATATAGGATCAGTTTGGTAAGAGCTGTTTTGAAGCTTTTTTAGAACTGTTAGTTTTATTGTTAGAAAAATAATCTAATAGCTTTGTTTGACACAATAATTTTTTGAAGCTGTTAGCCTTTTATTTTAAATAAGTAGTTCTTAAATAAAAAGATGATTCATAAAACTTTTTAAATTGTTAAGAGCTGTTAAAGCTATAAATTACTGATATAGCCTCCAATCATATTATAATTTATTTAAATATGTCATTTTAAGTCATTATTCATCTTAATTTTACAGTTAACAGCTAATATACCAAATATGTTTATTAAAAAATACAGTTTATACCTCATGTTAAGAGCTTTTTAGTAAACTGCTTATAACTTACAATTAACAGCTTACAGTTAACAGCTTACAACTTACATCTTACAGATTACAGCTAGTTTCACCAAACACAACTATAATCTAATTAATATCATAATAACAATGTTATTATTTAAATCATGTTTAACTCATGTGCTGCATATTAGATACTTAATAATAGAGGGGAATCACGTTTCCCTAGGAACAGTGATCCCCTCACATACCAATACTTGAATATTAAACTTCCCACTCTCACAAACAATTGACTCTCACATTTAACCCTCTCTCACAAACAAATGGAAAATCACTGTATCTATCTACAGTAACCACCTACTTTACATCCGTTGATGACGCATAGTGTTGTTTTCCCAGCCGTCCATCTGTAAACCCTCACATACAACCTTACCCCTTGATATTGTGGGCTGTTTTACAACCGTTGATTGGCACAAGTGGGTACCAATTGGGTATATTATATACCAATTGGGTAATAACCTAAACTACTCATCCTTGCCTTTCATCTAAGCACATGTATGGTTGAATGGACGATTTCCAGCCGTTGATTGGGAACGGTTGGTGGTGGGTGGTGAAGTGGAGTAATTGGTGGTATAGATACAACAAATATTTTTGATCTTCCTCGCACCCATTTCTATATAAAAAAATAGTCTGTCTCTATTGTTTTTTGTTATACGATCTAGATCTAACCTTTTCGATGCCGTCGATCCCTTCGATGCCGCCGTTCATGGTGGGCGACGTTGGTGATTGGTTGGTGACGTTGGGTGATTTAGTTGGATGCTTTGTTTTGCGAGTTGTACTGGTTTCTTGGTCGTGTGCAGATAGGGTTGTTGAATTGTTGGAGTCTAATAACACTTGGTTGAAAGGCTTGATTTTGGGAGTTTGCTGGACACCCTAACTTTTTTTAGGGTTTCGTTCTTTAACGGTGTTCTCTTCTTCTAGGCTGGTAAGTTACCACTTTAGATTTAAGCCATCACTAATTTTGTTGGGTTTTCCCCAGATTATTAAGTTTAAAAAAAACGTATGTGACTCCTCTTTTGCTTCATGATTATGAGGTTTAAGTAATTTGTTTGCAGCCATGGCGGCTTTACCCTTTGGGGATTATGTGTCTGCCACATGTTGGAATTGTTAACGCCACAGGGTCGAGGTTATCCGAATCTTGGCAAGGCAAACTTTTAGTTTGCAGCCATCGTGGGTTTACCCTTCTCTTTAGATACTGGTTTGTGGCTCCGGTTTCATAAGAGCTCTTTGGTTTACACCATTTGGTCGTCGATTATGTTTCTTAGTAAACTTTTGTTAAAGTGATAAGTCTTGAAAGACCTACGACTATCTGTTTGTATGCTTAGAGCGCATCTTCGTACGAGTCATGACAACTTCATTGCCCACACCTTTGTTGCTACCGTTCATGGTGTGAGGCAATGGTGCTTCATATGCGACGATCGATTTAAAACATGTACCGTTATTTGTATGTATGGTCGGCCTGTGTGATCGTGCGAGCCATGCCTGCGACCATTATAAAGGCTATGATGAATCTGAAACCATCCGGAATAACATAGCTCATTCGCAGCTTGGCGCGGTAAACCATCACATTTGCAGCCATGGCGGGTGCAGCCTTTGTCTTTCAACGTATTACATTCTGAGCCTATGTCTTACATCGAAACATGCCTTATCACAAATACAAATCTGTTGACTGATTTTCAGTTGTGGTTGCGACTATCGTTGGAGTTTGGTTGTTGAATGTTTTGGTTATAAAACACTGACTTTCTGGTAGGGTCACACATGTTGGAACTGTGTGATTTCCCATGTGTCACACGATGTTTAACAATATGTGATGCTGCCCATTTGTGTGTTGTGTTAGTGAACAAAGTATGTGGTTGTGGATTAGGTCATTTGCTTAATGAAAAGAATGTGTGGGAGAGGAACAAACAATGAATGTGCGTTGGCTCATTTGGTTCACATCTCAACTGAATGGGGAGTAGCTCAACTCCCACAACCCACTCTTTCACCGTATCTCTGCCATCCCTACCTTCCCTTCTATTGATCTCCTTCCTCAACTATGGTATCTTATTTCATAGAATGTAGGCTTACAAGATAGGCTTATGATTTTTGGAATTACAGGCGATGATGATATCGCATTGGGCGCTTTCTATTGATCATGGTGAGTGAAAGCAACCCGCATCTTTTTATTTTGAAATGAGGGTTATCATGCGTATACGAAGTTTTTGATAAGATGTTTTAATTAAAAACAAAATATTTGAAACTGATTTTAGTGGGAGTGTTGCGGATACATTGTTTCCAACTTTTTTTTTATGTTGGATATATGGCACCTCTTTCAGGCCAGAGCAGATATATTGTTTCCTACTTTTTCTTCATGGTATATATATGACGCCTCTTTGAGGCCACGCCAGATATATGGTTCTACTAACGTTTGAGATTTGTAACATAATTTGATACACGATATGTTATTTCGGTAACATATCCAAGTCTGTGGTGATGTATCTGTTGAATGTTCCTAAAAGGCGGTGATGATAACATTCGAGCGTTCGTAAGCGGACTAGAGCAGGATTTGAATTGTGCGCCTCTTGGCAGGGCAAGCTTTGTGTGTTTACAGCCAGAGCGCGGATATCCTAATATCCGATGCTCGCTTATCTGAGCCTCAACATAGCACCGAAAAATACTTTCCCCTTTCTGTTTGGCATTGGGAAAAAGCTCATGAGATATCGTACTTTTGAAATACGTTATTGAGCAATGGGTTTGAGGCGAATATTGCAAGCTGCGTGTTGCTGAAAGTCTTAACCGAAGTCAAAGTATGGTAAGTTCTTTTAACTTAAATAATTGGAATTATTATTATCAGTGGTTACACCTGATGAATATCGCTTTCATTTGTAGGTATCATCATGTGGAGCATAAAAAATTAGTCGCACCTTTTTACCGTGGGTTAATGGTGATGTTTCTTGCACTTAGTTTGTCTACCTAATCGGTAATTTTGTTGCAGACTGAACAAGGTTAAATTTTCCTTATTTTTTTTTAGATTGTTCTTTCTTTGGAAAATGTAGGTTTCTGATCAGGGGTCCTATCACTTGCGTCTGTGATAGGTCGTGAAGAGAAGAGGCTAAAGTTGGAGGAAGAAGCTACATAATTGACTGGGCAGGTACGCAACCTGGCGCTGTTCAAATTTTTTGTTGATGTTAATTTAAGGAACATGTCTTTTTAGCATCGACAGCCCACAACTGTTATTAGTATGTTGAACGTTGTAAACTGATTAAGTTTTGTGCAACCAAACAAAATGTTGAAAGTCAATGGATGTGCATAAGGTTTTTTGGTTGCTGAACAAAACACTCATTCTGCCACAAAAGGGTTGTTTGGTTGCTGTTAAAACAGGAGCCAAACACCCCTTTTACAGTTGAAAAGGGTATTGGATTTCAATGGTTTTACTTTAGGTGTGTACTTTAGATGTAAGTTGGACTGATAGTTTTTACTTTTGCTTGCATCTTCACCACAATGACGCAATCGCAGTCAGCTTTGATCGAGGAAAGACACGCAGTGAGGGACCTACCCCGATGAACCATATAAATGATTCTATGGGAAGACCGTACATTTGAACACGATGAGCGACATTTAGCATATGAGGTAAGAGTCAGACAGTAGTCACTAAGAGTATAAGATACATATGATTTCCAATATCGGTTTTTATAATCAATTTTAGTTTAGGTTTTTTAAATCACTATTATGAGCTGATTATAAAGTAACTAACTAATCAATTAGAGGGTCATTAGGATTTCTTATGTTATTATGCTTATGTGCCTATTTTAAAGTAATTTAAAATGTTTGGACTTCAGATAGCCATAGGGAGAAATATGTCCTTTAGCTAGAAATAGGCCAATGGTTTGAAGTTTGCAATTACGAACCATGTTCCCTAAACGATATCAACTTTGCGATAAGTTGGTAAATTTTCATTTTTACTGGTTTTGGTAAGTTGGTTGTTTTTGTTAGAGATTTGCGATGTTTAGATTGGTTTTAGTGTTGTTATGCATTTTTTTAGAATTATGCCCAATCATTTAGGTTTGTAAGAGTGCACTCAAAGTCCCTAACTTTGCTTTAGTTAATGCATTTAGTGTTTTGAATATGTACGATTGTGCGTGAATAATTTTTTTTACTCATAATAGATAGAGTTTAAAAGGGGTAGTGTGTGTTTATAGGTGCGCACAATGGCCACTGATCTTGAATCTGCTGATTAGAAATCGGGTATGAGGTTTTTGAAGCTAAAAAGGAACTTCAAATTTTGTTTTTCAGTACCTGATATAGCTCAGCCTCTCAGGGAAGATCAGCGAAGCTGCTTGGAGTTTGTGACTACAACTAACAAGGTGTAGTTGTAGCTCACTTTTTGAAATAAGTATTCATTCTTATTTTTATTCGCTCTTATCTTTAATGGTGTCATCATTTCCGGATCAGCTTTTGGGACAAATGCTAAATTATTTATTAACAACACATGCAGGGATGCGACATCAAAAGAATATTGCAATATTACACAGGTAGTGGCCCTGATTAGACTATGCTTTACGATTGGCATATTGTATGCCAACGACTGATATTAGTTGATATCCTACGTTATTGCAGGGAAAGTTTGAAATTCTCAGCTTATCTGGATCTTTCACATTTGTGGACTGTTGGTCGGATGTCGAAAAGCAAAGAAGTGTCTTGGGAAAACTCATTCAAACTGCCCCTTAGCGACTGAAGTTTTAGGAAATGGCAGGGGGTCAAAGGATAAAAATTTAGGGGCATCGGTTAGGCAATTTACCAGAGCGACTAAAGTTTTTCGAAACGTACCGGCAGGTGGAGAGTTTGAAGTTGCAGCAGAGGCGGGAGATTCAGCAACCTGGACATTTTTTACTAGACAAAATGGGTCTGTTGGGTTTCAGTTTAGCACAACGAACACTGAAAACAAGTTGTTTGTCCAGCTTCAAAATAATAATATTTGGTGTCAATTGATAGCTTGCCTTACCCTTTTTTAACACAATACGTTGTCTGCTCAGGATAGTTGCACATTGTTAGGTTAACATTTATGTAGGTTTTGATCAACAAGAATTTTGGTAGCCTTCGAATCTAACTGAATCGTTTGTTTCAGACCAAGTCCACACCAACAATATCGACCAACTAACGACCCCAAAACACCCGCGACGAAGCGCGGGAACCTCCCCTAAGTATATTAAAACTAGTGAAAATTTAAAAGAGAGAATTAGAATATGAAAGTCGCTAAATTTGTAGTTTGTAGTTTATAATAGTTTAAAGTTTAACGGTGAAATTAATATGAGAAAATATCCAAAGGAATCCACATATAATCTTTTTTCAAACTAATCCAACTAAACCAAAAAACACTTTTGTTCTAAAAGGTTGAGGACAATAGTGTAACTGAGCAATTTAGAAAGAAATCGTCACCAATATAAGATTTAAGTTCATTTGGATACCAATAGTTTATTTGAATATTAAGGGATTAATCTCCACCATTCATCTTCATCCTAATCCAATGGTTAAGATTAAACCAAAAATCTATTTCCTTTTTTTTTCAAACATTAATATCTCTTAAACCTTTAATCGTTATGCGAAAAAAAATATACCATTACGATGGCCATTTAATTATCTTCTACAGATATGCTATATGATATACTTTCGACAAAATTTTTTTTCGTTTTTTTCACCTTTTTATCGTTGTCAAAAATTATCATATATGATACTAAATATCATATATGATATTAACACTAGTATCATATATGATATAACTTATCACATATGATATAAACCAATAACATATATGATTCAATAATAAATTGTAACCTAACACTAATATCATAAATGATGAAACATCCTTATCGTATATGATATTTTACGTAAATTTTAAAAAACGAAAAAAAGGACGAAATGTTTTTCTTCAAAAGTATGTATCATAATGCATATATGTAGAAAGCTTATTAAATGCCCGTCGCGATGATATATTTTTTTCATTTAGCGCTTAACGGTTTAAAAGATATTTAAATTATAAAAATAACTGAAATAATTAAATATTTTTAATCTTATCAATTAGATGAGATGGAGATGGATGGTAGAGATGAGTCCCTTGATACTCAAGATTAATATTGTATCCAAAATGACTCTTCTCCCAATATAATTACAAAATTTGTATGTGCCGGTAATGTGTAAGAGGATATTTTTAAGGTAACATGTACCTTTTTACGACTTATTTTTAGAGCATCTAATTATTTAATCATTTCACTTACATTGATGATGTTATTTAATTAATAAAGTACTAGACGATTACCCGCGCATAGCGGCGAAAATTTCTAGAGACAAATAATTAATGATATTTTATATTGCGGTAACTGTTTTGTGTGACATTCAAAATAAAACGTGTACATATCAAGTTATTCACCTTGTGTTAAAGTAGAACAACATAAAAAATTTAAATTACCATTCATAACCCGTTGTAGAAGTAACATGTTTTGACTCACTAACCCAAATACTTTGAAAATCCAGTTTGATCCGACCGGTTCAACCAGTTGGAAAAATGGTTAAAATTAAACCTGGTCTTATATTTTCGAAACCCTGTTAAACCCGGTGGGCGGGTTGACCCGGTGTACGAACCGGTAACCAGGTGACTCGATCGAGTTGACTCGGTGGGCGAACCATTGACCCGCTGGTCGAACCGATGACCCGGTGGTCGAAATTAAGAGTAGTGAAAGTATGGAAGAAGTTTGACTAATTAATGATTAAATCTATTTATGGAGTTTAAGTTTTCACATTTAACTATTTATGGAATTTAAGTTTTCATATTTCACTTTTCACTTTTCAAGAAATGAGGGTTTTTCCTTTATAGGTAGTATATAGATATAGATATAGATAATGTACAATTAGATAATTTGGACGTTCGTCTAAGGGCTAGCATTTGAATCAAAAATCGAATTGGAAATCAAGAACCGAACTAGAACCGACCCATGCCGAACCGACTTTTAGAGACGCGGTTTGATTCTCGATTCCTTAATATTTCAAATTTCGGTTTCAGTTTGATTTGGTTTCGCGGTTCTTGGTTCTAAAACCAAAAAACCGCACAATCTTATATATTTTGATGCATATGTTTATTTCCTGCAAATTTTCTTTTAAAACTATGACTAATCGTATGTGAAATGAATTTTAAATTTTACCTAAGCATGTAAGAATGACCAGTTAACGGATGATAACTTTCATAATTTATGTACGCAAACTTTTACAATTAATTTTTTCTTTTATTTCTTTTTTTGTAATTACATTTAAATATGAATACTATTTTATGTTTAAGAAGTGGATTAGTGTTGGGTTATTCAGACTTGACCTAAATTTGTTTGACCTATTTGTTGGTTTATATAGTTCATAACAATTATTTAAAACCCTAATATGGATCAAAGAACACACAGCAGAAGAAAATTAACAAGATCATTAATTTAACACAATTATAATTAATCAAGATTAGGGTTACATACCTTTATCCTAGCGAGATCCACAAGACGACGGAACAAACGGCAACTAGGGTTTATCACGAACACCACCAAGAATATAGTCTAAAGCAAGACTATATCACGTTCTTGTACACACGTAATACGGCGAGTTAACCGTGAGTCTAGCACGAACAAACCGAGCTTCAACGCTTATGGAATATCTACCCAATAACCCTAGAGAGGGACTAGGGCTAGATATAATTTAAATAGAAAAGTCGAAAACCAAAACCCTAAATAAAGGGGTGTTTGGCCGGCGACTATAGCAAAGAAAAGAGAGAGGGATGAAAAATTATGAGGCTAGGGGTTTGTTTATATAGGCTTAGCAAACCTTGGGCTCGAAGTCATAAACAAATTAGGAAACAAAAGTTTCCCTTTGCCCCCTCTACAAGCCGCCGATCAACACCCTCCATAAGGGGTGTTTGTGTAATTTTTCCTTCTTCTTTTAGCTTCTATTTAATTCCATAACGGTCGTTATAACTTAACTTTTATTTATCAACGATCGTTAGTTAAGCTTTGGTTTGATTTAATAAATATATAAAATATATATTTAATAAATAAATTAACCCTTTACGTTATGTGTGCAATCCCGTGATCCCGAGTTCGATCCTATCTCACGACTATTAATTTTAAGTCCATAAACTTTCAGCTCCCACTTGGACAAAATTCTAATATCGTGATCACATTGACTAGCGTCTAGTTACACTAGCAATGTCACTAGTACAAACCGGGTAAGGTCTCCTGGACAAGAACCTTTTAATGATTATATCATTATTATTATCCTTTCATTTCAAATACATCGTTAATAAGGATATGGATCTCAGTCATTCCTTTTATTAACTATTTTGTTTCTCGTTTACGGATATAGAAAGATCACCAAAACAAATTTGGGTGCGGCCGCACAAATATCTTACTACTCCCCCGAGGGGCCCAGCTGTATTATACTTCAAAATAAATTTTGAAGGAAACGAATCCCATTTTGACTACAAGCAAAACTTATGAACTTTGCAACACTTCCGGAAATAATCCGTATAGCTACCAGTTACGTTTAGCGTTAGATTATTCCACAGAAATGCACTAGATCCACGACAGTTTCCTGGTATCTCAGGTCTAAGGATAACTATTTATGATTTACTTGATGACAAAGATCCATAAAGTAAAATCATATAGTTGGGATAAGTCTAATATTCGATCCATCAAATATCATCCAAAATTGACCAATATACTTTCAAGTATACTTTGTCACTATTTTGAATTGTCTTAGTTTAATAATACTCCCATATTATTAATCGACAACGGACATTTAGAAACATCATAATGCCCATGAATTAAAACATGTAAAATAGGATACAAAATCAAATAACAGAAAAATAAATGAAATCCAATCTTTATTTCATCAATTCAATAATGTCTTACATCCTTTATCCAAATACTAAAAATAGATCAATGCATAAAACTGGTACATGCATCATGCCTCTAGTAATGACATTCATACTTGTTTTGGCAAAGCATAAAATAACCAATCTTGACCTATTGGGATTTTGAGAATACTTTCTTCAAGAATTCAATTCATTGAAACTCTTGTACATGTGCATTCAAACAATTTGATATTGCCACATAGTATCAAAATTGTGAAACATCCTTGATCACTAATTTCCTAAACTTCCAAAACACATTTGAAGTTCAAAGTATTCTAATTCTTTAATGTATAATGCAACTTTAATCAACATGTCATCTCCAAAGATCCCATGACTAATATTGAGTGTTACCTCAATTATATATTTTCAAGTTTTACAACTTGTCATAAAAGATATAAATACGTTACCTTTAATATCTATTATGTAATGTTTGATTCCAACCAAAACCTTCAAGTTTGTTGTCTATGATAATTTGCACAACAATTGACAAATTATTCATCTATAGAATATGGAAGCCGATCCAAGATTTAGGATGTTATTCTATTTCCAAACATATTCCTTCAGAATATTCATTACACAAGTTATTTAATAACTTCTTAAATAGATTAATATATTCAAATCATCATGTATTTTAAGCATGATATAAATACAACACGACATACATGAAAATTTCTCAAACCAGATTTAGATTTCTTCATGTCCTAAATATCCATGTAAACTTACTACATGGCATATTACGTTGTATTTCCACCGCATAAATAAATAAATTTATTTGTCCCAAGGTTATGTATATCTTATTTCCTAAATCTTCAAAGTAAAGTTTCATCTCAAATCTAAACCGAATCAACATTTAATTTGAATGAAATCTTACTTTCTTACATGTCTATTTGACACATATAATTTAAGAAAATAACCATAATACTCCCACTAGCTTTTAGGAATACTCAGAAAACATCTTATTCAAATTTATATCCAAACTTGGATTTCAAATTAAACATAAGAATAATCTCCTAGATGCATGCTTTTATCTATTCATGGATAATTGCATTTTGTACTTTTCCAAAGATTTATATTTTGAAGTAATAAACTCATTTTGATTACTTAAGTCCTTTCTCAAGTAGTCATTCAAGAAATAGTTCATACATATTCAAATTTGTCAATTTAAAATATGACCATTAAAATCTTTATACATTTAATGTGTTTAGGAAAGAATACTCAATCACAATTAATTACTTAAGTGTGATTAATAATCTATTCACAATACATACATTAAATATGTGTACAATTTTGTCCATATAATTTCGACACAAAGATTAAACCACTACAATTGGCGTTTTTTTCTTCCTTTGACGAAACTCATCTCCAATTTCTAGTCAAACTATTTAAGATAAACCAAAACCGAAATTTGATTATCTTGTTGGACAACATCTATAACAATCATAGCATGAGTAGTTTACCCAAAACAATATTTGGTACAAATCACAACAATTATTTGTAACTCATAATTCTCAGCATATAAATCGCATATCCGAGATATCCTTACGGACCTATGACGTAAATTCCTTTATCTTGAGAGTTAGCTTTTACAAGCCTTCCTCATGATAATTACTAGTGTATTTCAGAAGATTATGTATCTTGTAATTGTATCTTTCAAGATCAAAACTCCCACTTGCTTTTAGTAACTTAAAATTACTCTTTAAATACATAGCAAATAGATCAACACTCCAACGTTATCTATATGGGACATTACAAAACACAATGACAGTTCTATACTCTTTATTTTCTAAACAATCCACTTCATAAGTAGTTTAGCAAAATCCGAACTATATTTAAGATATAACGTGATTCATCACATTCCATATATAATGGTATCTTATTAATCTTCTTAGCTCAAGTCATACCTAACTTTCTAACCTTGATATCTTTTAGAATAAAGGAAGATATAGTTATCTTGAATCAAACATCACCATCATATTGAGAATTTGATTCTCCTAATGAACATACCATAACAATGATGTATTTCATTTAGGGAAATATTGTAAGCCAATCTTAACAATATTTAAGATAAATATATATCTTTTGGCTTACCTATATACCAACTAAATCATCTTAATGGTATAATAGATTTCCTAACCATTTTGCATGCTTTATAACTCAAGTACTTTTAATACAAAGTCACTTCATAAAAGTTATAAGTCCATTACACGTTACATGTATATGTATTTAGTGAAATAGAGATAATACATTAACGTCTTACTTTATATTATACGTCTTCCAAGACTTTATGTTTGTGACTTTATACAATAAATCATAAACATGTATAAATAAAGTAATCATGAACCCCACTAGGTTTCATTAATCTTTTAAAGTTAATTTACTACTATACTATGATATGAACACCACTAGGTTTCATTAGTAGTATAAGATTAGTCTATGTATCTTATGTCATTCTAGGAATTGTCCATTTTAAGAAACCGTAAAATAATCCACGCCCGATCTTACGACATGTGGATATTTTGACCCTTGAGTTTACAATTTAGTACAAGCTTTCACATGACTAAATCAAAACAACAAGTGTTTCTTAATGTGAATGATATATATACTTTTAAGTAGTCTTTTAATCATATTGACACATGATCTAACTTTCATCTAATTATTAATTAGATTGTTAGTCTCTTAGCTTGATTTCAAGAGAATCATATCTTTATGAGTTGTTTCTTGCACACAATATTTATTTCTCCCACTTGTGCATGGAACAACCTCATATATAAGATAAACATCACGTCTAACGTTCGTCTATACAAAATATGATTGTGCCACATATATTAGCTTTTACAAGTAGATGTAGAATCACTTGATCAACAAGAATCAGTACATAACTATCTTTGAAGATATTAGTGTCAACAATTCGAAAGTAATTATCTTAGGACATACTAAAGATAACACGGGTTATTACCAAGACAACAAATCTTGTAACTCCCACTGACTTAGAGAATGTTTAATAGACTCAAAATCAGTAATACAACACAATTCTCCCACTGAACTTGACAACATTGAAAATGTTTCATAATCGGTGAAAAAATAATTATTGTTGTGTTTACTTTCTTACACTTTTGAAAAACACATTCGTAACAATTACTTATAGTGTTTAAGAGTGTACTTTACTTCGTAAATGACGACTTATCCATCAAATGCTTTTTAACTTGAAAGACTTGACATGCAATTTTTTCCTTAATAGGTCTACCAACCCTACAATGGTATGTGGTGCCTATAAATGGTCAAAGCACAATTACTAGACAAATATGCTAGTTTGCCTTATAACCAATTAGCGGTAACTTTTAATAACTCAAAATATGCACTTTTCTTAACTATTAAAGTTTGCTATGAATTACTGATTTGAATTTGACATTTCTAAAATCCTTATAACTCCTTCTTTACTCATGAAAAAAAGTTTTAGGTTTATCTTTCATTTGTAAATTGACTCTATCCTCAACCATACGGTTTGTAGATCAATAAATGAATAAACCACGTTTACGGTGTAACGTTGCATTAATACATTTGTAAACAAATTTACAAAATTCAATTATAGTATTTTCGATAATACCATTCAAGAAAATAAAATTACCCCGGTAATAATAACCATAGTATTTTTTCTTGAAAAACTAGAATCCAAATTGACATAATTTCATCACATCAGTTGATCTGCTAGCAATGAAAGTATTCAAGATGGTAACTTGTCGAACAATGATTGACAAACAAATTTGCAATTTCTAGATATTTAAGGGATTTACATTGCCAAAAGTCATTTTGCATTGTAAACATGTTTCATCCCTTCTTTATGCCTTAAGTTTCCAGATCTCACTGAGTAACTCAATTAAGTCGACTAATCTAAAGAACGTAAAACCTTCATGTGCAATCTTATTCAGTCATGAAGTTTTCTCTCCATTACAACATCGTCCAATATCTTATATGACGACAATTGTAACTTCAAGTGTTCGTCAATTAGAGGGCACATGACTTGAATTTTTTTAGGGTATAGATTTTGATGTCAAAATCATGTATGGAGAAGCATGCATACATCTCCCTAACATAAGTGTAATAAAAACGTTTAGTAAACATTTTGGTGAGACTAAAAGTTCATCATATATTTGCAAGTTGAGGTATTGGTTAAACCAATCAAAGATTTTACACACAACTAAATTCACACCATACTTTTTCTAGAACTCAGCTAAAGCACAAAGCAATAACCTTATTTATTGTGTTTCGGATGTGAATTAATGTAGTTAAATCAACCTTAAAGAATTATACCAATAACAACCGTAGGTAATTCTAATTTTGACGCACAGGCGAGCCGGGAATTTGGTCAGCGCTGAAGCATAACACCTCCTTCCTTAACCGGGTACATGGCCAGCGGTGCGTTATACCCACTTTATAGTTTGTCAAAATTGAGTAGGCCGTTAAGTTGCTATTGCAATTCTAATCAACGCAAATCATATGTAATTTAGATCTCAAAACAATTCATTTATTTTAATATGATTTAGTCCATATTAATTTTTTTGTAAAAATTACCCTTGTTTACAACATACAATTAAAACAAAACGTATGAAAACAAGTAGGTACAAAAAAAACTAAATCATAAACACATAATAACAATTTATATGTGCAATAAATAAATCAAATAGCCACATGCATACGATTTATTCAATAAATAAATAATATCAAATCTAGGTTTTTATATTCATATAAAAGTCTTCCCTAATTTTAAATTTATTGAATCAAATAAAACATTTAGCAAAAAACGTAACAATTACCACATAAAACATATGATCCATGAAAAACATGCATGTTCATCACGGATCTCCCACATAACTTAACAATTAAATCTCTACGGATCGAAATATGAATTCACACAACATAACAATTAATCATGCAATTCATCCAAATTCCACCCAAATCACTTAACAATTAATTAAATCACTACGGATCGTAACCTTAAATACATGACATAACAATTAATCATGTAATTATCTAAAGATCAAAACATGCAATTTTAGGTTTCACAAAAAAAAACTATCTTTTTTTTTAATTTATAATCGGCTAAAAAAAACAACACAAAAAACAACCCGACCTTTTTTTTTTTATATAAATCGAATTTTGAAAAAAAACAAAAAACAAAACCCTAAATTTTCTTTTAAAAAAAACATGTAGTTTTAACTCAAAACAATTATTAGTTAAAACCAATCTTAGATCTCGATAATTATAATCATGTTAAAACGGCTCTCGATGCCACTGTTGGTTTATATAGTTCATAACAATTATTTAAAACCCTAATATGGATCAAAGAACACACAGCGGAAGAAAATTAACAAGATCATTAATTTAACACAATTATAATTAATCAAGATTAGGGTTACATACCTTTATCCTAGCGAGATCCACAAGACGACGGAACAAACGGCAACTAGGGTTTATCACGAACACCACCAAGAATATAGTCTAAAGCAAGATTTTATCCTAGCGAGATCCACAAGACGACGGAACAAACGGCATGTTTAACAACTCTATTTTTACCTTAATATAGCGGAACATAATTTTTAGATATTAATTTATGAAATAAAAGACACAATAATAGAAAAAAACTCAAAAGAGCATTTAAATTAACTTTATTTATTTATTATCGGTTATCATTCAAAATAAGAGATTATAAAGAAAACAACTGTGCATATAATGTACATCACATGTTTCCAAAATCTAGAAAACTGGTTTGAATGATAACAATTTCAAGTCTATGTTTGTCTACATCATCCTTATGCTGCTCCATGCTATCAATCATCAATACTTGAGATATATGCTTAAAATAAACACAATAGTTGAGTGAATTCATATGTTTATAAATTATTTTGTATACAAGATTCTTTTTCCTAAGCTACGTTGTTATTTGCCCACAAATTAATAATTGTTCTACTCCACTATGCTCATGATCTCGCTGCTAAAAATATATGAAACCAACAATTACCCTTATGCAGGAAGTCTGGCAAACTATCCTGAGTTTAGCTTAATAAAGTATAACCGTTTAGCCTAGATAGGAACTTTTAGCATTCCAGCAAGTGCGACTTGCCCAGAGGGGATGTCAACCCCCAAATTAGAAATGATTCGCGGTTCACAATTAAAAAGGGACTTTAAGGCAGCAATAAACATAGTGTCAATAAACATATCTGGGAAGCATACCAAAAATACTTGTATTCCAAACTAGCATATATCCCCCTCACAAGTTTTCAAATCATTTATAAATTAGATCGAGTGAGGCTATGAACTCACCTTATATCCAAAGATTTTGAATCTCGTTAGATTATATTTCAATCACAATTTAACAGCTTAGTCTCACCAACCTGGATTAAGACATTTTGTATAGTATCAAATCTTTGATCTTGAGTTCAATACTTTTAAGTACTGATTATGTATTCTTTGATTTATAGACTCTTGTAATTATAGCATCATTGTTCGGGCCATCATACTCAGAAGTCGTTCTATAAACGTTTGAGGAGCGAGGGCACTTTAAATCGTAAACCCAACCACTCAGTCAGAACTTAATATCGATATGGAACATTTTTTTGTACAAAGTTCCCTACTAACGTGATACATCATATATTTTAGAATTTTCTTCAAAAGTTCGTATATTATCTCATTATTACATTTTACGTCCTTTTGTTTCAAAGTTGGAAAAATAGTCCTTCTAGTTTATATAACTTTAGAAAATAGGTTTTATTATACAAATTTTATCCATATAGTTTCATAAATGACAAAATGATCCTTAAAGTTCATATGTTTTATTTACATTTTTAGCCCATAAAGTTATAAGTTTAGTATATTTACACTTTTAACCCTTAAAGTATACAGTTCTATTATTTACAATTCCAACCTTCTAATATTAACCTTAAGGTTTCAAACTTTGGAAATTCAATCCTCATGGTTTTAATTATATCAAAATGACATTTTTGGCCCAAAATGTTTAAAGTTTCAAAAATGACAATTTTAGTCTGTATACTTGTTTAAAATCACATAACAACCTCAAATTTGTACAAACAAATCTAGTAACTTATAACAAAGTTTATAAACACATTTTTAATCATAATAACATTAACATTTCTGATATATATAGCTTTTGAAATGGATTTTAACTCATTAATTCATCTAAATTACAAATCTTTAGTTTATAACTTCTATTTTAGATTATAATATGAACTAAGACTTATTAGATTAGCTTATTAACATCTTATTAACATTATAACAAGTCTTAAAACACCAATATAACAAGATAAAAGCTGATTTAACATAGTGATTACCTAGGTGGCTCCAAAATGATTTATAGGGCTTGTTATGAACACAACTTGTTCACAAAGCCTCAAGAACTTAAAGGACTTCTTTTTAGACCTGGTTTCTGGTCTTATAAGTATCTTATAACCTTTGCAGAATTTTAAAATCAAAATGGGTATGGAGGTAAAGGAATCGGGGTGCAAGTTGAAATGAATGGAGTTTGCCTTTATTTATAGTAGTTTTCAAGCCTTAGCCTTCAAGCAACGCTTAGAAACATGTAAGGCCTTTAGGTAAGTGACTAAGGAATTCTAGGGAAGCCTAAGTAAGTCTATAAATGACTCATGGAAGCTAGGATCAAAATATCTAAGATTTGTGGTTAATAATAGGTAACGACAAGTTTTTGATGAGAATGAAGATGTGTAGCCTTCAAGTAGCTTATGCACCTACTTAAAAAACTTCCTCATAATATCTATATGATCTCATCCTAAGTTTTAAATAGGAGGGAAAGAGTTTAAAAGAGTTTTTGTAGGGAAAACCTAGCCGGATCTTAATTCTAGGGCTTGTAACTTTATGGTTTTGTAATTCTTATAATTAAGGGTTTAGGAATGTAACTAGTGATGTATTAGGGTGTAATTATGGTTTATACATTGTAATTTGGAAGTTTGGGTCATTCTTTTGAAGCTTAGCATTGGTTTGAAGTGAAATTGGGAAGAAAACATAGCAGGATTAGGGTTTCTAATGATCTAAGGTTCAATCCTAGTTAAAGTCATTATTCTTACCCTAGCTACTGATGTACACTCAATTTATACATCCTAATTGTCCTTAATGTGTTCATGAAGTCTCTACACTTGGTTTACTAAGTTATTCCAAGTAAAAATATCTAAAGAGTGAAAAATACCTACTTTGACCTAATTTATAAGTCATGCATTAAAATATTGTACCTTGTGCATTCGGGTACTTGTACTTTATATTAAGATGATATTATAGCCTAAATTTAATTCTATTGAAGTTTTTACTCTTGTCCTAAAAGACTATGCATTGATTCTAAGTAAAATGGGTAATATAAGGGTTTTTAGGTTACTGTGCCTAAGAGACTTGTACATTGGATTATTTGTATTTATATTATTGTCTTGGATTATTAAAGATCTTATATGATGTGTTTAAGGTTTCTAAATATTCTACATACTTAGTTTAATGAGTTATATAGGGTAACCATACTTTAGGAGGTAATAGGCTTAATTAGAATCTTATGCTTTGAAAACTTGTACTTTGTGCTTTAACTATTTGTACATTTACTTAAAGTAATACTATAGTCTTATTATGATACATAGTTGAGTTTTATAATTAGTTGCAAAATATTAGACTCTAATTCAATATGAGGTTGATTTTAGGTGGTGATCTAGACTATTATGTACATACACTTGTACTTAGCTTTTTATGGTTTGTTCTTACCATTCTTAGATGAAAATATTCTTCTAACCAATAGTTTACAACTTGTTTATAATATTTTATTACTTATTCATATATGTTATACATTCATAATTCATCATTCTTGAGTTTATGACTCATTTATAGGGATGCTAGGGTTTCTAAGGAAATTTAGGGAATCATAGTTATATTTGAGATGTTCTTATTCATAATATACTCATTAGATTACTCTTAGAACTTAGACTTCATATATACATAGTTTTTGCAACATAAAAGAATATGTTTAAGTGGTAGTTTAGGCTGTGAGAATCAATTCATCTTACCAAGTAAGACATAGAAGCAAAAATTTCTAGTGTATTTTCATATTCATTCAACCATAGCACATAACATAGATGTGAAAATTATGAGTTGTCAAAGTCGATACCTCTTAAAAAAAGTCTCTTCCGAGATTATAACGATAATATAATACAACAAAGATGAATATGGTCCTTACGTTCTTAAGTTCTTTCTTAGAACTCCATTCACATATCAATCATATGTTTTTATTTCTGAAATTTTACTTTCCAATAAAATTATCCTATCAGAATTTATTATCAAACTGAATATACATGGAACATCATTCATACTTTAGTGATCAAAATTACAATATTACTTCTCATCATTTAATTCATCACCAAACTGAATACACAAAATACACCATTATAATTAGATAAGCCTTTCTTAGGTTTCAAAATACGAAAAGGGTTGTGATTATTACTAAGTTTTTTGGGAAACTCAAGTTAATATTTCATTGCTCAATTTAATATCTCGAATTGATTATCGCATTTTTCAAAATCAATTTGGATATTTTAATAAAGAATAGATTAAATTTAAGATGATACTTTCATTATGATACGGTTTCTCATTTATCATGAGAAATAAAAATTTGAATAATATCTCGAATTATCTCAAAGCTTATAAACCAAATATCACTCGTTTTAATCCAGGAGACACATAATTGGCACTTCTTTTATTAGAGTGCTTAAAATTAGTATTGGTATGATATAACCATTATTAGAATTTCTTTCAATCGTAAGTGTACTTTCAAATTTCATAACACATACTTGGAGTATGTAATTTAATATCTTGATAATTCTCTCACTTAGCAAATTTAAGGGAAATATTCTTCTTAAATTATTCAGGATGATACATATTGGTACTCTATGTCAACATATTATTTTCTTTCAAGTATAGCCTTGTCAGAGTTTCCATACTATCGATGAAATACAGTTGACAATGATCCGAATGGTGTCATATCTTATCTTTAGAAATTCTGTAATGAAATTTAATACTTGCCCCTGCCTATTTCCATATAGAAAGTTCAGGTTGAACTTTATGTAATTTGAATTTCAAAAATTCGTTAGGATATAAGTCAAACATTTAGTCAAAAGATATTGTTCTGGATTATTTTTTTCAAATTACATAAATTATAATATATATGAATTGACCTATCAGATAATATTATAAAATAAAACAACACTTACAACGGAAGTAAACAAAACACATAATTTTATTGATAATACTCACATATATTTACAACTGTAACACTCTCAAATTTCATATCGGGTCAGCGGAAGGGTCAATAAAGTGTTACGGGATAGCACAATTACTAAAATCATAGACAACGCATAAAAAGGGTTGTACAAGGTCAAGCATACATTCATTCGAATAAAAGTTTTAAGTTTACACAAGGTCCCCCAGTTTCACAGTCATAAAGTTTTACAAAACATAGTTCAAATGAATATCATTATTATGTGGGCCATAAGAGTTGATCTCCATCCAAGTTACCTTCAAGAACCTGAGATAAAACATGCAAAAATTATATCAGCGAATGCCGAGTGAATTCATAGAGTTTAATAAATCCGTTATACAAAACAGTTATAGAAAGCAGAACACAAGTATAATATCAGAAGTTAGTCCTCGTATTGCTAGTCAGACAATATATTATAAGTCAAGTCATACATCTTATACCGTCCATGAGACCGTAGTCTCAATATTACCATTATAGGTAACATTATTATCGTTATTATCGTTGTTGCTATCGCTATTTGTATTAGTATCGGATTATTATAAGCCGCATGATATTGCTACCTTACTAAAATAAACAATGGGCCGCGAACCCGACAAACAATTGCCCATCTAAATTAGCGTGTCGTCACAAAATTCACGCTATATAAATCTTCTCATACATAAATTCGCTTACCAATCAGTGTGGCACGACGGGGATCAACCGTCAAGGCGCGAACTGGGGTGTGGTTGTAGTGTTTTACCACTCTTTAGGAAAAGAGAGTAAATAGGGAAAGTATTAAGTGTACGTTTAGGAAAACGTAAACACTAATGACCCTTATGGTTTCCAAGTTCGTTTCCCAAGGAGGTATATGTGTATGACTAAGATGCACAAGATTTGAGATTAATATTTGGTTTAGAAGGGATGAGAAAAGAAGATGACGAAGACGTGAAAATTACTACTAGAAAGTTAAAACGTAAAACCGTACAAACTACAAAAATAAAAATTAATTCTAAAAATTACCAAAAATTTACCAAAAATCAAAATAAATAAACTAAGAGTTTACCAATGATCAAAACTTTTTCAAACCTTTTAAATAATTAAATATTCAATTTTTAAATGCTAATTAAAGCCCCTAAAAATAAAATAAATTATCAAAATGCCCAAATAAAGATTTTTCAATTGGTAAACCTCTAAAATGACCTAAAAGTACTAAAAACTATTTTTAGAAAATTTTAAACTAACAAAAACTATTTAAAATGATTTAAAAACTATTAAAATTTAAAATAATTATAAAAATTAATCTAAAAGTGATAAAATTATTCTAAAAGTTGCTAAATTACTATTTTAATGTATTAAACCTAAGAAAAATATAAAAAGTTGGAAAATGTGAAATTTGAAAAATAATAATAAAATAATATTAAAATAATATTAAAAATCCAAAAATTATAAAAAATTCTAAAAACTTGCAAACTAGTTTATTTTAACCTAAATAATCAGAAAATCAAAGTGAAATGACCAGAATACCCCTATTGGGCCCTCAAATGGGCCAAAACCAAAAACAGTCAAACCAAATGGGCTTTTGGGCCCAAAAAGTCAAACTTGGCCCAATTGACTTGGAAAAGCCCTATCTGACTTAAAATTTAATTCTAAGAACAAAACTCTAAAGGCCCAAAAGCTGAATGTGAGCTTATCACAGCTTAATAAGCAAACAGCTTATCCTTATTGGGCTTTTTAGCCCATTAAGCAATAAGCTAATGCCATAAGCTCTAATTTGACACACAACCTTCTTTTGGGATGCTTATGAGATCTGTAAAAAGAAATTTTGAAAAAGCACACTCAATAAGACAGAAATAAGCAAAGTATAAATCCACAAAACGACAAAATAGTCAGGTTAGAGATTTAGGGCACCTCAGAAGCTCTAGTTTGTTGCAAAAGCTCACAAATATCTTAACTAAGAATAATCAATCAAGAAAATCACAAAAATCCAAGTAAAATAAGCTTTGGGAACCAATAAGCACTCTGAAAAAGCCAAATAAGCTAGTTTCCTAGCAAAAGCTTAACCAAAAGACTTGTAACCTTCTAGACTTGATATTAAGCTGAGAAAAAATGAGTTCTATTATAAAAACTAAGTTGTTGCATGTACCAATAAGCAAAACAGATTCAATAAGCCTAGAAACCAAGTTTGACCAAAAGTCAAACGCTGATAAGTTAAAATCAAACGCTGACAGGAACAAAATGGACGTTTACAGACTTAATGAAGTGTAAGGACTTGTTTTTCACCCTGCTGGTCAAGGTTTGAGTGCAAACCTTGTGAATCAAAGCTTACTAGTTGGGTAAACTTGATGTGTTTTGGCACAAATAAGCCAATAAGCCAGTAGGCTTATAAGCTATGATCAAAACAATCCAAATAGCCAAATAATCTCACAAGCAGCACACAAATAGAATCCAAGCAGCAAAACAACAATCCTCAAACTAGAAATCAAAAGGCAACACCAAATGAGGTGGTCACTTTGCTGATGCAAATGACCACTTCAGCAAACTTAGATAAGCTATAAAAACCACAATAGGCCACCAAATTCAACAACCAGATAACCAATAGATAGCTTATCACCCAAACTATTCCCAAACCTGATTTCAGACCTTAGATCCAAGTAACAAAAAAGTTATTGGATCTGATGTGTTTGACCAAATTCAAAACCACTTTTATCAATTTTTTGCAAAACTTCAAATCCCTTTTCCAAACTTTTAGAAACTTAACCAATGACTAAAACTTGTATATTAGGACTTGTTTAGACCTCCCAAACCCTAAGAACCAAGGGCACAAGGCCACAAGGCCTTAATAACCAGTAATCCCAAACAATCCTTAATCAACCACTTTTCAAACAAACTTCTGATTTTTAAACACAACCTATTGATTTTAATGATCAAATAGCTACAATAGGTGACAACTAACAGATACCAACCATAAAACACAAAGCACAAACACAAGAACTCCAAATCATATACCAAAGTACAAAATAAGCAGAAACATGAAATTTTGAGAGGAATCTTAACAAGAGGTTATACCTGCCTTCCACAACATCCTAGGAAGGCCAGCTATGCTCCTTGGACCTTGTTCAACAACTAGAACAAGACCAAGGTACTTCAACAAGAAAGATGATGAATGCCTTGGTTGATGTTTCAAAGCAGAAACTCAAGGACTTGATGTCTTCAACACAAGTAGCAAACAACTCAACCAAGGGCTCTAATCCCTTCACAAGCTTGGTGTCAACAAGCTTGCAAGAGCTTATAGCTTATGGTTAATGGTTAGTACACAAAAATAAGCAAAATCAGAACCTTCTTTCAAGCTTTTTCAAACTTGAAAAATCTTACCAAACATAAACGTCCTTGATCCAAAAGGTTCAAGCACACTTATAACAATCAATGGAACTCAGAATCACCCTTTAAACAACACCAACTTTCAAAAACATAAAAAGGAATTACAATTTTCTCAAAATACCAACTTTTATAAATTTTAAAAAGGAATTACAATGTTTAAAGTGTAAAACTGGAACAAAGGGACTCTCACATGTTGAGGTCTCCTTTTATAGGCAAATGCCTGGCTAAACACTATTCACAAACCCTAGCACTGATTTCTCTAAAATGCCCTTGAGTCTTCTAGATCATTTGATGGAATGAGCTGTCCAAATGCATCCAAACCGTTTAAAGCAGCTTTGATATGAAGCAAATGATGTGGGCTGTTGATCTTGACACATGGCAAGCCTTGGTGAGGAAGTTGTCACATGATGGTGAAACGGTTTTGGTGGTGGGGCCTCTTGGTGAGTGGGAGTGAGTGTTATAAGGTTGGGATGAGATTATAGGCGTGTGAATCAAGTGTGGGAAAGGGTAATTTCATTTTACCCTTTGTTTTAATGAAGATAGTTACTGGGTTCTTGGGGTGAACAGTAGTAACTTTTTATCCGATTTTGGGGGATTGGAAGTTGTTTGGCGCAATTTGTGTATTTGAATGTTTGAGTGCACACATTTGGCCCTTGTATTTCTTCTTTCCTTCCATTTGTGTTTTAAAACGTGTCAGCGCCCATTTCCTTTGTTGTCAACTTTCAGACTTTGGCAATTTTGGCACAATACTTTTCCAAAAGATTAACAAGGGTTGTTTTTGACATTTTGAGATATTTCAAGGGCTGATCTTGGACATTTTTGATCTTCAAAGGTCTTCAATGTATCTTTGGCTTGATGAGGGACCATAATTGACAATTTGGAATTGTTGAGGGACTAATCTTGCCATTTTTTCAAAGTTGAAGGACCTTTTGTGTAGTTTTGACAAACTTAAGGGACCAAACTTGTAATTATCAATATATAAGGGTTTTAAGTGTCATTTCTTCAATAAATGAGGATCAATCTTGTATGTCTTCAAGTCTTCAAGGGTATTTGTTGAATTCTTCATGAATTAGGGCCCGGTTCTTTGTACGGCTTCGTTTCTCGTGTCCGTTTTTCCTTGTAACATGTGATCTTTTGTCTTTTTCACGATATCCATACCTAAAATACACAAGTAAACAAACACAAGCATATATATGGTATATTATGACATTTTTATGCATTAAAAGCCCGAAAAGAACGATGAGATCATGTATAAATGCCATCTCATCACTCCCCCATACTAAGCCATTGTCGTGCCCTCACGCAATGCTAGAATAAAGTATCAAAGCATCACCAAAGTTCAAATTTATTAACCTTTATTGAAGAGTAAAAGACTTGCAACATACTACGAAGATGTGTAAAGACATAATGTATGATTTTCATCACGAAAGTGACTTTTAGGGTCAAAGAATAGAAACAAGCAAATGTCCCTTAGAGTAAATTTCGTCATCCTTGATTGTCATACATTCCATGCTAAGTGAAAAAACGAGATCATTATTGGTACAAGTCACAATGCTAACACTACTCATACGTCCAAATTGTGTAATACTTTTTCTCCCCGCAATCCTAGTTATTATAAAGGAAATGGGTTACTAGCATTTTTTTAACTATTTGTCATGGATCACAAGTGATTTATATTGACTTATTTGAGTAGTTATTAGTCCAAAAGCAAAGTAGCACGATTTAATCGATAGTTAGCCGAAGGACAAAATCTTTTAAAACGGCTTCTCGTGTATCTCCTTAAGTTCATATCTTGGCATAACTCGTTTCACGATTTGAGACCTTTCTCGGACCGATATTTGGCATGTACTTCATACTTCAAATCTTGGGAAGACGTTCTCAAAATTATGGTCTTCTCTTCATATATTTGGAATTTCTTCACTTGACGTTTTTGAGAGATTCTTCATTTTGGACCACGACTTCATCATTTTTCTTCAATCTTTACTTTGGATTTTGATATACAACGATCCGCCTCCTTTTCGGACTTGGATATATTTATCCTCATACCTTGTAAGGGTCTTTTTGGATAAACTTTCTCCATGATCTTTAGGGGAGTAATTGCTTCTCGTCGTGTGTCTCGATCCTTCATATTGATTTAGGAATAATGATACTTCACATCATCTTGGATCTTTAGCAAAAATAGAGCTCCTCATGCCTTGTTAGGGCCTTTTTGGATGATCGCCAATCTTCGCGTCCCGCTTCAATAAGTTATGCCTTGGCTATGAACTCTATTCAACCCCGAGCAACTTTTAAACGATCTTGCGCTAGAGGCTAAGTAACCTTTCAAATCGTACGACCTTACTTATTGCAATTATGATTTATTCCTAATGCATTGATCTTATGGGAAGAAAAAGCCACAATTAAAAACATATGAGTTTTTGAAAGAACACTTTCATGTTCTACGTTTAGCATGATCACTTGCCTAACTCTATCATCTCTCGTTCTTCACTATATAAAGACCTCTAATTAAAGAGACTCGTGAATACTTAGCCATGCAAGTCAAAATTAAGCCAAATTTGGATTAGCTTTCATTAAGACTATATCAATTCAAAGTTTTGGGTTTTCAAGCCACCTATAGGATCTTGCACTTTCTTGGACTTTTTCAAGTTTAGAGAATGCGTTTTAAAGTTCCCTTGATAAGTGACTTTCTAGGATCAATTATAGGAACTTGCGAAAAGTTCTTGTTCTTAACCCGTATGAATTAAGACTTTCGTGTTTTAAAGCTCCCTATATAAAAGTCTAGAAAAACTTGAATTGAGCGGGTTAAGAAATGTAAATGGCTCCAAATGCCCATCAAGTCAAAAATTAACTCTTCTTCTACCCATCGGAAAATATACATTCGTGTCTTAAAAACACTTATGAAAACTAAGAAAAATTTTAAAATTTGGCCATTTTTAGCCTTATTGGCAACAAAAACAAAACATTGAAAGTTGGAAAGCGTGAGGGCGTAGCAAAGCAAGTACCTATTCACCCCCCCATACTAAAAGTAAACATTGTCCTCAATGTTTCGAGTCTAAAGGTGGAGCACCCCCATACTAGAGACGAAGAATCGAATGCTTAGGATCTAGCATGGAAAGGGTGATCAACAATATATCTAAAGCCGTTTATTAAGTATGCTAAAAGATAATTGTTAGAACAATAAAGGATATGTCATGGATTCGTGAAAAACTTCTTCAAGCAAACGATGGAGGCTCACGTAAACGAACACGAGAGTCTTCAATCGTAGATGATGATGATGATCTAGATAACACAATCACAAACAACCACGAGACAACGAGTTGAAAGGGTACAAGTCCCCTTATTAGTGAATAGTAAGCATAAAAGATAAGCATGGGATCTCCCCCACGAGGCACCTCGTTTTTGATTACCGAGTCATGAGCTCGACTCGATCCCCTCAATGCTAATTATCATTGGGGAAAGTGACTTGGTCGAGGTCAACCATTGAAGGAATTTCCCCACCAAAGTAGTGCTTAAGCCTATGTCCATTCACCTTGAAATTAGGACCATCATCTTGAGCTAGCTCAATGGTCCTATAAGGAAACACTTGTGTAATGGTGAACGTACCTGACCAACGAGATTTCAATTTCCCGGAAAATATCTTAAGTCGAGAGTTAAAAAGTAACACTTGATCACCAACGTTAAAAACCCGGTTTTTAATCTTTGAATCATGAAACTTTTTAGTCTTTTCTTTAAAAATTAATGAATTTTCATAAGCATTATCTCTTAATTCATCCAATTCATTCAATTGTATTTTCCGGTGATCTCCCGCGGTCTTTAAATAAAAATTTGCATGCTTAAGGGCCCAATATGCCTTGTGCTCCAATTCAATGGGCAAATGACAATTCTTCCCATAGACTAACTTATAAGGAGTGCAACCGATAGGTGTCTTATAAGCGGTCCTAAAGGCCCATAAAGCGTCATCAAGTTTGTCGGACCATGAAGCACGGTTTTCTCCAATTGACCTCTCTAAAATCCTCTTCAAAGCTCGGTTCGAAACCTCGACTTGCCCACTCGTTTGCGGGTGATAAGCCGTAGAAAGACGATGAGTAACTCCATATTTCTTTAGAACCTTTTCGAATTGGTCATTACAAAAATGGGTTCCATGATCGCTTATAATAGCACGAGGGGTTCCGAATCGAGAGAATAGTTGCTTCAAAAACTTCACTACCACACGAGCATCATTAGTAGGCAAAGCCTTAGCTTCCACCCACTTAGAAAGGTAGTCTACCGCGATGAGGATGTATTTGTTTCCATGAGACGATGGGAACGACACCATAAAGTCTATTCCCCATATGTCGAAAATCTCACACACTTGAATTATGTTTTGCGATATTTCATCACGTTGAGACGATTTTCCTTGAGGTTGGCACGAATCACACGACTTCACAAGTGCGTGTGCATCACGATAGATAGAAGGCCAAAAGAATCCGGCATCGAATACTTTCTTAGCCGTGAGATTAGCACCGTGGTGACCACCCGTGGGTCCCTCGTGACAAGCTCTAAGGATATTAGAAGCTTCGGCACCAAAAACATAACGTCGAACGAGTTGATCCGCACAAACCCGAAAGAGATAAGGGTCGTCCCAAAAATAGAACTTGACGTCACGAAAGAATTTTCGTTTTTGTTGTGTCGTCATACCCTTGATTATGAAATTGCCCGCATGGTAATTTGCAATGTCGGCAAACCATGGGGTGGTGTCTTTAGAATTCACTACACCAAGAGTCTCGAGAGGAAATGTTTCGGTGATTCCCTTGTTCTCGAAAACATCTTTGTGAGGATCTTCTAGACGAGAGAGATGATCGGCCGCTAGATTCTCGGCTCCTTTTTTGTCAAGCACGGTGACATCAAATTCTTGGAGGAGGAGCATCCAACGAAGCAATCTCGGCTTAGCATCTTGCTTAGCTAAGAGATACTTGATAGCCGAATGGTCGGTATACACGATGCTTTTAGTCAAGACGAGATAAGGTCGGAATTTCTCAAAAGCATAGACCACGGCAAGGAATTCCTTTTCCGTTGTGGTGTACTTTAATTGAGCCTCAGTCATCGTCTTACTAGCATAGTGGATAGGACGGAAATGTTTGTCATAACGTTGCCCTAAGACGGCCCCTATAGCATAATCACTTGCATCGCACGTGATTTCAAAGGGTAATTCCCAATTAGGAGCAACAAGAATGGGAGCTTCGGTAAGTTTCCTTTTGAGAGTTTCGAAAGCTCTAACACAATCCTCATTGAATTTAAAAGGAGCATCCTTCTCGAGAAGGTGTGTCATAGGTCGAGAGATTTTCGAAAAGTCCTTGACGAAACGACGATAAAAGCCTGCATGGCCTAGGAAACTCCTAACTCCCTTAACGATTTTGGGATGAGGTAACTTGGCGATGACGTCTACCTTAGCTTTATCGACCTCAATCCCTGCTTTCAACACCTTATGTCCTAAGACGATTCCTTGTTTACACATAAAATGACATTTTTCCTAATTAAGCACAAGATTGGTTTCTTCACAACGTTTTAACATTTGCTCGAGATTAGATAAACATGACGTGAACGAATTGCCAAACACCGAGAAGTCATCCATAAACACTTCCATCGACTTCTCGATCATATCGTGAAAAATCGCCATCATACACCGTTGAAACGTACCGGGTGCATTACAAAGTCCGAAAGGCATCCTACGATAAGCGAACGTTCCATAAGGACACGTAAAAGTAGTTTTCTCTTGATCACGAGGGTCGATGGGGATTTGAAAGTAACCGGAAGAACCATCTAAAAAGCAATAGAATTCATTTCCCGCGAGTCGCTCCAACATTTGATCCATGAAGGGCAAAGGAAAGTGGTCTTTACGAGTGGCGTCATTTAACTTTCGGTAGTCAATACACACCCTCCAACCGGTCACAACATGAGTGGGAATTAACTCGTTGTTTTCATTAGGCACAACGGTCATTCCTCCCTTTTTAGGGACACAATGGATTGGGCTCACCCATGGGCTATCAGATATAGGATAAATCATTCATGCGTCAAGGAGTTTAAGGACCTCCTTTTTAATGACATCGTGAATTTTGGGATTCACCCTTCTTTGACTTTGAATTGCGGGTTTGTAGTCCTCCTCCATTTAAATCTTGTGAGTACAAAATTTTGGGTCAATACCCTTAATGTCGGATATTTTCCATGCAATTGCCCCTTTATGAGCCTTAAGAACTTTCAAGAGCTCGGTTTTTTCATCATTAGCAAGACCTCTTGCAATAATAACCGGGAACTTGTCATCACCCTCCAAGAATGCGTATTCAAGGTGAGAAGGAAGATCTTTCAATTCAAGGATAGGTGGTTCCTCGATTGAAGATTTTGGTTCAACACTCATAACTTCCATCGGCGAAAGGAATGGTGGAATAGAAGTATCATCACTAATCAACACCTCATCTTCATTGTCGATTTCATTTGAAGTGAGATCGCCTCCTTGGAATGGAGTGAGATTTGGTGTGGAATTAGCAAGAATCGGATCCAAAATAGTGGGATTGCCACTTGACGAGCTATCGGAAAAACCTAACACTTCTTGTGAAAACTCATCGCAAACCACATCAACGATGTCAATGTGATTGATGGTAGCGATTGCATAAACATGAGAAGGTTTCGAGTTTTGAGTAGCGTTTATAACAAGTTCCTCTTCGTTGAATCTCAAAGTGATAGTTCTTGCATGAACATCGATAAGCGATCTCGAAGTGTCTAAAAATGAACGACCTAAAATTAGAGGAACTTGAGGATCCGCGGGGATGTCAACTACTATAAAATCAACGGGATAGTAGAACTTCCCCACTTTCACGAAAACATCTTCGGCTACTCCACATGCTAAAATAGTAGAATGATCGGCCATCTCGATAGACATGTTCGAAGGAATAAGAGCCGGAAGCGAAAGCGATTTCCAAATGGAAAATGGCATCAAATTAATGCTTGCACCAAGATCGGCCAAGGCGAGGCATTCTTTCATATCTTGTATGTCACAAGGAATGAGAAACTTTCCGGGGTCACCAACTTTTTCCGGTATCCGGTTAAGATAAACCGAAGAACAATTAGCAAGCTTTGAAAGCTTTTCCTTATCGCTCATCATACTTTTAAAAGTGGAAGCGAAACGAGGCATATATAAAAACGCGTCGGCTAAATTCACATCAAAATGCACTTGTTGAAACATTTTTAGAAAAAGCTCGATTTGTTGTTTGTTACGTTCTTGCAATTTCTCTTTGTTTCGTCTCGAAGGGTAGGGTAAAGGTGGTGTGGGTTGGTCATTAGGCAACGGCCTTGGAAACTCGGGTTCCACAATTGGTATTGGTTCAACCGTAGGTGTGGTTTGAGCGGTACTTCGTGGGATTGTAATGTGCTCCTTTTCGACCATCACCTCGGGTTCTTTCTCGATTTCCTTCTCCATAGAAGTACTTGGACGAGAGATTGGTTCCTTGAAAGTTTTACCACTTCGTGTAGTAATAACCTTCATTTCTCCCTTCGGGTTTGTAATGGTATCACTAGGAAGACCACCCGAGGAAGAGGGTTTACACATGATTGCTTCAAACATCTTAGCCATTCGGTCCTCAAATTTTGATTGCCTAGCATCCGCTTTTAATAACTCTTGCTTAATCTCATGTTGTCCTAATTCCATCTTTTGTTGATTTTGTTGAAGACGTTGGACATTTCCTTCCATTTTGTTTGCATGAGTTTTAAGTTCATTAGCAAGTTCATTTTTAAGCTCGTTTTTCAACTCGGATCTTAAGCTAATCATCTCACGTTGCATGTTATCAAATTTAGCATCATTTGCTTTAACATAGTCCAAAAATTCTCCTTGAAGATTTTTAGTGTGAGCATTTTGAAAACCTTGTGTAGTGTTTTGAAAATCACGGTTTTGGTTTTGATTAGTGACTTGTCCATTCCCACTTTGATAATTCCCTTTGTTGTAGTTGCGTTAATTGCCTTGGTAATTACCTTGGTTGTTGTTTCGATAATTATTAGCGTTTTGATTTGGTGGAGCTTGATTTAGGCGGGAACCTTGACCGTTTTGGTTATAAGTTCCCGTTGCTACATAAGCACTCGAAGTGTTACCATCCGCGGTAATGCACTCGGAAAGATCATGAGCTCCACCACAAGATAAAAAACTCTTAGCAACCGCTTTAACCGAAGCGGAATTTGAAGCTGTTGGGTCGAATTATTAAGTTGATAAGTCAAAACACAAAAGACAAGGACTAAATCTGACAATGAAGAATTCTACAAGCTGGTGGACAAACTTGTAGAAGATATTATCACAGAATAATAGAAGATTTAGTTGTCTTATTATTAGCTTTCTTTGTAAGCTATGTTTTCTAGTATATAAAGAAAACATACGTAGGTTTTTATTTATATATCATTCATTCACAATGTAAACCTAAAGTGTGTCGCACTAGACGTGGGATTCAATGTATACACGTCTAGTGGATGTTTGTTATTAATATAATGAACATCCCTTTTGTTTTAATTCGTGTCTTTTGTGCCTAAACACCTTGTTCATGATCATTGTTCTATTCCGCTATGTTATCATATGAATGATGATCAACCTAGATATAATGGTTTATAACCATCGAGTCGAACGATCATAGGACTCATCAATTGGTATCAGAGCCTAAGGCTCGTGATATCTAGGAGATACAAGGTGTTCGTGTATGGTGAAGAAGAAAAATTCGTATTGAATTTTTCTGGACGTTTTTGTGTGCGCAGCAGTATTCAGAAGGTCATAACTTTTGATTGAACCGTTGGATCATCACGAAATTTTAGATGTGTGTTCTACATACATAGATCTAAACATCCACCGGAGGGATTGTCGAGTTTTATCCCCAGGCAAAAGTTATTAAGCGTCGAAGTTGGCTGATGGTTGATTTTCAGTTTTCTGCTTTCACATGAAATCATGAACTAGGGTTTTTCAAACCCTAGATCTACTTAAAAGCAGGAAGAATTGTAGTTTGTGGCTGTTATAACATGCATATGGTTCATAAAATTCAGATCCTATTACAAGTTTATCATAACCCTAATTAGGGTTTCGAATGGAAAGATTAAGATACTTGTCTAGGGTTTCAATATAATGACAGATTAGGGTTTTTATAACCTAGATCTGTTTATTAATATGAAAACCTAAGGATTTGTAATGCCTGAAGATACAGCAATTGTGGGATCGCAACAGGTAGCAGGTACTTGGTTGAACGCTGCCAAACATGTGGTCCATGAGCAGATCAAGTATAAACAACAGATATACAGTGGTCCCAGGTTTACACGTTCATAGTTCTTGTGCCTTACAATTTACAAACGGCAAAAAGGTACTGTGATTATCCATGATGCGTTTTGTTTTATATTATTATCTCAAGAATGGGACAGAAAGTGCAACGAGAGTGATGTTACATTCAGTTTGTGTTCACACGAGGTATTGTTTCTGATTGGATGACCTAGTTGTGTTCACACGGCCATATAATTTTTGTTATCCAAGTCAACAATCCTCTACATGCTTGTTCATGGTATTACCGTAAGTCCTCAACTCTCATTGGTGGAGAAAGTGTGTGTTCACACGATCAAATACAAATAGACTCCATGATTTGTTTGTTTTGGAATATTACGTGACTGTTACAGCATGCATCTTTAAGCAATTGTATACGATTTCCTGTTTTAGTGAATACAACAGCTATTGATGCTCCTAAAATCATGGGATATTTTTGGACGTGATTTATAGCCCTTGATGACATCAGCAAAAGGAGACGCTGACAGGTTTTCGCATAACGCTGACAGATTATGACGCTGATGTTAGCAAATTAAACGCTGACACATTTAAACCTTAGACGCTGACAAGGTTTAACATAGACGCTGACAGGTTTAAATGTGACGCTGACAGAAGGAAGTTTGACGCTGACAGGAATAAGTCAACACTGACAGTTGACAGTGTTGTCCGATATAAGCTATTTCAACGCTGATAAGAGTCATCCGATATCAGACAATGCATCTGATGAAGATATTGGATAGAAGAGATATTGGACAACACACTGATTGCTGCTGTTTGAGAAAACTGGTACGTTTTAAGCACACAAAAAGGAGGAAAATACACACAAAGGTACATGGAATCTCCGTTTTAATATAGAATATCATGATGATATTTATGGCTCAGATATTTTTAAATGGATTAATGATTTTAAGGCGAGTTAGCAACCATTCATGAAGAATTTTATTGGATTATGTAATCGGAATAGCCTTGTGAAAGAGTTATTCGTTGACATCTTTTACATATGAAGATATTGACTTGTCATGAAGAAGTGTTAGCTTAAGGGGAAGAATTCTTATGGTAAGTTTGATGACTGAAGAAGATTTTCGCAAGTTTGTGTTCTATCATATCTTCAAACTTTCAGCGGGTTTGAAGATAACTTGTTCATGCTTATATAATTGGTGACAACGGACTTGATAAAAAGATAGCAAAGGTATGGGATTTTTCTTATGATGCTCTATGCTCATATTTGCTAGAGAACTCTTTTTGTCAAGAGACTACTCATTATAGCCGTGAGTTTTTAAGTCTGCTCATTATAGCCGTGAGTTTTGAAGTCGCATGGATACAACAAGACATGGAACATAGGTTTGGGTTACTTAACTTCAACATCAAGAATACTTTATTTATTTTTCTTCAAGATCATTACACAGAGCCTACTTTTGGAGAATCTACAAGATTGCATACTTTCACATATTCCCTATTGATGTGTCAAAAAGGGGAAGAATATGTGCTATACTTAAGGGGAAGCTTCTTGGAGATCATGTACTACATACAAAGGATTCATGCTTAAGAGGAGTGTTTTGACATCATCAACTAGGGGAAGATTGTTGGGTCGAATTATTAAGTTGATAAGTCAAAACACAAAAGACAAGGACTAAATCTGAAAATGAAGAATTCTACAAGCTGGTGGACAAACTTGTAGAAGATATTATCACAGAATAATAGAAGATTTAGTTGTCTTATTATTAGCTTTCTTTGTAAGCTATGTTTTCTAGTATATAAAGAAAACATACGTAGGTTTTTATTTATATATCATTCATTCACAATGTAAACCTAAAGTGTGTGTCGCACTAGACGTGGGATTCAATGTATACACGTCTAGTGGATGTTTGTTATTAATATAATGAACATCCCTTTTGTTTTAATTCGTGTCTTTTGTGCCTAAACACCTTGTTCATGATCATTGTTCTATTCCGCTATGTTATCATATGAATGATGATCAACCTAGATATAATGGTTTATAACCATCGAGTCGAACGATCATAGGACTCATCAGAAGCTACTTGAGCTTTCGAATGGGACATAAGATTAGCAAATCTATCAAAAAACCGATTTTCCTCATTAGCTTCATCATGTAAGGCATTAATGCTACAAGACGATTGTGACGATGATGACGAACCCAAATTAGCAACACTCAGTGTGTTACGAGGGCTATAAACCTTAGATCTATTCTCGATGATTTGTAAAGCCTCATTTGTCGTCTTGCAAAAAAAATTACCACCCGCGGCGGCATTCAAATAATCTCGTTCATGATCAGTAAGCCCATTATAAAAAGTATCAACTTGATGTAATTCCGTAAAATCATGGTGTGGACATTCATGTAACATCTCTTTAAAGCGTTCCCATGCCATTGAAAAACTTTCATTATTACGTTGCACAAATCGTGAAATCTCATTTTTCAAATGTGTTGTTTTAGATGGTGGAAAAAACTTGTTCACAAACTTAGAAACGAGATCACCCCATGTCAAAATCGAATTTGGCGGTTCTTTCTCAAGCCAAATTTTTACGGGTCCATCTAACGAGTATGGAAACAACATCATCTTAATGGCCTCATGTGGAACATCCTTAAACTTGCTAGTAGCGGTGAGACGATTAAAATTCCTAATGTGATAATGCGGGTTGTCTTTCTCATGACCTCTAAACTTATTTGCTTGCAACATCGACATTAAACCCGTCTTAATCTCGAAATTATCCGCAAGGATGGCGGTTTCACAATGGCCTCTCCAAAACCCTCGGTGGGTGCTTGTAGCAACTCTATCATAGTACGATTAGCCATGACGACTTCTTGTTCCACAATAGGTTCAACAATTGGAGTTTGTTCCTCAATCAACGACTCTTGATTGGCTTGCTTTTGAAGACGTTTACGAGCTCTTTTTGCTTGATTACGAGTGATCATAAACTTCACGAAGAATGGGAGGTGAGGAAAGAAGATTCTTTTTGGGTGTTTTGTGGATTTTCAATTTTTTTTGTGTTTTTGATTATATTTAATTTTTTTGGATTTTGGTGTATCTTCGTAGACAACAATCTACAAAATCTCTCCTCGAATCAAACTCTTGATTAAAGAAGCCTCAAAGGAATGAAAACGATCACGTGGAGTGAACGCCTTCAAATGACTTTAGAACTTTGGTGAAAACCAAATTGTTCAAGAGGTTTTAATCACAAAGAAACCAAGCCAATATATTATACGTAATAATACTTTGGGCGGAAAAACCCTCGATTAGCCTTCAATCTCAAAATACTCACAAGCAAGCGGGGAACGAGGCGGCGCGAAGCACTTAAGAGCCTTTTTCCTTAGGGCATATTTTATAATACCCGCCTTATACCCACCTTATAGTTTGAATTTTTCAAAATCGAGCTTCACGAAAGTATTTATCTATTTTTTGCCTTTTTCTTTTTGTTTGAGATTCGAATACAATAATTAGGAGATCAAATCCCAATTAAGGTTGTGTTTTCACACTTTTGGAGATATTGTTTATTGATTGTGATACTTAATACAATATAGTAATAATATTTTCACAAGAAAAACCAAGAAAACCGATAATACGTATTAGTAGATTTCTACTAATACAAATACTATTTATGGTTAATATTAAAAACAAAAATGCAAATTAATCACGACACACCTCCCCGGCAGCGGCGCCAAAATGGTTGTAGTGTTTTACCACTCTTTAGGAAAAGAGAGTAAATAGGGAAAGTATTAAGTGTACGTTTAGGAAAACGTAAACACTAATGACCCTTATGGTTTCCAAGTTCGTTTCCCAAGGAGGTATATGTGTGTGACTAAGATGCACAAGATTTGAGATTAATATTTGGTTTAGAAGGGATGAGAAAAGAAGATGACGAAGACGTGAAAATTACTACTAGAAAGTTAAAACGTAAAACCGTACAAACTACAAAAATAAAAATTAATTCTAAAAATTACCAAAAATTCACCAAAAATCAAAATAACTAAACTAAGAGTTTACCAATGATCAAAACTTTTTCAAACCTTTTAAATAATTAAATATTCAATTTTTAAATGCTAATTAAAGCCCCTAAAAATCAAATAAATTATCAAAAAGCCCAAATAAAGATTATTCAATTGGTAAACCTCTAAAATGACCTAAAAAGATTAAAAACTATTTTTAGAAATTTTTAAACTAACAAAAACTATTTAAAATGATTTAAAAACTATTAAAATTTAAAATAATTATAAAAATTAATCTAAAAGTGATAAAATTATTCTAAAAGTTGCTAAATTCCTATTTTAATGTATTAAACCTAAGAAAAATGTAAAAAGTTGGAAAATGTGAAATTTGAAAAATAATAATAAAATAATATTAAAAATCCAAAAATTATAAAAAATTCTAAAAACTTGCAAACTAGTTTATTTTAACCTAAATAATCAGAAAATCAAAGTGAAATGACCAGAATACCCCTATTGGGCCCTCAAATGGGCCAAAACAAAAAACAGTCAAACCAAATGGGCTTTTGGGCCCAAAAAGTCAAACTTGGCCCAATTGACTTGGAAAAGCCCTATCTGACTCAAAATTTAATTCTAAGAACAAAACTCTAAAGGCCCAAAAGCTGAATGTGAGCTTATCACAGCTTAATAAGCAAACAACTTATCCTTATTGGGCTTTTTAGCCCATTAAGCAATAAGCTAATGCCATAAGCTCTAATTTGACACACAACCTTCTTTTGGGATGCTTATGAGATCTGTAAAAAGAAATTTTGAAAAAGCACACTCAATAAGCCAGAAATAAGCAAAGTATAAATCCACAAAACGACAAAATAGTCGGGTTAGAGATTTAGGGCACCTCAGAAGCTCTAGTTTGTTGCAAAAGCTCACAAATAGCTTAACTAAGAATAATCAATCAAGAAAATCACAAAAAGCCAAGCAGAATAAGCTTTGGGAACCAATAAGCACTCTGAAAAAGCCAAATAAGCTAGTTTCCTAGCAAAAGCTTAACCAAAAGACTTGTAACCTTCCAGACTTGATATTAAGCTGAGAAAAAATGAGTTCTATTACAAAACTAAGTTGTTGCATGTACCAATAAGCAAAACAGATTCAATAAGCCTAGAAACCAAGTTTGACCAAAAGTCAAACGCTGATAAGTTAAAATCAAACGCTGACAGGAACAAAATGGACGTTGACAGACTTAATGAAGTGTAAGGTCTTGTTTTTCACCCTGCTGGTCAAGGTTTGAGTGCAAACCTTGTGAATCAAAGCTTACTAGTTGGGTAAACTTGATGTGTTTTGGCACAAATAAGCCAAAAAGCCAGTAGGCTTATAAGCTATGATCAAAACAATCCAAATAGCCAAATAATCTCACAAGCAACACACAAATAGAATCCAAGCAGCAAAACAACAATCCTCAAACTAGAAATCAAAAGGCAACACTAAATGAGGTGGTCACTTTGCTGATGCAAATGACCATTTCAGCAAACTTAGATAAGCTATAAAAACCACAATAAGCCACCAAATTCAACAACCAGATAACCAATAGATAGCTTATCACCCAAACTATTCCCAAACCTGATTTCAGACCTTAGATCCAAGTAACAAAAAAGTTATTGGATCTGATGTGTTTGACCAAACTCAAAACCACTTTTATCAGATTTTTGCAAAACTTCAAATCCCTTTTCCAAACTTTCAGAAACTTAACCAATGACTAAAACTTGTATATTAGGACTTGTTTAGACCTCCCAAACCCTAAGAACCAAGGGCACAAGGCCACAAGGCCTTAATAACCAGTAATCCCAAACAATCCTTAATCAACCACTTTTCAAACAAACTTCTGATTTTTAAACACAACCTATTGATTTTAATGATCAAATAGCTACACTAGGTGACAACTAACAGATACCAACCATAAAACACAAAGCACAAACACAAGAACTCCAAATCATATACCAAAGTACAAAATAAGCAGAAACATGAAATTTTGAGAGGAATCTTAACAAGAGGTTATACCTGCCTTCCACAACATCCTAGGAAGGCCAGCTATGCTCCATGGACCTTGTTCAACAACTAGAACAAGACCAAGGTACTTCAACAAGAAAGATGATGAATGCCTTGGTTGATGTTTCAAAGCAGAAACTCAAGGACTTGATGTCTTCAACACAAGCAGCAAACAACTCAACCAAGGGCTCTAATCCCTTCACAAGCTTGGTGTCAACAAGCTTGCAAGAGCTTATAGCTTATGGTTAAGGGTTAGTACACAAAAATAAGCAAAATCAGAACCTTCTTTCAAGCTTTTTCAAACTTGAAAAATCTTACCAAACATAAACGTCCTTGATCCAAAAGGTTCAAGCACACTTATAACAATCAATGGAACTCAGAATCACCCTTTAAACAACACCAACTTTCAAAAACATAAAAAGGAATTATAATTTTCTCAAAATACCAACTTTTATAAATTTTAAAAAGGAATTACAATGTTTAAAGAGTAAAACTGGAACAAAGGGACTCTCACATGTTGAGGTCTCCTTTTATAGGCAAATGCCTGGCTAAACACTATTCACAAACCCTAGCACTGATTTCTCTAAAATGCCCTTGAGTCTTCTAGATCATTTGATGGAATGAGCTGTCCAAATGCATCCAAACCATTTATAGCAGCTTTGATATGAAGCAAATGATGTGGGCTGTTGATCTTGACACGTGGCAAGCCTTGGTGAGGAAGTTGTCACATGATGGTGAAACGGTTTTGGTGGTGGGGCCTCTTGGTGAGTGGGAGTGAGTGTTTTAAGGTTGGGATGAGATTATAGGCGTGTGAATCAAGTGTGGGAAAGGGTAATTTCATTTTACCCTTTGTTTTAATGAAGATAGTTATTGGGTTCTTGGTGTGAACAGTAGTAACTTTTGATCCGATTTTTGGGGATTGGAAGTTGTTTGGCGCAATTTGTGTATTTGAATGTTTGAGTGCACACATTTGGCCCTTGTATTTCTTCCTTCCTTCCATTTGTGTTTTAAAACGTGTCAGCGCCCATTTCCTTTGTTGTCAACTTTCAGACTTTGGCAATTTTGGCACAATACTTTTCCAAAAGATTAACAAGGGTTGTTTTTGACATTTTGAGATATTTCAAGGGCTTATCTTGGACATTTTTGATCTTCAAAGGTCTTCAATGTATCTTTGGCTTGATGAGGGACCATAATTGACAATTTGGAATTGTTGAGGGACTAATCTTGCCATTTTTTCAAAGTTGAAGGACCTTTTGTGTAGTTTTGACAAACTTAAGGGACCAAACTTGTAATTATCAATATACAAGGGTTTTAAGTGTCATTTCTTCAATAAATGAGGATCAATCTTGTATGTCTTCAAGTCTTCAAGGGTATTTGTTGAATTCTTCATGAATTAGGGCCGGTTCTTTGTACGGCTTCGTTTCTCGTGTCCGTTTTTCCTTGTAACTTGTGATCTTTTGTCTTTTTCACGATATCTATACCTAAAATACACAAGTAAACAAACACAAGCATATATATGGTATATTATGACATTTTTATGCATTAAAAGCCCGAAAAGAACGATGAGATCATGTATAAATGCCATCTCATCAGGGTGATCTTCCCCAAATAGTATTATTATATGCATAAGCCAAATCCCAGTAGTTCACAATTCATGCTAATGGGACTTTTAGTGACAAAACCTAACTAACAATAATCCATTTCATCTAATTCAATGGGTCATAATATAATTCGGGTCCATATCAATAAGCATACCATCGGGACTACTTGTGTTCTATTTTTATCAAAACTAGAAAGTTATCTCTCTCGCGGGTTTATAAAACATTTCATAAAACATTTAAAAGAGTGCGAGGCTATGAACTCATGTTGATTGGGAAAGGCGGGTTATCGGCGATTATGATGTACGGCGCGTGCTTCAATCACGGAAACCAAGACAAATAATACTCGATTTTAGAATTTTGTCAAATGATTTTATAAAAATAATGGTTATGTATATGTGATGATATCATAAGTATGATGATGATCAAGTGAGATTTTATCTCCTCATACAACATTAGAGTTGTTATGTGTTAGTTAATTTAGACTAGTTATACTAGTTTTAACCCATTTACATATTAAGGCCCAATAAGTCCATTAAGAGTCCAATGCCTTATATTAGCCCATTTATACTTTTAATACCAGGCCTATACTCATATGTTGGGCCCAAGCGGGTTAAGCCCATGAGTAAGTCCATTAGTGTTAAGCCAAATTAGTTGGGCCTAATGGTCCAATAAGGCTACTTTGGCCCATTATGGTCCATAAGTTATAAAGCTCGGGTTTATCGGTTTTTTCTTGTAAAATGTGTTTATATATCAGTATATGAGTTATAAAAATTTTACATTAGACGTGTCCGACCATCTAAGTTTTATTGGGCGAAAACGTTAGTCTTTCGGTTTTAGCCGAAAAGACATAAAACTTATATATAGTTTGTAGTTTTAGAAAACATTTGAGTTTTACTTTTATAAAATGTCATGTTTATTTATTTTAGTATACACACTCATTTTTTAATAGTTATTATTAGTTAGTGGCTTTTATATACTTATTTTATAATAGTATTTACTTTGAGTGCTCTTTTATATTATATAGTTTATTAAGAAATCTGATTACTAAAGTCAAGTCCACCATTTTTGTCATATCTTGAGTTCTACAAAGATATAGAACCTCAAATTTTAACAAAACAAACTACATGATGTGCGCCACAAATAACTCTTTATAGCTACTACTCAATCAACCTCTAAGTATTTTTAATAATTCGTCCAAAATAGACTATATATATTTGTACTACAAAAGTGTTTTGGCCATATCTTGATCATTTTTAACATTCCATTGCATGGCCAACTCTCCACATATGTAAAAATCATTTATCTATATCTATATCTAATAATCCAAGCTATTTAACCAAGTGATCATATTGATACTTACTGTTTTAAACAACATATGTGTCTAACCATGATTTTAACATTTTTACTTGTTGATTTTAGCCTTTTTATCCTAATCTATTAACACAAAATCCCACACAAGATATAGATCATCATTGATCATCATCATACATATACATTTTTGAAGAAAATACATGAGTACATTTAAAAAATAACAAGATGATAGAAAGAAATGATCTTGTACCAACCAATATGATGAAAGGTTAAGAACAAGACTTGGTTTTTGGTAACCAATTTTATGGATTTAGCAAGATCACTTTAAGATCACCATGGGTATGAAGACTCCTTGAGAAATCAGCCCTAAAACTCCTTGAAAACATTTTTTTACTTGTTAAGATTACCTCCAATCTTCATCTTTACATATGGGGATCAACATATGTAGATTATATGTATAGTTTATGGATAAATTTTTGTGTATGATGGTGGTAGATGGTGTATATGGGACGAAAAGGAGAGAGCAAAGAGAGAGAGAGATTGAAACTTTTCTCTAGTTTTGCATGGAAGTAAAAATGGTTAATGGTTTTTAGTTTTGGGCTGAATGGTTTTGTAAAGCTAAGAGGACAAGTGTCCTCTTGGTTTATAAAATCTTGCCACCAAGGTGGTCTTAGCCTTTTCTTTGCCGCCCATAGTGGGGGTGAGACAAGTGTATACTTGTTTCATCCCCACTAATTTATGGGTACTCCTGGATTCTAGTTTCCTCAATTTGCGTGCCCTCGGGTCAACTTACGAGAAACGTTTTTGTAAATTATGAATCTACGGCACAAAACGATTCTAATAAAAATTGTCTCATAAAAAACGGAGTTCAAAAACGTAAATACGTAAACCTAGGGTTCCCGGTTTAGTCGTAAAGGACGTTAAATTATGTACGTAAGCCCTAATTTCAACCCGTAAATTGTGAGTTCATAATCTAACACAAAAATAAAATTCAAAATAATATACGAGAAATAATTTACTACCTGAAAATGTCAGATTGTCACAGCATTTCCTCCTAAAAAGGGATCAACGTCCTCGTGATCCATTTCATTTCGATGCCCCTTTCTTATTGAAGTAAAAGAGGTGTGGGTATTTCTTCCACATTTCATCCTCTCGCTCCCAAGTAAATTCTGGCACATGCTTTGAATTCCACCGAACCTTAACGATAGGTATCCAACTTTGTTTAAGTTGCTTAACCTCACGATCCATAACCTCTACGGGTTCCTCGATAAAATTCAACTTCTCATCAGTTCTGACCTTATCCAACGAGATTTTCTCATTACACACTACTAAACATTTCTACAGATTAGATACATGGAATGTGTTGCGAACACCATGAAGTTCTTAGGGTAACTCTAATTTATAAGCCACCGGACCTATTCTAGATAAAATCTTAAATGGTCCAATATAGCGGGGATTTAATTTCCCTCGCTTTCCAAATCTTATGACGTCTTTCCATGGTGACACTTTCAATATTACACGGTCACCCACTTCAAACTCCATCGGTTTCTGCCGCACATCCGCGTAAGTTTTCTGTCTACTTCGGGCTGTCAATAGCCGTTTCTTGATCTGAACTATCATCTCTGTAGTTTCCCGAATCAATTCCGGTCCGGTGAGCTGGGTATCCCCAACTTCACTCCAACATACAGGAGATCTACACTTTCTACCATACAAAGCTTCAAACGGTACATCCTTAATGCTAGCATGATAACTATTGTTATATGAAAATTCAGCTAAAGGCAAATGTTTATCCACATTCTTACCCAAATCTATCACACAATCTCTTAACATATCTTCCAGTGTTTGTATCGGCCTTTCACTCTGCCCATCAATTTGGGGGTGATAAGCAGTGCTCATGTCGAGATTCGTTCCCAAGGATCATTGGAGGGATTTCCAAAAATTCGATGCGAATCAAGGATCTCGATCAGAATTAATTGATATAGGCACTCCATGCTTACATACAACATTCTCAAGATAGATACGAGTCAGCCTCTCCAATAAGAACTAATCTTTAACAGGAATGAAGTGAGCTGATTTGGTCAGTCTGTCGACAATGACCCAAATCGAGTTATTTCCAGAAGAGGTTCTTGGAAGCTTAGTGATAAAATCAATCGTGATTCGCTCCCACTTCCATTCAGGAATTTTTGGTTGTTGAAGTAGTCTTGATGGCTTCTGAAGTTCAGCTTTGACTTTTGCACAAGTCAAGTATTGAAGAACATACATAGCAATATCAGCTTTCATATTCTGCCACCAGTATAACTTCTTCAAATCATGATACATTTTATCAGAACCAGGATGAATGGAATATTTAGATTTATGGGATTCTAACATGATTAAATCTCTTAAGCCTCCAAATTTAGGTATCCACATACAAGCTCTTAAGCATTTCACTCCATCTGCTCTAACTTCTAAAGGATCTCCTTCACCTCGAAACCCTTCATTATCAAAATTTTCTTTCTTACACGCTTCTATTTGTGCATTCCTAATTTGTTTAGGCAAATTATTATGCACAGTCAAGACTAGAGAACGTACCCTGCTAGGCTCTCTATCCTTTCTACTTAATGCATCGGCAACAACATTTGCTTTTCCTGGGTGATATTTTATATCACAATCATAATCACTTAACAGTTCTATCCATCTTCGTTGCCTCATGTTTAATTCTTTTTGGTCGATAATATATTGTACACTTTTATTATCGGTGAATACCGTACATTTGGTGCCATACAGATAATGTCTTCACAACCTAAGAGCAAAGACTACAGCTCCTAACTCAAGATCATGAGTAGTATAATTCTCCTCATTTTTCCTTAATTGTCTAGAAGCATAAGCTATCACCTTTTCTCGCTGCATCAAGACAGCTCCATAACAACTAAGAGATGCGTCACAAAATACCACAAGATCTTCACTTCCGTCGGGTAATGATAGAATTGGTGCACTACATAATTTTTGCTTCAATATCTGAAATGCTTCATCTTCTTCACTTCCCCAAACGAAAGGTTTATTTTTCTGAGTAAGCTTGGTCAGGGGTTTAGCTACTAAAGAGAATTATTTAATGAATCATCTATAATAGTCATCCAATCCTAAGAATTGTCGCACCTCCGTTGGCGTTGTCGGTGCAGACCAATTCTTAATGGCTTTAACCTTTGCCGGATCAACATGAATTCCATCTTTGTTAATCACATGACCAAGAAATTGAACAGAGTCCAACCAAAAATCACATTTCGAAAACTTAGCATACAACTTTTCATCCTTTAACAAATTCAAGATAGTACTTAAGTGTTCTCCATGCTCTTCTTGATTCTTGGAATAGATTAGAATATCATCAATGAATACGATCACAAATTTATCCAAATAGGGTTTGCACACTCGATTCATCAGATCCATGAATACTGTCGGTGCGTTAGTTAGCCCAAATAGCATCACTTGAAATTCATAGTGTCCATAACGAGTTCTAAATGCAGTGATTGGAATATCTTCTTCACGGACGCGAAGTTGATGATATCCAGACCATAAATCTATCTTGGAATATACACTAGAGCCTTGTGGTTGATCAAATAAATCATCAATCCTTGGTAAAGGATATAGATTTTTGATTGTCAACTTATTCAGCTCCCAGTAATCGATGCACATACGGAAAGATCCATCCTTCTTCTTAACGGACAAGACTGGAGCTCCCCAAGGTGACGAGCTCGGTCGAATAAAACCTTTATCAGACAACTCCTTGAGTTGTTAGGATAATTCCTTTAATTCAGAAGGTGCTAATCGGTAAGTCGCACGTGCCACCGGCGCAACACCAGGAATTAGATCGATTCGAAAATCGACTTGCCTTATCGGTGGAAGTCCGAGTAAATCATTGGGAAATACCTCAGGAAAATCACAGATAATAGGCACATCTTCCAATCGTTTCTCCTTAGACTCATTCCCAGTCACTTGAGCTAAGAATAGCTCGCAACCGTTCCTGATGTACTTTTGGACTTTAATACATGAAACGATTTTCAAACAGGATTCACCTCGATTACCATCAATTACTAACGTCCTATTCCAAAGAGGAATCGTAACCTTCTTTTCGCCACATAAAATTGTAGCATTATTCAAGGATAACCAATCCATACCAATAATAATATCAAAACTACCTAGTTCTATTAACATCAAATCAATCGGGAAGGAATGGTTCAAGAGATTTAGAGAGCAACCTTTTAACAACTTATTAGTTTTTACCAATTTACCATCAGCCAATTCCACCTCGTAACTGGTATGTATCTCAACAGGTTCAATGTCAATAAGGGCACTAAATTTAGTAGATACAAAGCTCCTATCAGCACCCAAATCAAATAAAGCAACAGCATAATGATTGTTGAGTAAAAACGTACCAGTAACGATATTCAGATCCTCTTTCTTAACTTAAACCGTTCCAAGTTTATAAGCACCACCCTGGTTGTTTCTTCCAGGTCCAATCCTTTTTAACTTGGGGCAATCCGATTTCTTATGACCCTCTTCACTACAGTTGAAGCAAATGACTCCCCCTTACACTTTTCCACTTTGTGTCCTTGCTTTCTAAAATTTTGGCACTTCCAGCAGTCGCCGGCATGCCTCTTATTACCACACTTAGGACACTTTTCATCATTGCGCGGTGTATTGTTGGTAAGAGCATTTGCATTCCCCATTCTTTGATTTTGACGGCGATTGAAATTCTGCCTATTGTCACCTCGACCTCCACGATCGCCTTCACCCTTTCTTTTCTCGCCAGCATGTGCTTCATCCTCCTTGTCATGAATTATTTGTCCAATGAGTTGATAAGCCATTCAAACCGCATCATCAATGGTCGATGGTTTTGATGATGTCACATCCCCTCGGATATTCCTGGTCAACCCTTTAATGTATTGTTCAATTCTGATCTCCTCGAGTTCCACCAATCGAGGACACAGCAAGGCCAACTCATGGAATCGGTTTGTGTAGCTATCAATGTCCACACCTTTCATTCTCAAATGATTCAACTCTTGTTCCAACCGTATAATCACACTACGGGGACAAAACTCCCGTGTCATCCACTTCTTAATTTCATCCCAAGGAGTAGTATTAGCAACATCAATGCCCATGAAAGCAATTCTCCTATTCCACCAAGTCAAAGCACGACCTCTAAGGGTAGCCATAGCAAAAGTCACCTTATCTTCATCCTTACAATTACTAATGCGAAGCACCGACTCAATCTTTTCAATCCACTGGCTTAATCCTACAGCACCGTTAATTCCATTAAAAGGGAGTGGGTCACACTTCATGAACGTCACATAAGTACAACCACCGACTTCAGGCGCATTAGGTCCAAGTCCTCCTATATTTCCTCCAGCATTAGCATTCTCATTATTAGCATTCACATTCACATTATTACTATCAGTTCCACTACAGCCAGCTCCACTACCGCCAGCTCCACTACCGCCAACTCCATTTCTAGCATTTGCCATAAATTCAGCCATAGATGTGGCAACTTGTTCCACAATGATCCTACGCACTTCTTCCTCAGTTATGGCTTTCTTGGGCGGCATAATTCTATTATCACACAATTCAAAGTATGATAAGCATTCACTCAATGCTGGATTTATATAAGATGGATTGAATTGATAATCAAGGAAGCAAGATACAAACAAGGCACGATATGGAATTCAAGACAAAAGATACATATTTCATTAGATTATAAACAACCACATCGTCTTAGTTAACATTCCACATAAAAATTCCTAGCACTATACAGGCCCAAAATTCGTGCTAGATCTACTAACCAATATGTCAGTTTAGTTAAAGTTTACACAAGATACAAAAGATACTACTAAAGATAGACAGGTCTACCGAGAACTGCTAGAAGGTCCATCATCCATCGTGTTTGGTATCTTCCTCGGACGATCACAAGACACATCTTCAGTTGGGCGCTTACGGATCACTCCTTTCTCAACCATCTCAGTATAAAACCTACTGTTCCAACCAACAGATATATTCAACTCTTTTTCTGCCTTCTCACGCATCGCACGAGCCACACTCAACTGAATCTCCATCGTATTCACATTTTTCTTCATCTCTGCATACTCACCACTTTCCAACACAGACAATCTCCTAAACGCCTCATTTAAACCATGCTCCACATCAGTCAAACCCAAATTAAGCAACTCTCACTCTTTCTCACCAATCTTTGTTTTTGACTCCAATAAAGCCACATGAGTCTGAACAACACTTAAACCAATCTCTATCACACGACCTTGATCACGGGAAGCATCTAAATCACGTCTTAAGGCCCAAGGTGCAAGTCTGTCAACATGAGTCTCTCGAACCCTAGACGACTCTCCTATCACATGCACACTACCCTGAAAGTCATCTAAATCAATCGGCCTACGAGTAGCAATCCCATCAGTGCCATCAGGTGCATCATCATCCTCATCATCCTCTGATTCAGACTCAGATTTAGATGATTCAAACAATTCATCTCTAAGTAACTCGAACTCAGAATCGGACCAATCAACTGGAGGGGGTAAAATCTCACCATCCTCTACATCATAAGATAAAATAAGCTCAGCCTCATCATCTATATCTACCTCCTCCTCGACATCCTCTTCATCATCCTCATTACCTGCATTATCGATACCAACATCATCATCTTCATCAATACCAACATTATAATTATCATTCTCTACAACATCAACCTGAGGGGCAATCTGATCTCCTAGTCCTATCTCGGTCTCAGGATCCTCAAATGGATCCTCCTCTTCATCATCCATATCTTCCTCTACATTATAATACACTAAGCCTAAGTAAGGGTTATCATCTACGTTAGGTTCAGGAATAGCAGGGTTCTCTACGGAAATGTTAGCGTCTTCTACGGGAATGTTAGGGTTTGCCATGACAGATCTGCATTATATAACATATCTCGTATTAACATAAAATAATTATTAAACAGTTACATACTGAATTCACGATATATATATATATATATATATATATATATATATATATATATATATATATATATATATATATATATATATATATATATATATATATATATATATATATATATATATATATATATATATATATATATATATATATATATATATATATATATATATATATATATATATATATATATATATATATATATATATATATATATATATATAAATTATTTATATCAAAACATATATCTTCTCAATAAGGCTTGTTGGTAACATCGGAGATCTTTGGCACCGTTATAGTCAAAATATTTTTAAACATATTTTCCCAAAATATTTATTTAAAAATATTTTTAAAAGGTTTTTGAAATGTTTTATTTAAAACCTTGGCTTTAAAAATCTTTCGTTCTCTATAACGAGAGCTCTGATACCAAACTGTAACACTCTTAAATTTGGTATCAAGTCAACGGAAGGGTCAATAGAGTGTTACGGGATAGCACAATAACTCAAATCATAGACAACGCATAAAAGGGTTGTACAAGGTCAAGCATACATTCATTCAAATAAAAGTTTTAAGTTTACACAAGGTCCCCCAGTTTCACAGTCATAAAGTTTTACAAAACATAGTTCGAATGAATATCATTATTATGTGGGCCATCAGAGTTGATCTCCATCCAAGTTTCCTTCAAGCACCTGAGATAAATCATGCAAAAATTATATCAGCGAATGCCGAGTGAATTCATAGAGTTTAATAAGTCCGTTATATAAAACAATTATAGAAAGCAGAACACAAGTATAATATCAGAAGTTAGTCCTCGTATTGCTAGTAAGGCAATATATTATAAATCAAGTCATACATCTTATACAGTCCATGAGATCGTAGTCTCAATATTACCATTATAGGTAACATTATTATTGTTATTATCGTTGTTGCTATCACTATTTATATTAGTATCAGATTATTATAAGCCGCATGACATTGGTACCTTACTAAAATAAACAACGGGCCGCGAACCCGACAAACAATTGCCCATCTAAATTAGCGTGTCATCACAAAATTCACGCTATATAAATCTTCTTATACATAAATTCTCTTACCAATCAATGTGACACAACGGGGATCAACCGTCAAGGCGCGAACTGGGGTGATCTTCCCAAATAGTACTATTATATGCATAAGCGTCTACCAAATCCCGGTAGTTCACAATTTATGCTAATGAGACTTTTAGGGACATAACCTAACTAATAATAATCCATTTCATCTCATTCATTGGGTCATAATATCATTTGGGTCCATATCAATAAGCATACCATCGGGACTACTTGTGTTCTATTTTTATCAAAACTAGCAAGTTATCTCCCTCGCGGGTTTATAAAACATTTCTTAAAACATTTAAAAGAGTGCGAGGCTATGAACTCACGTTGATTGGGAAAGGCGGGTCATGGGCAATTAGGATGTATGGCGCGTGCTTCAATCACGGAAACCTAGACAAATAATACTCGGTTTTAGACTTTTGTCAAATGATTTTATAAAATTAATGGTGATGTATATGTGATGATATCATAAGTATGATGATGATCAAGTGGGATTTTATCTCCTCATACAACATTATAGTTGTTATGTGTTAGTTAATTTAGACTAGTTATACTAGTTTTAACTCATTTACATATTAAGGCCCAATAAGCCCATTAAGAGTCCAATGCATTATATTAGCCCATTCATACTTTTAATACCAGGCCTATACTCATAAGTTGGGCCCAAGTGGGTTAAGCCCATGAGTAAGTCCATTAGTGTTAAGCCAAATTAGTTGGGCCTAATGGTCCAATAAGGCTACTTTGGCCCATTATGGTCCATAAGTTATAAAGCTCGGGTTTATCGGTTTTTACTTGTGAAATGTGTTTACATATCAGTATATGAGTTATAAAAATGTTACATTAGACGGGTCCGACCATCTAAGTTTTATTTGGCGAAAACGTTAATCTTTCGGTTTTAGCCGAAAAGACGTAAACTTATATATAGTTTGTAGTTTTAGAAAACATTTGAGTTTTACTTTTATAAAATGTCATGTTTATTTATTTTAGTATACACACTCATTTTATAATAGTTATTATTAGTTAGTGGCTTTTATATACTTATTTTATAATAGTATTTACTTTTAGTGCTCTTTTATATTATATAGTTTATTAAGAAATCTGATTACTAAAGTCAAGTCCACCATTATTTTCATATCTTGAGTTCTACAAGGATATAGAACCTCAAATTTTAACAGCATAAACTACATGATGTGTTCTACAAAAATGCTTAAAGCTACTGCTCAATCAGCCTCTAAATATTTTTAATAATTCGTCCAAAACAGACTATACAGATTTGTACTACAAACGTGTTTTGGCCACATCTTGCTCATTTTTTAACATTCCATTGCACGACCAACTCTCCACATATGTAAAAATCATTTATCTATCTGTATATATAATAATCCAAGCCATTTAACCAAGTGATCATATTGATACTTACTGTTTTATACAACCTATGTGTCTAACCAGGATTTTAACATTTTTACTTGTTGATTTTAGCCCTTTTATCCTAATCTATTAACACAAAATCCCACACAAGATATACATCATCATTTATCATCATCATACATATACCTTTTTGAAGAAAATACATGAGTACATTTACAAAATAACAAGATGATAGAAAGAAATGATCTTGTACCAACCAATATGATGAAAGGTTAAGAACAAGACTTGGTTTTTGGTAACCAATCTTATGGATTTAGCAAGATCACTTTGAGATCACCAAGGGTAGGAAGACTCCTTGAGAAATCAGCCCTAAAACTCCTTGAAAACTTCTTTTTACTTGTTAAGATTACCTACAATCTTCATCTTTTCATATGGGGATCAACATATGTAGATTACATGTATAGTTTATGGATAAATTTTGGTGTATGATGGTGGTGGATGGTGTATATGGGACGGCAAGGAGAGAGCAAAGAGAGAGAGATTGAAACCTTTCTCTAGTTTTGCATGGAAGTAAAAATGGTTAATGGTTTTTAGTTTTGGGTTGAATGGTTTTGTAAAGCTAAGAGGACAAGTGTCCTCTTGGTTTATAAAATCTTGCCACCAAGGTGGTCTTAGCCTTGTCTTTGCCGCCCATAGTGGGGGTGAGACAAGTGTATACTTGTTTCATCCCCCTAATTTACGGCTACTCCTCGATTTTAGTTTCCTCGATTTGCGTGCTCTCGGGTTGACTTACGAGAAACGTTTTTATAAATTATGAATCTACGGCACAAAACGATTCTAATAAAAATTGTCTCATCAAAAACGGAGTTCAAAAACGTAAATACGTAAACCTAGGGTTCCCGGTTTAGTCGTAAAGGACGTTAAATTATGCACGTAAGCCCTAATTTCAATCCGTAAATTGTGAGTTCATAATCTAACACAAAAATAAAATTCAAAATAATATACGAGAAATAATTTACTACCTGAAAATGTCAGATTGTCACAACAACACTTATTAATTATAGAAAAAAAAACAAAATACAAAGACATTTAAAATTCATCTTGTTCCAACAATTTCAGGTTTGATGACCTATCTTTTAGCAGTTCTGACACTTGACTGTGCAGATTCCTTTGTGCTACAGTAGGAATTTCATACAGTAGGGAAGTCTTCTAGTATATCAATTGATTCCTATAGGTTTGGGAAAATTAACTAGGTTTGGAGGAAGGTAATATAGATAAGGAAAGTAAGGATCATAGGGAATATTTAGGTACCTTGGATCAAATTCGACGAGGTTTATTTCTTCACTAAATTTACACTTAAGGTTATTTGATTCTTGCATAGGAGTGTGCTTGATTACATGATCCATCAACTTTTGGATGACATTAATGGATTTTTCTAAATTTTGGGGTTTAGAAATAGTAATCATCTTTTTTATTCCTTTTTCAGTTTCTTTATTCGATTGAAGGATAATATTGCTTTATTAGGAGGCATTTAAAATGTGACTACGTCATCCTATGAGCTTCTTCTATTCCAATGGGTTGAGAATAAAAATCACACCAAGATAACGCTTCACTAGTCAAAGTAGTGGTAGCAAGCTTTACTTTGTGATCCTCAACATAATTATTATAGGTGAAAACTGATTCAGTTATTTCAATCCGACAAGCGATACCAATAGCATCTTCAATTCCATGGAATTTATGTAACTGACTAGTTATAGAATTTTCTTCTGGAATAGTATTTCTTACGATCTTGGATGTTGGTATTTGCAAAGCTGCAGCAACATCATCATCAATTATTCGTCGAAGTCCTTCAGAAGTTATAAAAGAAGACGTCGATGTCCTTAGATGTGTCATTTTGAAATTAGAAGATAAGTAATTTTGAAGATTAGATACACTTGTCTATTAAGCATTTGTCATATGTGTATACATATAACGCTTCACGAGTATATTTTCCAAAAAAATTAAAGGCACATCCTAACATATTGGTTATTTTTTCATATCCGATGGTAATAAATCCAGGAGATGAATATACTTTCCAAATCCACAATAGATTTGTAGAGATATCATTCAAATATTACCATTATATGTAACAACATGTCGCGTGTAAGGCAAGCTTCTAAGTACATTTTATATATTCTTTATTTAGATTAATACTTTCTTTAACCAAATAGACTTGAGAAGTCCTTTTTAGTTTAAGAGAATATCTTTCTTTTGCTAAAATTCTTTAAAGACACATAATTCGTTGAGTATTCATCTTTTCTAAAATTATAACGTGAAAACAACGGAAAGGAGATAACAAGAAATTGCAGAAAAAGAAACTTTTTTTTATTAACAACTTGCTTTAGTGATGAACAGGCAAGCTTCTTTGTTACATAAAAGTAAAGACTGATGCTAAAATATTTACAAAGCTTTTAGGGAAGCTGAAATATTTACAAGCTATTATATTTCTTCTTCTTGAGTTCCTTAATATTGTCCAGAAGTCCTTTGATATTTTCTCGATGTCTAACTTGAATATCTTCAACAAGTTTCTCCATTGTTTCCATTCTTACTCGAGCTAAGGTAATTTCTTCGTCATTCAACCTCTGCTTATATTGTAACTCAGAATTCTCAGTGCGTACTTCCAATAATTCTTTCTCCAATTTTTCTACTTCTTGTTGCATAATTATTCTTCCATACTTGAGACCTTCAACTTCATATTCTAAATCTTCAATACATTTGGGAGGTCATCAAGATGATTGAAAACACTTTTCATTTTTTCTTCATAGGTACATTGAGAAAATGAGATATTAGTGGAGGCTTGAGATGAAGGAGTTTGACATCACTGAGTAGATATTATTTTCATAATATGGTTGCGGATTATTTTGAAGAGATAAAGAGTTAGGGAAATTATTAGCAGAAAGGGCCAACACCAAAGTTTTAGGGAAATCCATAATGTAGATATCTTCCAATTCTGAATCTGATATGACGATGGGATGAAAATAGGAAGACATATTTCTGAAGATGTCGATAAAATAAATTATTTATATAGTATTTAACATTATATTACTTACACATAAACATATCATTATTATATGCATAATATCACTATTTATTCAAGATCATTACTTATATATTTACTTGTAGCAACACGGGTTTTGACGTGGAGAATTTACTTGATATTATTTTGGAAAATCAATTATAGTCAAGATATTAATTTCTTCTTCTCTATAACTATGGCTCTGATGTCAATCGATTACATCCCCATTTTTACCTTAACGTAGTGGAACATAAATTTGGGGTATTACTTCATGGAATAAAAGACACAATAATAGAAAACATCTCAAAAGAGTGTTTACATTAACTTTATTTATTTATTATCAGTTATCAAAATTAAAGATTTTAAACAAAACAACTATAAATATTGTACATCACAGGTACCCGAGATCTAAAAAATAGGTTCGAACGATAACAATTTCAATTCTATATCTCTCTGCATCATCTTTATGCTGCTCCATGTTATCAATCATCAATACCTAAGATATATGCTTAAAATCAACACAATGGTTGAGTGAATTCATAGGTTTATAGATTATTTTGAATACAAGATCCTTTTTCCTAAGCTACGTAGTTATTCACCCATAATTAAAAATTTCTCTACTTCACTATGCTCATGATACCGCCGCTAGACATATCAGAAACCAACAATTGCCTTTATGCAGGAAGTCTGCCAAATTACCCTGAGTAGCTTAATAAAGTATATCCGTTTAGCTTAGAAAGGAACCTTTAGCATTCCAGCAAGTGAGACTTGCCCAGATAGGGGATGTCAATCCCAAATTAGTACTATTTACAATATTAGCGCTCATTTTCTTGAAATGATTCGCGGTTCATAATTAAAAAGGGACTTTAAGGAAACAGTAAAACATAGTGTCAATAAACATATCTGGGACGCATACCAAAAATACTTACATTCTAATTTAGCATACCCTCACGGGTTTTCAAATCATTTATAAATTAGATCTAGTGAGGCTATGAACTCAGCTTATATCCAAAGATTCTGAATCTCTTTAGATTATATTTCAATCATAATTTAACAGCTTAGTCTCACCAACCTGGATTAACACAATTTCTATAGTATCAAGTCTTTGATCTTGAGTTTAATACTTTTAAGTATTAATTATGTATTCTTTGATTTATAAACTCTTGTAATTATAGCATCATTGTTGGGGCCATCGTACTCAGAAGCTATTCTATAAACGTTTGAGGAGTGAGGGCACTTTAAATCGTAAACCCAACCACTCAGTTAAAAAGTAATATTGAGATGGAACAACTTTGTACACAGCTCCCTTCTAACATGATACATTAAATAGTTTAGAAATTTCTTTAAAAGTTAGTATATTATCTCATTATTATATTTTACATCCTTTTGTTTCAAAGTTGGAAAAAATAGTCCTTCTAGTTTATATAACTTTAGAAAATAGGTTTTATTTTATCCCTATAGTTTCATAAATGACAAAATGATCCTTAAAGTTTCTAAGTTTGGAATATTTAATTTTTAGCCCATAAAGTTATAAGTTTAGTATATTTATACATTTAACCCTTAAAGTATATAGTTTTAATATTTACAATTTCAACCTTCTCATATTAACTTTAAGGATTCAAACTTTTCAAATTCAATCCTTATGGTTTTAACTTTATCAAAATGACACTTTTGACTCAAATTGTTTATAGTTTCAAAAATGGCAGTTTTAGTCTGTATACTTGTTTAAAATCACATAACAACCTCAAATTTGTACAAACAAATATAGGAACTTAAAAAAAGTTTATTAACCCACTTCTAATCATAATAACATTACGTTTTCAGATCTATAGCTTTTGAAATGGATTTTAAGTCATTATTTCATGTAAATTACAAAACTAGGGTTTTATTACATCTTTAGTTTATAACTTCCATTTTAGCTTATTATATGAACTAAGGCTTATTGGATTATCTTATTAACATCTTATTAACATTATAACAAGTCTTAAAACAACATTATGACAAAATCAAAGCTCACTGAACATAGTGATTACCTACGTAGCTCCAAAATGATTTCTCGGGCTTGTTATGAACACAACTTGTTCAAAAAGCTTCAATAGCTAATTTCTAGACCTGGTTTCTGGTCTTATAAGTATATTAGAACCTTTTTATAAGTGGAAAATCAGAATGGGTATGGAGGTAAAGGAAATCAGGGTGCAAGTTGAAATAAATATTATTCACCCATATTTATAGTAGTTTTCTAGTCTTAACCTTCAAGCAAGGCTTATAAACGTATAAGGCCTGTAGGTAAGTGACTAAGGAATGATAGGTAAGCCTAAAGAAGTCTAGGAATGAGTCATGGAAGCTAGGATCAAAATATTTAAGATTTATGGTTTATCATAGATCACGTCAAGTTTTTGATGAGAATGAAGATGTGTATCCTTCAAGCATCTTATGCACCTACTTAAAGAAATCTCAAAATATCTATATGATCTGATTCTAAGTTTAAAATTTGGAGGGAAAGATTTTAAATGAGTTTTTGGAGGGAAAAAACTAGCCGGATCCTAATTCTAGGGCTTGTAACTTTATGATTTTGTAATTATTGTAATTAAGGGTTTAGGAAAGTAATTAATGATGTATTAGGGTGTACTTAGGTTTTATACAGTTTTCTTAAGAATTTTGGGTCATTGGTTTGAAGGTTAACATTGGTTCGAAGTGAAATTAGGAAGAAAACATAGCCGGATTAGGGTTTCTAATGATCTAAGGTTCAATCCTTTTTAAAGTCATTATTGTTACTCTAGCTACTGATGTAAACTCAATTTATACATCCTACATTTTCCTTAATATGTTCAAGAAGTCTCTATACATGGTTTACTAAGTTATTTCATGTAAAAATGTCTAAAGACTGAAAATACCTATTTTGACCTAATTTGTAAGTCATGCATTAAAATGTTGTACCTTTTGAATTTGGGTACCTGTACTTTATCTTAAGATGATATTATATCCTAAATGTAATGCTACTGAAGTTAATACACTTGTCCTAAGAGACTATGCATTGATTCTATGTAAAATGGGTAATATAAAGGTTTTAAGGTTACTATGTCTAAGTGACTTGTACCTTAGGTTATTTGTAATTATATCATTCTCTTGGCTTACTCTAGAGCATATATGATGTGTTTAAGGTTTATAAAGATTATACATACTTAGTTTAACGAGTTATATAGGGTAATCATATTCTAGCAGGTAATAGGCTTAGTTAGAATCATATGCTTTGAAAACTTGTACTTTGTGCTTTAATTATTTTTACATTGAACTGAAGGAAAATATATAGTCTTAATATGATACTTATTTGAGTATTTTAATTAGTTGCAAAAGATTAGATTCTAATTCAATATGAGATTGATTTTAGGTGTTGATCTAAACTATTATGTACATATACTTGTACTTAGCTTTGTATGGTTTGGTCTTACCATTATTAGATGAAATTATACTTCTAAATGATAGTTTACAACTTTTTTATAATCCTTGATTACTTATTCGTATATGTTATACATTCATAATTCACCATTCTTGAGTTTATGACTCATTTATCGGTAGACTAGGGTTTTTAAGGAAATTTAGGGAATCATAGTGATATTTGAGATGTTCTTAGACATTATATACTCATTAGATTACTTTTAAAACTTAGACCTGATATATACATAGTGTTTACAACATATAGGAATAGCTTGAAGTGGCAGTTTAGGTTGTGAGGATCAATTCATCTTACCAAGTAAGACATAAAAGCAAAGATTTCTAGTGAATTTTCATATTCATACAATCATAACACATAGCATAGATGTGAAATTTATGGGTTGTCATAGTGTCTATCCCTTAAAAAATCTTGCTCCGAGATTATAACGATAATGTAATACAACAAAGAAAAATATGGTCCACGCGTTCTTAAATTCTTTCTTAGAATTCCATTCACATATCAATCATATGATTTTATTTCTGAAATTTTACTTTCCAATCAAATTTTCCTATCAGAATTTGTTATCAAACTGAATATGCATGGAACATCATTTATACTTTAGTGATCAAAATTACAATATTACTTCTCAACATTTAATCATCATCAAACTGAATAAACAAAATATACCATTATAATCAGATAAGCCTTTCTTAGGTTTCAAAATTCGAAAATGATTGTAATTATTACTGAGTTTTTTGGGAAACTCAAGTTAATATGTCACCGCTCAATTCAAAGTCTCGAATTGATTATTGCAATTTTCAAAATCAATTTGGATATTTTAATAAAAGGGTAGTTTTCTTTTAAGATGATACTTTCATTACGATGCGGTTTCTCATTTATCGTGAGAAATCAAAGTTTGAATAATCTCTCGAATTATCTCAAATCTTATAAACCAAATATGACTCATTTTAATCCAGCAAATACATAATTGACACTTCTTTTCTCATAGTGCTTAAAATTAGTATTGCTCTGATATAAACATTGATGTGATCGTGATAGTATATGTGATAATTAGATACGTTATAGGGTAAATTAGAAAATTACCTTTAGGAAAAAGTAATAGTCTAATATTACCAAAGACGGATTCAATTAAACACGTGGGTGAACCAAGTTCGTTGTACACGAAGATCTTATGAATTTGAGACATTTTGTATCGATTTGGACAATTGATTCAAATTGGTTGTTGGTTTTTTAAACTAAAACTAATTCTATCAATTTAAACCTAATTTTATCCTAATTTTTAATGCATGAATCGTTACCCCGAATTATTTTAATCTAAAAACAATTACTTAAAAATTAAGGCTATTTTAAAAATTAAAAACTTCTTAAAAATATATTAAAAATTAATCTATTTAATTAAAATAATTTTTACACTATTTATAAATCTATTTATAAGATTACTATATTTAAAATCTAAATTAGTTGAAATCTAATTATTTTAATACTAATTAAATTCCTAAATTACTAAACATATTTTATTTTATATTGAAACTATTAATTATTTTTAAAACTAAAAATTACTTTAATAAAAATATTAATCAAAATTAATTTAAACGGAAATTTAGTTAAAATACAACTTAAATCAAAACTGCCAGAAACAAATTTACTACATTAATTAAATGGACTGAAAGTAAAATCAAAAGAGCTGTTAGCTCAGATGGCAGAATCACTTGGCCCATGACCAGGAGGTCATGGGTTCGAGTCTCTTCAGAGACATATTTTGTGGATATTATTTTTTTTACAAAGAAAATAAAAGGAAAATCACAAGAGGTGACTTTTGTTAAGACTGATAGAAATCAGACTCTGAGTCTATCAGATAAGTTGGATCTTGATAGACTTTGCTTAGCAAATGAATAATAACAGCAAATCAAACATAAATGAGCAAATACAAACTAAAAATCAGCCAGATATCAACATAAAGCTGATGCAACACAGAAATCAGTAATCTAAAAACGAGCACCAATTCAAGCTTTATTCAAACCAAATTCAGTAGCCTAATACCCCAAACGTCCCCTAATGGCAGTTAAGCACAACCAGCAGTCAAAACTTAAACAAATTATACCGACACATCAATATAAAGCTCCTATCAGCAGATTGATTTCAGCAGGCATCTAAGATAAATATCAGCAATCTTTATCAAATGATAAATCAGATAACATTCATTAGCATATTTATGAATCCAGATAGTCAACTAAAGTCAAAAACCCTTTTTCAAGCACATAATACTATTAACAGATTAGACTAAAACTCCTTTTTTGTATTTTATAAAAACTTCTAAATTATGATAGATTAATAAACTTAACCAAATAAACAAGGTAAACCTCCAATTCGTTTTATCAAGTTCTCTAAAAACCAGATTAAACTAGTGTCTCACAGATTAATTAAACTTCACTATTAAATTCACACAGTAATTCGAATAAACTTTAAGCAGATAATCAAATCATAACATAATATTACCAAAAATTTCTAACTACATAACATTAACATTAAACTAGTTAAAACTAAAAACATTTGAATTAATAGAAGTCGTGAACCTTTTGAGAACCCGCTGAGCGGTAGCGCAACGCTGAGCTGGCTAATTAAACCGAATCAACACCACCATCAAACCTCCTTTCGAACCACCATCGAATCCACCATCCTCAATCAAACAGATTCACTGTATGTGAAACTTTCCAGTGGGGAAAGTTTTGTTCCCAATTTTTTACTTAATTATTTAATAAAAGCTATTAATTAGCTTTATTAAATAATTTTAACATTATCGTATCAGAAAAAGATTAAAGAATAAATTGAAAAATTGATCTTAACAGAAAGTAAAATTCGAATAAAACAAACTTTTATTAATTATCAAAATTATTACAATACTTGAGAAAAGTAAATTACAAATTACCCTAAACCTAATTCTGCATAATAACTTTAAGATAAAAATGGGATACCAATTACATCATTTGAGCGAGGTATTTATAGCTGAATCCATAGGGTGAGGGGTGGAGTTTGTTGGTGACGAGAATCGATCCAGGCCTTCCATTCAGCATCTTTTTCTTCTCTCTCTTTCTTGTTTTCATCCAACGGTTGATATGAGCTTATAGTCACACGGATTGCAAACGTGGCAATCCGTTGTGCTACTTGTGCTACTTTGATTGCTGATGTGTAGACTCTTTATTGGTGGAATAGGGGATGATGTGCTTTCATAGCCAGTTAAACTTTGCCACGCTATCACGCTCCTCCATTCTTCAACATCCGAAAATATGGGGGATTTATCCACCCTCGTGTGAATTACAAGCTCCAAGTGAAACCCCCAAAAATAATTGGGTAAATTAATTATTAGGGTTTGGTGAATAGTTGTTTGTGTCTGGTTATTTTGTGGAGAAAGAGAGAATCTAGACATTTTTTGGAACGAATTAAAGTGTGTGGATGTGAGTAAGTTACGTTTGTAAACTTTAACCGAGTAAAAAAATAATATTAAACTCGTTCCAAGACTAGTTGGGCCTTTATGACAAACTCCCACAGTAACTCAATTGTTTGATGGGCTTTGGACCTCCCAACATTTCCTTCCATTGATTAATCATGGGCTTGGCCCAAATAAAATGTTCATCCTTCTCTTAATGTAGTAGACAATGGGCTCATATTGGGCTTTTGATAAAATTCTGACTTAGTTAATTCCACTATTGGGCTTTTGGGACCAATAACCAAATGTGGGACCCACAAATCCCAATAGACTTTGATAAAATTCAATCCTCGAAAACGAACTTGTTTTTGGCTTCCTCAATCTTTTTCTTCAAACTCGTGGCGGTTTTGCCGGTTTTCGTGAATTTGGTACCTACACACATTAAAACAAGAAACATACATATACAATTCCATATTCATGGTATTTATGCATTTTAAGCTCGTTTTTAGATACAATTGATATGAGTAAAATCACTCATATCAAACTCCTCCTTGCTAAGCAATTTCCGTGTCCTCACGCAATGATAAAATAAAACACTAACTACACTTTTATTCAACTTTTGACAACTTTATTTTTGCAAAGACATAATGTATTGCTTTCATTATTTGAAAAATAACTTTTAGGATCATAAAACTCAAATAGATTCATCGTCCCCGACTTTTCACTTTTCCATGCCAAGTGCAAAAACAAGATCATTGTCAATCATAAGCCCCAAAATTAAACCTACTCATAAAAGTAATTTGTGTTAAACTCAATCTCCTATTATTCCTAATTGTATCTCTAGATTTTATTTGTCATTCACCCAAAGGCTCATTTGACTTTATTTGATATTTATTAGTCCAAAAATGAAGGCAAGAACGGTGAAAACTCAACACTCAAAACCTAACCTCGACTTCAAAAGCCGTTGTCACTAAAGAAAGCCCACATCAAGGATAACTTAACACGATTTGAGGGATAAATCCCCGGACCCGAAATTTGGCTAATAGGACTACTTAAAAACAACAATAAAACCTCCAAAGTCAATTATGACCTTATTAATGGAGTTAGCAACAATTACATCATAACACCTTGTGGCTCTTTAAGATGCAATTGTGCTCCTTATTTAAAATCCACACCCGAAGGCTCCTTGGACAAAAATAAGGGAATTGACATCACCATCCCACCTTATGGCTCATGATGATGAAGCAATTTTTATTCAACACGTCCCCTTGCCATACACCCTAAGGCTCTAATGACAAGGTTAGTGCTACATGACTCCCACCCGAAGGCTCCTAGAGAACATGTTTTTATTTATTCTTATTATTATGATATTTATAGTAAGCCAAATTTCCGCAATCCTATGATCAAAATTCCATGACGCTGACACCCTTAATGTGTTCTCACTTTAATTACAAGGGAAGAAAAAGAAGGAGTTACGAGTTAAGATATCAAGCCTAAACCGCTAAAAACTTCATTTATTAAGCAATTATTATTCAAGCGTAGAAAATAAATACGAGGAGATTAAATCAAACACAAAAATACTTGCACAAAGAAGAATTAATTTTAGAAACTTATGATTGAACTCTATCATCTCTTGTTCTCCATATTGTAAAATTTCAAAAATGTGAAATCAATGGATACTTAGCCTATTAAATCAAAGTTTTGGGTTTTCAAGTCATCTATAGGATCTTGCATCTTCTTATACTCTTTCAAGTTTTAGAATTTGCGTTTTAAAGTTCCCTTGATAAACGACTTTCTAGGATCAATTATATGAACTTGCGAAAAGTTCTTGTTCTTAACCCGTATAAATTAAGACTTTCGCGTTTTAAAGTTCTCTATATAAAAGCCTAGCAAAACTTAATTCAAATATGTTAAGGAAAAGCTAAGGTAAAAACCAAGTCGAGTCAAAAACTATTTTCATTTTCACCAACGGAAAGCCTACATTCGTGTCAAAAACACTTATTTTATTTACTAAAACTTAAAAATAACACTAAAAATTTAAAATTTTTATGAAAAATGAGAAAAACGACTACGTTTGGACACGACAAAAGCAATTGCAAGCGATTATATCGATTGACTCCCCCATGCTAAAACCAAACATTGTCCTTAATGTTTCTTAGCTCAAGAGTAACACCCCCTTTCTAAAATATGAAGAGTCTAATGCAAAATCCTAACATGGAAAGAGCACGCAAATCTATAAGCCGTTTATTAATTATGCCTCAAGATAAAACGTTAGTCGATAAAAAGCAAAGGATAGAGAGTGTGCCCCTTTTGGCATTCAAAGAATGGAAGATCAAGTGGATCGGCAAAAACCGAACACGAGAGTCTTCAGTGATTAGGGTCATACCTAAGATTCATAACACAACAAAACACGAGCACGAGCTTGAAAGATCAAGCCTTATTAGAGTTAGAAAATAGAAAGAAGATAGAATGTATGGGACTCCCCCACGAGGCACCTCGTTTTTGTTAACCGAGTCATGAGCTCGACTCGATCCCCGCATTCATTGGTCCTTAGGGAAAGTTTGAAGATCCGGGACAACCTCCGTAGGTATGTCCCCTCCAAAGTAGTGTTTCACACGATGACCATTCACCTTAAAGTTAGGCCCGTCTTTTTGAGCTAGCTCAACGGTTCCATAAGGAAAAACTTGTGAAACGGTGAATGGTCCAGACCAACGGGATTTAAGCTTGCCCGAGAAAATCTTAAGTCTAGATTTGAATAAGAGGACTTGATCACCAACATTGAAAATGCAGTTTTTGATCTTAGAGTCATGAATCCTCTTAGTCTTCTCTTTATAGATCGAAGAATTTTCATAAGCTTGATCCCTTAATTCACTTAGTTCATTCAATTGAACCTTGCGATGATCACCCGCGGTCCTCAAATCAAAGTTACAATGCTTAAGAGCCCAATACGCCTTATGTTCGAGTTAAATTGGCAAGTGGCATGCCTTTCCGTAGACCAACCTAAATGGTGTACAACCAATTGGCGTCTTGTAAGCCGTACGGAAAGCCCACAATTCATCGTCCAATTTATCCGACCATGAAGTGCGATTTTCTCCAATAGAACGCTCCAAAATCCTTTTAAGAGCTCGGTTTGAAACCTCAACTTGACCACTCGTTTGAGGGTGATAAGCCGTAGAAAGTCGATGAGTGACACCATATTTCTTTAGAACTTTTTTTTTTTGGTAACCGTGATTTCCGACTCATTGGCCGACTAATCCACGGGGTTTGAGCCCACCGCCACACAGACTCAAACCAGGTAAATCCCTCCCTTTTCAAAATGTTCATTACAAAAATGGGTCCCACGATCACTTATAATAGCCCGCGGAGTTCCAAACCTAGCGAAGAGTTGTTTCAAAAAGTTCACCACAACTCGAGCATCATTCGTGGGCAAAGCCTTAGCTTTGACCCATTTAGACAAATAGTCCACGGCTACGAGAATATACTTATTTCCCTTTGAAGATGGAAATGGCCCCATAAAATCGATCCCCCACATGTCAAAGATTTCATAAACTTGGATAATGTTTTGAGGCATTTCATCCCTTTGTGAGTTCTTTCCTTGACATTGACAAGCATCACAAGTCTTGATCAAGTCTTGGGCATCACGATATATGGAAGGCCAAAAGAAGCCGGCATCAAAGACTTTCTTCGCGGTGGCGTTGGCACCATGATGTCCCCCGGTGGGTCCTTCATGACAAGATTTAAGGATATCTTAAGATTCTTTGCCAAACACGCACCTACGAATCACTTGATCCGCGCACACACGAAAAAAATAGGGGTCGTCCCAAAAGTAATAGGATATATCCTTGAAAAACTTTCGTTTTTGTTGGGACGACATACCCTTGATCACAAACTTCCCCGCATGGTAATTTGCAATGTCCGCAAACCATGGGGTACTATCATCACCACGAAAAGCAATCATACCAAGCGTCTCGAGAGGAAATGTTTCATTGATTTCCTTTTTCTCTCGCCCGCTTTGGTGAGGATTCTCAAGTCTAGATAAATGATCGGCCGCGAGATTCTCGGCTCCTTTTTTGTCTAGAATTTTGACATTAAATTATTGAAGGAGGAGAATCCACCGGAGCAACCTCGGCTTAGCATCTTGTTTATTAAGAAGATATTTGATATCTGAGTGGTCCGTATACACTATGGTTTGAGACAAGACAAGATATGGTCTAAACTTTTCAAAAGCATACACAACAGCAAGTAACTCCTTTTCCGTTGTAGTGTACTTTGTTTGAGAATCCGTCATAGTCTTACTAGCATAGTGTATAGGCAAGAAATGTTTTGACTTACGTTGCCCCAAAACCGCACCTACCGCGTAATCACTAGCATCACACATAATTTCAAAAGGCAGGTCCCAATCCGAAGCAACCAAGATTGGAGATTCGGTTAATTTCCTTTTAAGCATCTCAAAGGCTTGAATACACTCATCCGAAAAGATGAAAGGAGTCTCTTTTTCCAAAAGATGGGTCATAGGCCGAGCTATCTTAGAGAAGTCTTGTATAAAACGCCTATAGAAGCCGGCATGGACGAGAAAACTCCTAACTCCCTTAACGATGGTGGGTGGAGGTAATTTGGCAATCATGTCAATTTTAGCCCTATCAACCTCAATACCGGCCTTAGAGATCTTATGTCCTAACAGAATTCCCTCTTTGCACATGAAGTGACATGTTTCATAATTAAGCACAAGATTTGTTTCCTCACAACGTTGCAACATTCTTTCAAGGTTAGAGGGACATGAAGTGAAAGATTCCCCAAAAATCGAAAAGTCATCCATGAAGACTTCCATGGTTTTCTCGATCATATCATGAAAAATGGCCATCATGCACCTTTGGAATGTCCCCGGAGCATTGCATAGTCCAAAAGGCATTCGACGATAAGCAAATGTTCCATAAGGACATGTGAATGTGGTCTTTTCTTGATCACGAGGGTCAATGGGGATTTGGAAATAGCCAGAAAATCCATCCAAAAAGCAATAGAATTCATTCCCCGCTAGTCTCTCTAACATTTGATCCATAAAAGAAAATGGAAAATGATCCTTCCTAGTGGCATCATTAAGTTTCCTATAGTAAATACAAACACGCCAACCGGTCACAAGTCTAGTAGGAATCAATTCATTATCCTCATTAGTAACAACCGTCATCCCTCCTTTCTTTGGAACACAATGCACGGGGCTAACCCATGGACTATCCGAGATAGGGTAGATCATTCCGGCGTCTAGAAGTTTGGTGACTTCCTTTTTGATCACCTTATGAATCTTTGGATTGACCCTTAATGTCGGAGATTTTCTATGCAATGGCCCGTTTATGTTTCCGATTTTCCATGCAATGGCCCGTTTATGTTTCTTTAGCACTTTAATAAGTTCATCCCTTTCATTTTCCTTTAATCCCTTAGCAATAATCACCGGTAACTTATCCGTTCCCTCAATAAAAGCATACTCCAAATGAGTGGGAAGTTCCTTAAGTTCTAATTCGGGTGCTTCCTCAATAGATGTTTTCACTTTAGTTTCATTTTCACTCACAACTTCTAATTCCATAGGTGGTGATTCAAAAGGATCCATATTCGACAATTTTTCAATTAACGCAATATATCCCTCAGGATCAAAATTCTCACAATCAAACTCACTAGGATCAAATGGTGTGCTAAGGTAATCATCAATTTCCTTATCGATTTTTGAATAACCATTATTCTCAAGCTCTTCAAGAACGAAGTCACCTCCCTCAAATGGAGTGAGTGGAGGTTTCGCCAAAGAGATATTAGGATTCGATGAAGTGGGATTGCCACTTTTAGAAGAAGCCGAGAATCCAAGCACTTCTTGAGAATATTCTTCACAAGCAACATCAATCACATCGATTTGATTAATTGATTCCTCGTAATACTTGGAAGAATATTTAGAGATATGACCAATATCAAAGGTAATATTCTCATCATCAACTCTTAAAGTCAATTTCCCCGCTTTCGTGTCAACTAAAGCATTAGCCGTCATCAAAAATGGTCTTCCCAAAATAAGTGGTACACGAGAATCTTCGGGATAATCGAAACTACAATGTCCGTTGGAAAGACGAGTTTCCCTACTTTGACAAACACGTCCTCGGCTATACCTTTTGGAAAGGCGGTCGATCGATCCGCTAGCTCGACAGTCATCTTAGTAGGTGTAAGCTCGGGAAGTGATAACCTTTTCCACACGGAAAGAGGCATCAAATTAATACTAGCACCAAGATCGGCTAAAGCTAAGCATTCTTCCATATTAGGGAAATCACATGGTATCAAAAACTTGCCCGGGTCTCCAAGCTTTTTGGGAATCTTTTGTGTAAGAACCGCGGAACAATTAGCATCTAAAGATGTAGACACTTCAACCAATTTCCCTTTATCGTTCATCAATTTCTTAATAGTCGAAGCAAACTTAGGCATGTAAAGCAATGCATCCGCGAAACTAACATTAATATAAAGATTCTTAAACATCTCTAAAAAAGTAGTCATTTGAGCATTGGACTTTTGCGGAGCTTCTCTTGGTTAAGTCTCGAAGGGTAGGGTAGTGTGGGTTTAGTCTTCGGAAGCTCGGGTTCCGGAATAGGCAATTGGTCAACCTTTGGTGGAATAGGAATTTCCTTTTCTTTAACCACCTCGGGTTCTTGCTCCACTTACCTCACCGGAGAGGTACTCACATGTGGAAGCAAAGGTCTGTCTAAAGCTTTCCCACTACGTGTGGTTATAGTTTTCATCTCACCTTTCGGGTTTGGAATGGTATTGCTAGGTAAGCCACCCAAGAAGAGGAAGGTTTGGTCATAAAAGATTCAAACATCGAAAGCAATTTATTTTGACCTTGTTGCAAACTTTGTTGCATACGATTTTGACTTTGCTCTAATCTTTGCTCAAAACGGTTTTGGTTTTGTTCAAGTCTTTTTTGATTAAGCTCAATTTTATTGTTTTGCCCTTTAATCGTATTTTGAAACTCATTTTTCAAAGTTGCCATTTGTCCTTGAATGTTATTTTGAAAAGCTTTCAAATTTGCCTCATTTGACTTGATATAGCTTGACAACTCATTTTGGTTATTGTGAAAACCTTGATTGTTTTGATTAGCATTAAACCCATTTCCTTGATTGTAATTCCCTTGGTTACTGATGAGATTGCTTTTATACATAGTCTCATCGTCCAAAAAGGGCTTAAAATGCATTAAATATCATCAAAATACCCATATATATGCTTGTGTTTGTTTCTTGTGTATTTTAGGTACGGATATTGAGAAAATGACAAAAGATCACAAGCATCATGCAAAAACGAACACGGGAAACGAAGCCGCACAATGAACCAAGCCCTAATGAAGAAATTCCCAAGACAAACCCTTGAAGATTTGAAGAATTATGGAGAAGGGTCCTCCAATATGGAAGAATTGACACTTTATACCCTTGTATCTTCATAATTACAAGTTTGGTCCCTAAAGTTTGTCAAAATTACCAAAAGGGCCCTCCACTTTGAAGAATTGGTAATTTTAGCCCCTCAACAAAGCTAAATTGTCAACCATTATCCTCCACAAAGTCAAATATATCATGAAGTCCTTCAAAGAACAAGAAATTACAAGTTTGGTCCTTGAAATATGTTAATTTGCAAAAAGGACCCTTGACTTTCAACATTTGGCAAGAATGGTCCCTCATAAATGAAGACTTGGCAATTTTAGTCCTCCAAAAGGTCAATCATACAAGTCAAGACCATTATCAATCAAGAAAATGCCAAAACAACCCTTCAAGAATCACAAAATGGCAAGAAATACCCCTGAAAATACTTTGGAAACGTATTTGGGGCAAAAGTGTGAAAAATGAAACTTCAATAACAAAGGAATTGAAGTTTAGCCAGTTTTATTTGGAAATGACAAGTTGTGAAAGATGGGGGTTTAATGCTGGCCGACATACATTATTACCTAGACCACTCTCCACCTCCCACGTGTCCCACTCACCTCCCTCAGCCAATGAGAACTCTCCTTCCCTCCACCTATGTAATCCACTCACCCGGTTTAATATTTTCTTAATCCTTGGCGCCTTAACAAGGATTTAAATCCTAATTAACCTAAAACTGGATCAAAACACTAAACTATTCACTTAAGAACATAATTGGGGATTTTTGTTTTAGCAAAAATTAAACCACCACCTTTTCTAGATTAGTGATTAATGATGGCCTAATCACATCCCAACCTTAACATTGGCCACCTCAACAACCCACATGCTACATGGGACCTCCCCTGCTATAAGCTTGAGCTAACTGCCAAATTATGGACAGTCATCCAACGTCCAAGAATTCAGCTTACATCCTAAGCTTTTTACAAACCCTTTGATCAACTTTCTCCTTTCCAGCTACCACAAGACAACAAAATGCAGTCACATGATTCACAAAAGTTAAAAAAGCTACAAGGGCATTTTGGGACTTCTACAACTAGGGTTTTACGTTTTTCTTAGCATCAGTAGTTCATTGTATGCCTATATAAAGGCCTTAGTTCATTACATTTTAGCTTGCTCTTGAATTTTACTTGTTCACAAATCTGTAAAGCTCATTTTCAGTTGAATGAAATGTGTATGAATTTTGTGAAGAAAGCTCAAGTGCTGTTGTTATAATCTGCTTATTATTGTTTATGTTTACTTGTTCTTGAATCTCAAAACCTGTTTCCAAAAGGAGTGTGCAAAATTTTGCACATTTTCCATTTACTTGATATTTTGCTAAGTTCTTGGTCTATCTTGGAATTCTTGGGCTATAGGGCTGATCATAGCATCCTGATATTGTGTTATCAAGGTGTGGTGAAGCTTATAACTTGGGGATAATCAAGTGTGGAGGACAAGAGTTGCATTAATCAAGAAGTTTTCATTTTTCTGTTTTGATAATTGTGCTTCTAACTTTGTTGATTCTTAGCAGGATTTGTTGTGGAAGCTTGTACTTGTTCTTGATAGTACATAAGCTCAAAATTCGTGGGTGTGGATGTAAATCCATGAGGTACACACCCTTAATCTCAAAATCTGATAAAATATTGGATATTTGTGATATTTGAGTGTGACTTGTGTTCTTGTGAATTTTGTGGCTTAATCTTGCTTGAATTTGCTTATCTTATCTGTTATTGTGTTAACCTGGGCTTGGGTGGTCTTAAAACTCACTTTTGATTTGAAAATTTTGATTTTGAAAAGTTAAAGGGGTGTTTGGGATTACCTGTTTGAAATCATAACTTGGTATTGTGTTGTTAAGAGTTTGTGTTATTGCTTGGTATCTGATATATGCTTGTTTGAGTGCATTTTGCTGCAAGTTTTTAGACTTAAACCTTGAAATCAAACAATCTGCTATAAAATCTTTGTTATTGACTGTTTTGACCTAGGATCTTGGGAACACTAAGGGTGTATGCATGCTTAGGGCTAAAAGTGGTTTAAACAAAGTTATTATAACCTGTTTATGAGATTTGAGTGCTTGAATCTGGCTTGTTGGTCAATTGTATCAGCAAAGTATAAAACTGCATGTTTTAGTGTTCATCAGTAACCTTCATCTGCTTGAATCTTGATTTAGGCTTTAGGCCATTGCATGAAACCTGTTTAAACTTGTTCATATAAGTTTATAATAGCTTGTGTATGCTTTTGGTGCGATTTGGTTGGCTGAATATTGCTAAAACAACTTATAAGTGCTTAACTGCTTAAGTGTTCATGTTTGGTGCATATCTGGTGAAAGATTGATTAAACTGTACTAATTGGGTGATTGTGATTGTGATATCTTTGTTGTGATTGACTCCTCTTGATCCACTGATCAATTGGGTGCCTTTGTGAAACCTAAATCTCCAAAAAAAGTCACTAAAGACAAAAAGTCAACAAGTCAAGCAGTGGGAAAAGTTCCTACTGCTTAACACCCAAAACTAGCCCCTGCTAGTACAAATTTTCATTCAGCTTATCAATAAGCCATTTTGGCTTATCCAGACCTGCAACAACTTATTTTTTGTGATAGATCTTCATTATTTGACCCATTTGATTGAACTGGAGCTTATTAGACTTTGACTTTGAATTTTTGCTAGAAAACCAACTTATTTGACTTTTTCATAAGGGCTTATTTGCTTTTTTCAGCTTATTGAGTCAACTTATTTGAAAACTTTTTGTTGATTTAGCTTACTTAAGTCATTTCAAAGCTTTTGCAATTTGAATCAACCCTTGTGATAGCCTAGAACTGAAAAACGACTATTTTGTCGTTTTCTGTAGATTGCTTTTTGCATTTTCAGGCTAATTCCTTTGGCTTATTTCAATTTTCTTTTTACAGAAGTCTTAGTTACTTCAAAAGAAGCTTGTGTGTCTAATTTGAGCTTATGGCATTAGCTTATAGCTTAATGGGCCAAAAAGCCCATTAAGAATAAGCTGTTTGGTATAAGCTTGCTTATTTCACATTTTCAGCTTTTGGCCTTTGGAAAAACTTGTTCAGAGTCAAATTTTGAGTCAAGTAGGAGTTTTTAGGCCATTCTTATAAACTTTTTCTTATTGGGCCCAATTTTAGCCCAATAAGGGACTGTTTTGGGTTTTGGCCCATTTAAAGGCCCAATAAGGGTATTTAGGTAATTTCAAGTTCATTTCTGTATTATTGAGGTTAAATTAAGCTAGTTTGCAACTTTTTAGAATTTTTTAGGATTTTTGGATTTTTATTAATATTTTAATATTATTTTAATATTAAAAATTAAAAGTCCGATTTTCTAAGTTTTTATATTTATCCTAGACTCTAGACACTTAATTAGGAATTTTAAAATTTTCCAAATATTTTTTGGTTTTATCAATTATTATCTAGAATTATTTTAAGTTTTTATAGTTTTTAATTGTTTAAAAATAGTTTTTAGTGGTTTTAAAATTTTGAAAAACACTTTTTAGCTTAATTAGGTTATTTTAAAGGTTTACAAACTTTAAGATCTTGATTTAGACTTTTTATTAGTTAATTCTGATTTTTAGCGCTTTAATTAGCATTAAAAATTAATAATTAATTAATTAAAATGTTTTAGCAAGTTTGCATTTTTTGTAAACCCTTATAATATTTTAGTGTATTTTTAGTGATTTTTAGGAATTTTTAGGAAAAATTTTTAATTTTGGTGCTTTTTACGGTTTTACGTGTACGCCTTTTTCGTCTTAGTATAATCCGTCATCGTAACCGTCATTCTCTTCTTATCCCATTTCTATTTTTCTTTCTCATAATCATATAATCACAAAGTTAATCATTTCATCACACACACACCAAGCCTCCTTGAGAACGATCCCTACTTTGGGTCATTTGTGCACGATTTCCCTAAATCGTCGTACTTACCCCTATTTTACCTCCTTTTCCTAAAGTTGTGTAAAAATTGCTACACCCGTTACCACGGTTAAAATTATTTCCATTGTTCTCATTGTTGTACATATTTTAAACCGGTGGAAAACCCAGTGGAGCAACATGATTTTGACGAGGAACTTGACCGTTGGAGCCATAAGTTCCCGTCGCGGCAAAAGCACTAGCTTGATCAAACCCCGTGGTTAAACAAGCATAATTAGGATGTGCTGCACCACATGATACACAAACATTCTCAACCATATTAATCGATCCATGAGGATTATTCCTAAGCTCACTTAAAATCGTATCAATCTTAGAGTTCAATCTAACAATCTCGGGATTAAATGAATTCACATTGGAAACACCCGGTGTGCTTCGTGAATATTGTTCTCTAGACTTATTCTCAATTATTCCCCACGTGTCTCTCGGAGTTTCTCTTAAAAGATTACCACCCGCGGCGGCATTTAAAGAATCTTGTTCAATCATATTAAGCCCATTATAAAAAGTATTGATTTGATGCAATTCCGAGAAACCGTGGTGTGGACATTGTCTCAACAAATCTTTAAACCTTTCCCAAGCAACCCCAAACGATTCATGCACTTTTTGTTCAAATCTAGTGATCTCGTTCTTAAAGTGTGTTGTTTTGGATGGTGGAAGGAAATAATTCATGAACTTAGACACTAAATCATCCCATGTCAAAATCGAACCCGGTGGTTCTTTCTCATACCAAATCTTAGCATTACCCTCGAGCGAGTACAGAAAAAGCATGAGCTTAATCGCGTCATTCGGCACATTACTAAACTTGAGAGTCGAGGTAATTCAAAGAAAATTCCGAATGTGAAAATGCGGGTTATCGGTCTCATTGCCACGAAATTGATCGGCACGAATGAGCGATAAAAGACCCGTCTTAATCTCATAATGATCCGCCAAAATAGCCGACACAATGATTGCTTCCCCATACCCTTCGGTGGGTACACGGAGCAATTCCTCCATTGTTCGGTTATCGGCCATCTATACAACAATAGGTGGAAGATCGGGTTCCACTATTCGTTGTTGACGATTTCTATTTTTACGAGGAATATTTTCAAGCCTATTAAAATCAGTCACAAGTCTAGAAGAACGTAATTGCATACACTATAATGACGAGAATTTAGAGGATTGAAGAAAATAAATTAGACAAGAAGAAGATTGTTTTTGGTATTTTATTTGGTATTGCTCAATAAAAAATGATCGATAAAAAACAAGGAATAAGGATAACTACTATGGAAGTAAATTACCCTCGGTCGACTTTGAAACGATAGGTGAAAACCTAAACGTCTCGAGGTTCAATAAGTAAACTACAAAAATAAAATCTAATACTACTTGAGTTGGCAAACCAATAATCGGTCGTCCCTCTCAATATACGCACAAGCAAGCGGGGAAACGAGGTGGCACAAAGCACTTAAAAACCTTTTTTCCTTAGACGGCCTTTTATAGCTCGTCGCCTTATACCCACCTTATAGTTTGTATAAATCGAGTTCAAACTTCTTATTAGTATTTATCTATTTTGCCTTTTTATTTTGTTTTGGATTCGAATACAATAGCTAGGTGATGAAATCCCAACTAAGGTCTTATTTGAAAAGTATGTAAATTTATTGTTCTACGTAATACAATATAGTAATCACAAAAAACGAGAAAAACGATACATACTATAATAATAAGAAAATAACAAAACTTTCCAAGGACGGAAAGGATCTTCAAATCAACGATCAACAAATATCCACGAAACGAATCGTACACAAGATCCCCTGGCAGCGGCGCCAAAATTTTTGATGTGATCGTGATAGTATATGTGATAATTAGCCACGTTATAGGGTAAATTAGAAAATTACCTATAGGAAAAATTAATAGTCTAAAATTACCAAAGACGGATTCAATTAAACACGTGGGTGAACCAAGTTCGTTGTACACGAATATCTTATGAATTTGAGACGTTTTGTATCGATTTGGACAATTGATTCAAATTGGTTGTCGGTTTTCTAAACTTAAATTAATTCTATCAATTTAAACCTAATTTTATCCTAAAGTGCATGAATCGTTACCCCGAATTATTTTAATCTAAAAACAATTACTTAAAAATTAAAACTATTTTAAAAAATAAAAACTTCTTAAAAATATATTAAAAATTAATCTATTTAATTAAAATAATTTTTACACTATTTATAAATCTATTTATAAGATTCTATATTTAAAATCTAAATTAGTTGAAATCTAACTATTTTAATACTAATAAAATTCCTAAATTACTAAACAAATTTTATTTTATTTTGAATCTATTAATTATTTTTAAAACTAAAAATTACTTTAATAAAAATATTAATTATAATTAATTTAAACGAAAATTTAGTTAAAATACAACTTAAATCAAAACTGCCAGAAACAAATTTACTACATTAAATAAATGGACTGAAAGTAAAATTAAAAGAGCTGTTAGCTCAGATGGTAGAATCACTTGGCCCATGACCAGGAGGTCATGGGTTCGAGTCTCTTCAGAGACATATTTTGTGGATAATTTTTTTGACAATGAAAATAAAAGGAAAATCACAGGAGGTGACTTTTGTTAAGACTGATAGAAATCAGACTCTGAGTCTATCAGATCAGTTGGATCTTGATAGACTTTGCTTAGCAAATGAATAATAACAGCAAATCAAACATAAATGAGCAAATACAAACTAAAAATCAGCCAGATATCAACATAAAGCTGATGCAACACAGAAATCGGTAATCTAAAAACGAGCACCAATTCAAGCTTTATTTAAACCAAATTCAGTAGCCTAATACCCCAAACGTCCCCTAATGGCAGTTAAGCACAACCAGCAGTCAAAACATAAACAAATTATACCGACACAGCAATATAAAGCTCCTATCATCAGATTGATTTCAGCAGGCATCTAAGATAAATATCAGCAATCTTTATGAAATGATAAATCAGATAACATTCATTAGCATATTTATGAATCCAGATAGTCAGCTAAATTCAAAAACCCCCTTTCAAGCACATAATACTATTAACAGATTAGACTATAACTCCTTTTTGTATTTTATAAAAACTTCTAAATTATAATAGATTAATAAACTTAACCAAATAAACAAGCTAAACCTTCAATTCGTTTTATCAAGTTCTCTAAAAACCAGATTAAACTAGTGTCTCACAGATTAATTAAACTTCACTATTAAATTCACATAGTAATTCGAATAAACTTTAAGCAGATAATCAAATAATAACATAATATTACCAAAAATTTCTAACTACATAACATTAACATTAAACTAGTTTAAACTAAAAACATTTGAATTAAAAGAAGTCGCGAACCTTTTGGGAACCTGCTGAGCAGTAGCGCAGCGCTGAGCTGGCTAATTAAACCGAATCAACACCACCATCAAACCTCCTTTCGAACCACCATCGAATACACCATCCTCAATCAAGCAGATTCACTATATGTGAAACATTCCAGTGGGAAAAGTTTTGTTCCCAATTTTTTACTTAATTATTTAATAAAAGCTATTAATTAGCTTTATTAAATAATTTTAACATTATCATATCAGAAAAAGATTAAAGAATAAATTGCAAAATTGATCTTAACAGAAAGTAAAATTCGAATAAAACAAACTTTTATTAATTATCAAAATTATCACAATACTTGAAAAAAGTAAATTACAAATTACCCTAAACCTAATTCTGCATAATAACTTTAAGATAAAAATGCGATACCAATTACATCATTTGAGGGGGGTATTTATAGCTGAATCCATAGGGTGAGGGGTGGAGTTTGTTGGAGACGAGAATCGATCCAGGCCTTCCATTCAACATCTTTTTCTTCTCTCTCTTTCTTGTTTTCATCTAACGGTTGATATGAGCTTATAGTCACACGGATTGCCAACGTGGCAATCCGTTGTGCTACTTGTGCTACTTTGATTGCTGATGTGTAGACTCTTTATTGGTGGAATAGGGGATGATGTGCTGTCACAGCCAGTTAAACTTTGCCACGTTATCACGCTCCTCCATTCTTCAACATCCGAAAATATGGGGGATTTATCCACCCTCGTGTGAATTACACGCTCCAAGTGAAACCCCCAAAAATAATTAGGTAAATTAATTATTAGGGTTTGGTGAATATTTGTTTGCGTCTAGTTATTTTGTGGAGAAAGAGAGAATCTAGACATTGTTTGTAACGAAATAAAGTGTGTGGATGTGAGTGAGTTACGTTTGTAAACTTTAACCGAGTAAAAAAATAATATTAAACTCGTTCCAAGACTAATTGGGACTTTATGACAATACTCCCACCGTAACTCAATTGTTTGATGGGCTTTGGACCTCCCAACATTTCCTTCCATTGATTAATCATGGGCTTGGCCCAAATAAAATGTTCATACGTCTCTAAATGTAGTAGACAATGGGCTCATATTGGGTTTTGATAAAATTCTGACTTAGTTAATTCCACTATTGGGCTTTTGGGACCAATAACCAAATGTGGGACCCACAAAGCCCAATGGACTTTGATAAAATTCAATCCTCGAAAACGAACTTGTTTTTGGCTTCCTCGATCTTTTTCTTCAAACTCGTGCCGGTTTTGCCAGTTTTGGTGAATTTGGTACCTACATACATTAAAACAAGAAACATACATATACAATGCCATATTCATGGTATTTATGCATTTTAAGCTCATTTTTAGATACAATTGATATGAGTAAAATCACTCATATCAAACCGTTATTGGGATTTCTTTCTATGGTAAGTGTACTTTTAAATTTCATAACACATACGTGGAGTATGTAATGTAGTATCTGGATAATTCTCTCACTTAGCCAATTTAAGGGAAATATTCTTCATAATGTAAACAATATGATAGATATTGGTACTCTATATCGACAGATTATTTTCTTTCAAGTATAGCCTTGTCAGAGTTTCCCTACTATCAATGAAATACATTTGACAATGATCTGGATGGTGTCATGTCAGATTTTCCAAAACTTTGTTAAGATATAAGTCAAATATTTAGTCAAAAGATATTGTGCTGGATTTTTTTTTTCAAATTACATAAATTATAATATAAATGATTTGACCTATAAGATAATATTATAAAACAAAACAACACTTACAACAGATGTAAACAAAACACATAATTTTATTGATAATACTCACATATGTTTACGACACTTATTTATTATACAAAATAAAACAAAATATAAGGAAATTTAAAAATTTGTCTTGTTCATACAATTTCGGGTTTGATGACCTATCTCGTATCAGTTCTGACACTTGACTTGGTAGAGTCCTTTGTGATGCAGTAGGCATTTCATACAGTAGGGATGTCTTCCATCATATCTATTGATTCCTATAGGTTTGGGAAATTAACTGGGTTTGGAGGAAGGTAATATAGATAGGGAAAGTAAGGATCATAGGGAATATTTAGGTAACTTGGATTAGATTCGACGAGTTTTCTTTCTTCACTAAATTTACGCTTAAGGTTATTTGATTCTTGCACAGGATTGTGCTTGATTACATGATCCATCAACTTTTAGGTAACATTAATGGCTTCTAATAAATTTTGGGGTTTAGAAATAGTAATCACGTTTTTGAATCCTGTTGTCATTAGATAGCACAATTCCTTTTTCACTTTCTTGATTTCGATTGAAGGATAATATTTATTTATTAAGAGGCATTTAAAGTTTGACCACGTCATCATATGAGCTTCTTCTATTCCAATGGGTTGAGAATAGAAATTCCACCAAGATAACGCTTCACTAGTCCAAGTAGTGGTAGCAAGCTTTACCTTGTGATCCTCAACATAATTATTATGGGAGAAAACTGATTCAGTTCTTTCAATCCAACGAGCGATAACAATAGCATCGTTGATTCTTTGGAATTTATATAAATGACTAGCTATAGATTTTTCTTCTAGAATAGTAATTCTTATGATCTTGAATGTTGGTGTTTGTAAAGCTGCAGCAACACCATCATCAATTATTCGTTGAAGACCTTCAGAAGTTATAGTAGAAGACGACGATGTTCTTAGATGTGTCATTCTGAAATTAGAAGACAAATAGTTTTTGAAGTTTAGACATACTTGTCTATTAAGCATTTGTCATATGTGTTTACATATAACGATTTATGAGTATATTTTCCAAAAATTTTAAAGGCACATCCTAACATATTGGTTATTTATTCATATCTGAGGGTAATAAATCCAGGAGATGATTATACTTTCCAAGTACACAATAGATTTAAAGATATATGATTCTGATATAGCCATTGTTTGTAACAACTTGTCTCGTACTAGGCAAGCTTCTATGTACATTTTATATATTCATTATTTAGATTAATACTTTCTTTAACCAAATAGACTTGAGAAGTCCTTTTTAGTTTAAGAGAATATCTTTATTTTGCTAAACTTCTTTAAAGTCACATACTTTGTTGAGTATTCACCATTTCTAGGATTATAACTTGAAAACAACAGAAAAGAGATAACAAGAATTTGGAGAAAAAGAAAATTTTATTTATTAACAACTTGCTTTGCTGATAGATAGGCAAGCTTCTTTGATATATAAAACTAAAAATTGATGATAAAATATTTACAAAGCTTTTAAGGAAGCTGAAATATTTACAAGCTAATCTATTTCTTCTTCTTTAGTTCCTTAATATTGTCTAGAGAACCTGTGATATTTTCTCGATGTCTAACTTGAATATCATCAACAAGTTTGTCCATTGTTGCCATTCTTACTCGAGCAAAGATAATTTCTTCGTCATTCAACATCTTCTTATGTCGTAACTCAAAATTCTCAGTGCATACTTCCATTAAATCTTTCTCCAAATTTTCTACTTCTTGTTGCATATTCGTTCATCCATACTTAAGACCTTCAACTTCATATTCTAAATCTTCAATAAGTTCGGGAGTACATTGGAGAAATGGGATATTAGTGGAGGCTTGAGATGAAAGAGTTTGACATCGCGGAATAGGTATATTTTAATAATATGGTTGCGGATTATTTTAAAGAGATAAAAGGGTTAAGGAAATCATTTGCAGAAAGCGCTAAAACTAAAGGTTTAGGGGAACCCATAATGTAGATATTTTCCGATTCTGAATCTGATATGAAGATGGGATGAAAGTAGGAAGACATATTTCTGAAGACGGTGATAATATAAATTATTTATATAGTAATTAACATTATATTACTTACACATAAACATATTATTGCTAACATAACATTATTGATGCGTGTCTGGTGTATTGGATTGGAAATAAGTTTTAAATTTATAAACACGAATTACCGGATTGACTAAAAATGCCACGGGCAAGTATAACGCTTTCGTTTATGTATAGCTTTTATGTGTTAATACCGAGATCGTTCATGGGGATTTGGAAAACCTATGATCATTCAAAAATAAACTATAATCTTTGATTGTAGCAATTGTAGACAAACAAGTAACAAGTAATATGATGAGATTAATAATAAGATTAAAGGCAACACTTGGTAAAGACTAATTTGGGCATCTGTAGTGGTATGATTGTGATGACACATTTAACATATATGATTATAATAATTAGATGGATAATCCTATCTATTGTTTTCAAAAGCTTCAATCCTCGTCAAGATTTTGGTTAAAGAAAACAAGCATTAGACTCAATCACTCAATTCAACACTTAATCCAATTTCAACACATTCGATTCACGGTCGTTTCACGAATTTTCTAACACTTATAATTATGTTTCTCGATAATAAAAACTTCTTAAGAAATGATCAATACAAAAGATAGCCAATCATAGACAAACCAGCTATGACTTGCTGATTGAAAATTACCCTTTCGACCTATGAAATCTTTATCAACAAATTAAGTTTTGATAACAAATGTCACATGAAACATAAGTACCAATGGTTCAAAGGAAAGCTTGAAATTGAAATAAACATAAATCACAATCACAACCAATTCTTCATACCACAAACATCATCCTACCAAGCGTAGAATGATTTAGCTACTCATAATGAACAATGAAATAAACTCAGAAATAATAGTATTATAAGTCATAATCAAGAGTCTTACAAAGTGGAAATATGTTGCTAATGGTTAGGGTAATGATCCCTAAGAGTTTTGTGATGTTAACTTTGCTTTTCGGACTCCAAACGTGACTTTTCTAGCACCACCTTGCTCAAATCCGGGAATGAAGTTTTGGAAAAGGTTGAGAGAGTTTATGTGATGGTATATTAACGAATGTAGTGGTTATGAAAAGATATTATGAGATGATATCAAAAGGTATGGTGTTACATGTCCCCAAGGGTCTTATTTATAAGCTAATTCAAGGCTTAGACTTTAATGATTGGCTTGGAGCCAAAGGAAGTCTAGAATCTTCTTGTATGTTCTTGTGTGTTCTCCCTTAAGATTGCATGAATGTGGACATAAAATATGCCAACATAAATGTGGGTGGCAACTTGTATTTTGTTGGTGGAAACTTCATGCTGAGTGACTTGTATGTTCCTTGGAAACACTTGTTCTTGCACCCGAGATAGATCTTCAAAGGCTTGTAACTTGTACACGGGTCTTGAACTTGACTAGGATTCTTCGTACTCGTACTAATCTTCACATTTGCATTGTTTTACACTTTATTCATGCAATTGGCTACACAAACACTTGCAAACACAATTGGGCACAAACCTGCACAAAATTATTATAGATATAACCAATATACATGTACAATAGTACGGATAACGCTCCCAAAAACATGTTCGATTTGGGCGTTATTAAATCCCCTCACACTTAAGTTTTGCTTTCCCTCAAGCAAGAAGAAAAGATAATTAAATCCAAAGGTACATGTATCGTTACAAAAATTCGATGCAAGTCTACCAAGTACAAGTACAAGATAAAACTCATCGTCTTGAGTTTTTATGGTTGAAAAATTGAGATATAAAGTTAATACCCATAAAAATCTAGAAAGTCTTTTATTTCTAACTATACTACACTAATAACATATGAATTGAAGCAACATGTATCACGACTTAGCACATTAGCTAATCGATACCTTTTATTTCTTCTTCTTCCTTCAACTTCATAACATTATAGCTCATTGGCTATTTATATTTCTTTTTGATTTTTTTTCTTTTTTTTTCTTGGCTAAAACTCCTAGCCATGTATCAACATACTTGCTAAGTTCAAGTTGTATTAACAAACATGGAACTTGCAACTTTCTTCTAATTTTCGGATTTTTCTTCTACTATTATATAAGATTTTGACTTGGGTAAGTTTGACATAAAAATATATCTCAAATCTTCAAAAAATCACCGATTGGATAATTTATTAATTATTTATATACATTTGTTGGAAACTTTTTATTCACGAGGGCAAACAAGAACAAAAAATTTTAAAATAGCCCAAAAATATGGCAATTAAGCATCTTTTTTTTTCTCGATTTCCCTACAACCCCCTCACACTTAAGTTTAGCATTGTCCTCAATGTGATGAAACTGAACAAAAGTTAGGGAATAAGAGAAAAACCAGAATCACGGGCATATCGTGCATCATAAAGAATATACAAGATTCTTTTCTTCGACATCAACTTGTGGTACCTATAAAAAAGATAAAACACACAAAAACACGAAAACACTCTATTTTTGGTTTTTATAGGTTTTTATAAAAGCGACGCATGCTACACCCCCTCACACTTAAGCAAAACATTGGTTAAAAATTTGTGGGGTGTAAGCATGAATTTATTTTAAAAAGGAAAATCACACTTAAATTTTTTTTAAAACACACGGGTTGCCTCCTGAGAAGCGCTTATTTTATTGTTGAGTCATCACTCTGACTCGTACTTCTTTTTAGTTTTCTTTATTTTTATCGAGTGAAAAATTCTCACTCCACTCATCATGGTATAGTTTAACACGGTGTCCATTAAAAATGAAGCTTCCTCCATTCTTGTCATACAATTGAACATAACCGGACAGGTATCCATGTTTTACTATAAAAGGACCGCAGCACTTTTGTTTAAGCTTTGGAGCTTTGAATTTATATTGCATATTAAACAAGAGAACTTTGTCTCCCTTCTTGAATTCTTTTCGGATGCGAAGTTTCTTGTCATGATAAGCTTTGGTACGTTCTTTGTATAACTTGGAATTCTCATAAGCTTGGAGTTGTAATTCATCGAGTTCATGCAATTACAAGAATCGGTTTTCTCCTGCGGTTTGAGATCGGGATTACAGCTTCTTAATGCCCAATAAGCACGGTGCTCAATTTCGAAGGGCAAATGAGACGTTTTACTGTACAATAAACGATAAGGTGTTGTGCCAATTGGTGTCTTATAAGCTGTTTGGAATGCCCACAGAGCGTCGTCAAGTTTCCTTGACCAAATGGACATATTGTCCTTAACCGTTTTTTCGAGTATTCGTTTTAAGGCTCTGTTGGTATTCTCAACTTGTCCACTCGTTTGCGGATGATACGCGGTGGCAAAACGATGGGTGACTCCATAACGCTTTAAGATTTTCTCCATTTGTTTGTTACAATAATGGGATCCTCGATCGCTAATCAAAGCTTTCAGCATTCTATAACGAGAGAAAAGCTTTTTCAAAAAATTGATTACGGCTCGTGCATCATTTGTGGTTAAAGCCTCGGCTTCTGCCCATTTGGACACGTAATCAATAGCGACTAAGATATATTCGAACTTATGAGATTTGGGAAAGGGTCCCATGAAATCATTTCCCCATACGTCAAATTTTTTGCTAACTTGGATGCTGTTTTGAGGCATCTCATCTCTCCGTGAGAGGTTACTAGTACGTTGGCAAGTATCACAATTTTCGACTAGAGTATAAGCCTCTTTATAAATTGTTGGCCAATAGAAACCAGCATCAAAGACTTTTTTCGCGGTGGTGGAAGGACCATAATGTCCCCCAGTAGGGCCATGATGACATTCATTAAGCATCTTCCTTGTTTCCGCACCATAAACACATCTCCTAATCATGCCATCGGGGCATACTTTGAAAACATAGGGATCTTCCCAAAAATAGTTTTTTAGGTCGGAAAAGAATTTACATCGTTGGTAATAGGTTAAACCTTTTCTTAGAGTTCTTCCAACGAGGTAATTTGCAAAATCTGCAAACCACGAAGATTCGTCCGTAGAGATTTTCATAAGAGTCTCATCAGGAAATAATCATCGATATCTTCATCCCTTAACTCTTCCATGTTTGGATTTTCAAGTCGCGACAAATGATCGGCTGTGACGTTTTTAGCTCCCTTCTTGTTTTGAATTTCAATGTCAAATTCTTGGAGTAATAAAATCCATCTAATAAGACACGGCTTAGCATCTTGTTTAGAGAATAAGTATTTCAACGCGGAATGATCGGTGAACACAATCGTTTTCGACAAGACGAGATAAGATCGAAAATTTGTCAAAAGCAAAAACTACGGCAAGTAGTTCTTTCTCAGTGATTGTGTAGGTGAGCTGCGCGCTATTAAGAGTTTTGCTCGTAAAGTGTATAGGACGGAAATGTTTTCCTTCGCGTTGTCCTAATACGGCTACTACAGCGAAATCACTTGCATCATACATAAGTTCAAACGGTCGCGACCAATCCGGTGAAACCATGATCGGTGCATTCCTTAACTTGTCTTTAAGCTTGTCGAATGGCTTTATGCATTCTTCGTTGAAATCAAAGACTATGTCTTTTTCGAGGAGTTTGGTCATCGGTCTAGCGATTTTGGAAAAATCTTTTATGAATCAGTAGTAGAATCCCATATGACCTAGAAAACTTCTAACGGCTTTAATGTTAGTGAGTGGTGGTAATTTGGATATCACTTCGATCTTGGCCTTGTCTACTTCTAATCCGGCTCCAGAGACTTTGTGTCTAAGCACAATTCCTTCAGTCACCATAAAGTGACATTTCTCCCAATTGAGCACGAGATGAGCTTGTTTGCATCGGATGAGCATGTGCTCTAAATTAAAAAGGCAAGACTCGAATGAGTTTCTAAAGACTGAGAAATCGTCCATAAAAACTTCCATGGATACTTCGATCATGTCTTGAAAGATTGCGATCATACAACTTTGAAAAGTCGCATGTGCATTGCAAAGACCAAAAGGCATACGCCTATAAGCGAACGTTCCAAAAGGACACGTAAAAGTGGTCTTGTCTTGATCGGATTGTTCGATAGGTATTTGGAAATATTCGGAAAAGCCATCGAGAAAAAAAAAGAATTTGTTCCCCGCTAGTCTTTCCAACATTTGGTCCATGAATGGTAGAGGAAAATGATCTTTATGTGCGGCGTTAAATATGCGGTAATAAATACACACACGCCAACCGGTAACGGTTCTTGTAGGAACAAGTTCGTTATGTTTGTTGGTCACAACAGTCATTCTCCTTTCTTAGGAACGCAATAAATAGGACTAACCTAAGGACTATCTTCTATGGCAAAGATGATTCCTGCCTCAAGCAGTTTGATTATTTTGACTTTTACAATATCCTTCATATTTTGGTTAAGTCGACGTTGCTTCTCAATAACGGGCTTGGCATTGTCTTCGAGATTGATCTTGTGTTTGCAAAATTGCAGGCTGATTCCCGGTATATCAGATGTTCTCCAAGCAAACGCTTCTTTGTGGTTTTTTAGCATAGAAACAAGGCGTTTCTTCTCACCTTCCTCGAGTGAGGCTGAGATAATCACCGGAAGGAGTGAATTTTTCTCTAGATAAGCGTATTCGAGATGTTCGGTAAGAGGTTTCAACTTAAGATCCATCGGTGGATCGTGAATAGATTTGGTAACAACAAAGTTTGATTTCGAAGGAAAAACTTTGAAGGGTTTGTTTTCCTCTTCTTCGAAAGTTACTTCAGAATCAAGGGCCATGAATTCTTCGAATTAACGATTATGATCGGTTCGCTAGTCTTTTCTGAAGTTGTTTGGAATGGTGCGTCGTCATCAAGCAATACATCCAACTCTTCTTCCGTTACTTCATAGATAACATCCACGCGGAAGCATGTGTCATCATTTGAATGGGAGTGTTGCATAGCTTTATCGACTAAGAATGTGACTTGATCGTCACCAACTCCAAGGTTGAGTTCTTTATTCTTCACACGGATGATAGAATCGGCGGTGTGCAATAATGGTCGTCCTAAAATGAGAGGGACATGATGGTCTTCCTCCATTTCAAGGATCACGAAGGCGGCGGGAAATATGAATTTTCCAACTTGAACAAGCATGTTCTCGGATATCCCAATAGGATATTGGTAGGTGTGGTTAGCCAAACGTATACTCATACTTGTAGATTTCAAAGTATTGTTTGAAATATTCTTGTATATTGAGTATGGCATAAGATTGATACTCGCGGCTAGATCGGCCAAGGCGTGACATTCAACATTGTTGTTTAGAGTACATGGTATGAGAAAGCTTCCCGGATCTCCGAGCTTTGGTGGAAGTTTGCTTTGCAAGGCTATAGAACATTCTTCGTTTAGAAACGCAGCAAAGATTTGATCCGTCTTACTATGGTTGCTCACAAGATCTTTGAGGAATTTCCCATAGTGGGGTATGCCGGTTAAGATATCAACAAGGGGAACGTTGATCTTAACTTCTTTTATCATCTTAAGTAATTGGCATTACGAGCCTCCATCTTTTCCTTTCGTAGGCGTTGAGGATATGGAATTTTTGGTGTATACGCCTTTGGTGTTGGTGTTGGAATGGGTGTGGTTTGTTTTGGTTTGGGTTTGGAAGGACAAACGATTTTTTCCTTCTCGAGCTCGTCGGCTTCATCTTCACTTTCATCAGCGAAAGTGGAAGCATTGGCGTTCGGGATTTGTGGTGGATCACAACTCAACCCACTCCTTGTGAATACGGCATTCACATGTTCATTACGGGAGGAGGGTGGGCGGTATGGTTTATCCATAGATGGTTTTGGGTTTGTTTGAGTGTTGCTTGGCAGTGAACCACTTGGTCGATTGGCTAGTTGGTCGATGATTCGACCGAGCTTGGTTTCGAGATCACGGATAGTGGCAGTATGGTGTCTTTGTCCTCTTTCAACGTTGGATTTAAGATCGAAGAATTGGTTCTTAATGAACGTGTTTGTTGATTTTTGAGTTTCTATGAAAGCTAACAACGTTTTCTCTAAGTTCGATTCTTCGGGTTTCTTCTCGGTTGATGGAGCGGAATTATCGTTCTCATGAGGTTGTGAGTTACCATTTTCGTTTTTGGGGTACTCACGCCAAGTGACGGAGTTTCTACCGTAGTAGTTACCTCGATAACCACTTCCTCGATATCCTCCTTGGAATCCTTGGACGTAGTTTGCTGCTTGTGGTTGTTCCCTTATTTGTGTGTCATCACACTCTGTAGATGGGTGTGGTCCTCCACAAAGAGTACATTCGCCTCACATCTCTTTCATTTCGTCTTTGATAGTTTTAAATTGCGAGTCGAATTTAGATGTGAGAGCGTCCATCTTTTCCATGAGTTTAGAATTTTTGCCACTTTCTACGAAAGTAACGGTTTTCTTGAAAGGTTTGGATCGGTTATCTTTGGACCAATCGAGTTTTAAGAGGACTCGGTCCTCGAGCAATTGGTATGCTTTGTTGGGAGTCTTATAAAGAAAGAGTCCACCGGCGTCAAGGATTGCTTGCGTCGGTTCATTCAGACCATGATAAAAGATTTGGATGATGGTTCCTTTTAATAAACCATGTCCATGACAACTATGAAGTAGGTCTTTCATTTGGTTCCACGCATCAATGAGTGTTTCTTGTGGAATTTGGGTGAAACCTCGGATTTCTCCCATGAGTCTTTCGTACATGGCGGATGGAAAGAAACGGTTAACAAAAGCAGTTCTCATTTGTTCCCATGTTTCATTGGTATCGGGCGTCAACTTCTTATACCAAAATCTTGCATCTCCGGATAGAGATGATGGGAAGAGTTTAAGTTTTATAGCGTCTACATTGACGTCGGCTCCATATCGAAACATACAACATATCTTTATGAATTCGGCTATGTGCTTATGCGGATCGGCCCGCGTACGACCGTCCTTTGATCATTGAAAGGTGATGACCTTTCACGCTGAAGTTTTCTCCAAGATCAACTTGAAAAATAGCAGCCTCGGGGGTAGGTGCTACTACTCTGTTGGCTGCCCACATAGATTGATCGTCGGCCATTGAGAATGGTAGATCGTTGAATGGGTTATAGACAACAAATGCGTCTAAGAGATTATCAAATGGTGGGTTTTTGGTTTTTAAAATTCGTTTTTCAAAAGAAACAGAGGGTTTCTTCTTGCGGTTTTTCTTTCAAGATTGATGAATATAACGTTCGGCATCATTGTATTGACTAAGTAATTCTTGACCTGAAGAACGTGTGTTCGTTCAAGTCTTGAAGAACTTTTGAAAAATATTACAAGTAAAAAAATAAAAACAAACAAAATATTACTAATAGGAAAATAAGTAGATAAGAAATTAAATAAATCAAACAAAATAAAAACATATTTTGTTATATCAAATTCAATTTTGACGGCGGCAAAATGGGGGTAATGGTAGATCGTCGAATGGGTTATAGACAACAAATGCGTCTAAGAGATTATCAAATGGTGGGTTTTTGGTTTATAAAATTCGGTTTTCAAAAGAAACAAAGGGTTTCTTCTTGCGGTTTTTTTTTCGAGATTGATGAATATAACGTTCGGCATCATTGTATTGACTAAGTAATTCTTGACCTGAAGAACGTGTGTTCGTTCAAGTCTTGAAGAACTTTTGAAAAATATTACAAGTAAAAAAATAAAAACAAACAAAATATTACCAATAGGAAAATAAGTAGATAAGAAATTAAATAAATCAAACAAAATAAAAACATATTTTTATATCAAATTCAATATTGCCGGCGGCAAAATGGGGGTGTCGGGCGGCAAAATGGGCTCTGTGAAAAACTTGGAAAAGTTGCCGGCGACAACTTTAAGTCTGCCGGCGGCAGAATGGAGTTCGGGGTGTTTTGCCTTGTCAGAGTTTCCCTGCTATCAATGAAATACATTTGACAATGATCCAGATGGTGTCATGTCTTATGTTTAGAAATTCTGAAATAAAATCTATTTCTTGTTCTTGCCTATTTCTATATAGAACATTCAGGTTGAACTTTTGTAATTTAAATTTCAAAACTTTGTTAAGATATAAGTCAAATATTTAGTCAAAATATATTGTGCTGGATTTTTTTTTTCAAATTACATAAATTATAATATAAATGATTTGACCTATAAGATAATAGTATAAAACCAAACAATACTTACAACAGATGTAAACAAAACACATAATTTTATTGATAATACTCACATATGTTTATAACACTTATTTATTATACAAAATAAAACAAAATATAAGGAAATTTAAAAATTTGTCTTGTTGAAACAATTTCGGGTTTCATGACCTATCTCGTAACAGTTCTGACACTTGACTTGGCAGAGTCCTTTGTGATACAGTAGGCATTTCATATATTAGGGATGTCTTCCAGCATATCTATTGATTCCTATAGGTTTGGGAAAATTAACTAGGTTGGGAGGAAAGTAATATAGATAAGGAAAGTAAGGATCATGAGGAATATTTAGGTAATTTGGATTAGATTCGACGAGTTTTCTTTCTTCACTAAATTTACGCTTAAGGTTATTTGATTCTTGCATAGGATTGTGCTTGATTACATGATCCATCAACTTTTAGGTAACATTAATGGCTTCTTCTAAATTTTGGGGTTTAGAAATAGTAATCATGTTTTTGAATCCTGTTGTCATTAGATAGCACAATTCCTTTTTCACTTTATTGATTTCGATTGAAGGATAATATTGCTTTATTAGGAGGCATTTAAAATTTGACCACGTCATCATATGAGCTTCTTCTATTCCAATGGGATGAGAATAGAAATTCCACCAAGATAACGCTTCACTAGTCCAAGTAGTGGTAGCAAGCTTTACTTTGTGATCCTCAACATAATTATTATGGGAGAAAACTGATTCAGTTCTTTCAATCCAACGAGCGATAAATATAGCATCTTTGACTCTTTGTAATTTATATAAATGACTAGCTATAGATTTTTCTTCTAGAATAGTATTTCTTACGATCTTGAATGTTGGTGTTTGCAAAGCTGCAGCGACACCATCATCAATTATTCATTGAAGACCTTCAGAAGTTATAGTAGAAGACGACAATATCCTTAGATGTGTCATTCTGAAATTAGAAGACAAATAGTTTTTAAAGTATAGACATACTTGTCTATTAAGCATTTGTCATATGTGTTTACATATAACGGTTTATGAGTATATTTTCCAAAAAATTTAAAGGCACATCCTAACATATTGGTTATTTATTCATATCTAAGGGTAATAAATCCAGGAGATGATTATACTTTCCAAGTCCACAATAGATTTAAAGATATATGATTCAGATATATTCATTGTATGTAACAACTTGTCTCGTACAAGGCAAGCTTCTACGTACATTTTATATCTTCATTATTTAGATTAATACTTTTTTTAACCAAATAGACTTGAGAAGTCCTTTTTAGTTTAAGAAACTATATTTCTTTTGCTAAACTTCTTTAAAGTCACACACTTCGTTGAGTATTCATCATTTCTAGGATTATAACGTGAAAACAACAGAAAAGAGATAACAAGAATTTGGAGAAAAAGAAAATTTTATTTATTAACAACTTGATTTGCTGATAGATAGACAAGCTTCTTTGTTATATAAAACTAAAGACTGATGCTAAAATATTTACAAAGCTATTAGGGAAGCAGAAATATTTACAAGCTAATCTATTTCTTCTTCTTTAGTTCCTTAGTATTGTCTATAAGTCCTATGATATTTTCTCGATGTCTAACTTGAATATCTTCAACAAGTTTGTCCATTGTTGCCATTCTTACTCGAGCAAAGGTAATTTCTTCGTCATTCAACATCTGCTTATGTCGTAACTCAGAATTCTCAGTGCGTACTTCCATTAAATCTTTCTCCAAATAATCTACTTCTTGTTGCATAATCGTTCTTCCATACTTGAGACTTTCAACTTCTTATTCTAAATCTTCAATAAGTTTAAGAGGAATTTCATCAAGATGATTGAAAACACTTTTCGTTTGTTCTTCATAGGTACATTGGAGAAATGGGATATTAGTGGAGGCTTGAGATGAAGGAGTTTGACATCGAGGAATAGGTATATTTTCATAATATGGTTGCTGATTATTTTAAAGAGATAAAGGGTTAGGGAAATCATTAGTAGAAAGAGTTAACACTAATGGTTTAGGGAAACCCATAATAAAGATATTTTCCGATTCCAAATCTGATATGACGATGGGATGAAAATAGGAAGACATGTTTCATACGACGTCGATAATATAAATTATTTATATAGTACTTAACATTATATTACTTACACATAAACATATTATTGCTAACATGACATTATGATGTGTGTCTGGTGTATTGGATTGGAAACACGTTTTAAATTTATAAACACGAATTACCGGATTGACTAAAAACGCACGGGAAAGTATAACCCATTCGTTTGTGTATAGCTTTTATGTCGTAATACCCAGATCGTTCACGGGGATTTGGAAAAACTATGATCATTCAAAAATAAACTATAATATTTGATTGTAGCAATTGTAGACAAACAAGTAACAAGTAATATGATGAGATGAATAATAAGATAAAGGCAACACTTGGTAAAGACTAGTTTGGGTATCCGTAGTGGTATGATTGTGATGACACATTTAACATATAAGATTATAATAATTAGATGGATAATCCTATCTATTGTTTTCAAAAGCTTCAATCCTCGTCAAGACTTTGGTTAAAGAAAACAAGCATTAGACTCAATCACTCAATTCAAGACTTAATCAAATTTCAACACATTCGATTCACGGTCGTTTCAAGAATTTGCTAAAACTTATTATTATGTTTCTTGATAATCAAAACTTCTTAAGAAATGATCAATACAAAAGATAGCCAATCATAGACAAACCGGCTATGACTTGCTGATAGAAAATAACCCTTTTGACCTATGAAATCTTTATCAATAAATTATGTTTTGATAACAATTGTCACATGAAACATAGGTACCAATGGTTCAAAGGAAAGCTTGAAATTGAAATAAACATAAATCACAATCACAACCACTTCTTCATACCACAAACATCATCCTACAAAGCGTAGAATGATTTAGCTAGTCATAATGAACAATGAAATAAACACAGAAATAATAGTCTTATAAGTAATAATAAAGAGTCTTACAAAGTGGAAAAATGTTGCTAATGGTTAGGGTTATGATTCCTAAGAGTTTCGTGATATTAACTTTGCTTTTCAGACTCCAAAAGTGACTTTTCTAGCACCACCTTGCTCAAATCCGGGAATGGAGTTTTAGACAAGGTTGAGAGAGTTTATGTGATGGTATATTAACCAATGTAGTGGTTATGAAAAGATATTATGAGATGATATCAAAAGGTATGGTGTTAAATGACCCCAAGGGTCTTATTTATAAGCTAATTGAAGGCTTAGACTTCAATGATTGGCTTGGAGGCAAAGGAAGTCTTGAATCTTCTTGTATGTTCTTGTGTGTTCTCCATTAAGATTGCATGAATGTGGAAAAAAAATCTGTCAACAAAAATGTGGGTGGTAACTTGTATTTTGTTGGTGGCAACTTCATGTTGAGTGACTTGTATGCTCCTTGGAAACACATGTTCTTGCACCCGAGATAGATCTTCAAAGGCTTGTAACTTGTACATGGGTCTTGAACTCGACTAGGATTCTTCGTACTCGTACTAATCTTCACATTTGCATTGTTTTACACTTCATTCCTACAATTGGCTACACAAAGACTTGCAAACACAGTTGGGAACAAATATGCATAAAAGTATTATAGATATAACCAATATACATGTACAATAGTATGGATAACGCTTCCAAAAACATGTTGGATTTGGGCGTTATCAATTATTATCTACATAATATCACTATTTACGCAAGATCATCATGTGCATATATTCTTGTAGCAGCAAGTGTTTTGACGTGGAGAACATCCTCATTTTTATCTTAACGCAACGGAACATTATTTTGAGGTATTACTTCATGGAATAAAAGACACAATAATAGAAACAACTCAAAAGAGCGTTTGAATTTACTTTATTCATTTATTATCAGTTATCATTCAAAATTAGAGATTTTAAACAAAGAAACTGTACATTTAATGTACATCATGAGATCTAGAAAATAGGTTTGAATGATAACAATTTCAAGTCGATATCTCTCTAAATCATCCTTATGCTGCTCCATGCTATCAATTATCAATGCCTAAGATATATGCTTAAAATCAACATAATAGTTGAGTGAATTCATAGGTTTAGAAATTATTTTGTATACAAGATCCTTTTTCCTAAGCTACATTGTTATTCGCCCACAAATTAATAATTGTTCTACTGCACTATCCTCATGATCCCGCTGGTAGATATATCAGGAACGAACAATTGCCTTATGCAGAAAGTCTGCCAAACTATCTTGAGTTTAGCTTAATAAACTATATCCGTTTAGCCTAGGTAGGAACATTTAGCATTCCCGCAAGTGCGACCTGCCCGGATAGGGGATGTCAACCCCCAAATAGTACTATTTACAATAATAGCGCTCATTTTATAGAAATGATTCGCGATTCACAAATAAAAAGGAACTTTATCAATAAACATATCTGAGAAGCATACCAAAAATACTTGTATTCCAATTTAGCATATATCCCACTCACGGGTTTTCAAATCATTTATAAATTAGATCTAGTGAGGCTATGAACTCACTTTATATCAAAAGATTCTGAATCTCGTCAGATTATATTTCAATCGTAATTTAATAGCTTAGTCTCACCAACACAGATTAACACATTTTGTATAGTATCAAGTCTTTGATCTTGAGTTCAACACTTTTAAGTATTAATTATTTATTCTTTGATTTATAAACACTTGTAATTATAGCATCATTGTTGGGGCCATCATACTCAGAAGCTATTCTATAAACGTTTGAGGAGCGAGGGCACTTTAAATCGTAAACCCAACCACTCAGTCAGAACCTAATATCGAGATGGAACATCTTGTACAAAGCTCCCTATTAACATGATACATTATATATTTTAGGAATTTCTTCAAAAGTTGGTATATTATCTCATTATTAGATTTTACATCATTTTTTTGTTTCAAAGTTGGCAAAAACAGTCCTTCTGGTTCATATAACTTTAGAAAATAGGTTGTATAATACAAATTTTATACATATAGTTTCATAAATGAAAAAATGATCCTTAAAGTTTCTAAATTTATAATATTTACATTTTTAGCCCATAAAGTTATAAGTTTTGTATATTTACACTTTTAACCCTTAAAGTATATAGTTTAAATATTTACAATTTTAACCTTCTAATATTAACCTTAAGGTTTAAAACTTTGAAAAATTAAACCTTATGGTTTTAAATTTATCAAAATGACATTTTTGGCCCAAAATATTAATAGTTTCAAAAATGACAGTTTTAGTCGCTATACTTGTTTAATATCACATAACAACCTCAAATTTGTACAAAATGAACTAGGAACTTAAAATAAAGTTTATAAACACATTTCTAATCATAATAACATTACTTTCAGATCTATAGTGTAACACCTCCGAAATCAGACACGGAATAATTAGGCAGCATGGGGGTGCCACGTCATGGTACAAACAACTATGATTTATAAATGACACAAAAATGATGTAATAAAAGATATACTTACATCATGATTACCAAAGTTTTTAACTTAGGTCCCAAAAGAAAATTAGGATGAATGTATGACAGCTTTTACCAAATAAACGATTAAAATAAAACACAGAAGATCCAAGCTGCTAACATCCTGCGGGCTCTCACCCAAAGCATATTAAGCATTATTACATGAGATTTAACATGTAAAACCATCAACAAAAAGTTGAGTGATATTCATACGTTTAGTAAATTAAGTAAATGAACACAGTAAAATTTGTAAAACAAGTAATGGGGGGTGACTATGTACACTATTCATAGTCATATGATTTATTATTGCTATTTAGCTCATGACACCGAAGCTTAACAAAATAATAGTTCCCTAGTGAGTATTCATCATAAATACTCAAGTATAAACAATACAATGGGTCAAAGTAATACGGGACGGGGATTTTCAATCCTGATGGATCCATCCACAACATTCGCGCTTGCAAACTGTGAAATATTAACGGTTCATGATATTGAGGGGAATCTTAGTGGCTATAGAAACTAAAAACAATTATATTTTGCATTCATCTTGCAGCATACATTTCATGATAGCATACAGTTTAAAAGATTTAGTTCCAACATGTAAATCTCACCCCGCGTATACTTTGAGTCGAAAATTAACGTTGACAATGTGGTTGCACTAAATTTTTAGAAACTTGCTGTAAAGACTATATCATATCTTGAGTTTTATAATAGATATAAACTTCAACATTATGGTCCTTGAAATATACAAGTCTTACCTTTTCAAATATTTAAAAAACACTATCAATGATATTACCAATCAAGGGGAAATGCAGTTTTAGTGCCGACCACTCTGATTTGACTTACTCGACAAAATTTTGCATAACACCGTTTTGAGCATCATTTGAAATTCGTAAAAGATTTTAACTTGAAACCAATTGGAAAAGTTCAATTTTGAACTATCTTACTGTAATAAGTCATAAAAACACTCACTTTGACATTTTATACTTTGACCTCAAACACAGTTTTGGCGCACATGCCGATATTGACTAGTTTTAACAAAACGGCCATAATTTACTCATCCGGACACTTCCAAAAACCATCCAACTCACCAATTGCATTAAAAAACCATGGCTATTTTAAAATCAATAATATACAGGCCTAATGTTCAGAAATAATTCGTGAAGACCTGTAGCAATCGGCTACCATTTTGATTACACATTTCTCTCCCAAAATCATTGTTAACATCGTCAAAATGTTTCCCTAACCTATGCAATGCCACTACAAGTTTCTAAAACCACTTAGGAGTTCAAAATACCTATGACATTAGTGGTATTACACTAATGTATCAAAACTCATCAATCAAAGTCAAAACAAAATCAAAGATATAGAAATCACAATTAAAAATCAAGGCTATATGTACCTTCAATATGTAATAAAACAAAATCAACTTTGGCTCTCCTTTTTCCCTCCTATTAGCCGGAAACCAGACACCCCTTATCTGAATAAAATGACATTTTAGAAATAAACCAACATAAGTTATACTCACAATCATTCATGAGTTAACTTAATCTTATAAAAACAATAACATTTTCTAAGAAATCCATCTAATTTGTAAGATTTTAAAAACTCTTTGCACGTATAATCAAACACTTAGGAGAGGTATAGGATGACAGAAAACTTAATAAAATAATAAGGAATTAGATGGAACAACAAAAATTGGTGATGATGGTGCTTGTGGTGTTCGTCGGTCAAGAACAAAAAAAAGGGGACATAAAATTTTTTGATTTTTCGAAAAGATATTTACTATGAGTTCAAGTTTGATAATTTTTGTTTATTAACTACCCATGTACTAGCAATTGACACAAATGTTCCTTGTGGGTTGTTTTCAGCTGAAAAAAGGAGTAAAGAGGGTAAAAATCATCTTTCCAGCTTAAGTTATGTTTACATAAAAGTTCGACTAGTCAAAATGTAAACCCGGGAACCGTCCTCGTTTTTAACATGAAACCTTTAAAATAAAACCCAAGACATGTTTGTCTCCTAATTTGGATACTGGAGGTACTATGGAGCAAAAGTAAAGAAAACAGCTATAAAAATATTTCATGAGGGTGTCCCGACCCGAAAAGTCAGTCTGACACACAAAACGTAAAAATACAAAATTCAACACCGTTCCCGTTACCGGTCTAAACTTAATACCAAGTAAAAATTAAACTTATATTTTTACTTCCTAAGGTCGAAATATTTAGCCCTCGGTCCTCGATCAGTTGATTTGGATAAACTTTTTGTAAAATGCTAGCGGGTGCTATTAAATCAAAATTTTTTTGATTTAAATAAATACGGAAAAATAAATAATTTTTATAATTCCGAATAAAGTACTATCAATGATAAGAAAATACTTGAAAATATAATTTATTTAAAAATTATTAAAATCTAAGGGTTTGTGTATGAAAACACAAGAAAAGGTAACTTGAAGAAAAATTCAAGAAGTATGAATACAAGAATTAAATAATTACCCAGCAAATACGAGTTCTCATAGTCGACTACCCTAAAGGAACTCTGGTCCCTTAGAGTTTAACTAAAGATGGAAAAAGATACGAACGAATGGGGATACCTAGTTTAGAACTGTAATAAGTGTCAAAACACTTATCCTTTTACCACTTAAAACAAATAAAAACGAGACCAAAACGTGTATTTAATGTCGTAAAAGTCAGAATTAGGCGTGGTTTGTGTTTTTGTTGTGTTCTAGGACCTAAAGATGAAAAAGGAAGAAAACACAGGCTTACACGGGCTTTTATCAAAGAAAAAGACAAAAGACAAAGTCAAAAGATCAAAAGTGCAAAAAGAACGGAAGTCAAAGGCCTATTCTGAAGATTTATCGAAGAAAAAGACCAAAGACGGAAGTTTAACAAAGTCAAAGAACCAAATCTAATAAAAGAAGAAATTAGAAGACGAGTTCATTTTATCTATCGAAAAATCCAGAGAAAAAGTCGAGAATGACGAATTAATTAAAAGACGAGAAGACAAAATAAAGGAAGGAAACAACAACACCAACATACTCCTCCACCTATAAATAGACTAGAATCTTCCATTTGTAGGAGTTAGTTAATTTTTAGGAGTAGGTGTAATTTTAAATTCTCTCATTTTTCTTTAAGCTTGTTCTTCTTTAAAACTCTTAATCTTTCTTTAATCTTAATCTTTTGAATCTTTAATCTTAATCTTTTTGTTAAGCTTTTCAGTTAATCTCATTCTTCCTTTCTTGTTTTAATTTTGTGTTGATTTGGTTAATCATCATGTAGCTTATTTGATCTTATTGCTTATTTGATTGAAGTACTTATTTCATGTTTTTCTTATTTTTATGTGGTTGATTTTTATAGCTTATTGTGATTATTCCTTATTTTGTGTTTAGTTTATTTTTATTTGAGTGGATTTGGTAGTTTAATGTTTTCAAAATAGATTTTTATTAATTTTTCTTATTTGGTGCCCTTTTAAAGTTTGTATTCGTGTCTTATTTAGCTTATTTTTAAAATTAGTTTAGCTTAAATTTTGCTTATTTGCTTAATTAGTTTAGGCTTATTTTCTTTAAAATCCGAATTATTATTCAAAACCCTTTTTCCGAATTATAGTTTTCTTTCTCTTATTCCGAATTTCTATTCGGAATCTTATTCCAAATTAATATCTCTTTCATTATTCCGAATTAAGTTCTGATTTTACTTTATTCCGAATTGTTCTTCAAATCTTGCATTCCGAATTAATTAAGAAATATTGATTCTGAATTGTTATTCGAAATATGTTTTCCGAATTATTTTCTCAGTTACATATTCCGAACTATTTTCCTATTAAATTCCGAATTAACCTTAGATTATTATTCCGAATTAACTACCTGTTACTTATTCCGAACTGTTGTTCGGAATCCCATATTCCGAACTGTTTTCACAATCCCATATTTCGAACTGTTTTTCAAATTACATATTTCGAACTGTTTTCACCTTCAATATTCCGAATTGTTTTTCAACTTTAATATTCCGAATTGATTTATATGGATTCCGAATTGTTTTTACTTTCTAATTCCGAATTATTTTAAACTTAAAATTCCGAATTGTTTTATGTGTTTTTCTAAAATTTGAATTGTTTTTAATTTGTTTATTTTCTTTAATTATTCGTCATTTGTTTTTAGTTTAATTATAATATTTTTCGCATTTACTTTCTAAGTAGAAATAGATAACCACATTTTCTTTTTACTCACCAAGAACGACTGAGTCACACTTCAACCGAATATCAATTTGATTAGATACCGAGAACAATTTTTCTTATTAAAAAATTCAGTTATTAAAATGGCGCCGCTACCGGCTCTTTTCGTAAAGATTAACGGTTTTTTGTGAGAGACGCGTTGGATTTTGGGATCCGTTCACTCGTGAACGTTATTTTTCTTGAAAAAATTTCAAAATTTTTCAAAAATCCAATAAAATAAAAAATTTCAAAAACTCAAAAACATTTAAAAATCATAAAAAGCATTTGTTTTCTAAAGTTTTGCACCAAAATTATTTTCTTTTTACATTAACTTTGTTTCTTCTTCTATTTCTTATGTCTATTTTTCTTTTGTAGGTGTATGCGTACTCGTGCGTGCAAGTGGAAATCCACTCAAGCCGTTATCAAAACTCGTGCTATTGATACCATGGATAACCGACCAATGATCGAGCTCTTGCAATCACACGTTGAAGGAAATGAGGATGCTATTGTGGTGCCAGCTATTGACGCAAACAACTTTAAGATCAAAACCGGTTTTATTCAGATGGTTTCTGCTACACCTTTCATGGGCCGCACTCATGATGATCCTCACGATCATATCAAGAGGTTTTTACACTTAACTAATACTGTGAAATATAATAGGGTCTCACGAGAGACAATTTGTTTGCTCCTCTTTCCTTTCTCTCTCGAGGGACAAGCCCGGACTTAGCTTGCTAAGGAACCACCCCAGAGTATTGCCACATGGGCGGACATAGAGTCTAAATTCATTAATTACTTCTGTCCACCCTCCCATACTATCGCTTTGCGGAATGATATCATTAACTTTGAACAAAAGTACGGTGAGACGTTTAGTGAATCTTGGGATTGTTTTAAGGAACTTTTGAGAAAGTGTCCACAACACGGTTTTACTAAAGTGCATTAAATTAATACTTTTATAATCGATTAAGTTTGAATGACCAAGATTCACTAAATAGTGCTTCAGGGGGTAACATTCTAGTCAAAACAACACAAGTCGCTTGGGATATAATTGAGAACAAGGCCAAAGTACAAACTAAAAGTGTAAAAGCTACTATGGCTAGTACTAGTGATAGTGAGACTACCAATCAAATTCAAGCACTTACGTCAATTGTGACAAAACTTGCCTTACATGTTCAAAACACTCCTATTCAACATGTGAATGCCCTACATGCGACTTGTGAAACATGTGGTGGGCCACACTCTTACGTTAATTGTGACAAGGCTTATAACCAATCTCAAGGAGAAGTGTATGCTTACAACAACACTAAGAGGGTTCATTTCAAGCCGAATGTCGATGTTCATCATTTGTCCTATAATTCCACGAATTATTTGGCTCCACCCGGTTTTCAACAAAGACTATGTAACACTCTCAAATCGGGTCACTTTAGCGGAAGGGTACTTGAGTGTTACTTACATGATACAATCACACAATTATAGAAAACGGCTCAAAACGAGTCGTTTTGATAAATACATCCATTCATCAATTCAAAAGATAAATAATCCATACACGGTCCCAGATTGTTTTAAAAATTTACAGTACACATCAAAAGATAAAAGTTATTTTGAATGGATATATTTTATAAAAGCGGGCCAGAGTTACCAAAATTTAGCAAGCTTCATGAAACCACCTTCCTTGAGTACCTTCTATATGGACCTGAGATAAAACATGCTATAAAATCAACAAAAATTGTTGAGTGAATCCATAGAGTTTAAAATTAAATAAATAGAACACAAGTATTCTGAATAACCTTCCATGGTTAATAATCCATCGAAAGACAATTATGTTGTATGGACATAATTATCGGTGTTATTACATAAGCCTCATGACATTGAACGTTAACATATATTATTTCAGCCCAACACACCTAGCCAAGTGCGTATATTTCTCTTATACATATGCATCCGATGTGCTCCAATACACATGTGCTTCACTACACATTGCGATAGCTAATCGCATCGGACTGGGCGTCACCCCGATAGATCTATCCATAGTATTAGCGTTCTTTCGATTAACAATTCATGATTCAATGGGTCTTTTAAGGCTAAAGCTAACTTATGTAATAACTTTCATCTAAGCATACAATCGGGTCCCTTGTGTTCTATTTTAAAATAAATAGGGTTTACCACAACTTCTGGTTGCACCCATTCATGGGTTTACAGCAACTCTTGTTGTACCCTTCATTTTCAATAAATATTTTTCATGTAAATAGAGCTTCCACAACTAGTAGTTGCACCATTCAGTTGGTTTACCGCAACTTATAGTTGTACTTTTTATTTTTTAATAAAACAAGCATATTATCCCCCTCGCATGTTTCTAAAACAATTAAAGAATTTAAAAGCGAGGCTATAGACTCACCTGTGAATGAAAATAAAGATGACTTAGAAAAAGTTGAGCACTCTCGTCACGCGAGAATAGTCGGCGAACCGCAGCCCCAAAATGATCGACCTTATTAGCCTTTTCTATTTTAATATTAAGATGGTTAAGTAATAATTTGTTGATGGTAATAATGTTGCTGTTGGTTTGAGCGACAATAATAGGAAGAAAAACAAAGAAGTGTATGTTTCCTTAACAATGAAACTGATAAGATTGCTATTTTGTTTAAGATAAACATTCAAGTTACAATTACACGTGTCTTGTTAAGTCAAGGACAAGGTTTGAGATATTAAAGTGAAAATAGAGACGTGTGATCATATTGAGTGGGATAAGTTTTTTATAAATCTTGTCCCGTAGTTCGTAAAAACGGGTATTATCAAAATCCGATATTTTAAAAGTTACGCGATTTGAAAGATACACGTAAAATACAAAAAATAAATGCTCAATATAAAATAAAAACATCGACATTTGAAGGACATTTATATTTCGATAATTAAATGACTTATAATAGTTAATTCATCGAATGAATGAACGACACTTAAAGGTTTAACTTGGCTTACGAAAAATACTTTTTTTATATTAAATAAAATAAAATAAAAGTTAAACGATAATAATATAAAATATTTTTATGTCATAACGAGAAATAAATATGGATACCTAACTTATTCCTTGTCGGTTATAATCTAAACGACATCTTACGCTAAGTTTCAAACCCTAACCTTCCCGGTTAGTCGATAATCTAATTTTCACAATAAAATAAATACATAATACGTAATAGTCGAGATTAAAATAACGATATGAAATCGACAGATTGTCACATCATCCTCACCAAATTAGGATCTTCGCCCTCGAAGATCAACTTACGTTCTTGCTCGATCGTTTGTTGAAATTAAAGAGTTAAATGTATGTTGGCCCTCGTCTTGAGTTCCATCAGACTTTGACAATAGGAATACGACTTTGCTTCAGTTGCCTAACTTCCTTATCAATAATATCAACAAGTTCTTTGATGAAATGCAACTTTCGTCGATTCATACTTCAATAAGAGGGATAATAAGATCTTTGTGAGAAAGAAATCTCTTTAAGTTCGACATATGAAAGAGTATTATGAATTCCTTGTAGTTCTCGAGGTAATTTAAGTTTTCATGCCCCCGGACTCACCTTCGATATCATCTCGAAGGGTCCAAACTAACGGGGACTTAACTTCCCACAGGAAGAAGATTTCTATAGTGTCTTTCTGAGACGCTTGATATCCTCCTCAATTAGTGGTGTTGGAACAGCCCAAATACAACCATCCCACGGTCATAGAATTAAAGGAACAAAACCAAAGAATGAATCGAGAAAACAAATTATTCTTCAATGGGAGTTTAAATGCGCAGATGCTATATGCTTAAGCCCACACGTTTATAAATCATTATTTCCATGGATTGATCAAATCCATCCAAATAAGATTTAGAAATTTGTGGTTCAACAATTTATAAGTTCTTTGTTCAAATAAATGGCCAATTCATTTCAACAAGACGATTATAAATCACCTTATTTAAGCATCGCCAGCTCAACGCAGAAAATTAGGATCGAAATAAACAAGAGACTGATTTATCAGAAAATGATCAATGATATGATATGGAATCCTGGTTGGCATGTGAATACCATACCAATCAATCTTAATTCCTAACAACCAATAGTACCATCTCAGACAAACTTGTTTCTATCAAAACAGTATAATGTTAGAGATTAATGAAAATGTAGATTAAATTTGCTAAACGAAATGAACGGATTGATGAATCAATAATAAGAATCAAGGAATCAAAATCCTTGTAACCAAAAGAATATTATCGAGAATATTAACCATTTCATTGGGATCATGTATATCCACAACTTAGTTAGTCTCGGGAATAGCAGGATTAACTTCAGCGTTAGCGTTAAATGACTAGAGTGGCTTCGTGACAATCTGCGTCGTATATATATCTCGTATAAGCATAAAATTATCATTTATAATTAAATAAATGAAAACATACCTTGTAATTCACAAGTATGAATAATCGATAAAGATTACAACATATATATATAATCCCATATACATATATAAATACTCTCATTCTCGTCCATTGGCAACTCAGAGGTTTCGCTTGCAACTGTTATAGTTAAAAGATTTCAAAAAAATTATTTTTGGAAAATCTTTTCGTTCTCTATAACTTGAGCTCTGATACCAATCTGTAACACTCTCAAATCGGGTCACTTTAGCGGAAGGGTACTTGAGTGTTACTTACATGATACAATCACACAATTATAGAAAACGGCTCAAAACGAGTCGTTTTGATAAAAACATCCATTCATCAATTCAAAAGATAAATAATCCATACACGGTCCCAGATTGTTTTAAAAATTTACAGTACACATCAAAAGATAAAAGTTATTTTGAATGGATATATTTTGTAAAAGCGGGCCAGAGTTACCAAAATTTAGCAAGCTTCATGAAACCACCTTCCTTGAGTACCTTCTATATGGACCTGAGATAAAACATGCTATAAAATCAACAAAAATTGTTGAGTGAATCCATAGAGTTTAAAATTAAATAAATAGAACACAAGTATTCTGAATAACCTTCCATGGTTAATAATCCATCGAAAGACAATTATGTTGTACGGACATAATTATCGGTGTTATTACATAAGCCTCATGACATTGAACGTTAACATATATTATTTCAGCCCAACACACCTAGCCAAGTGCGTATATTTCTCTTATACATATGCATCCGATGTGCTCCAATACACATGTGCTTCACTACACATTGCGATACCTAATCGCATCGGACTGGGCGTCACCCCGATAGATCTATCCATAGTATTAGCGTTCTTTCGATTAACAATTCACGATTCAATGGGTCTTTTAAGGCTAAAGCTAACTTATGTAATAACTTTCATCTAAGCATACAATCGGGTCCCTTGTGTTCTATTTTAAAATAAATAGGGTTTACCACAACTTCTGGTTGCACCCATTCATGGGTTTACAGCAACTCTTGTTGTACCCTTCATTTTCAATAAATACTTTTCAAGTAAATAGAGCTTCCACAACTAGTAGTTGCACCATTCAGTTGGTTTACCGCAACTTATAGTTGTACTTTTTATTTTTTAATAAAACAAGCATATTAACCTTCTCGCATGTTGATAACTAGATTTTACTCAGGTTAAAAAGATTCGTTTAAGTATGTCTAATCGAATTGATCTTAGTTCTCTATGTATGACTTCGTTTTATTTTGGTGGGAACAAAGCTGTGTCGTTGTAGTATTTTAAAATTAAAAGGTGCAAAACAATTAAAGTAAAAGTGCAATTATAATAAATCTAAGACTAATTAAAGTAAAGGTGCAAGTATTTAAAAACGTGACTGAAATTAAAGGGCACTAAAGTAAAATGACGTAAACTTAAATCTATCTAAGGCAAACTTAAAGTGCGACTTAAACTAAGGCAAGTCTAAAATAAAACTAAGGCAAATAATCTTAAAGTGCAATTAAATAAAAGGTGGGAAAAATAAAGCTTGAAAATAAAAATCAAATACAAAAGCTAATAAGAACCTGAATACAGCTCATTCGGAATAAACCTTCGTTTGGAATAATCACTCGTCCTAAATGTCACCTTTGGTTGAAATGATTCTTCTTCACTTGGAATATTACCAAAAATCCTTGATCCGGAACAAATTGATCTGAATATGTCACTTATCCAAAACAATGCTTCGTTCGGAACTTACTGATTCGGAACTTGTAAAATCTGCCTTGATTCGGAAGTATTAGGTCACCCCTTGATTCGGAAGTTTCCGAATGAAGCTCCTTGATTCGGAAGTTTAGAACTTCCGAATGAACCTTTCTTGAGTCGGAAGATTACCCTTGATCCGGAACTTATGGAAGTTCCGAACGAACAACCTTGACTCGGAAGTTTCTGACTTCCGAATGAACAGCCTAGATTCGGAACTTTGGTCCTTGATTCGGAACTTTAAGTTGATTCGGAACTTTTGAAAAGTTCCGGATGAAACCCTTGGTTCGAAACTTTGGAGTTCCGAATGAGTATGTTTGGTTCGGAAGTTTTGGACTTTCGAATGAAGAGTCTTGGTTCGGAAGTTTTGGACTTCCGAATGAAGCCTGCTTGGTTCGGAAGTTTAAGACTTTCGAATGAACAAGTTTGGTTCGGAAGTTTGGACTTCCGAATGAACACTTCAGTCCTTTCCTTGGTTCGGAACTTCTCCTGGAAATATCAGAAACAAAGCAAAAACCCCCGAAGAACAAGGAGATAGATACAGTAGCAGATATAAACACAAAGTAACCAAAATCAAACACAAGTATAAATATAAACAGTAACGATTTAACAAATAAACATCAACAAGCAATTTAAAACACGAAATCAAACAACTTTTATCACAATAATCAAAAACCACTTTGGATCAAAATAAAAGCATGAACATAAACATAAACACAACAAATCAAAGATTAAGAAAGGTAGATAAAAGATTGACAAGATAAAGTAAAGATTGACAATAATTAAATGAAAACTTACTTGAAATTAAATGAATTTAAGGTGCAAGACAAGGTAATTAAATTGACAAGAAATGTAAATGACAAGTATTTAAATGGTGGAAGACTTATTGTCACCTTAGCCAACAAGAGTGAAAAATGACTAATCTAATCTATTTATAGGGGAGGATTAAGGAAGCTTCCTCCCCTCTTTCCTTTTCTCTTAATTGCATAATTAAGTCCCTCCTTCTTTTTAATCTTCATTAATTGCGTACTTAGTCCTTTTCTTCTAATCTTCTTTAATCTTGGACTTAAGGGACTTTTGACTTCGGGATTTCTTTTGAACTCGTCTTTAAATTCTTCAATAAAATAGACTTGAATTCTTCGGCTTTTGATAAACTTCCGTCTTTTGACTTTTTCTTCGATAAATCTTCAGAATTGGTCGTGGACTTCCGTTCTATTTGCACTCTTGACTTCTTGACTTCGTCTTTCATCCTTTTCTTTAATAAAAGTCCATAAATGCCCGTGAATGTCCGTGTTTTTCTCCATTTTTCACCTTTTCATCCTAAATCACAACAAAAACACAAACCACGCATAATTCCGACATAAAAGACATAAAATACATGTTTTGGTCCGGTTATTATTGTAATTAAGTGGTAGAAAAGATGGGTGTTTACACACCTATCAAATCCCCTACACTTGACCATTGCAATGTCCTCATGCAATGCATTAGTTACAAAGCAAGATTACACTTTTCATCATAATCAATCCACGTTGGCCTTTATTAAAGAGATAGAAAATTAAAAACATACAAAATAAAGAAATCAAAAGCATAACTTGGGTTTTGAAAATGTTATGAATAATCATCATCCTCAAGTTTTCACTTTCTCCAAACCAAGCTTAAAAACGAGATCGTTGTTATTATAAGTTAGTAAACTAACACGAACTCATGTGGGCCAATTACTCACTTAGACTCCCTTATTCCTAGGGGTATCTCTTATATTTTATTGTTGTCTTGAATGATCACGAAGATGCATTGTTTGACTTATTTCGATAGTTATTTAGTCTGAAAATAAAGTGCACGATTTAATCAATAATTAGCTAAAGGACCAAATCTTTTAAAACTGCTTCTCGGAACCTCATAAAGTTCATATCTTGGCATAACTCGTTTCGCGATTTGAGACCTTTCTCGGACCGATATTTGGCAGCGACTTCATACTTCAAATCTTGAGAGACGTTCATGAAATAATGGTCTTCTCTTCATATAGGAATTTCTTCACTTGAAGGTTTGAGAGATTCATACTTGGACCACGACTTCTTCATTTTTCTCCAATCTTTATTTTGGACTTTGATATACAACGATCCGCCTCCTTTTATGACTTGGATCTATTTATCCTCATACCTTGTTAGGGTCTTTTCGGATATACTTCTCCAAGACTTTTGGGGAGTTTTGCTTTACGTCGTGTGTCTCGATCCTTCATATTGATTTTCGATAAATGATTCTTCACATCACTTTGGATCTTTAGCAACAAAACATAGCCCTCATGCCTTGTTAGGGCCTTTTCGGACTCGCCAATCTTCGCGTCCCGCTTCAATAAGTTATGCCTTGGCTATGAACTCTAATCCATACCGAGCAACTTTTAAGCGATCTGGGGCTAGAAGCTAAGTAACTTTTCAAATCGTACTACCTTATTTATTAGCAGATAAATTTATTAGCAAGCGATGGGAGAATAGGCTTATAATTAACTCACATAAATTCACGAAAGAATACCGAACTTATAATTGGCTCTATCATCTCCCGTTCTCCACAGTTTAAAATCTCAAGTAATGAGACTCGTGGATGCTTAGCCTATTAAATCAAAGTTTTGGGTTTTCGAGTCGCCTATAGGATCTTGCAAATTCTTAGACTTTTTCAAGTTTAGAAATCGCATTTTAAAGTTCCCTTGATAAACGACTCTCTAGGATCAATTATAGGAACTTGCGAAAAGTTCTTGTTCTTAACCCGTGAAAGTTAAGACTTTCGCGTTTTATAGCTCCCTATATAAAAGCCTAGCAAAACTTGACTTAAACACGTTAAGGATACTAGCTAGAGTAAACTCGGGTCGAGTCAAAAGATTCACAACGTTTGAAAATTAAAACCACTTATTCAAAGATTTATTCTAGCAGAGAAAGAAAATAACTATACAAAGATAACAACTAATATGCCAAATTAGATCAAAAATTTTGAAAAAATGACGAAAAATTGATTTTCCGGTTAAAATGAGGACAAATACAAGGAAAAGACCACTTAACTTCGATAGAAGTCCCCCCTACACTTAAGATAAACATTGTCCTCAATGTTTAAGCATGTGGGAGTAAACTCCCCTACACTTAGGACATTGTGCACTTTGTTTAAATCTTGCTAAGGAAAAGACAACTAAAGAGATTCCTATTTTAATATTGAGAAAATATAAAATAGTGAATCGAAAAGAGTTTAGGATAGAACCGGGAAGAGGTAGAACACGGAATCACGGGTCGTCAAGAATCATCAAAAGTGGATCATTGAAGCTCGAATACCTGATAAGAAGTGAGGAGAGGAAATAGCAATCCAAAGGGTCCCCCCTACACTTATGGTAAAGAAAGCGGAAAGATAGATGCATGGGTTGCCTCCCAAGAAGCGCTTGGTTTTTGTTAACCGAGTCGTGAGCCTGACTCGACCTTGATCATCAACGGAAGTAGCATGAAACATATCCACCAGGATCAAAGACATAGTTTTCATCCATCAATAAGCAAGAGCTTAAGGCGAACAAGGCAAGCCAAAAGAGAAGTGGCAAGGTTCCCTTAAGCAGCGATGGAGCACGGTGGAAGCAAGGATGAAGTGGTGCAAGCATGTCTTCAATAGGTCCAAAGATTTTTCCTTTTATTTCATCAGGTGGATACTGAGATGGCTTAAAAACTGCAATACCGGGATCGAACACCTTTTCCTTCAAGGGAAAATAGCACTCAGGCTCAGCCGAGTGTGAAGAAGATCCGCAAAGAAGCACAACCTCGTCCTCAGAAGTGGGACAAATAGGTGTTAAATCATAAGTGCAACGGATTTCGGTGTCGACCGGTTTCTTCTCCTTTGACAAAATGCTCTTCAAATCCAAAGTAGGATCAAGACGATAATCTTCAAAGTCCAAAGGAGGAGCATCACTCTCATGAGGGAAGTATGTGTTGAGAAATTCAGAGAAATCTTCCTCAAATGAATAATCGTCCAAAGTAGGATCGAGTGATGGCGGAGGATCTTCATCATGTGAAGAATCGCTCGATAGAGTATCAGCCTCATCGAAATCATCGAATGTGGGTAGCTCGGGATACTCAGAAGTGCAATCAAAATCATCCGAATCTGAGCTAGAATCATCATCATCATAAGCATCGAAGACCGGTGGAGAATCAAACATGGGAGAAGCGTCCAAAGTTGGGGGAGAATCATCCACATTATCTTCAAAGAGTGGATTATCAGTGGAAGAGTCGAATAGAGGATTGTCATAGACGGTAAAGTCATCGAGCACATTTATCATATTCACCGATTCTCGTCCTCCAAAGGATTTGCCTGTAAGCTTCCCCATTTTAAAAACTTTAGAATCATCCCCGACTCGTAAGATTAACTCACCTTCGGCCACATCTACTAAAGCACGTCCGGTTCTCAAGAATGGCCGACCAAGTATTAAAGGAATACGAGGGTCCATTTCATAATCAACTACGACAAAATCGACCGGGAAAGTAAATGTGCCAACTTTGATAAACACGTCTTCGGCTATACTAACGGGGTAAGCGAGAGTGCGATTTGCAAGTTCGAGAGTCATCTTTGTTGGACTGAGGTCGGGCAATAATAGTGTTTTCCAAACACTGAGTGGCATAAGATTAATACTAGCCCCGAGATCAGCAAGGGCAGTAAATTCTTCAGTTTTGTTGAACACGCAAGGCAACACAAAACGACCGGGATCTCCAAGCTTTTCCGGAAGTTCTCTAAGAAGGACTGCTGAGCAGTTTTCATTTAATCGTGTGTTGGCGAGTTCAATCAGTTTCTCCTTCTTGCTAAGCAATTCCTTGAATGCTTTGACAAATTTCGGCATGTGGCAAAGTGCTTCAACAAGGCTAATGTTGATGCTCATTTTAGATAGCATATCCACATATTTCGATACTTGACAGTCATTCTTGGTTAGCTCGTTGGTCTTGCCTATGCGAGAAGGGTATGGGATTCTGGGTTGATAAGGGTTAGGTGAAGGTGTAGTCGGTGAAGGTTGTGATGTTGAAGGGTCTTTCCGAGATACATCGTCATGACGGGGCGGAGATGGTAATGGTGTACTAACACTAGGTGTAGGAGGAGTAGAGATACATGGTGGTGGAGGAGGTGTAGATGATGGTGGTGGAATAGGTGGATCGACAATGGTAAGTCCACTACGCGTAGTTATAGCACTCACATTAGCTCGCGGATTAGTGACGGTGTTTGAAGGTAGAGAACCCGAAGAAGAAGAAGGTTGAGCTTCGGGCAAGAAACTAGCCAACAGATTCTTTAATTCAGTTGTTTGAGTGATGAAGGAGGATTGATGGTTTTCATGAACCTCGGTTCTGATGTCATTACCTTGCTTCAAGATATCTCCTTTCAAATTGATTATTTGGCTCTGTAGATTCTTGATTTGCTCACCTTGAGTTATCAAATGGCGCCGCTGCTCTTTTCGTTAAGATCAACAGTTTTCTGTGCTAGACACGTTGCTTTTTGGGATCCCCGGCAGCGGCGCCATTTGATAACTAGATTTTACTCAGGTTAAAAAGATTCGTTTAAGTATGTCTAATCGAATTGGTCTTAGTTCTCTATGTGTGACTTCGTTTTATTTTGGTGGGAACAAAGTTGTGTCGTTGTAGTATTTTAAAATTAAAAGGTGCAAAACAATTAAAGTAAAAGTGCAATTATAATAAATCTAAGTCTAATTAAAGTAAAGGTGCAAGTATTTAAAAACGTGACTGAAATTAAAGGGCACTAAAGTAAAATGACGTAAACTTAAATCTATCTAAGGCAAACTTAAAGTGCGACTAAAACTAAGGCAAGTCTAAAATAAAACTAAGGCAAATAATCTTAAAGTACAATTAAATAAAAGGTGGGAAAAATAAAGCTTGAAAATAAAAATCAAATACAAAAGCTAATAAGAACCTGAATACAGCTCATTCGGAATAAACCTTCGTTTGGAATAATCACTCGTCCTAAATGTCACCTTTGGTTGAAATGATTCTTCTTCACTTGGAATATTACCAAAAATCCTTGATCCGGAACAAATTGATCTGAATATGTCACTTATCCAAAACAATGCTTCGTTCGGAACTTACTGATTCGGAACTTGTAAAATCTGCCTTGATTCGGAAGTATTAGGTCACCCCTTGATTCGGAAGTTTCCGAATGAAGCTCCTTGATTCGGAAGTTTAGAACTTCCGAATGAACCTTTCTTGAGTCGGAAGATTACCCTTGATCCGGAACTTATGGAAGTTCCGAATGAACAACCTTGACTCGGAAGTTTCTGACTTCCGAATGAACAGCCTAGATTCGGAACTTTGGTCCTTGATTCGGAACTTTAAGTTGATTCGGAACTTTTGAAAAGTTCCGGATGAAACCCTTGGTTCGGAACTTTGGAATTCCGAATGAGTATGTTTGGTTCGGAAGTTTTGGACTTCCGAATGAAGAGTCTTGGTTCGGAAGTTTTGGACTTCCGAATGAAGCCTGCTTGGTTCGGAAGTTTAAGACTTCCGAATGAACAAGTTTGGTTCGGAAGTTTGGACTTCCGAATGAACACTTCAGTCCTTTCTTTGGTTCGGAACTTCTCCTGGAAATATCAGAAACAAAGCAAAAACCCCCGAAGAACAAGGAGATAGATACAGTAGCAGATATAAACACAAAGTAACCAAAATCAAACACAAGTATAAATATAAACAGTAACGATTTAACAAATAAACATCAACAAGCAATTTAAAACACGAAATCAAACAACTTTTATCACAATAATCAAAAACCACTTTGGATCAAAATAAAAGCATGAACATAAACATAAACACAACAAATCAAAGATTAAGAAAGGTAGATAAAAGATTGACAAGATAAAGTAAAGATTGACAATAATTAAATGAAAACTTACTTGAAATTAAATGAATTTAAGGTGCAAGACAAGGTAATTAAATTGACAAGAAATGTAAATGACAAGTATTTAAATGGTGGAAGACTAATTGTCACCTTAGCCAACAAGAGTGAAAAATGACTAATCTAATCTATTTATAGGGGAGGATTAAGGAAGCTTCCTCCCCTCTTTCCTTTTCTCTTAATTGCATAATTAAGTCCCTCCTTTCTTTTAATCTTCATTAATTGCGTACTTAGTCCTTTTCTTCTAATCTTCTTTAATCTTGGACTTAAGGGACTTTTGACTTCGGGATTTCTTTTGAACTCGTCTTTAAATTCTTCAATAAAATAGACTTGAATTCTTCGGCTTTTGATAAACTTCCGTCTTTTGACTTTTTCTTCGATAAATCTTCAGAATTGGTCGTGGACTTCCGTTCTATTTGCACTCTTGACTTCTTGACTTCGTCTTTCATCCTTTTCTTCAATAAAAGTCCATAAATGCCCGTGAATGTCCGTGTTTTTCTCCATTTTTCACCTTTTCATCCTAAATCACAACAAAAACACAAACCACGCATAATTCCGACATAAAAGACATAAAATACACGTTTTGGTCCGGTTATTATTGTAATTAAGTGGTAGAAAAGATGGGTGTTTACAAGATGACTTAGAAAAAGTTGAGCACTCTCGTCACGCGAGAATAGTCGGCGAACCACAGCCCCAAAATGATCGACCTTATTAGCCTTTTCTATTTTAATATTAAGATGGTTAAGTAATAATTTGTTGATGGTAATAATGTTGTTGTTGGTTTGAGCGACAATAATAGGAAGAAAAACAAAGAAGTGTATGTTTCCTTAACAATGAAAATGATAAGATTGGTATTTTGTTTAAGATAAACATTCAAGTTACAATTACACGTGTCTTGTTAAGTCAAGGACAAGGTTTGAGATATTAAAGTGAAAATAGAGACGTGTGATCATATTGAGTGGGATAAGTTTTTTATAAATCTTGTCCCGTAGTTCGTAAAAACGGGTATTATCAAAGTCCGATATTTTAAAAGTTACGCGATTTGAAAGATACACGTAAAATACGAAAAATAAATGCTCAATATAAAATAAAAACATCGACATTTGAAGGACATTTATATTTCGATAATTAAATGACTTATAATAGTTAATTCATTGAATGAATGAACGACACTTAAAGGTTTAACTTGACTTACGAAAAATACTTTTTTTATATTAAATAAAATAAAATAAAAGTTAAACGATAATAATATAAAATATTTTTATGTCATAACGAGAAATAAATATGGATACCTAACGTATTCCTTGTCGGTTATAATCTAAACGACATCTTACGCTAAGTTTCAAACCCTAACCTTCCCGGTTAGTCGATAATTTAATTTTCACAATAAAATAAATACATAATACGTAATAGTCGAGATTAAAATAACGATATGAAATCGACAGATTGTCACAGACTACCCCCACCCACCCAAAACAACCAAGGGCCAAAACGAGCTAACTTTTAACAAAATGCAAATGTGAGGGGATATAATGCTAATCAAGGAACATATCAAGTGCAAAATCAAGGCTATCCAAACCAAGATTTTAATCCTCAAGGTTTTCCACCATACAATCAATACCCAAACCAAGGTTTTCCACAACAAGGGTTCAATTTACCTAATCCACAAATGGACTTAGTTCTTCAAAATATTTTGAAACAAGATAAGAAATTAAAGGAAATGCAAGAGTCCACGGATAGGAAATTTGTTCAAATGTTTCAAGCCCTTCGTCCCCAAGGCGCTCTTCCTTCAACAACCGAAATCAACCCTAGAGCTAATGTGAGTGTTATTACTACACGCAGTGGAGCAACTTTAGTAGGACCTTCTATCCCTCCCCCAGTTACTCTACTTTCACCTCCTCCACCTCCATTTATCCCTCCTACTACCACGCCTAGTACTAGTTCTCCATTACCGTCTTCACCTCTTCCTGAATTTGTACACAAGAAAACCCTTCACCTTATCAACCTTCAACCTCTCTACCTTCAACATCTCAACCTTCACCTTCTACACCTTCGCTTTCTCCACCTACACCTCCTAAGCCCAATATTCCTTATCCTTCTCGGTTAGACAAGTGCAAAGTGCTTACTAAGGAGGATACTCAAGTTACTTCCTTTTGAAGATGATCACACAAATGAACTTTAAAGTTAGCCTTGTTGAAGCACTTGTCCAATGCCGAAACTTGTTAAAGCCTTCAAGGAGTTGCTTAGTAAGAAGGAGAAGTTGGCTGAGTTTGTTAATACTCGATTAAATGAAAATTATTATGCAGTCCTTCTCAAAGAACTTCCAGAAAAACTTGGAGATCTCCGTCATTTTATGTTACCTTGTACATTTTCCCAAATTGAAGATTGTACTGCCTTAGCCGATCTCGGGGCTAGTATCAATTTAATGCCATTAAGTGTTTGGAAAAAGTTATCATTACCCGATCTTATACCAACCCGTATGACTCTTGAGCTAGCAAATCGAACTCTTGCTTACCCCGTTGGTATTGCCGAAGATGTTTTTGTTAAAGTTGGTACCTTCACTTTTCCGGTTGATTTTGTTGTTGTTGATTATGAGATGGATCCTCGTATTCCGTTAATACTTGGACGCCCAATCTTGCGAACCGGAAAAGCTTTAGTCGATGTTGCCGAAGATTAGCTCATTCTTAGGGTCGGGAATGATCAACAAGTGTTTAAAATGGGGAAGATTACAAGCAAATCCAATGGAAAAGAATCGGCGAAAATGATTGATGTGCTTCAAGACGAGCTTGTTACAACTCCTTTGGAAACTACAAAGCATGATATCAATGATTTTGTACTACACAACAATCCTCCTTTCAAGACTTTCTATGATAGTCCACTTTTTCAAGAACATGTGGATGATTCTGATGATTCTCTTTCCAATTTGGATGCTCCACCAATCTATGATGAATATGATGATTCTACTTCCGATTTGGATGCTCTACCAATTTATGATGAATATGATGATTATACTTCCGAGTATGAAGACATGCCGATTTATGATGACTTTGATGATGTTGACACTCTTTCGAGTGATTCTTCAACTGTTATGTCTTTTGATGATGTTTTTTCTCTTATCTTTGATGAGGATCCTCCACCAACAACGCTTGATACTACTTTAGAGGATTACTCTTTTGAGGAAGATTTTGCCACCTTTCTCAATACTTACTTTCTTAATGAGAATGATTCTCCTACTTTGGATTTCGATTATGGACTTTACCCTCCTTCAGACTTTAAGAATCCCGTTTCAAAGAGAAGAAACCGGACGACACCAACATTCGCAGTACTTATGTTTTGACACCTCTCTTTCCACCTTCTTCGGATGAGATCGTGAGGTATATGAGTGGATCTTCTTCAAGTTCTACTGAGTGTCATTCTTATTTTCCCGTAAAGGAAAAGGTGTTCGATCCGGGTATCACAGTTTTTGAGCCATCTCAATATCCATCTGATGAAATAAAAGGAAAGACTTTTGGAATATTCGGAGCTACGCTTTCACCTCACCATACCTTTTATCACCGTGCTCAACTTTTGCTTAAGGGAACCCTGCCTACTCTACTTTGGCTTGTCTTTTCACATTAGGCTTATGCTACTTGTTGGATGAGAACCATGCATTTGACCCCGGCGGATTTTCTTCAAGGTTTTCTATGAACTTTTCACCATAGTATTCGGGGTCGAGTCAGGCTCGTGACTGGGTTAACAAAAACAAGCGCTTCTCGGGAGGCGACCCGATGATCTATCCTTCTTTATCTGTTTTTCATAATAAGTGTAGGGGAGCCACATAGGTGTTTGTTGTTTTGTTTCTTATGATGTGCAGGGATTAGAGCTTTCAAAGATCCACTTTTAATGACTTTTTACGACCTGTGATTCCGTGTACCCATCTTCCCGGTTCTATCCTAAACTCTTGTGATTCAATATTTTATATCCATAAATGTTGAAATAGGAATCACTTTAGTTGTCTCTTCCTTAGCAAGATTTAAACAACGTGCACAATGTTCTAAGTGTAGGGGAGTTTACTTCCACATGCTTAAACATTGAGGACAATATTTATATTAAGTATAGGGGAGACTTCTATTGATGTTAAGTGGGCTTTTCCATGAATATGGTCTCATTTTAACCGGAAAATTGATGTTTCGACATTTTTCAAAATTATTGATATATTTTGGCCTAGTAGTATTTTCCTTTGTTATCATTATTTTTCTTTCATCGTATGTATTTATTTCATTTCTAGAATAAAGTCAAAAAAAATTATTAAATAAAATGGTTTTATCAAGTTTAGATGTCTTTGATATATTAGGCCCGTCGTGAATATTTTGACTTAACCCGAGTTCACTTATTTGAGTTTACTCTAGCTAGTATCCTTAAACATATGTACCTTAATTGGTTTATTCGGCTAAGCATCCACGAGTCTCATTCCTTGAGATTTTAAATTGTGGAGAACAAGAGATGATAGAATCAATTATAAGTTTTGTATTCTTTCATGAAATTATGTGAGTTAATTATAAGCTTTTTCTGCCAACACTTGTCAATAAATAAATGCAATAAATAAGGTCGTACGATTTAAAAAATTACTTAGCTTCTAGCCCAAGATCGTTTAAAAGTTACTCGGGATTGATTAGAGTTCATAGCCAAGGCATAACTTATTGAAACGGGATACGAAGATTGGCGAGTCCAAAAAGGCCCTAACAAGGCATGAGGGCTACAGTTGTTGCTAAAGATCCAAATCATTAATAAAAAATCAATATGAAAGATCGAGACACTCGACGAGAAGCAATTACTCCCATAAATAGATCCAAGTTCGAAAAGGAGGCGGATCGTTGTATATCAAAATCCCAAATAAAGATTGAAGAAAAATGAAGAAGTCGTGGTCTAAGTTTGAAGAATCTCTCAAAAACTTCAAGTGAAGAAATTCCAAATATGAAGAGAAGACCATTATTTCAAGAACGTCTCTCAAGATTCGAAGTATGAAGTATATGCCAAATACCGGTCCGAGAAAGGTCTCAAATCGTGAAACGAGTTATGCCAAGATATGAACTTTATGAGATTTCGAGAAGCCATTTTAAAAGATTTTGTCCTATAGCTAACTATTGATTAAATCGTCCTACTTTATTTTGACCTTAATAAATTATCGGAATAAGTAAAAAATGCATCCTTGTGATCATTCAAGACATTAATAAAATATAAGAGATACACCGTAGGAATAAGGGGTCTAAGTGAATAATTGAGCCACATGAGTAAGTGTTAGCTTTACTAACTTATTATAACAATGATCTCGTTTTTAAGCTTGGTATTGGGAACGTGAAACTTGATGGTGATTAATATTCATGACACCAAAACCCTAATTTAAGTCTTTGATTTCTTTACAAGTTTCTTCCCTTCAAACAATTTCGAAATTTTTCTATCTTTTTAGTTTCCATAGTATCGTAGTATTTAATAAAGGCCGAGATGGGTTAATTATGATGAAAAATGTAAATTTACTTTGAAATTATGCATTGTATGGGGACATTGCAATGGTCAAGTGTAGGGGATTTAATAAGTGTGAAAACACTTATCCTTTTACCACTTAAAACAAATAAAAACGAGACCAAAAGGTGTATTTAATGTCGTAAAAGTCGGAATTACACGTGGTTTGTGTTTTTGTTGTGTTTTAGGACCTAAAGATGAAAAAGGAAGAAAACACGGGCTTTCACGGGATTTTATCGAAGAAAAAGACAAAAGACAAAGTCAAAAGATCGAAAGTACGAAAAGAACGGAAGTCAATGGCCTATTCTGAAGATTTATCGAAGAAAAAGACCAAAGGTGGAAGTTTAACAAAGTCGAAGAACCAAATCTAATAAAAGAAGAAATTAGAAGACGAGTTCATTTTATCTATCGACAAATCCCGAGACAAAGTAGAGAATGACGAATTAATTAAAAGATGAGAAGACAAAAGAAAGGAAGGAAGCAACAACACCAACATACTCCTCCACCTATAAATAGACTTAAATCTTCCATTTGTAGGAGTTAGTTAATTTTTAGGAGTAAGTGTAATTTTAAATTCTCTCATTTTTCTTTAAGCTTGTTCTTCATTAAAACTCTTAATCTTTCTTTAATCTTAATCTTTTGAATCTTTAATCTTAATCTTTTTATTAAGCTTTTCAATTAATCTCATTCTTCCTTTCTTGTTTTAATTTTGTGTTAATTTGGTTAATCATCATGTAGCTTATTTGATCTTATTGCTTATTTGATTGAAGTTCTTATTTCATGTTTTATTTTTATGTGGTTGATTTTTATAGCTTATTGTGCTTATTGTTTATTTTGTGTTTGGTTTATTTTTATTTGAGTGGATTTGGTAGTTTTATGTTTTTAAAATAGATTTTATTATTTTTGCTTATTTGGTGCCTTTTTAAAGTTTTTATTCGTGTCTTATTTAGCTTATTTTTAAAAAAAATTAGCTTAATTTTTGCTTATCTGCTAATTAGTTTAGGCTTATTTTCTTTAAAATCTGAATTATTTTTCAAAACCCTTTTTCCGAATTATAGTTTTTTGGTTATTCCGAATTACTATTTGGAATCTTATTCCGAATTAATATCTCTTTCATTATTCCGAATTAAGTTCTGATTTTACTTTATTCCGAATTGTTCTTCAAATCTTGCATTCCGAATTAATTTAGAAATACCGATTCCGAATTGTTATTCGAAATACGTTTTCCGAATTGTTCTCTCAGTTACATATTCCGAACTATTTTCCTATGAAATTCCGAATCAACCATAGATTATTATTCTGAATTAACTACCTGATACTTAATCCGAACTGTTGTTCGGAATCCCATATTCCGAACTGTTTTCAGAATCCCATATTCCGAACTGTTTTTTAAATTACATATTCCGAACTGTTTTCACCTTCCATATTCCGAATTGTTTTTTCAAATTTAATATTCCGATTGATTTATATGGATTCTGAATTGTTTTTACTTTCTAATTCCGAATTATTTTAAACTTAAAATTCCAAATTGTTTTATGTGTTTTTCTAAAATTCTGAATTGTTTTTAATTTGTTTATTTTCTTTAATTATTTGTCATTTATTTTTAGTTTTATTTTAATATTTTTCGCATTTACTTTTTAAGTAGAAATAGATAACCACATTTTCTTTTTACTCACCTAGATAATTCGATTAGATACCGAAAACAATTTTTCTTATTAAAAAAATCAGTTACTAAACTGATTCTTTGCTTTTCCAGGTAATTCCTGAACCACGACGAACCTTAACAATTGGAATCCAACTACGCTTTAGCTTCTTAACTCCTTTTCGAATTTATTCGAACCCGGATTAAAAATAATAACTTTTTAATACAAGGAAATATTAAGAGGTAGAATGAACACGATAATTGCTTAAACTGACAAGACGCACTAAAACGGATTAAGATTAATGATCGACGGGGAATTGCGAATCGCGTAAATCGTAAAACATAATAACCCACTTTACTAAGAAAAAGGAGGGCGAAAAAAATGAATTATATGTAGACAACAACAATAAAAATACGGTTTCCAAAATTTTCCGTCCCGGATTTGTTACTTTAAAATTAGGTGTAAGTACTTTCTTGATTATTATATAAAAATGCAAGGTTCCTACAGCTACAGTGTTAAAATGTTATGACACCTTCAAAATGGTGACAATATAGTTATAGTGGCTTATCGACGTGTTTGGTGATTTGAAGTTAAAACTACTAGTAAGGAGGATTTTTAACTATGTTATATAGATGTTAGGACGAAAATGTATTTTTAATGGGTAAACAATCGCTAAGTATTTTTCTTGATCAAAATAGAGTTCAAAATAAAAGTAAACTAGGTTCAAGTTTTATTTTGTTCGTCTTGAGAAACCTTGGAATGATTGTATGAAATTACTGTTAAAACTCGGGTTTATGGTTATGATTAGAGAAATCTATTTTTCAACTTATTTAAAATCCTTAATAGAAATATAAATTAATTGGGTAATTTCATTAATTTAAAAGTGAAGTATGATAAAATCAAATAGTTCAAAAGATAAGGCATGGTATCATTTTAAACACTAGTTATAATTATACAAAAGAAGATTTATAGATTCGACTTTCTAGTTGTGATAGTTATTTCGGTAATTAGAAATCCTTGGAAAAATGTATAAAGTTTCATAAAAATAAATTAAAATATGTCACAAAATATCATAAAGGTGTTTAATGCATCAAATGTAAACATAGGACGTGGTCGGAGTTTAAAAGGTGTCAAGATAGCAAACGAATATTTAACAATTAATAGCTAACAAATAGTATTCAAGAAATGGCATGAGGTAATAAAACGAAAGTCATATGAATACTTAATGACATATGATAAATTAAAGGCGTCGACGATAAGACAATACAAAACGACGGATTTAGCAAGTCACCAATTCTTGAAAACTGTTAGTTCACCAAAATCAGCTCATTATGTTCTCATCTGTCGATACACGATCGAAAAAGAAAAGCCACACTAATAAATTTTCAATACAAGAAAATTCTTAAATGATGACTTGTAAATAAAATCAATAAAATGAACAACCTTGCCGATCAGAGAGCGAAGTCAACACATGGTTCACACGAGCGAATTTCGAGGCGATAGAGTCTGACACACATTATGACGGATATAGGAAATCATTATACATGTCCCGTCATAACTCATTATTCCCGTTCCGAGACATTTTAAAGGTATACCAAAATTATATCATGAGAGGAAAAGAGGTAAGAAGTAGAGTAAAGATTGTTGAGTTTAGAAAAAAAAATGTACTCGCAGGCACGTAATTCGTTCAAGGAAAAAAATAAAGAAACATATGCATATGTCATGAACTTGTACTACTTGCATACGCATAAAAGTTTCCATAATAAATTTTTTTAACAAGATTTTTAAGGTGACTACTATTCAGCCTCGCATGACTTCTTCTAAATTACGCATAGGTGATCAGGCCATGCATAATTTAGGACTAGTAATGCGATGCTTAGTTTCGTCAAACTAGTATTAAGTGTCATATATTTAAAAAAAATATATAATACCGTTTGTAAAAATAAGAATCGAAATAATTTATGAAACTTTCTTTCGAGAGTAAGCAATCTGTAGTTACTTAACAAGCAACTTTAATGTTACAAAAATTCTTTATAAGACCAATGTAAAACAATTTGTAAAAATACATCGTAAAAAAATGTCAGTTAATTTTATAAAGTAAATCCAAGTATTTAATACGGCCTAAGTAGAAAATTTTGTAAAATGATTTCCAAACAATACCAGTTTAAGTTTATTTGGTGACATGATGACATCTTATAAAATAGCGAGTTAGTTACACAGGAGTAGTAAAAATTATTTAATTAGAAAATCGATTAAATGCTTACAAGATGATAGAGTTTCAAAAGGTTTAGCCGGAATCGTCATGAGACACTTGTTATCAAGGATGATGAAAGATGTGAAAACAAGAACTTCAAACCTCGACCCAAATCAGTGGTACGTCAGAAGTAGAACAAAGATAAAATAGAATGACAAATAAGTCATGTATAAAAGAAAGGGTAAAGGAATCCATATGTGTGTACATAGTAAATTATTCAACATAAATATGCTTTTATGAAAGTAGAATATCAGTTTTCGAATAATACAACTAACCTGAAAAGTTTCTATATTAGGAAAGTTTCTGATTCTGAAAAGGTTAGGAATTTAACATGTTAATATTGACGCATAAAATGTACACTTTTTCGAAAAAATTGTTCATAATCGGTTTTATCCAAACACTCAGTTTCAAAAGTTCACGATATATGTATGTATGACCTGTACCTAAAATTACTATTTCTAAACGTCTTCATACGCAAACCATGTTTGTTAGTGACAAAAAATGTTTAAATAGGAATCACTTTAGTTGTCTCTTCCTTAGCAAGATTTAAACAACGTGCACAATGTCCTAAGTGTAGGGGAGTTTACTTCCATATGCTTAAACATTGAGGAAAATATTTATATTAAGTGTAGGGGAGACTTCTATCTAAGTTAAGTGGGCTTTTCCATGAATATGGTCTCATTTTAACCGGAAAATTGATTTTTCGATATTTTTCAAAATTTTTGATATATTTTGGCCTAGTAGTATTTTCCTTTGTTATCATTATTTTTATTTCATCGTATGTATTTATTTCATTTCTAGAATAAAGTCAAAATAAATTATTAAATAAAATGGTTTTAACAAGTTTAGATGTCTTTGATATATTAGGCCCGTCGTGAATATTTTGACTTAACCCGAGTTCACTTATTTGAGTTAACTCTAGCTAGTATCCTTAACCATATGTACCTTAATTGGTTTATTCGGCTAAGCATCCACGAGTCTCATTCCTTGAGATTTTAAATTGTGGAGAACGAGAGATGATAGAGTCAATTATAAGTTTTGTATTCTTTCATGAAATTATGTGAGTTAATTATAAGCTTTTTCTGCCAACACTTGTCAATAAATAAATGCAATAAATAAGGTCGTACGATTTGAAAAATTAATTAGCTTCTAGCCCAAGATCGTTTAAAAGTTACTCGGGATTGATTAGAGTTCATAACCAAGGCATAACTTATTGAAACGGGATGCGAAGATTGGCGAGTCCAAAAAGGCCCTAACAAGACATGAGGGCTACATTTTGTTGCTAAAGATCCAAATCATTAATCAAAAATCAATATGAAAGATCGAGACACACGACGAGAAGCAATTACTCCCATAAAGATCATGGAGAAGTCTATTCGAAAAGACCCTAACAAAGTATGAGAAATAGATCCAAGTCCGAAAAGGAGGCGAATCGTTGTATATCAAAATCCCAAATAAAGATTGAAGAAAAATGAAGAAGTCGTGGTCTAAGTTTGAAAATCTCTCAAAAACTTCAAGTGAAGAAATTCCAAATATGAAGAGAAGACCATTATTTCAAGAACGTCTCTCAAGATTCGAAGTATGAAGTATATGCCAAATATCGGTCCGAGAAAGGTCTCAAATCGTGAAACGAGTTATGCCAAGATATGAACTTTATGAGATTTTGAGAAGCCATTTTAAAAGATTTTGTCCTATAGCTAACTATTGATTAAATCGTCCTACTTTATTTTTGGCCTTAATAAATTATCGGAATAAGTAAAAAATGCATCCTCGTGATCATTCAAGACATTAATAAAATATAAGAGATACACCATAGGAATAAGGGGGTCTAAATGAATAATTGAGACACATGAGTAAGTGTTAGCTTTACTAACTTATTATAACAATGATCTCGTTTTTAAGCTATGTATGGGGAACGTGAAACTTGAGGGTGATTAATATTCATGACACCAAAACCGTAATTTAAGTCTTTGATTTCTTTACAAGTTTCTTCCCTTCAAACAATTTCGAAATTTTTCTATCTTTTTAGTTTCCATAGTATCGTAGTATTTAGTAAAGGCCGAGATGGGTTAATTATGATGAAAAATGTAAATTTGCTTTGAAATTATGCATTGCATGGGGACATTGCAATGGTTAAGTGTAGGGGATTTAATAAGTGTGAAAACACTTATCTTTTTACCACTTAAAACAAATAAAAACGAGACCAAAACGTGTATTTAATGTCGTAAAAGTCGGAATTACACGTGGTTTGTGTTTTTGTTGTGTTTTAGGACCTAAAGATGAAAAAGGAAGAAAACACGGGCTTTCACGGGCTTTTATCGAAGAAAAAGATAAAAGACAAAGTCAAAACATCAAACGTGCAAAAAGAACGGAAGTCAAAGGCCTATTCTGAAGATTTATCGAAGAAAAAGACCAAAGATGGAAGTTTAACAAAGTCGAAGAACCAAATCTAATAAAAGAAGAAATTAGAAGACGAGTTCATTTTATCTATCGACAAATCCCGATACAAAGTCGAGAATGACTAATTAATTAAAAGATGAGAAGACAAAAGAAAGGAAGGAAGCAACAACACCAACATACACCTCCACCTATAAATAGACTAAAATCTTCCATTTGTAGGAGTTAGTTAATTATTAGGAGTAAGTGTAATTTTAAATTCTCTCATTTTTCTTTAAGCTTGTTCTTCTATAAAACTCTTAATCTTTCTTTAATCTTAATCTTTTGAATCTTTAATCTTAATCTTTTTATTAAGCTTTTCAATTAATCTCATTCTTCCTTTCTTGTTTTAATTTTGTGTTGATTTGGTTAATCATCATGTAGCTTATTTGATCATATTACTTATTTGATTGAAGTTCTTATTTCATGTTTTATTTTTATGTGGTTGATTTTTATAGCTTATTGTGCTTATTGCTTATTTTGTGTTTAGTTTATTTTTATTTGAGTGGATTTGGTAGTTTAATATTTTTAAAATAGATTTTATTAGTTTTTCTTATTTGGTGCCTTTTTAAAGTTTTTATTTGTGTCTTATTTAGCTTACTTTTAAAAAAAATAGCTTAATTTTTGCTTATTTGCTTAATTAGTTTAGGCTTATTTTCTTTAAAATCCGAATTATTTTTCAAAACCCTTTTTCCGAATTATAGTTTTTTTCGGTTATTCCGAATTACTATTCGGAATCTTATTCCGAATTAATATCTCTTTCATTATTCCGAATTAAGTTCTGATTTTACTTTATTCCGAATTGTTCTTCAAATCTTGCATTCCGAATTAATTTAGAAATACCGATTCCGAACTGTTATTCGAAATACGTTTTCCGAATTGTTTTCTCAGTTACATATTCCGAAATATTTTCCTATTAAATTCCGAATCAACCATAGATTATTATTCCGAATTAACTACCTGTTCCGAACTGTTGTTCGGAATTCCATATTCCGAACTGTTTTCACAATCCCATATTCCGAACTGTTTTTTAAATTACATATTCCAAACTGTTTTCACCTTCCATATTCCGAATTGTTTTTTCAACTTTAATATTCCGAATTGATTTATATGGATTCCAAATTGTTTTTACTGTCTAATTCCGAATTATTTTAAACTTAAAATTCCAAATTGTTTTAAGTGTTTTTCTAAAATTCCGAATTGTTTTTAATTTGTTTATTTTCTTTAATTATTTGTCATTTATTTTTAGTTTAATTATTTTCGCATTTACTTTCTAAGTAGAAATAGATAACCACATTTTCTTTTTACTCACCTAGAACGACTGAGTCACACTTCAACCGGAGATCAATTCGATTAGATACCGAGAACAATTTTTCTTATTAAAAAATTCAGTTACTAAACTGATTCTTTGCTTTTCCAGGTAATTCCTGCACCACGACGAACCTTAACAATTGGAATCCAACTACGCTTTAGCTTCTTAACTCCTTTTCGAATTTATTCGAACCCGGATTAAAAATAAAAAATTTTTAATACAAGGAAATATTAGGAGGTAGAATGAACACGATAATTGCTTAAACTGACAAGATGCACTAAAACGGATTAAGATTAATGATCGACGGGGAATTGCGAATCGCGTAAACCGTAAAACATAATAACCCACTTTACTAAGAAAAAAGAGGGCGAAAAAAATTAATTATACGTAGACAACAACAATAAAAATACGGTTTCCAAAATTTTCCGTCCCGGATTTGTTACTTTAAAATTAGGTTTAAGTACTTTCTTGATTATTATATAAAAATGCAAGGTTCCTACAGCTATAGTGTTAAAATGTTATGACACCTTCAAAATGGTGACAATATAGTTATAGTGGCTTGTCGACGTGTTTGGTGATTTGAAATTAAAACTACTAGTAAGGAGGATTTTTAACTATGTTATATAGATGTTAGGAGAAAAATGTATTTTTAATGGGTAAAAAATCGCTAAGTCTTTTTCTTGATCAAAATAGAGTTCAAAATAAAAGTAAACTAGGTTCAAGTTTTATTTTGTTCGTCTTGAGAAACCTTGGAATGATTGTATGAAATTACTGTTAAAACTCGGGTTTATGGTTATGATTAGAGAAATCTATTTTTAAATTATTTAAAATCCTTAATAGAAATATAAATTAATTGGGTAATTTCATTAATTTAAAAGTAAAGTATGATAAAATCAAATATTTCAAAAGATAAGGCATGGTATCTTTTTAAACACTAGTTATAATTATACAAAAGAGGATTTATAGATTCGACTTACTACTTGTGATAGTTATTTCGGTAATTAGAAATCCTTGGGAAAATGTATAAAGTTTCATAAAAATAAATTAAAATATGTCACAAAAATTCATAAAGGTGTTTAATGCATCAAATGTAAACATAGGACGTGGTCGGAGTTTAAAAGGTGTCAAGATAGCAAACGAATATTTAACAATTAATAGCTAACAAATAGTATGCAAGAAATGGCATGAGGGAATAAAACGAAAGTCTTATGAATACTTAATGAAAAATGATAAATTAGAGGCGTCGACGATAAGACAATACAAAACAAGGGATTTAGCAAGTCACCAATTCTTGAAAACTGTTAGTTCACCAAAATCAGCTCATTATGTTCTCATCAGTCGATACACGATCGAAAAAGAAAAGCCACACTAATAAATTTTCAATACAAGAAAATTCTTAAATGATCACTTGTAAATAAAATCAATAAAATGAATAACGTTGGCGATAAGAGAGCGAAGTCAACACATGGTTCACACGAGCGAATTTCGAGGCAATAGAGTCTGACACACATTATGACGGATATAGGAAATAATTATACATGTCCCGTCATAACTCGTTATTCCCGTCCCGAGACATTTAAAAGGTATATGTAACACCCCAAAATTTATACAATTCAATACAACGGAAGACTCGTTGGTGTTACGGGATAACACATTACTCACATCATAGACAACGCATAAAAATCGGGTCGTTTAATAATAAAAGCATTTCCATTCATAAATATCAAAGTTACATAGGTCCCAAGTCATTGTATTTCATACAGGTTTTACAAAGCATTTGAATGGAAAATTATTATTTAAGTGCGGGCCATGAATTCTTGGTGTCTTCCCGAGAATTACCTTCAAGTACCTGAGATAAAACATGTTAAAAGAAAAGGTCAGCGATAATGCCGAGTGAATTCATAGAGTTTAATAAATTCCATCAGTATAACATCGGTATAAAATTATTACCAAAAATCATTTTGTACAAATCTTTGTAATAGGCCATAAAATAGCCAAAGTCATTTTATACAAATCCTTATCAAAATCATAATATAGGCATTTGACTTAAAAATCAATATTCGAACCAATGTCGTAAAAATATCATACAATACGTTTTATAACGTTGTATGGAGTTAAATAAAAACCGTTATATGATTATGGTTATTGATGAGACTGCTTTTATACATGGTCTCATCGTTCTTTTTGGACTTTAAATGCATTAAATATCATCAAAATACCCAAATATATGCTTGTGTTTGTTGCTTGTGTATTTTAGGTACGGATATTGAGAAAATGACAAAAGATCACAAGAATCACGCAAAAACGAACACGGGAAACGAAGCCGCACGATGAACCAAGCCCTAGTGAAGAATTTTCCAAAGAAAACCCTTGAAGATTTGAAGAATATTGAAGATTGGTCCTCCAACTTTGAATAATTGACACTTTATACCCTTGTATCTTCATAATTACAAGTTTGGTCCCTAAAGTTTGTCAAAATTACAAAAAGGACCCTTAACTTTGAAGAATTGGCAAATTTAGTCCCTCAACAAAACTAAATTGTCAATAATGGTCCTCCAAGAAGTCAACAAACAAGTCAAAGACCTTGAAGTTTGAAGACATTACAAGAATGGCACTTGAAGAATGCATTAATTGCATAGTTAATCCTTGATACAAGTTTTGAAAAGTTATGTGCCAAATTTGACAAGCTGCCAAAGTATTTAACAAAGGAAACTTGTTTTTTGTTGATTATTTACAACTTGAAGACTATATGAGACTTGAGGGGGCTTTCCTGGGGAGACAACCAAACTAGTCCCAGCCACTCACCCAACGCCACATCACCCCACTCAACTCCATCCTCCAATCAGCATCCACCCCACACCCACGTCGGATTTCCACTTACTTCTTTTTTATTAAACTTTGTTTAATTCAAAAATTTGGGGGTAAACACATTTTTTAAAAATCCTTAATCACCCATCCGGATTAAAACAACTCTTCTCCCCCATTTAATCCCATAAACCCTAACTTAATCCAAACCCTAAACCAAAGGGGTTTGTGACAAATTCATCCAGAAACACGATTCATGTCACTCTCATCCAAACCCTACTCCCAAAATCCCATCACTCTCACCCCATGACCCCACCCACATGACTCTACTCACGTTTTTGACAAGAAGACAAAGGAGAACAGAAAATCAATGGTCCCTGGATGGTTACTCACCTCTCCAAGTTATGATAAACGTTCAAGATTGACTAGGCAAGCTGGCATTCACATGATTCCATCTGAATCATTCACATGGCACTACTTTGACTGAAAATTCAAATTTCGTCCAAGGGCAAAAGAGGAAGTTCAGCATTAGGGTTTAGCTTTTGTTTTCAGCTTTCTAGAAAGATTGTAAGCCTATTTAAAGGCATGTAGGGCTTAGCAGTTGAGTTGTTCTTTTTTCTCTCCGTTTTGTCACAAACCTGTAAATCCACTTTTCTTATGAAATGAAAATGGTGTTGTATTGTTGATGAGCAGCAAAAGGACCTCATTTACATTTAAGCAATTTACATTTCCAAGTTTAATTTTCAAGTTTTAAGTTCAGTTGGTTACTAAATTTGTTAAGTTTTTATAACTGTCCAAAAGCTTTAAGCTCAGACCATAAGCCTGATAATCTATTTGATTATCAAGCTTATGTGAAGAATAAAGTTTTTGTTGATTTGGTTTGGAGAAAAAAGTTTCTAAGTAAAAAATATATATTAGTTTCATTTTTATTCTCAAATAAGCCAAGGTCAGCTTAATTGATAAGCTTGTTTGTGGCTTATTTGTTGTGTGATACAGAAACATTGTACTTTTCTCTTCTCTTAGCAGGATCCAAAAAAAAAACCATTTCATTTTGAAGATATCAAGGTGTGTGAGTCAACAGTGACCACCACTCTTTTCTCTTCTTCCTGTTTATTGTTTGACCAAAGTACTGCATAGACCCGGGTCTATAAGGAGGTGACAAAGCTATCACAAAGGGGCCTGGAAGTAGGTCCCTTGTGGTAAAAACCCTTTTCCATTTTTATATTTTCAGTATTATGTGATTTGGCATGATTTTTTGATTAAGTGTTAGAAAGTGTGTGAAATTGGTTTGATTTGAGTTCTTAGGTATTATTATGCATGTTTAGAAGGAATAGAATCAGTTTGATTGTGTTTGAAAAGCATTTTGTTTGTTAAAAGTTGAAAACAGATTTCTAAAGGGTTGTTTGGATATGGGTTTATCTGTGATAGATTGTTAGAATTTAAGAGTTTTAACCTGTTAGAAGTAGTTACAAGGGTAGAAAAAGGTTGCATGATAACTGATTTTTAGTTTGGTAAGGTTTGTAACACACTTGCATGCTAAAACTTTGGATAATGTAGTTAAAATCATAAATCTCTTGTGATTGACTATTTTTGTGAGAAATTGCTCTATCAACTGAGTTCATTGCTAGACCTTAGGCCTAAGAGGGGATTGCTATCACTTTTAAGCTAGCTGGTTAACTTGTATACAAGAATTTAAGGTTTAAAATTCGTGGTTGTGCAAGTATTTTAGGGTCTACTGTTCATCAGTAACATTGCCAGTAAGATCAGAAACTTTTGTGCCTTATTGTGTGGATTTTGTGTTAGAACTTGCTAATTTTTGTGTTGATTATTGACTCCCTATACTCAACTGAGTATAGGGTTGCCTTGTTATCCAAAAATAAGCCCCAATTAAGCTTTCCTAAGCTTATTACTCAACTGCACAAAAATATACACTAGCAGTGGGAACTCCTTTCCCACTGGTAGTTCACTGGTTTCCACTGCCAAGCATAAAGACAAATCCAGTCACATGTCACTATCAGTTTTCTTATATTTTTGTCTTTAGTGGGTAAAAATTTGAATTAGACATTCAAACCAATTTCTTTATTTTTCTTATTTAATTTAGGATTTTTCTGTTTAATAAAATTTTTATTTACTGTTCATTTATTAATTTTTAGATTAATTAGCTATTTTTAATTAACTTTAAAGTTTCTGTTTTTGTCTTTTAGTGCCAAAAAGTAATATTTTTCAGTTTATTCAATTTTCCTAGACTTAGAATAATATTTTAAGGTTTTTGGTATAAAAATATTTTACTATTCATCTTTTTATTAATTTTTAGAATTAATTTAATTTAATTAGGGTTTTAATTAAACTAGTTTTGTCATTTAGTGGAAAATTTAATATTTTTCAAGCTTTTTCATTTTTCTACTGTTCATTAGAGTAAATTAGGATTTTTAAAATTGGTAGATTATTTTTAGCATTATTTTATTATTTTTTATAATTATTTTGGTTTAAAAATAGTTTTTAGTAATTTAAAAATAGAAAAATAGTATTTAAAAATTGTAAAAATTACTTTTTAGTTTTTAGATAATATAAGTAAGTTATTTGTTCAATAAAATCATATTTTGGACATTTTGATTAATTATATTTAATTTTAGGGCTTTAATTAGCATTTAAAATTGAATATTTAATTAATAAAAGGTTTTAAAATATTTTTTATTGGATTTTATTCCTTATTTATATTATTTTAGACTTGTTTTAGCTTATAATTAATTTTTAGGTTGAAATTTTTTAATTTTGTAGCTTTTTGCGACTTTACGTGTACGCCTTTTTCGTCATAGTTTAATTCGTAATCGTAACCGTCTTTTCTTTCCTTTCTAATTTCTTTTCTTCTTGTTCGTAATCACAAACATCATATATCAACTCTCAACACAACGCACTTGCCTCCTTGGGAAACGAACTTGCTTGGTCATTAGTGCTCAGTTTTCCTAAACCAACACTCAATACTTGCCCTATTTATTGCTCTTTTCCTAAAGAGTAGTAAAAACACTACATCATTTTGGCGCCGCTGCCGGGGAGGCGTGTTGTGTTTTGGTTGAACCATTGTTGTTTTCTATATTAGCCATAAAAGTATTTGTATTAATAGCACTCTATTAATACGTATTATCGTTTTTCGATTTTTGTGAATATTATTACTATATTGTATACGTAGAACAATAAATTTACAAGTACTCCAAATACGTGAGCAATCACAACCTTGATTCGGGATTTCATCACTCGATCATTGTATTCGAATCCCAAACCAAAGAAAAAAGGCAAAAATAGATAAATACTTTCGTGAAGCTTAATCTTGATAATACAAACTATAAGGTGGGTATAAGGCGGATATTATAAAATATATCCTAAGGAAAAAGGCTCTTAAGTGCTTCGCGCCGCCTCGTTTCCCCGCTTGCTTGTGCGTATTTGATTTTGAGAGTGAATCGAGGATTTTGCCGCCCAAAGTATTACTAAGTATCATATATATTTTCTTGGTTTCTATTGATTAAACCCTCTTGAACGATTTGGTGTTCCACCATCGTTCTAAAGTCATCGAAGGTGTTCACTTCACGTGATCGTTTTCATTACTTGAGGCTTCTTTAATCGAGAGATTTTATTAAGGAGGAGATTTGTAGATTTGTGTATACTAATACATTCCAAAAATCCAAAAAAAGTAAAAACAATCAAAAACCACAAAAAAATTAAAAAATACAAAACACCAAAAAGAATCATCTTTGCTCGCCTTCTCGTTGTACGTGACGTTTATGCAAACTCGCTCTAAAGCAAGACGTGCTCGTAAACGAAGAAACAAATCACTCACTCCTACTAGTGAGGACTCTCCTATTGACGAACCCATTGTAGTGAAAGAAGCACCCATGGCTAATCGAACTATGATGGAGTTGCTTCAAGCACCCACCGAGGGTTATGGAGAAGCGATTGTGATTCCCGCTATCCTTGCGGAGAATTTTAAGGTTAAGACGGGTTTGTTGTCCATGATTCAAAACAACAAGTTTCGAGGGGACGAAAAGGACAACCCGCATAACCACATTCTCCAATTTAATCGTCTCACCGCCACGTGCAAGTTTAAGGATGTTTCAAACGACTCGATTAAGATGATGCTTTTTCCGTATTCCTTAGCGGGGCCCGCAAAAATTTGGTTAGAGAAAGAGCCACCCAATTCTATATTGACGTGGAAGGATCTCGTTTCAAAATTCGTGAACCAATTTTTTCCGCCCTCTAAGACTACGCACTTGAAAAACGAGATTTCAAAGTTTTCGCAAGAGTATAATGAGAGTTTTTCAACGGCTTGGAATAGATTTAAGGAAATGTTGCACGAATGTCCTCATCATGGTTTTTCCGACTTGCATCAAATAGGCACGTTTTACAATGGCTTGAACGATCATGAGCGTGATTATCTTAATGCCGCCGCGGGTGGTAATTTCTTGTGTAAGACGGTCGAGGAAGCATTGTTAATTATTGAGAATAGGTCTAAGGTGTATAGTCCTCGTAGCACGTCGAGTGTTCGTAAGGCTTCGTCTTCATCTTCACCTAGTTTGTCACACACCGTTGATGCTTGCCAAGTCGAGGCTAATTTGGAAAACAAAATTTTTGATATAGTGAAAGGCTTGTTAGTTGAGTTTAAAGTTGGTGAACAACCCGCTCCCGCTACGATTAAAGCGGTTGAGGTTTCTTGTATGTATTGTGGTGGAGCTCACGATTATTCCGAGTGCATTACCAACGGTGGTAACACTTCGAGTGCCTTCGCGGCCGCGGGAACTTATAACCAAAACGGTCAAGTTCCTCGCACTAATCAATTGACTCCACCGGGTTTTTCACCAAATCAAAATGCTAACAATTATCGAAACAATCAAGTTGGTTACCAAAGCAATCAAAGGAACAATTATAAGGGTAATAACAACTATGGGAATCAAGGGAGTAGTAGTAGCCAATTGCAAAATCAAAATCAAAACCGTAATTTTCAAAACACAAGTCAAGGTCTTCAAAATAATAAAGAACTTCCAATGGACTTTTTGAATTACGCTACTTCAAATGATAAGATTTTGGAAAACATTCAAGAGCAAATGGCTAATCAAGCTAAGGACATGGCTAAGAATGCAAAGGAGTTAGCTAATTTCATTAAGGAAAATCTAGCCATGAGAAATGAATTGAAAAATGATTTTGCTAACCAAATTCGAGGTTAAAACAACAAGATAGAGCAAAGTCATGCTAGGCTTGAAAAAAGAATTGACCAAAAAGCCGCTAGTCAAGATGTGAAGTTTAATAATTTTGATGCTAAGCTTAATGCAATTTTAGAAGCCGTAATGGGAAACAAAGCCTCTACTTCGGGTAGTTTGCCTAGTAACACCGTTTCAAACCCGAAGGGAGAGATGAAAGTGATTACCACACGTAGTGGTAAGGCACTTAAATAACCGACTCCTCAACCAATTACTCCAACGGTGGAGGAAATTGAGGAAGAACCCGAGGTGGTGGTCGAAAAGGAGCATATTTCAATCCCACAAAGTATCGCTCATGCCACACCTACGGTTGACCCATCACCTATTTTGGAACCCGAGATTCCAAAGGCTATGCCTATGCCCCAACCCACACCACCCTTGCCTTACCCATCGAGACTTAGGAAGGAGAAACGACAAGAGCGCGACAATTACCAATTTGAGCTTTTTATGAAAATGTTTCGTGATTTGCACTTTAATGTAAGTTTCGCCGATGCTTTGGTCATGATGCCCCGATTTGCCGCTAACTTTAAGAGTATGTTGAACAACAAGGAAAAATTGCACCAAATGTCTAGTTGTTCATCGGTTTATCTTAATCGCATACCTCAAAAAGTCAGTGATCCCGGTAAATTTTTGATCCCTTGTGCAATTCAAGATATGGAAGAATGCTATGCCTTGGCCGATCTTGGTGCTAGTATTAACTTGATGCCACTTGCAATCTACAAGTCGCTCAATCTTCCTAATCTTACTCCTTTACGAATGTCTATTGAGTTGGCCGACCATTCCACGATTCTTGCATGTGGTTTGGCGGAAGACGTTTTTGTGAAAGTGGGGAAGTTCTACTATCCCGTATACTTTATTGTTGTTGACATCCCCACGGATCCTCAAGTTCCTCTTATTTTAGGTCGTTCGTTTTTAGATACGTCTATGGCTTTAATTGATGTTCATGCTAGAAAGATCACCTTACGTTTCAACGACGAGGAACTTGTTATAAACGCAACTCAAAATTCTCAACTTTCTCATGTTTATTCCGTTGCTACCATAAACCTCGTTGATATGATCGACGTGGTTTGCGAGGAATTTCCACAAGAAGTTTTAGGGTTTGGTGATGAAGAAACTAGTGGCAATCCCACTATGTTAGATCCAATTCTTGATAATTCGACACCAACCTTCACTCCATTTGAAGGTGGTGGTTTTACGTTGGAAGAATTCGATGTTCCACGTACTTGTAACGAAGACCTCAACAACGATGAGGACTTCTCGATTATCAAGGATTTCCTCAACGATTTCCCATTTCCTCCACCCGAGGAGGTTATGAGTATCGAGCCTAAATCTTCACTTGAGGAACCACCTATTCTCGAGTTGAAAGATTTACCTCCTCACCTCGAATATGTCTATTTGGAGGAGGACGACAAGTTGCCGGTTATTATTGCGAAGGAACTTTCGAATGATGAAAAAACCGCACTTGTCGATGTTCTTAAGGATCACAAAGGGGCGATTGCGTGGAAGTTATCCGACATTAAGGGAATCGATCCCAAATTTTGTACACACAAAATATTAATGGAGGAAGATTTCAAGCCAACAATCCAAAGTCAAAGGAGGGTGAACCCCAAAATTCACGACGTCATCAAAAAGGAGGTCCTTAAACTCCTTGACGCGGGAATGATTTACCCTATTTCCGATAGCCCTTGGGTGAGTCCTATTCATTGTGTCCCTAAAAAGGGAGGGATGACCGTTGTGCCAAACGATGCCAACGAGTTGATTCCCACTAGACTCGTGACCGGATGGAGAGTGTGCATTGACTATCGTAAGTTGAATGAAGCCACTCGAAAAGACCATTTTCCCTTGCCCTTCATGGACCAAATGTTGGAGCGTCTTGCGGGAAACGATTTCTATTGCTTTCTAGATGGTTTTTCCGGTTACTTCCAAATTCCCATCGATCCTCGTGATCAAGAAAAAACTACGTTTACGTGTCCATATGGAACGTTTGCTTATCGTAGAATGCCATTCGGACTTTGTAATGCACCGGGAACTTTTCAACGATGCATGATGGCTATTTTTCATGATTTGATCGAGAAGACGATGGAAGTCTTCATGGATGACTTTTCCGTGTTTGGTGATTCCTTTACTTCGTGTTTGTCGAACCTTGAGAGAATGTTAAAACGTTGTGAGGAAACCAACCTTGTGCTCAATTGGGAAAAATGTCATTTTATGGTTAAGAGTGGAATCGTCTTAGGGCACAAGGTCTCGAAAGCGGGGATTGAGGTAGATCAAGCTAAGGTAGACGTCATCGCCAAATTACCTCATCCCAAAACCGTCAAGGGAGTTAGGAGTTTCCTAGGCCACGCGGGCTTTTATCGTCGATTCATCAAGGATTTCTCGAAGATTTCTCGACCCATTACACATCTTCTTGAAAAAGAAGCACGTTTTGTCTTTGACGAAGATTGTGTACGAGCCTTTGAGATCCTTAAGAGGAAACTAACCGAAGCTCCCATTCTTGTTGCTCCAAATTGGAACCTCCCCTTCGAACTTATGTGTGATGCAAGTGATTACGCTATTGGGGCCGTTTTGGGGCAACGTCATGATAAGCACTTCTTGCCTATTCACTATGCTAGCAAGACGATGACCGAGGCTCAACTTAAATACACTACAACGGAAAAGGAGTTCCTTGCCGTGGTGTATGCATTTGAGAAATTCCGACCTTATCTCGTCTTGACGAAATGCATAGTGTATACGGACCATTCGGCTATCAAGTATCTCATGGCTAAACAAGATGCAAAGCTGAGATTACTTCGTTGGATTCTCCTCCTTCAAGAATTTGATCACACCATCGTTGACAAAAAAGGAGCCGAGAATCTAGCGGCCGACCATCTCTCTCGTTTGGAAGATCCTCACCAAAGTGTTTACGAGCCTAAGGAAATCACCGAAACATTTCCGCTCGAGACACTTGGTGTAGTGAATTCTAAGCTTGATTCTTCTACCCCATGGTTTGCGGATTTTGCAAATTACCATGCGGGTAACTTCATCATTAAGGGTATGACAACTCAAGAAAAACGAAAATTCTTTCATGATGTCAAGTTCTACTTTTGGAACGACCCTTACTTGTTTCGAACGTGTGCGGATCAAATCATCCGCCATTGTGTATTTGGCACCGAAGCTTCTAACATCCTTAGAGCTTGCCATGAGGGACCCACGGGTGGTCACCACGGTGCTAATCTCACGGCTAAAAAGGTGTTTGATGCCGGCTTCTTTTGGCCTACTATTTACCGAGATGCACAAGATCTTGTGAAGTCTTGTGATTCATGCCAACGACAAGGAAAAGCCTCACAAAAAGATGAAATGCCACAAAATATCATTCAAGTATGTGAGATCTTTGACGTTTGGGGCATAGACTTTATGGGGCCGTTCCCATCATCTCGTGGTAATAAGTACATTCTCGTTGCGGTTGACTACCTATCTAAGTGGGTGGAGGCGAAGGCCTTGCCCACTAATGATGCTCGTGTGGTAGTTAAGTTCTTGAAAAGTTTGTTTGCTAGGTTTGGAACCCCTCGTGCTATCATAAGCGATCGTGGAACCCATTTTTGTAATGACCAATTTGAAAGGGTTCTAAGGAAATATGGGGTTACACATCCTCTTTCTACGGCTTATCACCCACAAACGAGTGGGCAAGTCGAGGTTTCAAACCGAGCATTAAAGAGGATCTTGGAGAGATCCGTGGGGGAAAACCGACAATCTTGGTCGGATAAGTTAGACGATGCTTTATGGGCCTTTAGGACCGCTCATAAGACGCCCATTGGGTGCACTCCCTATAAGCTTGTGTATGGAAAGAATTGTCATTTGCCTATCGAGTTAGAACACAAGGCTTATTGGGCCCTTAAGCATTGTAATGATGATATGGAGACCGCGGGAAAACATCGGAAAATGCAATTAAATGAATTGGATGAATTAAGGGATATTGCTTATGAAAATTCATTGATTTATAAAGAGAAAACTAAAAAGTTGCATGATTCTAAAATTAAAAACCGGGTTTTTAACGTTGGGGATCAAGTTTTACTTTTTAATTCAAGATTGAAAATATTTTCCGGTAAATTGAAATCCCGTTGGTCCGGTCCATTCACCGTGACTCAAGTGTTTCCGTATGGGACCATCGAGCTAGCTCAAGATGATGGTCCTAACTTCAAGGTGAATGGACATAGGTTGAAGCACTACTTTGGCGGGGAAGTTCCATCCTTGAACTACCTCGACCAAGTCACCTTCCCCAATGATAATTAGTATTGAGGGGATCGAGTCGAGCTCATGACTCGGTAATCAAAAACGAGGTGCCTCGTGGGGGAATCCCATGCTTATCCTATGTACATATTATCGCTTTCTTAGTCTAATGTAGCTTACGTGTGGGGATTCGTGCCCTTCCAACCTTTGTTCCGTGGTTGTTTGTGATATGTGGTTTTTAGATCATGATCTTCACGATTGGAGCCTCTCGTGTTCGTTTTATGGGAGCACTCGATCGTTTGCTATTGGAGACATTTCTCAATATCCATGATATATCCTTTTGATGTTCTAACCATAGGTTATTAGCACACTTCATAAACGGCTATTAATTTATTGGTTACACCCTTTCCATGCTAGATTAGGCATTCGACTACGTCTCTAGTATGGGGGTGTTTGCACCCCTAGACTCGAAACATTGAGGACAATGTTTAACTTTAGTATGGGGGGGGTGAATAGATACTTTGCCTTGCCAAACCTTCACGCTTTCCAAAGTTTATCGTTTTGTTTATCATTTTCTTGCAAAATAAGGCTAAAAATGGCCAAATTTTAAAATTTTTCTCATGTTTTATAAGTGTTTGAAGACACGAATGTAGATTTTCCGATGGCGAGAATAAGAGTAATTTTTGACTCGACCGTGCGTGTTGAGCACTTAGCTTTGATTCCTTAACTACACATTAGGCTAAGTCTCTTAAATGAGGACGAGAAATGATAGGGTTAATTATAAGTTACTATGCTAAACGTAGAGTACTCGTATTCTTTCAAAAACTCATGTGTTCTCGTTGTTTGCTTATTCTCCCTTCACATGTAAATATTTTTTGCTTAATAAATATTGACTTAGCGGTTTAGTTAGGATTGTTGGGTTTCTAGTCTTTTCTAGTAGCTTCCGTGTAATTAAATTGGGAAGACATTAAGGTATCGCCAGCGTCACGGTTTTGAAGTATTGGCACCCAAATAATCGAAAGCTTCACCTAATAATAAGATTTCAAGTGCTCACCTAAATCAAGCAAACAATTTGAAGCCCCACAAGGCCTAAAATCTATGCAAAATTGAAAGTGAATCAAGCCTTAATATTCGAAGCTTTAAAGATCCAAAATTCGCCTTAGCGTGAGGATATACGTCTTTGGCTAATAAAACCACCGATGAGGCGGATAATAAAAGGCAAGGCAAGACCGAAGTCATAATAAAAGCTTCATGGCGAAGTTGAATAAAAGATGGAGGTAAACCAAAGATAATAAGGCCCTTCCGTTAGGGGGCATATAAAAGTCTTGGTAATAAGTCTCATGTTCAAAACCGTTATAAAACCGTGTTTATCGATTCTTCTTGTCAACTTAATTTTTTAACATCGTTGTCTATTAGGAAGGGTTATTGATTTGATGGTCTTAGTTACACCGTTAGGACTCTATTTTTAGACCTAAATCTCTATTATCGCATAAGTCAAACAATGTATCCTCGTGAAACATTCAAGACAAAATAAAATATAAGAGATACAACTTAGGAATAATGGGAGGATAAGTACGTGATTAGGGCATATGAGTAGTGTTAGCATTACTAACTTATAATGACAATGATCTCGTTGCACGCTTAGCATGGAATTTAAGTGAAAATCGAGGACGATGAAATTATTTCTAACGAAGCATTCACGTGTTCTTATTCTATGAACCTAAACGTCCCATTTTGCGATGAAAATCATACATTATGTCTAAAACACAAGTAGTAGTAATAGTAGTAGTGTAGCTAGTTTATCATTCAATAAAGTGAATAAAAATGAATTTTGGAGATGCTACGATACTTTATTCTAGCATTGCGTGAGGGCACGGCAATGGTTTAGTATGGGGAAGTGATGAGACTGCTTTTATACATGGTCTCATCGTTCTTTTTGGACTTTAAATGCATTAAATATCATCAAAATACCCAAATATATGCTTGTGTTTGTTGCTTGTGTATTTTAGGTACGGATATTGAGAAAATGACAAAAGATCACAAGAATCACGCAAAAACGAACACGGGAAACGAAGCCGCACGATGAACCAAGCCCTAGTGAAGAATTTTCCAAATAAAACCCTTGAAGATTTGAAGAATATTGAAGATTGGTCCTCCAACTTTGAAGAATTGACACTTTATACCCTTGTATCTCATAATTACAAGTTTGGTCCCTAAAGTTTGTCAAAATTACAAAAAGGACCCTTAACTTTGAAGAATTGGCAAATTTAGTCCCTCAACAAAACTAAATTGTCAATAATGGTCCTCCAAGAAGTCAACAAACAAGTCAAAGACCTTGAAGTTTGAAGACATTACAAGAATGGCCCTTGAAGAATGCATTAATTGCATAGTTAATCCTTGATACAAGTTTTGAAAAGTTATGTGCCAAATTTGACAAGCTGCCAAAGTATTTAACAAAGGAAACTTGTTTTTTGTTGATTATTTACAACTTGAATACTATATGAGACTTCAGGGCGCTTTCCTTGGGAGACAACCAAACTAGTCCCAGCCACTCACCCAACGCCACATCACCCCACTCAACTCCATCCTCCAATCAGCATCCACCCCACACCCACGTCGGATTTCCACTTACTTCTTTTTTATTAAACTTTGTTTAATTCAAAAATTTGGGGGTAAACACATTTTTTAAAAATCCTTAATCACCCATCCGGATTAAAACAACTCTTCTCCCCCATTTAATCCCATAAACCCTAACTTAATCCAAACCCTAAACCAAAGGGGTTTGTGACAAATTCATCCAGAAACACGATTCATGTCACTCTCATCCAAACCCTACTCCCAAAATCCCATCACTCTCACCCCATGACCCCACCCACATGACTCTACTCACATTTTTGACAAGAAGACAAAGGAGAACAGAAAATCAATGGTCCCTGGATGGTTACTCACCTCTCCAAGTTATGATAAACGTTCAAGATTGACTAGGCAAGCTGGCATTCACATGATTCCATCTGAATCATTCACATGGCACTACTTTGACTGAAAATTCAAATTTCGTCCAAGGGAAAAAGAGGAAGTTCAGCATTAGGGTTTAGCTTTTGTTTTCAGCTTTCTAGAAAGATTGTAAGCCTATTTAAAGGCATGTAGGGCTTAGCAGTTGAGTTGTTCTTTTTTCTCTCCGTTTTGTCACAAACCTGTAAATCCACTTTTCTTATGAAATGAAAATGGTGTTGTATTGTTGATGAGCAGCAAAAGGACCTCATTTACATTTAAGCAATTTACATTTCCAAGTTTAATTTTCAAGTTTTAAGTTCAGTTGGTTACTAAATTTGTTAAGTTTTTAAAACTGTCCAAAAGCTTTAAGCTCAGACCATAAGCCTGATAATCTATTTGATTATCAAGCTTATGTGAAGAATAAAGTTTTTGTTGATTTGGTTTGGAGAAAAAAGTTTCTAAGTAAAAAATATATATCAGTTTCATTTTTATTCTCAAATAAGCCAAGGTCAGCTTAATTGATAAGCTTGTTTGTGGCTTATTTGTTGTGTGATACAGAAACATTGTACTTTTCTCTTCTCTTAGCAGGATCCAAAAAAAAACCATTTCATTTTGAAGATATCAAGGTGTGTGAGTCAACAGTGACCACCACTCTTTTCTCTTCTTCCTGTTTATTGTTTGACCAAAGTACTGCATAGACCCGGGTCTATAAGGAGGTGACAAAGCTGTCACAAAGGGGCCTGGAAATAGGTCCCTTGTGGTAAAAACCCTTTTCCATTTTTATATTTTCAGTATTATGTGATTTGGCATGATTTTTTGATTAAGTGTTAGAAAGTGTGTGAAATTGGTTTGATTTGAGTTCTTAGGTATTATTATGCATGTTTAGAAGGAATAGAATCAGTTTGATTGTGTTTGAAAAGCATTTTGTTTGTTAAAAGTTGAAAACAGATTTCTAAAGGGTTGTTTGGATATGGGTTTATCTGTGATAGATTGTTAGAATTTAAGAGTTTTAACCTGTTAGAAGTAGTTACAAGGGTAGAAAAAGGTTGCATGATAACTGATTTTTAGTTTGGTAAGGTTTGTAACACACTTGCATGCTAAAACTTTGGATAATGTAGTTAAAATCAGAAATCTCTTGTGATTGACTGTTTTTGTGAGAAATTGCTCTATCAACTGAGTTCATTGCTAGACCTTAGGCCTAAGAGGGGATTGCTATCACTTTTAAGCTAGCTGGTTAACTTGTATACAAGAATTTAAGGTTTAAAATCCGTGTTTGTGCAAGTATTTTAGGGTCTACTGTTCATCAGTAACATTGCCAGTAAGATCAGAAACTTTTGTGCCTTATTGTGTGGATTTTGTGTTAGAACTTGCTAATTTTTGTGTTGATTATTGACTCCCTATACTCAAGTGAGTATAGGGTTGCCTTGTTATCCAAAAATAAGCCCCAATTAAGCTTTCCTAAGCTTATTACTCAACTGCACAAAAATATACACTAGGAGTGGGAACTCCTTTCCCACTGGTAGTTCACTGGTTTCCACTGCCAAGCATAAAGACAAATCCAGTCACATGTCACTATCAGTTTTCTTATATTTTTGTCTTTAGTGGGTAAAAATTTTAATTAGACCTTCAAACCAATTTCTTTATTTTTCTTATTTAATTTAGGATTTTTCTGTTTAATAAAATTTTTATTTACAGTTCATTTAGTAATTTTTAGATTAATTAGCTATTTTTAATTAACTTTAAAGTTTCTATTTTTGTCTTTTAGTGCCAAAAAGTAATATTTTTCAGTTTATTCAATTTTCCTAGACTTAGAATAATATTTTAAGGTTTTTGGTATAAAAATATTTTACTGTTCATCTTTTTATTAATTTTTAGAATTAATTTAATTTAATTAGGGTTTTAATTAAACTAGTTTTGTCATTTAGTGGAAAATTTAATATTTTTCAAGCTTTTTCATTTTTCTACTGTTCATTAGAGTAAATTAGGATTTTTAAAATTGGTAGATTATTTTTAGCATTATTTTATTATTTTTTATAATTATTTTGGTTTAAAAATAGTTTTTAGTAATTTAAAAATAGAAAAATAGTATTTAAAAATTGTAAAAATTACTTTTTAGTTTTTAGATAATATAAGTAAGTTATTTGTTCAATAAAATCATATTTTGGACATTTTGATTAATTATATTTAATTTTAGGGCTTTAATTAGCATTTAAAATTGAATATTTAATTAATAAAAGGTTTTAAAATATTTTTTATTGGATTTTATTCCTTATTTATATTATTTTAGACTTGTTTTAGCTTATAATTAATTTTTAGGTTGAAATTTTTTAATTTTGTAGCTTTTTGCGACTTTACGTGTACGCCTTTTTCGTCATAGTTTAATTCGTAATCGTAACCGTCTTTTCTTTCCTTTCTAATTTCTTTTCTTCTTGTTCATAATCACAAACATCATATATCAACTCTCAACACAACGCACTTGCCTCCTTGGGAAACGAACTTGCTTGGTCATTAGTGCTCGGTTTTCCTAAACCGACACTTAATACTTGCCCTATTTATTGCTCTTTTCCTAAAGAGTAGTAAAAACACTACATCATTTATGAAAACCAAAACACGAACATAATATCAATGGTAAGACCCCATATTGCTAGTCAGGCAATATATCGTGATTCGGTGCTTATAGTAGTATTTCGTTAATTGGATTATTATAAGCCGCATGACATTGTTACCTTACTACAACAAACAACGGGTAGCTATCCCGAAACTCATTTTCCCATCTAAATTAGCGTGTCGTCACAAAGGTCACGCTATGTAAATCTTCTCATACATAAATTCGCTTACCAATCAATGTGGCACGACGGGGATCAACCGTCAAGGCGCGAACTGGGGTGATCGTCCCCAAATAGTACTATTATATGCATAAGCGTCTACCAAATCCCGGTAGTTCACAATTCATCCTAATGGGACTTTTAGTGACATAACCTAAATTTAATAATCCATTTCATTTCATCTATCCGGTCATTTAATCATTCATCGGGTCATACAATCATCGGGTCCAAATCAATAAACAGACAATTGGGACAACTAGTGTCCTATTTTATAAAAACTAACACGTTATCTCCCTCGCGGGTTTATAAAACATTTCATAAAAACATTTATAAGAGTGCGAGGCTATGAACTCACGTTGATGTGGGAGAGCGGGTTATCGGCAATTCGGATGTACGGTACGTGCTTCAATCACGGAAACCTAGACAAATAATACTTGTCTTAGACTCTTGTCCAATGACTTTATCAAAATATTAATTATGTATACATATGATGATTTTGTACATATGATGATGATCAAGTGGGTTTATATATTCTTATTTACTCATTTTAGTGTTTATGTATTGGTAACTTTTTACTAGTTTACTAATTTTACCAATTTACATGTTTTAGGTCCAATAAGCCTATTATAAGTTCATTAACTTGTACTAATCCTTTTTATACTTGTATTATCAGTATTTATACTTTACATGTTGGGACCAAATGGGTTAAGCCCAATAAATAAGTTTATAAGTGTTTTACTAAATTAGTCGGGTTTATTGTCCATTAAGGCTACTTTGGCCCGTTAATGTCTATATGTTATAAAGCTCAGGTTTTATCGGTTTTTACTTGTTATATATGTTTATATATCAGTATGTGAGTATATAAAATTTTACATTAGACGGGTCCAACCGTCTAAGTTTTATTTAACAAAAACGTTAATCTTTCGGTTTTAGCTGAAAAGACGTAAAACTTAGTATATAGTTTTTATAACTTATAAAACTTACCAAACTACCATTTTTATATAATGTCCATTTATTTATCCTTATGCATTTTTATATAAATGAAATATATAAGTTAGTGGGTTTTCATGTGTATATATTTTATAAATATATAAGTGAGTGCTTATTTTATATAAGTTTTTATTATATAAATCTGATTTTAAAATTCATGTTCACCAAAACAGCCATATCTAGAGTTCTATATGGAGATAGAAGCCCAAATTTTTATGGCATAAACTACATGATATGCGCTTCATTTTATTCCTAAGCTACTGATGAATCAACCTCTAAGTATTTTATAAAATTCGTCCAAAACAGTGTACTCAGATTTGCACTCTAAACTTGTTTTGATCATATCTCACTCATTTTTATGATTCCATTGCATGGCCAACTCTCACATGTGTACAAGTCTTAATACTCACTGTATATCAATTCATCTATACCATTTTATCAGTTCATCATATGGTTATTTACTATTTTTATACAGCCTACTAAATTAAGCAAGATTAACCACTTTTACATATAGTTTTTCATCTTTTTACCCATGTTTATCAACACCAAATCCCCACACAATACTTTTATCATCATATATTTATCATATACATATAAAATAGGAAATAAAATACATGATTATATAATCAAAATAACAAGAAGGATAGGAAGAAACAATCTCTATACCACCATTAGTGATGAAAAGATGAGTTTTGATGAACAAGGCTTGGATTTGATGGCAAGACTTGTGATAAACCAACACCACTTTAATATCACCAAATCTTCATAAGCTTCTCATGGAAAATCAGCCCTAGGTCATAAGAAAATCACCTCCTTGGATGTTAAAATGACCACCAATCAATAGAGCTTCAAGAGTTCTTCATCATATGTGTGAATAACACATGATTTCATGGTTAAAATTGATCAAATGAGGGTGTTTATTGATGAATATGGGACGAATTTTAGGTAGGAAAGAGAGAAAGTTGTGGTGGTTTGCATGGATGGAAATGGAAATGGTTTAAAGCTAGTGGTTTTGACAAGTTAGTTAGCTTACTTATGAAGCTTTGGTTAACAAGTGTTAACTTTTAGCTATAAGTTTGCCACATCTTGTGATGTGGTGTCTTGTGTAGCCATCCCATATAGTGGGGTGGGACAAGTGTATACTTGTCTCATCCCACTAATTTACGGGTATTCCTCGATTCTAGTTTCCTTGATTTGCGTGCCCTCGGGTGGTTTTACGAAAAATGTTTTTATAGATTATGAATCAACGACACAAAACGAATCTAATAAAAATTGTCTCATAAAAAACGGAGTTCGAAAACGTAAATACGTAATCCTAAGGTTTCCGGTTTATCCGTAAAGGACGTTAAATTAAAATCGTAAGTCCTAATCTCTTCTCGTAAATTTGTGAGTTTATGAACCAACACAAATTTAAAATCTCAAAATAATATTTACGGATAAATTTATTTTCTGAAATGTCGGACTGTCACCAAAACGGTGTATGTAAACGTAAGCACCTAACGTAGAATCCTCCGGTTTAGACGTAGTCGATGCTACTTCAAGACGTAAATCTAATTTTCTTCCCAAAATGAGTGAGTTCATAATATAACATTAAAATAATGTTTTTAAATAATACTTGAGAATAAAATGTCAACCATAAATTGACGGATTGTCACAGCATTTACCCCTAAACAGGATCTTTGTCCTCAAAGATCATCTTATCTTACTACTCGCTTCTTATAGAGTTAAAGCCATGTGGGTATTTCCTCCACATTGGGTCTTTTCTCACAAGTGCACTTCATTACAATACGCGAGTTTCATCAAACATAACTACGGGAATAAGATCAGGCTAAATGTTGACTTACTTTCTCTATCCATGATGTTCACGGGTTTCTGATGAATGCAACTTTTTGCCGATCTAAACTTTACTAAGAAACAATCAGATTTTCACTTGATAGACATTTTATCAAGTTCGATATACGAAACATAATTCACACAGCTCTTGAAGTCCTAGGGTAGATCCAGCTTATATGCCTTTCAAACCAATCTTTTACATCATCTCAATGGTCCCATACAGCGGGGACTTATATCCCATGATCTTTCAGATCATCAATTCATTTTTCCATGGTTAAAATTTTTGGCATAACTTCGCTACCCATCTGGCACTTCAAGATCTACATTTCATATTCACATAACCTCCTGCCCACTACTGGCAGTCAATAATCAGATCCTAATTTCAACAATCATTTCAGGTCTCGCGGGTCGAGTGTTTTGTAAGGTTAGGTTCGCCATCATAGGAAACCTTAAACCTAAAAGACATGTCCAACTCACAATGGGTGTATCTCGGGTGTCTTCATCCCAACTCCTGCTTACAGATGATCTCATATATATCCTCACAAGATTCGATCTCAATCCTAATATGATAATTATCAATTATAATCTCTCAAGAGGAAAACGATTATACGGTGCATTACCGAAGGTCAATCATTCAAACATAAAACAAGACTTCTAGTGTTTCGTATCATTACATTACCTCGTCCCTACGATTGGGGTAGTAAACAGTACCCTCATCAAGGTTCGTTCCCAATGACTTCTGAGCAAATCTCTAGAAATTCGATGCGAAGCGAGGATCTTGATAGAGATGATTGATACAGCACACTATGTTTACACAACTCTTTTAAGTACAAAGAGTCAATTTCTTCATCGAGAATCTATCATTAACAAGAATGATATTAGCAGATTTGGTCAGTCTGTCGATGATGATCAAAATCGAATCAAATTCAGATGATGACCTTTGCAATAGTTAGACGTTTACTAATGTATGAGGCGATGTCTGCCTTCATAATTTGCCATTAGTACAACTTCTTCAGACAAAGATACATTTAGTCAGAAATGACATGAATAGAATACTTAATCTTATGAGATTCTAACATGACTAAATCTCGAAATCCTCCATATTTAGGCAACCATAAGTCACCTTTTATACATTTAGAGCCATCGGCTTCTCAATTCTAATGGTTCACATTAGCCGCGAACCCCTTTTATTATCTATATTATCCTTTTTACAAGCATCAGTTATTTCTAAAATATTCGGCAATTTATTTTGCACAGTCATTATTAAGGAACACATCCTAATTGGTTCTTTATCCTTTCTTTATTATGTGTCAGTATCTAAATTCACCTTCCCTGATGAAATAATTATCATGACCGTATTTATTCAAAATTTCTTTCTTCATATTTTCTAAGTTTTCGTTTCGTCTCAACTATCATTTTTATTAGTTTTACTCAATCCGACGACTAAAGCGTCGATAATTATTGCAAGTAATTAAATAATAAATATTTAATTTTTATGAAACGTAAACGTAAAAAGTTTTAATTTTTCTTAGTTCGACCAATTATAAAAATGTTCAAAATAAATTTGAATTTATTTAACAAGATTTTAGTTGATTTATCGAAAATAATTAAAATAATTAATAAGATCGGTAAATGTTCGAAAAATCTTTGCTTATACTTTGGTCAAAATTTTCTTAGTTGAAAAGCGTAAATTATCGTTTCAAATTTCAAGTCATGGTTTAAATGGTTTCCTCAATCCCTCTTAGGTTGTCTTGAGGTATACATGAACATTTACCCCTAAACAGGAGTTTAGTTAAATGTTCTGGGTATAAGGGAATAATCCCTCGAAATTTTTTTTTTTTTTGATAAAACATTTGTCAAATCACATTTACACTTTCTTTTTGGTAAAACCTAAAGTCTTAAAAGGGCTCTTAATTTTTGAAGAGTCAATATAGATTCCATTATCTTTTAATCACACGGTCAAATAATGTAAAGGATTAAGTCTTTAATCACATGTTAATTATTCAAGGTACATGTTTTTATGGTTCGGCCAATTCAGGGCAATCTATAAATAATTATTAACTCATTCTTATTCTTATAAACAAACAAATGGTCCTTAATGATCGCAAGCATGAATTTATCAAATTACAGTCTACACACGAGATTCACCAAATTTATGAATGCTACGTGTGTATTAGTCAATCCAAACGACATCATGTGAAACTCATAATGTTCATTACAAGTACCGTATGTAGTGATTGGAATAGATAATCTTCTTCGTGGACGCGAAGTTGATAATAACCATATCGTGGATCAAATTTTTAGAACATACGCTAGAACCTTGTAAATGATCGAACAATATATCATCTTGGGTAGTGGATATAGATTTTAATCGTCAATTTACTTAGTTCACGGTAATTAAACAAATATAAGGAATGATAACACCATAGCTCTTCATAATGACGAGCTTGGTAGAATAAAGCTTTCTCCGACAACTCTCTCAGTTGTACGGTAATTTTTTTAATCCAGATGGTGCTACGTACAGTGCACATGCCACAGATGCAGCACCAGGAATATAATCAATACCAAATTCAACTTGCCTTAATGGCAAAAGTCTAGGTAATTCACCAATAAATACTTCCTAAAGTTTCAGACAACAGAAACATCTTTTAATAAATTCATATTAGGTTCTTTCTAGATTATAGTATCTATGACTAATTCACAACCATTCACGGTATAATTTCAAGTCTAAATGCAGGATATGGTCATCCATCAAGAATTATTTAGATCACTTTTGATAATCAACATCTTATCATTTAGGGGAATTCTATTCGAGTTCCCATTAATTAAGACAATGTCGTCAGGTCATAATCAATCAATCCTTTCTACTGGCACTATCAACTTTTCAGTTTTATTGCCGTCGATAAGATGTGAACTTCTCAAAAGACTAATAATAACTCATAATCCTTCACAAATTCAAGGATATATGGAGATACAACTACCATTAAAAGAGTAAGGTCAACGCATGATCTACGCGAGAGAATTTCAAATCAGATACAGACAAAAACATTTAACGAATATGAATATATCCCATGTTTTCATAATTTGAGTACGCATTCGAAAGCTCCTCGGATCGTCACCCAGGTCATTCAAATGAAATCAAATCATAAGAAATGATAAGAACGTTAATACATCCAGTCGGGTATCAACACTCGGTAATCAGATACTTTTCTAAAGAATCTCACCACGGGAGAATTGGACAAGAAGGGAATATCAATTGTCAAATAAGACAAATTCCATAGATGAGTAAATTCAACTCAGAAGAATAGATGCTACAGGCACATATGTAGGTGTCCCTAACACTATGTCCCTATTTTTCACTTCTTGCAGATCTCATAAAATTTAATCTTTCACAATCTTCAAAGAAAATGTAGTGTTTATTCATTAGTTTTATGGTGACTACTAATCAGTCTTGCATGGTCCATTCCAAATTGTATGTAGGCGCGCAACTATATACAATTTCAAGATTAACGATGCAATACTCAGTTCGTCAAAATTTTATCATCATGTTTATAATAAAAATATTTTCATGCTTAATTCTTAAATAAGAATCAAAAATAAATTTACAAAGATTTTCTTTGTTATGAAAACAATTAAGTTTTCCAAGGTGTTTTATAAACAACTTCATTTCGATAACGATTATTTATAAGTCTTACTTTAAATAATCCTTATGATGATGAAAATTAAATCTTTATCAAGGGATACTGTTTTATCTTATAAAAACAATGAGTGATCTGCAAAAGAGTGATGAAGAGTTGTTCACCAAGAACTAACTACAATATGATAGGAAATGAGCTTTAGCCAAATAATCATGAGGTTCATGACCTCGATGGCACTCAAAAAGAATAATGCACAAGTAACTCAAATCGAGATGAGTACTTGTTCAACGGTGGCATCACTAATGCGAACATTAGGAACAAGCAAGAAAAGATAGATAACATCGATACATGTAGAATTTAGCAATCAAAGGTAGTCTTTTCATTAATCACAAACAAGTCAAAATTGTACCATAACACATTACATGTCACTATGTCATACAATTCCAAGAACTCATCCTACCAACTGATGTCTCAGTTAAGTTAGGGATTTTTAAAAGATGCCACAATGAATACTAATCTACAAGAGTCATTAGGTGTTCCACATGTCCCAGAAGATCCATCGGTCCTAATTTAGAAGAAGATTTCTTCAATTTAATTCTTGGACACTAGGCATCCTCATCATTGGACAATGGCCTAGGAACAACACTTAACACGAATCAACAATCATTTAAAACCTTATAATTCAATCACAGAACTTAACGACTTGCTCTTAACAATTTCTTATTCCATACGAGTTAAATTTTCGGTTATTCAAGTTTCAACGAAATCATACTCAATGCGATATCCTACCTCATTCGCCAATACTTTCAATCCTTATTCTTAGACCTTACATCAACACTTAATTTCCAATCCTATACTCTTACATCAATAGTTACCAAATGAGTCACTAGTATGAAATGACTCGATCATCCAATTAGACTTCTCGGAAAGGTACTTGTGGCCTGAGGCTTTTGAGTAATGGTTCCAATGACAGCCTCAAGTGCAACATTCACCCTTTCGATTTCAAATCTAAGAATTGGATGACAACGAATCATATGACATCTTTCTAGGTGGTAACGTTTTGTCAAACTCCACTCTATTAGGAAAGATCGTCATGATATCGATATCAGATTTAATCTCGCCAATTCTTCTTCAGTATCACAATCAACTAATATCTACATTTCTACGAATATCAACCATTTGTTAGGATCATAAATATCCACAACTTGGTTTAGATCTTGGATAGCTAGAATTCCTACGAGAATAGCTTCGATTAATTTACTAGGGGATTTAGGGTTCCTTGTGACAATCTACGTCGTATAAATACCTCGTATAAATATAGAAATAATCATCAAACAATCATGTAATCAAATTACATTATATGTATATATATAATCCAAGTTATATATATTAAAATAACACTTCTCAGTCTCGCCTTGTCGGTAACTCGGGAATTCTTCGGCACCGTTATAGTCAAAAGATTTTTAGACATTTTTAGAAAAAGGTTTATAGTTAAAAGATTTTGAAATGTTTTATTCAAAACCTTGGTTTTTAAAAATCTTTCGTTCTCTATAACGAGAGCTCTGGTACCAAACTGTAACACCCCCAAATTTATACAATTCAATACAACGGAAGACTCGTTGGTGTTATGGGATAGCACGTTACTCACATCATAGACAACGCATAAAAATCTCGTCGTTTAATAATAAAAGCATTTCCATTCATAAATATCAAAGTTACATAGGTACCAAGTCATTGTATTTCATACAGGTTTTACAAAGCATTTGAATGGAAAATTATTATTTAAGTGCGGGCCATGAATTCTTGTTGTCTTCCCGAGAATTACTTCAAGTACCTGAGATAAAACATGTTAAAAGAAAAGGCCAGCGATAACGCCGAGTGAATTCATAGAGTTTAATAAATTCCATCAATATAACATCGGTATAAAATTATTACCAAAAATCATTTTGTACAAATCTTTGTAATAGGCCATAAAATAGCCAAAGTCATTTTATACAAATCCTTATCAAAATCATAATATAGGCATTTGCCTTAAAAATCGTTATACGAACCAATGTCGTAAAAATATCATACAATACGTTTTATAACGTTGTATGGAGTTAAATAAAAACCGTTATATGATTATGGTTATGAAAACCAAAACACGAACATAATAGCAATGGTAAGACCCCATATTGCTAGTCAGGCAATATATCGTAATTCGGTGCGTATAGTAGTATTTTGTTAATTGGATTATTATAAGCCGCATGACATTGTTACCTTACTACAACAAACAACGGGTAGCTAGCCCGAAACTCATTTGCCCATCTAAATTAGCGTGTCGTCACAAAGGTCACGCTATGTAAATCTTCTCATACATAAATTTGCTTACCAATCAATGTGGCACGACATGGATCAACCGTCAAGGCGCGAACTGGGGTGATCGTCCCCAAATAGTACTATTATATGCATAAACGTCTACCAAATCCCGATAGTTCACAATTCATGCTAATGGGACTTTTAGTGACATAACCTAAATTTAATAATCCATTTCATTTCATCTATCCGGTCATTTAATCATTCATCGGGTCATACAATCATCGGGTCCAAATCAATAAACAGACAATCGGGACAACTAGTGTCCTATTTTATAAAAACTAACACGTTATCTCCCTCGCGGGTTTATAAAACATTTCATAAAAACATTTAAAAGAGTGCGAGGCTATGAACTCACGTTGATGTGGGAGAGCGGGTTATCGGCAATTCGGATGTACGGTACGTGCTTCAATCACGGAAACCTAGACAAATAATACTTGTCTTAGACTCTTGTCCAATGACTTTATAAAAATAATAATTATGTATACATATGATGATTTTGTACATATGATGATGATCAAGTGGGTTTATATATTCTTATTTACTCATTTTAGTGTTTATATATTGGTAACTTTTTACTAGTTTACTAGTTTTACATATTTACATGTTTTAGGTCCAATAAGCCTATTATAAGTTCATTAACTTGTACTAATCCTTTTTATACTTGTATTATCAGTATTTATACTTTAAATGTTGGGACCAAATGGGTTAAGCCCAATAAATAAGTTTATAAGTGTTTTACTAAATTAGTCGGGTTTATTGTCCATTAAGGCTACTTTGGCCCGTTAATGTCTATATGTTATAAAGCTCAGGTTTTATCGGTTTTTACTTGTTATATATATTTATATATCAGTATGTGAGTATATAAAAGTTTACATTAGACGGGTCCAACCGTCTAAGTTTTATTTAACAAAAACGTTAATCTTTCGGTTTTAGCCGAAAAGACGTAAAACTTAGTATATAGTTTTTATAACTTATAAAACTTACCAAACTACCATTTTTATATAATGTCCATTTATTTATCCTTATGCATTTTTATATAAATGAAATATATAAGTTATTGGGTTTTCATGTGTATATATTTTATATATATATAAGTGAGTGCTTATTTTATATAAGTTTTTATTATACAAATCTGATTTTAAAATTCATGTTCACCAAAACAGCCATATCCTGAGTTCTATATGGAGATAGAAGCCCACATTTTTATGGCATAAACTACATGATATGTGCTTCATTTTATTCCTAAGCTACTGATGAATCAACCTCTAAGTATTTTACAAAATTCGTCCAAAACAGTGTACTCAGATTTGCACTCTAAACTTGTTTTGATCATATCTCACTCTTTTTTATGATTCCATTGCATGATCAACTCTTACATGTGTACAAGTCTCAATACTCACTGTATATCAATTCATCTATACCATTTTATCAGTTCATCATATGGTTATTTACTGTTTTTATACAGCCTACTAAATTAAGCAAGATTAACCACTTTTACATATAGTTTTTCATCTTTTTACCCATGTTTATCAACACCAAATCCCCACACAATACTAATATCATCATATATTCATCATATACATATAAATAGGAAATAAAATACATGATTACATAATCAAAATAACAAGAAGGATAGGAAGAAACAATCTCTATACCACCATTAGTGATGAAAAGATGAGTTTTGATGAACAAGGCTTGGATTTGATGGCAAGACTTGTGATAAACCAACACCACTTTAAGATCACCAAATCTTCATAAGCTTCTCATGGAAAATCAGCCCTAGGTCATAAGCAAATCACCTCCTTGGATGTTAAAATGACCACCAATCAATAGAGCTTCAAGAGTTCTTCATCATATGTGTGAATAACACATGATTTCATGGTTAAAATTGATCAAATGAGGGTGTTTATTGATGAATATGGGACGAATTTTGGGGAGGAAAGAGAGAAAGTTGTGGTGGTTTGCATGGATGGAAATGGAAATGGTTTAAGGCTAGTGGTTTTGACAAGTTAGTTAGCTTACTTATGAAGCTTTGGTTAACAAGTGTTAACTTTTAGCTATAAGTTTGCCACATCTTGTGATGTGGTGTCTTGTGTAGCCATCCCATATAGTGGGGTGGGACAAGTGTATACTTGTCTCATCCCACTAGTTTACGGGTATTCCTCGATTCTAGTTTCCTTGATTTACGTGCCCTCGGGTCGTTTTACAAAAAACGTTTTTATAGATTATGAATCAACGACACAAAACGAATCTAATAAAAATTGTCTCATCAAAAACGGAGTTCGAAAACGTAAATACGTAATCCTAAGGTTTCTGGTTTATCCGTAAAGGACGTTAAATTAAAATCGTAAGTCCTAATCTCTTCTCGTAAATTTGTGAGTTTATGAACCAACACAAATTTAAAATCTCAAAATAATATTTACGGATAAATTTATTTTCTGAAATGTCGGAATGTCACCAAAACGGTGTATGTAAACGTAAGCACCTAACGTAGAATCCTCCGGTTTAGACGTAGACGATGCTACTTCAAGACGTAAATCCAATTTTCTTCCCAAAATGAGTGAGTTCATAATATAACATTAAAATAATGTTTTTAAATAATACTTGAGAATAAAATATCAACCATAAATTGACGGATTGTCACAGTATACCAAAATTTATTCAAAGAAAGTTGGTCAAGGAGAAAGTATAGAAACGCCAGGACTTCTAAATACGATATAAATAGTCAGTAATTTAGACGAGTGGTAGAATTATATCATGAGAGGAAAAGAGGTAAGAAGTAGAGTAAATATTGTTGAGTTCAGAAAAAAAATGTACTCGCAGGCACGTAATTCGTTCAAGGAAAAAAATAAAGAAACATATGCATATGTCATGAACTTTTACTACTTGCATACGCATAAAAGTTTCCATAATAATTTTTTTAACAAGATTTTTAAGGTGAATACTATTCAGCCTCGCATGACTTCTTCTAAATTACGCATAGGTGATCAGGCCATGCATAATTTAGGACTAGTAATGCGATTTAGTTTCGTCAAACTAGTATTAAGTGTCATATATTTAAAAAAAAAATATAATACCGTTTGTAAAAATAGGAATCGAAATAATTTATGAAACTTTCTTTCGAGAGTAAGTAATTTGTAGTTACTTAACAAGCAACTTTAATGTTACAAAAATTCTTTATAAGACCAATGTAAAACAATTTGTAAAAATACATCGTAAAAAAATGTCAGTTAATTTTATAAAGTAAATCCAAGTATTTAATAAGGCCTAAGTTGAACATTTTGTAAAATGATTCGCAACCAATACCAGTTTAAGTTTATATGGTGACATGCTGACATCTTATAAAATAACGAGTTAGTTACACGGGAGTAGTAAAAAGTATTTAATTAGAAAATCGATTAAATGCTTACAAGATGATAGAGTTTCAAAAGGTTTAGCTGGAATCGTCATGAGACACTTGTTATCAAGGATGATGAAAGATGTGAAAAAAAGAACTTCAAACCTCGACCCAAATCAGTGGTACGTCAGAAGTAGAACAAAGATAAAATAGAATGACAAATAAGTCTTGTATAAAGAAAGGGTAAAGTAATCCATATGTGTGTACATAGTAAATTATTCAACATAAATATGCTTTTATGAAAGTAGAATATCAGTTTTCGAATAATACAACTAACCCGAAAAGTTTCTATATTAGGAAAGTTTCTGATTCTGAAAAGGTTAGGTGTTGGGAATCTAAACTTGTTAGATTCCCTGTTCATTGATTTAAACATAATTAGGCTGATAGATAGTCCCTTGCCTGTGCCTAGGAGGTAGGCAAGTTTCACAAGACTCACAGAGATCCGAATCTCTATGAGCAACCTCAGAGGAGTCCATGTCAGAGACATTGTCAGGGAAGTCGAAGATTACCTGAAGACATACTCCTTGGCTGTGATGGATAACAGCCAAGATGTATTAGGGACTCTGAGGGGTTGAGAGTTAACAGGGGTGGCAATACCCTGATAACTCTCAGCACACTTTGGACATGCCATTTGTGTGTTAGAGAATATGAAGAATAAGGAAACTGTTTTGGACAACTGTTCCTTAAAGCATAATGGAAGACTACCAAGAATAGAAGGACATCATGTGACTGATGTGGGAACTTGTAAAAGCTTGTGTAGTCGACATCAAGTACTGTTCAAGTCAACCTCGTAACACTATAAATAGGATGTGTATCCTTGCATTAAGATTGAACACTTTGAGATATTAAGAACATTAGTGCGTGTAACTTAGTGAATCAAACAGCTACGACTGTATTCATAAGTTAAGGTTATTGTTGTTCAAAGTGTGCACAACACATTGTCATCAAACGGTGTTATCCATAACACTTGTAATTCTTTATTATACAATAATAAGATTACGTTTGAAAAGTAATACCTTGTGTTGATTAAGTTAAGATTAGGGTTTCTCGCATTGATTAGGGACTTTCAATTGGTATCAAAGCAGTGTTTGATATTAAAACCTTCAAGAAACATCATTCTCCGTTTTATAATCAAGATCCACCATGCCGGAAACCTCTAGCCCACACTCACCTTCCAGAAACCCATCTTCACCAAGACTTACCGCCCCACCAAATGACGATGATCTACCCCAACTTCTTGACTCAAGAGGTGGATCACACGTAACCAGTGTACCAGTCTTTGATGAAGAAGACTTTGCCAGTTGGAAGAGTCAATTTCTTGTATACCTTGATGGACTTGAACCTTTTCTCTTAGAAATTTTAGAAAATGGTCCATATATTCCCATGGCTCTTACTTCTACTGAAGAAAACCCTCTACCCAAGCCTGTCAAACAATGGACCGCAGCTGATAGGAAATTAGCAAACCAAGATAAACGTCTCAAAAGCATCATAATTTCCTGTCTTCCAAAGCATATCATGAAGTCTGTCATTCAGTGTCCCACAGCTAAACAGATGTGGACAGACCTCATTCTTGGCCATGAAGGACCCTCTGAAACAAGAGAGACAAAGATTCAGGCACTCAGACTTCAGTTTAATGCCTTTAAGTCTCTTGAAGGAGAAAAAGTTCAGCAAACCTATACTAGGCTGAAGATTCTTCTAAATGACCTCGCTATGAATGATGTTACTATTGGTCAAGCTGAGATCAATGCCACTTTTGTCAACAGCCTTCCAAGAAAGTGGCTGAGCATGAATCAGACTCAGAGAGCTAACAACTCAATCAAAAATGATACCCTTGCTCAGCTCTATGGAAAGTACAATTATGAAGAAGGGCTGATCGATACTATCTACAAATCAGAGACTGAAAGATTTGTAGTCCAAGGAGCATCTTCCAAAGCTTTGATCTCTGCAACACATCCTCTTGACAGCGATTCTGATATTGAAGAAGATACCCGTAGCAGCCAAGAGTTCTTGTCAGACCTCAATGCAGAATTTCATGAAAGAGCATTGCTAGCCAACCAAAGAAGATACTACAAAAGATCTGGAAGAGTAGGATCAGCTAGCAAACCAACTGACAGGTCAAAAGAAACATGTTTTTGCCTGTGGAAAGCTTGGACATTTTCAAAAAGAATGTCCTTCCACCAAAACATCCTCACCCTCTTATCCATCATCTTCATCCAAACCCTACAAGTTCAAACAACATAACAACTCATCTCAATCCAATTCTTCAGACACTGAGAAGAAAGATTACAAAAATAAGTACAAGGCACTTAAGGCTGAGTTAGAACAGATGAACTTGAAGATAGAAGCTATGTCCAAAAAGAAAGGTGGTGAGAAAAAGGCTGAGAAAGGGTTGGTTGCTGAAACCTATGATTGGAATGATGAACCATTGACTTCAGATGAAGAAGACACCACAAGAGTCAGGGCTTTTATGGCAATAGCTGAGGATGAACCAGCTGTTGGAAAAGGTGATGCAAGATCAGGACAATGGGTCGACATCACAATGAAAAAGGTACACAGGCTTCTATCTATGACTGATTGTGATGAACGTAAGCATGTCCTTGATTACACCATTGTTGACTTGCACTTTGTTGAGGAACAAAGGAAGAACCTACTTGACAAGTTTCACTCTGTTAAAACTGAAATGATTAATGCTAAGGCTGAATGTGAAACTCTCAGGCGGGTTAACTTAGAAAAAATATCCCTGCAAAATGAAGTAGCTAGATTAACCTTGAAAAACTTAGCTTTAAATGATCAAGTCACTGAATTAAACAAAGTTATTGAAAAATGGATGTGTGCTAGGTTTACTATTGATGAATTGCTTAGGGATGAAGTGCCTGCTGACTTAAACAGGGATATAACTGCTAAGCATAAAAAGCTGAGGATTATCACCAAACCCAAAGACATTGTCTTTAAATCTACAGAGACTATTCATATGTCAGATACCTCTTTGACTAATGACCCTGTCTCTGAAGATGTGGCTGAGCTTCCACCCCTGCCCAAACTCTCTGGAGTTGAACCTAGCAGTTCTTCTAGATCTGCTAAGGATGAACTTAAGATAGATATTGAGAATCCTCCAGCCAAAGTTTTTCATGTGCCTGCTAAACCAACTGGTAAACAAGTTGCTTTTAAGCCTGTTTCTACTAAAGCTGTGAATAAGGTTGACCCCACCACTGAAGATCGCCTGTTGTCTCTTATGAAAGAAGTAGAACTCTTAAAACAACACATTAAGCCTTCCGCTGAATGCTCTACTTCTCATGAACCTAAATCTGTCCTAGGTGAACCCAAAGGGGAAAGGTTAATCAAACCTTATTGCAATATTTGTAAGAATACTCACCACTCGACCTTAGATCATGACAGACACATGGCAGCTAAAAGAGCTCAGACACCCTCTAGGGACAGACCACAGAGTTCCAAAAGACAACAGGGAAATTACAATTCTTATCCTCCCTGTAAATTCTGTGGGTTCACAGACCATCACTCAGACGAGTGTGGTGACTTCCCTGGGTGTGATATCTGTGGGAGTTATAACCATGAAACTATGAACTGTCCATCCCAACGCCAAAAGTTTTTCAGGAACACAAGAGTTGCTAACAAGCAATTCAGGGAACCCACTGGAAAGTGGGTTCACCATAGGAACTAATCTGTTTCTATGTATCTGTGCAGAAATATCTCAAGGAATCGGTATGGTATCTAGATAGTGGCTGTTCTAGACACATGACAGGGATTCAACAATACCTGCACAGATACTCAAAGGAGCCAGGTCCCAAAGTGGTGTTTGGAGATAACTCTTCAGGTGACACAGAAGGATATGGCTCAGTGAATTGCAATGGGATCACTTTTACCAGGGTTGCATATGTGAATGGTCTTAAGCACAATCTTATTAGCATCAGCCAGTTATGTGATGCTGATTATAAGGTTTTGTTTACTAAGACTCAGGGAACCATATTCAACAAAAATAATGATGTTGTGATGGTTGCACCTAGAAGGAGAGATGTGTATGTCATCAACATGGCTGTGTGCTCTGAAGACAGCTCAAATTGTTTTCTTGCCAAAGCCTCTGAAAGTGTCAACTGGCTGTGGCACAAGAGACTGTCTCATCCCAACTTCAAGAACATCAATAAGATAGCCACTCAAAACTTGGTTGCTGGTCTACCCTCAGTAATGTTTTCCAAAGACAAAACTTGTTCTGCCTGTGTCAAAGGAAAACATCACAGGTCTTCATTCAAGACTAGGCAATCATTCTCTATTGACAAGTGCTTACATCTCCTTCACATGGACTTGTTTGGGCCTGTCAAACCTCAAACCATTAATCACAACAAATACACCTTGGTCATAGTTGATGAATTTTCAAGATATACATGGGTGTTCTTCCTCAGAAGGAAAAGTGATGCAGCTGATGCCATCATGTCCTTCATCAGACAGGTTGAAAATATGAATGATGTTAGAGTCAAAGCTCTAAGAAGTGATAATGGTACAGAATTCAAGAATCATCAACTTGAATCATTTTGTGATGAAAAAGGGATTTCACAGAACTTCTCTTCAGCTGGCACTCCTGAACAAAATGGTGTGGCTGAAAGAAGAAACAGGACTCTGATTGAAGCAGCAAGAACTATGTTAAATGGTGCAGCCTTACCAAAGCAATTTTGGGGTGAAGCTGTACACACTGCCTGCTATACTCAAAACAGATCAATCATTGTCAAAAGACATGGCAAAACCTCCTATGAAGTTTTCAGAAAAAGATCTCCAGACGTCAGCTATTTTCATGTGTTTGGATGCCCTGTATTTATTTATAACTACAGGGATAAACTTGGAAAGTTTGATGAAAAGGCTGATGATGGATTCTTTTTGGGATACTCTCCAACAGCCAAAGCCTTCAGAGTATTCAACATCAGAAGACAAGAAGTAGAAGAAACTTTCCATGTCAGATTTAATGAAGATGATGAAGTCATACAGAGAACAGGAACAGAGGGTGATGAAGTAGATTTTAATGAAAATATTTCTTTCCCAAGTGATGAGTTCACAGAACCCAGACCTACCAGTCATCACCACTCCAACACCCTCACTCCTTATGTTCCTGCTTTTGATCCTCTGTCTACTCACAACATAGAAGTTCCTACCTCTCAGGGATTTGATGAAGAAGAACCTCAAATCTCTGATGGTCCTTCTCATGATATTAATGACTCAACAATTCTTCAAACCTCTGAAGTTGCTCCTGCTGATAATGAAATTGCTTCCCTTGATGTGGCTGAAGAAGACTCAGACACTGAAGTAGTGTTTGAAGAAAACCCTCCTAGTCAGCAGGATGAGACTCAAATTGTTCCAGCTGTGCCCTCAAGTACCCCTGTTCTTGAAACTCCAGCTCCTCAAAATAAGTGGTCAAGAGATCAACACATTCTTCTTGTCAACATTATTGGGGAACCAAATGCAGGGGTCACAACCAGACAGCGAATCCAAGACTCTGAGTCAGCCTCAGCCAATGAATGTCTATTTGCTGAATTTCTTTCTCAAATTGAACCTAAAAGAGTTGTTGAGGCTCTGGTAGAAGATGGATGGGTAGCTGCTATGCAAGAAGAAATCAATCAGTTCAAAAGGAACAAAGTATGGACACTAGTGCCAGCTCCACCTGGAAAGAATATCACAGGCACTAGATGGATCTATAGAAACAAGATGGATGAGATTAGGAACATCATCAGGAACAAGGCAAGACTGGTAGCACAGGGATACTCCCAAACTGAAGGAATTGATTATGATGAAACTTTTGCACCTGTTGCTAGACTTGAAGCCATCAGAATCTTTCTTGCCTATGCTGCCTACATGAACATCACTGTCTATCAGATGGATGTAAAGAGTGCCTTCCTCAATGGTGATTTGGCTGAGGAAGTCTATGTTGCTCAACCTGAAGGATTTGAGAACAGCGAGTTTCCCAACCATGTGTACAGACTTCACAAGGCAATGTATGGTCTGAAACAAGCTCCAAGAGCATGGTATGAAACTCTTTCAAATTTCCTCTCTGAAAACAAATTTATCAGGGGTTCTATTGATAAAACACTCTTTACCTTCAAGGACAAGAGTGATTTCATCATTGTGCAGATTTATGTGGATGATATCATCTTTGGGTCAACAAATGTCAATCTTAGTAAACGTTTTGCTAAATTAATGACCAAGAAATATGAGATGAGTATGATGGGTGAATTAACTTACTTTTTGGGTTTTCAAATTAAACAATGTCCTAAGGGAATTTCTATTTGTCAAGAAAAGTATGTTAAGGATTTACTTAAAAAATATGACTTGGCTGATTGTGCTTCAGTGAAATGCCCCATGCTTCCAACCAACAACTTGGGCCCTGATGAGTCAGGGGTCTCTGTCAATGAGACTTTATATAGAGGCATGATTGGGTCGCTGATGTATCTAACAGCCAGTCGTCCAGATATCCAATTCTCCACATGTCTCTGTGCAAGGTACCAAGCTAACCCAAAAGAATCCCATCTAGTGGCTGTTAAGAGAATTTTCAGGTATCTCAAAGGAACACCATCCCTAGGACTATGGTATCCAAAGGAATCAGGCTTTGATCTCAAGGCCTATTCAGATTCAGATTATGCTGGATGCTGTATTGACAGGAAAAGTACTTCAGGCAGCTGTCAAATCCTAGGAGGAAAATTGGTTGGATGGAGTGCTAAGAAGCAAAACTCTGTGGCTATGTCTTCAGCTGAAGCTGAATATGTCGCTGCAGCCAGCTGTTGTGCTCAGGTGCTCTGGATGAAAAGTCAATTGGCTGACTATGAAATCTTGTATGACAAAGTGCCAATCTTTTGTGACAACACCAGCGCCATTGCCATATCCAACAACCCTGTTCTTCACTCTCGTACCAAACACATTGATATCAGGTATCATTTTATCAGGGATCATATTATGAAGGGAGATATTGAGCTGCATTTTGTTCCCACAGAGCTGCAACTAGCTGATATCTTTACAAAGCCTTTGGCTGAACCTACGTTCAACAGGCTAGTTGCTGAGCTAGGGATGCTCAATATTTCAAAGCCTGTGGCTTGATATTAAATGTGTTCATTAAATGATTGATTCTATATTAAATGTTTTATTAAATGTTTTTCACATGTAACTAGGTAGTTGCGTTCCAAGTAAATGCGAAAAACATTCTCACATTTTTTAATCATTTAAGTTTCGGATAACGAGGAGACAAAATATTTTTTGAAAGGTCAAGGGGACCCACTTGAGCAGTCATTTTCGCTTTTGCATTTAAAACGGATGAATAACTGTTCACTCAAGTTTGATTATATATATTGTCTTCTTTCTCTTCTCACCCACCACCATTCTCAAAATCATTTTCTCTCTCTAAAACTCTTATCTCTCTCAACCATCCGCCATTTTCATTCTCCTTCAACCTTAAATCAATGGCGTTTCCCGTACCAAAAGCCTCCAATGTGAACTTCGAGATCAACGAGAGCATCATCGCCTCAAATAACGCTATTGGATGGATCAAGGCACCCAACAACACCTACTCAGATCTGGTAAATTTCATGCAGAATTGTGACCTAAACGAAGCCTTCACCAAAACTCCATCCACCTTTTACCAAGAATACCTTAGGGAATTCTGGTATTCTGCTGAAGTTGAAGAAGACACCATTACTTTTAGCCTTTCTTGCAATGAACATCCGTTTGCCTTTTCCCTTGCTGATTTTGCCAGTGTGGCCGGACTTAAACATGGAGATGAATGCCTGAAGACAGTTGACAAAAAGGCTGTCAAGGAAGCATTGGCCACACTCAACCCTTGTCATGACATTAACCCTGCCCTCACACCAGCTGAAATCCTTGCTAAAGCCCCCCTGAAGATTAAGTATTTTTCTCCTATGTGGCGTGTCCTCTTCACCCACATTGTGAAGTCCCTGGGAGGCATGCAGGGATCACAAGATCAAATGTCGTTCAAACATCAGACTATTGCGTATGGATTAATATGGGGAGCTGATGTTGACGTTGGAAGCATCCTTTTCTCTAACCTGGTAGAACAGCTGAAAGGACGAAATCAGGTCAGGGAAAAGAACATCTGTTATGTTCGTTATTTGTCCCTGATCTTTGAGAGTTTGCTGGGAGAGAACTACCATAACAAGGCCTTGACAACCCTGAAGCCCTATCGCATCACTGGCGCCATCTACAAGGAGATAGGAGCTAAGGATTTCCCTGTGACTGCTCACATGCTGAACGTGGCCAACCAGGTACCCAACGCTGAGAAGCCCTTGCTCCCTTCCTCTGAGAAGGTGAATACTTCTAGTGTCGCTGGCAAGTCTACGTCTTTGACCTCTGGGCAGCACACTACTAAGTCCAAGGCTTCATCTGGCCAACAGCCAAAGAAGAAGAAAATCCCCTCTTCTTCCCAACCTAAAGCTGTTAGCAAGGCCAAGGAAAAGAAGATTGACACCGCCTCTGGTCCAGATACTCTTGTGGATACAGAATCTTTGGCTGACAAACAACAGGCGTCTAGTGTCTCTAGGTCAGCAGAGACTACAGGAAACCAGCCAAACCAAGCTGATATCTCACAGGTAATCAGTGTACATTTTTAGAGGTTCACAATCAACCACTCTCATTTGTCTGTAGGAGAGAGTGGTGAAGTTAGGGTAATCCTCGACCCATAGAAGTCTGTCATTTCACTTAGAATACTTTAAGACTTCTGTACACTCTGTCTTTGCACCAGGGAATGATTCATTTGTGTTTATAAAGCACCCCGATGACCCTGAACCCTCTAGACAGTATTCAGGCTAACAACAACCTGAATACATTAATGTCTCAACCTTGAAGGCTGTACTTCACACAGCCTCTTGGTTCCCTCATTAAAAGAGTCCCAAAGGATTTATCCTTTCAGGGGGAGCTGAATCATCACCCTCAGCTTTCCTAGGGGCAGCGTAACAGGCGACCTACAACAACATATGTTTCACTCTTAAAAGAGTCCCAAAGGTTTTACCTTTTGGGGGGGCTGAATAATCACACTCAGCTTTCCTAGGGGCAGCGAAATGGCGATCATTAAACAACATATGTTTCACAATCAAAAGAGTCCCAAAGGTTTTTACCTTTTGGGGGGGCTGAATAATCACACTCAGCTTTCCTAGGGGCAGCGAATGGCGACCATTACCCACACTTCATTCACACTTAAAAGAATCCCAAGGATTTATCCTTTGGAGTGGCTGAGTAATCACCCTCAGCCTCTCTGGGACAGCGAAATGGCGACCATTCACTTTATATTTTCCCTGTTACTAATTTCAACAAACTTGCAGGCTGAAATTGTACAGCCAGTCAAAGAACCTCAGGTACATGAAAAGGAGGCTGAAACAATAACTCAGGACATTCCACATGAAGAAGAACTTGAGCTCAATATTGATGAAGAAATGCTTTCTGTAGAAGATTATGTCGCTGAGTTTGAACCCATGCCTGAGGATGAATTCCCTGAGGGAATGTTTGATGAAGAAGAGGAAGAAGATGAGGATGACCAGCTGTCAGCCTCTCCTCCTAAAGAAGATGACAAGACTTCTCCTCTTAAGGAAGCTGTTGACACACAAAACTCTGCTACATCTGCAACAACAGTCTTCCAAAGACCAATATATGATCCAACAGCTGAATTCCTTTTGTTTGATCATCCTACCCAGACTAACTTCGACTTGATTCCAAGGGAGGATGATTTTGCTCAACAAAGCCTCAATATCAAGAATCTTCAGCCTGTACACCATCAGTCTGATATTGAGCGCTTGTCAAGAAAGCTGGACGTGATCAAGTCAGAGATGCACAATTTCACTGTCACCTTTCCAGGTATTATAAAGAAGGCTGTGACTGAGGCTGTCACTGAGCCTATTCAGGAGGGTACAAGAAAAGGTGTGGCTCAGGGACTAAGTCATCTCTCGACACGCATCAAGAATGCAATTGACTCAGTTGTCCCTGCATTATTCCAAGAACAAGAAAACAACATGAACAGACACTTCAATGCAGTGCGCAACAGGCAATACAACCATGCTGGTTTTATTGTCAGGAGAGTTCAGGCAAATACCAATGCCAATGCCAACCTATTGCTGAAGATTGCCAGGGCATCAAGAAAGAGACAGCGTGCCATGGCTGCCTCTGTTGAGCAGATTGCAAGAAGATTTCAGGCACGTTCATCCAAGCATAAGATAAGTAAGGATGAACATGAGGGGGAGAAGAAAACTACACTCAGCCTTGCATCTGCTGAACAAGGATCATCTTCAGCCAATCCTTCAACAACACCTGTTCCTCTTCAAGTCATCACACCAGTTATAGTACCTGATGATGAGGATCAGACTCAGGGGGAGCAACACACACAAGATGGAGCTGACTCATCTAAATCCATGATCTTAGTTAACATCAGCAAGCCTGAGGATGAGGATGAACCAGCAGCCAAGAAGCTTAAATTCACTGTGAGCTCCCTACCAAAATCTATTCAAAATCAGGCTCAGACAGCGTTCCTCAAAAGAGCTGATGATTTGAAAAACATAAGTGTGGAGTCCTCTGTCTCAAAGAAAGGTAAAGAGATAGTTTTAGTTGATACTGACACTAAACTTAAGAAGATAGCTGCGATGCTAGAGACAGGAGGATCCACAACAGACCTTTCCCAATTTTCAACCTTTACACCTTCCGATGAGAGACCTTTAACGCCTGAAGAAATAGAGCAACAGGCTGAAGAATTCAAAAGACTAAGTGAGCTCAAGGCAGCCAAAGAATTAAATGAAGCCACTCTGAGGAAGATGACACCACCTGAAAAAGAAAAACAAAAACAAAGGTTGAGGGAAATGGAACTTAAACGCGCTGAGGCCTTAAAGAAAGTCAAAGCTGACTATGATGCCTGCGTGAACAACAGGTATGCTGCTGGCAAGATAACCAAGTTTAGATACACCATTCACAAGTTCACAAACACTCCACAGATGATCTTATGGAGGGATAATCAAACGGAGAATATGGATGTGTTTGACAACTTCAGGTTAAAAACACTTGGGTTATCAGAATGGTTTGAACTCGAAGCCTTAGCTGCCAAAAAGTCTGGACAGGCAAATTTCCTTCTGCTTAAAACTCTTAAGGCTAAGTTTAACTGGATCAAGGAAACAGCTGCCAAACTCAAGATTGATCCCCCTCCACAGCTTTTCGAACAAGGACCCCCAAAGACAGGCAACAAAAGAAGAAGAATTTCCCAAATCATTGATGAAACTTTTGTTACTGAAGATGTTCGTGTGGATGGCATGCACAGGGATCTGATCCTTCCTAATGGTATTGTTGGCCCTGTTGATGGTCAGACATACTCAGTGCCTGAAAGAGGAATGGCGTTTATGAACAAAGCCTGCCAATATGCTTTTCAGAGGGAAGATGAACTTTGCCTGGCTTCAACTATTCAGCTACTCTGTCACAAGAAGTGTCTCAAGATCAACTCAGAGTATTCCAAGAAGTTTGCAAAGACTTTGCAGGATGAAATTGATAACAGATTAGATGTGGCCGAAGCTGAAGAAAGAATCAAAAATGATGACTATTGAAGATAGTATCAGCCCTTTTTACCTTCATCTTTTATTTAACTTATGTATTGAACTTGTAATTTTTCTTTAAGTCTTAATAAAATCATGAGGTATGTTTGTTTAGATCTGTTATGTGTAAGAAGAAGCTGTTAAACTCACTTACCTTAACTTAGTTAGATCTAGCACTATTTATGTTTAAATAGGGGGAGATTGTTGGGAATCTAAACTTGTTAGATTCCCTGTTCATTGATTTAAACATAATTAGGCTGATAGATAGTCCCTTGCCTGTGCCTAGGAGGTAGGCAAGTTTCACAAGACTCACAGAGATCCGAATCTCTGTGAGCAACCTCAGAGGAGTCCATGTCAGAGACATTGTCAGGGAAGTCGAAGATTACCTGAAGACATACTCCTTGGCTGTGATGGATAACAGCCAAGATGTATTAGGGACTCTGAGGGGTTGAGAGTTAACAGGGGTGGCAATACCCTGATAACTCTCAGCACACTTTGGACATGCCATTTGTGTGTTCGAGAATATGAAGAATAAGGAAACTGTTTTGGACAACTGTTCCTTAAAGCATAATGGAAGACTACCAAGAATAGAAGGACATCATGTGACTGATGTGGGAACTTGTAAAAGCTTGTGTAGTCGACATCAAGTACTGTTCAAGTCAACCTCGTAACACTATAAATAGGATGTGTATCCTTGCATTAAGATTGAACACTTTGAGATATTAAGAACATTAGTGCGTGTAACTTAGTGAATCAAACAGCTACGACTGTATTCATAAGTTAAGGTTATTGTTGTTCAAAGTGTGCACAACACATTGTCATCAAACGGTGTTATCCATAACACTTGTAATTCTTTATTATACAATAATAAGATTACGTTTGAAAAGTAATACCTTGTGTTGATTAAGTTAAGATTAGGGTTTCTCGCATTGATTAGGGACTTTCATTAGGAATTTAACACGTTAATATTGACGCATAAAATGTACACTTTTTCGAAAAAATTGTTCATAATCGGTATTATCCAAACACTCAGTTTCAAAAGTTCACGATATATGTATGTATGACCCGTACCTAAAATTACTATTTCTAAACGTCTTCATACTATTGCTAGTTTTATCGGACACACCACTTACTTAATCCCAAACAATGGTATCACGCGAGTACGCACAACATATAAAACTTAGTCTAGAAAATAGACGGTTCCAAAACGAACGAGTATATGAGGTCGGTCATTTTACGCATAAACAAACTAGCAATAGTACTCAATAAATGAGTATGAAAAGTCGATAGCATACGCGTCTCGAATAAAAGCATGTAATGTCACAACAATTTAAAATTTATTGTAACAAGATCAAATTCACAAGAACATGTATTTCTAGAATAATGTAAAATAAAGGTAGAGGTAGTCACAATGATACTCAGATGATAAATCATTAATCACATGCTTTCCATTACATACCAATTTAAGAAGGTTTTGGTTACAAGGGCGTATGCAAAAGAGAACAAAACTGCTCCCAAGATATTAGTAGCATTAACTGTTACAACAGTCTAGCAGAAATTTATCAAAGATAATTCATAAAAATTACATAAACATATGTAAATAAAAGAAATCTACAAGGAGACACTAGGTGGTCTCGGAGGCGACGAATTCATCTACATTAGGAAAGGAAGTATGTATACCATGAGCACAAAGGAGGTAATAAGTATCGTCATGAAAATAGTGTAATATTTCAAAATATAATCAAGGAGTGAAATACTATAAGAATAATTAATGTAAATAATAATGGATTAGAGGGTTACCCGCGCAGATATCGAATAATAATCGATGATTATTTCTTTGACACTAAGAAACATGAATAGTTTGAAAATTTTGGTTATAGACCATGTTTTGAAAACGACCCAGTTCCCTATAACTAGTGCTCTAATACAAATATGTAACACCCCCGAAATCAATCACGGAACAATTAGGCAGCATGGGGGTACCACGTCATGGTACAAGCAACTATGAATTATAAATGACACAAAAATGACGTAATAAAAGATATACCTAACATCATGATTATCAGAGTTTTTAAGTTAGGTCCCGAAAGTTTTACAACATGGTATAGAACCATTACAATGTGGTTTTAAGTTTATAGATACCAAAAGATATTTAGGATGAATGTATGACAACATTTACAAAAGAAATGTTTAAAATAGAACACATAAGATCCAAGCTGCTAACATCCTGCGGGCTCCCATCCAAAGCATATTAAGTGTTATTACCTGAGATTTAACATGTAAAATCATCAACAAAAAGTTGAGTGATATTCATAGGTTTAGTAAATCAAGTAAAGGAACATAGTAAAATTTGTAAAACAAGTAATAGAGGGGATGACTATGTACATTATTCATAGTCATATTATTTATTATTGTTATTTAGCTAATGACACCGAAGCTTAACGAAATAAAAGTTCCCCTAGTGAATATTTGATATGAGTGAAATCTCATATCAATTAAGCATAATTAAACCCTAAAACACAAGTGAAATACCATGTTTTATTGTGATAAAACAGAATTATGTGGTATTGTGTGTTGTTTGTGATCTTGTAGACAAAATGATACATTTCCATGCAACCACGGATTTCAAGGAATAAGGAAAAAGACAAAAGGAGGATCAATATTGACCAAGTCAACAATTGAAGATGCTTATTCTTGAAGGTAAAGGACCTTAAATGGCAAATCTTCAAAGTATATACACGTTCAAGACAAACTGCCAAGAAATAGAAACACAAGGGCTAATTCTGCCAAGTTTCAAAATGCCTTGATCCATGTCTTATCATTTCAGCCAATGAGAAACAAGCCTGCTATGTCACACGGATCATGGACCAAGTCAATGTGTAATTAATGAGCTGAAATAGTTAAAACCAAATCCTAATAGTGAACCCACTATTTCTTGTCTTAACCAATCACAACCTACTATTATATATCACATGGATCCTACTATTCACATGGATAACGATCCGTGTTACGGGATTACCTTCCAATCCAAACACGCCACGTCAGCTACTTCAAACGGCCTAATTTTGAAGACGATCGAAAGGGTTTCAGAAGAAGCTTTCAAGAGCAAAATCATTCTATATCAAGGGACGAGTTCATTTGCACCAACCAATTACAATTTCATCCTTCCAATCACAAAACCTCAATTCTGGGCAATTCAAGAACCCTAAATTGATCCACTGTCAATTAGGCCACGTGGAGGAATTCTATTGGATAGAACACGTCACCACATCAACTAGCAACTCATCCCTCACCTTACCCCTCTTCTATAAATACTCCCTCACCTCTCATTTGCAATTCGGTTAGAACTTTAGGTACTTATCTAGTTTTACACACAGTTGTAACTGTAGCCTTTATAGTTACAACTAACTCATGTAATTAGTTTAGTTGTTGTATTTAGCTCTTGTAATTCACAACTCCTTCATTAATAAAATACACAGTTATTTAGTTACCATTCTGTTACTGTTCTGCATTCTGATCTTGCTTCTACCATGGATTCTGTGACAATAGAATCATAAGGAGTTTGTTGAGTTCGTTTAGAGTTTACTTCACTTGATGCATTCATTAAATTATCCAGTTGATAGTACTAGTGATCAAAATTCAGAAAATCAAAAAGATCAGACAGAAGGATGGTGTTTCATGGTGATTTCATGGTGTAGATGTTATCAGAAGGTGTTGATTAGTGTATAAGCTAGTTCAACGCAAAGCTTCTTCCCCAAAGTAGCCTTCAGTTCAATGTTAATAAGCTTTCTTTACACTGTCCTCTTAAATTAGTGTCTGCATGCTATTTTTCTTCATTTTGCTTGATAATTGTTGTTACTTGCTTTAATCTGTTCTTAATTGAGCTTAGTTAACTGCTTGCTATGTTTGTGGAGTAATTCTCTTGGTAGATTTTGAACTCCTTTGTTAAATTTCTCTGATATTAGCTTAACTACTGTTAGCCTCAAAATATTGAGTCAAACAATAATGATCGGTCATAGGTTTATTATGTATCGTATTTTAGAACGTTGTAATAGGTAGTAGGTTAGTCGTGTTTTACGGGCTCAACTTTAAGCTAAAGTTCATTCATAAGTAACTAAAGCCTAAAGGAAAGCCCGACCTATGTAGTATAGTCCATACAAGCCCACATGTAGGGGGACTATAAATACCCTTCCTAGCATGTTAGGAAGGGTGTTGGTTATTTCATTTTCTCTCAATCTAATATCACCTAGTTTCTCCAACCATTCTCTCTACTTTCTCTCACTACTTTCTCTCTCTAGAATTCATCATCTTCATCTATTTTCTTTCTTAAATTCGTGTTATATCATCTAAATATATGGGACAACAATTGGTATCAATTGCCATGGGGTAGTTTTGTGATTGGTTGTTGTGTTTTCATTTGATTCGTTTGATTTAATCCTTATTTCATCTACGAATTCAAGTATTTTTATGTTTTTCGTGTTCTAAATCTTGCTACAAATCTTCTCTATAGTTGTAGTAGTGATTTGGGTATTTTGGTTTGGTTAACAACACGAATTTTTTGCTCAAAGTTGCGAAATTTATTCCTCCATTGCCAAAGAGTTTCCATTGGAAAGTACAAGAAAGGACTGTTTGATCGCAATAATCCTAGGGTTTTACTTTGCAATCAGTTATTGTGATATCCCTTATTCTGACGTACATTGCGATCGTACATTGCGATCGTGGATTGCGACGGAATTAAGGCACATTGAAACGTTACTCTGTCAAAATTTCATTTGCCATATTGCGATAGAGTGAACATTCAGATAGAAATTCTGATAGAACATTGCGATAGAAGGGTCATTGCGACAGGGGTCTTACGACAGTTTTATTCCGACAGAACATTCCGACAGAACATTCCGACAGAACATTTGACAGAACATTTCGACATAACATTCCGACAGACATTCCAATGACATGTTTAGCTAAATTTTGTTCGAGTATTTTTTAGACTTAGCCACCATCTAGACTAGTTTCGGAATATCGTTTACACGAAGATTAAAAAAATAAAATAAAATAAAAGAAAGAGTTAAAATTTTTCCGTCAAGTAAATTCAAATTTTTTCCATACTAGTTTTAGGACATTTCTAGCTCGATTTCAAAATTTGGCGATTACAAAATTTTTTGGTCTACCATTTTGTCGGACTGGGGATTATTGTCGGACTGAAGAAGAATTGCAATTTTCAGAATTTTAACCCCAACAACAATCACAACACATCTACTTAAGATCCATATTCACTTCATCATTTCAGAGAACATTGAGATGGATTCTACTGCCGAATATCGTGTGACGAACAACAACATAATGGTGGCGGGTAACAAAGAAAGACCACCAATGCTTGTGTCGGGTCGATATGATCAATGGCAATCCTGTTTTCTATGTTATCTTGACACAAAACCTAACAGTGATGCTTTAAGGCAATGTATTTTGGAAGGACCCTATAAACTCTCAAGGATTCAAGTTCCTAGAGTACCAGCCACAGACACTACTGAAGAACAACCGGCTTATGAACTTGATGAAAAGAGGAACGACCTCACACCAGAGAACCGTGCTTGGTTTGATGCAGAGAAGGAGCAATCTACTTAATTCTCAGTGGAATTGGAGATGATATTTATTCCACGGTTGATGCATGCCCTACTGCTCAAGAAATATGGACGGCTATTGAAAGATTGCGACAAGGTGAATCACTTAACAAACAAGATGTGAAAACTAAGATGTTTTGGAACTTTGGCAAGTTTAAATCAAAGGATGGGGAATCAATTGATTCTTATTACTCCCGATTCTACAAGATGATGAATGGTATGACCCGGAACAACTTGCAAGTTTCCACCATGCAAGTCAATTTCCAATTTCTACAGCAACTTCAACCAGAGTGGACACTGTTTGTCACCTTGGTGAAACAACAACAAATGTTAGACGAAGTTTCATACCACAAGCTCTTTGACATTTTGAAACAATTTCAAAATGAGGCAAATGAACTTCAAGTTGAACGGGTTGCAAAGCTTTCCAATCCACTTGCTTTGGTGTCTACCACTCAACATTACCCAGATTATCACTCTCGTACTTCAAAGACCTACTCTACTCAATCATCACCACGATCATCCACTGTCTCCAAGTCACATGCTCCAACACGATCCCGAGATAAAGAAGTTGAAAGAGCACCATCACCCACACCTGAGCAATCATCCGAAGAAGACAGTCATGAAGAAGTAGCTCAAAAGGATAGGGAATTCAAGCAACAAATAGATTTCATTATGAAGCAATATAAGAAAATCTACAAACCCACCAGCAACAACATTCGAACATCTTCAAACCCGAGGAACACCCATGCACAGAGTCCTCCAAGGTATGACACACGAAGACGTGCTGAGAGTCCTCCAAAGTATGATCGACAACCTAAGTATGATAATCCGAGGGTGGCTACTGTTGTTGGAAATAGGGAAACTGTTGGTACTCAAGTTGTGCAACAAAGTGGGATTCAGTGTTTTAACTACAGAGTTTTTAGGCATTTGGCTAGGGAATACAGGCAGCCAAAGAGGGTTAAAGATTATGGTTATCATAAGGAAAAGATGTTGTTGTGCAAGAAAATGGAAGCTGGAATCAAGTTATTAGCTGAGGAAGGAGAAATGCTTGACGACACAGATGATGAACTCTCCGACCAAGAACTCGAGGCACATTATTCATACATGGCAAAGATTCATGAGGTCCTTAACGTCACTGAAAATGACAATGGTCCTATCTTTGATACCGAGCCAATTGATAAGGTACAACATGATGATGAATATAATGTGTTTAGTGATACACATGAGCATAATGATCTTCCAACAACAATTACTGACACGTGTATGATGGAAACGGTTGATAGCAATACCACACCCGATTAATTAGACATGTGAAATAATAAGTTTGAGGATGATCAACATGCAAATGAGTATGATGACGAGGAGCGTGTCGCTCTTGCTAATTTAATTGCTAGTTTACAAAAAGATGTCAATGAAAATAGAAAGAGTAAAAAGCAATTAAAGAAGGCAAACGCAGCGCTCACTCAAAACTTTGAAGAATGCAAAGCCGCTCTTATAAAATCTAGTGAGACTATTGATAGTTATAAGGCTGAGCTTCTTCAAAATACCAACGAGCTTGAGGGGTACAAAATTCGTGTCATCAACGTTAAAAATGACGAGTTTGAAAATAAATACAACGAAGCTCTTGCTTTGTTAACTAAAGAAAAACGTCAATTTAATGTCTTATTAAGTGATGAACGTCAAAAAAACGTACCTTGCCACAACAAAAGTTAATGAACTTGAACAGAGGCTTTCTATGAACACCACCGATTCTGCTAAAATTCTTGACGAAAAGAAACAAGAGGTTGAAACAATAAAACAAGATTTCAAAAATAGACAAAGCAAAGATACTGAAAAAGTAAAGGATCTCGAAGAACAAGTTGATTTTTTGAAAAAAGTTGTTTATAAAACTCATGACTCTATTCAAACTGTTAGAATGATAGCACCTCCGTTGTTTTTCAAGGGTCAACCAAGCTTTGCCACCCCCAAGTACCTCGAAAAAGCTCAAGCTGCTAACCCTCACTTATATCTTGATGAGTCCGAATGGACTGATAATGACTGCCCAGTAGCTAACCTCGATAGTGAAGAGACGTCCCCTTGGGATGAGGAGAGTAGATCACCGGTCAATTAAGATTTTGTGAAACCATATAACTATGCTTATCTAAACAGTCTTTATGGTATTTTCACTCCACAAAAACAGAAGTCTCGTGAGGAATTCTTTTTAAATATATTAACTATTTGCCTCTAGATGCTTCTAAAAGAAAAAGTAGAAAAACACTTAGTTTTCTTAAACACCACATTGAAAATGTTCAATCAATTATCGAAAGCGATTGGGAAAAATGTCAAAAGGATATGTGGAAAACCGAGATTCCTCACGACATAATTGTGCTTGTGAAAGAACTTCTAATACCAAATACGAAGATAATAAAAGAACATGTTCTTGAGTTTGAAAACTTGATTCGGTCTGAAATGTTTGATGATTTGAAATATGTTGAGTCTCTTGAAAAAGAAACTGATGAACTTCAAAATGACAGATCAGATTTTTCAAACGAATATGATCTACTCTTAGAAGAATGTCTCTCCAAAGATATTTTGTGCGTTACTCTTCAATCTTGTGCTAATATCGATGAATATTCTGATGTTGCATGCAAATATCTTGATAAAATCAAAGAATGTGAGCGTCTTGAACTTGAGCTTTCAAAACGTAAAGAAAATGTTGATAAAAAGGATTTTGAGTTACTTTAACACAAAACTGATTTCCTTCAAAAACATTGTCATTCTCTTGAACTTGCTTTGCAAAAAGACGTTGGTAGTTTTCCACTTGATAATAACTTGCAAGAAAAACTTTCCAAAACGTTTCGAGAAATGAATGAACAGAATTTAGAAATTAAAGGGTTGAAAGCTCAGTTACAAGACAGGGAACTAGCGATAGCTGAGTTGAAGAAACTCGTTGCTAAGATGGGTGGGAAAATTGTGGAACCTAGTGTTAAGAAACCTGTTGTAAGACAACCCAATGCGCAAAAAGTGACTAGACCCTCTGTCTTGGGAAAACCATCTGTTTTCTCTAATTCTGCATTTGCAAAACCTGTGTTTGCCCCCAAGACGGATGGGAAGGATAGGTTACCACAAAACACTCCCAAAACACATATTCAATCACAAAGCATTAACAACACAAATGTGGTTAAACCAGGGATGTATAAATTGGCCACTACACCTACACGCAACAAAGAAAGTCAGTCACCTCAGACTTCTAGAAACACTAATAGACGTGTGTCTTTTACTACAGGAGTAGTCCCCACTGATAGTTTTAGCCCGCCCCAGCTTAAGAGTACTCGCATGAATGAAAAGGTTTGGCAAAACAAGAGTCAAGGGAAGATGAAGACAGTAGAAGACCACCCTAGGATTTTCAATGTTTCTAAGAATAAAACGTCTGTAATCGTGTGTAATGACGATATGAATGATTCGACTTTGAATGCTTTGAATGTTAAGTTTGTTTGTGTGAAATGTGGAATGTGTGCTAATGCTAAGCATGCTATGTGTGTTTCGAATAATGTCAAAGGCATAGAAACTAGAACTAAGAAGCAAACTACGATGCCTATTAGTGCTAGAAAACCCAAACGCAAAGTGAACCATACTGGTGCAACCCCCCCTTAGAAAAGTATTGCATCAGAATCCACCACTAAGAACCCTAGAAGCAGAATTAGGGAATTATATGAGTCTGCTAGCAAGCCATGGAAATGGTGGTTTGCTAATCAATGTCCTCCAGGATATAAATAGATGCCTAAGGTTAGGACAGAAAATGTGACTACGTGCGTTAGTGTGCCTCTAAGTGATGAAACGAGGGAAACTAATGAATCGGAAATCACAACTAACATGGAATCCAATTTAGCAAATTCTCCATCGTGTTCTAATTCTTCTGCAGGTGATCGAAATAATTCTCTTCATACTGGACTCCGGATGAACAAAGCACATGACGGGGAATCTCAAGCTTCTAATTAACTTCGTGGAGAAGTTCCTGGGTATGGTCCGATTCGGAAATGATCAATTTGCACCGATCCTAGGATATGGAGACTTAGTTAAGGGGAATATCACTGTCAAAAGGGTTTACTACGTCGAAGGGGTCAATCACAATCTTTTCTCGGTTGGTCAATTCTGTGATGCGGATTTGGAGGTTGCTTTTAGAAAGAAGACATGTTTTGTTCGTGATTACGATGGGAATGACTTACTTACCGGAACACGGGGTACTGATCTCTATACTATTTCACTACAAGACTCCACATCTTCAACTCCAATTTGTTACATGGCTAAAGCTTCAACTACTCAAGCTTGGTTATGGCATCAACGTTTATCTCCTCTTAACTTTGATACCATCAACTTGCTTTCCAAGAAAGATATTGTGCGAGGCCTTCCTAACTTGAAATTCATCAAAGATCATCTTTGTTCTTCTTGTGAGCTTTGTAAAGCTAAATGGAGTAGCTTCAAGACAAAGACGACGCCAAGTTCTAAAGGACGGTTAGATCTTCTTCATATAGATCTGTGTGGCCCCATGCGTGTTCAAACAATCAATGGGAAGAAATATGTTATGGTAATTGTCGATGACTACTCACGATACACGTGAACCCTCTTCTTAAGGTCCAAGGAGGAAACACCTGAGGTTCTCATTAACTTCCTTAAGTTGATACAACGTGGTCTTCAAGCTCAAGTAAAAGTGGTACGTACTTACAGAGGCACAGAATTCTTGAATTCAACTCTGAAGAAATATTTTGAAGCCGAAGGGATTGAACATGAAACATCTATTGCTAGAACACCTGAACAAAACGGTGTTGTTGAAAGACGAAACCGTACTTTAGTTGAGGTTGCTCGAACATTATTATCTGCTTTAAAACTACCATTATTCTTTTGGGCCGAAGCCGTATCAACAGCATGCTACACACAAAACCGATCCTTAATTATCCCTAGACACGAAAAGACACCATATCACATAATTAATGATCACAAACCTTCCCTCAAACACCTTCATGTTTTTGGATGTACGTGTTACATTATTCAAGATGGTGAAAATCTGGACAAGATGAAAGAGAAAGGTGATGCATGCATTTTAGTGGGATATGCAACTCAGTCTAAGGGATATAGAGTGTACAACAAGAGAACAAAATTGATATTCGAAACTATTCATATCAGATTTGATGAATTGCAAGAGATGGCACTTGAACAAAGCAGTTTAAGTCCCGATCAACAACGACAAACGACTTCCGTTCACAACCACACGGAACTCGGAACTCAAGACCACATCAATGAACCGTCAAGTTCAAAGCTGGTTCCTGAACATGTTCCTAGAGCAGATATGACAGTGGACACGACACTTGAAGAGTTGGAAATGTTATATGGACCAATGTTTGATGAATATTTCACGGGGGAGAAACATATTGTATCGAAGTCTTCCGCTGTCACTCATGATACGAATGATGATACAACTTCATCTACTTCAACACGGGTTGCTGCAGATTTACCTCCTCAGAATATCACTTCAACAATCGATCCTACAACATCCACAACTACTATCATTGCTCCAGAGAACACTAATCAAGCAGACGGTGCATTATCTGACGATGACGATTTTCACAACCCATTCGGTACACCGGTACACGAAACTGGAGAGTCTTCTACTCATCATGTTGATCCTCAAATATGTATACGTTCTACCAACGACATCCTTCAACAAATCATTGGAACCGAGATCATCCTTTGGTTCACGTAATTGGAAACCCTTCACAGCCCGTTCATACAAGACGACAGCTTGAAACCGATGGCGATGTTTGTATGTTCGCACTCGCCGTGAGTACTGCTAAACCGAAAAGCATCAAAGAAGCCATAGCTGATCATGCTTGGATCGAATCGATGACGGATGAAATTCAACAATTTGAAAGACTTAAAGTCTGGGAACTTGTTGACAGACCATACGATGTGATTCCGTTAAATCTTCTTTGGATCTAGAAAAACAAGATGGATGAAGAAAACACGATCATCAAGAACAAAGCTAGGCTAGTGGCTAAGAGGAATGGCCAGAAAGAGGGAATTGATTTTGACGAATCATTTGCACCAGTTGCTCGTATGGAAGCGGTCAGGATTTTCCTTGCCTATGCTGCACATAAGGGATTCACTGTTTATCAAATGGACGTGAAGACAACATTTCTGAATGGTCCTTTGAAGGAAGAAGTCTATGTTACACAGCCAGAAGGATTCATTAATCCTCATTATCCTGACAAGGTGTATCGTCTCCACAAAGTACTTTATGGACTCAAGCAAGCTCCAAGGGCGTGGTACGACGAGCTCTTGAAATTTCTGGTATCCAAAGGTTTCTCAAAAGGTTCCATTGATCTAACTCTGTTCACTTATAAATATGGGGATGACATTTTGCTTGTGCAGATTTATGTTGATGACATTATTTTCGGGTCTACAAACCCAAAACTTTCAAAATGGTTTGAAAAAGTCATGCACAGCAAATTTGAAATGTCAATGATGGGCGAACTAAAATTCTTTCTAGGAATTTAAGTTCACCAATCCCCAAGTGGTATCTTTATAAACCAAGCTAAGTATTGTCAAGAGATAATCAAAAAGCATGGTATGACTTCATGTGACCCCGTTGGGACACCATTATCAACCACATCGCTAGATGCTGACTCGGAGGGAAATGCCATCGATCAAACGAGATATCGTTCCATGATTGGTTCCCTCATGTACTTAACACAGCAAGCAGACCTGATATTTCACATGCTACGTGTTATTGTGCACGATATCAAGCAAGACCCACTGAAAAGCACCTCAAGGAGGTTTAACGGATCTTTCGGAACCTCAAGAATACCATTCATTTGGGACTCTGGTATCCGAGGGAAACCGGTTTCTTTCTAACGACCTATTCAGATTCTGATCATGCAGGGTGTCTTGATACACGAAAAAGTACTTCTGGTGGTGCACAATTTCTAGGTCAAGATAAGCTTGTGGGATGGTCTTCCAAGAAGCAGGATTGCACGTCACTTTCATCAGCCGAAGCGGAGTATGTGTCTCTATCTGCGTGTTGTGCTCAAGTTCTATGGATGAGAACACAACTCACGGATTATGGCTTTCACTTTGATAAAGTACCTATGTACTGTGATTGTGGTAAAAATACGTGTTTAGGAAAACAACGTATAAATGCGGCAAGTATTAAGTCTTACGCTTTACGAAGAACGTAAAACCGAATAAATGCGGGTTCGTTCTCGAATGAGGTGTGTGAATTAAGTGCCAATATGTAAAATCAAAGTTTGGATTAGTGTCGTTTTTGGTTTAAAAGAGAGAAAATTAAAGACGAGCTACGACTACGATTAAACTAAGACGAGTTGACGTAAAACGCGAACGTAAATACGTAAAACGTGACAAAATTAAAAATTAAAGCTAAAAATTAATTAAAAATGAAAACTAAGTCTAAAATAATATAAATAAGAATAAAAATTCAATAAACATATTTTAAAACCTTTTATTAATTAAATATTCAATTTTAAATGCTAATTAAAGCCCTAAAATTAAATATAATTAAGAAAAAGCCCAAAATATTATTTTATTGAACAAATAAATCAATTATATTATTTAAAGACTAAAAAGTATTTTTCCTAAATTTTCAAAACTATTTATCTATTCTTAAACACTAAAAACTATTTTTAAACTAAAATAATGATTAAAAATATTAAAATAATGCTAAAATTAATCTTACTGTTTGAAAAATCCTAATTTATATTACTAAACAGTAGAAAATTTTAAAAAGGTGAAAATAGTAATTTTTACACTAAAAGACAAAACAGTTTTAATTAAATCCTAATTAAATTTGCAATTAATTCTAAAAACTATAAATTTAAAACCTAAAAATAAAAATATATTTTCTTAAGTCCGAAATGATAAAAGAAATTTTTTTTTTAAAAATGATTTTTTTTTACTTTTTAATATTTCTTTATGAATTAACACAATTTAAAGTAATTAAATGATTAAAAAGAAAAAATAAATGATTTTAAAAAAAACTTTTTTTTTGTAAGTACCCCTTCCTCCCAGTTCTTTATGTGACACTTTTTTGTGTCACAAAACTGTCACAAATTAAAGTCCTCCTCCCTCCCAAAACTATAAGCGACACTTTTTTCCCAAAATATTTTACAAAAGGTAAGTCTTGAAAATATTTTGTTAAGCAACAAGTGCATAAAAGTAAAAATGATTTATAACTAAATGGAACACAGAGATTGTAAGGCCAAAATTTTCACTTTAACTATTTAAAAATATGGGTTTACAAAAACTGGAATAAAATGAGCATGTCACAAGTCGACAGCTTAAATACTACTGAATGGACTATTCTAGAACTGAATAAACAAGTAAACCCTAACTATTAAAAGCCCTAAATTGCCCTTGATGATTCTCTGAATATGCTGAAAAGATGCCACTGTTTGAATCCTTGATATTGGTCAAAAACAGTCCCATGTGATTGTCCTTGATGTTGAGATGTAAAAAATGATCTGGACCCTTGATAAATTCCTTTGGGAGCACGAATTTAAGCTTGGTCGTTGGATTTGCTGTGTAACTTTGTCTTCATGTTGAAAAGTGGGGCAGGGGATGGGTGGAGTATACATGTGAGTGAGCTGGAGACAATTTTTGAGATTGGGAAAGGATGTTGACATCCTTAATCAGGGTTCTGGAAAATGATTACAAAAACCCCTTTGTTTTAAGATAATTAGGGATTAGGGTTTAAGGTTGGGATGAAGGTGAAACAGGGGTGTTTGATGCGTTTTGGGGTTTAAAAAATGTGTTACCCACCAAAAATTAGGTTTAAACAAGTTAATTAAACCTGTTATAAAAATTAGGGTAGTGGGATATGACGTGGAAGGGTGGGAGTGATGGGATTGGCTGATTTTTGGTAGTGGGCTACGTGGCAGGAGAGGATTGGTGGTGTAAGTTTTCATGTCTGGACACAATAAGCCCCTCTATTCCCCTTTTCTAGTCACTTCAATTCAAACAGCTTAGAAACTCATTTCCCTTTGTAATAACTTTGATGCACTTGCTGATTTTGGCACAATTAGTTTTGCAAACTTTATAAAAGGACCATAAATGTATCTTGACCAATCTTGAAGGGCATAACTTGTAATATCTTGATAATTTAGGGACCCAAATGCAGATAGTGAGTTTTACAAGGGTATAAATTGCCAAGTCTTCAAAATATGAAGGACCAATCTTGTCAATCTTCAAAACTTCAAGGGTAATTTTGTAAATTCCATACCTGGGCCCGGTTCTTTGTACGGCTTCGTTTCCCGTGTTCGTTTTTGCTTGATTCCTTTGATCTTTTGGTGAATTCACGATATTCGTACCTAAAATACACAATGAACAAACACAAGCATATATTTGGGTATTTTGATGATATTTTAAGCGTTTTAAGCCCGATTTGGACGATGAGACTATGTATAATTACAGTCTCATCATACTGTGACTCAAAGTCGGCCATAGCCATCTCCTGCAATCTGGTACAGCATTCCCGCACGAAGCACATTGATGTCCGATATCACTTCATAAAGGAACAAGTTGAAAGAAGTATCGTTGAACTATACTTTGTTGGAACGGATTACCAATTAGCCGACTTGTTTACGAAAGCTCTATTGAAAGATAGGTTTGAGTACCTCGTTAGGCAAATTGGTATGAGATGTTTGACTCCAGCAGACCTAGAGATTCTGGCAAAGGTGCCTGCTTGATTTATCTTTCAAACATCTACCTGTAAATATCTTTGAAAAAAGAAAAATATAAAAATATAAAACATATAAAAACAAAACAAAAAATTAAAAAATCTTTCAAAATCCAAAAATATTCTTCTCGACATGTCTTTCAGTATCGATAATATGGACGTGCCTAGAAATGTCGCTCAATAACGACACGGGTGTGTACATAAAGCTCGAATGAAAGTTGTAAATATTTTTCAAAACATTTCATTTCTTCTTTTAATAAAGGAAAATATCTATTTTGGATAATTTTTCCAACAACGGGTAGAGCAATCTATCTTGGGTTGAGCTTGTCACAAAACATTCAACGTTTTGAGCTCAACACAATGGCTTGTACTCACTTTCAGATTGCAACCCGGAACGATATTCACGGGGGAGTGTACGCTTTAGTGCCCTTACCCTCAGGCAAAAGAAGAGAAATCTTCTTATACTTGAGTGGATTTTTCAAGACATTCAAAGTCTATGAACTCAAGTTTATGCTTTAGAAAAAACCTCTTCGCCAAAAAGAAATAGGATTTTTCAAAAAGTGTTGAACACAATTTTTTTCAAGAATTTCTCAATGATTATTCAATATCTTTCAAAAATTGTGTGTTCAACAACTACCATCCTCAAAAAGCGAAATGTGGATCAAATCCTCACAATGACAATTCAATTGGATCAATTTTTGAGGGGGAGCATTTTAACTTCATGCAAAAGATTAACACATCTTTCTCCTGGAGATTTTCTAGACTATTTTTTTTTAAATATATTTTAATCAAATTTGGTATCTCTAATATCAAAAGATTTTATATATTAGAGATAGGGGAGAAAACGTGATTAAAATGTGATCTTATATAAGACTCAATCACTTTAACTCTTACCTACATGTGCGAAACACTCTCGATTATCGATGCACATGTGAAGGGGGAGCATTTCTGAAACGACAAAACTAGCAAAGTGTTAAATGTTTTTTCAAACACTTTGTTAGAATTTAAAGTGGTTTTCATGGTTACGATCAAATACCCACAACATCTTTAATTCACGACGTTATTGGTGTCAAAAGGGTGGTTAGGTTTAAGTCCTATGATCCAACCAGAACCGGAGGGATCTTCCCAGGGACAATCCAATAGATTATTAGAAGTCCTTAGGAAAGATGGAGTAGAATGTGAACGTAGCAGAATGCCGACTAAGTACTGATGCTAGCACTAATCACAACAAGGTGCTAGTAATGATGTCTTTGTAAGCATTGAAGGGGTTGAAGAATGAAAAAGAAATGTAAGGATAAAGGGTGTAAAGAAAGATGCCCTCCATACAACTTAGGAAGAAACCGGGTCAACACATCATGAAGACAACTCATCATGGACCCAGTGATGTGAAGCACAACCCTTTCCTAGCTACTCAGGCTTCTATCAAAAGAAGATTGTTTTATTGTCACGGAGAACAACATGATTTCTACTGACTTTCTCACTTCGAGATAGTTGATATTGAATAGGTGGCATCTGCTCCAGCCTCCGACCACTAAAAGTGCACAAATCGAGTTTAGAGCCAAGAGATCAATCAAATCTCGTTAGGACACATGGATGAAGATTAAGAGAGTCCTACACTATATCCTTGCGATATTGCTAGAACACTCAGAGTAATACTACTTAGTATTCACAATAATGAGTGGAAATCCTTCCAGTGTTAACATCAAACAGCACTGCGGTAGGTCATATGCAAGATTCTTTATAAATTGAACATGTGTAAAACTGAAAAGCAACAGTGGTTTGATTCTAAATTGATTCAAACTCGTTCCAGGTTTCTACGCAATATCTTTATGGTCTTGCCAGAACATTCAGAGTGATATTCATTAATATTCACAGTGACGAATGGAAATCCTTCTAGCGTCAACATCAAACAGCGCTACGGTAGGTGACTTGTGAGATTCTTATGAATCAAGCTGTGTCAACTGGAAAGCAACAATGGTAAGATTCATTACGAATCACACTTATTCCAGGAATTTGAATTGAAGACTTTAATCAAGCGGATATCTGTCCAACTGATTCACTCTTTATGTTCGCAGTCTTGCTTTGAGACGGTCGAGTAAAGAGAACGGCTAGTACAGCCGCGAAACCTGTCAAGGAGATTCTTAACTGAATCTACCAATCACAGGTACGGTATTTAATATCGTATAACGGTCTTCACCGACCGGAGGTAAAACGCTACTGATTTAGGACGACTGTCAAAGCCATTCAGTTCGTGTCTATGTTTTATCTCAAGAAGGTGGAGTTACGGTGTACTCAGCAAAGTCAAAGATTCAAAACCACATTCTCATGCCTAAAGACATATTCGACAATTAATAGTGTGAGCATGTGGATGAAGACACAAGATCGCAAGATGGCAAAGACAAGTCAAGGATGATTTGAAGATCTCAAACTTAAAGACAAAGTCGAAAGACAACGACAAAGGCTCAAAGATCACAGCATGAAGGAAAAAGACTACCATTACACGTTCAAGACTCATTTATGACGAGATTAGTAATCTCTACAAATTTCCTAAATGACCAAGGTTTATGACCTCTCATTGGGGGAGATTGTTAGCCTCAAAATATTGAGTCAAACAAGAATGATCGGTCATAGGTTTATTATGTATCGTATTTTAGAACGTTGTAATAGGTAATAGGTTAGTCGTGTTTTACGGGCTCAACTTTAAGCTAAAGTTCATTCATAAGTAACTAAAGCCTAAAGGAAAGCTCGGCCCATGTAGTGTAGTCCATACAAGCCCACATGTAGGGGGACTATAAATACCCTTCCTAGCATGTTAGGAAGGGTATTGGTCATTTCATTTTCTCTCAATCTAATATCACCTAGTTTCTCCAACCATTCTCTCTACTTTCTCTCACTACTTTCTCTCTCTAGAATTCATCTTCTTCATCTATTTTATTTTTTTAATTCGTGTTATATCATCTAAATATATGGGGCAACAACTACTGTTTAGATAATCATAGAATTTGTTAATCTGTTAGAGTTGTGGTAATACCTTGTTAGCATTCAGTTTAGTATCTGTTATCAAGTCAGTTTTCACAATTTCAAAGTCAAACTCACGGTCCAGAAGGCAAATGGCTAATAAAAACTTTGGGTCAGGAAACACCTTTCTAAACATGAAAACTTCTATCCTTAATAACTTTTTCATTACTTTGAATTAGCCAGAAGGAAAGTTGTTCTGGATAGCCCAATATATGAACTTTATGATTTTAGTTGGTCAATTTTATTATAGCTTATCACACAATAAGTTGTTCAGCTCCAAAAGTCTCTATGATCAAACAAGCTTTCTGTTAACAACCTTTTTCATTACTGGCTTATTTTCTTCACAAACTTGGTCATTTTATTGCTCAGTTTGCTTATACAAGTGATAAAAATAGCTTTTAGCTTTGGTTAATTTTTGGTCAACAAAAGTCAACGCTTGGTCAACTGATATGAGTGTATTTACTCATATCATTTGTAGCTTAAAACAATGAAATTATGCATTAAATGTATCAAAAATGCCTTGGATATGCTTGTTTCTTGTTTTCATGTGTGTAGGTACCAAGTTCGCAAAAATTGGCAAAACCAACACGAGATTGATGATAAAGATCAAAGAAGCCAAAATCAAGCTCGACTTTAGTGGATTTTATCAATTGTCAAGGATTTTGGTCAAGTGGGGCCCACAATAGGGTAAATGGGCTAAAAGGCCCATTAAAGTTCAAGTTAATATTATGATGTGAATCAAAAGAGCCCATTAGGCCCATATAGGGATTAACTTAAACGGTTGCATTGTTTAAATGGGTCATTAGACCAAGTGATAATGAAACGGATGGATGGTGAATTTTGGGCCATAAGCCCAAAATGAAATAAAAGGAAAGAATGAGTATCATGGGCCTAGGGTTTACCTCATACGTGACTCTTTTATTCACTCTAAATAAATAAATACACACGTTTACCCATCTCATGGATAAATAAAAGAACCGTCCCAATCATTCCACTTGTTTACTCACACGTCATCCACTCTCTTTTGACCCTTATCACATAAATAAAACTGTGACTTTCTCTCCCACTCACTAATAAAATACTTTCGATATCACCAAAGCTCTTTCCATCTTCTTCACCCCCAAAAAACCTGCTAATCTTTACTATTCACCACAAACCCTAAATGGGTAAAAAACCAATTAAATATAGGGGTTTTGTTCACATGCTTTATTCAAGTGTGTGGGAATAAAAATCGCCAATGTTTAAGGAAGAGAGGGTATGGAGAGGGGATGCTACGTGGCCGGATTCTATTTGAAGAAACACCTCACATCTCTAATCCATCCAATCACATGCCAAGAAAGAAACACAACTAGCATACGGATGCCACGTTGGCAATCCGTGTGCTATTGTGAATCATATCCACCCTCAGATTAAAGAGAGAGAAGAAAAGAGAAGATCAATGGCCTAGAAGAAAAGGTAATATCCCTCAGAAGATCCGGATATTCGCATCACCAACAAGCCTTGGGAGGCTATAAAAACCCTCATTATTTTCATTGTAATCATCCTTTACTTTTTATTTAATATTATGCTGTTAAATTAGTGGTAGGATTAATGTTGTATTTCTTTTAACAAATCTTGTATTAAATTTTGTTATTAATAAAATCAGTCAGTTATTTCAATTGTTGTCTTGATTTACTTTTTCTTTACTGCTTTAATTGATTTTACAAGTTAATCTTATCTACTGCTTCAAAAGGATAATATTGGTGATGATGAAAATAAGCTAGTTAATAGCTTTATTTTTGTTATTAAAAGTGAAAAGGATATTAATAGTTTTTCCCTACTGGAAAAATTGAATGAAATTGTATGTTTCGAGAATCATTGATAATGATAGATGGTGGTTCGTTTGAAGAAGAATGGTGGTTGATGATAGTCTTCGGTTCATAGGCAGTACAGCGCTGACCTACTTCCCAATGGCTCATCAAAAGGTGCTACTCCCTTTTTAATTTCATGTTTTTCTTTTTATGCTACATGATTTTAAACTGCTTGAATTTTAGATGAGAAGTGGTGATTCTGTTTAAGTAGTTGATTTGAGATTTGTTTAATTTAATGTCTACTTACAATGTTTGGTTGTCTACTGATTTGATTTACAAGTTTTAGGGATTGTTAAAGTTTTATTTAGTAAACTGTTCTTGTTGTTTTGGATAGATTTTACTGAGATAATAACCTGTTAGCTATTATACACGTTACTGTTTAATCAACTCATTGGAATGACTTAAAATTGCTTAGTGTGTTTGATTTTTCATGTTACTGCACTGGTTCCTGTTTGGAAAACTTGTTATAATTCTATTAGAAGTTGGTAGATAGATTTTGTTTATGTCTGCTAATTTAGATCTGAATGAACTGAGAATCTGAGAGTTGTGAGATTCATTAGGGAATGTATGTTTGCAGATTTAGCGTTGGTATGTATTTGAATCTAGAATTTATATCAGTTTTGATTTAAATATGTTAAACTTTGTTATGAAACTTATCAGGACATAAGTTTGATTTGGTATTATTTTTCTGTGCATCTCGTTCATTAGGACCTTGTTTTAGTACTGCTGTGATTGAGGTCTTGGATATCTGTTAGTTCTGATCTCTAGGATTTTGTTTAACTGCTTTGTCTGCTGATTTTTCTGCATATTTGGTATTTTGTTTACTGATTATAGTTTTAAATTGTTGGTTATTGATATAACGCTATTTTGTTCAAGTATTGCTTATCAGTCCCATTGACTGATAAGCTCAAAAGCTGCTGTCCTCACAACTTTTCTAGCTATTAAGCTGTCAAAAGGTCACTCCTATGACTTTACTTACTTTTCTGTCAAAAAGGATTAATTCCAAAAAATAATGTCCCCCATGGGTTTCGAACTCGTGACCTGAACTTTGTATACCCAACGTGATAGCCATCTGAGCCAAGTGCTCTTTTGATTTTAGTTTCTCTTATTTCATTAATATAGTTTTAATCAGTTAGGTTGTGTTTGTTTTAGTTTATACATCATTTGTCACGTTTTATTTTGATTACTTACTTTTATTTTCAATTAAAGTAAAATCTCATTAAATAAGTAGTTTTAAATAAATAAGTAATATAAAAATAAAAAAATAAAAAAAATGTTTTTATTTAAAAAGTTTAATTATTTTAATTTTAATTAAATAGAATTATTTTAATTTTATATTGATTTAAAAATAGTTTTTAAATAAGTTTATTTTAAGTGGAATTTTAATTTAGCTTATTAGTTTTTAAAAGTAAATTATTTTAAAAGTTGATTTAATTAAATAGATTTATTTTTAATAGATAATTAAATAGATTAAATTTTTAAGAATTTTAATTAGTTTAATTTTTAAATAGATTAATTTTTAAATAATTAAGTGTTTGTAGAATTTTAAATTTTACGATTCATGCACTTTAGGTTTATTTTAAATAGCATTAAAATTCGTAGATTTTAATTGTAGTTTAAAAACCGAAAACCAATTCAAATCAAATGTCCAAATCAAAACAAAACGTCTCAAATTCATAAGATCTTCGTGTACAACGTACTCGACTCACTCAGGTGTTTAATTGAATTCGTCATTGGTATTATTGGACTATTACTTTTTCCTAAAGGTAATTTTCTAATTTACCCTATAACGTATATCAAATTATCACATATACTATCCACGAAACATCAAAAATTTTGGCGCCGCTGCCGGGGATCTTGTGTACGATTCGCTTTTGTGGAGATTTGTTGATCGTGGATTTGAAGACCCTTTCTGTCCTCGGAAAGTTTTGTTATTTTTCTATTATATAGTATGTATCGATTTTCTCGTTTTTTGTGAATAATATATTGTATTACGTAGAACAATAATTTTAAATACTTTTCAAATAAGCCTTAGTTGGGATTTCATCACCTAGCTATTGTAGTCGAATCCAAAACAAAAATAAAGGCAAAATAGAGAAATACTAATAAGAAGTTTGAACTCGATTTATACAAACTATAAGGTGGGTATAAGGCGACGTGCTATAAAAGGCCGTCTAAGAAAAAAGGTTTTTAAGTGCTTTGTGCCACCTCGTTTCCCCGCTTGCTTGTGCGTATATTGAGAGGGACAACTTATTATTGGTTTGCCGACTCAAGTAGTAATAAATCTTATTTTTTGTTGTTTACTTATTGAACCTCGAGACGTTTAGGTTTTCACCTATCGTTTCAAAGTCGACCGAGGGTAATTTACTTCCATAGTAGTTATCCTTATTCCTTGTTTTTTATCGATCATTTTTGATTGAGCAATACCAAATAAAATACCAAAAATAATCTTCTACTTGTCTAATTTCTTTTCTTCAATCCTCTAAATTCTCGTCTTAGTAGTGTATGCAATTACGTTCTTCACGTCTTGTGATTGATTTTAATAGGCTTGAAAATATTCCTCGTAGAAATAGAAATCGTCAACAACGAATAGTGGAACCCGAGCTTCCACCTATTGTTGTAGAGATGGATGATAACCGAACAATGGAGGAATTGCTCCGTGCACCCACCGAAGGGTATGGGGAAGCAATCGTTGTGCCGGCTATTTTGGCGGATCATTTTGAGATTAAGACGGGTCTTTTATCGCTCATTCGTGCCGACCAATTTCGTGGCAATGAGACCGATAGCCCGCATTCTCACATTCGGAATTTTAATCGAATTACCTCGACTCTCAAGTTTAGAGATGTGCCGAATGACGTGATTAAGCTCATGCTTTTTCCGTACTCGCTCGAGGGTAATGCTAAGCTTTGGTATGAGAAAGAACCACCGGGTTCGATCTTAACATGGGATGATTTAGTGTCAAAGTTTATGAATTATTTCTTTCCACCTTCCAAAACAACACACTTTAAGAACGAGATCACTAGATTTGAACAAAAAGTGCATGAATCGTTTGGGGTTGCTTGGGAAAGATTTAAAGATTTGTTAAGACAATGTCCACACCACGGTTTCTCGGAATTACATCAAATAAATACTTTTTATAATGGGCTTAATATGATTGAACAAGATTCTTTAAATGCCGCCGCGGGTGGTAATCTTTTAAGAAAAACACCGAGAGACGCGTGGAGAATAATTGAGGATAAGTCTAGAGCACAATATTCACGAAACACACCGGTTGTTTCTAATGTGAATTCATCTAATGTCGAGATTGCTAGATTGGACTCTAAGATTGACACGCTTTTGAATGAGATTAGGAAGAATCCTCATGGATCGATTAATATGATTGAGAATGTTTGTGTATCATGTGGTGGAGCACAACCTAATTATGCTTGTTTAAACACGGGTTTTGATCAAGATAGTGCTTTTTCCGCGACGGGAACTTATGGCTCCAACGGTCAAGTTCCTCGTCAAAATCATGTTGCTCCACCGGGTTTTCCACCGGTTCAAAATAGGTACAACAATGGAAACAATGGGAATAATTTTAACCGTGGTAACCAAGGGAATTATAATCAAGGAAATGGGTTTAATGCTAATCAAAATAATCAAGGTTTTCAAGGGAATAATCAAAATGATTTGTCAAGCTACATTAAAACAAATGAGGCAAATTTGAATGCTTTTCAAAACAACATTCAAGGACAAATGGCAACTTTGAAAAACGAGTTTCAAAACACGATTAAAGGGCAAAACAATAAGGTTTGGAATGGTATTGCTAGGTAAACCACCTGAAGACGAGGAAGGTTTGGTCATAAACGATTCAAACATTGAAAGCAACAAAGTATGGAACAAGGTCAAAATAAATTGCTTTCAATGTTTGAATCGTTTATGACCAAACCTTCCTCGTCTTCGGGTGGTTTACCTAGCAATACCATTCCAAACCCGAAAGGTGAGATGAAAGCCATAACCACACGTAGTGGGAAAGCTTTAGACGGACCTTTGCTTCCACGTGTGAGTACCTCTCCGGTGAGGGAAGTGGAGCAAGAACCCGAGGTGGTTAAAGAAAAGGAAATTCCTATTCCACCAAAGGTAGACCAATTGCCTATTCCGGAACCCGAGCTTCCGAAGACTAAACCCACACTACCCTACCCTTCGAGACTTACCAAAGAGAAGCTCCGCGAAAAGACCAATGCTCAAGTTTCAACGTTTCTAGATGTGTTTAAGAAAATGTATATTAATCTTAGTTTCGCGGATGCATTGCTTAGCATGCCTAAGTTTGCTTCTACAATTAAAAGGTTGATGAATGATAAGGAGAAGTTAGTTGAAGTATCTACCTCTTTAAATGAAAGTTGTTCCACGGTTCTCTCTAAAAATTTTCCCAAAAAGCTTGGAGACCCCGGTCAATTTTTGATACCATGTGATTTCCCTAATATGGAAGAATGCTTAGCATTAGCCGATCTTGGCGCTATCATTAACTTGATGCCTCTTTCCGTATGGAAAAGGTTATCACATCCCGAGCTTTCACCTACTAAGATGACTATCGAGCTAGCGGATCGATCGATCGCCTTTCCAAAAGGTATAGCCGAAGACGTATTAGTCAAAGTAGGAAAGCTCATTTTTCCGGCGGATTTTGTGATTTGTGATTATCCGGAAAATTCTCGAGTGCCTCTTATTTTGGGACGACCGTTTTTAAATACGGCTAGTTCTTTAGTTGACATGAGAGAGGGAAAATTGACTTTACATTTTGATTATGAAAGTATCACTCTTAATGTTGGTAACATCTCGAAGTTTTCTTCCGAAGACGACGAGGAATCAATCAATCAAGTCGATGTGATTGATGTTGCTAGCGAAGAGGCTTCGCAAGATATGCTTGGTTTTTCGGATACTTCTAAAAGTGGCAATCCCACTTCATCGAATCCTATTATCTCTTCGGCTAAGCCTCCACTCACTCCATTTGAGGGAGGTGACTTCGTTCTTGAAGAGCTTGAGAATAATGGTTATTTAAAAATCGAGAAGGAAATTGATGATTACCTTAGCACACCATTTGATCCTAGTGAGTTTTATTTTGAGGATTTTGATCCCGAGGGAGATATTGCGTTGATTGAAAAATTGTTGAATTTGGATCCTTTTGAATCACCACCTATGGAACTAAAAGTTGTGAATGAAAATGTGACTAAAGTGAAAACATCTATTGAGGAAGCACCCGAATTAGAACTTAAGGAATTACCCACTCATTTGGAGTATGCTTTTCTTGAAGGAACGGATAAGTTACCGGTGATTATTGCTAAGGGATTAAAGGAAAATGAAAAGGATGAGCTTATTAAAGTGCTTAAGAAACATAAACGGGCCATTGCATGGAAAATCTCCGACATTAAGGGTATAGATCCAAAATTTTGTAATCATAAAATTCTAATGGAGGATGATTATAAACCCGCTATCCAAAATAAAAGAAGGGTCAATCCAAAGATTCATGAGGTGATCAAAAAGGAAGTCACTAAACTTCTAGACGCCGGAATGATCTACCCTATCTCGGATAGTCCATGGGTTAGCCCCGTGCATTGTGTTCCAAAGAAAGGAGGAATGACGGTTGTTACTAATGAGGATAATGAATTGATTCCTACTAGACTTGTGACCGGTTGGCGTATTTGTATTGACTATAGGAAACTTAATGATGCCACTAGGAAGGATCATTTTCCATTACCTTTTATGGATCAAATGTTAGAGAGACTAGCGGGTAATGAATTCTATTGCTTTTTGGATGGATTTTCTGGCTATTTCCAAATCCCCATTGACCCTCGTGATCAAGAAAAGACCACATTCACTTGTCCTTATGGAACATTTGCCTATCTTCGCATGCCTTTTGGACTATGCAATGCTCCGGGGACGTTCCAAAGGTGCATGACGGCCATTTTCCATGATATAATCGAGAAAACCATGGAAGTCTTCATGGATGACTTTTTGGTTTTTGGGGAATCTTTCACTTCATGTCTCTCTAACCTTGAAAGAATGTTGCAACGTTGTGAGGAAACTAATCTTGTGCTTAATTATGAGAAATGTCACTTCATGTGCAAAGAGGGAATTGTGTTAGGACATAAGATCTCTAAGGCCGGTATTGAGGTTGATAGGGCTAAAATAGACATGATTGCCAAATTGCCTCCACCCACCACCGTTAAGGGAGTAAGGAGTTTTCTTGGCCATGCCGGCTTCTACCGTCGTTTTATACAAGACTTCTCTAAGATAGCTCGGCCTATGACCCATCTTTTGGAAAAAGAGACTCCTTTCATCTTTTCGGATGAGTCTATTCAAGCCTTTGAGATGCTTAAAAAGAAGTTAACCGAATCTCCAATCTTAGTTGCCCCGGATTGGGATCTACCTTTTGAAATTATGTGTGATGCTAGTGATTATGCGGTAGGTGCGGTTTTGGGGCAACGTAAGCTAAAACACTTCTTGCCTATACATTATGCAAGTAAGACTATGACGGATGCTCAAACAAAGTACACTACAACGGAAAAGGAGTTTCTTGCCGTTGTGTATGCTTTTGAAAAGTTTAGACCATATCTCGTCTTGTCTCAAACCATATTGTATACGGACCACTCGGCTATCAAATATCTTCTTAATAAACAAGATGCTAAGCCGAGGTTGCTCCGGTGGATTCTCCTCCTTCAAGAATTTAATGTCAAAATTCTAGACAAAAAAGGAGCCGAGAATCTCGCGGCCGATCATTTATCTCGACTTGAGAATCCTCACCAAAACGATCGAGAGAACAAGGAAATCAATGAAACATTTCCTCACGAGACGCTTGGTATGGTTGCTTTACGTGGTGATGATAGTACCCCATGGTTTGCGGACATCGCAAATTACCATGCGGGGAAGTTTGTGATCAAGGGTATGTCGTCCCAACAAAAACGAAAGTTTTTCAAGGATATCTCCTACTACTTTTGGGACGACCCCTATTTGTTCCGTGTGTGCGCGGATCAAGTGATTCGTAGGTGCGTGTTTGGCAAAGAAGCTCAAGATATCCTTAAATCTTGTCATGAGGGACCCACCGGGGGACATCATGGTGCTAACGCCACCGCTAAGAAAGTCTTTGATGCCGGCTTCTTTTGGCCTTCCATATATCGTGATGCCCAAGACTTGATCAAGACTTGTGATGCTTGTCAACGTCAAGGAAAGAACTCACAAAGGGATGAAATGCCTCAAAACATTATCCAAGTTTGTGAAATCTTTGACATGTGGGGGATCGATTTTATGGGGCCGTTTCCATCATCGAAAGGAAACAAATACATTCTCGTAGCCGTGGACTATTTGTCTAAATGGGTTGAAGCTAAGGCTTTGCCCACGAATGATGCTCGAGTTGTGGTGAAATTTTTTAAACAACTCTTTGCTAGGTTTGGAACTCCGCGAGCTATTATAAGTTATCGTGGGACTCATTTTTGTAATGAACAATTTGAAAAAGTTCTAAAGAAATATGGTGTCACTCATCGACTTTCTACGGCTTATCACCCTCAAACGAGTGGTCAAGTGGAGGTTTCAAACCGAGCTCTTAAAAGAATTTTGGAGTGTTCTATTGGAGAGAATCGCACTTCATGGTCGGATAAATTGGACGATGCATTGTGGGCTTTCCGTACGGCTTACAAGACGCCAATTGGTTGTACACCATTTAGGTTGGTCTACGGAAAAGCATGCCACGTGCCAATTGAACTCGAACATAAGGCATATTGGGCTCTTAAGCATTGTAACTTTGATTTGAGGACCGCGGGTGATCATCGCAAGGTTCAATTGAATGAACTAAGTGAATTAAGGGATCAAGCTTATGAAAATTCTTTGATCTACAAAGAGAAGACTAAGAGGATTCATGACTCTAAGATCAATAACGTCATTTTCAATGTTGGTGATCAAGTCCACTTATTCAACTCTAGACTTAAGATTTTCTCGGGCAAGCTTAAATCCCGTTGGTCCGGACCATTCACCATTGCACAAGTGTTTCCTTATGGCACCGTTGAGCTAGCTCAAAAAGACGGGCCTAACTTTAAGGTGAATGGTCATCGTGTGAAACATTACTTTGGAGGGGACATACCTACGGAGGTTGTCCCGGATCTTCAAACTTTCCCTAAGGACCAATGAATGTGGGGATCGAGTCGAGCTCATGACTCGGTGAACAAAAACGAGGTGCCTTGTGGGGGAGTCCCATACATTCTATCTTCTTTCTATTTTCTAACACCTAATAAGGCTTGATCTTTCAAGCTCGTGTTCGTGATTTGTTGTGTTGTGATCTTAGGTATGACCCTAATATTTAAAGACTCTCGTGTTCGGTTTTTGCCGGTCCACTTGATCTTCCATTCTTTGAATGCCAAAAAGGGGCACACTTTCAATCCCTTGATTTTTATCGACTAACGTTTTATCTTGAGGCATAATTAATAAACGGCTTATAGATTTGCGTGCTCTTTCCATGCTAGGAGTTTGCATTAGACTCTTCGTATCTTAGCAAGGGGGTGTTACTCTTGAGCTAAGAAACATTGAGGACAATGTTTGGTTTTAGCATGGGGGAGTCAATCGATATAATCGCTTGCAATTGCTTTTGTCGTGTCCAAACGTTTAGTTTTCTCATTTTTCAATAAAATTTTAAATTTTTTGTGTTAATTTTAAGTTTTAATAAAGAAAATAAGTGTTTTTGACACGAATATAGGCTTTCAATAAGAATAGTTTTTGACTCGACTCGGTTTTTAACCTTAGCTTTTCCTTAACGTATTTGAATTAAGTTTTGCTAGGCTATTATATAGGGAGCTTTAAAACGCGAAAGTCTTAATTCATACGAGTTAAGAACTAGAACTTTTCGCAAGATCCTATAATTGATCCTAGAGAGTCGTCTATCAAGGGAACTTTAAAACGCAAATTATAAAACTTGCAAAAGTATAAGAAGTTGCAAGATCCTATAGATGACTTGAAAACCCAAAACTTGATTTAATAGGCTAAGTATCCATTGATTTCATTCTTGGAATTTTACAATATGGAGAACAAGAAATGATAGAGCCAATTATAAGTTCGGTATTCTTTCGGGAATTTATGTGAGTTAATTATAAGCCTATTCTCCCATCACTTGTTAATAAATTTAATTGCAATAAATAAGGTTGAACGATTTGAAAAGTTACTTAGCTTCTAGCCCAAGATCGTTTAAAAGTTGCTTGGTATGGATTAGAGTTCATAGCCAAGGCATAACTTATTGAAGCGGGATGCGAAGATTGGCGAGTCCAAAAAGGTCCTAACAAGACACGAGGGCTATGTTTTATTGCTAAAGATCTCAAGTGATGTGAAGACTCATTTATCAAAAATCAATATGAAGGATCGAGACACACGACGAAAAGCAAAATACTCCCAAAAAGTCATGGAGAAGTCTATCCAAAAAGACCAAAATAAGGTATGAGGATAAATGAAGCCAAGTCCAAAAAGGAGGCGGATCGTTGTTAATCAAAATCCCAAGTAAAGATTGGAGAAAAATGAAGAAGTCGTGGTCCAAGTATGAATCTCTCAAAACTTCAAGTGAAGAAATATATGAAGAGAAGACCATTATTTCGTGAACGTATCTCAAGGTTGGAAGTATAAAGTCACTGCCAAATATCGGTCCGAGAAAGGTCTCAAATCGCGAAGCAAGTTATGCCAAGATATGAACTTTATGAGAGCCCAAGAAGCAGTTTTAAAAGATTTTGTCCTTTAGCTAACTATTGATTAAATCGTTCACTTTATTTTCGGCCTAATAAATTATCGAAATAAGTCAACAATGTATCCTCGTGATCATTCAAGACAACAATAAAATATAAGAGATACACATAGGAATAAGGGAGTCTAAGTGATTAATTGTCCCACATGAGTTCGTGTTAGTCTACCAACTTATAATAACAATAATCTTGTTTTTGCACTTGGCATGGAAAAGTGAAAAGTCGAGGACGATGAATCTATTTGAGCTTTTATGATCCTTAAAGTTATTTTATGTCTTAACAAAATAAAATGTCAAAAGTTGAATAATGGTGTAGCTATAGTTTTATTTTATCATTGCGTGAGGACACGGCAATTGCTTAGCATGGGGGAATTTGATATGAGTGTATTTTCTCATATCCTTTGTAGCTTAAAACAATGAAATTATGCATTAAATGTATCAAAAATGCCTTGGATATGCTTGTTTCTTGTTTTCATGTGCGTAGGTACCAAGTTCGCAAAAATCGGCAAAACCAACACGAGATTGATGATAAAGATCAAAGAAGCCAAAATCAAGCTCGACTTTAGCGGATTTTATCAATTGTCAAGGATTTTGGTCAAGTGGGGCCCACAATAGGGTAAATGGGCTAAAAGGCCCATTAAAGTTCAAGTTAATATTATGATGTGAATCAAAAGAGCCCATTAGGCCCATATAGGGATTAACTTAAACGGTTGGATTGTTTAAATGGGTCATTAACCCAAGTGATAATGAAACGGATGGATGGTGAATTTTGGGCCATAAGCCCAAAATGAAATAAAAGGAAAGAATTAGTATCATGGGCCTAGGGTTTACCTCATACGTAACTCTTTTATTCACTCTAAATAAATAAATACACACGTTTACCCATCTCATGGATAAATAAAAGAACCGTCCCAATCATTCCACTTGTTTACTCACACGTCATCCACTCTCTTTTGACCCTTATCACATAAATAAAACTGTGACTTTCTCTCCCACTCACTAATAAAATACTTTCGATATCACCAAAGCTCTTTCCATCTTCTTCACCCCCAAAAAACCTGCTAATCTTTACTATTCACCACAAACCCTAAATGGGTAAAAAAACCAATTAAATATAGGGGTTTTGTTCACATGCTTTATTCAAGTGTGTGGGAATAAAAATCCCCAATGTTTAAGGAAGAGAGGGTATGGAGAGGGGATGCTACGTGGCCGGATTCTATTTGAAGAAACACCTCACATCTCTAATCCAGCCAATCACAGGCCAAGAAAGAAACACAACTAGCACACGGATGCCACGTTGGCAATCCGTGTGCTATTGTGAATCATATCCACCCTCAGATTAAAGAGAGAGAAGAAAAGAGAAGATCAATGGCCTAGAAGAAAAGGGAATATCCCTCAGAAGATCCGGATATTCTCATCACCAACAAGCCTTAGGAGGCTATAAAAACCCCCATTATTTTCATTGTAATCATCCTTTACTTTTTATTTAATATTATGCTGTTAAATTAGTGGTAGGATTAATGTTGTATTTCTTTTAACAAATATTGTATTAAATTTTGTTATTAATAAAATCAGTCAGTTATTTAAATTGTTGTCTTGATTTACTTTTTCTTTACTGCTTTAATTGATTTTACAAGTTAATCTTATCTACTGCTTCAAAAGGATAATATTGGTGATGATGAAAATAAGCTAATTAATAGCTTTATTTTTGTTATTAAAAGTGAAAAGGATATTAATAGTTTTTCCCTACTGGAAAAATTGAATGAAAGTGTATGTTTCGAGAATCATTGATAATGATAGATGGTGGTTCGTTTGAAGAAGAATGGTGGTTGATGATAGTCTTCGGTTCATAGGCAGTACATCGCTGACCTACTTCCCAATGGCTCATCAAAAGGTGCTACTCCCTTTTTAATTTCATGTTTTTCTTTTTATGCTACATGATTTTAAACTGCTTGAATTTTAGATGAGAAGTGGTGATTCTGTTTAAGTAGTTGATTTGAGATTTGTTTAATTTAATGTCTACTTACAATGTTTGGCTGTCTACTGATTTGATTTACAAGTTTTAGGGATTGTTAAAGTTTTATTTAGTAAACTGTTCTTGTTGTTTTGGATAGATTTAACTGAGATAATAACCTGTTAGCTGTTATACACGTTACTGTTTAATCAACTCATTGGAATGACTTAAAATTGCTTAGTGTGTTTGATTTTTCATGTTACTGCACTGGTTCCTGTTTGGAAAACTTGTTATAATTCTATTAGAAGTTGGTAGATAGATTTTGTTTATGTCTGCTAATTTAGATCTGAATGAACTGAGAATCTGAGAGTTGTGAGATTCATTAGGGAATGTATGTTTGCAGATTTAGCGTTGGTATGTATTTGAATCTAGAATTTATATCAGTTTTGATTTAAATATGTTAAACTTTGTTATGAAACTTATCAGGACATAAGTTTGATTTGGTATTGTTTTGATGTGCATCTCGTTCATTAGGACCTTGTTTTAGTACTGCTGTGATTGAGGTCTTGGATATCTGTTAGTTCTGATCTGTAGGATTTTGTTTAACTGCTTTGTCTGCTGATTTTTCTGCATATTTGGTATTTTGTTTACTGATTATAGTTTTAAATTGTTGGTTATTGATATAACACTATTTTGTTCAAGTATTGCTTATCAGTCCCATTGACTGATAAGCTCAAAAGCTGCTGTCCTCACAGCTTTTCTAGCTATTAAGCTGTCAAAAGGTCACTCCTGTGACTTTACTTACTTTTCTGTCAAAAAGGTTTTAATTCCAAAAAATAATGTCCCCCATGGGTTTCGAACTCGTGACCTGAACTTTGTATACCCAACGTGATAGCCATCTGAGCCAAGTGCTCTTTTGATTTTAGTTTCTCTTATTTCATTAATATAGTTTTAATCAGTTAGGCTGTGTTTGTTTTAGTTTATACATCATTTGTCACGTTTTATTTTGATTACTTACTTTTATTTTCAATTAAAGTAAAATCTCATTAAATAAGTAGTTTTAAATAAATAAGTAATATAAAAAAAATGTTTTTATTTAAAAAGTTTAATTAGTTTAATTTTAATTAAATAGACCTATTTTAATTTTAGATTGATTTAAAAATAGTTTTTAAATAAGTTTATTTTAAGTGGAATTTTAATTTAGCTTATTAGTTTTTAAAAGTAAATTAGTTTAAAAGTTGATTTAATTAAATAGATTTATTTTTAATAGATAATTAAATAGATTAAAATTTTAAGAATTTTAATTAGTTTAATTTTTAAATAGATTAATTTTTAAATAATTAAGTGTTTGTAGAATTTTAAATAGGCGGGATTTACGATTCATGCACTTTAGGTTTATTTTAAATAGCATTAAAATTCGTAGATTTTAGTTGTAGTTTAAAAACCGAAAACCAATTCAAATCAAATGTCCAAATCAAAACAAAACGTCTCAAATTCATAAGATCTTCGTGTACAACGTACTCGACTCACTCACGTGTTTAATTGAATTCGTCATTGGTATTATTGGACTATTACTTTTTCCTAAAGGTAATTTTCTAATTTACCCTATAACGTATATCAAATTATCACATATACTATCCACGAAACATCATCAACATAAGCTCATTTAGCTTAAATCCATTTAGCAGCTTATTGAGTAAATATTTTTGGAAATTCCTTTCACCTTAAATCCAAATCCATTTTCCAGCTTTGCGAGTTCGTTCTCGAAGGAGGTGTGTGATGTGTGCCAATATTATAAGATCAAGTTTGGATTAGTGTCGTTTTTGGGTTTAGAGAGAGAAAATTAAAAGACGATTTACTCTACGATTAAACTACAATGAGTGACGTGAAAACGTAAACGTAAATACGTAAAACGCGACGAAATTAAAAATTAAAAATAAAAACAATTTAAAAATTAAAACTATGTTTAAAATAATATAAATAAGAATAAAAATTTAATAAATAAATTTTAAAACATTTTATTAATTAAGTATTCAATTTTAAATGCTAATTAAAGCCCTAAAATTAAATATAATGAACAAAAAGTCCAAAATATTATCTTATCAAACAAATATCTTAATTATATTAATTAAACACTAAAAAGTATTATTCCTAAATTTTTAAAACTATTTTTCTATTTTTTAAATGCTAAAAACACTTTTTAAATTAAAATAATCATAAAAAATAATAAAATTACGGGAAAAATAAATTTACTTTTTGAAAAATCCTAAATTATAATGCTAAACAGTAGAAAAATAGAAAAAGTTGAAAATGGTAAATTTGATCCTAATAAGACAAAAAAAGTTTAATTAAAAACCTATTTTAACTTAAATTAATTCTAAAAATTAATTAAATAAAGGGGAAAATGAAATTTCTTTTTTAAAAATCTTAAAACATATAACTGAAACTAGGAAAAATTGAAAAACTAAAAATTGTTACTTTTTACCACTAAAAGACAAAAACAGAATTAATTAAAACTATTTAAAACTTAAATAAATTCTAAAAATAATGAAATAAACAGAAAAATAAAATTTAACTTTTTGAAAAATCTTAGATTACATAAACAAACACGAAAAAATTGAAAGAACAAGAAAATGCTAAGTTAACACCACTAAAGACAAAACCCTAAGTTCTGGTAGTAACTGGTCTGAGGACTTTTTCTTTTAGCCCAGCAGTGGCAAGACTAAGGCTAGCAGTAGGAAAGGAGTTCCCACTGCTCCTTAACAAAAAACGGGTTTCACCCTTTTTGAGCTTTGATCTTTGGATTTTTTGGATAAACAAGGCACCCCCACACTCAGTGGAGTGTGGAGAGTCAGTATTAAGCAAGAAAAACAAAACACAAACACAAAAAGGAACACAAAACCAAGCTAAGTACTTACTGTATCACAGAAACATCACTTTGGTAGGTCTGATGGGTTTTGCTGGTCTAGTTGGCACTTGGTGAACTTTTAAACAGGCAAAACTCAATGAAACCCTATCCAAACTACATAAAAACTACACTCAATCCTAGATATACCAACAATCTATCAGATTACAAGATTTAAATAACTTAGATTCAAAATTACACCTATATTAAGCCTACTGCTTGTTTAAGCTGTTTTTTAGACTAACATGCAAATTTTTGATCTAACTTTAACAAAAGCAAAATAACTCCTAAACCAACCTCTACACACTAAAACAAAGTGGGTGCCTATTTGCTTGGTGAGAGAGTATGTCCCCCTCTTTCTCAAACCAGTAAACCAAACAACCCTTTTGAAACTAATGAACAAGATTTTGCAAACAAAAATAATCAAATCTAACCAAGACTTATTGAAAACTAGCATGCATATTCTACTAACATAAAACAAGCATTAATCAACTATCAACTAACACCTTAGCAGATTCAATAAACACACATACTTCAATCAAATTAACAGAATGTCTATATAAGGGGTTCAAGCCAATAACATGTAGATGATGCCTTCCTTAAGTCTACTTTTTGCTAATATGAGCTTATAGGAGTTTAGAGAATCCCTGCTAACTGGTCTACAACAGACCAAAGGGAACATATGTCTTCAAAAGTGAAAAAGGAGGTAGTGTGGTGTGGATTCTACAATAGACAAACCACCACCACTTTGAGTACCTGTACAATCCAAAAACAAACAGAAACAAACAAGTTCAAAATTCTTGATAAGCTTATTGTCAGTAGGCATATCAAGGGTTTATGAAACAGTGAAATAAAAAACAATAATCAAAGATTTAAGAACAAATTCTGAAAAACCAAACTTTTGTGAAACCACTATGTAACCAACAGGGAAAAGAACAAATTTGAGAACTCAAAGTTTAGGATTGGGTGTCAATAAATCCTAGACATCAACTGCTCAAATTTGGGTCTCAAACCAAATTCTGCCAAAAACTTTTGAACAAGAAAATATTTGATAAACGTATAACCAATTTGCAGAAAAGTAAAAAGATGAAACAAATATTAAAACATGGAACTCAGCTTTTGTATTGCAAGGTTAAAATCAAACTTTAACTATTTTTTGATTAAAAGTTTACAAAAATACAAAAACTGGAACAAAGGGATAAAGGGGTACATGCACCCTCTTTATATACTATGCTACTGAAGGTTCTAGGCTACATAAACCCTAATGCATAAAAGACCAGAAATGCCCTTGGTCAAGAGTCTTCAAAATTCGTCAAATTGGATCCCATGTGACTTGTAAGAGATGCCAGTTGTCCTTGTTTATTCTGAGACGTTCTTTAAGCCATTGGGAGCAAGAATTCTCCTTGGTTCGTTCATTTTCTGAAGAGATGCCTCTTTTGCCATTTTTGGTTAAGTAGGGGAGTACGAGTGGGCCATAGGGGCTCACGGGGTGAAGGTTTTATGTGTGGGGTTATGGTGAGGATTAGGTTAATCACTAATCTGGACAATATAAACCAATAACCCTTTGATTTTAGTGTAATTAGGTTTTAGGGTTCATTCATAAGTGTGTGTGAGGTGTGTGAGGTTTAATCTGATTATGGGTTTAAAAAGGTGTTTAGAGGGAAAAATGGGATTAATATAACCAGTTTAAAAAAAGATTATATTAATGGTGGTGGATTATGACATGTAGTGGTATGGTGATGTGGTGATGGGTGATTGGATCGTGGGGGTGATGTGGCGAAATGATAGGCTGGTGATAGTTATGATGTCTGCCCAAAATAGTCCCCTAACTCCCAAATTGTATTCAAACAAAGAAAGGCAGCAACAAATCCAATTTCCCTTTGTATTATCTTTGACCAACTTGTCAAATTTGGCACAAGTGGTTTTACAAACTTTTACAAGGACTAATTATGCAATTTTGATCATTTCCATGGGCTTATCTTGTACATTCTTGACATTTCAGGGACCCAAATGCAATATTTGAGTTTTGTAAGGGTATAAAATGTCAAATCTTTAAAAGATGAGGGACCAATCTTGACAATGTTCAAACTTCAAGGACTTCAATGCAAAATCATGATTCGGGTCCGGTTCTTTATGCAGCTTCGTTTACCGTGTTCGTTTTTGCTTGATCTTGTAATGTATTGGTGAATTCATGATATCCGTACCTAAAATACACAATGAACAAACACAAGCACATTTTGGGTATTTTATGACATTTTTAAGTGTTTTAAGCCCGATTTGGACGATGAGACTATGTATAATTGTAGTCTCATCACTCTCCCATATTAAACCGTTGACGTGTCCTCACGCAATGCTAAAATTAAGTATCATAGCACTTCTAAAATTCATTTTAGGTGACATTTATTGAAAACGCAAACTTAAAATAAACTACTACACGTGTTTTAGACATAATGTATTCTTTTCATCGCAGAATGGGATGTTTAGGATCATAGAATAAGAACACGTAAATGCCTTATAGAGATAAGTTCGTCATCCTCGATTTTCACCAAATTCCATGCTAAGCGTGAAACAAGATCATTGTCATTATAAGTTAGTAATGCTAACAGTACTCATATGCTCTAATCACGTACTTAAACTCCCTTATTCCTAAGGTGTATCTCTTATATTTTATTTTTGTCTTTATGATCACGAGGATACATCATTGACTTATGCGTGAATAGAGATTTGGTCCAAAAATAGAGTCTTAACGGTGTAACCAAAATCATCGAATAAATAAATCATCCTAATAAACAACGATGTCAAAAAATTAAGTCAGCAAGAAGGATCAACAAATGATAGGTGTAGATTTTACACTTTGTTTAGGAAAACAAAGGTAATTAGGATAAGTACACAAGTGATTTATGAAAACCACAAGTTATGACCCAAAGTGGGGATCGTTCTCAAGGAGGCCTGGTGTGTGTTTTAAGAGATGATTAATGATGTGATTATGATTATGAGAAATGAAAATAGAAGGGAGATTAGAAGAGAATGACGGTTACGATGACGAATTAAACAAGACGATAAAGTCGTACACGTAAAACCGTAAAAAGTAGCAAAATTAAAAATTTACCCTAAAAATTCCTAGAAAATTGCAATAAATCTTAAATAATGTAATTAGAGTTTACAAAAAATCAAAAATCACTCAAACCTTTTATTTAATTAAATAATAATTTTTTTAATGCTAATTAAAGCCCAAAAAATCAATTTAATTAACAAAAAGCCCAAAATGAGATTTTTTCAATTGTAAACCTCTAAAATGACTTATCTTAATTTAAAACTATTTTTGGAAATTTTTAAAATTAATTAAAAATATTTAAAAACAATTAAAAACTATTTAAAATTAAAATAATTATAAAAATTTATCTAATGACAATAAAATTATTCTAAAAATTGTAAATTTCTAACTTAATGTATTTAACCTAAGAAAAATATAAAAACTTGAAAAACCTAAATTTTAATTTTTAATAATAAAATAATAATAAAATAATATTAAAAATCCAAAATTTATAAAAAATTCTAAAAACTTGCAAACTAGTTTAATTTAACCTAATAAACTCAGAAATGAAGTTAAAATTACCTAACTACCCCTAATGGGCCTAGAACGGGCCAAAAGTCCAAACAGTTAGCTTAATGGGCTTATTAAGGCCCAATAAGAAAAATGTTATCCAAATTAGCCCAAAAACTCCTATCTGACTCAAAATTTGATTTAAACACAAAACTCTGAAGGCCCAAAATCTGAAAATGAGTATAAGCTAGCTTATTTCAAAGCAACTTATTCTTAATAGGCTTTTTGACCTATTAAGCTATAAGCTGATGCCATAAGCTCAAATTAGACACACGAGCTTCTTTTGAGTTACTTAAGAGTTATGTAAAAAGAAATTTGAAATAAGCTCAAGGAATAAGCCTGAAAAAGCAAAAAGCTATCTTCACAAAACGACAAAAATAGTCGTTTCGAGTTCTAGGCCACCCCAAGAGCTGATTCAAGTTTCAAAAGCTTTTAAATGACTTAACTAAGCTTTAATCAACAAAACGTTTTCCAATAAGCACACTCAATAAGCTGGAATAAGCAAATAAGCACTTAATTAAAAGTATACTTTATGAGTTTTCTAGCAAAAAGTCAAAGCCAAAGTCTGATAAGCTCCAGTTCAAACAAATGGGTCAAATGAGGAAGATTGATCACAAAAAATAAGTTGTTGCAGGTCTGGATAAGCCAATATGGCTTATTAATAAGCTGGATCAAAATTAACACTAGCAGGGGCTAGTTTTGGGTGTTGATCAGTGGAAACTTTTTCCACTGCTTGACTTTCTTGACTTTTTGTCTTATATGACTTTTTGTTGGAATCAAGTTTCACAAAGGCACACAAATGATCAGTTAATCATAAGGAGTCAATAACAACAAAGAAATCACAATCTCAAACAGCCAATTTGTACAGTTAATTCATTTAAGCACCAGACATGCACCAGACTTGAACAAATAACCAGTTATTGTTCAATAAGCACTTTTAGCACAAATCAGCCAGCCAAACTTCACCAAATGCATACACAAGCTATAATCAATTCAAATGAACAAATCTAAACAGGTTTCATGCACTGATTCAAAGCCTAGATTAAGATTCAAGCACACAAAGTTACTGATGAACTATGAACATGCAGTTATGAGCACTTGCTGATGTATTTGACCACCAAGCCAAATTCAAACCCCCAAATCTTGTTAACAGGTTATATTAACTATGTTTAAACACCTTTTAGCCCTAAGCATGCATACACTCTAGGTGTACCCAAAGTCTTAGGTCAAAAACAGTCAAAACAAGCAAATTATAGCACAATGTTTGATTTGAGGTTATAAGACTGAAACTTGCAGCAAATAGCACACAAACAAGTATTTTGCAGATACAAAGCGTAAACACAAACTTCCAACAACAAAATAACAAACTATAATCTTAAACAGGTAAACCCAAACACCCTTTTATATTTTCAAATCAAAATTTTCAAATCAAAAGTATGATTTAGGTTAGCACATGCATTCATAAACATCAAAACATCAAACATGAACATATTCAACAAGATTTGGAGCCCAAGAACAACACATACACAAGTAGAACACAAATATCACAAATATCCAAAGTTTTATCAGATTTTGGGATTAAGGGTTCAAACCTCATGGATGTACATCCACACCCACGTATGTTTGAGCTTATGTGCTAGGAAGAACAAGCACAAGCTTCCAATATCAAGCTGCTAAGATGGAACAAAGTTAGAAGGACAAATTATCAAAAACAGAAAAGTGGAAAATCCTTGATTAATGCAACCTTAGTTCCCCACACTTGATTATCCCCAAGTTATAAGCTTCACAACACCTTGATATCATAATATCAGGATGCTATGATCAGCTTATAGGTTTGAGCAAGACTTAGCAAAATATCAAGATTTAAGGAAAATATGCAAACTTTTGCACACTCCTTTGAAAACAGGTTTTAGGATTCAAGATTAGTAAACATGTAAGAATAATAAGCAGGAAATAACAATGGCACTTGACTTTTCTTCAAAGATTCAAACACAGTTCATTTAATATGAAACTGGATTACAGAACCTTGAACAAAGGAAAATTCAAGAGCAAAGTAAAAATGACTGAGTCCTATGCCTTTTATAGGCTACAAGTCTAGGAACAATAAAAACGTAAACCCTAATGCAGTAGAAGTCCCAAAATGCCCCTTGTCTTGTTTGAATATCTTGGCATCATGTGAAGAGAATTGGCTGTTTGTGTGAGGTGTCAAGGCTGCAATTGTGATCAAAGGCTTATAAGAAAGCTTAGGATTGAAGCCAAATCTTGGGCGTTGGATTCACTGGCCATTTTGGCATTTTTCCCCAAAGGTGTTATAGCAGGGTTTATCATGTGAGCTGTTAAGTGACGTGGCCACGGGTTTAAGGGTGGGGTTATGTTTAGCTTAACCTTAATCATAAATCTGGAATGAATTAAGGGATAATATCAAGTCATTAGCAAAAGCCCAAATTTGCTTATGAACATGAAGAACACTGGTTTGATCTTTATTTGTGTTTAAAAGTGTTGTTTAGCGCGTAATTAACTAATTAAATAATTAGTTAGTTACGGCTGGTGAGTGGGATGGTGATGTGGAGCCAAGGTGAGCTCCCATTGGTTGATTTTTGATAGTGGGGCACGTGTCCTCCTCCCAGAGGTCTAGGTAAGATATGTTGTCTGCCCAATTTAACCCTTCATCTTTCAAACTCCTTTCATTTGCAAATAATCTGGCTAAAACTTGATTCCCTTTGTATTTGAAGTTTCCAACTTCACACTTTTGCCCCAAATACTTTTCCAAAGTATTTTCAGGGGTATTTCTTGCCATTTCTTGATTCTTGAAGGGTTGTTTTGGCATTTTCTTCATTGATAATGGTCTTAACTTGTTTGTTTGACTTCTTGGAGGGCTGAATTTGCCAAGTCATGATTTATGAGGGATCATTTTTGTCATTTATTCAAAGTCAAGGGTCCTTTTGGTAATTTCACAAATTTAAAGGACCAAACTTGTAATTTCTTGTAACTTGAAGTCCTTCATGGTATGTTTGACTTTTAGGAGGACTAATATTGACAATTTAGTTTTGTTGAGGGACTAAAATTGCCAATTCTTCAAAGTGGAGGGCCCTTTTTGTAATATTGACAAACTTTAGGGACCAATATTGTAATTATGAAGATACAAGGGTATAAAGTGTCAATTATTCAATATTGGAGGACCCTTCTTGCATAATCTTCATATATTCAAGGGTTTGTCTTGGAAAATTCTTCATTAGGGCTTGGTTCATTGTGCGGCTTCGTTTCTCTTGTTCGTTTTTGCATGATTCTTGTGATCTTTTGTCATTTTCTCAATATCCGTACCTAAAATACACAAGCAACAAACACAAGCATATATTTGGCCATTTTCATGATATTTAATGCATTTAAAGCCCTTTTTGGAAGCTGAGATATGTATAAAAGCAGTCTCATCAATAAACACGGTTTTATAACGGTTTTGAACATGAGACTTATTACCAATGTGAGATTGGTTTACCACCACCTTTTATTTAAATGCGCCATGAAGTGTTTATTATGGATTTGGTCTTGCCCTTGTCTTTTATTTAACCTTGCCATGAGGTGTTTATTATGACTTGACGTATATCCTCACGCCAAAGAGAATTTTGGATCTTTAAGGCTTCAAGATTTAAGACATTCACTTTCAATTTTCGCATAGATTTTTCGGCCTTGTGAGCTTCGAATTTTTGCTTGATTTAGGTGAAGAGGAACTTAAATTATTATTGGGCGAAGCCTTTGATTATTCGGATTGCTAATACTTCAAAACCGTGACGCTGGTGATACCTTAATGTTTCCCCAATTTAAATACATGGAAGCTACTAAAACAAATTAGAAACCAACAATAGAGACTAGTCCGCTAAATCAATATTTATTAACAATTTATTTATAAAAGCGTAGGGAGAAAAAGCAAATAATTAGGACACATGAGTTTTTGAAAGAATACGAGTACTCTACGTTTAGCATAGTAACTTATAATTAAGTCTATCATTTCTCGTCCTCAATTAAGAGACTTAGCCTAATATAGTTAAGGAATCGAAGCTAAGTGCTCAACACGCACGACCGAGTCAAAAATTACTCTTATTCTCACCATCGGAAAACCTGCATTCGTGCCTTAAACACTTATGAAAAACTAGAAAAAAATTTAAATTTGGCTATTTTTAGCCTTATTTTGCATAAAACGTTAACTAAAAGATGAAAATTGGATTGCGTGATGACGTAAGCAAGGTGAAGTATCTACTCACCTGCAAGGTGAAGTATCTACTCACCCCCATACTAAAACTAAACATTTTCCTCAATGTTACGAGTCTAGGGGTGAAACACCCCCATACTAGAGATGAAAGTCGAATGCCTAATCTCGAGCATGGAAATGGTAAAACGAATAACCTAAAAGCCGTTTATGAATTATGCTAATAAGATAATCGTTAGAGCATAAAAGAATATCATAGGATATCGGAATCTTCAAAGGCAACGATCGAAGCTCGAGTGATCCGTAAAATGAACACGAGAGGCTTCAATGATGACTATGAACCTAATAAATCACAATCATAAACAACCACGGAACAAAGGTTGGAAGAGCACAAGTCCCCTCGTTACACTATTAGAAAGCAATAATATTTACAAGGATAAGCATGAGAATCCCCCACGAGGCACCTTGTTTTTTATAACCGAGTTAAAAGCTCGACTCGAATCCCCCTAAATGTGATCATTTAGGGATAATCATGGTATGGTCATTTTTTGTGGGGCTTACATGATAAACAATGCCCAAAAGTACGTAGAGTACTTTAAAAACCCGATAAACGTATACCGGGGTCAAAGATAGCGTCCTCGTTTTCGGATGAAAGACGAAACAATGCTACTTCAACCGATAGTGGAAGAACCCCAAAGGGGTCAAAGAAAAGAGGTGAGAAATAGAAGGGTGGGAAAATGGGTAGGACAACACAATGAGCTACTCGAGGTAGACTCACATCAAGCAAATGAATAAAATTTCCATTTATTACATCGGTGGAAGACCGAGATTTCCCTTTAAAAGCAATTCCGGGATCGAATATCTCGTCCTCGGTAGAAAAGTGTGAAGGAACATAAGGGGCTTCCCCCACACTAAATCCACACACACCATCGTCAAAATAAGTAGACGAGGTGGTAGTACTCAATAAACACGGTGATGATGGAGTTAGACATGTAGAAAAATCATTAAATCAATTTTAAAATCTTTTCCTTTTTCATCGTTTAAAAACACTTTATGAAAACCCGATGTAACACCCCACTTGGATAAGTGGACCGTTACGTGCATTTATGGCGTGTAATACTAAGATTTTTCTAGGTTAAAAATTTCGTTTTCTCGGTGTCTTAACGAATTGATTTCCGGTTCAAAGTGTGACTCAATTGTTTTTGGTTAAGAAAAAGGGAAGTTGATTATCTATAACTAATTAAAAAGTAAATGCGAAAAGTATTTAAAAACAAACTAAAGACAAGTACAAAAAAAAAGTAAAACAAGGTGAATATTAAAAACTAAAAGTTAAAACGATATTAAAACGAATATTAAAACAAATAATAAAACGAAATTTAAAGTGAACAATTAATAAAAATAAAACTAAAAGACGAAATTAACTATCGACTCGAAAATAAAGTTTACTAAATGAAAAAGGAGAGAATAAAACTAAAATGGTACTTTAAAGCTAAACGAGGCAAAACCTAAAGCGGGTACTAAATAAAAGATAAAACTTAAACTTTACGAAAAAATATTAATACTAAAAATCGACGAAAAATTCAACTAAAAATACGTAACTTTCAAAAATAAAATGGGAACAAATTTCAGACAAAACTAAACAATTACGGAACAATACTATTAAATAAACAAGCTAGCAGGCTAGCTGCTGGAAGCTAGCAAGCTAGCTGCTTAATTCGGCGGCAAAAAAAGAGTTAAGCTAGCAGACATGTTGGTCATTTCAATCGTACTTTTCCATCGCACTTCCATCGTACTATTGTTAAGCTAGCAGGCTAGCTGGTCACTTCCATCGTACCATGCATCTACTCATACATCGTACTAATGCATCGTATCCAAGGATCGTACCAAGGATCACAACAAGCGATCGTACTGAGGGATCCAAGCGATGGATCGTACCAGGGAAGAACAGAAGGATCGCAATCTATGCGATCGAAGCCGAGGATCGTAACAAGGGAAAACCCTTCTAAGATGGAAAAGGCGTCCAAAAAGCAAATAAGAAAAACTAAATAAGTACTTCAACAATAATCAAATTTCAAAAACTAAATCAAAAACAATAATAAGACGAGACAATAAGCAACAAATTTAAAGACTTTTTCAAAACACGAAACAAGAAAACTAAATAAGCAAACTTTAAAAAGATGAACTTTTTAGAAAACTTAGAAAAGCAAATAAGCTAGGTACAAAACAAGCCAATAAGCATGTCAAGATCAACGCTTATCTCATACAAAAACTTAGATAAAATTAGAAAGGTGAACTTTTTAATCAAATAAGCAAAAAGATTAAACAAAAGCTTGCTTAATCCGAATTTAAATCAAACCAAAAACAAGAGACAAGTAGAATGAGAATGATAAAATGAAACTTGATCAAAGGTAAATAAAGATTAAACAACAAAATAAAGAACACTTACTTGAATTAAAGGTAAGAAATTTAAGGTGCAAAACAAGGTAATTAAAATGACAATTTAAAGAAATGACATGAAAATAAAGTGCATGTAAATGAAAATGGAAGAACTAGTGTCACTCTAGCCAACAACTCAAATGAAATGGTGTGGCGTCTATTTATAGGGAGAGGGGAGCATGTGTTGCTTCCTTCTTTCTTTCATTCTTTCCATCTTTTCGTCTTTTTAAGTTCTTCGACTTTTTCGACGTTGTCTCGGGATTAATTAAACTCGTCTTGAAAATTCTTCATTAATAATACTTGAGTTCTTCGGCTTTATTAAACTTCCGTCTTTAGACTTGTTCTTCGATAAATCTTCAGAATAGGTCTTGGACTTCCGTTCTTTTCCCACTCTTGATCTCTTGACTTCGTCTTTTGTATTTTTCTTCGATAAAAGCCCTTGAAAGCCCGTGTTTTCTTCCTTTTTTCATCTTTTGGTCCTAAAACACAATAAAAACACAAACCACGCATAATTCCGACATTTACGACATAAAATACACGTTTTGGCTTGGTTATTATTATAATTAAGTGGTAAAAAGATGGGTGTTTTCACACCTATCAAATCCCCTACACTTGACCATTGCAATGTCCTCATGCATTGCATTAGTTACAAAGCAAGTTTACATTTTTCAACATAATCAATCCACCTTGGCCTTTATTAAAGAGATAAAAAAATTACAAAATATTCAAAAGAAGAAAACAAGTAAAGAAATCAAAGACTTACCTTAGGGTTTTGATGTCATGAATGATTATCATCCTCAAGTTTCACGTTCCCTACCAAGCTTAAAAACGAGATCATTGTTATTATAAGTTAGCAAACTAACACGAATTCATGTGGGCCAATTATTTACTTAGACTCCCTTATTCCTAGGTGTAACTCTTATATTTTATTTTTGTCTTGAATGATCACGAGGATGCATTGTTTGACTTATTTCGATAGTTATTTAGACCGAAAATAAAGTGGACGATTTAATCAATAGTTAGCTAGAGGACAAAATCTTTTAAAACTGCTTCTTGGGACCTCTTAAAGTTCATATCTTGGCATAACTTGCTTCATGATTTGAGACCTTTCTCGGACCGATATTTGGCAGTGACTTCATACTTCAAATCTTGAGAGACGTTCATGAAATAATGGTCTTCTCTTCATAATAGGAATTTCTTCACTTGAAGTTTTGAGAGATTCTTCATACTTGGACCACGACTTCTTCATTTTTCTCCAATCTTTATTTGGGATTTTGATATACAACGATCCGCCTCCTTTTCGGACTTGGATCTATTTATCCTCATACCTTGTTAGGGTATTTTCGGATAGACTTCTCCATGATCTTTAGGGGAGTATTTGCTTTTCGTCGTGTGTCTCGATCCTTCATATTGATTTTTGAAAAATGATTCTTCACATCACTTTGGATCTTTAGCAACAAAGTGAATCCTCATGCCTTGCGAGGGCCGTTTTGGACTCGGATATCCTCATGCCTTGTTAGGGCCTTTTTGGATAGACCAATCTTCGCGTTCCGCTTCAATAAGTTATGCCTTGGCTATGAATTCTAATTAATACCGAGCAACTTTTAAACGATCTTGGGCTAGAAGCTAAGTAACTTTTCAAATCGTACAACCTTACTTATTGCAATTAAATTTATTAGCAAGAGATGGGAGAAAAAGCTTATAATCAACTCACATAACTTCATGAAAGAATACCAAACTTATAATTGACTCTATTATCTCTCGTTCTCCACAATTTAAAATCTCAAGGAATGAGACTCGTGGATGCTTAGCCAATTAAATCAGAGTTTTGGGTTTTCGAGTCATCTATAGGATCTTGCAAACTCTTAGACTTTTTCAAGTTTAGAATTCGCATTTTAAAGTTCCCTTGATAAATGACTCTCTAGGATCAATTATAGGAACTTGCGAAAAGTTCTTGTTCTTAACCCGTAAGAGTTAAGACTTCCGCGTTTTAAAGTTCCCTATATAAAAGCCTAGCAAAACTTGACTTAAATACGTTAAGGATACTAGCTAGAGTAAACTTAGATAAGTAAACTCGGGTTGAGTCAAAATATTCACGACTTTGAAAAATTTAAAACCACTTTATTGGAAATTTATACTAGCAAAGAAAGTAAATAACGCTATCAAAGGAAAATACAACTATACAACTAGGCCAAAATAGATTAAAATTTTTGAAAAATGTCGAAAAATCAAATTTTCCGGTTAAAATGAGGACAAATACATGTAAAAGCCCACTTAACTTCGATAGAAGTCCCCCCTACACTTAATATAAACATTGTCTTCAATGTTTAAGCATGTGGGAGTGAACTCCCCTACACTTAGGACATTGTGCACGTTGTTTAAATCTTGCTAAGGAAGAGACAACTAAAGTGATTCCTATTTTAATATTGAAGAATATAAAATAGAGAATCAAAAGAGTTTAGGATACAACCGGGAAGACGGGTACACGGAATCATGGGTCATCAAAAATCATCAAGAGTGGATCATTGAACACTCGAATCCTGCATATGATAAGAAAGAAAACAAGAAACACCAACGGGGCTCCCCCCTACACTTATGATGAAAACAGATAAAGATAGATAATCGGGTTGCCTCCCGAAGAGCGCTTGTTTATTGTAAACCGAGTCACGAGCCTGACTCGTCCCCGAATTAAATGGTCCATGGGGAAGCCTCGAATGTAATACCGAAATCAAAGACCTTGTCCTCGTTCCCGGAGGAAAATAATAAAGGAGAGGCCGGAGGATAAGTTTTGAAAGGTAGAAAAGTCTTTTCAACATACGAGAAGTATGTGAAGTCTTGATCCACGGGAGGTGGGGTGGGTAAAGGAGACAAATTGTCATCCCCCAAAGACAATGGATGGTCACTATTCGGCAAAGCCGTGAAGGTATCAATCATAGAATGGTCATTGTCACCTCCCGGGTCAAAGCACTCATCCTCATTTCCTGGTATGAAACGAGGAGAGTAAAAGCGATACATCACCCGCTTGGGTATGCACGCGATAGGATGAGGTGGCAATATAATATGAGAAGTATGAGAACAATTACCTTCCACCTACGTCCCTTTTTCAGTAGAGTCAAGTCTTTCCACCTCTGCAATAGAAGGAGGTATGGATAACAAAGTATGCTCATTAATAGCAAGAGAATCAGGGCTATCAATGTCCTCAATCCCTTCGTCAAAGAGAGGATTCACCTCACTAGATATGTAGGCGTCATCAAAATCAAATAAAGGGTTCGAATAAATCTTGAAGGTTTCTTTCGGAACGTCTTCATCGGATAGTGACTCGTCATCACTAGAAGTAAAATCATCATCTTGATCAAAAAGAGGAATAGAGAAAGCCAAAGAATCATCTCCCAAAGTGTTGGTGGAAGAAACATCATCATTAAGAGCAACCTCTTCCGTAAGCTCCTTAAAAGTTATCACATCACAAACCTCATCAAAGAATTTATCAAGACCAAAATCACTAATCTCACTCGAAGTATCACAATCCTTAGAGGCATTGGGGATATTAAGAGAGGGAAGTGCAATTGCGCTAGGACATTGAGCAACTAGATCATTCCAAGAAATAGTATTCTCAACGTCATCATCATCATAATAGTATGGACGCACAAGAGGAGGGGTATAATCACTAAGGTTAGATACTTGCTCTTGCTGCTGTCGCTTTTCCTCCTCCCTAACTTCTTTTAGCAGAACAACGGCTTCTTGAAGTTGCAAAATAATGGCTTGTGTTTCGTCATTCAAAGTAGTGAGTTGTTGGGCAATACGAATTCTCTGAGAGGATTGATGATTGAGGGTGGGATGTGGGGGCTCACAGTTATGAAAACCAGAATTATAGCACGGATGTGGCTCATAGGAAGTCATCGGTTGAGAAGAATTAGAACACGGATTTGGCTCATAATAATTCATTGGCTGACAATAAGAAGCATCGTGAGGCCCCCCCATAATTTTGGCAACATAGGTATGGAGAAAAATCCGGTGAGTTTTGTGGATAGCTATTTCCATTGTCATAATTGTAACCCGGTTCTTGCCCGTGATCATACGGCTATCGAACCGGACACGAAACATGCTAATGAGAATCGCTTCCACAATAGATGCAAGGGGGAATAGGAGGTGGATTAGAAAAGGACGAATTAGTCGAGTTGCACGATGGACAATATCCGAATTGTGTATTATCGATATCGTTTCCGCACCGCTCACATGTACACCATTGACATGAGTTGTTCCCGTATAATCGTCTCCCACACCCGACGCAATGGACATAAGAATCCATAAAGGAAAATAGATAAGCAAGAAGAATATTTTTGGTGCAAAACATTGAAAAAGAGACGCTTTTTATGATTTTTCAAATATTTTTGGGATTTTTGAAAAAATTTTACTTGAAAAATAACGTTCACAAGTGAACGGATCCCAAAAACCAACGCGTCTCTCACAAAAAACCGTTAATCTTTACGAAAAGAGCCGGCAGCGGCGCCATTTAATACTAATATTTTGCTAGGTTAAAAAGTTCGTTTTCTCGGTGTCTTAACGAATTGATTTCCGGTTCAAAGTGCGACTCAATTGTTTTTGGTTAAGAAAAAGGGAAGTTGATTATCTATAACTAATTAAAAAGTAAATGTGAAAAGTATTTAAAAACAAACTAAAGACAAGTACAAATAAAAAAAAGTAAAACAAGGTGAATATTAAAAACTAAAAGTTAAAACGATATTAAATCGAATATTAAAAAAAATAATAAAACAAAATTTAAAGCGAAACAATTAATAAAAATAAAACAAAAAGTCGAAATTAACTATCGACTCGAAAATAAAGTTACTAAATGAAAAAGGAGAGAATAAAACTAAAATGGTACTTTAAAGCTAAACGAGGCAAAACCTAAAGCGGGTACTAAATAAAAGATAAAACTTAAACTTTACGAAAAAATATTAATACTAAAAATCGACCAAAAATTCAACTAAAAATACGTAACTTTCAAAAATAAAATCGGAACAACTTTCAAACAAAACTAAACAATTACGGAACAATACTATTAAATAAACAAGCTAGCAGGCTAGCTGCTGGAAGCTAGCAAGCTAGCTGCTTAATTCGGCGGCAAAAAAGAGTTAAGCTAGCAGACATGTAGGTCATTTCCATCGTACTTTTCCATCGTACTTCCATCGTACTATTGTTAAGCTAGCAGGCTAGCTGGTCACTTCCATTGTACCATGCATCGTACTCATGCATCGTACTCATGCATCGTAGCCAAGGATCGTACCAAGGATCACAACAAGCGATCGTACTGAGGGATCCAAGCGATGGATCGTACCAGGGAAGAACAGAAGGATCGCAATCTATGCGATCGAAGCCGAGGATCGTAACAAGGGAAAACCCTTCTAAGATGGAAAAGGCGTCCAAAAAGCAAATAAGCAAAACTAAATAAGTACTTCAACAATAAGCAAATTTCAAAAACTAAATCAAAAACAATAATAAGACGAGACAATAAGCAACAAATTTAAAGACTTTTTCAAAACACGAAACAAGAAAACTAAATAAGCAAATTTTAAAAAGATGAATTTTTTAGAAAACTTAGAAAAGCAAATAATCTAGGTACAAAACAAGCCAATAAGCATGTCAAGCTCAAAGCTTATCTCATACAAAAACTTGGATAAAAGTAGAAAGGTGAACTTTTTAACCAAATAAGCAAAAAGATTAAACAAAAGCTTGCTTAATCCGAATTTAAATCAAACCAAAAACAAGAGAAAAGTAGAATGAGAATGATAAAATGAAACTGATCAAAGGTAAATAAAGATTAAACAACAAAATAAAGAACACTTACTTGAATTAAAGGTAAGAAATTTAAGGTGCAAAACAAGGTAATTAAAATGACAATTTAAAGAAATGACATGAAAATAAAGTGCATGTAAATGAAAATGGAAGAACTAGTGTCACTCTAGCCAACAACTCAAATGAAATGGTGTGGCGTCTATTTATAGGGAGTGGGGAGCATGTGTTGCTTCCTTCTTTCTTTCATTCTTTCCGTCTTTTCGTCTTTTTAAGTTCTTCGACTTTTTCGACGTTGTCTCGGGATTAATTAAACTCGTCTTGAAAATTCTTCATTAATAAGACTTGAGTTCTTTGGCTTTATTAAACTTCCGTCTTTAGACTTGTTCTTCGATAAATCTTCAGAATAGGTCTTGGACTTCCGTTCTTTTTCCACTTTTGATCTCTTGACTTCGTCTTTTGTCTTTTTCTTCGATAAAAGCCCGTGAAAGCCCGTGTTTTCTTCCTTTTTTCATCTTTTGGTCCTAAAACACAATAAAAACACAAACCACGCATAATTCCGACATTTACGACATAAAATACACGTTTTGGCTTGGTTATTATTATAATTAAGTGGTAAAAAGAGGGTGTTTTCACACCTATTAGTGTGTCATCAAAGCATGCAAGGCAATGCATTAAACATTAACGAAACATAACAGAAATACCGAAATCAAACATCGTTAATCCAACATAAGCTCAAATATAAAAGATTGAGTACTGAAGGAAAAAGAACGAAACAATGTCCAAACAACCAAAGTAAAGTATGAGTGCATAATGTAAAGGAGTTTGGGTAGCTCCCATCCAATGCACGTACTCTCTCAGAATTCCTAAGAGCGTCCCTGTGTACCTCTCAGAATTCCTAAGAGCGTCCCTGTGTACCAGTGGACGGATATGAAGCATGAAAATAATGTACTGAAGTGGAACAGATAACAATTACTGAAACTATAATTGTCATGTAAATTAGAGAAAAACTGTGTACAATCTGAGAAGTCTGATCTTATAAATAATAAAGTTGATTTATTAACTGTTAAATCTGAAAACATGCATTTACTATATTTTAATTGCCAAGAGCTTATATACGTCATGTAATGTAACAACTGTTGCATGAATAACTGGAGGGGTGACCTCGTCATGCTGTAGAGGGGTGACCTTTAAATAATGTGTCAGGTGGAGGGATCAACTCCAATGCGAAGGATGTAGAGCACACACCACATTCACCTGATAACTGTGAACTGATAGCCTAGGATGCACCCATACGCCCCGTTGATAATACTGATAAATGGCCAAGCTGAAAGAAATGGGACGCTGCGAGAAATCACTCCCTCGCATAGGAGTCATGACACCGGTGCCTCTAGTGTCATGGTTACGGTACCTCCGTAACTAGTACATAAACTGGTCATGCTTGTATATAAAGCTCAGGCAATTTATTTAATTATTTAAAATGATTACTGATAAGCTTAAAACATATATTGGGGAAACAATTTGGCTGCAAACAGGGAATCCTAATCATGCATAGGAAGAAGTTCTTACTGAAGGACGGAAAATCCGTACCTCGTGTCCTGTAACCGACCAACATCAACTGACAAAGAGTCTACTCTGATTTCACGCGAGCTACATGAATAAAGGGCGCGAATAAGTTAACTGGTATTCGTTTATTTTATTTATTTTAATTGTACTTAGTTAATTTATTTATTCTTGTATTACCTTAGTATATAAACTGATAAGTCTGAATGTTCTAATATTTCTGATTAACGTATTCCTATTCTATTATTAATTACGGTATAACACATATTCTGACATTATAATATTTATATATTTAGTAACCTGCTAATAATAGAAAGTTTCTTAAATAAGAACATTTCCAAAATGAATAAAAACATTTAATAAATTTATACCCTTTTAATTTATAAATCTAGTTCAATATAATAAATTAATTTACTAATTAAATAATTTTAAACATTTATTTATAAAAGTGATAAAATAAGGTATAATTAAGTCCTCGTATAATTCCTTTAAGTCTAACCCGAGCCTACCGAGATACCCCGTCTCGGTCGCACTAAAATCAAACAATTACTATTAAATTCTGCCTATTAGAATCTGCGACAGAAAATTCTATCACTAAAAGCTGTGACTAAAACTGGGCTTAAAAACTGTCAATAAAAACTGTTACTACTAAACTGCGACAGAATTTAGCGTCGCTAATCTCATATTAAAATGGTTATTTTTCTGCCCAAATCTTTTCCCACTGCCCTCTATGGTGTTCCCACCTATTTAATAAAGTTCCCACTGTTTAGTAGTCCCTAACACCCCCTTTAATTTTTAAGACAACCCGATTGGGGTTTCATTTTTTTCGGTTGGCCAAAAGGATCCTACGCCGGCATGTGGTCACGGCTAGGGTTTAGGATAGTAAAGACCTTATGGTCTCGGTTCCCATGAGAATCACAACCCGACGCTCCCCATTTTCCCTTTTTTGGTTCGAACAGCCACAAACAAACACCACCGAGACTTTTAAAAGTCTCGGCTGTGTACCTCCTCAACACGCGGCTTGATTAAACCCAACACCACCAAGACATGGTGGTGTCTCGGTTTTCGTGCAGCATCCAAAACGACAACCCCTTTTTATTGATTTACTTATTTCTTTTCTTTCTTTTTTTTGTCCGAATCAATTTAAAGAAAATAAAAGGAGAACAAGATGATTACTGTTATTAGATTAGAAAGGAAAGCAAATACTAGTGCTCGAATTCTTGATCAGAAAATCAACATGTCCCTTTGTTTGTTTTGTTTAGCCGGCGGCAACCCCCAAGGAGGTGAGAAACCCTAGTTTTCTTTTGTTTTATAAAAATTAAATGGGAAAATCTTGTTTCATGTGTTTTGTTATTAAAACAAATCGGGCCTAGAAGCCCACTTTCTTTTTCCTTGTTATTTAAAAACCGTCGGCCCTTTTATAAAGTGGTGTTTCCATTTTGCTTTTCGACACTCAACATTTATCGTGTAAGCTTGTCTTAGTTCCCGTGTTTTAAAATTCTGAAATGTAATAATTCCTTTTTGTATCGTAAGTAATTTCACACGCAATATTTTCTGAGACTTAATTTCTGAAACCTAATAATTATTTTTGAATACTTATTATTTATCATATTTAAGTGAAACTGAGCGTGCGTATTTAATATTCGGGAATTCTTAAATACGGGTTTTACAATTCTTCCCCTCTAAAAAATAATTCGTCCTCGAATTAAGGATACGATTGTGCCGGTGTTTGTTGGAAATACGTTTTTACGTATTTAGGAAGGATCGGTCACTCCAACGATAGATACGTAGTATGGGCTCGTGATCTAGTTATTTAAACATATAACCCATAAAGCCCACATGTAGAGTGGGCTATATTTATCCCCTCCTAGCATGTTAGGAGGGGTTGGGTTGGTCATTACTCGTTTCTCACAATTCTAATCTAATCTTACATTTTCTCTTTATTCTCTCCTATCTCTCTCTAACTTTCTCTCTCTACATCTTCATCTCTATCTCTCTCTTTAGATCATTCCAACACAAGGATCACGAGGACCTACAAATGGTATCAAGAGCCATGGTTTGATTGGTTTGTTCTTGTGTTCTTGATTTCGTGTGGATTTGATCTAAAAAACCCACGTTCAATTTTTTTTTTGTGTTTTTTGTGGTTTGATCTTCATCAATATCATCTACATATCCGTTTTAGTGATTTGGGTTACTTGGATCGCTCAAAAACACAAAATGTTTGGGTGTTTGGATTCATATTTGGTTCTAGATTCGAAAATATTAAAGTACAATCCGAGTTCCTTGTTTTTCGCATTATTTCACAATATCAGGTACAATTTCGCAATTTCTTGTGATATATTGCGGATTTGAATCCATCAGCCTTTTGTGGAATTGAATCCATCAGAGCATTGCGAAATTGAATCATCCTTGGATTGCGAAATTGAATCATCCGTGGATTGCTAAATTGAATCATCCCTGGATTGCGAAATTGAATCATCCTTGGATTGCGAAATTGAATCATCCCTTGATTGTGAAATTGAATCATCCTTGTATTGCGAAATTGAATCATCCTTGGATTGTGAAATTGAATCATCATTAGATTGCAGAATTGAATCCATCCTTGCATTGCAAAATTGAATCAAGTCTTGGGATTGCGGATATGTATCCATACTAGGATTGCGGAATTGAATTAAGGTGGCAACGATTGTGGAATTGTATTCCTTTGAGTATTGCGGAATTATACTCATTCTGGAATTGCGAAATCCTATCTTAAGAAAGATTGCGGAATCATAGTTTTTAGAGATTGCGGAATTATGCTCTAATCAGGATTGCGGAATCATATGATAAGTGGTATTGCGGAATCATTGTCCATCATTGCGGAATTGTGCCATTCCTCACTTTGCGGAATTATATCACACTTAAGCTTCACATTGCGAAATTAAATCACCTACATGGCAATATTATTTGAATTTCAAGATTTTCGAAAAATGTGATTTAGAAAATGTATTTTTGCATTGGATTTTTTTGGTTTCTTGAGAACAAATATTTAGGGGATTTAATCAATTATTCTTCACTACTCAAGGGATTCAATCTAAAACAACTAACACAATCACTTTCTTTCATTGCTTGTGCGATAAATTATCCTTATCTTCATATATCATCGATTTTCAATGGAACCGTTAAATTCGACATCGAAAGCGGGAGAATTGCATCTAATGCAAGACAAACCTACAGAAAATGGTATAACTTTGTTTCGACTACTGCTGTCTCATCTAGTGACCATTTCATGGTTTCATAGAGGAAGCGAATTTCTGACACTCTTCGGTCAAGATCGTTATATATTTATCGATTCAATATTCCTCAACTTGAACCAACTAGCTGAGCAACTTCACAAAGAAGACTTTAATCACTCGCATCAGCATCTGCATATTTAAGCTCTAGTGACACAACTTACGCACTTCTTCAAGTTCAACATTGTTAAGTCTGACAATTCAGGGATATGTAAATCATTTCTTCAGTACACACAAGCGGAGGTTAAAGAGTTCCGTGGTACATTGTTGAAATTAATGACATCGGTCTCGTCTTCGATTTATGAAAGATCCTAACTTCAGCAATCGTATGATAATGGAGTGCAAGAATCTACGATGCAGATGCAAGAGGAGAATGATCATACGATTGACAACTTGGAGCCTAAAGATTGTAAGAGCAAGGATTCGGGAGGAAAGCATGATACAAGCAGCATGTCAGGGAATGATATAGACATCTCTCATGATGACACCATACCCGTATATGACAAAGAGTCTACAAATACGGTACAAAGGAATGTGGTAGATGATGTCTATGCCGATGAACTACCGCATGTTGCGCATTCCGAACCTAATTATGACAAACATGGGATGGAAAAGGGTGATAGTTTTACCACTTCAAATTCATCTGATGTGAGTCAAAATAGGGGAGAAATTGTTCCAAATGCTATAGTACATCATGATAAATGCTTTATGACTGCTTTAGTAACCGATTTTGATTCCAAGATTAAAGAGCTTGAAACGATTTTAGCTCAGCAATCTAAAGCTCTTGAGGATGCCAAAATTGAACTTTTGAAGAAAACGGATAAATTTGAAAAGTATTTTGAAAAACTTGAAAATTCAAACGTTGTTCTTGAAAGAAAATTAAATCAAAAAAATTCAAGATTCTAATGCTGAAAAAGATAATTTTGTGAAACAAATTACTTTGTAGAATCTAAGTTGGCATCCCAAGATAAATTGCTTAAAGATAATGAGAATTTAAAGGCCCGGGTTCAGGAAAAGGTTTTTGCAATAGCGACTCTAAAAAACGAGTTGAGGAAAACTAAAGGAACTAATGTGAAAACTAAGCTTGAAAAATCATCAATCTTGGGGAAACCGCCTCAAAATCAGTATGTTAGACAACGACTGCATTTAGATCCGAGCGACCAAAATCCTCGAGACCGCGTTTTGCCACCCAAGTTGATATGGTTCATTTTTCTAGACCAGTCACTCCACCACGGCCCAATGTGACTAAAACAGCTTTTGCAAGACCTAATCACATGATTGCATCTAGTCTCCCTAGACATAGTCCAAAGAACACGTCTCGAACTAGTTAAAATGACGTTCACCATAAATTTGGTCTAAGGGAAGCTATTCAAAAGACAAAAGTAAGAGATAGGAATTTTAAACCTAGTCAGATGCCTTCTAGATTACCCAACACTGATAACCGTAGCATGTCATATCCTAGGAACATCAATCAATCATCTAGGAATTCTATATCTTACTCGGACATTAAATATGCTACTTGTAAAACATGTAGGAAATATGTCTTTAAAGCCAATCATGATTCTTGTGTCAAGAAATTACTTAATAAGGTGAACTCCCGTGCTAGACTTTAATCCCAGTGGGTAGCTAAAATCAAACCCATTGGTAAAATGTGGCGCCCCACTGGTAGACCCTTCACTCTTGTAGGAAACGAGTGCCCTTTAACTAGGATAGTCTCTGATTCTACTAAGACTACTAGGGAGGAAATTGAAGAAGATGATACATCACTTAAGCCTGAACTTAAGGTTTTCTATAAAAGGAAACTTTTGCCCACTAAGACAAGTGAATCATCTCCTCATGTCACCTCAAGCACAAGAAAAGAAAACTGTGAATCCCCGCATGGTTCAAAGATAGATATTGCCAACCCAAATCAGAGCATACAAACTCCTAATGAGAATGAAGGTACCAAAGTTGATGTTCCAAAAGAACGAAGCGGTACAGTCATTGTATACCGTTCAACTAAGAACACTCTCAGAGTTTGGTTACTGAAGAAGCTGATATCAGAGAAACAAGTGTCTTAGGGGATTTGCAGTTAAGCTCGTGTATATGGTTCATTGTTAAATGACAGACAATTACCCGGACTTCAAATAAAGGGAAGTTTATCTATGAAACGATAACTTACCCTCAAAACGAGAAATTAAATTTTCTCGGACACGAGCTTAAATTAAAACTATTCAATGGTTTTAAGCTCGTGTATAAGGCTTACAGTTACATGACAGATTGCAACCCGCACTTCAAAGAAAGGAAAGTTTATCGCTGATGATAAACTTATCCTAACAACGAGAAATTAATTTTTCCCGGGCATGGGCTTATATTAAAAACATTCGAAATTTTTAAGCTCATGCACAATGGCTCGTTGTTAAATATCAGACGATGACCCGATCTTCAAATAAAGGAAAGTTTATCGCCGATGGTAACTTATCCTTAACAACGAGAAGCTTGCAACTTCTCGGACTTGAGCTCGTTTAATAAGATATTCAAAATCTTAAGCTCAAAGTAATTGGTTCTCAAAACGTTGAACACAATTTTTTGAGAATTTTTCAAAAGGTTTTTCTAAATCTTTCAAAATTGTGTGTTCAAAAATGTTTTGATAAAAAGAGCATGTCTTTTGGAATCTATTATATTTACGATCCTAGAAATGTCGTTCAATAATGACACGGGGTTGTAAATAAAGTTCGAGCAGAAGTTTAAATGTTTTAAAACATGCTCAAAATGGTTTGCTATTATTTCAGATAGTAACCCGCTTTTCATATTAAAGTCAAGCATTTCACCGGAAAGCTTTGACTCAACAACGGGAATTAATTTTCTCGGGCATGGTTTACTTTATAACCATGTAAGGGATTGTGTTTACGTTATAACACAATCTAACACGAATTTATGTACGTGTCAGTGCATTTATTTGTTAAAACAAGAGAAATCTTGTTTTTATGAAGTTATCATCTCTACAACCATAGCAATTTACAATTGGTATCTACATACTCGATGACGCGACTACTCAACCGACGACTACAACTCTTTCAATAGAACACGGGTCTATAATTGAGGGGGAGCAATTGTCATGCATTCAGAATCTTCGATGCCAAAAGTGCCAAGTTCACAAATTGGTGTCAAGACAACGATATCAATCATACACATGGTGTCAAGTGTTAACTTCAGATGTGACGAGGCGACCAACATTCGTGAACAAGAACCATGTGATTCTATCATATGATGTTCTTCATCATTCAGGTCCAACCTCGTAAATTGATAATCTTGTGAATACATTATCATATATGATCTTTGCACGTGATAAATACCTTACACTTGTGTTTAAAAGGTATTTTATTTACGTTTCAAGTACACCCTCATTAATTTGAGGGGGAGCTTGTGTAAAGCATGAAGATAATTGGATTTGCATTTTTCTTCCCAAATTTTCTTAAAACGCTATTAGATCAATTGATATTAAAAACATCGATTGGGTTAATATTTTTAATATGGAGGAGAAAATGTGATTTAATATGGAAAATGATTAATCAAAAATGGTTTTTACTTAATGTGTTGGCTCATCCCGACATGTGCGAAATGTTTTCGAATATCGTGGCATATGTTAAAGGGGGGCAAAATGGATTTGCACTTCAAAATGGATTTCATGGTGATTTATACTTAACCAAAACCTATTTATTTCACGACGATGAAGATTATGGTGACATAAGGATGGTAGGATAGGTTAAAGTCCAATGATTCTTCTAGAACCGGAGGAATCTTCCCAAGGACATTCCATAGCTAGAAATAGTAGTCCTTAGGAAGGATGGAGAAAGATTGTGAATGTAGCTGAATGCCGACCAAGTACTTAAGTTAGCACTGGAACAATCACAACAAGATGCTAGTTATGACGTATTGGTAAGCATTGAAGGGGTTGAAGAATGAAAAAGAATTGTTAAGATAAAGGGTGAAAAGAAAGCAGCCCTCCTTACAACCTTTGGCAGAAACCAGGTCAACACATATGCTATTGAGATCATTTTTTTAATGATTCTTGATATTGAAGATAGACATCATGGACCCGGTGATGCAATGCACAACCCAAGCCAGCTAACTCAGATATCTCTCAAAAGGTATTTGTTTTAATCACACGGAGATCAACATGTTTTCTATCGAATTATTCACTCCGAATAAGTTGGTATTGAAATGGTGGCACTTCTCTCCAGCCTCCGATCACTAAAATACAAAATGCACGATTGAGTCTAGAGCCATTTGAGATCATCAAAAGTCTCATTAGGACAAACTTTCAAAATTCCTTGCTTCTTCACACACTATGAAAAGTAAGAAAGATCTTAAGAGTCCTACGCTAAATCTTCATGATCTTGCCTGAACATCTGAGTAATACGAAAGTATTTACAATCAAGATGGAAATCCTTCTTGAGCGAATATCAAAAAGCTCATGGTAGGTGACTTGTACGATACTTTATGAATCAAGCTTGTGATAACTAGAATGCAACAGTGGTTTAATTCTTAACTGAACTTAAACACGTTCCAGGCCTCTACGCAATATCTTAGTGATCTTGCCAGAACACTCAGAGTGACACTCAATAGTGTTCACAGTGATGAGTGGAAATCCTTCTAGTGTTAACCTCAAACAGCACTTGGTAGGTAACTTGCAAGATTCTATACGAATCAAGCTCGTGACAACTGGAAAGTAACGATGGTGCGGTTCTTAATTGAACTTCACTTGTTCCAGGAACATGAATTGACAGATTCAAATCATACGGATAATCTTATCCAAATATTCACTCTTTACGTTCGCAGTCAGCTTTGGACGGTCGAGTAAAGAGAACGGGTTTACCCGCGAAATCTTGTCAAGGAGGTTCTTAATTGAAACTACCTGTCACAAGTACGATATTTAATATCGTTCAACGGTCTTCACCGACCGGAGCTAAAATGCTACCGAATTAGAATGAAATGTTCAAAGCCATTTCGTTCGTGTCTACTTATGTTACTACATTTGAAGAAGGTGGCCTTGCGGAATCCAAGAAGAAGTCGTCCTCGCATGCTTATACTTTATGCACTTTATACTTCATCTAATTCAAGAAAGCCTAAATGTCAAGTTTTCTACTGTATCGACCTCTGAAGCTTTCAAGAATTACGAAGGTATAAGTATGTGGGACATGAAGTTACGAAGAGGCAAATATCACAAGTGATGGATGCACAAGGTCAAGGCAAGGAAACCTGCTCCAGACTAAAGTCAAAGATCTCATCAGCATATTCACAAGAACAAGATCGAAGACTCAAGCATAGTATGCTAGGTTTAAGATTTTGTAAAGTGGTGTGACCTCCATTAGGGGGAGATTGCTGGAAATACATTTTTCCAAAGAAAGTCTCAGTCACATCATTATTAGCATAGATCACGAGCTATAGCCTATTTAGGACATTGTAACTTGGAGTGACCTCCCTTAGGGGGAGATTGTTGGAAATACGTGTTTACGTATTTAGGAAGGATCCGTCACTCCAACGATAGATACGTAGTATGGGCTCGTGATCTAGTTATGTAAACATATAACCCATAAAGCCCACATGTAGGGTGGGCTATATATATCCCCTCCTAGCTTGTTAGGAGGGGTTGGGTTGGTCATTACTTGTTTCTCACAAGTCTAATCTAATCTTACATTTTCTCTTTATTCTCTCCTTTCTCTCTCTAACTTTCTCTCTCTACATCTTCATCTCTATCTCTCTCTTTAGATCATTCCAACACAAGGATCACGAGGACCTACAGTGTTTACAATTCTCCCTCTCTAAAAAGGAAATTCGTCCTCGAATTAAGGTAATTTAAGCTGGGGAATTTATCTAAACTGAACGACACATGGACTGAAAGGACATGAAAGCTGAAAAACATATAAGCTGAAAGACGTGTAACTGAAAGACATACGCGAATCAATACTGGAAGTGAGGATAAGAAGTCCATATAGACTCCTCTGTTTCCCAAGTGGCCTCCCGCTCGGTATGGTCCTCCACAAGATCTTGACGAAAAGAATGGTTTTCCTTCTCATAACTCGATCCTGGTGATCTAAGACTGCTCTGGGTTCCTCAATATAAGATAGGTCCTCCGGAATCTGATCAAGTGGATAATTAAGTTTGTGAAGCTCATGATAGTTGCATCCTCTGAGTAGTGATACATGGAACACGTTATGAACGTGTGCAACCTGAGGCGATAGCGCTAACCGATAGGATACCTCATCGACACGTTCGAGGATTTCGAACGGTCCGATGTAACGAGGGCTGAGCTTGCCCTTAAGTCCAAAACATCTGACCCCGCGTGCTGGTGATACTTTGAGAAATACACGATCCCCAGTCTGAAATAATAGATCTCTGCAATGCTTGTCGGCGTAACTCTTCTTACGAGTACGCGCTTCTTGCAGCTTTCCCCTGGCAATGGCGACCTTTTCATTGGCCAGCTCTATTATTTCTAGTCCCTCGATCAAACGTTCTCCAACCTGATCCCAACAAATAGGAGCACGACAATTCATGCCGTATAACATCTCGAAGGGATCACGATTGATACTGGCATGCCAACTGTTGTTGTAGGCAAACTCGACCAAGAAGATACAGTCATCCTAATGTCCTGTCCATTCTAATGCACAAGCGCATAGCATGTCCTCCAAAGTCTGGATGGTACGCTCTAACTAACCGTCCGTCTGCGGATGGAAAGCTGTGCTAAGCTTGAGCCTAGTTCCCCAGGCCTTATGCAAACCTCCCCAAAAGTGAGAAGTGAAGTGGATCCCTGTCTGATATAATTTCCAAAGGTGTACCATGTAATCGTACAGTTTCCTTTGTGAATAGATATGCTAGTTTAGTGACTACGAAATCTTTACGGATAGGGATGAAGTGTGCTAATTTGGTCAAAAGATCGACAATAACCTAGATCACATCATGTCTCCTCTGAGTCTGTGGTAATCCGATGACAAAATCCATAGAGATCTTGTCCCATTTCCACATTGCAATATCTAATGGCTGAAGCAGACCGCTGGTACGCTGATGTTCTATCTTAACCTGCTGGCAGGTTAGACATTTAGAAACAAAAGTGGCGACAGCCTGTTTCATACCGCTCCACCAGAAATGCTGCTTAAGATCGTGGTACATCTTAGTGGAACCTAGATGGATAGAAAACGGAGAGCTGTGAGCCTCAGTCATTATGTCTTCTCTGAGAGTAGGGTCTTTTGGAACGCCGAGTTTGGTACCCTGCCATACGATACTATCGTCATCGATACGAAATTCACTCTGTTGGTCAATATTTTGGACAATCGCCCAGATTTCACCATCATACTTTTATGTGGCTTTAATCCGAGAGAGTAAATCCGATTCCACCCTCAAACTAGCCCAGTATCCTCTCTGTCCGCGTACTAAGAGCTCAATATCATACCGCTCTAAGTCCTGAATAATCTACTCCTGAACCTTTATTCCATTTATCATTCCTGACTTTCTACTAAGGGCATCTGCTACTACATTCGCTTTACATGGGTGATACTGAATATTAGTGTCGTAGTCTTTCAGCAATTCCAACCATCGCCTCTGTCTCATGTTCAGATCTCGCTGTGTAAATATGGACTTGAGACTTTTGTGATCGGTGAAGATATCACATGACTGAACGTATAAATAATGCCTCCAGATTTTGAGGGTGAAAACGACTGCTGCGAGCTCCAGGTCATGCGTAGGATAATTTTTCTCATACGGATTTAGCTGACGCGAAGCATAGGCATTGGCTTTCCCATGCTGCATAAGTACATAGCCTAAGCCTTTTCCTGAAGCATCACTGTAAATCTGATAACCACCTGTACCAGATGGGAGAGTAAGGATCGGCGCTGAAATTAAACGATGTTTGAGTTCATCGAAACTCTTTTCTTTCTCCTTGGCCTGTATAAACTTTTCCCCTTTACGCATAAGTTTGGTCAACGGTAATGCCAAACATGAGAAATTCTCTACAAATATGCGGTAATATCCCGCTAACCCAAGAAAACTGTGGACTTCAGTGGCGGATGTCGGTCTCGGCCATTTAGTGATGGCCTCTACCTTTGCAGTGCCATGGTGATCCCCTCTGCAGAAACAATATGGCCTAGAAACACCACTTCATTCAGCCAAAACTCGCACTTAGAAAATTGAGCATAAAGCTTCTCTCGTCGGAGGATCTACAAATATGTACGAAGATGATCCTCATGTTCCTCTTTAGATTTGGAAAAAATAAGGATACCATCGATGAATACAATCACAAACTTGTCTAATAACTCGTGGAAGACTCGGTTCATTTAGTCCATAAATACTGCAGGCGCATTCGTGAGACCGAAAGGCATGACCACAAACTCGTAATGACCATACCTTGTGCGGAAAGCAATCTTGGATATATCCTGCTCCTTTACACGTAGCTAGTGATAACCTGATCATAAATCAATTTTTGAGAAGTGCTCGGCACCCCGAAGCTGATCAAATAAATCATCAATACGAGGAAGTGGATAAAGGGTACGAATAGTGAGCTTATTCAGCTCGCGGTAGTCAATACACAGTCGCATACTACTGTCCTTGTTTTTGAAAAACAAAAATGGTGCGCCCCAAGGTGACACGCTTGGACGAATGAAACCTCTTTCTAGAAGTTCCTAAAGCTGATCTTTTAGTTCCTTAAGCTCTACAGGAGCCATACGGTAAGGAGCTTTAGATATTGGTACTGCACCGGGAAAGAGATCGATACCAAACTCTACCTCTCACATGGGAGGTATGCCTGGGAGTTCCTCTGGAAAGACATCCGGAAATCTGACACAACTGGCTACTCATGAAGTGAAGGTGTCTCAGAAGCAGTGTCATGAACTGTATCTAGAAAACCCTCACAACCATGGTATAATAGAGTACGGGCCTGTAAAGCTTATATAATCTGAACATGTTTTCCTGCAGAAAACCATGGTGAATAAACTCTGGTGTCTGGACATTACTGAAGATGACCCGGTGAACATGAAAATCTATGGTGGCACGATGAACTGACAACCAATCCATACCCAGAATAATATCGAACTCGCACATATCTAGAGGTAGGGCACTGACTGGATGGATTTTATCGTCAAACTCAAGAGGGAGATCCCTGTACACCTGAGTAATGCGTACAGAGTCTCGCATGGGTGTAGATATGCTAAGCACACTATCTATTGGTGTAGGGGTCATGTTTATTCTAACAGCAAATGAAGTAGATATAACTGAGTGTGTGGCGCCTGTATCGAAAACAACGCAGGCAGCCTGTCTGTGTATAAACAAAATGCCAGTAATGGTACCTGTGGTCTTATTTGCTTGCTCTCGGGTAGTAGTGTAAACACGACCAGTGGTTGGTGGTAGTGGTGGTGGTGGAGGTAAAATCTGAGGAATCTGGCCTAAGGTACCGGCAACATCACCTTTCTTGCAATCCCTCATCATATGGCCTGGATGACCACACTTGTAACAACCACTCGAACTACGGCGGCATAGTCCTTGGTGTTTCTTCCCACATGTGATGCAAGTGGGATTAGAATACCCCGTAGAAGCAGCTCTGGTTTGCTGAGAACCTGATTTAAGAAGATGTACAAGTGTCATGATTCTGATAACATAACTTGAATAAGGCTGTTTAGCCAAAATTTAAAATTACCATAATTTGTTGGTCGGGCAGACTGCTGACCTCTATAGTTTTGGTCACGCCCCTGTCCAGCATCTTTGTTGACATATTGAAAGTTAGAATTTGTTTTACATGATGGTTTAATATTGTGAAGCTTAAAGAATAACTTGTAGTTGCCAGATGAGTTTGAGCTGCCGCGATAGTTATCACCACCGCTTCTCTTATCTGATCGATTGCGGTCATAAGACTGACCGTGGTTTCTGTAGTTCTGTTGTGGAGTGGCCGATTAGAATCGGTCTCCTCCTTTGTGTCTGTAAGATTATAGTTGGATAAGACATGATATATATTGACAAGTAATAACAAGAGTTAATTGTTTAAGTCTGTTGAATGAGGTGTACCTCTTCTCAGGACGCTCTACATTCTCGAGCTCGTCCCTCTCGAAAAGCATCTCAATATCACGAGCAGCATTAGCTGCCTGCGACACGTTAGCGAACGTGGCACTCATTAGCCTATCCGCAGTCCTAGAGTGAAGAACCCAGCGAAATTGTTTCGCTTGCTCCTCCGCGGTACATGCAGCCTCTTCCAAGAATCCATCCAACCTGAGATATTGGTGCATGAACTCTATACTGTTCTCGCCATGATTCTGACGAATGGCGTGAAAGTCCTTCTTCAGTTTTGTTTGCTCAGCGTGAGGGAGAAACTGGTCATAAAACATTGCCTTGAATTGTGTCCAAGTCAATGTGAGGACCCACTCATCTCCCCCATTTGTCAACTTATGAGCCCTCCACCAATGTAGGGCGTGACCCTCCAACTTGTAAACAACAAGCCTAACCTTGAAGGGATCCCCACAACCCATGGCCCCAAAATTTTTCTCTATATGATAAATTAAGTTTTCTACGTCTGTCGGAGCTACAGTCTGTTCAAAAGGTTAGGGTTTCTGTTTGTTAAAAAAATCTAACCAAGTGGCTAAAGTGGCAGGTGGTGGAAGAAGAGGGTTGTTATTTTGCCGAGGTCCGTTTTGGTATTTAGCTCGGATCTCATCACGAATCTAGGGTAGCATGTCTTGTACAGCCACCTGAACAGCAGCAGCAATAGCAACCGCTATAGCCTCATTCTCATTTTCGCGTCTGGGTGGCATCTGAAATGAAAGAGGATAAGCTGATTAATTTGTTAGAACCTGGAGTAATAAATCTGAATATGTATGGTGTAGTTCATGAAGGCATAGCCAACAAAATAATGACATGAATACTAGTGAACGCCTATGGTTCTGTTCACAAAATGACAATTAACTGAAAGCATGAATCGGACATGAGTAAGGATGAACGCCTATGGTCAGTTCATCTATACAAAATCTGAACGGGCAATGGTGAACGCCTATGGTCAGTTCACCAAATCGAAAATTTGTCGAAAAGCACATGCGATTAAGTATGGCCAATTCTGTACCAATCGTTTACTTAGTCAAAATTTTGAAAAACCGACTGATGAAACGTATGAGAAATATAAAAGATAACAACGCCAAAATACAGGACGTTCTTGGTGACTACCCATTAGTCACAGGTCAAGTTTTAGAGCATACAGGTCAAACCTTGCGCTCTGATACCATGACTGTAACACCCTACTTGGATAAGTGGACCGTTAGGTGCATTTATGGCGTGTCATCAAAGTATGTAAGGCAATGTATTAAACATTAACTGACCATAACGGAAATACCAGAATCAAACATCGGTAATCCAACATAAGCTCAAATATAAAAGATTATGTACTGAAGGAAAAAGGACGAAACAATGTCCAAACAACCAAAGTAAAGTATGAATGCATAAAGTAAAGGAGTTTGGGTAGCTCCCATCCAATGCACGTACTCTCTTAGAAGTCCTAAGAGCGTCCCTGTGTACCTGCCGTTTGGAACATGAGAGGAAACTACGGCAGAGCAAAATGCCCAGTTAACGGTTATGAAGCATGATAATAATGTACTAAAGTGGAACAGATAACAATTACTGAAACTATAACTGTCATGTAAATTAGAGAAAACCTGTGTACAATCTGAGAAGTCTGATCTATAAATAATAAAGTTGATTTATTAACTGTTAAATCTGAAAACATACATTTACTGTATTTTAATTGCCAAGAGCTTATATAGGTCATGTGCTATAACAAGAGTTGCATGAATAACTGGAGGGGTGACCTCGTCATGCTCTAGAGGGGTGACCTCTAAATAATGTACTGGGTGGAGGGATCAACTCCAATGTGAAGGATGTAGAGCACACACCACATTCACCTGATAACTGTAAACTGGTAGCTTATGATGCACCCATACGCCCCGCTGATAATACTGATAAATGGCCAAGCTGAAATAAATGGGACGCTGCGAGAAATCACTCCCTCGTAGAGGAGTCATGACAATTGTGCCTCTAGTGTCAAGGTTACGGTACCTCCGTAACTAGTACATAAACTGGTCATGCTTGTATATAAATGATTACTGATAAGCTTAAAACATATACTTGGGAAAACATATGGCTGCAGACGGGGAATCCTAATCATGCATAGAAAGAAGTCCTTACTGAAGGACGGAAAATCCGTACCTCGTGTCCCGTAACCGACCGAGATCAACTGACAGAGAGTCTACTCTGATTTCATGCGAGCTACATGAATAAAGGGCGCGAATAAGTTAACTGATATTCGTTTATTTTATTTTGTTTTAACTGTACTTAGTTAATTTATTTATTCTTGTATTACTGTAGTATATAAACTGATAAGTCTGAATGTTCTAATATTTTTTATTAACGTATTCCTGTTCTATTATTAATTTCGGTATAACACGTATTCTGACGTTATAATATTTCTATATTTAGTAACCTGCTAATAATAGAAATTTTCTTAAATTAGAACATTTCCGAAATGAATAAAATCATTTAATAAATTTATACCCTTTTAATTTTATAAAACTAATTTAATATAATAAATTAATTTACTACTTAAATCATTTTAAACATTTATTTATAAAAGTGATAAAATAAGATATAACTAAGTCTTCGTATAAATCTTTTAAGTCTAGCGCGAGCCTACCGAGATACCCCGTCTCGGTCGTACTAAAATCAAACAGTTACTATTAAATTCTGCCTATTAGAATCTGCGATAGAAAATTCTGTCACTAAATGCTGTGACTAAAACTGGGCTTAAAATCTGTTAATAAAAACTGTTACTACTAAACTGTGACAGAATTTAGCGTCGCTAATCTGTTGCTAATCTTATATTAAAATGGTTATTTTTATGTCCAAATCTTTTCCCACTGCCCTCTATGGTGTTCCCACCGATTTAATAAAGTTCCCACTGTTTAGTAGTCCCAAACACCCCCCTTTTATTTTTAAAACAACCCGATTGGGGTTTCATGTCTTTTGGTTGGCCAAAAGGATCCCACGCCAACCTGTGGTCAAGGCTGGGCTTTGGGACAGTAAATACCAAGATCTTATGGTCTCGGTTCCCATGAGAATCACAACCCGACGCTCCCCCTTTACCCTTTTTGGTTCGAACAGCCACAAACAAACACCACCGAGACTTTTAAAAGTCTCGGTTGTGTACCTCCTCAACCCGCGGCTTGATTAAACCCAACACCACCAAGACATGGTGGTGTCTCGGTTTTTATGCAGCATCAAAAACGACAACCCCTTTTTATTGATTTACTGATTTCTTTTCTTTCTTTTTTTTGTCCGAATCAATTTAAAGAAAATAAAAGGAGAACAAGATGATTACCGTTATTAGATTAGAAAGGAAAGAAAATACTAGTGCTCGAATTCTTGATCAGAAAATCAACCCGTCCCATTTTTTGTTTTGATTAGCCGGCAGCAACCCCCAAGGAGGTGGGAAACCCTAGTTTTCTTTTGTTTAATAAAAATGAAATGGGAAAATCTTGTTTCATGTGTTTTGTTATTAAAACAAATCGGGCCTAGAAGCCCACTTTCTTTTTCCTTGTTATTTAAAAACCGTCGGCCCTTTTATAAAGTGGTGTTTCCATTTTGCTTTTCGACACTCAATATTTATCGTGTAAGCTTGTCTTAGTTCCCGTGTTTTAAAATTCTGAAACGTAATAATTCCTTTCTGTATCGTAAGTAATTGCACACGTAATATTTTCTGAGACTTAATTTCTGAAACCTAATAATTATTTCTGTATAATAATTATTTATATTATTTAACTGAAACTGAGCGTGCGTAATAATTCCTTTCTGTATCGTAAGTAATTGCACACGTAATATTGTCTTACATCCGATTTGATTATGTCGAAAATATTTGGCGTTTCTAAGACGATGTTAAGCACACTAAAAATTCTCACATTTAAGTCACGGGTGGGGGGTGGTGGATTATATAAATTCTCAAAACGATGGTCAACTAAGAACACCGCCCCCTCGGGGTCAACATATTCATCATCCTCATGATCGTGAATCTCATCGATTTCTTCATCATAGATAGGCTTGTCAAACCAAGGTTTGTCGTTCCCCTCATTTAAGATTTTAGAAACTCTCTCGAAAAGATCATGATCAAGCACAAAACCATAATTCTTTTGTGAGGATCGTTGATAAGTTAGATCCTCACGAATGTGGTAAACGTCATTCTCAAATGAGGAGTGTTGATTAGGTAACTCCTCGAGAATGGGATTTTTGGTCACGTGAGTTGGTTCGTCATTAAAAATAAGACGTTCCAACTCATCAAGTTCTTCCTCGATATTGGAAAAACCAACCTCACTTATAGGTGGAAGTAGAGGCAAAAGAGCTAGCTCTCGTTCAATAATTTCCTCAATCTCGGGATCAAACTCATAATCATCGTACTTCCCATGTAAAGAGGTCTTTTTAGGAGAATCCTCAAAAATGGCATTTGGATTTTGAAGCACGTGATCAATTTCGGCAAAATCGCCATCGTCATCATCAAAGAAAGAGTCGATGTGAGCACTCACAACCATGGTCTTACAAGACCTAGGGCTATGCTTAGGTGACTTTTCCATGACGAGAGGATCGATGTCGATGAAACCTTTTGCCTCAATGGGTATTGGGCTAGGTAATAGAGGCACTTCAATGGATTTTGATGCCTCAAAGACGTGGTCCTTCGAAGGTGGTGAAGGCGAGCCCATATTAGTCATTGTCGTGATGGCACTAACTTCGCCCTTCGGAATTGGTTGTTCACTTTGTTCGCCGAATATATCCCAAAATGAATTTTCATCCATAAATTTATGAATACCCTTTTGAATTAAGTAAACCTATTCTTTATCATTAAAATCGTCATCTTTAAAACCGTTCATTTTCATTCTTTCAAAACATGCATCTAGCCTCATCTTTTCCGCTAAAGTATGAGGTTTGATTTTATTGAATTTTGAAATATCGGGTTTAGAAACCTCGGTTTTATCATGATCATTTGAAACTTGGGATCTATTCGCGAAAAAGTCCATTTTTTCCTCCCCATATTTCATAGTTAATTTCCCACCGTGGACGTCGATTACGGCTCGAGCCGTCGATAAAAATGGTCGACCTAAAATAATGGGACATTTAGGGTCACACTCGTAATCAGAAATGACGAAGTTCGAAGGAAAAATAAACTTTCCAGTTCTATCATAGACATCCTCGGCTATTCCAATTAGTTTAAAGGCGTATAATTTCCTAGCTCGATTTTCATGTTCGTGGGGGTAAGTCTAGGCAATTGCATCAATTTCCAAAGAGAATGAGCATGAGATTGATGCTAGAACCTAAATCGGCAAGGGCTAAACATCCCTCGATCTCAAAAAAATCACAAGGGATTAGAAATTGGCCCGGATCCTCTTCCTTTCTCGGCATATTCCGTTTGGGTTTTTTAAGAAGGATCGAAGCACAAGTTTCTTCAAGGGTTACTTGGGTGAGGTCGATAAAGCTCTCTTTTTGAACCGTGGTTGGAACTTGAGCTACAAGAGAGTGTTCACTCTTTTCCTTGGTCACCACGTTCACCCCATCGACTTTAGAACATGAAGGCGTTTTAGAAGTCGAGGTTTGAGAAGAAGGAACAACTCTAAATCCATCAAGGTTAGGGGTAATAACACGAATTTTTCCAATAGATGTTGTGGTGACTTTAACTTGTTCCTTCGGGTTTGGTACGGTGTTACTAGGTAACGTAATCGAAGACGAACTCGCTTGATTGCTCATAATTGCCGAAAACATCTTTTTAATCTCACTTGACCTTTATCGATTTTATTATTTTGACCTCTCAAAGTGTTGGAAAAATCGTTTTTCATTTTACAATTTGCGTTTCTAATCTCTTCATATTAGCGTCATTAGATTTAACTTAATTTTGAAAATCATTTGAGCCATTAAAATTCTGATTGAAACCTAGGTTTTGATTACTTCTTTGAAATTCCCTTGATTACCACTCGAAAAATTATTTCCTTGATTAGCGTTGTTTTGAAAATTCGAGTTTTGATTGTTGTCTAGATTTTTCCAACTCAACTTACGACCTTGATTATAACCTCCTTGATTAAAAAAACTTCCTTGTTGATTATTTCCTTGAAAATTGTTTCGGTTTTGATTCAAAAAATTGTTGCCTTGGTTATAATTTCCTTGTGATGGACCCGCGTTGTTTTGATTTTGAAAATTGTTGTTTAACGCATTTACACTCGACGTTTGGCCATCCGTAGCCGCATACTCGTAATATTTATGAGGTCCACCACACAACGTACACGATGCCTCAACCGCTTTCACCGTAGCGGGAGCGTCTTTCTTTTGCATTTCGATGAGAAAAGACGTAAACACATTCGTCAACTTGTCGACTTTCGCATCAACCCTCTCAATGTCGCGATTAGAATTACTAACATTGGCGACATTGGCAAAACTAGATGTGTTACGAAGTTGGTAAACCTTGGATCTATTCTCGATAATCATTAATGCGTCTTTCGGAGTTTTACACAAAAAGTTGCCTACGGCGGCGGAATTTAACGAATCTTGTTCTTGAATACTAAGACCGTTATAAAACGTGTCGATTTGGTGTAACTCGGAAAATCCATGGTGAGGACATTGCCTAAGCAATTCCTTAAAACTATCCCACGCGTCTCTAAACGATTCATTCGGCTTTTGTTCAAATCTCGTAATCTCGTTTTTGAAAAACGTCGTCTTAGATGGTGGGAAAAAATTATTAACAAATTTGGAAACGAGATCCTTCCATGTAAGTATGTAATTAGGTGGCTCTTTCTCGTACCAATCCTTGGCGACACCATCGAGCGAGTACGGAAAAAGCATAAGCTTAACGACATCGGTGTCGACGTTCTTAAACTTGCTCGTGGCCAAAAGACGATCAAAATTCCAAATGTGATCGTGAGGATTATCCGCCTCACGACCTCGAAACTTCGTAGCTTGAATCAACGAAATCATTCCGCTCTTAATCTCAAAATTCTCCGCTTCGATAGCGGGAATAATGACCGCGTCTCCATAACCCTCGGAGGGCGCTTGGAGCAATTCCATCATCGAACAATTGTCGGCCATCTCGTCTACGGTCTCTTCAACGATATTGGGAACGTCGGTTTTTAAATTCCGTCTACGTCATCAATTCCTTCGATTTCGATTGCGTCGATTCGAAACGTCGCTAGAATTAGAAAAATCCTTCGCTCGAATGCACATGCAATGAACGTAGAATGGGGGGTAGCAAAGAATATTCTTTTGGGGGGTTTTTAATGTTTTTCAATTTTTTTATTTTTTTGGTTTTTGATTATTTTTTATTTTTTTGGATTTTTGATATATTACGTAGACTCAAATCTACAAATCTCTCCTCGAATCAATTTCTCGATTAAAGGAGCCTCAAGGAATGAAAATGATCACGTTGAGTGAACGCCTTGGATGACTTTAGAACGTTGGTGGAACACCAAAACGTTTAAGAGGGTTTAATCTTGAAAAACAAGCAAATATATATACGTAGATAATACTTTGGTTGGCAAACCCTCGATTAGCCCTTTTTATCAACACACGCACAAGCAAGCGGGGGAAACGAGGCGGCGCTAATCACTTAAGAGCCTTTTTCCCTTAGGTCGTGAATGTTGGGAATAAAATAAGCTAAGTCACTCAGACGCTGACAAAAGGAAATTGTACGATGACAAGAGAAAACGAAGCGCTGACAGATCAAGCATTGACAAGAGATATCCAAGCGCTGACAAGAAGAATTCCAACCACTGATAGGAATACTTAGTCAACACGTTTATCATTTGAAGTAAAGATATACTCAATATTGTATTTTCTATATTTATCCTTACCTAGAATAGTTGATAGGTTATCCTTTATACACGACTCCTTATGTTATAAAAGGAGGTCATAGGGTTTGTAGTTTATATACATTATTCAGTATTAAACTTTCATTGTAAGCAAGTTCGATTATCAATCTAAAGTGAAAGTTTGGTTTAATTGTTTTACTTGTTCTTATTATAAGTGTCAATTCCGCATAACATTTAGATTGTTCATAACAACAAAGTTTCTCTACGTGTTAAACTTGATTCAATCTCGTTAACACAAAGCTAATCGATCTAAGTTTGGGATCAACAAGTGGTATCAGAGCTTGTTGATAAACTTTGATCTAGAAGAACAGTAAAGCCTAAAAACACCAAAACCCTAAAACCAGAAAAGATGTCTGCTTCAGAATCTTCTTCCTCATCAAATCACAACCTAAAAATCCCCATGCTCGACCCTGACAACTTTGAACAATAGAAGTTCAATTTTGAACAATACCTTCAAATTCATGATCATAATCTTTGGGAAATTATTGAATATGGAAATCAATTTGATAAAGAAGCTAGGATTGCTGCTGCTATTGCAGCAAGAACCACTTCTGGTTCTTCTGCTAAAGAGCGTAGAGAAAGACCTAAAGATGGAAGAGCTATCACAACTGCAGATATTGCCAAAAAAAGGAATGACATGAAGACCTTAAGCATTCTTAAACTCTCTTTGGGTCCAAATAATCAACACAAGTACAGAAGTTTTGAGTCTGCCAAAGAACTTTGGGCAGCTCTTCAAATCAACTATGGTGTTAATGATGATACTACCCAAGTAAAGAAGAAGCAACTTTTGCATGAATATGCTGTGTTTAAAGCTCTTCCTAATGATAAGCTAAGTGAGGTAAGAAGTAGGCTTCTAGACATCACTAGCAAGTTGACCTTCATGGGAACAAAACATAATGATGCTGATATAATTACTACTTTCCTTAAAAGTCTTGGTGATGCATGGAAAATTGAGGCTAGGTCTATCATTGCTACCAATGCCCATAAGAGTTATACTTTTGATGACGTCTACAATAAGTTAAAGATTGTAGAGAATGAAATCTTACTGGATCATGGAAGCAAGTCAACATTTGGACACATGGCTTTCATCTCATATAGTGAAGCTCAAATCAATGAAAGAGAGTCAAATGTACATCCTGTTACTGGATCACCTTGTGTCAGCGGTGGATCAACCTTTGTCAGTGTCTCACATTCAGACGCTGACGCATACAATGTTGACTCACCAATGCTTAAACCTGCTAGTATTGATTTGGATACAGTATGTGCATACATTGCTGCATTGCCCAATGGTTCCTTGATTACATATGAGAATCTTGAGCAAATCAGTGATGAGAATTTTGAAGAGATGGATATTAAATGGAATATGGCACTTGCAAGCATAAGGGCCAACAGATGGAATAGAAGATTTAGAAGGAAAATGACCTTCAATGCTGAAGACACTGTTGGATTTGATAAATCCAAGGTTGAGTGTTACAACTGCCATAGGATGCGTCACTTTATGAGGGAATGCAGATCTCCAAGAAGATCTGATGCTGGAAAGGCTTGAATCCAAATCATCAAGGTTGAAGATACAAAGCCAAAGGCTATGGTTTCTATGCAAGACATTGATGGTGTTGGATGGGACTGGAGCTTTTTGGCAAAGGATGTGGAAGAGAATAAGGCTTTGATTGCTGAGAAGGATGAAGAAGAGCATGTTCACTTTGCTCTTATGGCTAACTCCTCATCTTCATCAGATAATGAGGTATATGATGATGCTTACTGTAGTAAAGGTTGTAGATTAAACACCGAAAAGCTTAACAAAGAAAATTTAAAGTTAAAAAATCAGATGTTTTTGATGTAGAATGCAGGCTATCAAATTATACAATGGCACTTGCACAAACTGAAAGACTGTAGAGGAATATAAGAAAATGCAATTTGACCTAAAAGATCAAATTAATGTTTTGTCTCATGACCTTAAAGTTAGTGTTGAGCTTAGGAACACTCTGATGAGATTCAGAGGAGAGGCGCAACTTAAGTTAGATGAAGCCCTTAAGGATAAGGAAAATGTAGGGCTTAAAATTAAAAGTTTTGATAAAGCCAGCCAAACCCTAGAAAAATGTGTCAGTGAACAAAGAAACCCTAAGGATATATCTGGGATTGGGATGAATGAATATGTTGTTGTTCCTCCACATGCTGGGAACTTTTATGGTGTTTAGAGAAAGGATCTCTCTTGGACTGGTATTCCAGAACTTCAAGAAGAGGAATTTATTCCTCCACCTAGAGTGCTCACCCCAGTTGAGGAATATCAACAAAAGGTGATTGATCTTGACCAATGGAAAGCAACCAACCCTTTTCTTTTTGTTAAGGGTGGAATGCTTAGGGAGAGTCCATTTGAGCCTACACCCATTACTGTGACCAACCCTACCACTGGAAAACCTGTTGACCTTGGCTCACCAGTTCAGAGAAAACCTAGTGCTAAATATGCTGAAATGTATAGGAAACCTAGGTCACCACAAAGCCAAGCTAGTGTTAATGGGACAGGTTTCTTTCAATCTAGATCTAAGGTTATGTCTAGAAAATCTTGTTACACATGTGGGAGTTTTTCTCATTTGGCCTATAAGTGTGTCAGTTCCTCAAGATTCAACACTGACAATAGGTTAACCATGGTCAAACCTAGACCTTTTGTCCAACCAAGCCCACAAGTCACTAGACCAGCTCCCTTCTTTACTAAAGGGACAAATGCCCATGGACAAAGGCCATTTCAAAAGACCAACACACGGTCTAACAGACAATGGGTTCCTATAGCAAACGCTAATTTGGGCGCTGACAAGAACAATTCCAGCGCTGGCAGAAACAAATTCAACGCTGACAGGAACAATGCTAACGCTGACAGCTCTAGGTTTGGTATGAAAATGCCACAACAAGCTGGTGTTAGACCTTGTGTTAGACCAAGTAACAATAGGTATTTACATCCTAAGGGAAAGGGGTCTAAAGCTTCATCTAGTTTGACATGGAGACCTAAACAAAACCAAAACACTAATTATAATAGGATTTCTATGACCTGCAACAGATTTAATTATATTACAAAGGTCATTACTAAACCAATTAAGGTAAAATGGGTGTTCAGGCCACAAAGGGATGAACAAGGGGTTGTTATAAGAACTAAATATGTTCTTGTTGAACAACCACATGAATCCAAGTCTGCTCGGGATTGGGTTCCCAAAGAAAACTAATTTGTTTTCTTTATGTGAAGGGCATTCAAAAACAAGTCAATAGCTATGGATATTGGGACAGTGGATGCTCTAGGCACATGACGGGGAAGGAAGATTATTTGTAAAATTTTACCCCCATTAAAGATGGTGACAAAGTGTCCTTTGGAGGAGGATATGGAACTATTTCAGGCAAAGGCACTCTTATCACCAACAATTTACGTTTTGAAAAAGTTATTTTGGTAAAAGAACTTGACTATAATTTGTTTAATGTGTCACAAGTTTGTGACCACAAAAATAAAGTTCTTTTTACTGATACTGAATGCTTGGTGTTGAGTAAAGATTTTAAGATGCCTGATGAGAAGTTTATAGAATATAGAACACCTAGGCATAAGGACATCTATAATGTTAATCTCAATGGGATTAAATTGAACAAACATATGTCATGTTTTTATGCTAAAGCTTCAGTAGATGAAAGTAATTTATGGCACAGAAGGTTAGGGCACATAAACTTTAAGAATATTAATAGACTTGTGAGACATGATTTAGTTGATGGTTTGCCTCCAAAAGCTTTCCAAAATGATCACTCTTGTGTTGCATGCCTTAAAGGCAAACATCACAAAGTCTCCTTTTAGTCTAAACTTGTGCATTCTAGTTCTAAACCACTTCACTTGCTACATATGTGTTGGTGTTTACTTCATCCCAACCAGGGTATAGATAATCAATCCTAGCTACGTACCAAAACAATGGTTACCGGATATCACTTGGAATCGTGTAATCACTTTCCAAAGTAAATTATTCGACCCTAATGCCTGGGTATCACGAATACCTACTTGGGATAAGACCAAATGCAGTTAGTGATTTAGGCACAAATCTCTAACCCCTTTTGTTGTTATGTGTTTCTTGTTTTCTGTCTCACTTCATGCAAGTTATGATCACCTATTTATAGGTGGAGTACTCAACCCTAGTCAATGGTATTAAGAGGAATTAACGGCCAATTAATCTCGTCTTAATAGGCTCCATAATACCAGGTCAAAGTGGTTACAAGACCAGTTACATGTCATCTTTCTCAGAGTCTGAGCCTGACACCTCTATTATTACATCAAAACGTGGTCTTTAATCTACTTGAATTGGTCAAAGACCGTTACAAGCATACTTGTTCAGCTCCAGCATTAGTCCATCCTTCAGTCCCACTGAAGCATCAGCAAACCCTGAAGGGTGTTCCTGCTGAATCCTTCAGAACTGAAGAAGACTAGCTAATGAGTAAATACTGAAGACATGTCTTTAGTGATGTTACTCCCTGATGAATACCTTCAGTTCAGAGTTCAACTCACTGAAGATCATCAGCAATGCTGAGCGACTTTAACCACAATATGAGTCAGGGTGTTCAAGGACTTATGGGTGTACACTCCGTACCTCCTTACCCATTCAGTAGTATGAACTGACCCACAATTGAACTATATTTCCAACAATCCTCCCCAATATAGTACAATTCCTTTTGCATGAAAATTAACATTAACAAAACCAGTGCATAAATGAAAATATCCTAAGGATTGAATTTACATCTTAGTACATCACTTCAAATATTCGAGAATCAGGGTGTTCTAAGAATCGAACCCTTCAACTACTTTGAATACCTGAAGATAAAATACACACAAGTTTTCAAATACATAACAACTCTTGACACTACTAGCCATGTGTCCATATCCAAATTCATAAATGTTGTAACAGCCAAGTCCATGCTCCCTGAGGCGACGAAACCTTAAAATTTACATAGGTGGTTCCTCTTTAGTTCATGCTTTTGCTTCAACACTTTTTCAAAGACATTAACCATTGAGAAGTTTATAACTTCATCCTCCTTCAACAAGTACAAGCACATCCTTGGGATGATATACATGTGCTTCAGTCCCCTGAATGTTCAGTTTTCCACATTGAACTCAGCTCCTAAGTTTCTTCAGGGGGGAGTTGGGTGTCCTAGCATTCAGTGGCTAGAGTGGACTTTTAAACCCATCCCTTCAGCAGACTTTATAACCAAGTCTCTAGCTAATCCCTTCGTCAAGTGATCAGCTAAATTTTGTTGAGACCTCACAAACTCTATTGAAATCACACCATTCATGATTAGCTCACAAATCATGCTATGTCTAACACCTAAGTATCTAGACTTACCATTGTACATCTGACTATATGCCTTAGCCAATGTAGTTGCACTATCACAAGGATAGAAATGGGTGCCATAGGTTTGACCCACAATGGAACCTCAAGAAGCAAGTTTCTTAACCATTCAGCTTCTTTACCAGCAGCTGCTAGTGCCACAAACTCAGATTCCATAGTAGAACCAATAATGTAAGTTTGCTTCTTGGATGCCCAAGAAATTGCACCACCGCCAAGTAGGAATACCCAGCCACTGGTGGATGAATTATCCTCACTATTGTTGATCCAACTTGCATTAGTTTAACCTTCCAACACTGAAGGATATCTAGTATAAGACAAACAATAATCCATTGTTCCTTTCAAATACTTCAGTACTCTCTGAATTGCTTGCCAATGCTGAGTACTAGGATTACTAGTGTACCTACTCAGTTTACCCACAGTAAATGCAATGTCAGGCCTAGTACTAGTTGGCATACATCAAGCAACCAATAACCCCAGAATACTCAAGCTGGGAGACAGCCTGACCATTGTTAGGCATAAGTTTCTCACTTGTATCCATTGGTGTACTCAATGGAGTACAATCAAAGTGATTGAATTTCTTCAGTACCTTCTCAATATAATGAGACTGAGAAATTACAATACTATCACTTTCATGTTTGATCCTTATGCCAAGGATAACATCAGCCTCCCCCATGTCTTTCATGGAGAACTTTGATGACAAAAAATCCTTTGTCTGATCAACCTTAACTTGGTCAGTACCAAAGATTAACATGTCATTAACATATAGGCAAATGATGACTCCTTTACCAGATTCATCAAATTTGCTATACACACATTTGTCAGCTTGGTTAAGTGAATAACCATTAGATAAAACCACTTCATCAAATTTCTGGTGCCATTGCTTAGGTGCCTGCTTCAGTCCATATAAGGACTTAATTAGTTTACACACTTTGTGCTCATTACCAGGCATGATGAAGCCCTGAGGTTGGTTCATATAAACCTCCTCATCTAAATCACCATTCAAGAATGTTGTCTTCACATCCATCTGATGAATAATCAGATTGTGAATACTTGCTAGAGCAATCAGCATTCTTATGGTACTGACACGTTCTACTAGAGCATAGGTATCAAAATAGTCTATCCCATACTTTTGTTTAAAGCCTTGAATGACAAGCCTTGCCTTGAGCTTTTCAACAGTTCCATCTACCTTCATTTTCCTTTTGAAAATTCATTTGTTACCAAGTGGATGAAAACCTGGACGTAGATCAACCAACACCCAAGTGTTGTTGCCCATGATGGAATCCATCTCACCATTTATTGATTCTTTCCAGAAAGCAACATCCTGGGACTTCATTGCTTCATCAAATGTTTTGGGATCATCCTCAACATTAAAGCAATAGGAGTATTGATCAGAAACCTCATCCATTGTCCCTTCAACAAAATATAGTTGAAACTCAGCCCCAAAATTCCTTGGAGTCCTATGCCTTGTGCTTCTTCTAAGCTCAGGCTCAGGTTGTTGAACCACAACCTCATCAGTGACCCTTTCAGGTTCCACTGAAGCACCAATGTCCTCAGCTCTAGCAGGAGTCCTGAGGCTTGGTCTAGGGACTGATCAGAACCTAGTCTCATCAAAGTTAGCATCCCTTGATTCAATGATTGAGTTTATTGAAACTGAATCATTAGGTTCAATAACATAAAACCTATAAGCCTTGGAATGCTCAGCATATCCAACAAAGATGCATTCAATGCCTCTTTCACCCAAGGTTTTCAACTTTGGATCAGGGAGTCTTACAACTACCCTTCAACCCCAAACCTTTAGATAGTTCAAGTTTGGTTTCCTTTTAGTCCAGAGTTCATAAGGGGTAATCTTGTTCCTTTGGTTGGGAACCCTATTTAGTAAATAGCAAGGTGTTAACATAGCTTCACCCTAAAACCCTTGACTCAATCCTGAATAGGATAACATGGAATTAACCATTTCCTTTAGTATACTATTTTTCCTTTCAGATATACCATTTTGTTGAGGGGTATAGGGAGCAGTCGTTTCATGGATAATACCAACATACTGAAAATACTGAGCATCCATGTACTCACCTCCCCTATCAGTCCTTAATCTTTTGATTTGGACTCCTTGTTGTAATTCAACTTCAGTTTTAAATACTTTAAATTTATCTAATGCTTCATCCTTAGTATGTAACAAATAAACATAACAATACCTTGAAGCATCATCAATAAATGTTACCAAGTATTTCTTATTCCCTAATGAGGGAGTAGCATGCAAATCACATAGGTCACTATGGATTAGCTCCAAAACTTTAGTTTCACGTTTTACATCTTGAAATGATTTCTTAGTTATTTTTTTCAGCATGCAACTCTGACACTTTTCAGTGTCCATGTCAAATACTAGGATTAAACCATCCTTAGACATATCTTGCACCCTCTTAAAGTGGACATGGCCTAGTCTAGCATGCCATAGTGAAGAATCCTTTAGTTTACTGGTGGACACTGAGGCTGAACAAATATTTTCACTACCAGCACTAACTGAGTTAATACTGGTGGTTGTTTCAATATTAAGCCTGAACATTTGATTACTCAAATAACCAAAACCAATAAACACACCATGTTCGGATAAAACAAATTCATTAGATTCAATTACTTGTTTATAACCACAATTATTGAAAACACTACTAGAAACCAAATTCTTCCTAATATTAGGAACATGCAAAACATCAAACAAGCTAACAATCTTTCCAGAACTAAACTTAAGATCTACACAACCACGTCCATGCACTAGGGCTGTTGACTCATTTCCCATGTGAAGAATAGATCCATCATTCAGTGACTCATAAGTCTTGAACCAGTATCTATCTTTACACACATGAACAGTTGCTCAAGAATAAACCCACCACGCAACATCATCATCCTGCAAAAAAATAAGCTTCACATACATATGTTACATAATAAATCTGGAGAGATTCATTAAACATATTCTGACCTTTCAGTGTTGTGTTGTTAGAACCAATCACTGAACCTTTTGTGACTGATCCACTAGCTTTGCTGCCAGTATCAACACCTTTGCAATCCCTTTTGAAGTTTCCAGGTTTCCCACACTTCCAACAAGCCGCTGATGACTTCTTGCTAGGATTGGCTTTGGTGTTATCTTGATGCTTACGTTTGCCCTTGTTGTTATTGTACCTGGTAGAGTTGTTATGCTCCACCATATTGACAACTGATGAACCAACAACATTGTTGCTCTTTGGCTTGTCACTTTCATGCACTCTAAGGGATTCCTCAATGCGCAAATGATTGCCCAACTCAACAAGAGTTAATTCCTCCTTTTTATGTTTCAAGGTGTGGTTGAAATCTTTCCTAGAAGGAGGTGATTTATCAATGACACAAGAGACATGAATGGTCTCATCCATGTTCATTTTATGTTGTGTAAATCTACCAAGTATACCAAGAAGTTCATTGTATTGTTCCATGACTGGTCTTGAATCAGTCATTTTGTAATTTTTGAAATCACTCACAAGGAACTTTGTAACACCCCCAATTTCGATCATAACAGGGGAAGGATCATTGGGTGTTACTATCATGGTTAAATCTCATAATCATAGAAAACGGCTCAAAACGAGTCGTTTTAATAAACATCCATTCATTCTCATTTAACAATAAAACTTTTCACACGGTCCCAAATAATTCAAAAAGTTTACAAACTATAATAAAGGATAAAAGTTATTTGAATGGATATAATTTATAAAAGCGGGCCAAAACATATCAAATAAGCAAGCTTCACGAAACCGCCTTCCTCGAGTGCCTTCCCAATGGACCTGAGATAAAACATGCTAAAAAGTCAGCAAAATTTACCGAGTGAATCTATAGAATTTAGTTTAAATAATGAGAACACAAGTATTCAAAAATAACCTTCCATGGTTAATAATTTATCAAAGAGAATTATATTGTACGGACATAATTATCATGTCATTACATAAGTCTCGTGACATTGAACGTTAACATATATTATTTTAGCCCAACACACCTAGCCAAGTGCGTATATTTCTCTTATACAATGCATCCAATGTTTCATTACTAGTGCATCACAACACCACGCGAGAGCTAGTCGCGATCGGACTGGGCGTCACCCTGATAGATCTATCCATAGCATTAGCGTTATCTCGATTAACAATTCACGATTCAAGGTTCTTTTAAGGCTAAACAAACTTATGTAATAACTTTCATTTAAATATACAATTAAGTTCCTTGTGTTCAACTTTAAAACAATCATTGTTTTATCACAACTTATAGTTGTATCTTTCAATTTTAATAAATACTTTTCAAGTAAATAGGGTTCCTACAACTTCTCGTTGCACCCATTAATAGGGTTTCCACAACTTCTCGTTGTACCCTTTATTTTAATAAAACAAGCATGTTATCCCCCTCGCTGGTTTTATAAAACAAGTAAACATGTTAAAAGTGAGGCTATAGACTCACCTTAGCCAATAGTGGTAATGAGACGATCACCGACGATTAGTGATGCCCGTTCAAACCCGAAAACCGCAACCTACCAAATAAGGCGCGTTCGTTAAAAATCGTCTTAAGTATAAATCATACTTAAATGATAAAAATCAAAATTACAAAACCAAGACAATCCCGAAAAATTTAATAATACAAGTGTTATTACTATACCCTTTTATTCAACACTATTCTTTTAAACACTTTCACTCTCGATATTGACCCGTCTTAAGACGCCAAGTGAACGCAAGTTAAATTATCATTTTACTTCCCTCGGACCAGTAACTAAGTCATTTATATAATGACTTGACACTTGAGTAAATCCCAATGTCCAATGGCGAATACTCAACTCACGACACATAATTATTGAACTACATGTCCAAAATACCAATCAGCATGTACACTCCAAATGTACACACCAATTACCCTATCTAGACTTGTCCGATTTCGACGAAACTTGGTCACAAACTCACATATAATATGAATAAGACTCAGTTTAAATTTCATTCAAAAATATTACTTCTGAGACCTTATGCCCGACACACCTTCGTGTTATAAAAACCGGACAGTTTTACGCCTTTTACTTGTAAAACCATTTTGACATATCTAAACAATTCCGTTTACAAAACCGACACTCGGGTATGAAAATAGACTCATGACCTGAGATTTAGCAACTTACATCAGTACTTGAACATTTTTAAAACTCATTCTATAGTCCCCGAGATTCGATCCAAATATCGACAACAATTTTCGGATTGTGCCGATACTCGTCTCCCGGTACACGAATACTAAAATTGGCATAATTTCTCGCTCGTTTGGAGCTGGAAGCTCTACTTTAGATCAAAACGAAGCTAACGAAATTCTCTACGACCCTATCTAATTAGTTTATCAAGTTTATTACAGCAAGTAATTCAAAAATGGCCTTTAAGTTACTGCCCAAAATTAGCTCTTTAAAAATCATACTAAAACAATTTTTCATCCTAATATTATCATAACACATTTAGCTAACTCCTAACAACCTCAAATTCATTCTAACAAAAATCAAATATATTAAAACCTTGCACGCAACAACAATCCCACTCAAATATAATAATAATAACAACAATCATAACCATAAAAATGGATCAAACACATGTTCTTCACCAAAAATTTGAAAGAAAATTAAATTGTATGCATGTGGGAAATTTTTATACCAAAATGAAGCTTGTTGAATTTGCAAAGTGGGTCTTTGATTAGTTTAGGATGAATCAAAGTAGAAATTGATTTTTGAGAGTGTTTTGGTGGCTTAGGGTGGACGGCAAAAACGAGGTGGGGAGAGAGTTTGATGTGTGAAAATTTTAAATGGGGAAATAATGATTTTGGTTAGTGGAAAATGCTTATATAGTGTGTGGGGGGTATAATTTGTCATTTACGCATTCTTTTGGGCTAAAATGCAATTAAATAAATTGTAAGGGTAGAAAATGTAAATATTAAATTTTGAAAATATTTACGAGACTCGGGTTTCGTAAAAATACTTTTTAAAAGTTAAAACGCTTCTTAAAAATAATAATATCACTTCGACACGACTTAAAACGTAATTAAATCGAAAACGTCGAAAATATAAAATATCGAGACAATCAATAATAAAACATAAATTTTTGGGCATCCGTCGGTATCGCGATCATTAGTAGTTCTCGGCATTCGTTAAAACGTAAAACACGAGAAATAGAAATTAAATGTAATAAATACAATAAAATCATTCACATGATAGTTTGAGAATATAATATCGATACTTAATATTTTTCTTGTCGGTTTTTATCGAAACGACATTCTTACGTTAAGTTTCAAACTATAACCTTCTCGGTTAGTCGATAATTTAAAATTCTCATTAAAGTAAACACGTAATACGTAATAGTCGAGATTAAAATAACGACCTGAAATTGACGGACTGTCACATTATCCCCACCAAATTGGGATCTTCGTCCCGAAGATCAACTTGCGTTCTTCCTCGACCGCTCGTTGAAATCAAAGAGTTAAACGTATTTTGGTCCTCGTCTTGAGTTCCATCACACATGACAATAGGAATTCGACTTTGCTTCGGTTGCCTAACTTCCTTATCGATAATATCAACAAGTACTTTGATGAAATGCAACTTACCGTCGATTCATACTTCATCAAGAGAGATAATAAGATCTTCGTCAGGAAGAAATTTCTTTAGGTTCGACATATGAAAAGTATTGTGAATTCCTTGTATCTCTCGAGGTAATTTAAGTTTTCATGTCGTCGGACCTACCATCGATATCATATCGAATGGTCAAAACTAACGGGGACTTAACTTCTCATGTTTTCCAAAATAGATAACACCTTTTCATGGTGATAGCTTTGGCATAACTTTTCCACCTACCTCGATTTCCAAAGGTTTTAGCTTCACATCGTCATAACTTCTATGTCTACTACGAGCAGTTAACAAACGATTCTTAGTTAGCACGATCGATTTATTTATCGAAACAAAATGAGCAGAATTAATCAATCAACATTGACAGAAATTAAGTCATATTCAGACTGAGTTTTCGAGAGCTTAGAATTGAATCCATTGTAATTTGCTCCTACCTCACGAATGATAACGAATAACACAATCGTAATCACTTAAAGGCTAATTTACCTCTGTTATTCCAGAATACATTGTAGGCTCTTACTGTCGGTGGATACCATACATTAGTGCCATACAATTAATGTCTCAATAGACGAAGAGTAAAATCACTGCGCCCAATTACTAGTCATGGGTTGTGCAGTTTCCTCATTGTTCCTAGGTTTTCTACAAGCATACACAAATCAAACAGCTCTAAATCCTATAGGAGAGGTATCACGATCAACGATAAAACTTTTAGTTTCTTCAGGTAACGATAAGATCGGCGTGCTGGAGAGTTTTCTTTTCATGGTCTGAAAAGCTTTCTCTTCATTATCACCCCACACATACGGTTCATTCTTTGAGTTAGCTTAGTTACTGGTTTTGATATCAAAGAGAATCCTTTAATAAACCTTCAGTAATAACTATCCAAACCTACAAATTATCGTACTTCAGTTTGAATAGTTGGAACATTCAAATTTTCGATGGCTTCGATTTTCGCAGAATCAACAGGTATGCCACTTTTGTCAATCACATGACAGAGAAGTTGTACAGAACAAAGCCAAAAATCACACTTCAAAATTTTTGGGTACATCTTTTCGTTCTTTAACAAGTTCAAGATAATCCCTAAGTGTTCGGCATGTTCTTTCTTTCTCTTCGGGCAGATTAGAATATCATCAAAGAAAACAATCACGAATTTATCAAGACACGGCTTACACATACAATTCATTAAGTCAATGAATACAGCGGGTGTACTGGTCAAACCAGAAGGCATAACACTAAACTCATAATGATCATCACAAGTTCTAAACGCCGTAATAGGAATATCTTCCTCGCGTATGCGAAGTTGATGATAAGCAAAACAAAGATCAATCCTGGAGAAAACACTAGAATCTTGGAGAAAACACGAGAGTTTTGAAGTTGATCAGATAGATCATCAATTCATAGAAGCGGGTAACCATTTTTGATCGTTAGCTTATCCAGCTCTCGGTAATCGATACAAATACGAAACGAATCATCTTTCTTCTTAACGAATAGAATAGGATTTCTACAAACTGACAAGTTCGGTCGAATAAAACATCTATCAGATAGTTCTTAAAACTGGACAAATAATTCCTTTAGCTCGGATGATGCTAATAAATATGGCTCATGTGCCATAGTTGCAGCACCAGGAATTAGATAAATTAGGAATTCTATTTGCCTTGGAGGCGGAAGCCTTGGAAATTCTTCCAGAAACACTTCGGGATAATCATGAATGACTAGAGTAATTCTACTGACTTCTCTTACGATTCGTTCTACGATATTTAAGCTACGAATGATCCACAAGCTTTTTCGATATACTTACGAGCTTTAATGCACGAAAAGAATTTTCAATTTGGAATTATCTTTCCCTTCAGTAACCTCATCAGCCTTGCCTTGAATTATGTGTCCCATGAGCTAATCAGCCATGCAGACAACTTCACAAATAGTAAATGGCTTAGAAGAAGTCACATCACCGCATATCTTCCTGGTCAGGCGTAAATATACTGCTTGACCTTGACGGTTCGGGTTCCACAATTCTTGGATATAAAGGAGTCAACTTGTGGAAACACTTGATATATCTACCAATGTTAGTTCCCTTCAGTCTCAGATTGTAAATTACTTGCTCCATACTTTGGAAATACTTCGAGGACAAGATCCTCAGTTAAACGTTTCCTCACCTTAGTCCATGGTGTCCCATAAGTAACGATACCTATGGAAGCAAGTCTGCCATTCCACCAAATTAATGTACGACCTTGGAGAGTAGTGATTTTAAACTGCACCTTATCCTTCTGATTAGTGACACTGACTCGAAAGACTGACACCAGCTTTTCAACAACTGACACAATCCTCCATCATCTTTAGTCCCCTTAAGAGTCTGAGGTTTGCAACTAATGAATGAAGTGTAGTTATAGCCTCTAACTTTGGGCACATTTGTTCCATCCGTACCACGAACATTATCGACTCCAGCTTCAGCTCCACCGGTTCCAGTTCCACCAGTTTTAGCTTCAGCTCCAGTTCCAGATCCATCATTCATGTTGGCCATGAATTTAACTAAAGATACAGCAACTTATTCACTAATAACTTGGTGCATTTGTGCTTCAGTCATAGCTTTCATTGACTGCATGAGTCTTGTGTAGCGCAAATCAAATCATAATGAGTATTCATTCAATGATTGCGTTATACCACAGGAATTTACAAGAGAAAGGCAAAGAAAGATAATAATAGAACGATGTAGAATTAGGAATCAAAAGATAGTCATTCCATTGATCACAAACTAGTACAAGTCGTATTGTCAAACATTATAGATAACCATCGTCTAATGCCATACAACTTAAAAGACTAGTCCTACTAACTGTTGTCACAGTTTAGTTGCGGATTTATGAAAAGATACTACAATTGATAAACTAATCTACTAAGATTTACTAGATACTTCACATGGCTAAGAAGGCTCCTCGGTCCCACAAGAAGAAGATTTCTTCAGTGTTTTTCAGAGACGCTTGATATCCTCCTCAATTGGCGGTTTTGGAACAGCCCCAATACAACCATCTCACAATCAAAGAATTAGAAGAACAAAATCAAAGAATGAATCGAACAAACGAATTACAAATCAATAAGAGTTTAATTACGCAGATGCTATATGCTTAAGCCCACACGTTTATGAATCATTATTCCATGGATTGATCAAGTCCTTCCAAATAAGATTCAGAAATTTGTAGTTCAACAATTTATAATTTCCTTGTTCAAATAAATGGCCAATTTATTTCAACGATTATAAATCACTTTATTTAAGCATTGCCAGCTCAACGCAAAAGATCAAGATCGAAACAAATGAGAAACTGATTTAAAAGAAAATGATCAGTGATATGATATGGAATCCTGGTTGGCATGTGAACACCATAACAATCAATCTCAGCTCCTAATAATCAATAGTACCATCTCGGACAAACTTGTTTTTATCAAAACAGTATAATGTCGAAGATTAATGAAAAGGCAAATTAAATTTGCTAAACGATATGAACGAATCGATAAATCAAGAATAAGAACCAAGGAAATCAAAATCCTCGTAATAAAAAGAATATCATCAAAGAATATTAACCATTTCGTTGGGATCATGTACATCCACAACTTAGTTAATCTCGAGAATAACAGGATTCATTTCAGGAATAGCTTCAGCGCTAGCATTAAAATGACTAGGGTCTCTTCGTGACAATCTACGTCGTATAAATCTCGTATAAATATAAAATTATCATTTATAATTAAATAAATGAAAACATACCTTGTAATTCACAAGTTCAGATAATCGATAAATATTATATCATATATATAATCCCATATATATAAATACTTTCATTCTCGTCCATTGGCAACTCGGAGGTTTCGCTTGCAACAGTTATAGTTAAAAGATTTCAAAAATTCATTTTTGGAAAATCTTTTCGTTCCTTATAACTTGAGCTCTGATGCCAATCTGTAACACCCCTAATTTCGGTCATAACAGCGGAAGGATCATTGGGTGTTACTATCATGGTTCAATCTCATAATCATAGAAAACGGCTCAAAACGAGTCGTTTTAATAAACATCCATTCATTCTCATTTAACAATAAAACTTTTCACACGGTCCCAAATGATTCAAAAAGTTTACAAACTATAATAAAGGATAAACGTTATTTGAATGGATATAATTTATAAAAGCGGGCCAAAACGTTTCAAATAAGCAAGCTTCACGAAACCGCCTTCCTCGAGTGCCTTCCCAATGGACCTGAAATAAAACATGCTAAAAAGTCAGCAAAATTTGCCGAGTGAATCTATAGAATTTAGTTTAAATAATGAGAACACAAGTATTCAAAAATAACCTTCCATGGTTAATAATTTATCAAAGACAATTATGTTGTACGGACATAATTATCGTGTCATTACATAAGTCTCGTGACATTGAACGTTAACATATATTATTTCAGCCCAACACACCTAGCCAAGTGCGTATATTTCTCTTATACAATGCATCCGATGTTTCATTACTAGTGCATCACAACACCACGCGAGAGCTAGTCGCGATCGGACTGGGCGTCACCCCGATAGATCTATCCATAGCATTAGCGTTATCTCGATTAACAGGTCACGATTCATGGGTCTTTTAAGGCTAAACAAACTTATGTAATAACTTTCATTTAAACATACAATTAAGTTCCTTGTGTTCAATTTTAAAACAATCATGGTTTTATCACAACTTATATTTGTATCTTTCAATTTTAATAAATACCTTTCAAGTAAATAGGGTTCCTACAACTTCTCGTTGCACCCATTAATAGGGTTTCCACAACTTCTCGTTGTACCCTTTATTTTAATAAAACAAGCATGTTATCCCCCTCGCGGGTTTTATAAAACAAGTAAACATGTTAAAAGCGAGGCTATAGACTCACCTTAGCCAATAGTGATAATGAGACGATCGCTGACGATTAGTGATGCCCGTTCAAACACGGAAACCGCATCCTACCAAATAAGGCGCGTTTGTTAAAAATCATCTTAAGTATAAATCATACTTAAATGATAAAAATCAAAATTATAAAACCAAGACAATCCCGAAAAATTTAATAATACAAGTGTTATTACTATACCCTTTTATTCAACTATTCTTTTAAACACTTGCACTCTCGATATTGACCCGTCTTAAGACGCCAAGTCAACGCAAGTCAAATTATCATTTTACTTCCCTCGGACCAGTAACTAAGTCATTTATATAATGACTTGACACTTGAGTAAATCCCCATGTCCAATGGCGAATACTCAACTCACGACACATAATTATTGATCTACATGTCCAAAATACCAATCAGCATGTACACTCCAAATGTACACACCAATTTACCCTATCTAGACTTGTCCGATTTCGACGACACTTGGTCACAAACTCACATATAATATGAATAAGACTCAGTTTAAATTGCATTCAAAAATATTACTTCTAAGACCTTCTGCCCGACACACCTTCGTGTTATAAAAACCGGACAGTTTTACGCCTTTTACTTGTAAAACCATTTTGACATATCTAAACAATTCCGTTTACAAAACCGACACTCGGGTTTGAAAATAGACTCATGACCTGAGGTTTAGCAACTTACATCAGTACTTGAACATTTTTAAAACTCATTCTATAGTCCCCGATATTTGATCCAAATATCGACAACAATTTTCGGATTGTGCCGATACTCGTCTCCCGGTACACGAATACTAAAATTGGCATAACTTCTCGCTCGTTTGGAGCTAGAAGCTCTACTTTAGATCAAAACGAAGCTAACGAAATTCTCTACGACCCTATCTAATTAGTTTATCAAGTTTATTACAGTAAGTAATTCAAAAATGGCCTTTAAGTTACTGCCCAAAATTAGCTCTTTAAAAATCATACTAAAACAATTTTTCAACCCGTTTCAACAAATTTTATACTTCTAATATCATCCTAATATTATCATAACACATTTAACTAACTCCTAACAACCTCAAATTCATTCTAACAAAAATCAAATATATAAAAACCTTGCATGCAACAACAACCCCACTCAAATATAATAATAATAACAACAATCATAACCATAAAAATGAATCAAACACATGTTCTTCACCAAAAATTTGAAAGAAAATTAAAGTGTATGCATGTGGGAAATTTTTATACCAAAATGAAGCTTGTTGAATTTGCAAAGTGGGTCTTTGATTAGTTTAGGATGAATCAAAGTAGAAATTGATTTTTGAGGGTGTTTTGGTGGCTTAGGGTGGACGGCAAAAATGAGGTGGGGAGACAGTTTGATGTGTGAAAATTTTAAATGAGGAAATAATGATTTTGGTTAGTGGAAAATGCTTATATAGTGGGTGTGAGGGTATAATTTGTCATTTAAGCATTCTTTTGGGCTAAAATGCAATTAAATAAATTGTAAGGGTAGAAAATGTAAATATTAAATTTTGAAAATATTTATGGGACTCGGGTTTCGTAAAAATACTTTTTAAAAGTTAAAACGCTTCTTAAAAATAATAATATCACTTCGACACGACTTAAAACGTAATTAAATCGAAAACGTCGAAAATTTAAAATATTGAGTCAATCGATAATAAAACATAAATTTTTGGGCATCCGTCGGTATCGCGATCATTAGTAGTTCTCGTCATTCGTTAAAACGTAAAACACGAGAAATAAAAATCAAATGTAATAAATACAATAAAATCATTCACATGATAGTTTGAGAATATAATATCGATACTTAATATTTTTCTTGTCGGTTTTCATCGAAACGACATTCTTACGTTACGTTTCAAGCTATAACCTTCTCGGTTAGTCGATAATTTAAAATTCTCATTAAAGTAAACACGTAATACGTAATAGTCAAGATTAAAATAACGACCTGAAATTGACGGATTGTCACAAACTTCTTACTTGATGCATCCTCAGCCATATATTTGGCTTCCAAGGAATCCCATAGTTCTTTATCAGATTCAAAATTTTGGTAAATATCAAATAAAGAATCAGACATACCATTAAGAATAATACCACGACACACATAGTCGTCATTCTCCCATTTGCTCCTTTTCCTTAGTTCCTCCAAAGTAGCATCATCACCACCATCAGGAATAGGAGTTGTCGGCACATATACCACGCTCATGGTAGAAAGAAGAAAGTGCATCTTCTTTTGCCATCTCCTGAAATCCACCCCTTCAAACTTTTCCAGCTTGGAGAAGTTAGCCACCATATGCTTCATAGCAGCCGCCATTGATTATCACAAAATAATTTACTTTGATTGTTGGTGCTTACTTCGTCCCAACCAGTGTATAGATAATCAATCCTAGCTATGTACCAAAACAATGGTTACCGGATATCACTTGGAATCGTGTAATCACTTTCCAAAGTAAATTATTCGACCCTAATGCCTGGGTATCACGAATACCTACTTGGGATAAGACCAAATGCAGTTAGTGATTTAGGCAAAAATCTTTAACCCCTTTTGTTGTTATGTGTTTCTGGTTTTTTATCTCACTTCATGCAAGTTATGATCACCTATTTATAGGTGGAGTACTCAACCCTAGTCAATGGTATTAAGAGGAATTAACGGCCAATTAATCTCCTCTTAATAGGCTTCATAATACCAGGTTAAAGTGGTTACAAGACCAGTTAAACGTGGTCTTTAATGCACTTCAATTGGTCAAAGACCGTTACAAGCATACTTGTTCATCTCCAGCATTAGTCCATCCTTCAGTCCCACTGAAGCATTAGCAAACCCTGAAGGGTGTTCCTGCTAAATCCTTCAGAACTGAAGAAGACTAGCTGATGAGTAAATACTAAAGACATGTCCTCAGTGATGTTACTCCCTGATGAATACCTTCAGTCCAGAGTTTAACTCACTGAAGATCATCAGCAATGCTGATCGACTTTAACCATAATATGAGTCAGGGTGTTTAGGGACATATGGGTGTACACTCCGTACCTCCTTACCCATTCACCAGTATGAACTGACCCACAATTAAACTATATTTCCAACAATATGGACTTATTTGGCCCAACTAATATAGAAAGTTTAAATGGTAAATCTTACTATTTTGTTATAACTGATGATTTTTCTAGATTTACTTGGACTTTCTTTACTGGCCTTAAAAAGTGATACTGCCACAGTTTTGATTAACTTTATTACCCAAATTGAAAAGAAAACAGGTAATGAGGTTAAAATACTTAGAAGTGATAATGGTGGTGAGTTTAGAAATAAACTACTAGATACCTTATGTGTTGATAAAGGAATTACTAGGGAGTTTAGCATAGCTAGAACATCACAGCAGAATGGTGTGGCTGAAAAAAAATAGAACCATAATAGAAGCAGCTAGGACTATGTTGGCTGATGCTAAGTTTCCCATTACATTTTGGGCTGAGGCTGTGAATACAGCTTGTTATGTGCAAAATAGAGCCTTTGTCAACAAAATCTATAATAAGACACCTTATGAGCTATTTTGGAATAGGAAACCCAATATAGGTTTTCTTAAACCCTTTGGATGTCATGTAGTGATTTTGTATACTAGTGATGCCTTAGTTAAGTTTAATGCCAAAGGCGATGAAGGCTACTTTGTGGGTTATTCTGTGTAGAGCAGAGGGTATAGGGTTTACAACAAGAAAGAAAAACGCATTCTTGAAAAAGTGCATGTTAAGTTTTTAGAAACTAAACCTAGTGATCCTAAGAGTAGACCAGATTGGTTCTTTGACTTAGAACCATTATCTAGGACCTTGAATTATATGCCTGTCACTAATCCAAACATTGTGAAGAGGGATTCACATGTTGTGGAAGAACCTATTGTTAAAAATTCAGGTAAACACGTTGATAAGGAAGAAGGAGCACATGCAGTCAAGTCAGACCCTATACTTGAGTATGTTACCATTCCTATATGGACTGATGGATTTGCACAAGCATATGCTGCTGCTGAAAAGGAGGAAAATGGGCTACAAGAAAAACCAGTTGATGAAAACATGCATGCATCTTCAAGCGCTGACAAAGCCAATTCAGACGCTGACAGGTTAAATTCAGACGCTGACAACCTGTTTGGACATTTATTCTCATCACATACTTTTGAACATGGTGAACCTTTCATACTTAATCAAGAGGTTCATTCAAATGAGGATGGGAGTGGAAATGAAGATGATATTGGAAACATGGAAACTAATATAGAAGACAACACACTACTTGGGGGAGGAATACTTACAACTGTGGTCAAAAATATCCTCCTTCCCTAATCATTGGTGATGTTCTGTCTCCTGTTCAAACAAGAAGGTCTCATCAGACTCAAGGTGGTTTCATTGCCAATATCCACAAGAAGGAAGATACCCCTCTTGTGCAGGCATGTTTGTTTGCTTATTTTCTGTCACAACAGGAACCCAAGAAGATTTTTGATGCTCTCAAAGAACCAAGCTGGGTGGAAGCAATGTAGGATGAGCTTCACCAGTTTGCCATTCAACATGTGTGGGAGCTAGTGGATTGTCCAAGGTATGTTAGACCTATTAGGATACGTTGGGTTCTAAGAAACAAGAAGGATGAAAGAGGCATTGTGGTCAGAAACAAGGAACGTTTAGTTGCTCAAGGCTATACACAAGAAAAAGGAATAGACTATGAAGAGGTTTTTGCACCTGTTGCAAGGATCGAAGCAATAAGGATTTTCCTAGCCTATGCTTCTTGCATGGGTTTTACAGTTTATCAGATGGATGTGAAGAGTGCTTTCTTATATGGTACAATTGAAGAGGAGTTGTATGTAATGAAACCTCCTGGTTTTGAAGATTCAGAGCATCCAGACAAAGTGTATAGAGTCAAGAAAGCAATGTATGGACTCCATCAAGCCCCAAGAGCATGGTATGGTACATTATCCACCTATCTGGTGGAAAATGGGTTTAAGAGGGTCACCATAGACCAGACATTATTTACCAAGAAGATTGGTAAGGATTTTCTACATGTTCAAGTCTATGTGGATGATATTATCTTTGGTTCATCCAATCCAAAGATGAGTAAAGACTTTTCCAAGCTCATGACTAACAAGTGTGAAAACACTTATCCTTTTACCACTTATTTCCAATAATAACAAGACCAAAACGTGTATTTTATGTCGTAAAAGTCGGAATTATGCGTGGTTTGTGTTTTTATTGTGTTTCAGGATAAAATATGAAAAGGGAAGAAAACATGGGCTATCACGGGCTTTTATCGAAGAAAAAGACAAAAGACGAAGTCAAAAGATCAAGAGTGCAAAAAGAACGGATGTCCAAGGCCTATTCTGAAGATTTATCGAAGAAAAGGTCTAAAGACGGAAGTTTAATGAAGTCGAAGAACTCAAGTCTAATAGAAGAAGAAAATTATAAGACAAGTTCATTTTATATCGACAAATCCCGAGACGACATCGAGAAAGACAAAGAATTTAAATCGAGTCAAGACGAGAAGAAAGAAAGAAGGAAGCAACACATGCACTCCCCACCTCCTATATATACCCTCCTAATGACACATTAGGAGGGTGTTAGTTAATTGTTAGCTAGTTTATTTTCCTTTTTGTAGTTTTTCATTTTAGAGAGAGAAAGTGTTTAACTTTCTCTCACTAAAACTTCATCTTTTCCTTCTTTCATGTTTAAGTTTTAATTCAATCCTTTATTTTGGAATCGTTTATCTACAAGTTCAATTTAAGCTTTTCATATTCAGTCTCTTTCTACTTTCCTTGATTTTTACTTGTTTGATCCGAAAATTATCTTTGATTTTGTTTAATCTTGATGTTTGATTTATTAAAAGTTTATCTTTTGGTTTCTATCTAAGTTTTATACGGATTAAGCTTTGATCTTATCATGCTTATTGGCTTATTTTGTGTTTAGCTTATTTACTTTTTAGTTTTCTTAAAAAGTTTAGTCTTTTGAAAGTTTGATTCGTAAAGTTTGCTTACTTCGTGTTTTAAAAGTTTTTAAATTTATGCTTGTTTTCATTTGGTTGAGATTTAAATAAGTGCTTATTCGTCTTTGCTTATTTGTGCTTATTCATTTTCGGCTTATTTGCTCTTTGATTTCCATCGTATCATGCTTAAGGGTTTTATCAGTTCCGATCAAGTAAGTGTGATCGCATAAACCCCTAGGGTTTCTACTTGCGATCCATTAATTCGATCACCAAGTACGATCCACATCACGATCACTGGCTGCGATCCCATAGTGCGATCGTGGTAAGGATTATTGGGTGTGATCCATTGTCACGATCACAGACCACGATCAGACTACGATCCACTTGTTGTGATCGTAAGTGCGATCTGTGGTTGCGATGGTTTGTTACGATCACAATTGAGTGCGATCACTCTTTTCTATCGCATTGAGTGCGATCTGATCCCCATATTACGATCTAAGGCTGCGATCGCTGGCTGCGATCCAAGGCTACGATCGTATTTCAAGGCTTAGACTTTATTTCTTGTTTTTATTTTAAAATATCAAGATTAACTTTTCCCGCCACTTTTACTTAGTATTATTTTTAAACGAGTTTGGTCTTACTTTATTTTTACAAAGTTTTAAGTTTTAAATTCACTTTAAGTTTTTAATCATATATTTTTAACTCGTCATTGTTAGTTCAATTTTTAAAGCTTTTATTTTTACTCAACGACACTTTCATTTTACTATTAGTTTAAAATAGATAATCAAACCTTTTTATTTTCCACCAAGAACGACTGAGTCGCACTAATAACTAGTAATCAATTCGAAAAGACTGGTTTAACGAATCTTTTTCATACGAGGTAAATCCTTGTATTAATGACAGAAAAATTCAAGATGAGTGCAATGGGTGAGATGAACTTCTTTCTAGGTTTACAAGTCCAACAGAAAGAAGATGATATCTTTATCTCTCAAGACAAGTATGTAGTAGAGATCTTGAAGAATTTTGGTTTTTCTCCAAATGAAAAACGGGCTAGCACACCCATTGATAGGTAACACCCTTGGGGAAAGTCTGGAGATGAAAAGATGTGGATGCCAGGCATTATAGATCAATGATTGGCTCATTGATGTATCTTATAGCCTCTAGACCTGACATCATGTTTGATGTGTGTGCATGTCCACGTCATCAGGTGACTCCCAAAGACTGTCATCTTCATGCTGTCAAGATGATTTTTAGATATCTTAGGTGCTATCCCACCTTAGGATTATGGTATCCTAAAGATTCTCCAATAGAGCTTATTGGCTATTCAGACAATGATTATGGAGGTGATAAGTTTGATAGAAAATCTTGGAGGCCAATTTTTTGGGAGCAGATTGATATCTTGGCAATGCAAGAAATAAACAATGGTGGCCAACTCTACAACTGAAGTAAAATATGTTGCTGCAACTGCTTGTTGTGGACAAGTTCTATGGATCCAAAACCAGCTGTTGGATTATGAGTATAATTTTATGCGTACCAAGATATTTGTAGATAATAACAGTACATTATGCATTATTAAGAATCCTGTACATCACTCTAAAACAAAACACATAGAAATTAGACATCATTTTATAAGAGATTGTTTTGAAAAAGGTTAATACATCCAGATAGGGTAGACACAGAAGAAAATGTGGCTGATCTTTTAACTAAACCTTTTGATGTTGGGAGGTTCCAGTACTTGGTAACAAGTATTGGAATGATCAATCTCACCTAAATGTGTTTTTGAAATCATTGTATAGTTTGTACAGGATGTGTATTGTTATTTTTTTTTGTACAAGATTAGGTTTTCCACTTTATTTTCTAACGTTGACAAAGGTTATTTGAACGCTGACAAGTGTTCAACTGGACGCTGACAGCAATATGTTAGTTTTGTGGTTTTTGATCTAATCATGCAGGCATTATGGGCATTTTACAAATGAATACAGAGTTGCTTATGGATCTTTGGAGCTAATAAGGAATGTGTTAAAGCTTATGGATGATGGTTGTAATGTTTACATTCCTATCTTGACGTAAGTTTTTATTGCATACTTTTTATTTGGCAACTTTGTATATCATGGTTTAAGGGGAGGCTTAGGAAACCTTTAGGAATTTTGGGTATTCTTAGAATACTCTTATCACAATTCTAGACTGTGTCCACTGGTGAGTACGATTTAGTTTTCTAATTCGTGAGGCACTCTAGCATGCAAAGTTGATATACTGTGCACGCTACCAAGACTTTTTGGCCTAGAATTGGGTATAGTCGGTTGGGAGACTTGGGAACGTTTTTATTGGGATGACCTGGGAATTTACAAAGGTTTTATATGAGGTAACTTCATTCTTAAGAAATTTGGTTAGCAAGGGACACTTGAGGACAATTATGCATATATTGCTTAAGCAAGTGTGCATGATTGCACAGTGCTTGCCACCCTATAGTAATTTTCAGTCTAGGAGTTATCTTCACTAGGGTAAAATTCTTTGTTAAGGTCCTTTTTTATTTTTAATTATTTTTTATTTTTGGACGCTGACATGTTTTCTTTCCAAACGCTGATAAGACCCATTTAGATGCTGACATGGCAAAATTTCAACGCTGACAAGATTATAGCCGTTAGCCACTGATGTTTATTTTTTAACCGTTGAAAAACATTGGGTCCTGCCAGTTGTTATTTTTGATGAAAATTTAGGCTGTAATTTTAGGAGTTGGTAACTTTTAATAAATGTATGAGATAAGTTATATCTTTTTCAAGATTTTCATGATTCCTTTTTAAATATAACTGTCTCATCTTTCAACCAATCGTATGTTTTCACCTCTCCTATAAATTTGGTTAATTTCTTTCACAACATGGTAACTACTATTTCTTGTCTAACTAAAATCTCTCAAACCTTCATTATTTTCATATCACAGTTTTCTATCATCAATTGTCATGGAACCAAAGTTTAAACCTTCTCAATTGGAATTGAGGTTTAGAAGCCAACACAACATGGTGGCTTACTTGGAAGTTGATAATACTCTGTTTCCCAAATACACTCAGATGATTGGGTATTTGAATGCATCTCCTTTATGGTATGCACTTTCACATACTCCTCTTGTCCCTATCACACACATTAAATAGTTTTGGAACACTATAAGTTCCTCAATAGTTAATGGAGTGATTACATTGACTACTACTGTTCATGGGGTTCCATGGGTGGTTACTGAAGCTTTGGTTCGCCAAGCTTTGCATCTTAATGATGTTGATGGTATAACCGCCCTTCCTCTTGCAGAGCTAGAGTTAGGACTCCAAGGCTAGTTATGATTTGCCCCCAGTGGGCCATTTAAATAAATATACCAAACAACAATTTCACCCAGCTTAGAAGTTCCTTATACATGTCATCCTACAATGTTTGAGTCCCAAATGCTCCTCACAAAATGAAATCAACCGTTTCATTAGGAGTGCCATTGTGTGTATTGCAACTGGGCAAAACTATAATTTTTCAAAAATGATTTTTGATGGCATGTGTCACAATAAGGGTAACAAGATGACTCTTGCTTACCCTAGGTTTTTAGAAATTGTTTTTGACATGCAATACTAAAATAGGGATCATGACAATTTTTATACGATCCCTGTTCAAAACAAAACGGTTTTTGGAAATATGAATACATCACTATACAGAGACTTACCACTCACCCCATCCATGCTTGTTGTCATTGAGGCAACATCACAACCTCACCCTCAACAACAACCACAACCAGACCCACTACCAGACCAGCCTCCATCACCCCAGCTTATGGATACTGACCCTCAACCATCAGGCGCTGACACTCAAAATGTGGGCGCTGACACATCCAATCCAAACGCTGACACCATTTTCTCACATACCCAAACACCCCCTCACACCCAAACAGACCCTCAATCCACTTCCTCTTCTTCACAACCCGATTTTAAGTTGGAAAAATGCCAAAGGATTGCCAGAGTGTTCTCCTCTAGTGGTCCTAGCCATGTAGCATAGAGAACCACCACCAAAGTGTGGTTGGTGACATGGGTGGGGCTGGGACTATTGACTCTGGCTTAGATGCAGGTCAAGACAGTCCCAACATTATTAAGACCCCATCCATGCACAATGAATCTCTTTTGGGAGGTCACATTCCCATCATAGAGGAGGGCAGATTGGAACCTTATACACTTTTGGAATTGACGACGGTTTGCATTAGCTTGAAAAAGCAAAATGAAGACCTTGTACAAGTTGTCACAGATCAAGGCCTTGAACTCAATACATTGAGGGAGAGGATAATTGTTTTGGAGACTGCCAATGCTAGGAGAAGGCAGGCAAGAGTCCTTTCATCAGGGGAGGATTCTTACAAAGGGGAGGAGGCTGCACCAATAGAGCATTCAATTTGAGTGACAAGGGCTCACAAGAAGAAGAAGGTGGTTCTTTTGGCAGTAAATAGGTGGAAATAGCTGAAGCCTTGACCAGTTTGAAGGAGAATCCTGTTCTTGATGTTTCATTACTAACTCCAAAGAAGTTGTCATTTTTAGAGATGATGGAACAAGCTACCAAGTCAGCCGCTGACATTCAGAGTTGGAGCGCTGACAAGAGCAAAGCAAGCACTGACAAACCTACAGGTATGATTGGTGTATCCCAACCACCAGTTATCATTAGGGATGTTACTACACAGGTACCTACCACTACTTTACCAGCTATTGGAGCAACAGATAAGGGTAAAGGAATCTTGGAAGAAGTTGAGGTGACAAAGAATGCAACCCAGGTACACTTTAATCATGTTTTGGCTGCTCAATTGCAAGAACATGATTGGACTACCAAAGAAAAAGCTAAGGATGGTAGTGATGGTGATGAGAGCTCTGATTCTAGTGTGATGATCTTAGAAGAGCCAGAGAAATTGGAGTATGGGGAGGATGACTTAGCCAAGGAAAGGCTAAGATAATTGAAGATGAAAGTAGACTTTGACATGCCTGATGTTAGAGAAATGTCTTTTGCATGGGAGTCTAAGGTTGAAGAGAATCCAGATATGTCTATTACTGAACAAATTTGGGGATTGGAGATACTATTGAGAGTTCAGGGAGACTGCAAAGTAATTTTGAATCACAAGGCTAGTAAGGTGCTTTCTGAGCTCAAGAGGGATAGAAGAGAGCTGTATTATATGCTGCTTAGGTGTCATCAAGGTGGATGGACCTATGATAGATTGAGGAGGCTCTCGTTTGACGAATTGGAACATCATGCTTATCTAATTTGGTTAAGAATTTGTGAGGAGAATATTATGAGGCTTCTCTCGGCTGAAAGGAGAGAAGAGATTGAGGAGAATATGCAGATCCAGAGGGCTTCTATTTCACCAACACCAGTGAAGAAGGGGATTCCCATTGAATTCCCAGTTTTTGATCTATTGAATCCTAGTGAAGCAGTAATCAGAAAGAGTATTAAGCTTTTACCATTGGAGGCTACCGATGTTGCAGAGGTATTACCTTTAGATTTCAGAAACCAAATAGTTAACTATGAAGAAGATGCAAGTGGGTTCTGGATGGTCACCAGATATGGCAAGAAGATACATACTTTTACTTCTTTGATCTTATTATTTGCAAGCCTGTATAGAGAAGACTTGGTAGATCTTTGGAATTTGATGAAAACTAAGTATGAGGCTGAAGCACCTACTTCAGTCAATGGAATAAAGATCTGGACATCCTTCAAAAGGATGATTCAACCAGATGAAGCAGATCCAATATGGTTGGATCTGGAGGATATTAGTGGGTTACAATGGCGTCTACACTCAGCTGTTGGTGTTTACCCTCTAAGTACTATAAAGTTTTTAGAGTATCTTCTTGTGGATGCTCAATATCCTATGTCCAAGGATGTTTTGAATAAGATGGTGTCTACACAGCTGGAGATGGATTATACTAGTGATGTTGGTAAAGATTTAATTAGATTTATTTATTTTCTAATTAACAAGTAATTTGTATTTGTAAGAATCCTCCTTGTACTTAGTTTTTATTCTGAAACTTGATTACTAGAGTAGATATCAAGTTTAGGGGAGGATTGTTGGGAATAAAATAAGCTAAGTCACTCAGACGCTGACAAAAGGAAATTGGACACTAACAAGAGAAAACGAAGCGCTGATTGATCAAGCATTGACAAGAGATATCCAAGCGCTGGCAAGAAGAAGTACAACCACTGATAGGAATACTTAGTCAATACGTTTATCATTTAAGTAAAGATATACTCAATATTGTATTTTCTATATTTATCTTTACCTAGAATAGTTGATAGGTTATCCTTTATACACGACTCCTTATGTTATAAAAGGAGGTCGTAGGGTTTGTAGTTTATATACATTATTCAGTATTAAACTTTCATTGTAAGCAAGTTCGATTATCAATCTAAAGTGAAAGTTTGGTTTAATTGTTTTACTTGTTCTTATTCTAAGTGTTAGTTCCGCATAACATTTAGATTGTTCATAACAACAAAGTTTCCCTACGTGTTAAACTTGATTCAATCTCGTTAACACAAAGCTAATCGATCTAAGTTTGGGATCAACAGTGAAATACAACCGCCTTATACCCACCTAATAGTTTGTGTTAATCAAAATTAAGTCTCACGAAAGTATTTATCTATTTTGCCTTTTGATTTTTGCTTTGGATTCGAATATATAATTGAGTGATGAAATCCCAATTAAGGTTGTGTTTTCACACTTTTGGAGATATTGTGATACGTAAATACAATATATTAATAATATTCACAAGAAAACGAAAACGAATATTTCTACAATATAGTAAAAAGATTGTTGTGTGTTTAATTTAGGAAAACTAAACACGATTTATTTGGATATTATATAATATAGTAGAAAAGTAACAAAAATGAGTATGTACGATATTTACGCTTTCCAAAAATGAAAAGCAAAAACGCACTACTCACAGACACACGATATGTATAATGGCAGTAAATACACTTCCCCGGCAGCGGCGTCAAAATTGATGTACGCATTTCTATACAATTTTTAGGAAAAACAAGTATAATGCGGGCAAGTATTAAATTCGACGATTTAGGAAAACCGACCAACCGAATAAGTGCGAGTTCGTTCTCGAAGGAGGTGTGTGATGTGTGCCAATATTATAAAATCAAGTTTGGATTAGTGTCGTTTTTGGGTTTAGAGAGAGAAAATTAAAAGACGATTTACTCTACGATTAAACTACGACGAGTGACGTGAAAACATAAACGTAAATACGTAAAACGCGACGAAATTAAAAATTAAAGCTAAAAACAATTTAAAAATTGAAACTAACTTTAAAATAATATTAATAAGAATAAAATTTAATAAATAAATTTTAAAACCTTTTATTAATTAAATATTCAATTTTAAATGCTAATTAAAGCCCTAAAATTAAATATAATTAACAAAAAGTACAAAATATTATTTTATCAAACAAATATCTTACTTATACTATTTAAAATCTAAAAAATATTTTTCCTAAATTTTTAAAACTATTTTCTATTTTTTAAATGCTAAAAACACATTTTAAATTAAAACAATCATAAAAATAATAAATAATGAGAAAAATAAATTTACTTTTTGAAAAATCCTAAATTATAATGCTAAATAGTAGAAAAATTGAAAAAGTTGAAAAAGGTAAAAATTTTCCTAATAAGACAAAAATAGTTTAATTAAAAACCTATTTTAAATTAAATTAATTCTAAAAATTAATTAAATAAAGGGGAATATGAAATTTCTTTTCTAAAAATCTTAAACTATATAACTGAAACTAGGAAAAATTGAAAAACTAATAAATATTAATTTTTACCACTAAAAGACAAAAAAACAAAATTAATTAAAACTATTTAAAACTTAAATAAAGGCTAAAAATAATGAAAGAAACAGAAAAATAAAATTTAACTTTTTGAATAATCTTAAATTAAGTAAACAAACATGAGAAAATAGAAAGAACAAGAAAATGCTAAGTTAACACCACTAAAGACAAAAACCCTAAGTTCTGGTAGTGACTAGTCTAGCACTTTGTCTTTTAGCCCAGCAGTGGCAAGACTAAGGCTAGCAGTAGGAAAGGAGTTCCCACTGCTCCTTAACAGAAAACGGGGTTGACCCTTTTTTAGCTTTGATCTTTGGAGTTTTTGGATAAACAAGGCACCCCCACACTCAGTGGAGTGTGGGGAGTCAGTATTAAGCAAGATAAACAAACCACAAACACAAAAAGGCACACAAAACCAAGCTAAGTACTTACTGTATCACAGAAACATCACTTTGGTAGGTCTGATGGGTTTTGCTGGTCTAGTTGGCACTTGGTGAACTTTTAAACAGGCAAAACTCAATGAAACCCTATCCAAACTACATAAAAACTTCACTCAATCCTAGATATACCAACAATCTATCAGATTACAAGATTTAAATAACTAAGATTCAAAATTACCCCCATATTAAGCTTGCTGCTTGTTTAAGCTGTTTTTTAGACTAACATGCAAATTTTTTATCTAACTCTAACAAAAGCAAAATAACTCCTAAACCAACCTCTACACACTAAAACAAAGTGGGTGCCTATTTGCTTGGTGAGAGAGTGTGTCCCCTCTTTCTCAAACCAGTAAACCAAACACCCCTTTTGAAACTGATGAACAAGATTTTGCAAACAAAATTAATCAAATCTAACCAAGACCAATTGAAAACTAGCAAGCATATTATACTAACATAAAACAAGCATTAATCAAGTACCAACTAACACCTTAGCAGATTCAATAAACACACATACTTCAATCAAATTAACAAAAAATCTATAGAAGGGGTTCAAGCCCAGTCCCATGTAGCTGATGCCTTCCTTAAGTCTACTTTTTGCTAATATGAGCTTATAGGAGTGTATAGAATCCCTGTTGGCTGGTCTACAACGGACCACAGGGAACATATGTCTTCAAAAGTGAAAAAGGAGGGAGTGTGGTGTGGAGTCTACAACAGACAAACCACCACCACTTTGAGTACCTGCACAATCCAAAAACAAACAGAAACAAACAAGTTTAAAACTCACATAAGCTTATTTTCAGTAAGCTTATCAAGGGTTTATGAAAAAGTGAAATAAAAAAAAACAATAATCAAAGATTTAAGAACAAATTCTGAAAACCAAACTTTTGTGAAACCACTATGTAACCAATAGGGAAATGAACAAATTTGAGAACTCAAAGTCTAGGATTGGATGTCAATCAATCCTAGACATAAACTGCTCAAATTTGGGTCTCAAACCCAATTCTGCCAAAAACTTTTGAACAAGAAAATATTTGATAAACTTATAACCAATTTGCAGAAAAGTAAAAAGATGAAACAAATATTAAAACATGGAACTCAGCTTTTGCATTGCAAGGTTAAAATCAAGCTTTAACTATTTTTTGATTAAAATTTTACAAAAATACAAAAATTGGAACAAAGGGATAAAGGGGTACATGCACCCTCTTTATATACTATGCTACTGAAGGTTATAGGCTACATAAACCCTAATGCAAAAAGAACAGAAATTCCCTTGGTCAAGACTCTTCCAAATTCATCAAATTAGATCCCATATGACTTGTAAGAGATACCAGTTGTCCTTGTTTAATCTGAGATGTTCTTTAAGCCTTGAGGAGCAAGAATTCTCCTTGGTTCGTTGATTTTCTAAAGAGATGCCTCTTTTGCCATTTTTGGATAAGCAAGGGAGTACGAGTGGGCCATAGGGGGTCACGGGGTGAAGGTTTTGTGTGTGGGGTTATGGTGAGGATTGGGTGAATCACTAATCTGGACAATATAAACCAATAACCCTTTGATTTGAGTGTAATTAGGTTTTAGGGTTCATTCATAAGTATGTGTTAGGTTTAATCTGATTTTGGGTTTAAAAAGGTGTTTAGAGGGAAAAATGGGATTAATATAATCAGTTTAAAAAACTGATTATATTAATGGTGGTGGATTATGACGTGTAGTGGTATGGTGATGTGCTGATGGGTGATTTGATGGTGGGGGTGATGTGGCAAAATGATAGGCTGGTGATAGTTATGATGTGTGCCTAAAAGTCCCCTAACTCCCAGATTGTATTCAAACAAATAAAGGCAGCAACAAATCCAATTTCCCTTTGTATTATCTTTGACCAACTTGTCAAATTTGGCCCAAGTGGTTTTACAAACTTTTACAAGGACTATTTATGTAATTTTGATCATTTCCAAGGGCTTATCTTGTACATTCTTGACATTTAAGGGACCCAAATGCAATATTTGAGTTTTGCAAGGGTATAAAATGTCAAATCTTCAAAAGATGAGGGCCCAATCTTGACAATCTTCAAAACTTCAAGGACCTCAATGGAAAATCATGATTCGGGTCCGGTTCTTTGTGCGGCTTCGTTTTCCGTGTTCAGTTTTGCTTTATTCTTGTAATCTTTTGGTGAATTTATGATATTTGTACCTAAAATACACAGTGAACAAACACAAGCATATGTTTGGGTATTTTATGACATTTTTATGCGTTTTAAACCCGATTTGGACGATGAGACTATGTATAATTGCAGTCTCATCAGAAAAACTAAATCACAATGTCATGTATAATCTATACTTGTTTGCTTGGGTTTCAATGTTAGATTTTTTATATGTTTTATTAAGTTTACTTTAACACTTTCTTTGCATTAATGTTTAACACCTCTTGTTGCTTGATGTTTAAATATGGATTTTAGAAAGTTACACAAATAGCAAATTATGGTGGTCGAAACAACCGAATGTCTTACCACGTGATGTTGTTTGGTGTAACCGTACAACGTTTGAGATCTCAGACTATTTGAGCCTTTTTCGACCCGTAAAATTACACTTTTGTATTTTCATATAACTCGTTTAACTATTTTCATCAACCGCATGAATTTCGTTATTCATTTGTTAGGAGTCAAATCCAATGTCAACCTTTTTCTAGCACCCTCTAAGATGATCCAACCATGGTTTATTGCAAGTGTTAGTTATATAAAAGGTTTGTATGATGAAGTCAGGAATTTTTTATTAGACAATAAAGTTGGTGCAAATCAGTTGGTACTAGAACCTGGTGATGGTGTGGTTGACGAATATTGTGATGGTGCGGTTGATGATGGGAATTATGTTGAAGATGGTTTATTGCAAGTGTTAGTTATATAAAAGGTTTGTAGGAGTGCTTTGCAAGTGGGCACTACCACTTTGCTAGCCGATTTTTAGCTACTTGATGTACCTCTTGACCGTGATGCAAACAATACAACGTGAATGCAATTATGTCTAAAAACGTTATTTGTATTTTGTGGTCTCACTTGGTTTTGATTACGACAATATATAAAAACAAGCATTTACGAGAACGACGAAAATCGAAATCTTGAGTTCAAGTATTTTTTTATTTCATCCTTTATCATTTAAGGTATGAATAAACACGTTATCAACCTAAATAAGTGATCAAGGATTTAGTTTTTCTTAAAACTCACTTTTATTTTTAAGTGACAAAAGTTTTATTAAACTTTACTTTTAAGAAAATGTTTTATTAATTTAGAAATTTGAAAACATGAAAATGGCATATTCCATATGGTTTAGGAGTATCCTTTGAGGATAAAAACTTCACCAAATGTGACTAATCCACTAAAAGACAAAAAAGCGAGGAGTCTACCATGTGCGGTTCTTTAAATGTCTGCGCGGTTCTTTACTGATATTGAACAACAGAACAATTAATAAACAGTAGGCTGATAGATCTGTTGGAGCCTTGTCTTATAAATAATGGACCATTTCCAGATTTTCCTTTCACCTCTTTTGCACACAAATTTCCGAATTCAGTCCACCTTCTTAAATCACTTAAATCTTTGGTTATTTGGTTGATTACTACTTGTTTAGAGGTGAATCTTTCTCCTTTCCTCTTATCTTCTCAAGTGCAAAGAGAAGAACACTTTCATCCTTGAAGTGTTGTGTCTACCTCAAGATCCATTAAAGATCAAACTTTTATTTCATTCTTGTGTTGTTGTGATCCAAATTGTTGTGTAAATTTGGTTGTTGTGTATGTATTGTGGTTAATACTTAGATCTTAAAGTATATTCGTGTAGATTGATCCTAGCTAAGATTAGGGCTCGAATTTTAGCTTAGAGTCAGAAATTGGTTAAGCTACGTGTCCGGTTTCTCCAATTTAAGGAGCTTGTTAATTAGTGAACTCTTGAGTAAGGAGTACTCGAGGAGTGGAGTAGGAACGAGGAATGAGCTTCATTGTCGAACCACTATAAATCCTTGGTGTTTGGTTTGATCTTTCCTTGCCTTATCTCTTTACATTCATTATTCTTTCCTTGCATATACTTATGATTATTAGTTTAGATCCACTATCCATTGTTCATATTGTGCATAAGAAGATTTCACATAATCACTCAAGTCTAAATTTTTGAATTTTTTAAAAATCGATTTTAAACAAATAAACTTAAGAAACTATTCAACCCCTTTTCTAGTTTTTACACAATGTTTTGAAACATTAACCAACAAAATAAATACAGTAATATGCATGGATACCAAGTAGTTAGTTGGTAACCATTGTGACCCTTTTCTGCCTTCTTAAGCATGAACCAACCATCTTGTAATAAGATAGTGTGTGATGTTAAGGGCCACTGATGCTTTTCCATGATCGAAGTTGGTAATATAACTTGTGTTACAAAAGACTGATTAATTATTAAGCGTGTGCCAATCTTATTATTCTTATTTTTTTAGTAATTAGTGATTTGAACCAATGACATTTAATTTATCAATATGCAAGCTTTGAATCTTTCGTCTTAAAGAATAAACACTACCTATGCTTCTATTTATTTCTCCTTTAAAAGTGCACAATCTCTATTACTTATAAACTTATAAAGGAAAAAGCCCAATTCTTTGAATGTTGAAAAACCGCGTAATTTAAGAAATGTTGAAAAATTTAATGCACTTTGTTGAAAAAAGCTTCCTATACACGAGTCTGCTAATCTATATCTTTCTTAACCCTAAAATACACACAACACCCCATTTCTCTCTTAACCCTAAATTACACGGCCTCCATAATCTTATCACCACTTTGATCTGCTGAATCCGCCACTATCTCTCGATGGTTTAGGTGGTTTCAGGTAGTTCTTTCGAGGTATGGTTTGTTGGTTTGGGTGGATTTGTGTAGTAATTTTTGGTGATTTTTAGTCTTTTGTCTTGATTATGTTCTTAACTTTTACAACTCATGATAAGAATTTGATGCCCGAAACCATCAACAAGGCTTGTTCTTTTTTGGTGGGTTTTTTGTAACAGCCACCAACTACCTACGGCGTCGTGGTCTAGCCGGAAAAACACTGCAGCCGCCTCTGTAACATCGGTAAGTTTCATAGATACATATATTGCATTTTTTTCATAGATACATATATTGCATTTATAGATCTGAGATTTTATAAACTTTTACGCATTTCTTTTCAGCTGCTACTTGTCGCTATGATCTCGCCAAAAAGTTGTCACCACTACTATAACGCCCAAAGGTTTGCTTAATGTATCTATAAAATGTTTGCACCGATATGTGTTTTTATCAAATTTTTGAGAACATCGTGAAAAGCAAAATGTTTGGACTGATTTTAGGATTTTTTTACATGAATTTAGGAAAGGTTGGATAAAATTTAATATTGATGGCTGCAATAACTTGTTAGCAAAAGAAGCTAAACAAATAATACTTACCTTTGAACACCCCTTTTCAGGACATGCTTTTGTTTTGATTCAGATTTACGAGCCTTGCATTACTAATCGTGTTTTGTATGTTTAGCTAAGTTTTATATGTTGTAGTTTGCACTACTTGTATACTCGAAAGATAAAAGATCATGTGTAATTCAACAATAATCATTAGAGATAAAAAAAAGCTCCTAATGTTCATGAGAGCAATATGAAGGTGCCATCATTAGAAGGAAGAGTTATACCAGCTGATAAAGAAGGTGAGCATAAGCAAGTTTTGGTTGAGGCAGGTGAGGAAATGCCCATTTAAAATTTTATAACATAACATAATGCATTTGCTATTTATTTCTTGCTTTTGGACAACATATACAGGCTTCTATCACCTATGTCGATAGTTTTTTAGTTAAATACTTAACGTTATAATTAAATATGTAAGGTCATGGTTGATTGCACCTACTAATCAGTCTCAAGAACAATTGACATGGTAATTACATTTTTAAACGTGATTGCACGACTTATGATAGTTTAGATAGTGGTTGACTTGCGATATGAGGTTAAACTTTTGGTTTTATTTTTAACAGTAATCAGTAAGTTTATAGGTTTAAATTCATAGATGTAGGCAGAGGATGCGCAAGATAATAAAGTATGTTGTAGTGGCACATCTAGCAGTGAGTACGAATTGGTGTAACTCGTGGGTGGTTTTTGAAATGACTAATCTATGAGGATGCGTATGATAACAAGGTGCCTACTAGCGAGTTTAGTGGAAGGTGTGTAGGATAAGTATGCATTGTTGGCTTAGACTAGCAGTGACCAGGAATTAGTAAAGTTAGTGTGTTGCTTTTTGGTAAAGTTTGCCCACAGGCAAGTTAAGCTAGAATTTATAAGTATAATGGATGGTATGTGAGAAATGAAATAAGCAATGGTAGCAAAGTAGTATGAACATCCACAAATAAAGAACATGTTACATTAGTTTTATAAACCATGATGTTGGGACTTATGGTATTCAATTTTTCGATTTTCACTGTCATTATATATGTTTTCGGATGCTTATGTAATGATATAAGCATAATGTTTACATGGTAAGCTAATATAATATGGTATTTTATATCTATTTTCCAGAAAAGATATTGAACTATGCCTTCTTGCATTTCGGATCGGGTGCTCGTGTTGGAATAGTTTCCACGTCAATTGTCCCAATGGACTTACTTCAAGTTTGGCCTAATGTGTAGATATTTAAGGTTTTAAGATATTTGATACTCGTAAACTGTACACATAGTCACATATTACAATGGCTTTATTGTTGCACACTGGTCACTTTTGCAGGCTTATACAAGGGTTGGAAATGGGTTGGACACTTGGTCACTTCAACTATGGGAATCCACGGTAATGAAACACTCTGTTATATCGATATAGCAAGAAAAAATAAGGTAAACATAAGATCTATGATACTCGTTTTTAAACATTCTATGTTGTTTTGCTATTGTAATGTTATGGGATATCTGGATTGCATATTCAAACTATCACCCTGAGAAGAATAGAAAATGCAAAAACTAAGGTAATGTTTGCCAAAATATTTTGTATAATGATCATTTACTTACGTTATGATGGTTTATAACATTATGTAGAGATTTTTAGTGAAAGAAGCTTGAGGTCAATTGATTCATCTGTTATAGCTTTACTATTGATAATTTTTGTGTGCGCTGTTTCCATCTTTATTGGATATAAGCCTTATTTCTAGGATCATCATTTGATGTAAAAACTTTAAAGTAACGTTTGAACTTTTTGCCCATTTTAAACGGGTAGCTTAGCGGACTATTAGGCTCGAAACATACAATATACACAACGGGTTAAAAGTTGTTTTTTAATGCATCAAACAAGTTATTGGTTCTGACCTTAATATAATTGTATCGACTTCATAGTGAACAAATCTATTTTAATTTTCATTTATTTGAAAGTGGTCTCAAAGTGACACAAATCACCTATATTTGGTTGGTTTTTCTTATTTTTCTAGCGTCATTCAAAATATCAGATATGTAACTAGATTTATAACTTGAACATGGCTTTATTGTTTATGTGTGATGAGACTGCTTTTATACATAGTCTCATCGTCCAAAACAGGCTTAAATTGTATAAAATATCATAAAATGTGCCAAATATATGCTTGTGTTTGTTGAATGTGTATTTTAGGTACGGATATTGAGAAAATGACAAAAGATCACAAGAAACAAGCAAAAACGAACACGAGAAACGAAGCCGCACAATGAACCGGGCCCTAGAGTTGATTTTCTAAGAAAAACCCTTGAAGAATTGAAGATTGTACAAGAAGGGTCCTCCATTATTGAATAATTGAAACATTAAACCCTTGTATATTCATAATTACAAGTTTGGTCCTTAAAGTTTGTTAAAATTACAAAAAGGACCCTAAACTTTGAAGAATTGGCAAGAATGGTCCCTTAAATATGAAGACTTGTCAATATTAGTCCTACAAAAAGTCACCAATACAAGTCAAGACATTGAAGATTGAAGACTTTACAAGATTGGTCCTTCAAATATCATCAAGTGGCAAAACAAGTCCTTTAAATACCTTTGCAAAACTTTTTGGGGCAAAAGTATAAAATCCAAAACTTGTTTATAAAGGGAAAATCATATTTTGCTTATTATAACACAAGTGAAAGGAGAAAGAAAGATGATGGGTAATATCTGTCAAGACATAAAAGAAACCTAGACCAGTGACAACCCACCACGTGTCCCACTAACTCCATTCAACCAATCACCAACCACCAAATTGCCACATCACTTCCCACTTAACCGGTTTTTAACTAACTTATTTAATTAAGTTTAAATAACGCGGTTAACACTTATTCAAATCCTAATCCGAAAAAAACCTTCAACTATTCATCATAAGAACAAAATTAGGGGTTTGATAATTACTTAGAATTAAACCCTAAAACCTTCCAGAATTATGATTAACCTATCACTAATCATAACCCAAACCTTAGACCCCATGCCACATCACCAACCAAGAGGTCACATGTATGGTCCCCTGCACACGTTTTTGGGGAAGAAGACAAACTTGGCAGAGAAATCAACCATCCACAATGCATCTTACATTTCAAGCATTGTTGGGAGCCCTTGATCAAATTCCATCACTTTACACCTCCACAAACGTCCAAGATAACTTCACATGATCAAGCAAAAGTTCAAACTACAAGCGCATTTTTGGAAGACCATGTACTAGGGTTTCACTTTATTTTCAGCATTTCTAGTCTCTTTGTAGCCTATATAAGGCATTAGGCTCATTACATTTTAGTTTGATCTTAGTTTTTCCTTGTTCAACTTTCTGTAAATCTTGTATTCAGATTTATGAAATAGTGTTTGAATTTGTTGAAGAAATCCAAGTGCCACCTTTTATATTCTGTTGTTATTGTTTGAAGTTTGTGAATTTGACGTTTAAAAACTTGTTTTTAAAGATTGTGCAAGAAATTGCAAGATTTTACAAAATCTGATATTTTTCTAAGTCTTGGTTCAAACCTTTGAAATTTTTGGATTACAAGTGGTCATAACACCCTGATAAGGAGTTTATCAAGGTGTAGTGAGCTTGTGGTTTGGGGATATTCAAGGAGTGGGAACAAGCTTGAATTAATCAGCTTTATTTTTTCCATTTTTTCTTCTTTCTATAAAACCTTGTTGTTCTTAGCAGCTATTGGAAGCTTGTGCCTTGTTAAGCTAGGCACATAAGCTCTAAAATCCATGAGTGTGGATGTACATTCATGAGGTTTGAGCCTTCTTACCAAAAATCTGTTAAAAATACTTGTTTTAAGTGATTTGGCATTCTACTAGTGTATGTGTTGTTTTGTGGATCCAATCTGGTTCTAGTAGATGATAATGTTGTATTGATGCTAGATTAAGCTTGGCTTGACCTGTTAAACACTTTTACTTTGTTAAAATCTTGGATTCAAAAGTTTAAGGGGTGTTTGGGTTTACTGGTTTAAGCTTGCAAGTTGAATTTATGTTAGTGTTTAGGGTTGTTAAGTGTTGGTACTTGCTTATTAAGTGTTTGTATGCTTTTATCTGCAAGTCTCGTGTTCTTGAACATCAAATTCCATATTGTGCTATAACTTGCTTGTTTTTTATTGCTTTGACCTAAAATTTTGGAAACACCTAGAGTGTATGCATGTTTAGGGATAAAAAGTGTTCAAACAAAGTTTGTGTAACCTGTTTGAAAGATTTGAGGGTTTGAAATTGGGCTTGTGGTCAAGTATATCAGCAAAGTCACTTTGTGTTCATCATTTATTCATCAGTAACCTTCAATAGCTTGAATCTTGGTCTAATCTTTAAACCAATGTTTGAAACAAGTTTATGTATGCTTATTTGAGTTTATTATAGCTTGTGGATGCATTTTCTTCAATTTAGCTGGCTTATTCTTGCTTAATCTGCTTATTTGTTTAAACTGCTGATTTTTTCATATCTGGGCTAGGTCTGATGCTGTTTTGAATTAACTGGACTAATTGGCTAAGTGTAATTGTGTTTTCTTTGTTGTTATTAACTCCTTATAACCCACTGGTTATAAGAGTTCCTTGCTTGTTCATCAATTCCAACAAAATTCCACATAAGACAAAAAGTCAAGCAGTGGAAACTTTTCCCACTACTGGACACCCAAAACTAGCCACTACTAGTGTTAATTTTCAAACAGCTTATCAATAAGCTATAATAGCTTATTTAGACCTGCAACAACTTTGTTTTTGTAATCAATCTTCCTTATTTGACCCATTTGACTATTCTGGAGCATTTTAGCCTTTGACTTTTAGGTTTGACTAGGAAACCAACTTATTTGACTTTTACATAAGTGCTTATTTGCTTATTCCAGCTTATTCAGTGTGCTTATTGGAAATCTTTTTGATTATTAAGCTTAGATAAGTGACTTGGAACATTTTGCAAAAAGAATCAGGTCTTGAAGTGGGCTAGAACTCTAAATCGACTATTTTGTCTTTTAGTGAAAAACTCCTTGGCTTATTTCTAGCTTATTTGTTAAGATTTTTTAAATTTTCTTTTTACAGATCTCTTTAGTAACCCAAAAGAAGCTTGTCAAATTAGAGCTTATGGCATTAGCTTATGGCTTAATGGGCCAAAAATCCCATTAAGAATAAGTTGTTGACTTATTAAGCTGTGATAAGCACATTTTTAGCTTTTGGGCCTTTAGACTTTTGTTTTTAAAATCAAATTTTGAGCCAGATAGGTTATTTTTGGCTTAATTGGACAACTTTTGCTTATTGGGCCTTAAATAAGCCCATTAAGTGGACTGTTTGGACTTTTAGCCCATTTGGAGGCCCATTAGGGGTATTTAGGTCATTTCAAGTTCATTTTCTGTTTATTTAGGTTAAAATAAACTGTTTTGCAAGTTTTTATTTTTTATAAATTTTGAATTTTTATTAATATTTTATTACTAAAATTAAATTTAGGATTTTTGCAACTTTTTCATTTTTCTAGGTCTAAATACATTAAGTTAGGAATTTTAAAATCTTTAGATTAATTTTCTTGTCATTTAATTAATTTTTAGGATTATTTTAATATTTTTATTGTTTTTAATCATTTTTAAATTGTTTTAATTAATTTTAAAATTTTCAAAAATAGTTTTTAGTTTAATTAAGTTATTTTATAGGTTTACAAATTGAAAATCTCATTTTGGGATTTTTGTTAATTAAATTAATTTTTTGGGTTTTAATTAGCATTAAAAAATTATTATTTAATTAAATAAAAGGTTTGAGTGATTTTTTATTTTTTGTAAAATCTAAATACATTTTTTAGGATTTATGCATTTCTAGGAATTTTTAGGGTAATTTTTAAATTTCATCACTTTTTACGGTTTTACGTTCACGACTTTCGTCTTAGTTTAATTCTAATCGTAACCGTCATCCTTTTCTCTTGTCTTTTCTTCATAATCATAATCACAAATTTAATCATATCTTTACACAACACACTAGCCCCTTGAGAACGAACTCACAACAAGGGTCATTTGTGCACGGTTTTCTTAGACCGTCGTACTTACCCTATTTACCCCTTTTGTTTTTCCTAAAGCAAAGGTGTGTAAAAACTACAATATCATTTTTGGCGCCGCTGCCGGGGAGGCGTGTTGTGTTTTGATTTGAAAAATTTTGTTTTTATATTAATCATAAATATAATTGTATTAGTAGAACTCTACTATTACGTATTATCGGTTTTTCGTTTTTGTGTGAATATTATTACTATATTGTATACGTAAAACAATAAATTCACAAGTACTCCAAAAGTGTGAAAACACAACCTTGATTTGGGATTTCATCACTCAGTCATTGTATTCGAATCTCAAACAAAGAAAAAAGGCAAAATATATAATTACTTTCGTGAGGCTTAATTTGAAAAACACAAACTATAAGGTGGGTATAAGGCGGGTGTTATAAAATACACCCTAAAGAAAAGGCTCTTAAGTGCTTCGCGCCGCCTCGTTTCTCCGCTTGCTTGTGCGTATTTAGATAACAAGGGCTAATCGAGGGTTTGCCAACCAAAGTATTATCTACGTATCTATACTTTCTTGGTTTCAAAAGATTAAACCCTCTTGAACGTTTTGGTGTTCCACCAACGTTCTAAAGTCATCGAAGGCGTTCACTTCACGTGATCGTTTTCATTCCTTGAGGCTCCTTTAATCGAGAGATTTGATTTGAGGAGAGATTTGTAGATTTGTGTCTACATAATACAACCAAAAATCCAAAAAAAGTAAAGAACAATCAAAAACCCAAAAAATTGAAAAAGTCAAAAACACCCAAAAGAATCTTCTTTGCTCATCCCCACGTTGTACGTCGCGTTTATGCTAACTCGTAATCAAGCAAGACGTGCACGTAAACGTAAAAACCGAAAGGAACCACACCAAACCTTTCTAGTGAAGAATCTCCTATTGACGAACCCATCCTAGAACAAGAAACAACCATGGCTAATCGTACTATGATGGAGTTACTTCAAGCACCCACCGAGGATTATGGAGAGGCTATTGTGATTCCCGTTATCCTTGCGGAGAATTTTGAAGTTAAGACGGGTTTGTTATCGATGATCCAATACAACAAATTCCGTGGTGACGAGAAGGACAACCCTCACAACCATATCCGCCAATTCAATCGTCTTACCGCTAGTTGCAAGTTTAAGGACGTCTCTAATGACTCGATTAAGATGATGCTTTTTCCATATTCCTTAGCGGGGCCCGCTAAAATTTGGTTAGAGAAAGAGACACCCAATTCTATATTGACGTGGAAGGATCTAGTCTCGAAGTTCGTGAACCAATTCGCCCCCCCCCCCCCCCCCCCCTCTAAGACTACGCACTTGAAAAACGAGATTTCAAAATTTTCACAAGAATTTAATGAGAGTTTTTCAACAGCTTGGAATAGGTTTAAGAAAATGTTACTTGAGTGTCCTCATCATAGTTTTTCCGACTTGCATCAAAATTGAGACGTTTTACAATGGATTGAACGATCATGAGAGAGATTATGTTAATGCCTCCGCGGGTGGTAATTTTTTGTATAAAACGGTCGAGGAAGCATTGTTGATTATTGAGAATAGGTCTAAGGTCTATAGTCCTCATAGCCATCTAGTGTTCGTAAGGCTAAGGCTTCGTCTTCACCTTCATTGTCTAATACCATCGATGCTTGCCAAATTGAGGAAAATTTGGAGAACAAAATCTTTGATAAGCTTAAGGGACTTTTGATTGAGTTTAAAGTTGGTGAACAACCCACTCCCGCTACGGCAAAAGCGGTTGAGGTTTCTTGTATGTATTGTGGCGGAGTTCATGATTTATCCGAGTGCATTGCCAACGGTGGTAACACTTCGAGTACCTTCGCGGCCACAGGAACTTATAACCAAAACGGTCAAGTTACCCGCTCTAATCATATGACTCCACCGGGTTTTCCACCAAATCAAAATGCTAACAATTATCGGAACAATCAAGTTGGATACCAAGGAAATCAAAGAAACAATTACAAGGGTAATAACAACTATGAGGCTAATAATCAAGTGCAAAACAAGGACCAAAATCATGATTTTCAAAACAACAACAAGAGTTTGCAAAACTTGAAAGATCTTCCAAATGAATTTGTTGAATAATCAAATGGCAATGATGCTAGGTTTGATAATATACAAAGGGAGATCATTAGTCTAAGATCTGAGTTTAAAAATGATTTGAAAAAAGAGTTGAAAAACGAGCTTGCAAATGAACTCAAAGTTCATACCAACAAAATGGAGAGTAATGTGCAAAGGGTACAACAAAACCAACAAAAGATGGAAAAAGGGCAACATGAGATAAAATAAGAGATGCTTAAGGCCGATAAGAGGCAATCTATCTTTGAGGATAAAATTTCATCTATGTTTGAGGCTATAATGTGTAAACCATCTTCTTCGAGTAGTCTTCCTAGTAACACCGTATTTAATCCTAATGGAGAGATGAAAGTGATTACCACACGTAGTGGTAAGACACTCAAGGAACCGACTCCTCAACCAATTGCTCTTACGGAGGAAGGAATAGAGGAAGAATCCGAGGTGGTGGTCGAAAAGGAGCATATCTCAAGCCCATGAAGTACCGCTCAAACTGTAAGACCCCTAAATTTATGCAACTCAATACAGCGGAAGACTAGTTGGTGTTACGGGATAGCACATTACTCGCATCATAGACAACGCTTAAAAGTCGCGTCGTTTTAATAATAAAGCATTTCCATTCATAAATATCAAAGTTACATAGGTCCCAAGTCATATTATTTCATACAAGTTTTACAAAGAATTTGAATGGAAAATATTGTTTAAGTGCGGGCCATGAATTCTTGTCGTCTTCCCGAGAATTACCTTCAAGTACCTGAGATAAAACATGTTAAAAGAAAAGGTCAGCGATAACGCCGAGTGAATTCATAGAGTTTAATAAAATCCATCAATATAATATCAGTATAGAATTATTACTGAAAATCATTTTGTACAAATCATTTTAATGGGCCATAAAATAGCCAAAGTCATTTTATACAAATCTTCATCAAAATCATAATATAGGCGTTTGCCTTGAAAATCATTATACGAGTCAATGTCGTAAAAACATCATACAATACGTTTTACAACGTTGTATAGATTAAATAAAAACCGTTATATGAATATGGTTATGAAAACCAAAACACAAACATAATATCAATAGTATGACCCTGTATTGCTAGTCAGGCAATACATCGTAATTCGGAGCGTCTATTTGTTAGTTTTGGATTATTATAAGCCGCATGACATTGTTACCTTACTAAACCAACAACGGGTAGCTAACCCGATACTCAATTTTCCCATCTAAAGTAGCGTGTCGTCACAAAGGTCACGCTATGGAAATCTTCTCATACATAAATTCGCTTACCAATCAATGTGGCACGACGGGGATCAACCGTCAAGGCGCGAACTCGGGTGATCGTCCCCAAATAGTACTATTATATGCACAATACCAAATCCCGGTAGTTCACAATTCATGCTAATGGGATTTTTAGTGACATAACCTAACTTTAATAATCCATTTTATTTCATCTATCGGGTCCTTTAATCATTTATCTGGTCATACAATCGGGTCATACAATCATTCGGGTCCAAATCAATAAACAAACAATCGGGACAAATTATGTCCTAATTTTATTAAAAACTAACATGTTATCTCCCTCGCGGGTTTATAAAACATTTATAAAACATTTAAAAGAGTGCGAGGCTATGAACTCACGTTGATGTGGGAAAGCGGGTTATCGGCAACTCGGACGTACGGTACGTGCTTCAATCACGGAAACCTAGACAAATAATACTCGTCTTAGACTCATGTCCAATGACTTTATAAAAATAACAATTATGTATACATATGATGATTATGTATATATGATGATCAAGTGGGTTTACATATTCTCGTTTACTCATTTTAGTGTTATGTGTCGATAACTTTTATACTAGTTTACTAGTTTTACCTATTTACGTGTTTTAGGTTCAATAAACTTATTATAAGTTCTTTAACTTGTTTTAATCCATTTTATACTTATATTATTAGTATTTACACTTTAAAAGTTGGGCCCAAATGGTTAAGCCCAATAAGTTCTTTTTATAAGTGTTTAACTTATTTAGTCCAATTATTAGTCCAATATGTTTACTTAGCTCGTTAATGTCCGTATGTCCTATAGTTTGGGTTTTTATCGATTTTTACTTGTTATACATGTCTATATATCAGTATATGAGTTTATAAAAGTTTACATTATACGGGTCCAACCGTCTAAGTTTTATTTAACAAAAACGTTAATTTTACGGTAATAGCCGAAAAAGTCGTAAAAATCAAGTTTATAGTTTTTATTACTTATAAGTGTTATTACACTACCATTTTTATAATTTATACACTTATTTAACCTTTTACATATTTATATAAATAAAATTCATAAGTTAGTGGGTTTTAACTTTATATTTTATACAATATAATTTTGAGTGCTTATATAATAGTAATAAACATTAATTCTCAAAAACTGCCATATCTAGAGTTCTATATGGAGATAGAAGCTCAAATTTTTATCACATAAACTACATGATATGTGCTCCAATTAACTCTTCTATAGCTACTGTTGAATCAGCCTCTAAGTATTTTCTAAAAATCGTCCAAAACAGTTAACTCAGATTTGTATCTTAAACTTGTTTTGATCATATCTTACTCATTACAATGATTCCATTGCATGGCCAACTCTCACATGTGTACAAGACCCATAGCTTACTGTATATTAATTCTACTTCATCATTTTATCAGTTCATGACATGTTTCTTTACTGTTTTATACAGCCAACAAATTTAAACAAGATTTTAGCCTTGTTTCTTATAGTCTTTCATCTTTTTAAGCATGTTTATCAACACCAAATACCCACACAATATTTTTAATCATCATTCATCATCATATACATATACATAAGTAAAAGAAATACAAGATTACATAATCAAAAATAGCAAGAAGATGAGGAGGACAATCATTATACCACCAAGTTGATGTAGGTTATGATTTGGACATGGATTTTGATGGAGAAACTTGTGCATAGCCAAGACTATCTTCAAGACCACCAATCTTCATATACTCCTTGTGGAAAATCAGCCTCAAGACTCCATGGAAACTCCTCCATGGATGTTATAATCACCTCCAATCAATAGGGTTTCAAAAGGGCTTCAACATGTGCAAGAATAACATAGGATTTCATGGTTGATTTTTGATCAAAATGGTGTTTCTTCTTGATTTTGGGACGGCAAGGAAGAGGGAGTAGAGAGAAAAGGGAGTTGTTTGCATGGTGAATAATGAGTTAGCTAGTTTTAGTTAGTGGTTTTTGTTGGTGGAATGCTTACATTGTAAGCTAAGACATGTGTTAAGCTAAGTGTTGCAAGGTTGACACATAAGAGATGTGTTGGTGATGTTAGGCCGCCCCATGTGTAGTGGGGTGGGATAAATTAGTTTGTCCCATCCCACTAATTTACGGGTATTCCTCGATTCTAGTTTCCTCGATTTGCGTGCCCTCGGGTCATTTTACAAAAAACGTTTTTATAAATTATGAATCAACGGCACAAAACGAATCTAATAAAAATTGTTTCATCAAAAACGGAGTTCGAAAACGTAAATACGTAAACCTAAGGTTTCTGGTTTAGTCGTAAAGGACGTTAAAATAAAATCGTAAGTCCTAATCTCTTCTCGTAAATTTGTGAGTTTATGAACCAACACAAATTTAAAACTCCAAAATAATATTCACGGATAAATTTATTTTCTGAAATGTCGGACTGTCACCAAAGACGGTGTATGTAAACGTAAGCATGTAACGTAGAATCCTCCGGTTTAGACGTAGTCGATGCTACTTCAAGACGTAAATCCAAATTTCTTCCCAAAAATAAGTGAGTTCATATTGTAACATTAAAATAATGTTTTCAAATAAATATTGAGAATAAAATATCGATCATAAATTGACGGATTGTCACAGCATTTACCCCTAAACAGGATCTTTGTCCTCAAAGATCATCTTACCTTACTACTCGCTTCTTATAGAGTTAAAGTCATGTGGGTATTTCCTCCACATTCAGTCTTTTCTCACAAGTGTAATTCATTACAACACGCGAGTTTCATCAAACATAACTACGGGAATAAGATCAGGCTAAATGTTGACTTACTTTCTCTATCCATGATGTTCACGGGTTGCTGATGAGTGCAACTTTTCGCCGATCTAAACTTTACTAAGGAACAATCAGATTTTCTCTTGATAGATATTCCATCAAGTTCGATATACGAAACATAATTCATGCATCTCTTGAAGTCCTTGGGTAGATCCAGCTTATATGCCTTTCAAACCAAATCTTTTACATCATCTCAATGGTCCCATACAACGGGGACTTATATCCCATGATTTGTCAGATCATTAATTCATTTCTCCAAGGTTAAAAATTGTGGCATAACTTCGCTACCCATCTGGCACTCCAAGATCTACATTTCATATTCACATAACCTCTTGCCCACTACCGGCAGTCAATAATCAGATCCTAATTTCAACAATCATTTCAGATCTCGCGGGTCGAGTATTCTGCAAGGTTGGGTTCGCCATCATAGGAAACCTTAAACCTAAAAGACATGTCCAACTCACAGTGGGTGTATGTCGGGTGTCTTCATCTCAATTCTTGCTTACAGATACTCTAATATTTAGATCCTAACAAGATTTGATCTTGATCCTAATACGATAGTTATCAATGATAATCTCTCCAAAGGAAAACGATTATACGGTTTATTACCAAAGGTCATTCATTCAAACATAAAACAGCACTTATATTACTTTGTATCGGTACTTTACCTCGTCCCTTCGATTGGGGTGGTACATAGTACTCTCATCAAGGTTCGTTCTCAATGATTTCTGAGCAAATCTCTAGAAATTCGATGCGAAGCGAGGATCTTGATAAAGATGTTCGATACAGGCACACTATGTTTACATAACTCTTTTGCATTTATCATTAACGGGAATGATATTAGCAGATTTGGTCAGTCTGTCGACGATGACCCAAATCGAATCAAATTCAGATGATGACCTTTGCAATAGCTAGACGTTCACTAATGTATGAGGCGATGTCTGCCTTCGTAATTGTCATCAGTACAACTTCTTCAGACAAAGATACTTTTAGTCAAAATGACATAAATAGAATACTTATACTTACAAATTCGAACATAACTATATCTCACAATCTCCATATTTAGACAATCACAAATGGACTTTAAAACATTTAATGCTATCGGCTTCTCAATTTTAATGGTTCACATTAGCCGCGAGCCCCTTTTTCTTATTTATATTATCCTTTTTACAAACATCGTTTATTTTTATATTGTTCGGCAATTTATTTTGCACCTTCATTATTAAGGAACATGTCCTAATTGGTTCTTTATCTTTTCTATATTATGTGTCAGTATCTACATTCACTTTCTCCTGATGAAATAAATATCATAACCGTATTTATTCAAAATTCTTTCTTCATATCTTCTATGTTTTGGTTTTGTCTTTACTATTATCTTTATCTGTTTTACTCAATCCGACGTCTAAAGCGTCGATAATTATTACATGTAAATTAACAATAATTATTTAATTTTTATGAAACGTAAACGTTAAAATTTTAAATTTCTTAGTTCGACCAATTATATAAAATGTTCAAAATAAATTTGAATTTAATTAACAAGATTTTTGTTGATTTATCGAAAATAATTAATAAGATTCGTAAATGTTTGAAAAATCTTTGGTTATATTTTGGTCAAAATTTTCTTAGTTGAAAAGCAAAAAGTGTCGTTTCAAATTTTAAGTCATGGTTTAAATGGTTACCTCAATTCTTCTTAAGTTGTCTAGAAGTATACACAAACATTTACCCCTAAACAGAAGTTTAGTTAAATGGTTTGTGTATAAGGGAATAATCCCTTAAAATCCTTTGTTAAAACATTTGTCAAAACATATTTCCATTTCTTTTTGGTAAAATCTAAATTCTTAATGGCTCAGATTTTTGGAATGTCAATATAGATCACATTATCTTATTAATCACACGGTCAAATCATGTAAAGTATTAAGCAGTTAATCACATGTTAAATATTCAAGGTACAAGTTTTAATTGTTCGGCCAATTTAGGTCAATCTATAAATAATTATTAACTCGTTCTTATTCTTATAAACAAACAAATAGTCTTTAATGATCACAAGCATGAGTTTATCAAATTACAGCCTACACACGAGATTCACCAAATTTATAAATACTACATGTGCATTAGTCAATCCAAACGGCATCACGTGAAACTCATAACGTTCATTACAAGTACCGGATGTAGTGATTGGAATAGATAATCCTTTTCGCAGATGCGAAGTTGATGATAACCATGCTGAGGATCAAAAACCTTGTAAATGATCGAACAAATCTTCCATTTCGAGTTATGGATTTCGTTTTCGATTGTCAATTTACTCAGTTCACAGTAATCTATAAATATAAGGAATGATAACACCATAGATCTTCATAATGACGAGCTCGGTAGAATAAAATCTTTCTCCGACAACTCTCTCAGTTGTACGGTAATTCTTTTAATCCAGATGGTGCTGACGTACAGTGCACAAGCCACATGTGCAGCACCGGGAATATAATCAATACTAATTTCAACTTGCCTTAATGGCGAAAGTCTAGGTAATTTACCAACAATTACCTCCTAAAGTTTCAAATAACAGAATTATTTTTTCAATAAATTCATATTAACTTCTTTCTAGATTATAATATCTATGACTAATTCACAACCATTCATGGTATACTTTCAAGTCTAAATACAGGATATGGTCATCCATCAAGAATTATTTAGATCACTTTTGATAATCAACATCTTATCATTTAGGGGAATTCTACTCGAGTTCCCATCAATTAAGACAATGTCGTCATGTCATAATCAATCAATTCATTCTACTGGCACTATCAACTTTTCTGTTTTATTGCCGTCGATAAGATGTGAACTTCTCAAAAGACTAATAATAACTCATAATCCTTCACAAATTCAGGGATATCTGGAGACATAACTAACCTTAAAAGAGTAAGGTCGACGCATAATCTACGCGAGAGAATTTCAAATCAGACACAGACGAAAACATTTAATGAATATGAATATATCCCATGTTTTCATAATTTGAGTACGCATTCGAAAGTTCCTCGGATCGTTACCCAGGTCATTCAAATGAAATCTAATCAAAAGAAATGATAGGAACGTCGATACATCTAGTCGGGTATCAACACTCAGTAATCAGATACTTTTCCTAAGAATCTCACTACGGGAGAATTGGACAAGAAAGAATTGTCAATCGTCAAATAAGACAATGTCCACAGATGAGTAAATTCGACTCAGAAGAATAGATGCTACAGGCACATATGTAGGTGTCCCGAACATTATGTCCTTATTTTTCACTTCTTGCCGATCTCATAAGATTTAATCTTTCACAATCTTCAAAGAAAATGTAGTGTTCATTCATTAGTTTTATGGTGACTACTAATCAGCCTTGCATGGTCCATTCCGAATTGTATGTAGGCGCGCAACTATATACAATTTCAAGATTATCGATGCAATACTCAGTTCGTCAAAATTTTATCATCATGTTTATAATAAAAACATTTTCATGCTTAATTCTTAAATAAGAATCAAAAATATATTTACAAAGGTTTTCTTTTTTATGGAAGTAATTAAGTTTCCAAAGCGTCTCATAAACAAATTCATTTTGATATTAATCACTTATAAATCTCACTTTGAATAATCCTTATTGTGAATGAAAATTAAATTTTCTCAAAGGATACTGTTTCAACTTTGTAAAAACAATGTGTGATCTGCAAAAGAGTGATGAAGAGTTGTTCACCAAGAACTTAAATACAATACAATAGGAAATGAGCTTAGCCAATTAATCATGAGGTTTAAGATCTCGATGGCACTCAAAAGAATAATTCACAACGTAACTCGATTCAAGATGAGTACTTGTTCAATGGTTGTATCACTAATGCGAGCATTAGAGACAAGCAAGAAAAGATAGATAACATCGATACATGTAGAATTTAGCAATCAAAGGTTGTCTTTTTATTAATCACAAACAAGTCAAAATTGTGCCGTAACACATTACGTGTCACTATGTCATACAATTCTCAGAACTCATCCTACCAACTGATATCTCAGTTAAGTTAGGGATTCTTAAAAGATACCACAATGAATACTAATCTACAAGAGTCATTAGGTGTTCCACATGTCCCGGAAGATCCATCGGTCCCAATTCAGAAGAAGATTTCTTCAATTTATTTCCTGGACACTGGGCATCCTCATTATTGGACAATGGACTAGGAAAAACCCTTAACACGAACCTACAATCATTTAAAACCTTATAATTCAATCACAGAACTTAACGACTTATATTAACAATCTCATATTCCATACGGGTTAAATTTTACTTAATTCAAGTTTCAATCAATTTTATACTCAATTCGATATCCTACCTCATTCTCCAATACTTTCAACTTTATTTTAGACCTTAAAAAGGGCAATAAAAGCTCAATATGATCAACACTTAATTTCCAATCCTATAGCTCTTACAACAACAATTATCAAATGAGTCACTAGTATGAGATGACTCATACATTCAATTAGACTTCTCGGAAAGGTATTAGTGGCATGAGGCTTTTGGGTACTGGTTCGAATGACAGCCTCAAGTGCAACATTCACCCTTTCGATTTCAATTTAAGAATTGGATGACAACGAATCAGATGACATCTTCCTAGGTGGTAACGTTTTGTCAAACTCCGCTCTATAAGGAAAGATCGTCATGACATCGATATCAGATTTAATCTCGCCAATTCTTTTTCAATATCACAATCAACTAATATCTACATTTCTACGAATATCAACCATTTGTTGGGATCATAAATATCCACAACTTGGTTTAGATCTAGGATAGCTAGAATTCCTACGAGAATAACTTAGATTAATTTACTAGGGGATTTAGGGTTCCTTGTGACAATCTACGTCGTATAAATACCTCGTATAAATATCAAAATAATCATCAAACAATCATGTAATAAAATTACATCATATATATAATCCAAGTTATATATATATTAAAATAACACTTCTCAGCCTGGCCTTGTCGGTAACTCGGGAATTCTTCGGCACCGTTATAGTCAAAAGATTTTTAGACATTTTTAGAAAAATGTTTATGGTTAAAAGATTTTGAAATGTTTTATTCAAAACCTTGGTTTTAAAAATCTTTCGTTCTCTATAACGAGAGCTCTGGTACCAAACTGTAACACCCCCAAATTTATACAACTCAATACAGCGGAAGACTAGTTGGTGTTACGGGATAGCACATTACTCACATCATAGACAACGCTTAAAAGTCGCGTCGTTTTAATAATAAAGCATTTCCATTCATAAATATCAAAGTTACATAGGTCCCAAGTCATATTATTTCATACAAGTTTTACAAAAAATTTGAATGGAAAATATTGTTTAAGTGCGGGCCATAAATTCTTGTCGTCTTCCCGAGAATTACCTTCAAGTACCTGAGATAAAACATGTTAAAAGAAAAGGTCAGCGATAACGCCGAGTGAATTCATAGAGTTTAATAAAATCCATCAATATAATATCAGTATAGAATTATTACTGAAAATCATTTTGTACAAATCATTTTAATGGGCCATAAAATAGCCAAAGTCATTTTATACAAATCTTCATCAAAATCATAATATAGGCGTTTGCCTTGAAAATCATTATACGAGTCAATGTCGTAAAAACATCATATAATACGTTTTACAAGGTTGTATAGATTAAATAAAAACCGTTATATGAATATGGTTATGAAAACCAAAACATAAACATAATATCAATAGTATGACCCTGTATTGCTAGTCAGGCAATACATCGTAATTCGGAGCGTCTAGTAGTATTTCGTTAGTTTTGGATTATTATAAGCCGCATGACATTGTTACCTTACTAAACCAACAACGGGTAGCTAACCTGATACTCAATTTGCCCATCTAAAGTAGCGTGTCGTCACAAAGGTCACGCTATGGAAATCTTCTCATACATAAATTCGCTTACCAATCAATGTGGCACGACGGGGATCAACCGTCAAGGCGCGAACTGGGGTGATCGTCCCCAAATAGTACTATTATATGCACAAGCGTCTACCAAATCCCGGTAGTTCACAATTCATGCTAATGGGACTTTTAGTGACATAACCTAACTTTAATAATCCATTTTATTTAATCTATCGGGTCCTTTAATCATTTATCGGGTCATACAATCGGGTCATACAATCATTCGGGTCCAAATCAATAAAAAAACAATCGGGACAAATTGTGTCCTAATTTTATTAAAAACTAACATGTTATCTCCCTCGCGGGTTTATAAAACATTTAAAAGAGTGCGAGCCTATGAACTCACGTTGATGTGGGAAAGCGGGTTATCGGCAACTCGGACGTACGGTACGTGCTTCAATCACGGAAACCTAGACAAATAATACTCGTCTTAGACTCATGTCCAATGACTTTATAAAAATAACAATTATGTATACATATGATGATTATGTATATATGATGATCAAGTGGGTTTACATATTCTCGTTTACTCATTTTAGTGTTATGTGTTGATAACTTTTATACTAGTTTACTAGTTTTACCTATTTACGTGTTTTAGGTTCAATAAACTTATTATAAGTTCTTTAACTTGTTTTAATCCATTTTATACTTATATTATCAGTATTTACACTTTACAAGTTGGGCCCAAATGGTTAAGCCCAATAAGTTCTTTTTATAAGTGTTTAACTTATTTAGTCCAATTATTAGTCCAATATGTTTACTTAGCTCGTTAATGTCCGTATGTCCTATAGTTCGGGTTTTTATCGGTTTTTACTTGTTATAGATGTCTATATATCAGTATATGAGTTTATAAATGTTTACATTAGACGGGTCCAACCGTCTAAGTTTTATTTAACAAAAACGTTAATTTTACGGTAATAGCCGAAAAAGTCGTAAAAATCAAGTTTATAGTTTTTATTACTTATAAGTGTTATTCCACTACCATTTTTATAATTTATACACTTATTTAACCTTTTACATATTTATATAAATAAAATTCATAAGTTAGTGGGTTTTAACTTTACATTTTATACAATATAATTTTGAGTGCTTATATAATAGTAATAAACATTAATTCTCAAAATCTGATTTTTATTTTCATCTTCACCAAAACTGCCATATCTAGAGTTCTATATGGAGATAGAAGCTCAAATTTTTATCACATAAAATACATGATATGTGCTCCAATTAACTCTTCTATAGCTACTGTTGAATCAGCCTCTAAGTAATTTCTAAAAATCGTCCAAAACAGTGAACTCAGATTTGTATCTTAAACTTGTTTTGATCATATCTTACTCATTACAATGATTACATTGCATGGCCAACTCTCACATGTGTACAAGACCCATAGCTTACTGTATATTAATTCTACTTCATCATTTTATCAGTTCATGACATGTTTCTTTACTTTTTTATACAGCCAACAAATTTAAACAAGATTTTAGCCTTGTTTCTTATAGTCTTTCATCTTTTTAAGCATGTTTATCAACACCAAATCCCCACACAATATTTTAATCATCATTCATCATCATATACATATACATAAGTAAAAGAAATACAAGATTACATAATCAAAAATAGCAAGAAGATGAGGAGGACAATCTTTATACCACCAAGTTAATGTAGGTTATGATTTGGACATGGATTTTGATGGAGAAACTTGTGCATAGCCAAGACTATCTTCAAGACCACCAATCTTCATATAATCCTTGTGGAAAATCAGCCTCAAGACTCCATGGAAACTCCTCCATGGATGTTATAATCACCTCCAATCAATAGGGTTTCAAAAGGGCTTCAACATGTGCAAGAATAACATAGGATTTCATGGTTGATTTTTGATCAAAATGGTGTTTCTTCTTTATTTTGGGACGACAAGGAAGAGGGAGTAGAGAGAAAAGGGAGTTGTTTGCATGGTGAATAATGAGTTAGCTAGTTTTAGTTAGTGGTTTTTGTTGGTGGAATGCTTACATTGTAAGCTAAGACATGTGTTAAGCTAAGTGTTGCAAGGTTGACACATAAGAGATGTGTTGGTGATGTTAGACCGCCCCATGTGTAGTGGGGTGGGATAAATTAGTATGTCCCATCCCACTAATTTACGGGTATTCCTCGATTCTAGTTTCCTTGATTTGCGTGCCCTCGGGTCATTTTACGAAAAACGTTTTTATAAATTATGAATCAACGGCACAAAACGAATCTAATAAAAATTGTTTCATCAAAAACGGAGTTCGAAAACGTAAATACGTAAACCTAAGGTTTCCGGTTTAGTCGTAAAGGACGTTAAAATAAAATCGTAAGTCCTAATCTCTTCTCGTAAATTTGTGAGTTTATGAACCAACACAAATTTAAAATTCCAAAATAATATTCACGGATAAATTTATTTTCTGAAATGTCGGACTGTCACCAAAGACGGTGTATGTAAACGTAAGCACGTAACGTAGAATCCTCCGGTTTAGACGTAGTCGATGCTACTTCAAGACGTAAATCCAAATTTCTTCCCAAAAATAAGTGAGTTCATATTGTAACATTAAAATAATGTTTTCAAATAAATATTGAGAATAAAATATCGATCATAAATTGACGGATTGTCACACAAACCACACCTACGGTTGACCCATTACCATCATTGGAACCCGAGATTCCAAAGGCTATGTCTATGCCCCAACCCACACCACCCTTGCCTTACCCTTCAAGACGTAACAAGGATAAATTGCTTGAACGAGACAACTACCAATTTGAACTTTTCATTAAGATGTTTCGTGATATGCATTTCAACATAAGTTTTGCCGAAGCTTTAATCATGATGCCTCGATTTGCCGCTAAATTTAAGAGTTTGTTGAACAACAAGGATAAAAAGCAAAAATTATCTAGTTGTTCATCGGTTTATCTTAACCGCATCCCTCAAAAAGTCGGTGATCCTGGTAAATTTTTGATTCCATGTGCAATTCAAGATATGGAAGAATGCTTCGCCTTGGCCGATCTTGGTGCTAGTATTAACTTGATGCCACTTGCAATTTTCAAGTCGCTCAATCATACTAATCTTCCTCCTTCACTAATGTCTATCGAGATGGCCGATCATTCTACAATTCCCGCATGTGGATTGGCCGAAGACGTTTTTGTGAAAGTGGGAAAGTTCTATTATCCGGTAGACTTTATTGTAGCCGATATTCCCACGGATCCTCAAGTTCCTCTTATTTTAGGTCGTTCGTTTTTGGATACGTCAATGGCGTTGATTGACGTGCATGCTAGGAAAATCACCTTACGTTTCAACGACGAGGAACTTGTTATAAACGCAACTCTAAACTCCAAACTTTATCATATTTATTCTATCGCTTCTTTAAACCATATTGATATGATCGATGTCGTTCGCGAAAAATAATCACAAGGATTTTTAGGTTTTGTCGATGAAGCAAATAGTGGAAATCCCACTATGCTCGATCCTATTCTTGATAATTCGACACCATCCTTCACTCTATTTGAAGGAGTGTGGGTTTGCTATTTATGATCCGGTGGTCTAACATGGTGGAATATGGTGGTGGTAGCCATTGTTGAAAGAGAGAGAGAAGAGAGGTTGTGTGTAAAGAGAAAGAAAATGAATTAAGTGAAAAATGACACAATCAACACCCCTCCTTGGAAGCTAAGGAGGGGTATATATAGTCACACACGAACCTTAAACTATACATTGTACCTAGTCTAGTCTAAGCGTGTGTGACTATGATAACTAACGGGAATTCTTAAATGTCGTCACATAAAGTGAGTTTCCAACAATCTTCCCCCATGGGACGACGTGTAGAATTCCTTACAATATTTTTCCTAACAAGTACATAATGATAAAGAACAAGAGCTTCCATGAAGCGTCCAATGCTGATTATGTCTTTTGAGGCCTTTGTCTTCAAAACGACTCATCTTTAAAGTAACTTGTAGAAGAAATACTGTAACGGCACGAGCTAAGTAACCCATACACTTCTGGTTAAGGAGAAGCTTCTGAATTAGCTTCCCCCTAATTCATGCCACATAAACTTGATGTAGAAGCTTTTAAATAGCTTCCCCCTAAATCGACAATCCTCGTAAGCAACTTCAAAGCTTTCAATAAAGCTTAGAATAATTAAGCGCACAGCGGAATCTAACTAGCAAATCCCATCATATAACATGATAACGTTGCTAAGAGGGATTGAAAGTTTGGGGCACACCAAGTAGATCAACAACTTCTCTTCTCATGCTTGAATAATTCTTCTGAATTTTTCTTCCCCCTGAGAGTTCAAGTTATGCATACCAGAAAGAATCAAGACATTTCTTCCCCCACATAGTTGAAGAAAGTAAATCAATCCCCATTATGAAGCTCAAATACTGAAGTGGACACTTTATCCCATTCATGAAGTTGACATCGTAACACCAGAGTCAATTAAGTCCTGGAAATGCACATATCTTCTTCCGGAAATGCACCAGAGTCAATTAAGTCCCGGGAATGCATATAGGATAATGATGATGTTTAATTGCAACAATCAAACAATTAAACCTCGAATCAGTAGTGTATCGTTTAGAGATTGATAACGCCACGAGTTAAAACACTGATTTTCTCTGCGGCTATGACAAATGTCATCCCGGAATGTCTTCAAATCAACAGAAGGTATGAAGTTCATTACGTTTACTCGTTGTGCGTTCAGTGCGTCTTCTTCTTCCCCCTTGATGGTTTCGAAACTCGGAACCATCAATAAATCGTACGCACATGAACCTGAAATCTCGTGAGAATAATAAATAAGCTGAATTATATATTTTGTGAGAATCAGCTGTTGATCGAAAATCTCTTCTCATAAACTCTCCATGGACACCTTTACCAACCCACGTGAAAGCAATTTGAAGTGACCACTGATTGAATGAACCAGATACATCAAACATGAAACTGAATAAGAATCCTTCGATCTTGTGACTTAAGCTTGCACAATTGTTGAATGAAGAACGATGGAGAAATCTCTAAGTACTCAATGCATCACTGAAGAAGTCTATAAGCACAACACCTCTTGAAATTATCCACGTCGACTAAGCGCGTGACACTGAGTACAACAATGTAACCCCTTTAAGTGATAGTTATCCGAGTCATCAACCAACCACCCCGAACCCGGAAACCAAATAACCAAGTCTTCATTCTAATATGAAGCACGAGCAAGTTATCTTTGAAAGATAAAATAAGTTCACGCCTTCGAAAAATCCGTCTTCAACGTCACGTAATTAATACCGGATCAAACGAAATCTGTAGCCACTAAAAAATCGCCCATTTTTTCTTGGTCTCGTCACATTTGTCACGTCACTTTGTCACGACACGATGTCACATTTAAATCCCGACAATATCCACAAAATTTTATTCAAAATAATTAATTTTGAAATGAAAATTCGTGTAGATTGTGTTTTAAAACATACGACCCATAGCAATGTTTAAAAACTTCGAGTCCAAGGCCCAAGTCTTGTTAAACAAACGTGTGTCATGGCCCTTAAAAAAATGAAAAGATCATTTTTTAAAAGAAAAACGTCACTTTGAGATACCCGGTCCAATGCCCAAAATCACATGCAATACCCGATCCACATTTGGAGTATTAAAAGGGAAATCCTAGATATTAGCACATAGTTAACCTAATCTCACATAGATACTTCCGCCCCCACCAAACTCCTTCTCCCAACAGAAACATAGACATCTCCGTCCCCCCCCCCCCCAAATCATCTAATCTCACCCAGTCTCATCTTAATCTTCCAAGATCCCAAATCCAATATCATATCAATTAGTAACTCAACTGATTTGATAGTGATCATCTTAAATAACCAATCTCAGCACTTATCAATACTTATCGTGTCTCTCCCAAGAGACAAAGAACGCAACACCACAAAATATTAATCAGCTCATATAAATTCCACCTTATTACTACCCAATCGAGTCACAAGTCAATCACAACCTATCTGAAGACGTTAAGCTTAACAGAGCCGCAATTGCAAGATCCGAAAAAGGGTCTCGGGTAGGTGTAATCTATTGCATGTTCGTTTTTGTGTGTGATATCGAAATAAAAAATTGATTATAACAAACTTGTTATGAATCAAATATTGATTTCGAATATAGAAGTGGTGTTACCATAAATATAGATCTATGATGATTGCTGTTTCGAGTTGGGTAGATCAACTAAGATCTTGACTCATCTTAAAAGATGTAACCGAAACCGAAACTGAATCTGAGATCATATTCGAGTTTCTGTTTGAGTCAAGTTCTGATTTAGATGGGTTAGGTGACGATGGGACTAAGTTAGTTATGGTGTTGAGGAGTAAAAAGGTTGGCAGTTGAGTCGACTCAGTGAGTTAACTGAGTCAACTTGGTAATTACCGAGTTGACTCGGTTGCGATGGATTTGGTTTTGGTCACATTTTTGGTCCACTGGTTATATAGAAACAGTCTCAATGGTAAAAAAATAAAACCCATCGCAATGTGAACTGTTTTCATCGCAATGTAAACTGTTTTTATCGCAATGTTTTCTATTTATTTTCCGTCGTAATATCTGAAGTTTTGTCCATCGGAATCATTCCTCTACACCCCGTCGGAATGCATCCGTCGAAATGCATCCGTCAGAATGCATCCGTCGGAATGTGTTCCATCGGAATGCACAGACTGTGTTCCATCAGAATATTCGATCGCAATGTAGAAACCAAAGGTTTTTGCGATCGCAATATTCCGATCTGAATGTTACCATCTCAAAAATCTTATCCAAAAGTACTGTCCTTATTCCATTTTTTCAGGAACTTGTGAATCTGTCCACTTTTCTGGGTAACTGCATCTTCAAAAAACACAATAACAAACCCATAAAAAAATGATATCATATAAAGAATAAGTTCAGAAACAGTAAAGATTTCTCCCAATTTGAAACCGTAAATCCAGGGACATAGAAATGAAATTGTGGGTGAAACCAGGGACAAAAAAAACCAGTTGTGAAAAGGTGTGATTTTGAGGAAAGTAGAAATGGACTGTGAGACAAAGACATTGGGTATTGGGACAATGAATGTCACAATCAGTTAATGCAATGTTTCCATTAAAAAAAGAAACCATTAACACCATCGTGACAGAAAAACTAGACAAACGGACCAAAAAAATGATATAACGAGGCACTAAAAAATGTTTAGACCACCAAATCGAAACAAAAACATGATCCAAGGAATGAACCAAGGCTCTGATGCCTATTGTGGGTTTGCTATTTATGATCCGGTGGTCTAACATGGTGGAATATGGTGGTGGTAGCCATTGTTGAAAGAGAGAGAGAAGAGAGGTTGTGTGTAAAGAGAAAGAAAATGAATTAAGTGAAAAATGACACAATCAACACCCCTCCTTGGAAGCTAAGGAGGGGTATATATATTCACACACGAACCTTAAACTATACATTGTACCTAGTCTAGTCTAAGCGTGTGTGACTATGATAACTAACGGGAATTCTTAAATGTCGTCACATAAAGTGAGTTTCCAACAAGGAGGTGGTTTTACATTGGAAGAATTTGATGTTCCTCGTACTTGTAACGAAGATCTCGACAACGATGAGGACTTCTCGATTATCAAGGATTTTCTTAATGATTTTCCATTTCTCCGTCGGTAGAGTTTATGAGTATCGAACCTAAATCTTCAATCGAGGAACCACCAATCCTCGAGTTGAAAGATTTACCTCCTCATCTTGAATACGTATTCTTGGAAGGAGACAATAAGTTGCCGGTTATTATTGCGAAAGATCTTTCAGATGATGAAAAAACCGCACTTATCGATGTTCTAAAGGACCACAAAGGGGAAATGGCGTGGAAATTATCCGACATTAAGGGGATCGATCCTAAATTTGTACCCATAAAATCTTAATGGAGGAAGACTACAAACCCGCAATCCAATGTCAAAGGAGGGTGAACCCCAAAATTCACGACGTCATAAAAAAGGAAGTCCCTAAACTCTTTGACGCGGGAATGATTTACCCTATTTCCGATAGCCCTTGGGTGAGTCCCATTCATTGTGTCCCTAAAAAGGAAGGGATGACCGTTGTGCCTAATGATGACAACGAGTTAATTCCAACTCGACTCGTGACCGGTTGGAGGGTGTGCATCGACTATCGTATGTTGAATGACGCCACTCGTAAAGACCATTTTACCTTGACCTTCATGGACGAAATGTTGGAGCGTCTTGCGAGAAACGATTTCAATTGCTTTTTAGATGGTTTTTTCGGTTACTTCCAAATCCCCATCGATCCTCGTGATCAAGAAAAAACTACGTTTACGTATCCATATGGAACGTTTGCCTATCGTAGAATGTCATTCGGACTTTGCAATGCACCGGGAACCTTTCAACGGTGTATGATGGCTATTTTTCATGACATGATCGAAAAGACGATGGATGTCTTTATGGATGACTTTTTCGTGTTTGGTAGTTCGTTCACTTCGTGTCTAGGAAATTTGAAACATATGTTGAAACGTTGTGAGGAAACCGATCTTGTGGTTAATTGGGAAAAATGTCATTTTATGGTTAAAAGTGGAATCGTCTTAGGGCACAAGGTCTCGAAAGCGGGGATTGAGGTAGACAAAGCTAAGGTAGACGTCATCGCCAAATTGCCTCATCCCAAAACCGTTAAGGGAGTTAGGAGTTTCCTAGGCCACACGGGCTTTTATCGTCGATTCATCAAGGATTATTCAAAGATTTCTCGACCCATTACACATCTCCTAGAAAAAGATGCTCCTTTTATCTTTAACGGAGATTGTGTACGAGCCTTTGAAATCCTTAAGAGGAAACTTACCGAAGCTCCCATTCTTGTTGCTCCCAATTGGAATCTCCCCTTTGAACTTATGTGTGATGCAAGTGATTACGCTATTGGGGCCTTATTGGGGCAACGTCATGAAAAGCACTTCTTGCCTATTCACTTTGCTAGCAAGACGATGAACGAGGCTCAACTTAAGTATACCACAACGGAAAAGGAATTCCTTACCGTGGTGTATGCATTTGAGAAATTCCGACCTTACCTCGTCTTGACTAAATTCATAGTGTATACGGATCACTCGGCAATCAAGTATCTCATGGCTAAACAAGATGCAAAGCCGAGATTGCTTCATTGGATGCTCCTCCTTCAAGAATTTAATGTCACAATCCTTGACAAAAAAAGGAGTCGAGAATCTAGCGGCCGATCTTCTTTCTCGTTTAGAAGATCCTCACCAAAGTATGTACGAGAATAAGGAAATCACCGAAACATTTCCTCTCGAAACACTTGATGTAGTGAATTCTAAGCCTGACTCATCCACCCCATGGTTTGCGTACATCGCAAATTACCATGCGGGCAACTTCATAATCAAGGGTATGACGACTCAACAAAAACGAAAATTCTTTCGTGACGTCAAGTTCTATTTTTTGGACGACCCTTATCTTTTTCGGACTTGTGCGGATCAAATCATTCGACGTTGTGTCTTTGGTACCGAAGCTTCTAATATCCTTAGAGCTTGTCACGAGGGAGCCACGGGTGGTCACCATGGTGCTAATCTCACGGCGAAGAAGGTCTTTGATGCCGGTTTCTTTTGGCCTACTATTTACCGAGATGCACATGAACTTGTCAAGTCATGTGACTCATGCCAACGTCAAGGCAAAGCCTCACAAAACGATGAAATTCCACAAAACATCATCCAAGTGTGTGAGATCTTTGACGTTTAGGGAAGTGATTTTATGGGGCCGTTCCCATCATCTCGTGGTAATAATTACATCCTTGTGGCCGTTGACTACCTATCCAAGTGGGTGGAAGCTAAGGCTCTGCCCACGAACGATGCTCGTGTGGTAGTCAAGTTTTTGAAGCAATTGTTTTCTCGGTTTGGAACCCCTCGTGCAATCATAAGCGATCGTGGAACCCATTTTTGCAATGACCAATTTGAAAGAGTTCATAATAAATATGGGGTTACACATCGTCTTTCGACGGCTTATCACCCACAAACGAGTGGGCAAGTCGAGGTTTCAAACCAAGCTTTAAAGAGGATCTTGGAGAGATCGGTAGGAGAAAACCGACAATCGTCATCGAATAAGTTAGACGATGCTTTATGGGCCTTTCGTACTGCTCATAAGACGCCCATCGGGTGCACTCCTTACAAGCTTGTGTATGGGAAGAATTGTCGTTTGCCAATTGAACTCGAACACAAAGCTTATTGGACCCTAAAGCATTGTAATGATGACATTGAGACCGCGGGAAAACACTAGATAATGAAAATTAATGAATTGGATGAATTGAGAGATATTGCTTATGAAAATTCATTGATTTACAAAGAGAAAACTAAAAAGTTTCATGATTCTAAAATAAAAAAACCGAGTTTTTAACATTGGAGATCAAGTGTTGCTTTTTAATTCACGTTTGAAAATCTTTTCCGGCAAGTTGAAATCCTGTTGGTCCGGACCATTCACCATTACCCAAGTTTTTCCATATGGGACTATCGAGCTAGCTCAAAATGATGGTCCTAATTTCAAGGTGAATGGCCATAGGCTGAAGCACTAATTTGGCGGGGAAGTTCCATCTTTGAACTACCTCGACCAAGTCACCTTCCCCAATGACAATTAGTATTGAGGGGATCGAGTCGAGCTCATGACTCGGTAATCAAAAACGAGGTGCCTCGTGGGGGAGTCCCATGCTTATCCATGTACATATTATCGCTTTCTAATGTAGTTTAACGTGAGGGGATTTGTGCCCTTCCAACCTTTGTTCCGTGGTTGTTTGTGATATCTGGTTTTCAGATGATCATGATCTTCACGATTGGAGCCTCTCGTGTTCGTTTTATGGGAGCACTCGATCGTTTGCTTTGAAGAATTTCTCGATATCCACATGATATATCCTTATTTGTTATAACCTTAGGTTTTTAGCACACTTCATAAACGGCCATAGATATAATGGTTATACCCTTTCCATGATAGATTAAGCATTCGACTTCGCCTCTAGTATGGGGGTTTCCTACCCTTAGACTCGAAACATTGAGGACAATGTTTAATTTTAGTATGGGGGTGAATAGATACTTGCCTTGCAAAACCTTCATGCTTTCCAAAGTTTATCTTTTTGTTTATTGTTTAGTTGTAAAATAAGGCTAAAAATGGCCAAATTTTAAAAAAATTCTCATATTTTATAAGTGTTTAAGACACGAATGTAGATTTTCTGATGGCGAGAATAAGAGTAATTTTTGACTCGACCGCGCGTGTTGAGCACTTAGCTTCGATTCCTTAACTTTATATTAGGATAAGTCTCTTAAATAAGGACGAGAAATGATAAAGTTAATAATAAGTTACTATGCTAAACGTAGAGTACTCGTATTCTTTCAGAAACTCATGTGTTCTCGTTTTGCTTATTCTCCCTTCGCTTGTATATATATTTTGCTAATAAGTATTAGCTTAGCGTTTTAGTCTTGATTGTTGGTTTCTAGTCTTTTCTAGTAGCTTCCATGTAATTAAATTTGGAAAACATTAAGGTATCGCCAGCGTCACGGTTTTGAAGTATTGGCAACCCGAATAATCGAAAGCTTCACCTAATAATAAGATTTCAGATGCTCACCTAAATTAAGCAAACAATTTGAAGCTCACAAGGCCGAAAAATCTATGCCCAAATTGAAAGTGAATCAAGCCTTAACCTTTGAAGCTTTAAAGATCAAAAATTCACTTTGGCGTGAGGATATACGTCTTTGGCCATAATAAACACCACACGGTGAGGTTAAATAAAAGGCAAGGCAAGACCGAAGTCATAATAAAAGCTCCATGGCGGAGTTGAATAAAAGATGGAGGTAAACCTATGATAATAAGGCCCATCCGGTAGGGGGCGTATAAAAGTCTTGGTAATAAGTCTCATTTTCAAAACCGTTATAAAACCGTGTTTATCGATCCTTCTTGTTGACTTAATTTTTTGACATCGTTGTCTATTAGGAGGGGTTATTAATTCGATGGTCTTGGTTACACCGTTATGACTCTATTTTTAGACCTAAATCTCTATCATCGCATAAGTAAAAATGTATCCTCGTGATCATTCAAGATAAAAATAAAATAAAAGAGATACCACTTAGGATTATGGGAGTCTAAGTACGTGATTAGAGCCTATGAGTAGTGTTAGCATTACTAACTTATAATGACAATGATCTCGTTGCACGCTTGGCATGGAATTGGGTGAAAATCGAGGACGACAAAATTATTTCTGATGAAGCATTCACGTGTTCTTGTTCTATGAATCTAAACGTCCCATTTTGCGATGAAAATCAAACATTATGTCTAAAACGCAAGTAGTGCAAGTAGTAGTAGTGTAGAAAGTTTATCATTTAATAAAAGTGCATAAAAATGAATTTTGGAGGTGCTAAGATACTTTATTCTAGCATTACGTGAGGGCACGACAATGGTTTAGTATAAGGGAGTGATGAGACTGCTTTTATACATAGTCTCATCGTCCAATGTGTATTTTAGGTACGGATATTGAGAAAATGACAAAAGATCACAAGAAACAAGCAAAAACGAACACGGGAAACGAAGCCGCACAATGAACCAGGCCCTAGAGTTGATTTTCCAAGAAAAACCCTTGAAAAATTGAAGATTGTACAAGAAGGGTCCTCCATTATTGAAGAAGACACTTTAAACCCTTGTATATTCATAATTATAAGTTTGGTCTTTAAAGTTTGTCAAAATTACAAAAAGGACCCTCTACTTTGAAGAATTGGCAAGAGTGGAACCTCAAATATGAAGACTTGTCAATATTAGTCCTCCATAAATTCAACAATACAAGTCAAGAACTTTAAGATTGAAGACATTACAAGATTGGTCCTTCAAATATCATCAAATGGCAAAACAAGTCCTTTAAATACCTTTGCAAAACCTTTTGGGGCAAAAGTATAAAAACCAAAACTTGTTTATAAAGAGAAAATCAGATTTTGCTTATTATAACACAAGTGAAAGGAGAAAGAAAGATGAGGGGTAATATCTGCCAAGACATAAAAGAAACCTAGACCAGTGACAACCCACCACGTGTCCCACTAACTCCATTCAACCAATCACCAGCCACCAAATTACCACATCACTTCCCACTTAACCGGTTTTTAACTAACTTATTTAATTAAGTTTAAATAATGTGGTTAACACTTTTTCAAATCCTAATCCGAATCAAACCTTCAACTATTCATCATAAGAACAAAATTAGGGGTTTGATAATTACTTGGAATTAAACCCTAAAACCTTCCAGAATTATGATTAACTTATCACTAATCATAACCCAAACCTTAAACCCCATGCCACATCACCAACCAAGAGGTCACATGTATGGTCCCCTGCACACGTTTATGGGGAAGAAGACAAACTTGGCAGAGAAATCAACCATCCACAATGCAGCTTACATATCAAGCATTGTTGGGAGCCCTTGATGAAATTCAATCACTTTACACCTCCACAAACGTCCAAGATAACTTCACATGATCAAGCAAAAGTTCAAACTGCAAGGGCATTTTTGGAATACCATGTACTAGGGTTTCACTTTATTTTCAGCATTTCTAGTCTCTTTTTAGCCTATATAAGGCATTAGGTTCATTACATTTTAGTTTGCTCTTGGTTTTTCCTTGTTCAACTTTCTGTAAATCCTATATTCGGATTTATGAAATAGTGTTTAAATTTGTTGAAGAAATCCAAGTGCCACCTTTTATATTCTATTGTTATTGTTTGAAGTTTGTGAATTTGAAGTTTAAAATCTTGTTTTTAAAGATTGTGCAAGAAATTGCAAGATTTTCCAAAATCTGATATTTTTCTAAGTCTTGGTTCAAACCTTTGAAATTTTTGGATTACAAGTGGTCATAACACCATGTTAAGGAGTTTATCAAGGTGTAGTGAGCTTGTGGTTTGGGGATATTCAAGGAGTGGGAACAAGCTTGAATTAATCAGCTTTATTTTTCCATTTTTTCTTCTTTCTATAATCTGTTTGTTCTAACCTTGTTGTTCTTAGCAGCTATTTGAATCTTGTGCCTTGTTAAGATAGGCACATAAGCTCTAAAATCCGTGAGTGTGGATGTACATTCATGAGGTTTGAGCCTTCTTACCAAAAATATGTTAAAATACTTGTTTTAAGTGATTTGGTATTCTGCTGGTGTATGTGTTGTTTTTGTGGTTCAATCTGGTTCTTAGTTGATGATAATGTTGTATTGATGCTAGATTAAGGTTGGCTTGACCTGTTAAACACTTTTACTTTGTTAAAATCTTGGATTAAAAAGTTTAAGGGGTGTTTGGGTTTGCTGGTTTAAGCTTTCAAGTTGAATTTGAGTTCGTGTTTAGGGTTGTTAAGTGTTGGTACCTGCTTATTAAGTGTTTGTATGCTTTTATCTGCAAGTCTTGTGTTCTTGAACATCAAATTCCAGATTGTGCTATAACTTGCTTGTTTTTTATTGCTTTGACCTAAAATTTTGGAAACACCTAGAGTGTATGCATGTTTAGGGATAAAAAGTGTTCAAACAAAGTTTGTGTAACCTGTTGAAAGATTTGAGGGTTTGAAATTGGGCTTGTGTCAAGTATATCAGCAAAGTTACTTTGTGTTCATCATTTATTCATCAGTAACCTTCAATAGCTTGAATCTTGGTCTAATCTTTAAACCAGTGTTTGAAACAAGTTTATGTATGCTTATTTAAGTTTATTATAGCTTGTGTATGCATTTTCTTCAATTTAGCTGGCTTATTCTTGCTTAATCTGCTTATTTGTTCAAACTGCTGCTTTTTTCATATATAGGTTAGGTCTGATGTTGTTTTGATATAACTGGACTAATTGGCTAAGTGTAATTGTGTTTTCTTTGTGGTTATTGACTCCTTATAACCCACTGGTTATAAGGGTGCCTTGCTTGTTCATCAATTCCAACAAAAGTCCACATAAGACAAAAAGTCAAACAATTCAAGCAGTGGAAACTTTTCCCACTGCTGGACACCCAAAACTAGCCACTTCTAGTGTTAATTTTCAAACAGCTTATCAATAAGCTATAATAGCTTATTTAGACCTGCAACAATTTTATTTTTGTAATCAAACTTCCTTATTTGACCCATTTGACTATTCTAGAGCATTTCAGCCTCTGACGTTTAGGTTTGACTAGGAAACCAACTTAGTTGACTTTTAAATAAGTGCTTATTTGCTTATTCCAGCTTATTCAGTGTGCTTATTGGAAATATTTTTGATTATTAAGCTTAGTTAAGTGATTTTTGGAACATTTTTCAAAAAGAATCAGGTCTTGAAGTGGTCTAGAACTCTAAATCGACTATTTTGTCTTTTAGTGAAAACCTTCTTGGCTTATTTCTGGCTTATTTGTTAAGCTTTTTCAAAATTTCTTTTTACAGTTCTCTTTAGTATCCCAAAAGAAGTTTGTGTGTCAAATTAGAGCTTATGGCATTAGCTTATGGCTTAATGGGCCAAAAAGCCCATTAAGAATAAGCTGTTGACTTATTAAGTTGTGATAAGCACATTTTCAGCTATTGGGTCTTTAGAATTATGTTCTTAAAATCAAATTTTGAGTCAGATATGTGATTTTGGGCTTAATTGGACAACTTTTGCTTATTAGGCCTTAAATAAGCCCATTATATGGACTGTTTGGACTTTTAGCCCATTTGGAGGCCCACTAGGGGTATTTAGGTCATTTCAAGTTTATTTTCTGTTTATTTAGGTTAAAATAAACTGTTTTGCAAGTTTTTAGAATTTTTTATAAATTTTGAATTTTTATTAATATTTTATTATTATTTTATTATTAAAAATTAAATTTAGGATTTTTTGCAACTTTTTCATTTTTTATGGGTTAAATACATTAAGTTAGGAATTTTAAAATCATTAGATTAATTTTCTTGTCATTTAATTAATTTCTAGGATTATTTTAATATTTTTATATTTTTTAATCATTTTTAAATAGCTTTAATTAATTGTAAAATTTTCAAAAATAGTTTTTAGTTTAATTAAGTTACTTTAGAGGTTTACAAATTGAAAAATCTCATTTTGGGCTTTTTGTTAATTAAATTGATTTTTTGGGCTTTAATTAGCATTAAAAAATTATTATTTAATTAAATAAAAGGTTTGGGTGATTTTTAATTTTTTATAAACTCTAATTACATTTTAAGGATTTATTATAATTTTCTAGGAATTTTTAGGATAATTTTAAAATTTCATCACTTTTTACGGTTTTACGTTCACGACTTTCGTCTTAATTTAATTCTAATCGTAACCGTCATCCTTTTCTCTTTTTTTTCTTCATAATCATAATCATAAATTTAATCATATCTTTACACATCACACTAGCCTACTTGAGAACGAACTCACAACAAGGGTCATTTGTGCACGGTTTTTCTAAACCGTCGTACTTACCCTATTTACCCCTTTTATTTTTCCTAAAGTAAAGATGTGTAAAAACTACAATATCAGTGTGTGTTGAAGGTATGGATATGAATATGAAGGTATAATAAGCACCAAATCAATCATCAACGTTGTGTACACACACACACATATATATATATATATATATATATATATATATATATATATATATATATATATATATATATATATTTTTTGTTCTTATGAGTATTTTTTTTCCTTATTCTTTTTATGCTTCTAAATAACTTTTTGTGCTTAACACAGATTTGCCTTTACATAGTTTTTTTTGATGAACTTATTTTCTTTTTTATTAGTTATGCATTTAAACAACTAATTTTCCTATTCTTTCTCGATTTATCACATGTTATGAGCTCATTTTGAGGTTTTCACATTTTATTTTAAACGCTACGTGAAACATTTAACACAATATCGCATATCGTTAATTATCTGCCGTTATAAATTCTGCCCCTATCTGCGGATATTCGTCTAGTGAGACTAAAATCTAAGACTTTTCTAAAGATACCTCTTTAAAGATAGCCAACTAAGCTAAATTTAAAGCATGAGTTTAAATAGTTTTTAACTGCACATTTAAATAAAACTTAACAATAGTATGAGTTAAGATCAACGTAGACCCTCTTTTTAGGATATACTATATCAACCAATTACATTCATTCAAATTAATTTTCCCTATTTTTCTTAAAAATTAAATATCTCACAAACGGTAAATCGTTAAGTGACAAAAAATACATCATTACAACGAGAATTAAATCATCTTTTTAACGAGGGATACATGTATGTACTTTCACAAACTTTTTTCCCGAGAAAATCATATATGATTCGTATCACGGGTCATATATGATTTTCTTAGAAAAAAATCGGTCGAAAGTATATACATGTGCCGCTCGTTAGAAAGATGATTTAATTCTCGTCACGATGCTATGTTTCTTTTTGTGTAACGATGAATTGTTTGTGATATACATAATTTTTAAAAAATAACTTTTTTTGTTAAACGAAAAAATAGATGAATTTAATTGGTTCATTGGGTTTATATTAAAAAGAGGGTGTACATTGAACTTTTTCCACAATAGTATATGCATTATTATAGTATATCATCAAACACAACTTTGCTAATTTATACTCATAAAAATGTAACGGGATAACTAGAAAATGAATTTTGTCAAAATAAATGAGGAAATAATAGAGGTGTCATATGCAAAACAAGAATCCCAAAAGTAAAATTAGTTTAAGCAATTAAAAGACCAAACTGTATATTAGGCCATGTAACAGGCAGCTTACTATAAAAGCGGGTTTTGGCCCAAATCTCAGCCCCAAACCCCAACAAATGAAATTTGAGTCCATATAGCTGCGTGATTTACTGATTTTTTTCCCAAGAAATTTCTTTCGTATCTTAAATTTTTTATAGTAGTTCACCATGGTAATTTAGAAAAGTATTTCATTTGGTAATGCATTCTGATGACGCATAGTACCCAACCGGGTCATGGACCCGGTCCACGGGTACTACACGCATTCGGCACATCACGAATGGGTTGGGTTGTCGTTTGAGCCTATGGGCTTTGAATGAACAGTGGCCGCATATATGTGTGCGGCCCACGGCCCGGCACGACCGGTACAGGGTTAGACAAAATCACAATCTAATTAGGATTGAGATTTACCCTAAAATAGAGGATTTACACTAACCATAATTAGAATATAACAATCAACTAATTATGGTACTTATCCTTTGCTTGGGGCCAAAGCATCGGTACTAGCCCATTAGGGTTGTACCACCTATATAAGGAACCCCCAAGGGTTCCACAAATGTATCACATTCTCTATACTCTCAACCTTTAGCCGATTATCTAACCCTAAACCGATTACTTACTCTCACGCCGGAGTCTAATCGTGGGATACATTCCCACGGTAAGCTTAACGCGTGTTGCTTTTGAAACACCCCCAAATATTCATACTTTAGTTCAGCGGAAGAGTCGTTAGTGTTACGGGATAGCACATTACTCAAATCATAGACAACGCTTAAAGATCGCGTCGTTTAAGAATAAAGCATTTTCCATTCATGAATATTAAATTTACATAGGTCCCAAGTCATTGTATTTCATACAATATTACAAAACATTTGAATGGAAATTTTTATTTAAGTGCGGGCCATAAATTCTTGTCGTCTTCCCGAGAATTACCTTCAAGTACCAGAGATAAAACATGTTAAAAGAAAAGGTCAGCAAAAACGTCGGGTGAATTCATAGAGTTTAATAAAAACCATTAATACGTCATCGGTATATATTTATTACCGAAAATCATTTTGTACAAATCTTTGTAGTAGGCCATAAAATAAGCCAAAATAATTTCATACAAATCTTTGTTGTAAATCATACTATAGGCTTTTGCCTTCAAAACCATTATACGAACCAATGTCGCAAAAACATCATACAATACGTTTTATAACGTTGTATAGAGTTAAATAAAAATCGTTATATGAATATGGTTATGTAAAACCAAAACACGAACATAATATCAATAATAAGACCCCGTATTGCTAGTCAGGCAATATATTGTAATTCAATGCGTATAGCAGTATTTTCGTTATTGGATTATTATAAGCCGCATGACATTGCTACCTTACTATAACAAACAACGGGTAACTAACCCGAAACTCATTTTCCCATCTAAAACAGCGTGTCGTCACAATAATCGTGCTTATATAAATCTTCTCATACATAAATTCGCTTACCAATCAATGTGGCACGACGGGGATCAACCGTCAAGGCGCGAACTTGGGTGATCTTCCCCAAACTGTACTATTATATGCATAAGCGTCTACCGAATCCTGGTAGTTCACAATTCATTCTAATGGGACTTTTAGTGACATAACCTAACTAATAATAATCCATTTCATTTCATTCTCATATAATCATTCATCGGGTCATGTAATCATTCGGGTCCATATCAATAAGCAAACAATCAGGACAACTGGTGTCCTATTTTTATTAAAACTAACATGTTATCTCCCTCGCGGGTTTATAAAACATTTCATAAAACATTTAAAAGAGTGTGAGGCTATGAACTCACGTTGATTGGGAAAGGCGGGTTATCGGCGATTTGGATGTACGGTACGTGCTTCAACTACGGAAACCTAGACAAATAATACTCGTCTTAGACTCTTGTCCAATGACTTTATAAAAACAATGGATATGTATATATATGATGATATTACAAGTATGATGATGATCAAATGGGATTTTATCTCTTCATACACATTATAGTGTTATGTGTTAGTTAAATTTTTGACTAGTTACACTAGTTTCAATCCAATTCCATATTAAGGCCCAATAAGCCCATTAAAAGCCCATTAAGAGTTCAACTCTTTATATTGATTCATTTATACTTTTAATATCAGGAATTTACTCATATGTTGGGCCCAAGTGGGTTAAGCCTAATGAGTAAGTCCATTAGTGTTTAGCCAATCTAGTTGGGCTAATAGTCCAATAAGGCTACTTTGACCCGTTAATGTCCATAAGTTATAAAGCTCGGGTTTTATCGGTTTTCACTTGTCAAATGTACTTATACATCAGTATATGAGTTATAAAAAGTTTACATTAGACAGGTCCGACCGTCTAAGTTTTATTTGACGAAAACGTTAATCTTTCGGTTTTAGCCGAAAAGACGTAAAACTTACGTATATAGTTTTATAACTTATAAAACATACCAATTTAAATTTTTATAAAATGTCCCATTTAATTATCAAAGTATATACTTAATTATAAGTATTATATAAGTTAGTGGGTTTTAGGTATACATTTTATATTAGTTTTACTTGAGTGCTAATTTTATAATATATACATTTATTTTACAAATCTGATTATGAATTTCACTTTCACCATTTTTACCATATCTTGAGTTCTACAAGGAGATAGAAGCTCATATTTGGGCAGCCAAAACTATATGATGTGTTCTACAGTTAACTCCCTTTTAGCTATTGCTCAATCAATCTCTAAATGTCTCTAACAGTTCGTCCAAAACTGACTATACAGATTTGGACTTCAATATTGTTTTGATCATATCTCACTCATTTTATGGATTCCATTGTGTGGCCAACTCTCACATATGTTCAAATCACTTACCTTACTGTATATTAAATTATCCAAGCCACTTTAACAAGTTATCATATAGTTTTTTACTGTTTTATACAGCCTACATTTTTAGCCGTGATTTTAACATCCTTTCATGTAGCTTTTAATCATTTTAACCAAATTTACCAACACAAGATCCCCACATAATACTTTTGATCATCATTCATCCTCATAAATATATATAAATGAAGAAAATACAAGATTACATATTCAAAATAACAAGATGATAGGAAGAAATAATCTCTATACCACCAAAGTGATGAAATGATGAGTTTTTGGATGAACAAGACTTGGTTTTGGGTAACCAATCTTATGAGATATCAACACCACTTCTAGGATCACCAAGTATTTATAGCTCCTTGAAAAATCAGCCCTTGATCTTCATAAAATCTCCTTGCTAGTTGTTAAGATCACCTCCAATCTACAAGTCTTCAAAGGGTTTTCATCTTGATCAAGTTTAAACACAAGATTTGTGGTAGAAACTTGATCAAAAGATGGTGTTTTGTGGTGGTGAAATGGACGGCATAAAGAGGCTAGAGAGAGTTTTTGAGAGAGTTTTTCATGTTGAAAATGAAAGTAAATGGTTTGTGTTAGCTTTTTTGTAGTTTAGATGATTTTTGTAAGCCTTGAGGACAAGTGTCCTCTTGGTTTATTAAATGTTGACACCTAAAGGTGTGTTAGTGACGCCTTTGGCCACCCATTTGTGGGGTGAGGCAAGTGTAAACTTGTCTCATCCCACTAATTTACGGGTACTTCTTGATTCTAGTTTCCTCGATTTGCGTGCCCTCGAGTCGTTTTACGAAAAATGTTTTTATAAATTACGAACAAACGGCACAAAACGAATCTTTGATAAAAATTGTCTCATCAAAAACGGAGTTCAAAAACATAAATACGTAAACCTATGGTTTCCGGTTTAGTCGTAAAGGACGTTAAATTATTCACGTAAGTCCTAATTTCTTCTCGTAAATTTGTGGGTTTATAAACCAACACAAAAATAAAATTCCAAAATAATATTCAAGAATAAATTTATTTCCTGAAATGTCAGACTGTCACAAAAAACGGTGTACGTAAACGTAAGCACGTAACATAGAGTCCTCCGGTTTAGACGTAGTCGATGCTACTTCAAGATGTAAACCCAAATTTCTTCCCTTAAATGAGTGAGTTCATAATATAACATTAAAGTAATGATTTTAAATAATACTTGAGATTAAAATATCGACCATAATTTGACGGATTGTCACAGCATTTATCCCTAAACAGGATCTTTGTCCTCAAAGATCAATTAATCTTACTACTCGCTTCTTATAGAGTTAGAGCCATGTGGGTATTTCCTCCACATTCTGTCTTTTCTCTCAAGTGTAATTCATTACAATATGCGAGTTTCATCAAACATGACTACAGGAACACGATCAGGCTTAATGTTGACTTACTTTCTCTATCCATGATGTTCACGGGTTTTTGATGAATGCAACTTTTCGCCGATCAAAACTTCTACAAGAAGTAATCAGATTTTCACTTGATAGACATTTTATCAAGTTCGATATACGAAACATAATTCACGCAGCCCTTGAAGTCCTAGGGTAGATCCAACTTATATGCCTTTCAAACCAACTTTTACATTATCTCAATGGTCCCATACAACGGGGACTTATTTCCCATGATCTTTTAGATCTTCAATTCATTTTTCCAAGGTGAAAATTTTTGTCATAACTTCGCTACCCATCCTGCACTTCAAGATCTACATTTCATATTCACATAACCTCATGCCCACTACTGGCAGTCAATAATCAAATCCTAATTTCAACAATCATTTCAGGTTTCATGGATCGGGTATTTTGTAAGGTTAGGTTTGTCATCATAGGCAACCTTAAACCTAAAAGACATGTCCAACTCACAATGGGTGTATGTCGGGTATCTTCATCCCAACTCCTGCTTACAGATGCTCTTATATTTAGATCCTAACAAGATTCGATCTTGATCCTAATAAGATAATTATCAATGATAATCTCTCCATACGAAAACGATTATCCCTTTCATTACCAAAGGTCAATTATTCAAGCATAAAACAACACTTCTAGTGTTTTGTATCGTTACTTTACCTCGTCCCTTTGATTGGGATGGTAAACAGTACTCTCGTCAAGGTTCGCTCCCAATGACTTCTGAGCAAATCTCTAGAAATTCGATGTGAAGCGAGGATCTTGATAGAGATGATCGATACAGGCACACCATGTTTACACAACTCCTTTAAATACAAAGATTCAATTTCCTCATCGAGAATTTATCATTAACGGGAATGATATTAGTAGATTTGGTCAGTCTGTCGAAGATGACCCAAATCGAATCAAATTCAGATGATGAACTTTGCAATAGTTAGACGTTTACTAATGTATGAGGCGATGTATGCCTTCATAATTTGCCATCAGTAAAACTTCTTCAGATAAAGATACATTTAATCAGAAATGGCATGAATAGAATACTTAAATTTATGAGATTCCAACATGACTAAATCTCAAAATCCTCCATATTTAGGCAACCATAAACAACGTTTTAAACTTTTAACGCCCTCGGCTTCTCAATTCTAATGGTTCACTTAGCCGCGAACCCCCTTTTATTACCTATATTGTCCTTTTTACAAGCATCGACTATTTTTAAATTGCTCGGCAATTTATTTTGCACAGTCATTACTAAGTCACACATCCTAATTTATTCTTTATCCTTTCTACATAATATGTCAGCAACTATATTCACCTTCCTCGATGAAATAAATATCATGACCGTATTCATTCAAAAATTCTTTCTTCATATTTTCTAAGTTTTAGTTTCGTCTCAACTATTATCTTTATTAGTCTCGCTCAATCCGACGTTTAGAGCGTCGATAAATATTACAAGTAATTAAGTAATGATTATTTAATTTTACGAAACGTAAACGTAAAAAATTTTAAATTTCTCAATTCGTCCAATTATAGAAAAATGTTCAAAATAAATTTGAATTTAATTAACACGATTTTTGTTGATTTATCGAAAATAATTAATAAGATCCGTAATTGTTCGAAAATCTTTGTTTATACTTTGGTCAAAATTTTCTTAGTTGAAAAGCAGAAAAAATTGTCGTTTCAAATTCCAAGTCATGGTTTAAATGGTTTCCTCAATCCATCTTTGGTTGTCTTGAGGTATACACAAACATTTACCCATAAAGGAGTTTAGTTAAATGATTTGGGTATAAGAGAATGATTCCTTAAAATTTGATTTGATAAAACATTTGTCAAAACATATTTGTACTTTCTCTTTGGTATAACCCAAAGCCTTAATGGCTCTAATCTTTGAAGAGTTAGTATAGATTCCATTATCTATTAATCACATGGTCAAATAATGTAAAGGATTAAGACTTAAATCACATGTTAAATATTAAAGGTACAGGTTTTCATTGCTCGGACAACTCCAGGCAGTTTATAAATAATTATTAACTCCTTTCTATTCTTAGAAACAAACAGAAGGTCCTTAGTAATCACAAGCATGAATTTATCAAATTACAGCCTACACACGTGATTCACCAAATTTATGGATGCTACATGTGCATTGGTAAATCCAAACGACATAACATGAAACTCATAATGTTCATTACAAGTTCTGGATGTAGTGATTGGAACAGATAATCTTCTTCGCAGACGCGAAGTTGATGATAACCATGCCGTGGATCAAATTTTCGAATATACGCTAGAACCTTGTAAATGATCGAACAAATCTATCATCTTGGGTGGTGGATATAGATTTTGATCATCAATTTACCTAGTTCACGGTAATTAATAAATATAAGGAATGATAACACCATAGCTCTTCATGATGACGAGCTTGGTAGAATAAAAGCTTTTTCCGACAACTCTCTCAGTTGCACGATAATTCTTTTGATTCAGATGGCGTTGACGTACAGTGCATACGCCACAGGTGCAGCACCGGGAATATAATCAATACCAAATTCAACTTGCCTTAATGGCGAAAGTCCAGGTAATTCATCAACAAATACCTCCTAAAGTTTCAGATAACGGAAACATCTTTTAATAAATTTACTTTAAGTTCTTTCTAGATTACAATATCTATGACTAGTTCATAACCATTCATGGTATAATTTCAAGTCTAAATGCAGGATATGGTCATCCATCAAGAATTATTTAGATTACTTTTGATAATCAACATCTTACCTTTTAGGGGAATTCTACTCGAGTTCCCATCAATTAAGACAATGTCGTCATGTCATAATCAATCAATCCATTCTACTGGCACTACCAACTTTCCATTTTCATTACCGTTGATAAGATGTGAACTTCTCAAAAGACTAATAATAACTCATAACCCTTCACAAATTCAAGGATATCTGGAGGCATAACTACCATTAAAAAGAGTAAGGTCAACGCCTAATCTACGCGAGATAATTTCAAATCAGATAAAGACGAAACATTAACGAATATGAATATATCCCATGTTTTCATGATTTGAGTACGCATTCGAAAGCTCCTCAGATCGTTACCCAGGTCATTCAAATGAAATCTAATCAAAAGAAATGATAGGAACATCGATACATCCAGTTGGGTATCAATACTCAATAATTAGATACTTTTCCAAAGAATCTCACCATGAGAGAATTGGACAAGAAGGGGATATCAATTATCAATTAAGACAATTTCCACAGATGAGTAAGTTCGACTCAGAAAATAAATGGTACGGGCACATATGTAGGTGTCCCTAACAATATGTCCTTATTTTGCACTTCTTGCAGATCTCATAAAAATTCAATTTTCCACAATTTCAAGGAAAATGTAATGTTTATTAACAATTTCATGGTGACTACTAATCAGCCTTGCATGGTCCCTTCCAAATTGTATGTAGGCGCGCAACTATATACAATTTTAGGATTAACGATGCAATACTCAGTTCGTCAAAACTTTGTCATCATGTTTAAAATAAAAACTAATTTCATGTTTAATTCTGGAATAAGAAACAAAATGAATTTACAGAGATGTTCTTTGTTATGGAAACAATTAAGTTTTCCAAAGTCATTCATAAACAACTTTATTTCAATAACGATTACTTATAAATCTCACTTTGAATAATCCATATGGTGATGAAAATTCAATTTTTCTCAAGGAATACTATTTTATCTTTATAAAAACAATGATCGATCTGCAAAAGAGTGATGAAAAGTTGTTCACCAAGAACTAACTACAATATAATAGGAAATGAGCTTAGCTAATTAATCATGAGGTTCATGACCTCGATGGCACTCAGGAATACAAAGAGAAGAATTTACAACGCAACTCAAACCGAGATGAGTGCTTGTTCAATTGTTGCATCATTAATTCGATCATTAGGATGAAGCAATAAAAGATAGATAACATCGATACATGTAAAATTTAGCAATCAGAGGTAACCTTTTCATTAATTCCGAACAAGTCAAAAATTGTACCGTAACACATTACGTGTTGCCATGTCATACAATTCTAAAAACTCATCCTACCAACTGATATCTCAGTTAAGTTAGGGATTTTAAAAGATACCACAATGAATACTACAAGAGTCATTAGGTGTTCCACCTGTCCCAGAAGATCCATCAGTCCCAATTCAGAAGAAGATTTCTTCAATTTATTTCAGGGACACTGGGCATCCTCGTCATTGGACATTGGCCTAGGAACAACCCTTAACACGAACCAACAATCATTTAAAACCTAATAATTCAATCACAGAACTTAATGACTTCTTATTAACAATCTCATATTCCATACGGGTTAAATTTTACTTCATTCAAGTTTCAACCAAATCATACTCAATGCGATATCCTACCTCATTCTCCAATACTTTCAACCTTATTCTTAGACCTTGAAAGGGCAATAAAAGTTCGATATGAACAACACTTAATTTCCAATTCTATAGCTCTTTCATAAATAGTTATCAAATGAGTCACTAGTATGAAATGACTCACACATTCAATTAGACTTCTCGGAAAGGTACTAGTGGCATGAGGCTTTTGGGTATAGGCTCCAATGACAGCCTCAAGTGCAACATTCACCCTTTTGATTTCAAATTTAAGAATTTGGTGACACCGAATCAGATGACACCTTTCCAGGTAGTAAGGTTTTGTCAAATTCCACTCTATAAGGAAAGATCGTCATGACATCGATATCAGATTTAATCTTGCCAATTCTTCTTTAATATCACAATCAACTAATATCAACATTTCTATGAATATCAATCATTTTGTTGGGATCATAAATATCCACAACTTGGTTTAGATCTGGAATAGCTAGAATTCCTACGGGAATAGCTTCGATTGATTTACTAGGGGAATTAGGGTTTCTTGTGACAATCTACGTCGTATAAGTACCTCGTATAAGTATTAAAACAATTATTAAACAATCATGTAATCAAATTACATCATATACATACATACATATATATATATATATATATATATATATATATATATATATATATATATATATATATATATATATATATATATATATATATATATATATATATATAATATATATATATATATATATATATATATATATATATATATATATATATATATAATCCAAGTTATATATATATTAAAATAACACTTTTCAGTCTGGCCTTGTCGGTAACTCGGGAATTCTTCGGCACCGTTATAGTCAAAAGATTTTTAGACATTTTGTGAAAATGTTTATAGTTAAAAGATTTTGAAATGTTTTATTCAAAACTTTGGTTTTAAAAATCTTTCATTCTCTATAACGAGAGCTCTGGTACCAAACTGTAACACCCCCAAATATTCAAACTTTAGTTCAGCGGAAGAGTCGTTGGTGTTACGGGATAGCACATTACTCAAATCATAGACAACGCTTAAAGATCGCGTCGTTTAATAATAAAGCATTTTTCATTCATCAATATTAAATTTACATAGGTCTCAAGTCATTGTATTTCATACAATATTACAAAACATTTGAATGGAAATTTTTATTTAAGTGCGGGCTTTAAATTCTTGTCATCTTCCCGAGAATTACCTTCAAGTACCTGAGATAAAACATGTTAAAAGAAAAGGTCAGCGAAAACGTCGAGTAAATTCATAGAGTTTAATAAAAACCATTAATACGTCATCGGTATATATTTATTACCGAAAATCATTTTGTATAAATCTTTGTAGTAGGCCATAAAATAAGCCAAAAACATTTCATACAAATCTTTGTTGTAAATCATACTATAGGCTTTTGCCTTCAAAACCATTATACGAACCAATGTCGCAAAAACATCATACAATACGTTTTATAACGTTGTATAGAGTTAAATAAAAATTGTTATATGAATATGGTTATGTAAAACCAAAACACGAACATAATATCAATAATAAGACCCCGTATTGCTAGTCAGGCAATATATTGTAATTCAATGCGTATGGCAGTATTTTCGCTATTGGATTATTATAAGCCGCATGACATTGCTACCTTACTATAACAAACAACGGGTAGTTAACCCGAAACTCATTTGCCCATCTAAAACCGCGTGTCGTCACAATAATCACGCTTATATAAATCTTCTCATACATAAATTCGCTTACCAATCAATGTGACACGACGGGGATCAACCGTCAAGGCGCGAACTAGGGTGATCTTCCCCAAATAGTACTATTATATGCATAAGCGTCTACCAAATCCCGGTAGTTCACAATTCATGCTAATGGGACTTTTAGTGACATAACCTAACAAATAATAATCCATTTCATTTCATTTATCAGGTCATATAATCATTCATCGGGTCATGTAATCATTCGGGTCTATATCAATAAGCAAACAATCAGGTCAACTGGTGTCCTATTTTTATTAAAACTAACATGTTATCTCCCTCGCGGGTTTATAAAACATTTCATAAAATATTTAAAAGAGTACGAGGCTTGAACTCCCGTTGATTGGGAAAGGCGGGTTGATAGGTGTGAAAACACCCATCCTTTTACCACTTAATTGTAATGAAAACAAGACCATAACGTGTATTTTATGTCGTAAATGTCAGAATTATGCCTGGTTTGTGTTTTTGTTGTGATTTAGGACCAAAAGATGAACAAGGAAGAAAACACGGGCTTTCACGGGCTTTTATCGAAGAAAAAGACAAAAGACGAAGTCAAAAGATCAAGTGTGCAAAAGATCAAAAGTCAATGGGCCTATTTTGAAAATTTTTTGAAGAAAAGGACCAAAGATGGAAGATTTACGAGTCTAAGAACCCAAGTCTAATAAATAAAGAAATTATAAGACGAGTTCAAGATTTTATCGACAAATCCCGAGCCAAAAGTCGAGACTTTAAAGACGAGACGGAAGAAAAGAAAGAAAGGAGGAAGCCACCAACCACTGCCCTCTCCTATATATACCACCCTCATTTGTTAGGAAAGGGAGGGTTAGTTTTAGGAGTAGATTAGGATAGATTAGGAGTAGTCTCTCTCTCTAAATTTATGTTCTCTCTCAAGATTTAATAGGTAAGATTTAATTTTCATGTTTTTAATTGTTGAATCATTTACTTTTTAATCAAGCTTTTAATTAATCTTCTTCTACCTTTCTTGCTTAATCTTTACTTTTGATTATGGTATGTTCTTGAGTTTTTATGGTTTTGAATCAAGTGGGTTTTGATTGATTTGGATTTATTTGTTAGTTTTGTTGATTTGTTTTGATTGATTATTGTTAGTTGATGTTTATTGGTTATTTTGGTTTAATCTTTTGGTTGATTATGGTAAGTTTTGGTTAGATTCGTAGCCTTTGTTATTCCCCTGTTCTTCGTGTTCTTAAGTTACCCAGATTCCGAATCAATTAGTTATTCCGAACCAAAGTTTTCTGTTTATATATTCCGGATGAGCACTACATTCCGAATGAAGGGTTTCTTTTAAGTATTCTGAATCAAGCTGTTATTCCGGATGAGTGAGTTTATTCCGAGTAAACAATTTATTCCACATGAAGCTAATTATTCCGGATGAACCTTTTTATTCCGGATGAAGTAGATATTCCGGATGAGCAACTTTATTCCGAACGAAGACTATTCCGAACGAAGCCTTTTTCCGAATCAGCATACTTATTCCGAATGAAGGTTTATTCCGGATGAACGAGTTATTCCGAATGAGAAATTATTCCGGATGAACGAGTTATTCCGGATGAACATTTATTCCGGATGAGCATGTTTTTCCGGATGAAGGAATTATTTCGGATGAAAAATTTATTCCGAATGAGCTGTTTTTCTTGGATTTGTAATTTTTATGTTTTCTATTTTTTCAGAAAAGTGACAGTTTTCTGGTGATTGTTTTTTTAGCTTAATTTTATTACTCCGCGCATTTTATTTTTCAGTCTTTAGTTAATTTCATCTTTTAGTTTTATTTTTATTTTTATTTATTGTTTCGCTTTAATTTTCATTTAAATATTTGCATTGCTCTTTTATTAATTGTCTTTGGTTTATTTTTATTTCGCTTCGCATTTACCTTTTCAAGTAGGATAGATTACCAATTTCCCTTTTCGATACCAAGAACGACTGAGTCACACTTAAACCAATAATCAATTTGATAAGATACCGAGAAACGAACTTTTCAAATGAGCAAAACCTAAGTATCACGGGTTATCGGCGATTTGGATGTACGGTACGTGCTTCAACCACGAAAACCTAGACAAATAATACTCGTCTTAGACTCTTGTCCAATGACTTTATAAAAACAATGGCTATGTATATATATGATGATATTACAAGTATAATGATGATCAAGTGGGATTTTATCTCTTCATACACATTATAGTGTTATGTGTTAGTCAAATTTTTTACTAGTTACACTAGTTTCAATCTAATTCCATATTAAGGCCCAATAAGCCCATTAAAAGCCCATTAAGAGTTCAACTCTTTATATTGATTCATTTATACTTTTAATATCAGGCATTTACTCATATGTTGGGCCCAAGTGGGTTAAGCCCAATGAGTAAGTCCATTAGTGTTTAGCCAATCTAGTTGGGCTAATAATCCAATAAGGCTACTTTGGCCCGTTAATGTCCATAAGTTATAAAGCTCGGTTTTTATCGGTTTTCACTTATCAAATGTACTTATACATTAGTATATGAGTTATAAAAAGTTTACATTAGACGTGTCCGACCGTCTAAGTTTTATTTGATGAAAATGTTAATCTTTCGTTTTTAGCCGAAAAGACGTAAAACTTACGTATATAGTTTTATAACTTATAAGACATACCAATTTACAATTTTTATAAAATTTCCCATTTACTTATTAAAGTATATACTTAATTATAAGTATTATATAAGTTAGTAGGTTTTAGGTATACATTTTATATTAGTTTTACTTGAGTGCTAATTTTATAATGTATACATTTATTTTACAAATCTGATTATGAATTTCACTTTCACCATTTTTACCATATCTTGAGTTCTACAAGGATATAGAAGCTCATTTTTGGGCAGAACAAACCACATGATGTGTGCTACAATTAACTCCAATTTACCTATTGCTCAATCAATCTCTAAATGTCTCTAACAGTTCGTCCAAAACTGACTATACAGATTTGGACTTCAATATTGTTTTGATCATATCTCACTCATTTTATGGATTCCATTGTGTGGCCAACTCTCACATATGTAAAAGTCACTTACCTTACTGTATATTAAATTATCCAAGCCACTTTAACAAGTTATCATATAGTTCTTTACTGTTTTATACATCCTACATTTTTAGCCATGATTTTAACATCCTTTCATGTAGCTTTTAATCATTTTAACCAAATTTATCAACACAAGATCCTCACATAATACTTTTGATCATCATTAATCATCATATACATATACATAAATAAAGAAAATACAAGATTACATATTCAAAATAACAAGATGATAAGAAGAAATAATCTCTATACCACCAAAGTGATAAAATGATGAGTTTTTGGATGAACAAGACTTGGTTAAAGATAACCAATCTTATGAGATATCAATACCACTTCTAGGATCACAGTATTTGTATACTCCTTGAAAAATCAGCCCTTGATCTTCATGAAATCTCCTTGCTAGTTGTTAAGATCACCTCCAATCTACAAGTCTTCAAAGGGTTTTCATCTTGATCAAGTTTAAACACAAGATTTGTGGTAGAAACTTGATCAAATGATGGAGTTTTGTGGTGGTGAAAGGGACGGCATAAAGAGGCTAGAGAGAGGGTTTGAGAGAGTTTTGCATGTTGAAAATGAAAGTAAATGGTTTGTGTTAGCTTGTTTTGTAGTTTAGATGGTTTTTGTAAGCCTTGAGGACAAGTGTCCTCTTGGTTTATTAAATTATGACACCTAAAGGTGTGTTAGTGAAGCCTTTGGCCGCCCATTTGTGGGGTGAGGCAAGTGTAAACTTGTCTCATCCCACTAATTTACGGGTACTTCTCGATTCTAGTTTTCTCGATTTGCGTGCCCTCGGCTCATTTTACGAAAAACGTTTTTGTAAATTATGAATCAACGGCACAAAACGAATCTAATAAAAATTGTCTAATCAAAAACGGAGTTCAAAAACGGAAATACGTAAACCTAGGGTTTCCGGTTTAGTCGTAAAGGACGTTAAATTATTCACGTAAGTCCTAATTTCTTCTCGTAAATTTGTGTGTTTATAAACCAACACAAAAATAAAATTTCAAAATAATATTCAAGAATAAATTTATTTCCTGAAATGTCGGACTGTCACCAAAAATGGTGTATGTAAACGTAAGCACGTAACATAGAGTCCTCCGGTTTAGACGTAGTCGATGCTACTTCAAGATGTAAACCCAAATTTCTTCCCATAATTGAGTGAGTTCATAATATAACATTAAAGTAATGATTTTAAATAATACTTGAGAATAAAATATCGACCAAAAATTGACGGATTGTCATATTTTTAGTGTGCAGGATATCAACAAGACATTCACTTGGTGCAAGATCCGGAGCCCAACCTACCCGAATCAAGCCTAATTCGGGTTAAGCAAGGATCATCCAACTTTTGTATCAACAAGTTGGCGCCATCCGTGGGACCCTACAGTAAACTAAATTCAATCTTAATCTCTCCCAATGATAAAGGGACACTCTCAAGGAAACCCAAGGAACGTAAACCATGGGAATCGAAGGTCCGGAGGTGACATCCCAGTCACCATAACTCCATCTCCGGCTGGACAAACTGGAGGACCAAACAACCAAAATGCATTGTTTCAATCAGGTGGGACGAGCATGATCACCAATACCCCACCGCCAACCCTCTCTCTGAATAACCCTGATCCGGGTGCGGCATCTAACGCTCCCAATAAGGAAGCGCAAAAGCAACCTATGGTCGAGGCAGAGGTGGAAGTTGATCTGCTCGAGGATGAAGATCTTGAACGCATTCTCATGCAGAACTTTGACAGAATCGTCTCGGGCATCTCGTCAAGACTAAACCTGGGAAGGAACCTCCAATCCAGGCTTAACTTTAGAAGCCTCGCGCCTAGTTCTCCCCCTCGAACTCGGAAGAGGGGAAGGAAGGTGCGCGCTCATGAACAACCTCCCTTTGAGGAAACCCCTCAACCACAGAACGTGATCGAGCGCATAGGGGATCGCATCATGCAGGAATTGCAACAAGCCCAGGAGGATGGGGATAAATCCGACTACTCCACTAGAAGCCCGGTGTTGGAAACTCCCGTGAACAATCGCCGCCCTAGTGTGTGGGATAGGGTGAACTCTAGTGGGAGGAAAGCTCCTAACTCTTCTCACATAAGTGGTCATCGTAATCAACCGAGAGGTGGGGCACCACCCCCCACCCCCCCCCCCCTATGACCCTTCGGGGTCTGATTCGGATGACCATCCTCCCAGACGTCGCCGACCTAGGTATTCCCCCCACCACTATCGGATGATGAAGGACACTACGGTGATCCCTACTATCGTGATGAAGAGGAGGAAGATCTCTCCCTTCCATGGTGCGGCGACAGAGAAGACGCCTTCACTCTTCACATACGAAACTACTCGGAGGAAAAGAAGTGTCGTATGCTGGCGTGCGTTAAAACCTGTGATGGATCTGGTGATCCGGACGATCACCTAAAATTGTTTGATACACAGGCTAAAATTGAACAATGGCCGATGCCTATATGATGCCAGATGTTTAATTCAACCTTGATTGGCAATGCCTGTGACTGGTTTGAAAAGCTCCCCCATCGAAGTATTGATAACTTCGGCCAGCTATGCACCACGTTTAAAAACAATTATACTCAGCAAAAGAAGTATAATAGGGATCCGGTCTCGTTGGCAACAGTTAAACAAATACCCGGAGAATCTACGGAAGACTTCACAGAGCGTTTTAATGACGAGTGTACGCGCACAAAAGTGTGCCCAGAGCTCCTTAAAATTTCTGATTACATGCACGCCATAACGGATAAGGAGCTAATCAGGCGCCTTAACGATAAGCGACCGGAGAAGTTTGACGAACTCATGGAAAGGGTTCGGAATTTTGTGGAGGGAGAGACCGCGGTTGCTGAGGCTTACCCTACAAAAGGGAAGCACGGCTAACGATCAAACGATAAGCCTAGAAGGCAATCAGGTGGCCAAAATAACTCCGGCAATACGAGGAGTCTAGATTACAAGAACCAGGCAAAAGGAGGATGGTCGGATGACAAATTCACCCCTCTAAAGATGACTTATCGGGAAATCTTGCTGACAGAAGGAGCAAATTTTCTAAGACCTCCTCCGATGAAAACTCTAGTTTATCGCCGTCAAGGCAATCGCTTCTGCGAGTTCCATAATGACAAGGGTCACGACACGGAGGAGTGCATCCAGCTCAAGAAGCATATAGAGTCACTGGTTAAATCAGGCAAACTCAAACACCTGGTCAAGGATTGGAAGGATGGGAAGGATAACAAAAAGTACGACAAAAAAGATTCCCAAAAGGACAAGCCTACGACTATATATATGGTTCAATCAGGGCAGCGCCAGACGAAGCAGAAAGTTAGTCAAAAAATTTCACGCGGCAAGGAAATCTTATTCCCTCCTATCACGGCGAGCAACGTGGCTTATGCACCTCTCACGATTGAGGTAAGCATTAGAACCCATAACGTTCGTCGTATGTATGTGGATGGAGGATCATCGGCGGATGTACTCTACGAACATTGTTTCGTACAGCTACGACCAGAGATCAAAAGCCAATTGATGCCAGCCACATCGTCGCTCATTGGCTTCAGTGGAGACACTATCTGGCCAATAGGACAACTATGTCTACTGGTAAACATTGGAGATAAGGAGCATTCCACTACGGCGTGGATGAACTTTATGGTGATACGTTCACATTCTCCGTACAACGGTATTATTGGAAGACCCGGCATCCTGTCCATACGGGCAGTTTCGTCCATGGCACACGACATGATTAAGTTTCCAGTTGAAGGGGGAATCGTTACTATTTACAATTCAATCGTGCTGGAATCCGAGTGCCATGCTGTGATAAAACCAATCCAGCCAGCTCCTACAAAGGAAGGATCACCACCCCCCCCCCCCAATTGGAAGGTGGTGATCCACCCCGACTACCCGGAGCAAGAGGTAGCTATCGGGGGAACGCTCTCTGAAAAAGGGAAGAAGGTTATGTGCTCTCTCCTAAAAGTGAACCTTGATATATTCGCATGGGAGTCGAAGCATATGACGGGCATACCGCGTTCGATAGCAAAACATAAGCTTCAAATCCACCCTGGATATCCACCTGTTAAACAAAAGAAGCGCGGCCAAGCACCAGAACGCAGCCAGGTAATACTGGACGAGGTACGAAAGCTGGTAGACGCAGGAATTTGCGCGAAGTCTACTACCATTAGTGTCTCTCTAATCCGGTCATGGTCAAGAAGCATGACAAAAGCTGGCGCATGTGTGTGGACTTCACGGACTTAAACAAAGCGTGCCCACAAGATTGCTATCAGTTACCAGAGATTGATTGGAAGGTGGAATCCTTATGTGGGTACTCTTTTAAATGTTTCTTGGACGCATATAAAGGATACCATCAGATCCAGATGGCGGAGGAAGACGAGGAGAAAACGGCGTTTCACACCAGTCAGGGGGTGTATTGTTACACTAAAATGTCGTTTGGACTCAAGAACGCGTGTGCCACATATCAACGACTTGTTGATAAAGCCTTCGACTCGCAGATAGGCCGTAACCTTGAAGTCTACGTTGACGACTTGGTTATCAAAAGCCATACGGAGGACGAACTTCTCTGCGATGTCCAAGAAACATTCGACATGTTGAGAAAAATCAACATGAAGCTGAATCCTAAAAAATGCACGTTTGGAGCAACCGAAGGAATGTTCCTTGGGTACATGATTAATCCGAATGGCATCAAGCCTTGTCCGAAGAAGACGGACGCCGTGATACAGCTTCCATCCCCTTGGACACTCAAAGAGGTGCAGTCACTTAATGGAAAGCTGGCCGGTCTCAATAGGTTCCTATCAAAGTCAGCAGAAAAATCACTTCCTTTCTTTAAAACAGTCAAGAAGTGCTTAAAGAAAGGGACTTTCGCTGGACAAGAGAGGCAGAGGAAGCATTTGGGCAGCTCAAGCAACACCTCGCGGCTCTCCCCATGCTGGTCGCCCCGCGGCCTAAGGAGGAACTAATCAGGTACTTATCCGCTACATATGAAGAAATAAGCGCAGTTCTCACGACTGATAGGGATTCGGTCCAGACTCCGGTCTATTTCATAAGCAGAGCGCTACAAGGCCCGGAGCTGAATTACTCACCAATGGAGAAACTAGTCTTATCGTTGGTTTATGCCGTAAAAAGGTTACGCTGGTACTTCCAGGCGCATCCAATAGTGGTGGTCACGGACCAACTAATAAATCAGGTGATCTCCAAGCCAGACGTAGCAGGAATACTACAGAAGTGGAGCGTCCTGCTGGGGGAACACAACATCTCTTATAGACCAAGGACAACCATCAAAGGCCAAATTTTGGCAGATTTCATAATTGAGAAGCCTGAGGAGGACGGGCCAATGGTGCAAAAGGAAGATATCCCATCGGAACTATGGGTTTTATTCACGGATGGATCTTCTTGCACGGACGGATCGGGGGCTGGCCTTATACTCATAAATCCGGAAGGAATGGAATTCACCTACGCTCTGTGCTTTGAGTTCACATCCACGAAGAATGAGGCAGAATATCAAGCATTGATCGCGGGTTTAAAAAATCGCCGCTAGGATGGGAGTCCGCAACCTTGAAGCCTACGTGGACTCACGGCTTGTCGCGAATCACATCCTAGGGGGGTACAAAGCTAAGGAGGAAAACATGATCCAATATCTAGAGAAAGTCAATTCACTCATCGCCAGTTTTGGTAAGTTCTCTATCAAGCAGGTACTAAGAGGTGAGAACAAGAAGGCGGATGCTCTTAGCAAGATCGCGTCTACAAGTTTTGCCCATCTATCCAAACAAGTATTGGTTGAAATACTTAAGGAGAAGTCCATTACAGGAGGGGAGATAACGACCATATTTGATGAAGATGGGCCTACATGGATGACCCAAATCATGAACTATCTAACTGATGAAACCCTTCCTGAGGACGAAACGGAGGCACGGCGCGTCAAAAGGAAGTCGCAACACATCGAACTCCGAGATGGTGTCCTATATAAGTGTTCCTTCCTACGACCGTGGTAGCGATGTGCTGGGCCACGCCAAGCTAGCTATGTAATTAGCGAAATACATGAAGGGTCGTGCGGCATGCACGCAGGCCCCAGATCAGTAGTAGCACGAGCTCTACGCACAGGGTACTATTAGCCAACTATGCATCGGGACGCACGAGACATGATTCTTAAATGCAGCGATTTCCAAGTACACAGGCAGGTACCGCGACATCCACAACAAGAACTAACACCCATCACATCCCCATGGCCATTTTACAAGTGGGGAATTGACATCGCAGGCCCCTTTCCTGTTGTTGCAGGGGGCGTCAAGTTTTTGATCGTAGCTATGGACTATTTCACTCGCTGGATAGAAGCTAAGGCGGTCAAAATGATCACGGGAAAACATGTGAAAAAGTTTATTTGGGAAAATATTGTATGTCGCTTTGGTTTGCCAGGAGAGATCATCTCGGATAACAGAAAATAATTTGCGGACAACCCGTTCAAAGATTGGTGTGCGGCGTTGAACATCAAACGGCGCTTCGCATCAGTTAAAAACCCACAGACTAATGGTCTGGTGGAGCGGGCGAATAGAAGCCTAGGTGAAGGAATTAAGGCGCGCTTAGATGAAAGAAGCGCCAAATGGGTGGACGAACTGCCACATGTACTATGGGCACATAGGACAATGATCAAAACAGCAAATGGGGACACTCCATTTGCGCTAGCCTATGGAACCGAGGCTGTTATCCCAACATAAATTGGGATGCCAACAATCCGCACGGCAGAAGTTAACGTCGTCACAAACGATGAGCAACTCCGGGTCAATCTAGACTTGTTAGAGGAGAAATGAGAGATAGCAGCCATGAATGAGGCTAAGTCTAAGGCACGTATGAACGCTTATTACGAATCCAGAGTCAAGGGTGTTTCCTTTCGCCCGTGGGATTTTGTCTATCGTGCTAACGAGGCAAGTCGCGCGGAGAGCACGGGGAAACTTGGTCCAAAGTGTGAAGGGTCGTATGAGGTCACAGAAGCTTTGGTGCTAGGCGCGTACAAGTTGCGTGATATGGATGGCCGTGACTTGGATCGTACATGGAAGATTTGCATCCTTAAAAGATGCTACCTCTGAAAGGCTACGGCCTCCGCATGAACACTTCGCTGTAGTCAGCATCAATAAAGATCCATGTATTTTTTGCTTTCATGTTTTCTAGGTTCTATTTGTCTTAGGATTTTATTTCGGTCAAAAAATCGTAACCGTTATAATAAAATGCCGTGGTGCCTAGCTAGCTCCACGGCTTGTTCTTGTGCAAATTATTGTCTTATGTGTTCTTAGAGTTATTTTTCATTCTCTTATGTGTTATTTCTTGTTCATATGTATTCATTCAATCGTACATGTACTATTCGCTCCCAGGCGGAGTAAGAGGATTAAGTGAAACTAATAATTCAACTTGTCGCATAAGAGGGATGCAACCCCAGTGGCGCGGATCATGTATCCTTACTAGACACCTTATTTACAAGACGTTGTAATAAGCTTCCACATGTCGTACTTACATAGTGCCGGACATGATAAAGACACACGGTGCACGTCTAGTAAATTATAGACTTAGTTTTATTCTTAATCAGCCGTGACACGTCATGTAAACAGATACATGATATCTAAGGAATAAAAACAAGTTTCAATGTAAACAAACAAAACTTGCCGTGCTCACCACGGACATATATCTTGAAAATATTCTAAGTGTTTACGCATGGGATTACAAATTAAAGCCGTGTACACCTACGGACGAATAAACAATAAGTAGTGCAAATGTTTACAACAGATAAACTACAAAGGAGGCAGGAACTCCCCTACTTATCTCTTACCTTCGACTATCAAGGCACGAAGGGCTTCACCACGAGCGTACTTTCCGCTATGCGCCCTGGCTAGGTTGGCATCCAACGCCTCAGCCAACAGCTTCTCACCCTTCACGACCTTCAAACTTGCATCATATATTGGCAGAGTGAGCTGGATTGGGTCCGGTGTAAGCTTCGCCATGATATCCTCATTGGAGGCATCCTTTATAGCTTCGAGGTCATCCAGGAAGGGGTACTCCATATCCTCCAGGGCGGCCATGGACGCAGTTATCTTTGCTTCCGCCCTAGGGTTATGGTAGGCATGCTTAGTGATGTCTTCACTCTTGCTTATTAATTCCACCGCCTTGGTCAACCCTTCATGCCTGCCGTGGTCAATGCCATCTGACATGACGTTGGCAAAAGCATGCATGAACTGCGGCGCCTCCATCACTCTTGTTATGGCCAGACGCGTTCCTTGGCCCACCATCCACCTACGACCAGCAATGGCCGTAAGAAGTGGGGGGCACAACACTTCAGCACAGTCTGTGGCCAGCACGCTCAGCTCGTGCTCCACCTTGCCCAAGGCCTCAACCGTTCGCTCCTCCATATTAGTCCGCTCCTTGCTGAACTCTTCCTTCAACACCTCACGCTCTTCTGCGAGGGCGGATGCCTGGTCAGCTGCTATTTTTGTCACGACTTCGGCTCTGGCTACCTGTAAAAAGATTAGGGTTACTATGGGCTGAGAAAGACAAGAGTGGTGTTACACACAAATTCACATAAACATGTAAGGATACGTACCTTGTCGTTTGTTGCCTCGAGAAGAGCTTCCAGCTCAGCAATACGCTCATCACGGGCATTGGCGTGGCTGGTTTGTTCTTTTATTGTGGCTTCAGCCACGGCCAAATCCGGCTGCAGGGATGCAAGTGTCTTCTCGTGCTTCTCCACCAGCTCCTCCCTACGAACCATCCTCCTATCAGCGCGGCGCACATATGCCAAGGACTCCTCAAACCGGCATCGTAGGGCCACACCAAATGTTATTTGGTGCGCCGTTGATACGTTAAACTGTTCAAGGAGGACCCCATGACTAAGTTCATCCAGGTCTTGCACCAATGTTGGGGGAGTCATGTGGTCCATAAACTCCTTACACTCCGACTCTGCCTCTAGCCTTGTCAAGCTGGACAAATTCCACGCTGGGCGAAGGCAGGAGTCTGGGCCTTCGTGTTGAGGCTCTTCTGCGTGAGTGGGGAGAGGAGATGGTGGAATCACGACTATCATAGGGGAAGGCTCCCTATCGACTTCCTTCTCCTGCGCCACGGTCGTAGGATCCACCCTGTTTTTTAACAAACACTTATAAGTTTTTTGCAGTTTCATACACCACAAGTATGATGAAATATAAAGAGGTACTTACGTCGCATCTATCATCGGCTCCGTGATAGTGGGAGCTACGGCGCTCACTGGCGTTGCCTTCCACACATGTTTGTCTACCTGCTCCTCTGTCACGGTAGGGTGCGGAAGGGGGTTGTCTTACGGCAAAGTGGTGCTGCTCCCTTATTGAAATTGGGGCTGATCTTCCCTAAGACTCTTGGGAGGTGCATTGAATTCCCCCGCCTCTACCTCTACCTCTTTCACCACCCTCCTGGCGGACTTGCACTTCCTGGAAGTGGGTTTTGGCTGCCTGGAGGTTCCGATCTCCTGCGCCACTTCCTCTTCCTCTTCATCGTCATCACCTAACATACGGTTGATGGACGGGTCAGTTGGTTGCTTCGTATTTTCACCTTGGATGGTGGTAGCGTTCTCCAATAACGGCTCACCACCATTTTCATTGGTGAAGTTCAAGGGGGACTTCTCTATCGTTGATCCCTGTTCACCAGACTGCGGCTCTGGTGTTTCTTCAAGAGGAATGGTCATGCCAGCGGTCGCGATAAGTAGAGGAGGCTCGCCCTCACGTAGGGGTCGGGATCCCTCTACGACTTTGATTGGATCTCCCTGGCGTAGCAGCCCAAATAGCTTTATCTCTTCGGACATACACATACATATGTGTTAGTATGATTACAAGCATTATTGTCACATTTATATGAACATACATATATAAAAAGAAATACCTACCCTGTCTACGTTCCGTCAGAAAGCACGGATATCTTGTTGAATGTTAAAACGAGCTTGTTGAATGTTCGTTGGTACTAATCTTGTTAAATTTCTGTGAGTATTTATCTTGTTAAATCTCTACTACTTATAAAGAGAATTCCCCAATTCCTTGAATGTTGAAAATTCATGTATTTTAGGAATTGTTGAAAAACTTTTTAAATTAGGAAATGTTGAAACACATAAAATTCATACTATTACAACACACAGCTTCTCCGGTAAGTTTCTTGTATCACATATGGAAAGTTTGGAATTTTTTATGTTAACTACTTAATATACTCACATGCATTTGGTAATGATACATATTATGAAATGCATATGGTAAGTATACAGGTGTATAGCATAGTATTTGAAATTTTCAACCATGAATCTTTATCTATATGTAAAAGCTGTAAATGTCCTGGAAATTAAAGTCATGCGATGGAAACACTATTTTTCAAAATTTAAGCACAAAAACCGTCTATATAAACAACCATGATCTCTTCATTAATCTCATTCTCATTCTCATTCATGTACTTTGTCCTTCATTCATCTCATTATCGTCCTTCATTCGTCATTCATTCTTGTCCTTCTTGTTAGGTGAACGAAATCATGTGACAATGAACAATGAAAGAAACATTGACGATGATGTTGAGGTTAGCCTTTTTTAAATTTGTAGCTCCTTGTATAATGTAATCATATATTGTTCTGATTGCGTTTTTGTCTCCCTCCTCCTAACTGTGCCCAACACCATAGCTAGATTTGTTGTATGTCACCGATGAACATGGAAGTAAGCTATGATCATGTCAGCCGATTTTCATGCTTAACCCTTTGATGGAAATTCTTTTCTTAACCTATTTTCTTAATGTGCCTCCTTTCAGATGTATATTTTTAAGTGAAAAATGACGGGCATACTAAAAAATGACGAGGACATACTTCAGACTCTTACTTCTGAGGATAGACTTGTGGTAAGGCTGCAATCGTAACAAATTTTGCTTTATAACATTTGGTTGTCCTTGGTGAGTAAAAGAACCTTGAAATAGGTTACATTGAGCACAAGCTTTTTTTTACAGTCACCTTAAGAGATCTTCTACACTATTGGTCTGTTCCAAATTTACATTTAATGCGTTGGATATATAATATAAATGTGATATTTTTCCAATATCCCTCCTTATTTTCAATATGTTAAACCTAAACTGCAGTAACATCGGTGGTAATTTACTAAAACTTGGGATCGTAATATATAAAAGATGATCATGTAGGATAGCTAGCTCTTCTCTGTAATTATTTTTGGAACTGAGAGTTTTCTAATAAAAATTTCTTAGTCCGAAGAGTCGTGAAAACCATCTTTTTTAAAGTTAATTAACAAATTAACTCATTGTAGCAAGCCATAATAGGCTTAGATGCAACTGAAATGGTCAGTGAGATGGAGTTGATAGGTTAACAAGAGTCTGATTATGATACAGAGGAAGAGGATGAAGATAGTGGTACTGTTGATGATAAACAAGATGCTGATGAAGACGATGAGAATGGAGACTATGAAAATGTGACAATCTCACTGCTTTATTTGTTTTTGCGTCTGATCAACATAACTTTAATTAGTCATAATCTTTTTGATCATAAAAGTACTAGCTTCAAGGCCCGCCCGTTGGGCGGAGAGCTTTAGAAATTTTTTTGAAAAATTATTACATTTTTATAACTGCTCGATAATATTTGTTCAAACACTGCTTATCATTTACATTACTTCATCGGATTTATGTTTAATGTTTATCATTTAGAATACCAAAATGATCATATTTTTGCTAATCAAGATATCAAGTACTCTGAATAAACTAAAACAAATGCCCATTAGTCTTAAACCTTGTATAAGCGTTCACTAAACATTTATTAATACATAAACTTTACAACATTGGATCTTTATCACTATTTTTTTACACAATTTGACCATGAGTTGATACTAACTATATATAATGCATAAAACTTACATTTTAGGCGAACCTTTTTACCCATTTAATTTAACCAACTTTCATAGTCAAATCCCAGTTTAGGCAAACCTTTTCGCCCGTTTAATTTATCTTCTTTAGACTCTCTAGCCACTTTTATAGTTTTACCTTTGTTGGTGTGAGTTACTTGATGTTCTTTCGAATTAACATTCTTTTTGGTTTTAGTGTTCCGAGTATTTGATTATTTGTACAAACAATAGACAAATAAATAAGTTATTTCAAAGCTCATAAAATACCAACATAGCCAAAATTCATTACTTACATCAATTGCCACAACATGACCTTCAGGTGTGCACATTTTTTTTTGCACAACTAATTAAAACGACACTTATTTAGTTATGTGTGGCACTTAAACTCACTTATGCACAAATAAATAAAATGGCTTTAAACTTGGTTTGAACAAATATTTTACTTATTGTTGTAACTTAAACTCGTATTGTCAACTACTTAACAATCGGTTTTTCCCTCTTCCATGTTTTTGAATCCAAGTTGTATTTATCTGCAATGTGGACGTAAACGGTATTTTAAACGATAATATTCATCATTTCCAAAAGAGACTTGAAATCTAATTTTTATATGAATGCTAACTTACATTATTCTAGTGTTACCTGATGTACTTCGTCCATTTTTCCTTCTTGAACCTTGGAAATAATGATACAATGGTCCTCAAGTAAGCGTTAAAGCACTAAATCTAATAGCAGTTATTGGCTCAGTTAAATCTGTTAATTATAGACCTAAGAAAAGTGAGTTAATTTCGATCCAATAAGCATTGTATGTCCTATGAGTTGTGTCTATTAGTAAACATAATTACAGAAAACTAACCCGGAAAATAATACAAATTCTATGAGACATATCCATGGCATTAAACACTTGGTTCATAATTTTTTTTTTATCAAACATCTCATGTTCATTAAAGACATTACCATGTTGCAGCTTAAATTAGCAATCCCAAACAACCGATATTTAATTAGTTTCATTGACTACATCCACTGACAACGCAAATAGATGAAATGTAGAGAATTAAAAGTAAGTAAAAACTCTTTAATAATTGTCTTTTAAAGATGTCTAATAGGGAAAAGGTTGAGTTAACAGGTCCGGGATCAAAACAAAATGTCGCCTTAGTTTAAGGAAGTGACTTGACTAACCGACTTATTCAAAAGAATTCCATACCCTCAACATCATGAATTGTAGATATTCGTCGTGTCTGTCCTAATTTTCCTACAACCTTATGTGTCAAGAGCATGACATTGACCACCACCTCCATATCATATTTTGCAAGGTGCAACAACATCACACACATAACAGTGGCACTACAGTTTAACAATAAGAATTAACTTATAAAAGCCTTTAAATTATATTGATGCAAACAATATGCACCATAAAAATCATCTAACACAACCTCACATCACATAATACGACATGCATTCAAATACAAAATAGTTTATTATATGAATAATTTGAAGATCAACTCACTCATTGACAAAGTCATTAAATTTTCTTTTCATTGTCTTCTTTAATATGTGCTTTCTACTGCATGATTAATAGGTGCTTTCTACTGCAACATCATATGCTAATTGTCCTATGTGGTGAAGAATGTGATTTAGGGCCATAGCATATATATACTTTTCACATACTGAGAACATATAGAGTATTAGGGGAATGTAACACACATTTCGTATCGCTGGCAATATCCCTCGAAAATGTGACATTTACAAACAGAGCTTAAACAACTACTATTATGAGCCAAACATTATACAAATTAAATTAAATTCAATTAAACCATAAAACCTAATTTTTGTTGCACATTTTTCCTCATATATAATTCACCAAACACTTGGAGAGTGTTCAAACAATATGTATATAACAATGATTTGAAACCAATTAAATTAATCATCGACACAAATTTAATATTTTCTCAACAATTTCAAAATCAAAATAAAACCTAATTCCATCAATACGAATTCTTAACTAATATATTTTTTCAAATTCAGTTAAAACCTAAAATAAGAATTTACCTCCATTAGATGATTGCTTGATACACGAGAATTGAATACTATATTCAAAAAAAACATAGAAGTTATTGAAAATCTTGAAGCTTAATGAAATTAAAAACATAAAAAACATAAAAAACAAAGATAAATCAAAAGATAAATCTTACCACAATCAAGTATCATATTCAATCACTTGGTTGATTTGGCATCAAATATATTTGAATGATTGTGCTGATTTTGCTTATTGATTCTCCATTATCATGGATCTGTAGTATTGCTAGGTTTTGCTTCAAACGTTTTTTTGGTTGTGTTCAGGGTTTTTTTTCTTTAAATTAAATACTGTAAGTGAGGATGCGTGTGAGCCCTTGATTATTTCATGATTTTACAGGTGTCATTGTTTTATAATTTTGAGCCAAGATCATTTTGAGCAAAACCTTCCTTTATATATATAGAAGATATTTATCTTTATATCTTTTCATTAATGAATGTTAAAAATTTGTTGAAATTGTTGAATTTTTAACATTGTAAACAAGTTAATGTTAGTAAATCTTTAATGTTGATCCTTAATGCAAGAAAGTTGTAAACTATGTAAGTATAGAAAGATAGATTTTTTAAAATTGGAAACTATATATAGTTATTCCATACGCATTGAAACTATATATAGTTATCTCCTTAATCACTATGTTTTTTCCATATCTATTGTCAATGAAACCTAAAACTGTTTTAGGCGAATTACTTACGATCAATTATATAAATAATTTTGCTTATCTCCGGTTAAAGAAATGGCTTTAAAAAAGACTTTGTGCATGAAAGGTCTTGTCACGCATACTACATCTTCATGATACTTGCCTTCCTTTTTGTCAATACCAAATGGGTGTTTGGGTTGACAACAGATTCATGTCGAATTTCGACATTATTAGGGTTTGGATGCAACCATTTCACAATAAACCCCCACATCACAAGCATGCAGAACTCATAATGAATGAGCAGGTATTGCATGTGGTACACTGGCACTCCATGTCGTAGTTGAAAATATATAACAAGGATGCTTAAAATTTTGCAGGGATTTGGGTGATGATGACGCACCATGTATCTTCTTAAAGTATAATGTGCATTTTGTATACAAAAAATTTTATTTGGTTGTTCTTGTAACGTTATATTCCCAAAGCACTGCAAGTAGTTCTCAATATAACAGTTTGTCCAAGAAACGCTATGGAGACGGTGTGGTTATAAATACAGGTCATGTGGGACTGAATAAACCGCAAGATAACAATCCATTGACTTGGTAATTAGGAAGCATTTTTATCATTTCAACCTTTAGTTGCATGGAATCAGGCCCAACGTTTGTTTTTTCTTTTCTATAAATATTCTAATTTCAATGCATAATATGTGGAAATTGTTTCCCAAAATTAGGTGTCTGTATTTTCACTTTGGTGTGTATATTTGGGGTGTGATGTGATTCAAACGTGATATCTTCTTCATGTGGTGGCGGAAGAGACGATGAGTAGTCAAGCTTCAAATGGAAGTTGATTATTAAAGCCGAAGGTCGAGAAGAATTGAACGCTATAGGTAGACCCAGGGGCGGACGTACCCTTTGGGTACGGGGTGGCGGCACCCCTCATGGCTAGATTAAAAATACGAAATTACAGTGTATTTTTTCGTTAATTTTGAGCGTTTTCTTAAAGTGCTCCCCACTCGAAACTCAAATTGCCCCCCACTCACACATTAAAATCCAATATTTAACACTGTAAAACCTAAAAATCTCCCATATTTAAGTTATAATACTCTATTTTTTTCGGATTTTTCATTTTTTTTCTGTCTTACTATTGTCAAAAAAATTTTGCCCCCCACAATACAGTTTCCTGCGTCCGCCATTGGGTAGACCAGCGTGTTTGATCAAGCAAAAGTTAAAAATCAGTTGATATTATTACATTTTATGTTTTGGCGTTACACGAAACAATCACTAAAATATCACGGGCCGTTAATTATTTGTCGTTAGGCATTTCCGCTGCTATGCGCGGGTAGTCGTCTAGTTTCTTAAAAGTGAGAAATTTCAAACGTAATACACGCCAAAATGATCGAATAAAAGTACTCGTAACTCGTAAATACAATCACTAAGGCATGCAAAGAGACAAGTCACGTAATGGAAAATGAAAAGTCATATTACGAAGAAAAAAAATGTGTACCACTTTAATTTACAGTGGTCGGGAGTGGTTGTAATCTCAAGTACGGAGAGTAGTAGCTGCCGATAAAAGATTAACGGGCCATACGTTTGAAACTCTCTTGCAGTTGATGGTAATACTGTTTTTCCTGCAACAAAACAGACAAGATACACAGATGTTAGAAAGTCTATTCAGGGTATGCACGTCCATACAGAGTCGCGACTGACACATCAACAGCATCATAAAGTATTACTACTACTTATTTGCTTACTAAAAAGGTCAAAATAGCTTTACTGATTTGGATTTTGTCAAACTAGCTATACTAACAAATGGTTTAATTCAGGTGGTGTGTTACATGTTCAACAGGCCATGAAAAATAGCTAAAAAGGGTCAAAAATTCCCACGATGTCCAGTTTTTTAACGCATACAGCATCAAAAGTCCCTAAACAGTGTCATTCAACAAATCTAGTTATTATTGTAAATATATTGTTTGTGTGATCGTTCTTAACACATTAGCTATTTATACACATTTCAACCGGAACACGTTCCTATTTGTCACCCATCTTGCCACCTCGTACATGACAAAAGTTAGAAGTAACTCATACCTCTTTTGAGACGGAAGGCGAGATTTGTGCCATTCCTTGAGAAAAGTGAATAGTTTTGATCGTATTTGGCATTCCACCTAAGTTGCTTTCTGACAATGATCCTGATGTTCCCTCCTTCTCTGCAGCTCCAATTTTACTAAGTTCCTCTCGAACAGCACCCATGGCAGCTTCATTCATCTGAAATTTAGATAAGTTGAATCAATAATTTTAATTGATGCATTTAGCATCTTTTCGATTTTGTAGCACTTACAAAAGATAAAAAATACATACCAATGTTTTAAGATCGGCTCCACTAAAATTAGCACACCCATCACTCCTCCCAATAGCAGCCAAGTCCACATCAGTATCTAGTGGTTTGTTTCTAGCCAGAGCTTTCAAGATCAACCCACGTTCATCTGGATTTGGTAGAGGAACATATAGAAGCTTCCCAAACCTTCCAGGCCGTAACAAGGCTCGCTCCATCACCTCTGGCCTAAAGACATGTCCGCAGAATCAGTAACTAGTAGATAGGAGGCTTGGTTAATGATCAAAATGGGTACTTTTAGTGTGGCCTGAAGACAGATCATGTTAACATAGTAATTCTTTTTAAGCTAATTCTTCTTCTTAAAACTTCTACCCGAGAGAGATAAAAGTTCCTCCTTTCAAACATTAAATTAGAAGGTTATATGAATTTGAGATACAATTTATTGCTACTTTTGACCTGTTTTCTTTTTAACTATTTAATGGATCTACCTCTTTGACGCGTGAGAGATAGTAACATCAAAACCTGAATCGACCCCCATAATCAGTAAATGAGTTAAGATGCCGCCTTTAACAACTAAAATGCTTTTTATAAATCAATTTGAACAGAGCAATCAAGTGTTGCACCTGTTAGTGGCACCAATTACATAAACTCCCTTGCGTTCATCAGCACCATCTAGCTCTACCATTAGCTGCAAACATAAAGAGCTTTCACTTTAGGGGGCAAATTATATTTACAGAAGTGATTATATAGACGCAAGATAAGCGAGCTTAAGTAATTAAGTTTGTAGATTTTGTTAACCTGCTTAGAAATTCGCTCAACAGCCGGTCCCCCTTCGTTCCCTTGATTTGTTGTCAGAGAATCTACCTGAATCAAACAAAGCAGCAGCATCAGCATAGATTAAACGCCATTGCAACTTCTATTCGAGTTGCTAAGAATAGTATAACCAAAGCAACAAAAGCAAAAGATTCTTGTCAATATCATATAAGATACACGAAAACCTCATCGAAGAATACTATGCATGGAGAACACGTCCTTGCACGACTGAATATCGTCCGCATTGCCAATTCACTCTCACCGACATATTTGTTCAGAAGTTCAGGACCCTTGACAGTAATAAAGAAATATTTCAGTTTTACGGAACGCGGTAGGTAAGATTCTAGAGAGTAGAAACAGCTGACAGACCTTAATGTGTATGAAATTTGCTCCCACTTCGTTAGCAACAGCCTTGGCAATTAATGTCTTTCCACAACCAGGGGGCCCATAAAGCAAAAATCCTGTCTCAGGGTCCGCTCCATACTTCTAAAAAAGATAAGTTGCATGTAAGAAATAATTAAGAATGAAAAGAAAACCCATTTCATGTAATTCGCATCTACATATAAGATTTACCTTAAACAATTCTGGAGATTTTATACGTTTAACTACGCATTCGTCAAACATCCTTCTTAACTGATCATAACCTCCAACGTCTTCCCATCTGACATTTGGAATGCTCGAAAATCCTTCTCTTCTAGACGAGGGCTGAACCAGTTTGGCTGCAACCTTCGAAAATTACAAAAATGTATCAGCGACAACAAATAATCAGATTTGATAACAACTGAACCACAAAGTTTCTTATTACTAGTTATTACCTCAAAATCGGACATTGTGATGCTAAGTTTTTCCATCTGTTCAGGAGTCCATCGCTTCCTCAACCAGTCTTCATCTTCTCCAGTGTGTGTATTTTCTTTAGAGAGTTCCAACTTTCTTTCATCAATAATTCTCTTAATAGCAACGTTTCCAGCCTCGTTCACCAATGATGTTAAATCAGCTGCAACAAAACCTGGAGTTGCCCTAGCAATTTTGACCAAATCAAAAGCACCTTCAAGTTTCAAACCCGATGTAAGAGCAGCAAGAATCTGAACTCTAGCCTTTTCATCTGGAACGCCTAGAGTGATCTCATGGTCAAACCGCCCTGGTCTTCTTAATGCTGAGTCAAGAGCATCAGGTCTATTAGTAGCACCAATCACCAAGACATATCCTGCTTTGCCATCTTGTTTAGCAACCCTGTGAGCTCCATCCATACAAGTCATCAACTGTGTCACTATTCTCCGTTCCATTTCCCTTTGTAGATTTTCTCTTTTTGAAGCAATTGCATCGATCTCATCAATAAAAACTATAGATGGCGCAGTTCTATTTGCTTCTGTAAACAGCTTGCGTATATTCTCTTCTGATGCACCTGATGATAATAGACACCACTCAAGAGTTATTGTTACAAATAATTATATTATTGACTATTTGAGATATCTAATAATATAGTTCACTTAATCCATATAGTATGAATACATGATTACACAGATTTAGGCAAGACAAGCGGAATTCTTCAACGATTTAAGTTTCCAACTAAAAGAAGAGAACCTTTGGCATACTGCTTTAGCGTTATATCCAAATTTTGTGAACCAGGCTTATGCATAAACTTGCATATACAATTTAGAGCCATAAAAACAAATGGCTATCTAAGACGATGCTTATAAGCACACCTCAGCTGTAAACATGATAAAACTTCTTGGAAAATAAAGAGTCATATGACAGTAGTGATCGAAAGTCGAGTTACCATAGAGTGAGAGAAACTTGATAGCCATGGATCACAAACTAAACCAACAACATTATGAAGCGGGGTGAAATAGCTATGGCTGGTGCCCGCCTAGGCTGATTATTGCAACAGTGGGTAGGTTTACTAGTTCCAATATTCATCAAAAGGGTGAGGAAAACGAATGCGGCATTAATGATACTATCAAATATTATTAGTGGAAAGAATGAAGTACATATATAGTTTTTGACAAGATTAAATTACTAACAAATATATTGAATTAATGTTGTAGTATCTAAAAGAATAGCACTCAATGTTTACTACCATAATACACTTTCTAGCTTAGATAGAAAGAAACATTTGAAGAGGATAAAAAAGCAGAAACAATACAAATCAGTGAATACAAAGATTAAACATATCCCGGTTTCTACTTGTACAGGATCGGCTACTACTTTTGGATGCACAGGCTAGCAAATCCCAAAACCAAACTTGGTGTGCATGATCAAATAAGGGTGATGTGAGAAAAACACAAAACAATAATACATGATACCTGAAATGCCAGACACCAAGTCAGTAGAGGAAACGCTATAAAAAGGGACACCTGCCTCATTAGCAATAGCACGAGCTAATGTAGTCTTGCCACAGCCAGGAGGGCCCTTTAACAATAACCCGGCCGACTTTGCTCGTTTAATACCAAGACACCTGTACAACTCCGGTTGGAAGAAAGGAAGAAGCACACCCGTTCTCAACTTATATAGCACTCCATCCATTCCACCAAAGTCCTTAAACATCTTATCATCATCATCACATGATAAATTATTCGGCTCCTTCAAGCTTGGTTTGTTAATTTCCTTCATAAAATCAACTTCTAACTCAACATTATTAGGTTTTGTATACTTTTTCCTTAACACTTCCTTGGTTACGTCCGAAGATTCTGACTGCGCTTCAATCTTCTTTGATTTTTTGCTTACAGGTGGTGTGATGGAGTAATCATCATTACTTCTTTTTAAACTTTTTGAAGCTAGTGCTTGTTTGGCCATTGCGTTGAGCTGTGAAAGCTTTTTCCGACGGTAATCCGGATATATATCGACTAACCCGGTGATGATTTCGTCTGCGGATGCAGGCGGACGGTCGCCGTAAACTTCTTCTACACGCCGGATGAATTGTTTCTTGAATAATGAGGATTTTGCCGGCGGCATAGTTGAGGGTTTTGGGTTTTGGGTTTTAGGGTTTTGGGTTTTAGGGTTTGTGTTATATAATACTTCCTTTGCTGTATATACTTATAGGTTATGGGCCAAAGATTCATATTAGGTTTTTTACTTGATCGTGCCGATCCATCATTACTTGTGATGCAAGTGTTGTATATTTTCGTGCAAAACACATGTATCATTTACACTTTGAGTTGTTTATTGTACTATTTTTATAGAAACTAAGGAACTGATCTGGACTATCCAAAATCTAAGACCAGATCTTATAATAAAAAACATAGAAGGGGTGAAATTGACAATATGTCAAAGATGAAAGAAGGACTAAAAGTGATAATTTAACGAAACTTGGAACCAACCCCCTCTTTTCATCACATAACTCGTTCTTTTTTCTCTCAGTTTCTCTCTCAAATTTCAAACACCGGTTTCTCTCTCTAAAAACAAATTAACAATCTGTAATGAAAACACCAGATAACTCTCTGTGTCGTCTATTCCATTAATCAGAATATGTATATATACACCCAATACAATCTTCTAAACTATTAAATATATATGCTAATAACTCAAATAATACTCTTGCCTAATTTACTATCCTACTGTTAAGATATTCTTAGGACAATATATATACCAAATATATATTGTCCCAACACCCCCCCCTCAAGTTGGAGCATGCAAATTATGGATGCCCAACTTGTCAAGGAAATAACGAAACTGACGAGTACCAAGAGCCTTCGTAAAAATATCTGCCAATTGTGCTTGAGTAGGAACATAGGCCGGTCTAATAGTACCACGTAGTATCTCATCACGTATGAAGTGACAATCCACCTCAATATGCTTTGTACGTTCGTGAAAAACCGGATTAGCAGCAATATGGAGTGCGGCTTGACTGTCACAATAGAGCTTCATAGGACGAGAGTGAGAAACTCCAAGACTCGATAATAATGCTTTTAACCACTTCAACTCACAAGTGACTGTGGCCATAGAACGATACTCTGCTTCTGCAGATGATCGTGATACCGTATGTTGCTTCTTAGTCTTCCAAGAGATAGGAGACTTACCCAACTGAACAAAATATCCGGTGAGTGATCGTCTAGTCAAAGGACACGCAGCCCAGTCTGAATCACACCATCCATACAATTGTAAGTCATCGTCGCTATGTAATAAAATTCCTTGACCAGGACACCCTTTTAGATACCGAACCACTCTCAATGCAGCCTCCCAATGAGCAACACGTGGATGTTGCATAAATTGAGCCAACAAATGAACACCATAGGAAAGCTCGGGTCGAGTAACTGAGAGATAGATTAGGCGCCCAACAAGTCTCCTATAACGTTCTGGATTTTCAAAGAAACTTCCATCATCAGAAGCTAACTTCTCATTTTGTTCAAGAGGGGTGCCTACAGGTTGGGAACCTAGTAACCCGGTTTCTGTAATTATGTCCAACGCGTATTTTCGTTGACATAAATAGATCCCTTTCGGACTCCTTGCCACCTCAATACCTAAAAAATACTTTAGAACCCCCAAGTCTTTCATATGAAAACAATCACTCAAATACTTTTTGAATATGCATATAGCATCTCCATCATTACCTGAAACAATCAAATCATCAACGTAAACAAGAACATTCAATCGAACACGCTCATTGTTTAAAGTAAACAACGAGTAATCTGAAAAAGATTGGATAAATCCATACCTCTTTAAAGCAGTAGCCAATTTAGCGAACCAACATCTAGGTGCTTGTTTCAAGCCATAAAGCGACTTTCGAAGACGACACACCGTCCCTGGTCGCGATGATTTTAACCCTTGAGGAACCTTCATGAAAACTTCCTCTTCGAGATCTCCGTGGAGGAATGCATTGTGAACATCCATTTGATGTAGTTCCCAGTTTCTTGTAGCGGCAACAGCGAGAAAAGTACGAACCGTTACCATCTTGGCAACAGGTGCGAACGTTTCATTGTAGCCTATCCCTTCCACTTGATTGTTACCAAGGATAACCAATCTTGCCTTGTGACGTTCAATTGTTCCATCTGAGTTATACTTTATCTTAAAGACCCACTTGCTTGCGATAGCTTTCTTTCCCGGTGGCAACATTTCGTAGGTCCAGGTTCCATTATTCTCCAATGCATTTAGTTCCTTTTTCATTGCTTCACGCCAACAACGATGTTGCACAGCCTCAGAAAACCTCGTTGGTTCTATACCTGTTGTTATAGCTGCCAAAAAAATCTTGTGTCGCACAGAAAATTTATCACAACTTACAAAATGTGCTATGGGATAAGGTTTACCGGGAGGATGTGAATGGATGGATGAAGACGTAGAGGGGCTTAAACTCTTTATTGCATGAAGAACATGGTCTTTGAGACGCACTGAAGGTTGCTTGTTTCTATGTCCTCGACCTAAGAGTTCTTCTTCTGTATTAACACCCTCATGCCCCACACTCTCGTTATCGGATAAACCCACACCATCAGTAGCATCACCGGCCATATTTGTGTTGTTGGACTCACCAACATCATCATTTTGGGCTACCTCATAATTTCCAGCCACCGCCCCTGACTCAAAGGCTTCTAATGGCTCTAAATTACTTTGTGTTGTGACATCACCATTATTTTCAATGAACGAATCATCACACATATCCATATTTATGCTTGAACTTATTGGTTCCCGTTGATGTGAGCTAGTATCCATGTAAGGAAATTCCATTTCAGAAAATACAATATCTCGCGAAACCAAAAACACTCCTAGCTCAAGGTCATATACCCTCCATCCTTTCTTTCCGTAAGGGTATCCGACGAATATGCACCGACGACTTTTCCTAGAGAATTTGTCTCCATGTCTTATTTGGTTATGAACATAACAAAGACATCCAAACACACGGAAATTATTGTATGAAGGTGGTTTACCGTGTAGCAACTCATACGGTGTTTTTCCGTTCAAAACCACAGAAGGAGTTCGGTTTATAAGATAGCCTGCTGTGAGAACACATTCTCCCCAAAAATCAATAGGAAGATTGGCTTGAAATCGAAGAGCACGAGCAACATTTAATATGTGTCGATGTTTATGCTCTACTCTTCCATTTTGTTGAGGCGTCCCTGTGCAAGAAGTCTCATGCATAATGCCATGTTCCAAAAAATACTCATTCAAACAAATAATTTCAGTTCCGTTATCACTGCGCACAATCTTAACTTGCTTATTATATTGTCTTTCTACCATGGCAAAGAAATTAAGAAATTTGAGTGGAGCTTCAGTTTTATTCTTAAGCAAATAAATCCACACCGCTCGAGAATAATCGTCAACAATTGTCAAAAAATAAGAAGCACCACTTGATGAAAGTGTACGATATCCACCCCACAAATCACAATGTATTAACTCAAAAATCTCATTTGCTTTATTTTCACTTATAGGAAAATGGTCTCTTGATTGTTTGGCTCTAAGACAAACATCACACACTTTATTCGCTATATTACTTGTTCTACGAGAACTAACATCTGGTAGAAGTTCAACAACCTTAGCGGAAGGGTGTCCCAACCTCTTATGCCACAAATCAAATGAAACGTCTTTAAATTTCTTTAAAGCTGATGCGGAAGCCGCACTACAGAAATAATAAAGCCCCTCTCGTAATTCACCCGCTCCAATCTGGATCCTCGACGTGTAATCCTGAATAAAGCACATATTGTTAACGATTGTGAGAAAACAATTATTTCATGAATTAATTGGGACACGGAGATTAAATTGCACTTTAGTTGAGGCACATATAGAACGTTTAACAATTTTATTTTCCCATCAAGGTTCACTATTCCTGATTTGGTTGCAACAGCTTGGTCTCCATTTGGCAGCCCCACAAGACAACGCACTACATCTCTAACTTCGGTCAAACAACAAAGATTGCCTGTCATATGTTGTGATGCTCCGGTGTCTATAATCCAAGTTAAATGATCAGAGGTCATACCTGTCATGTTTTCATTACTTGATTTTTGAGCATTAAGGAGATTCACTAATGCTTGCAAAGTCTCTCCATTGATATTCCCTAGATCCAAAGCACTCGACACCGAGGTTGAATTTGCACGAGGCTGTCCTCCGCGTCCACGACCTCCTGATGGGATTGGTTTTTGTTGTTGTGACATTGTGCCTTTTCCTTTTCCCTCAAATTTCGGGCGATCTCCCCACCACTCTGGATACCCGTTAATCTCAAAGCAACTATCAACTAGATGACCAGGTTTATTGCAGTTAGTGCAACTTATATTCTTGTCCTTTCCTCCAACACGTCCTCTTAATCCTGCTGATGTCTTAACTACAAAGCTCATAACTTCGCTTTTAGTTTCATTCACCCGATTAGCGGTGCGTAGGCTTTCTTCTTGAACAATAGTAGAATACACCTTATTCAAAGTTGGCAATGGATCCATTGCCAGTAGATTAGAACGAGTTTGCCCATAGGATTTATCTTCCAACCCCATTAGAAATTGATGCACTCGTTCTTCTTCCCTCTTCTTCTCCAATTTTCCAGCAATATCACAAACACACTTGCCACATTTACACAGTGGGAATTGTTCGTAATTAATCAATTCATCCCAAATCACCTTGAGCTTACCGTAGTAAGAGACGATCGACAATCCTTCTTGCCTGCAGCCTGCTAATTCTGATTTGAGTTGCTGAATTCTCGGTCCGTTGGCAACAGAGAACCTTTCTTTAATATCTTTCCACAACGCACTCGCTTCCTCCGCATACGAGATCGTTGTCCTTAGCGATGGTTCAATTGTGTTCATGATCCATGACACCAACATGGACTGAACAGTCCACCAATCTTCTAGTTCAATGGCTTCAGTCGGTTGTTTGATGGTTTCATCAATGAAACCAAATTTCCTTCTAGCCCGTAGCGATGTCTTCATAGCTCGAGCCCATTCTTCGTAATTAGGTCCACGCAATTGCACTTGCGTGATGATATTACCTGGGTTATCATTCGAACCCAAGTAATATGGGGAGTTTGTCCCTTTGCCGGATCCACCAGCCCCATTCTGATCTTTGTCATTCACCATGTTTCTTTAAGAGATTTTCAATGGTGGTGGTATTAGCCGCTCTGATACCATGAAAACACCAGATAACTCTCTGTGTCGTCTATTCCATTAATCAGAATATGTATATATACACCCAATACAATCTTCTAAACTATTAAATATATATGCTAATAACTCAAATAATACTCTTGCCTAATTTACTATCCTACTGTTAAGATATTCTTAGGAAAATATATATACCAAATATATATTGTCCCAACATGTAAAATCAACAAATATACTTCATCATCACATAAAAAGATAGAAATGGATCAATTGAAGAATAATGAAGCTAATATCAGGAAAAAAACGGTGGAAAATGAACCATCAGAAAGTATGGAAGATGGTACAGTTGTTCTAATCCTTTATTGAGACGTTATTTAACTAATTCTTGTGAATTTGTGCTTGTTTTTTTCTGTTTATTTGGGTTTTTAATGATCTTCAAGTTGTTTCTATGATATTACGGAGTAATAGATTATTAACCATTTTAGTGGTGTCATGATTGAGATGGTGAGATTGTGATTGAGATGGGGATTCAAGAGACTGATACGGTCCAAAATAGATTAAGACCGAGAACAAGCTCAGTGGTTAATCTCTTCTGATCAACTTGAGAATTGAGGGGTAAAGAATCAATTCCGAGGAAGAACCAGGAAACAAATCAGATAGTTTAGAGAATTAGAGAGAAGAAGAATAAAAGGAAGAAGAGGATAACAAAATTCATTCATATGTTATTCACCACTGTAATGCCTTATGTGTATAGGCTGAACATAAGAGAAAATTACATAAAAGACCTCGTAGAAATATAAGTGACATAAAAGACCTCACAGTTTATTTGAACACATAACAGAGACTTTTTTTCACTGGGCGGTTGGAGGTCGAGTAGTGTTCATGTGGTCGTGTATGAAAGCTAGTTTGTAAAGGTGGTTCAGGATCAGGTAGAGGTCATGTGGTAATGTTTTGTAAAGGTGGTTCAGGATCAGGTAGAGGATCAGGTAGAGGTCATGTGGTAATCGTCCAATCGAATTTTAGATGGCCATATTTGCATAGCCATTGTATTTTTTTTCTCTATTATCTTGTGATAATCCATTTCTTTTTATAACATATTTTTTTATAAACATTTTACCTCAGGAAGTCAGGAACTATAACCGGTAAATCAGAGACATATTTCATGGGCTCCAGTCATCTATCTCATGCTCGACACAGAAGAGCAAGATCACCAGTTAGAGAGAAGCCTTCCAGTCGTACAAAGTCCCCAAGACGCGGTAAGTCTCCTCCTACTCTCTCGCCAGTCAGACAGAAGCCTTCAAGCCACACCAAGCACACAAGGTCAAGGTCACCTGAGTCTCGATCGCCGTCACCACGGACAAGAAGGTTGAGGACAGCTCAAGCTGAAATGGCTGATAAAGCTACTGACAGAGGGCACGAGAGGAATCATGGTACTGAAGGTGATAGGACACGTAAAGAAAGGGACAGAAGGTCTGGAAGGGACATGGATGAATCTTCAAAGTCTAGACAAGCAGATCACCACAGGACTAGGCACAGATCTCGATCGCCTCCACGTGATGAGGTGTCTGGTGATATCTAATCCCTCTAACTAGCCTAGAATTATCTATGGGTTACTTTTTTCTTTGTCTCGTGTTTGTCATTGTGCTATTTATTGCACATCAGCCATTAAAAGTTTTGTTTCATATAAGGCATAAGTCATCACATTATACATAAGTATAACAGTTTTATTCGTAAATAAAAACGCCTATATAAAGTCTATCGGAGTTGAAACTCAGTTTTTCGTGCTTAACACTGCTTTCTCCTTTTCGTGGATAACTAGTCATTAAAGTTAACAGTGTCACACACAGCCCAATTTATGTAAAGATAACCCTTTTTCTATCATACACAATATTTTAAATATTATTATATGGTCTCCTTTGGTGCCGTCAAGATATTGATTTGAATGGTGCATTGCCCTGACATTGTTTCATCTATTACTGGTTTTCTCCTTTTCGTGGATAACTAGTCATTAAAGTTATTGACTTTTATTCTATTTCATTTTCCAGGGAAATTACTCAAGAGAAGATGATAATCGGTGAGCACTTCTGCCTGAGTTTTTCAACTTTATATTAGATCTTGCAATATGAACCTAGTAGCTTGCTCGGAAGTCAGTATATCTTTGTAGCCTCTGTTATATCACTTGCGTGCTTGAAAAGGTGCACAACAGTAATCTGAATCCATCTCTTCACTGGGCTTGTTATACCTCCCTCTTACTTCTTGTCCCTTTGTAGCATTCTGAGTCATCACCAGACAAGATTTGGGTGCTACCATACGTTGCTTTCGATGTTTAAGAGTAACTGCTCTCTGTTTGCATAGGATCATCCATATGATATATAGAAATTAATTTTTGTTAGACTCCATTTTTTTATTCTACTTAAATTGCAACTAAAAAGTATGGTGTTTTTTATTCGTGACCGAGTTTAAAGCAAATTGTAGTCGTTTATTTTCTTGAATTTTAAAGGATGAAGTGTAAATGATGAGAATCACAAATCATATCTACTAGCAAGAAAGCAAGCTGGAACAAGATTGTTCGGGATACACTTTTAACACCACATTCTTGAGTTAAACATACAAACTTTAAATTTATATCTATATACAATTAACAATTTAGAACTCTAACTTAATTTATATTTGAGATAAACAGCTTATATTTATAGGAAATAAAAAAGCTTATTTTATATTTAGATATAAATAGCAAATTAAAAATTATGACTTATTTTATATCTAGATATAAAAAATCTATTAATATAAAGTTAAAAAAGTATTCATAAGCTTTTATATCTAGATATAACACATGTTAATAATTAAAAAGTCACAGCTTTAAATTGTTATTTATATCTAGATATAAACAACTTATAATAACTGTAAAACAAGATTATATTTATAGAAAATTAATTTTTTTTTATATTTAAATATAAATAACAATTTAAAAACTCTAAACTTTTTATATCCAGATTTGAATAAAAATTTACAAACTTTTACTTATTTTATATCTAGATATAAATAACAACATAAAAACTCTGACTTATTTTATATTTAGGTATAAATAACAATTTAAAAATCCTAATTTATTTTATATCGAGATATAGGTTACAATTTAAAACTCTAACTTATTTCATATCTATATATAAAAAAACAAATTTAAAAGTGTGACTTGTTTTAAATCTAAATATAAATAAGAAAACTCTCCCTTATTTTATATCTAGATATAAATAACAATTTAAAACGCTGACTTAATTTATATCTAGATATAAATAATAATTTAAAAACTCTAACTTATTTTATATCTATATATAAATAACAATTTAAAAACTCTAACTTATTTTATATACCTAGATAAAAATAACAATTTTAAAACTCTGATATTTTTATATCCAGATATTAATAACAATTTAAAAACTCTGACTTATTTTATATCTAGATATAAATAATTTAACAACTTTGATTTTTTTATATCCATATATAAATAACAATTTAAAAACTCTGACTTATTTTATATCTAGATATAAATATCAATTTAAACACTCTGACTTATTTTATATATAGATATAATAACAATTTAAAAACTCTGAGTTATTTTTATATCTAGATATAAGTTACAATTTAAAACTCTGACTTATTATATATCTAGAGATAAACAGCTTATAATATCAACCAATCAAATATTTATACGAAATAAAAAAACATATTTTATATCTGGATATAGATAAAAACAATGATTTATTTTATATCTAGATATAAATAATAATTTAAAACTCTGACTTGTTTATATATGGATATAAATAATAATTTAAAATGATTACTTATTTTATATCTATATATAAATAACAATTTAAACTCTCACTTGTTTTATATCTAGATATAAACAACTTATAGTAACTATCAAGCAAGATTATATAAGAAATAAAAAAATATTTATTTTATATCTAGATATATAATTAACAATTTAAAAAATCTGGTTTTTTATATCTAGATATAAATAACAATTAGAAATCTGGTTTTTTATATCCATATATAAAACAAATAGGTTTTTTATATCTTGATATAAAACATAGGCTATTTATATCTAAATATAACACTAGTATATCTAGATGCAAAACAAATATTCTGTTTATATATAGATATAAAACAAGGAGGTTTAGAGATAAAACAAGTATATCTGGATATAAAACAGATATTCTGTTTATATCTAGATATAAAACAAGGAGGTTTATATTTTACAGAACAACAAGTTTACCTTACTTGTTTATATCTAGATATAAAAAATAAGCTTCTTATATCTAGATATTAAACTAGGGGATTCAGAGATTGAAGAAGAACAAGTTTACTTGTTTATATCTAGATATAAAACAAGTATAGCAAGATATAAAACATATTATTTGTTTTATATATCTAGATATAACAAAGATGTTTATATCTACTTATAAAACAAGAATACCTTATTTGTTTATATCTAAATATTAAACAAATAGGTTTTTTATATCTTGATATAAAACAAATAAGCTATTTATATCTAGATATAACACTAGTATATCTAGATATAAAACAAATATTCTGTTTATATCTAGATATAAAACAAGGAGGCTTAGATATAAAATAAGTATATCGATCTAGATATAAAACAAATACTCTGTTTATATCTAGATATAAAATAAGGAGGTTTAGATTTTACAAAAAAACAAGTTTACTTTACTTGTTTATATCTAGATGTAAAAAAAATAAGCTTTTTATATCTAGATATTAAACTAGGAGATTTAGATATTGAAAAAGAACAAGTTTACTTGTTTATATCTAAATATAAAACAAGTATATCTGGATATAAAACAAGTATATCTAGATATATAACATATTATTTGTTTAATATCTATATATAACAAGGATGTTTATATCTAGATATAAAACAAGAATACCTTATTTGTTTATATCCAAATATTAAACAAATAGGTTTTTTATATTTTAATATAAAACAAATAGGCTATTTATATCTAGACATAACACTAGTATATCTAGATATAAAACAAATATTTTGTTCATATCCAGATATAAAACAAGGAGCTTTAGATATAAAACAAGTATATCTAGATATAAAACAAATAATCTGTTTATATCTAGATATATAAAACAAGGAGGTTTAGATTTTACAGAAAAACAAGTTTACCTTACTTGTTTATATCTAGATATAAAAAAATAAGCTTTTTATATTTAGATATTAAACTAGAAGATTTAGAGATTGAAGAAGAACAAATTTACTAGTTTATATCCAGATATAAAACAAGTATATCTTGATATAAAACAATTATATCCAGATATAAAACATATTAATTGTTTTATATCTAGATATAACAAGGACGTTTATATCTAGATATAATACAAGAATACCTTATTTGTTTATATCCAAATATTAAACAAATAGATTTTTTATATCTTGATATAAAACAAATAGGCTATTTATATCTAGACATAACACTAGTATATCTAGATATGAAACAAATATTTTGTTTATATCTAGATATAAAACAAGGAGGTTTAGATATAAAACAAGTATATCTAGATATAAAACAAATAATCTGTTTATATCTAGATATAAAACAAGGAGGTTTAGATTTTACAGAAAAACAAGTTACCTTACTTGTTTATATCTAGATATAAAAAAATAAGCTTTTTATATTTAGATATTAAACTAGAAGATTTAGAGATTGAAGAAGAACAAATTTACTAGTTTATATCCAGATATAAAACAAGTATATCTTGATATAAAACAATTATATCCAGATATAAAACATATTAATTGTTTTATATCTAGATATAACAAGGATGTTTATATCTAGATATAAAACAAGAATACCTTATTTGTCTATATCCAAATATTAAACAAATAGATTTTTTATATCTTGATATAAAATAAATAGGTTATTTATATCTAGATATAACACTAGTATATCTAGATATACAACAAATATTTTGTTTGTATATAGATATAAAACAAGGAGGTCCAGATATAAAACAAGTATATCTAAATATAAAATAAATAATCTGTTTATATCAAGATATAAAACAAGTAGGTTTAGGTTTTCTAGAAAAACAAGTTTACCTTACTTGTTTATATCTAGATATAAAAAAATAAGTTTTTATATCTAGTAATTAAACTAGAAGATTTAGAGACTGAAGAAGAATAAGTTTACTTATTTATATATAGATATAAAATAAGTATATCTGGATATAAAACAAGTATATCTAGATATAAAACATATTATTTGTTTTATATCTAGATATAACAAGGATGTTTATATCTAGATATAAAATAAGAATATCATATTTGTTTATATCCAAATATTAAACAAATAGGTTTTTTTATATCTTGATATAAAACAAACAGGTTATTTATATTTACATATAACACTAGTATATCTAGATATAAAACAAATATTCTGTTCATATCTAGATATAAAACAAGGAGGTTTAGATATAAAATAAGTATATCTAGATTTAAAATAAATATTCTGTTTATATATCTAGATGTAAAACAAGGAGGTTTAGATTTTATAGAAATTTTTTTTACCTTACTTGTTTATATCTAGATATAAAAAAATAAGCTTTTTATATCTACATATTAAACTAGGAGATTTAGAGATTGAAAAAGAACAAGATTACTTGTTTATGTCTAGATATAAAACAAGTATATCACGATATAAAATAAGTATATCTAGATATAAAACATATTATTTGTTTTATATCTATAACAAGGATGATTATATCTAGATATAAAACAAGAATGCCTTATTTGTTTATATCCAAATATTAAACAAATAGGTTTTTTATATCTTGATATAAAAGAAATAGGCTATTTATATCTAGATATAACACTAGTATATTTAGATATAAAACAAATATTCTTTTTATATCTAGATATAAAACAAGGAGGTTTAGATATTAAACAAGTATATCTAGATATAAAATAAATATTGTGTTTATATCTAGATATAAAACAAGGAGGTTTAGATTTTGTAGAAAAACAAGTTTACCTTACTTGTTTATATCTAGATATTAAACTAGGAGATTTAAATATTGAAGAAGAACAAGTTTACTTGTTTATATCTAGATATAAAACAAGTATATCTAGATATAAAATATATTATTTGTTTTATATCTAGATATATCAAGAATGTTTATATCTAGATATAAAAGAAGAATACCTTATTTGTTTATATCCAAATATGAAACAAACATGTTTTTAATATCTTGATATAAAACAAATAGTCTATTTATATATAGATATAACACTAGTATATCTAGATATAAAACAAATAGTTTATATCTAGATATAAAACAAGGAGGTTTAGATATAAAACAAGGATATCTATATATAAAACAAATAATCTGTTTATATCTAGATATAAAACAAGGAGGTTTAGATTTTACAGTAAAACAAGTTTACCTTACTTGTTTATATCTAGATATAAAGAAAATAAGCTTTTTATATCTAAAAATTAAACTAGAAGATTTAGAGATTGAAGAAGAACAAGTTTACTTGTTTACATATAGATATAAAACAAGTATATCTGGATATAAAACAAGTATATCGAGATATAAAACATATTATTTGTTTTATATCCAGATATAACAAGGATGGTTATATTTAGATATAAACAAGAATACCTTATTTGTTTATATCCAAATATTAAGCAAATAGGTTTTTTACATCTTGATATAAAACAAATAGGTTATTTATATCTAGATATAACACTAGTATATCTAGATATAAAATAAATATTCTGTTCATATCTAGATATAAAACAAGGAGGTTTAAATATAAAACAAATATATGTAGATATAAAACAAATATTCTGTTTATATCTAGATATAAAACAAGGAGGTTTAGATTTTTCAGACAAAAAAGTTTACCTTACTTGTTTATATCTAGATATAAAATAATAAGCATTTTATATCTAGATATTAAACTAGGAGATATAGAGATTGAAAAATAACAATGTTACTTGTTTATATCTGGATATAAAACAAGTATATCAGGATATAAAACAAGTATATCTGGATATAAAACATATTATTTGTTTTATATCTAGATATAACAACGATGATTATATCTAGATATAAAATAAGAATACCTTATTTGTTTATATCCAAATATTAAACAAATATGTTTTTTATATCTTGATATAAAATAAATAGGCTATTTATATCTTGATATAACACTAGTATATTTAGATATAAAACAAATATTCAGTTTATATCTAGATATAAAACAAGGAGGTTTAGATATTAAACAAGTATATCTAGATATAAAACAAATATTCTGTTTATATCTAGATATAAAACAAGGAGGTTTAGATTTTATAAAAAAAAAAAGTTTACCTTACTTGTTTATATCTAGATATAAAAAAATAAGCTTTTTATATTTAGATACTAAACTAGAAGATTTAGAGATTGAAGAAGAACAAGTTTACTTGTTTATATCTAGATATAAAACAAATATATCTGGATATAAAACAAGTATATCTAGATATAAAACATATTATGTGTTTTATATCTAGCTATAACAAGGATGTTTATATCTAGATATAAAACAAAAATACCTTATTTGTTTTATCCAAATATTAAGCAAATAGGTTTTTTATATCTTGATATAAAACAAACATCCATACACAAAGCTCATTATTTTGGTTGTTCTTGTGGGTGTTGCGGTCTGTACTGTTACTGACGTGAGTGTTAATGCTAAAGGTTTATTTGTTGCTTCAATCGCAGCATGGACTTCGTCCCTCCAGCAATATGTGAAGTCCTTCACTAAAATGTTATTTAAAGAATAAGTAGTTTGATTTACCAAGCACCACTAATGGATGAGCTGATCTTGTGCCTTATTCTGAAACTAATTTATAATTTGCATTACATTAATTATCTTCAAAACAAATACGCATTAAAATATTTTGAACTGCAGCACCTGTCTAGATATAAAGTATTTATAGATATAAATATTTTTAAATTGTTATATATCTAGATATAAAGTACTTGTAGATATAAATTGTTATTTATATCCAGATATATACATAAAAATCACAGTTTTTATATTGTTATTTATATATAGATATAAAATTAGAAATATATAAGATCATATAAAATTTGATCCAATTATATCTAGATACAAATTAAGTCATTTTGTAAATTAAAATGTATATCTAGATATAAATAACAGATCAACTGTCATTTTATACCACATCAACTGTCATTTTATATTTAGATATAACGTATATCTAGATATAAAATATTTATAGATATAAAAACTATTTTATATCTATATATAAAGTATTTATATCTACATATAAAGTATAAATATCTAGATTTAAGTATTTACTAGAACGGTACCCGCGCAATGCGGCGGCGAGTACCTAATAACGAATTTTAAGACTGACAAATATTAATCTCTTACTCATTGTACAGTCACAAAAAATAGGATTAAAAAACCACTAAAATTGAAAAAGATTAAAAGTTAATAAAAATATATCAAAATGGATATCAAATTAAAAAGCACAAAATTTTAAAAAATATAGTGAAATTAGATTATAAAAATAATAAATAAATAAAAAGATTTTTCAATTTAAAAGAAAAAAATGTTATTTTAAAAAGTTGTTAAAAAGTTTTTATAAAAAGTTATTAGAAAAGGTTATAATTAATGTTGATAAAGATATCAATAACTTCCTTTATTTAGTAGGTAAAAAAGTCTGAATTTTCAGCCTTACTATTTTAAGAAGGTCTCAAATGCTTTATAAAGTAGTATAGCTATCTAGATTTAAGTATTTATATCTAGATATAAAATATTTATATCTAGATATAAAGTATAAATATCTAGATATTTAGATATATTTCAAGTATATCCAGATAAAACATATATAGTTTATCTTCAAGTATATCTAGATATATTTCATGTATATCTATATTTCAAGTATAGCCAGATATATTTTAAGTATATCAGTATAAAATATTTATATCTAGATATAAAGTATAAATATCCAGATATCTAGATATACTTCAAGTATATCCAGATAAAACATATATAGTTTATCTTCAAGTATATCTAGATATATTTCATGTATATCTAGATATATTTCGAGTATAGCCAGATATATTTTAAGTATATCAATATATATCACTAAATTTCAAGTATAAATATTTGTTTTATATCTAGATATACTTGAATTATATCTAGATATAAACATCATGTTATATCCAGATATAAACATCTTGGTTATATCTAGATATAAAACACCGTTACACTGTTAATTATATTCAGGTATTCTTGTTTTATATCTAGATATACTTGCTTTATATATGGATATACTTGTTTTATATCAAGATATATTTGTTTCATATCTTGATATAAACAATTAAACTTGTTCTTCTCCAATCTCTAAATCTCCTAGTTTATATCTAGATATATTTCAAGTATATCCAGATAAAACATATATAGTTTATCTTCAAGTATATGTAGATATATTTCATGTATATCTAGATATATATTTCAAGTATATCCAGATATATTTCAAGTATATCAGTATAGATCAATATATTTTAAGTATCAGTACTTGTTTTATATCTAGATATATTTGTTTTATATCTTGATATAAACAAGTAAGCTAGTTCTTCTCTAATATCTGAATCTCCTAGTTTATATCTAGATATATTTAAAGTATATCTAGATAAAATATATATAGTTTATATTTCAAGTATATCTAGATATACTTGTTTTATATCTAGTTATAAACAAGTAATGTAAACTTTGTGTTTATTAAAATCTAAATTTCCTTCTTTTATATCTAGATATATTCATTTTTTTATCTAAATATACTTGTTTTATATCAAGATATAAACAAGATTATTTGTTTTATATCAAGATATAAAACACCTATTTGTTTTATTTTTTGATATAAACAAGTAAGGTATTCTTGTTTTTATATCTAGATATATAATTATTTTATATATGGATATACTTTTTTTTATATCGGGACATAACCAGACTATTTGTTTTATATCAAGATATAAAACACTTGTTTTATTATTTTTAGATATAAACAATTAAGGTATTCTTGTTTTTATATCTAGATATACTTGTTTTATATCTAGATATATTTGTCTTATATCTGGATATATTTGATTTATATCTGAATCACTTTTTTTATATCTAGATTTATTTGTTTTATATCAAAATATATATACAGAATAATTGTTTTGTATCTACATCTATTATTGTTTTAAAAAAAACAGAACTATGTAAATCAGTTATCATTGAATGAATACATATGAGTTCATGCTATTGCAACTTTATTTCACATAAATAAACCTGACTTTCATTAAGGTTTCGGGTCATTCTGATACGGGCTAGTCGAATTCGGGTCAGCTCAAATAAGCCCATATCAACATAAAAATAAGAAGAGCAGGTAAGAAAAAGTTATCAAGGAAATATATGAATTTTTTGGGAAAAGTTCCTTATGTGACATTAACCCAAAATTAAGTGAAATTAATACAGAAAATCGTGATGTATCCAACTACATTGTGACACTAGTAATAAACTGTCTTGACTTTTAGTTTTTTGTACTAGAGCAATAGCACAAACTCTCAAGATACTTCACTCATGCTTGCATTGTAGAGAGGATATCGTGTCTTTGGCCTCCTGCTAAAGAAACCGGGCAATCACTTTCTGCCTTATTTCTTACAATATCTTCAAGAGAGCCCTGCAAGAAACATAGTGTAAACCTCGAGATCTTTAGGCTTGATGCTAAGTAATTGTGTTCAGCAGGATAAAAATCCAACTCAAAATTCCCATGACTTCACCAACCTGCAATTAATAAAGACCAAATAAATTCTGTGATTTTCATCAGTGCCGATTGTAAAATTTTGCTAAATTTATGAAGGTGGTTCTCATTGGCATGTTTGTATATCTGTGTTGCAAGCTTTTGATGATCGTTGTTGGATAGTAATAGGGGAAACGATACGATTACTTTTCATAAGTTATGTCATTTATAATGAATGCTACTTAGACTAATGAGCATTTCTGTATTAATTATAAACTCCTTATGAACGTCTTGGTTTATGTAAGAGATTTTACTCGTTGAAAATTCGTTTCTCGGTTTTTTCTCGAATTGATTTCCGGTTAATTGTGTGAGATTAGTTGTTCTTGGTGAAACAAATATTTTTGGTTTTGGTAAAAAATAAATGTGCAAGGCTTAAAAATAAAGGACGAGTAATTAAAATTTAAACTAATTGAAACGTAAACGGTGCATATTTAAAACGTAGAAAGTAAATGACGAGAAATTAAATGACGTAAAATTAAAACTTAACGAGAAGTAAATTGACAATTAAATAAAATTGCGGAACGAAATTTAAATGGACTAAAAATAAAATGAGAAAAATTGGCGGAAAAACAAACAAGCTTATCACTAAAACAAAACAACATATTCCGATCGGAATACATTCCGATCGGAATGATGAGTAGTACGACTGATCGAAATAAGGGATAAAGAAATGGTCGGAATACTTAAAAATGGCATGATCGGAATGTTATAACTGGAAGCAATCGGAATAAGCCAAAATTAGTGCAATCGGAATATTAACTAAAAAGATCAATCGGAATAATCCAAGAGGGGTCAGATCGGAATAAACTAAACCCTTTTCCGATCTATAGATCGGAAAAAGGGATGCTACCTGGTCGGAAAGTACGATCGGAAAGGGGTTTTCCCTTTCCGATTGGGTTCTTTGATCCGAAATATAAGCTAGATCAAAAAGCTATGGAAATAAGCTTTTAACCAAAACTAGAACGAATCAAAACTGAAACGAAATCAATAAGCACAAATAACGACTTTTCCAAACTAAAAAATAAACAACTTTGAAATTAAACCATAAAAAGATTAACTTTTTAGGCGCGAAAACATGAATGAACAACACGGATCAAATGTAATCGCACCAAAAGCAAACGAAAATCAAGAAAGGAAGATGAGAGATTAAGACAAGAAAAGTAAAGATTAAAGAACAATAATTGAAAACTTACTTGAAAATTAAATTAAATTGAATTAAAAGTGCATAACATGAATTTAAAAAGCAAGAAAGTAATTAACAAGAAATGAAAATGGTGGAAGTGGTGGTTTGTCAAACCACCCAACAACTTGAAAAATGAAGACTAATGGCCTATTTATAGTGGTGATTAGGGAGGGGCATAGGAAGCTTCCTCCCTCTTTTCTCTTTTCCTTAATTTCAAAGTTAAGTCCTTCCCTTCTTTATCTTTTGTTAATCTTGGACTTAATGACTTTGTCTTGGGATTTCTTCAAACTCGTCTTGTATTTTCTTCATAAATAAGACTCGAGTTCTTCGGCTTTTTAGTAAACTTCCGTCTTTGACTTTTTCTTCAATAAATCTTCAGAATTGGTCTTGGACTTCTATTCTTTTTCCACTTTTGATCTCTCGACTTCATCTTTCGTCTTTTTCTTCGATAAAAGCCCATGAATGCCGTGTTTTCTCCACTTTTCACCTTTTCGTCCTAAATCACAACAAAAACACAAACCACGCATAATTCCGACATAAATGACATAAAATACACGTTTTGGCTCGGTTATTATTGCAATTAAGTGGTAAAAAGGATGGGTGTTTTCACACCTATCAAATCCCCTACACTTAACCATTGCAATGTCCTCATGCAATGCATTAGTTACAAAGTACTTTTACATTTTTCCTCACAATCAATCCACGTTGGCCTTTATTAAAGAGATAGAAAATTATAAACATATAGAGTAAAGAAATCAAAAACATACCTTGGGTTTTGAAAATGTCGTGAATGATCATCATCCTCAAGTTTTCACTTTCTCCAAACCAAGCTTAGAAACGAGATCATTGTTATTATAAGTTAGCAAACTAACACGAACTCATGTGGGCCAATTATTCACTTAGACTCCCTTATTCCTAGGTGTATCTCTTATATTTTATTTTTGTCTTGAATGCTCACAAGGATGCATTGTTTGACTTATTTCGATAGTTATTTAGGCCGAAAATAAAGTGAACGATTTAATCAATAGTTAGCTAAAGGACCAAATCTTTTAAAACTGCTTCTCGGGACCTCATAAAGTTCATATCTTGGCATAACTCGCTTCACGATTTGAGACCTTTCTCGGACCGATATTTGGCAGCGACTTCATACTTCGAATCTTTGAGAGACGTTCTTGAAATAATGGTCTTCTCTTCATAATGGGAATTTCTTCACTTGAAGTTTTGAGAGATTCTTCATCTTTGGACCATGACTTCTTCATTTTTCTCCAATCTTTATTTTGGACTTTGATATACAACGATCCGCCTCCTTTTAGGACTTGGATCTATTTATCCTCATACCTTGTTAGGGTCTTTTCGGATAGACTTCTCCATAATCTTTTGGGGAGTATTTGCTTTTCGTCGTGTGTCTCGATCCTTCATATTGATTTTCGATAAATGATTCTTCACATCACTTTTGGATCTTTAGCAACAAAATGTAGCCCTCATGCCTTGTTAGGGCCTTTTCGGACTCGCCAATCTTCGCATCCCGCTTCAATAAGTTATGCCTTGGCTATGAACTCTAATCCGTACCGAGCAACTTTTAAACGATCTGGGGCTAGAAGCTAAGTAACCTTTTAAATCGTACGACCTTATTTATTAGCAGATAAATTTATTAACAAGCGATGGGAGAATAGGCTCATAATTAACTCACATAAATTCACGAAAGAATACCGAACTTATAATTGGCTCTATCATCTCTCGTTCTCCACAGTTTAAAATCTCAAGTAATGAGACTCGTGGATACTTAGCCTATTAAGTCAAAGTTTTGGGTTTTCGAGTCGCCTATAGGATCTTGCAAATTCTTGGACTTTTTCAAGCTTAGAAATCGCATTTTAAAGTTCCCTTGATAAACGACTCTCTAGGATCAATTATAGGAACTTGCGAAAAGTTCTTGTTCTTAACCCGTGAGAGTTAAGACTTTCGCGTTTTATAGCTCCCTATATAAAAGCCTAGCAAAACTTGACTTAAACACGTTAAGGATACTAGCTAGAGTAAACTTAGATAAGTAAACTCGGATTGAGTCAAAAGATTCACAACGTTTGAAAATTAAAACCACTTATTAAACATTTATTCTAATAAGGAAAGAAAATAACAAAGGAAAATACACTATACAACTAGGCCAAAATAGATTAAAATTTTTGAAAAATGTCGAAAAATTGATTTTCCGGTTAAAATGAGGACGAATACAAGGAAAAGACCACTTAACTTCGATAGAAGTCCCCCTACACTTAATATAAACATTGTCCTCAATGTTTAAGCATGTGGGGGTAAACTCCCCTACACTTAGGACATTGTGCACTTTGTTTAAATCTCGCTAAGAAAGGGACAACTAAAGAGATTCCTATTTTAATATTGAGAAATATAAAATAGTGAATCCAAAAGAGTTTAGGATAGAACCGGGAAGAAGGGAACACGGAAGCACGGTTCGTCAAAAGTCATCAAGAGTGTGTCTTTGAAGCTCTAATCCCTGCACATGATAAGAAAGAAAGCAAGAAACACCAACGGGGCTCCCCCCTACACTTATGGTGAAAATAGATAGATAGTTGGGTTGCCTCCCAAAAAACGCTTGTTTTTGTTAACCGAGTCACGAGCCTGACTCATCCCCGAATTAAATAGTTCATGGGGAAGCCTCGAATGCAATACCGGGATCAAAGACCTTGTCCTCGTTCCAGGTTGACATCAACAAAGGAGAGGCGGGGGGATAAGTCTTAAATGGGAGAAAGGTCCTTTCAACATACGAGAAGTATGTGAATTCAAGATCCACGGGAGGTGGGGTGGGTAAAGTAAGCACATTGTCCTCCCCCAAAGACAATAGATGCTGAGCAAGCGGCAAAGCCGTATTGTTATCAATTATAGCATAATCAATGTCACCTCCCGGGTCAAAGCACTCATCCTCCGAGATAGTCTCTAAAGGGGAGGATGAAAGGTGCTCGGGAGGGGGACTTGGGACAATATCTTCCTGCAGCAAATTATCAAAAATAATGTCCCCCTCCATGTCATTGTCATCAATACCTGGAGGCATGGGGTGAATGTCGATTTCTTCCGGTAATGGGTCATTATCTTCAACGGTAGGAGTAGATGGAGATAAAGGCTTTGAAATAGCAGGAGAAGTCAACTCTTCGATTTGAGCAATAAGAAGGTGCACTTTCCGTAATCTATCGCGAAGAAGCACGTCTTCCACCTCATCCACAAGATCATGATCATCGGTGAACTTCTCGTAAACCGGAGAAAATAAATCGTCATCACCCGCATCTCCCGGTGGAGATTGAGAAATTTCAAAAGTGAAATTCTCATAGCAGAGAGAAGAATCGTCATCATTAGGATCGACCTCTTTCGTAAGAGCAACGTCGTCCTCAGGCTCCATAGCAGGTAAGTCACGAACCTCATCATCCAATACCTGTCGAGACCAACATCACTAAGCTCATTCAACGAATCTAGATCCTTAGATGCAGTAGGGACATCGAGAGTAAGAGCAGCAACTTCAGGAGATTGGTTGAAAGTGTAGACATCATCGTCGTCGTCATCATCATAATAGATGGGACGAGTCCAGTTAGGAGTGACGTAGTCGGCTAACTCTTCCTTGATAACCTCCACATCTTTAAGAAGCTCATGCAGCAACTTTTGTTGTTCATCGCCCCGAGTATGTTCAATTTCACCGATTCTATCCCACGCTGTAATTAAACATTTTGGTGTAGAAAAGAAGGGAAAACGACTAAATTGGCTCAAAAAGGTGTCGGTGGTTTTCAAGGTTTCGTCCACATCAAGCAACGGTTGCCTTTCCTGATGTAAGTCAGCTCGGAGTTGAGCTAGACTTTCTAGAATGCCATTTAAAGAAGTGAGTTGTTGATCAAGACTAGTTTGCTCATTGGATTGATGATTGAGGGTGTGATGTGGGGGCTCAAAATGTTGAAAACCTGAATTATAGCATGGTTGTGGCTCATAGTAGTTCATCGGTTGGGAAGAATTAGAAACTGGGTTTGGTTCATAATAATCCATAGGTGAAGAAAATGGAGGACACGGATTTTGCTCATAATAATTCATTGGTTGACAATAGGAAGTATCGTGAGGACCCCCACAGTTGTTGCAGAACGGTTGAGGAGAAAGACTGGGTGCGTCTTGTGGATAGTTATTATCATAGTCATAATTGTACCCCGGTTCTTGCCCGTGATCATACGGGTATGAAACCGGGCACGAAATATGCCAATGAGAATCGCTTCCACAATAGGTGCACGTGGGAATAGGAGGTGGGTTCAAAAAGGACGAATTAGTCGAGTTGCAAAAAGGACAAAATCCGAATTGTGTGTTGTCAATATCGTTTCCGCACCGCTCACATGTACACCATTGACAAGAATCGTTCCCGTATAGTTGTCTCCCACACCCGACACAATGGACATAAAAATCCATAAAGAAAGATAGATAAGCAAGAAGAATATTTTTGGTGCAAAACTTTGAAAAAGAAATGCTTTTTAAATATTTTTCAAATGTTTTTGGATTTTTGAAATATTTGACACGAAAAATAACGTTCACGAGTGAACGGATCCCAAAAGCCAACGCTTCTCTCACAAAAAACTTTCGATCCTCACGAAAAGAGCCGGCAGCGGCGCCATTTTATGTAAGAGATTTTACTCGTTGAAAATTCGTTTCTCGGTTTCTTCTCGAATTGATTTCCAGTTAATTGTGTGAGATTAGTTGTTCTTGGTGAAACAAATATTTTTGGTTTTGGTAAAAAATAAATGTGCAAGGCTTAAAAATAAAGGACGAGTAATTAAAATTTAAACTAATTGAAACGTAAACGGTGCATATTTAAAACGTAGAAAGTAAATGACGAGAAATTAAATGACGTAAAATTAAAACTTAACGAGAAGTAAACTGACAATTAAATAAAATTGCGGAACGAAATTTAAATGGACTAAAAATAAAATGAAAAAAATTGGCGGAAAAACAAACAAGCTTATCACTAAAACAAAACAACATATTCCGATCGGAATACATTCCGATCGGAATGATGAGTAGTACGACTGATCGGAATAAGGGATAAAGAAATGGTCGGAATACTTAAAAATGGCATGATCGGAATGTTATAACTGGAAGCAATCGGAATAAGCCAAAATTAGTGCAATCGGAATATTAACTAAAAAGATCAATCGGAATAATCCAAGAGGGGTCAGATCGGAATAAACTAAACCCTTTTCCGATCTATAGATCGGAAAAAGGGATGCTACCTGGTCGGAAAGTACGATCGGAAAGGGGTTTTCCCTTTCCGATTGGGTTCTTTGATCCGAAATATAAGCTAGATCAAAAAGCTATGGAAATAAGCTTTTAACCAAAACTAGAACGAATCAAAACTGAAACGAAATCAATAAGCACAAATAACGACTTTTCCAAACTAAAAAATAAACAACTTTGAAATTAAACCATAAAAAGATTAACTTTTTAGGCGCGAAAACATGAATGAACAACACGGATCAAATGTAATCGCACCAAAAGCAAACGAAAATCAAGAAAGGAAGATGAGAGATTAAGACAAGAAAAGTAAAGATTAAAGAACAATAATTGAAAACTTACTTGAAAATTAAATTAAATTGAATTAAAAGTGCATAACATGAATTTAAAAAGCAAGAAAGTAATTAACAAGAAATGAAAATGGTGGAAGTGGTGGTTTGTCACACCACCCAACAACTTGAAAAATGAAGACTAATGGCCTATTTATAGTGGTGATTAGGGAGGGGCATAGGAAGCTTCCTCCCTCTTTCCTCTTTTCCTTAATTGCAAAGTTAAGTCCTTCCCTTCTTTATCTTTTGTTAATCTTGGACTTAATGACTTTGTCTTGGGATTTCTTCAAACTCGTCTTGTATTTTCTTCATAAATAAGACTCGAGTTCTTCGGCTTTTTAGTAAACTTCCGTCTTTGACTTTTTCTTCAATAAATCTTCAGAATTGGTCTTGGACTTCTATTCTTTTTCCACTTTTGATCTCTCGACTTCATCTTTCGTCTTTTTCTTCGATAAAAGCCCATGAATGCCGTGTTTTCTCCACTTTTCACCTTTTCGTCCTAAATCACAACAAAAACACAAACCACGCATAATTCCGACATAAATGACATAAAATACACGTTTTGGCTCGGTTATTATTGCAATTAAGTGGTAAAAAGGATGGGTGTTTTCACACCTATCATTGGTCATGTGTAATGTAGCTTCATTCGTGACCTATTTATTATCAAGATTGTCATACGTAGAAGGGTTATGCAGCATTATGAAATTACTACATTTCCAAAACAAATATCTGTACAGGGTTGACTTCGTCGCCTATAAGCTAAAGAAGATGGAGAAGACCACCCAAGATGACATGAAACCCCTCATGGGCGAGATTGGGCGTCAACCAGTTACCCATCTTGGAAACCATCAGAAGTTGTTCACTTTATCAAGCAAATACATATCATATATATGGCAACCCCCAAAAAAATGTGCATATAGCCTCGGCATTAACTATCACTGTGTTTTATTTGCTATGCCACAACAGTAACCCACTACAACGCGCGGGTATGTTCCTACTCGTTTAAACAAATTTTCTAAATTTCCACTTTGTTTTAAGGTTTATTATCACTTAATGTTACAACTAGTATGGACGAAAAGTTTTAGCTTTACATTTCTATCATGTTTGTGCAGAAAATACCACAGACGGTGTTAAAGAATCTGTTCCTAGTCAAGTGTCAGAAAATCACGCCGACTCAAAACCATCAAAACAGTAGATAGCTGCGCCTAACAAACTAGATGCATCTCTCGAAAGAGAAGGGGATAGTGTCTCTATGTCAAATGTGGAAAAGCAAGGTGTACTTCACATACTTTTATCTATCTTGGCTATTTTTTAAAGGCGTAAAACAGCTCATAAAATTACCTCAGTGGATATCAAATATAGAGATGCTAAAAACATATATATCCATAAAATGAGTCTTTTTTTTTTGGTAACCGTGATTTCCGACTCATTGGCCGACTAATCCACGGGGTTTGAGCCCACCGCCACACAGACTCAAACCAGGTAAACATAAGATATATGAGTTTAGAAAAATAAAGAAAGTGGTATGATGTTAAACATAGTGTAGCTAAAGAATCTTTAGTAAAGATAGTACGTACAAAGATTGAATTTCCTTCTTGATTTCTTGACGACGTTTATCTTCGTTCTTATAACCTGGTATCAAAAGAGTGGCATGAGAAATGTGTAGTTAAATTTCCAGTACATTGGAGATAGTGAACACTGGCTTAAGAGACATTACTGGCTAAAAAAGGAAGCTTCCTCCAATCAGTGAAATCATTAGATGAATCCTGAACAGGCTGCTCTTTTTGAATAAGATCCATTTCAATTTCATCCTCCTCAATTTCCTGTGAAATACTCAGAGCCGTCAATGTCTAGAAACTATCAAGAGATCTTTTAAGACAGAACTCACCATAAGTTTTTCATCAGTTTTCATGGAGAAGAAATCAAAGTACGACGGTACAGAAGTCAATTTCGCAAGGACCTATTACATACATTAAATACCCAATTAAAGATGAAACCGGGTTAAAACTTATAAAAGATTTAGTTGGGAAGTATAGGCGTGTATAGTGCATGTATTTACTGAAGTCAAAACTTACCTGAAGAAGTGACTCACGCGTGCTTTGGAAATCCGAGTCTTCTTGTTTTATATAAGTTGATGCGAGAAATCCCTTGAAAATCTAGACATGCATATTTTAAATGTATAAACAGATCATAGAGTTCAAACACACTTTCATTAGCGAAAAGATATAAAACACTTACCTCTTTGGCTTCATCTCCTTCAACTTTAAGCTTCCACAAACCTTTGCAAGCACTTTGAACAAGATCTCCATGGTTTCCTATATACATAGTGACTACAATCATTGGGAAAAATCAATTGAAACAATATAAATTCAGGTGCGTAAACAGAATGTATCTTTATAAGAATAACATTAATCTTTTCATTTAAGCGTGTGAAATATACCAGCTTCTGATAAAGTTTCCATATTTCTCCAAATTCTTTCAGGAATCAGAGACACGTCTTCAGCAGGACAGTACACACAGATTGTCACGATAAGAGCTAATGAAAGTTTCATAAAAGGGCCTTCACATGTCTGTTGACCATGGTTGACTAAACAAGGAAGGAAACTATCAGCTGCCACAAGAACATACTGTAATTGTGGTCTTTCAGCAAATGGAACACACTTTACTAAAAGTGTCATCGCGTGCATCCTTAAATGTGGCGACGTGTCAGATGAAGCCAGCACAGCTATCTGATCCCACGTATTAATAACAATGGATGATCTAATCGACTCGTCACATGAATCATCCTGTTTGGTTATTACCTCAGTGTCTGTTTCTTGGCCTACCAGCTTCCCCAAATGTTTCAGTGTAATAACACGTTGTTCTGGTTCAACATGACCCCAAAGCTATAAACAACACACTTTTCCGAAAGATCCCCACCACATGAATACTCAGGAGTTCCCATCATACTTGGTGTGTTACTCATACCACCACTTTTGGGTATATCACCGCTGACAGAATATCATGACAATTATGTCGCGGTCGCCAAAGCTCACCACAAAATCCATCCAACCACCAGTCAACCTATCTATACTACCCCTACTTCTGCACCTTCTTTCTAATATCGAAATACATCTTATCATTACACCAAACTTCAGAAACACATAATCAAAACATTAATTCGCATAAATCAGCAAACAAAATTAAGTTGTCTGACCTTTAATCAACACAATTTCATACAACAGACAATCGTTCAAATCCTGCTTATAGTAACCTAATCGTGGAATCCTTCAAATCAGCTAATCTTCAACTCACCTAACAATGAATTACTAAAAACCTAATGAATTTACCGATGAACGAATGTATAACTCTTATAAATGAATCATCGATGAATAAAATGAGCTGAGTTTATTGAAACCTAACGAATTAATCGAAGATGACGATTACCTGATTCATTTTTTGGGGTGGCAGCGGTTATGGTGGTAGTTCGATTGAAAGTTGGTGGTGGTTGAAGGTTGTTACGACGGTTGAAGAAGATGAGAGGAAAACACAATTAACCGTTGCCACCAAAAAAAAATGATAAGAAAAAAAAGTTAGCTTTATATATTTGACCGCAAAAAAGGTTTTTGTGAATTAATCTTAGATTAATCTGTATCGTTAGATTAAAACTAAATAAAAGGCTCAGATTAGTCCCTTAGTTTCTTAGAAAAAAAAAGTTTTTAAAATAACTTTTGCCTTACAGTTTTACGGTTTTACCCCATCTTTTTACTACTTATAGGTTGAGGCATGCATCTTTTTTAAACTCGTCGTGATTTGTTTTTTTGATGTTATTTGGGTTGATCAACTCAAGTTACACCATGCGAACGAGTGTAGCAGAAACGAAAATTATAACCCAGCAATCTTTTCAAAAAATTACACTTTGTGACCTAAATTTTGGTAGCTCGTGGCAAATCTGGCATCAATGTACGTCCTCCTAAAGGTAATTTGGTCAATTTATGTAGTACGGACATTTTGGTCATTTTGATAGTAGCTTAAGAGTTCAGTTCTTTGGGCTTAACTGTTGTGTGTCGGTTTTATATATAATATATTTGAATATGTGTTATCCCTTTGTACTTGGAACACTTCTGATAATAAAACAACAACTTTTTTTGTTATCATTTATGTCATGTTCCAATCTTTAGTCTCTTGTTGATGATATTTGTGTTTGTTTACTGAACTTTAGCCTATAGTTATCACCCCCTAATCTTAACAAATTGGTATCAGAGACATTCAATCTTTGAAGCAAGCTGAAATTAGTTGGGGTTTTCGGATTATATTTGGTTTTCTTGATTGGTGAATCGGCTTTAGTTTCTTAATTTGGTGGTTTGGTGGCTTGCTGATTTGATTAGAAACAATATCAGGTTTGGGATTTGGGATTTTGGGTTTTCTTTTGCTTAATCTTTTGTTGCTTCCGCTTATTTATAGATTGAAGGTGTTTGTTTGAAGGAGTTTTGTTAATAAGGATTTGGTAGTAATCAAAATTAGGTTTTGTGAATTTGGTGCTTGTTGGTTTACAGCTCTTTATTACATATGAGTTGATATGAAAGTTGTTTGTTACATAGTAAAATCGTTTGAATAACATAGGGCTTGGTACTTCTATTTGGTATGGTGGAACGATCGTTGCAGGATTTTTTTATTCGTTGTTTGATATATTCTCCTCATTATACTTATGATTTTGTTTAAATTAGGAAGTTGGAATTTGGCTACTAGTAACGATATAAGAATGAGAGATCATCGATCGGTGGTATCGGTTTCTTGGAATCGATTCGTTTGGTATTCGGAATTGTATTTGATTTGTTGAACTTTGAGCCGTAATTCGTATCACATACGTGGGCTATTAATTTGGAATTTGAAGTTTGGACCGTAATCCTTATTGTGTAAGTGGGTCGTTAGTATTATTATCCGGATCATATTTGGGGCGTTTGAATTTGAGCCCGTTCGTCAGATTATTTATTAACTTGAATTGTTTTGGTACGGACAATAAGATTGAATTTGGGTCGTCATTTTTATTATATGAGTCCCATTAGAATTTGAATTTGGTATTTAGAATTTGAATATCTATTTGGTGTTTAAAGACTTGATTACCGTCATGTCATTTGAAGTTTGTTCGATCGTTCGGAATTTAGAAATTTGGATCTTCGTTTGTCTGGCGTTTGAAGTTGGTTGCCCGAATGTGACTGTTGAAGATCATTTGAGCCCATTTGGTTTAACCGAGTTTGAATTTGTCGGTAAACATTTGGTTATTTGTTTTTGAAGACATCGGCGTTTGATTTGGAAAAATTTGATCTTGATCGTTGTGGATTTTTCCTTTCCAATCGGACCAATCCCGCCAACCCCTCCTCCACCTTTCCTTCCGTCAAACTCGTCCCATATCCTTTTCCCATTACATCTTATGTAACATCCCACCTTGATAAGTAGACCGTCACATGATAATTATGGCGTGTTATCAAAGCATGCAAGGTAATATGTAACAAAAACATACATGACCATAAAAAGGGAAAACCGGAATCAAACATCGGTCCCCAAACATAAGCCCAAACATGTATAAGGTAAGTGAAAAATGCAAAAGGGATAGAAGTAACAAGACTTGGATCTACACAACTAACACCTAATCCAAGGATACCCATCACTTGGATATTCTACCCTTACAAACACATCCAAGTGTACCCACAACTTGGATCATCTACATATACATAGTAGGAAGACAATAATCATGACTTGAGCTAGAGAGATCTTCATCATGTTATGACTCTAGACACTAACACTTCACAAGGGTGAAAGTGTTCTTCTCATTGCTCTTGATGAGGCAAATAAGGAATGGGATATTGGAAGGTTTTTGTATGTTTTTGTGCAAGTAAAATGGAAGAGAATAGTCTTCTATTTATAGCCAACTCTTGCCTTGGAGAGCACCTTTTAACCCAATGGATAAAAGAGTGGACTTCCCATTGGATAAAAGAGTGGACTACCCATTGGATAAAAGGATGCACCTTATATTCTTGGAGCCCAAATTCAAAATTTGAATTTTGAATTTATTAGTTCCCCTCCATCTTCTAGAAGCTTCCAAAAATCTTGAGTAAGCCTAAACCGGCTTGACTGCCCGCGGTTCTATATCTTCCCGCGGTTCGATATCACTAAGGAACCGCGTGTTCTATAAAAGAACCGCACGTCCTTCTTGTCTTTCATGACGAATGTAATCTTCAAGGTGTCGAGAGAAGTATACATAAGTATGCTTGAGTGATTACGAGTACCTTACACATTTTACATTATGTATTGCGAGTTATACGTTTGTCATCACCAAAATATGAAGGGATCATCTTGATTAAGCATCGTAATGTTTGCACTAACAATCTCCCCCTTTTTGATGATGACAAACTAGTAAACTGTAACGCATAGTAAAATGTGAAACGTACTCGTTTACACTTACTTCTCCCCCTTTTGTCGAATAAAAAAGGTAGTCGTCATTTGAGAAAGAGTAGAATCCATATCATTTGAGGTAGATCACGCATCCAAAGGTAGTCGTCGTTTGTAGAAGAGAGGAATCTACATTGAGATAGCTTGCATCTAAAAGATATTCGGTTGAGAGGCGAGAATCCGAACCGTAATCCACTACTAAGAAATAAACCTTAGGCAACACCTATAAAGTGTTGGCTTATGTCGTCAAAGTGATGCATTTGGCCTAATGTGACACTTTATCGAGTGCCACATTATGCAACGTCGCCTTAGGTTAATGTGACACTTTTATTGGCATATGTAGCACTTTTTTAAAGTGTTGCATATGATTTAGCAAATGATACTTTAACGTGCAACACTTTTTCACTAAATTGAACATTATTTACGCTAAAGTGTAACACTTTTCACAATAAGATGCAACACTTTTTGAGATCAATTGCAACATGTGAGACTCAGTAGTGCAACACTTTTATATTCAAGTGCCACACTAATTCATAGCATACTATTAAGTATGCAACACTTTTATTTATCAAATGCAACACTTTATGTATGTTTCTAAGATACACGTGCAACACTTCTCTAAAGAATTTGCAACATTTACTTCCACTTTGTACAAATACTAAATATGACATATTTTTGTAACACGCGAACGCAATTTTTCATACAAGCCCAAAAAATCAATATTTGATGTTAATACATAGTGCGCAATAATAATATACAATGCGTGGACATCCAAAACAACTAACACAAAATGCATAATCAACAAAAAAAGTTATCATATTACAATCCTTGAAATCCTCTTGACGTCTTCTTGGCGAATCTCTACTAGTAGCTTGATGTGCGCCAAAATATTGTAGCCTGTAACCTGGGACATAAGAAAATTTCAGTTTTCCTTTTCTTTACTATGTAAATAAACGATTAGCTACCAATCATTATAAGACTATTTGTCTATCCAAATATTACAAAATAGATTGTTGCCAAATCAAACACCTCACGTCAAAATAATCAGATAATTGGTTACTGCTCATTTGTGAGCTGCTCATTTATGAGCAGCGGAGCTTTATATATAACATGAACCAAGTCATGCATTGAGAACCCTAATCAGTAAACCTCTACGACAGGAAACTCTACTATGGTCATTACATTTCCTAATACTATATTGTCTATCCAAATGGCGTTTGATGTTTCCTTTCGAAAATGATCACCTAGTTATAATTTTCTAAAAGTCAAATTGCATTTCATTATATTCTAACTTGGTACTACGACTGAATTTATCCCGCAAACAAAAATTAAACCTTCTAATAACATTTGTAGCTAACGTTAGTGTGATTATCTAATTATTGTAAACGTGGTCAAAAAGTCCCTTAGCTACAACAAAAACTGATATCTTCGGCGCAAAGGTTACACTACGACTAGGGGTGTAAACGAGCCGAGACAGCTCGTGAGTTACTCGAGATAGACTCATAAACTACTCAAAATGACTCGATCTAAACGAGTCGAGCTCGAGTTCAAGCTACTCGAGTATATATTCGAGTCGAGCTCGAGCTTCAATATACTCGGCTCAAAAAGCTCGTGAGCCTTATCGAGCTTTAATTAAATTATTTTTTACCTTTTTATATAGATAAATCGAGTCGAGTCGAGCTTGATATGCCGCGTATTTATCGAGTTCGAGCATGAAATTTGAAAATAATCGAGCTCGAGTTTTATAAGAAGAGCCGAGCTCGAACTCTAAATATAAAGCTCGATAGATCTCGAGCCAAGTTTCGAGCTCGAGTTTTTCTATTCGAGCGTGCTCGAGGTTGACAGTACTCGGCTCGACTCGGCTCGTTTACACCCCCAACTATGACCGAACCCTGTTTTGAATTTGTTTGTGTGTATAATGTGATTGGCAGATGCTTTTTATGCTTTATGACAGATAATTTAATTGTTACAAGTAACTAAGAACGTGAAAATTCATAATATGTTATTCTTGTGTGCAAAATTAGGGTAGATCTACTAGCGTCAAACAAAGACTCCTACTAATTCTAATTAAGCTATTTGCAAACCTTCATATGATTAGATTTTAACAAACTTTTAAACATCAGGTTATATGATTTGTCATATAGTAACACATTCAACCACTCTCTTGTAAGTTATTTTGTTACTGACAATTACAAGATATTTTTAGCTGATCTTATTACTGATACTGACTGGTGTGCATTTTATTATCCTAAGTTGTCATTCTTTGAAACTACCAACACCGATGGGCACATTCTTATCCTACGCATCCTATAGAAACACAATCATTTTCAAACATTTTTCAAGTGGCATATCTTATGTTTTTAGAACTTGAACAACCTAGTCATACTCAAATGTGAAGAATCTTTGAACAGCTAGGTATTATTCCATATCCAAAGGTAACTTATATTTTATAATAAACATATTCATAAATCCAAGGCAAAAGTACTAACTAACTCATTAATATAAGTTGATCGAACAGTAATCGACTACACATGAAAAATAGAAGACTTACAAACTGTTGACGAAGTTGCGCACCAGTGAAATGAGGTAGTTGTTACAATTCATATCCCATTTTCCTTCTGATATCCTCATTCTCCTTTTGAAAAGTTGTACACATTTATGAGATTTTCTCGAACTATTCCTCACTAGCCTCTGCCCGTTTCCTCACAACCTTTTTGAAAAGTTGTTTCCATTAGTTTTTTTTCTTAATTCAGCAAGCATAACCTATACATTTTATGAAAATTAGGACTGATCGTATAGGCAAGCAGTCAAGCATACACCTATTGTAGGTAAAACCCAAGATGTAAGTAGCAGCATCTGCGTTAGAAGCAACAAGTCGCGTTGTCAGAGATAAATTGCACCAGTAGAAACAGTAAGGCGTGTTAACAGCAGCAACCCACATCAGTAGCAGTAAGTCTCTAGTCACAACAACAACGGTAATAAGTCGCATCAGCAGCAACAAACCGCATTAACAGCAACAACAAGTCGTGTCAACGGGTGTAGCAGTCTGCGTTATCAGCAACATAAACATGTTGTTGAGTACATAAGCAAATAAGCAGAAAAACTAGTAATCCCAAACACCCCCTTATCACTTTTATATAAATTTAGACATAAAGCATAGAAGGAAAAAATAAGTAATCTTTAGTCACTTTAGCTATAAATTAGTAGGAATACGAAAGGAAACAATCACTTTATTTCTTGGGAGTTACCTCGACGCTTAGAGTAATCATATACACGCTTTGTTAATAAACGAGATCAAGTTATTTTTTAAACTCAAACAAGTCGTTAAAAGGGATAAACATATAAGGCCACCAAAGTTTCAGTTATAATTTTTATCGACGGATGACGACCACTACAAATTGCAAGAGAATTTTGAATTACTAGAAGACTTATTTACACATAATAAACTAAACTATAAAATAAAAATAAAGAAAACACCAACTTCTGCTATTTCACTCACGTCAACAAAACATTATTTACTGCTCATTTTTTACGCTTTTTTCGTTAAATGTGCCATATCCCCAGTATATACAATTCTTCCATGGTTTCTTATTTTTTTTCGTTAAATGTGTCTTTTCTAATTGATTCAATACAATTTTGATCATGCGATATTTGTTATACCAAAAACATTAAATAAGAAATCCATAAACAATAAAATCATAGCTCATTATGGTACTGTTTTAATAAAACATTTGTATTAATCATCAGAATTTCTTTTTAAAGTTGTAGGTTTTTCCAAACCAAACCAACTTTAGTAAGAGTGAAAACAAACTAAAAGTAGCACGATCACATCATATATGTTTGAATAGTCTCATTTATTACCAATTATAAAAGCAAGATTAATAGAAAAACAAGGGTGTTATCAGGTCGGGTTGAGTCGGGTTTTGAAAACTCACCCGCAACCCGACCCGATAAGGAATCGAGTTATCGGGTTCGGGTGATATTTGGGTTGAGTTATATCGCGTCGGGTGATTCGGGTTACCGGGTGACCCGACAAGTTAGAAGAGCTAATAAATTACTACCATACACATCAACTCAACAGTTAATAGCCTAGCAAGAAACTTTGTTTTACAAAAGCCAATGGCAACTTAATATCTAAAAAATCAACAAAAGTAATAATAAGGATAAGCTACAATCCAAACTTTGATCAGTGTAGCTCAGCACGCTGCACGTACAAACTTTGATCACTGTTACTATAAATCAGTAGTAGCAAAAATAAAAGTTCCCCAACTTTGATAACTGTTACGTAGAAATTACTATAGTAGTTCAGTAAGAAACATATAATTTTGTTCACTGTGATGAGACTTGTACTAGAATAAAAGTCTTATAATAACAGAAGTAAAAATAAGACAGCAGGAACTAGAAACCATATATATTTCTAGCATTCAGCGTTTGAATAATAGTGTGTAAATTTGTGTTTGCAATGTTCCATGTATCATTTTACAAGTCAAAGATGCTCACTTGCGTTCCTTCTTTCGGTTGTAATGAGCTACTACTGTATTTGTTACTATTTAATATATTTGTTTCATTCTTTCTTTTTTGTTGTAGTTAGCTTAGCTATATAGCAGTAATATTTATTGGGTCTTATCCGGTTGATCCGATAACCGGATAAGGTAAATTTGCCAACCTAATCTGCCCGATAACTATATCGGGTTATCGAATTCGGGTCAAATTACCCGGTAAACATTTTTGACCCGATTACACCCGACCCAATTAGCCTTATCGGGTACGGGTCGGGTCAACCCGACCCTATTGACACCCCTAAATACATGTTAGATCAAGTAACATAATTAGAAAGAAAGATAATAAACCTCTATAGAGATCTACAAGATCTTACTTAAACAGTTAGTATTAGCTTTTAATAAATCCAAACTTTATAATTCATAATTTGCTTAATATTCTATTTGCCAACAATCTACTTTAAGTACCTTTATGTTCTGGAAACTCGGATCTACTCGAAATCTTGAATTTGAAGATGTAATATATGAAAAAATTAACTAATCCATTGAATAAGTATATATAAACAAATATATCGTTTAAAATGATGTGGTTTGAACAAAATACATCTCTAATTGTGGATACTAGTTTCAGATTCAATAAAAATTTAGCAAATAAGGAGACAATAGATATGCAATAAGATCCAAAGATGTTTTACCTTATTACTAGTGGATTGAGAAGAAACTCAAAAGAAGACTAAATGAAAAACCGAAAGGTTTTGGTGTCTTTTATGTAGATCTGTAATTGAAGAAAGAAAAGGAGGCGGATATAGATGGATGTGGAAGTTTTAAGGTTTTAAATTTGGGTAAAAAAATGGGGCGGGACACTAAAAAATATAAGCGCGAAATTAGATTTTCATTTTCATGAATTTTTTTGTTGTAACGCGTAAGTGTTGTTTTTATACTTTACTAATGCAACACTTTTTTTAATATGTTGGGTTATGGTGTTGTTTTGTTAAAAAAATATTCAACACTTTTTAAATGTGTTACATTATAATGTTGAAGTTGCAACACTTTTATATAAGTGTTGTTTTTTATATTAATCTGCAACATTTATTTTGAAAATGTTGCTTTTCTATTAATCTTGTGAAAATGCGACACATTTAAAAAGTGTTGCTTGTAAAATGTTGCATTAGGCTCATTTTGTTGTAGTGATCCTATCATCCAAAGATATTGAGCTTGCATCATCCTAGTGAAGTCTTCAATCACTATAGGTTAACCAACTCTAAGCATAATAATATGCTTATCTACGAGTGTCCAAAATGCATTGCTTGCAAGATGTTTGATGAATGCAATTTGAGTGAGTCAACGATCACAAATGTAATGATTTGAACTCTTGCAAATGCTCCCCCTTGATATGAGCTCCCCCTTGCTTGAGGCACCAACAAAGCAAGAATAGTAACGAGCTACACAAAAGGGTTAGAAAAGTCCTACAAAACAAAGTTAGTAGACAAGAGCATATATATAGCAAGGGTCACCCAAATGGAATTAGGATGATAAACAAGTCGTTTGCACAAACAATGACAAGCAAAGAAGTGTGCATGCGATGCTATCAATCCAAAAAAAAAAGAGGATCTTGACAAGATCAATTCACAATTGTTGGAATAGAGATAGAAAAGAAACATCCATACCAAATTGTAATGATAATATGTCAAAGGGTAAAAAGCTTAGAATTTTCGGAATCACCCAAGAAAATTCAAGATTTAACCATCAACTCTCAAAAAACAAGGAGAGGATTTTGAGGAAATCAATTCAAAATTGTTGGAATAGAGGTAGAAAAGAAATATCCAAGAATTTGAAGATATCATCTCAAGGGGTTAAAAACTTAGAATTGATGGAATCACCCATACCAATTGTAAATTTTAACCGCAATCAACTCTCAAAAAGAGGAACAAAAATATCTCAACCTAGAGACATTTTTGACCAAAAAAAATTAAAGGAAAACCAAAAGCGGATAAATCGACGCTTTAAGAAAAATTCTAGGTATAGTACATTCTAGGCAAAGATGCGTATGAATGTCGACACCAAATGGTGTTTAGCATACGATAAACTACATGCTCAAAGTTTCGTAGCTCTTCTCAATCATTATGGGTGTTCAAAGAACAATTACATGATGAGGAAAGGGTAAGGCTCGACTCAACTTAGTTTAGAAAGACTAGAAGAAAGAGACTCGACTTAGAAGAGCATGATTAAAATGAATTGAGAGAGACTCAACAAATAAGTTAAGGATAACTTCACAAATTGATTCATGAATACTATACCTTAGAAGGTGATAGTGAAATCTCGAAAGAAAATGAGAGAGGAAACTCAAAAGAAGCTCAAGAAGACATGAAGAGTTAGTACAAAACCTAACACATAATCAAGTAAGCACATAGGATAATTCATGCAATGCCTTATGAAGTCTACAATAAACCAATGTAGAGAAGGTGCGCAATTAACACATATGGCATGCAAGAAACAAGATTACTTAAAAAGAGAAGACTAAGTAAAACATGTTAGCACGTAGCAATTAAGGACATGCATGAGTTAGACACATCTAAGAGATATTATATCGGAATTGCTTGACAAAGACAAAACCTTTATAATAAGCATGCATTCATTAACTAATCAATTAAGCATATAACAAACGGATAAGCAAGAAGATATATAAGCAAGTAGCATACAAGCAAGTCATCTATCTAGATATCACAAATCAAGCTACATGTAATGTAAATCTCCAAGAAGATTTCTAATTCTTATTAGTTTAAGAAAAGGACTCAAAATAAGAGAAAAGAAAAAACATAATAACAACAAGATCCAAGACTCAAAGAAAAATCATGTTGAATAACATGAAAGGAAATACAAGATCATACAAAGATGTATATTGATAGGTGTGTAAACACCCATCCTTTTACCACTTATAACTGGCTAAAACAAGACCAAAACACGTATTTGATATCAATTGTTTGGAATTATGCGTAGTTTTTGTGTTTATTGTGTTTTCAGAGTCAACCGGATGATTATTTAAGAAAACATGGGATTGCACGGGTTTTATCAAGGAAAAAGACTAAAGACGAAGTCTATTGTTCAAGAGATGCATAAGATTTGAAGTCAATGGGCCTATTTGAAGATTTATCGAAGAAAAGGACCAAAGATGGAAGATTTACATATGTCGAAGAAACTCAAGTTTATTAAACGAAGAAATTAAAAGACGAGTTGAATTTAATCGTCGACAAATCCCGAATCAGAATCGAAAACGTCAACTTTTCTGAAAAGACGAGAAGACAAGAAGAAAGGGAGAAAGCCCACTCACCAACCAACCACTTAGCCTATATAAAGGATCCACCCTCACAATTTTTGGCATCTAGTTTTTCTTTCTGTTTCTCTCTTCCTAGTTCGTAGGAAAACCATCTCCCTCAAGGAGTGGTTTTTCATCTTCTTGATTTGTTCTTTTAATCTTGTAAGTTGATCCTTTCTTTTTGTGTTACTGAATCTTATCATCAATACAAGTGCCCCTTTAATCTTTTCATTACTCTTGTTCATCATCATCTTTTATTTTAAGTTCTTAAGTTTTTATTTGGTTCAAGTTTGATTTTAAAAAGTTGTTGAATTTGTGTTTTTATGATTGGGATTTGATCCTTGTAGTTAGTAGATGAATTGTGGTTAATTTGGTAAAACCTTTTTGCTTATTTAGCTCGATTTTGGATTAAATTTGTTTCCCCTGTTTTCTACTGTTTCGGCTACTGTTCTTCATTCCCAGCAACATTCCGAACCACCATTATTTTTTTCTCTTATTCGGAATAAAATTTATTCCGAGTAGTCTTCTTATTTTTCCCTTATTCGGAATATTTTCAATATTCCGGATAGTTGCTTGATTTTTCCCTTATTCGGAATATTTTCATATTCTGAGTAGAACCTTTTATTTTCCTTTATTCGGAATATTTTATATATTCCGAGTAGACTCATTATTCCGAGTAAGCATTTATTCCGCATAGATCAGATATTCCGAATAGGATTGTTTATTCCGTATAGTCTTAATATTCCGCATGGTCAATTTATTCCGAGTAAGGAAACATTCCGGATAGAGATTTTGTTTCGAATAGTATTCCGCATAACCTAACATTCCGAGTAGACTTCATTATTCCGAGTAGACTTCATTATTCCGCATGGCCTTTGTTATTCCGCATGGTTGATTATTCCGCATAGAGCATATTTTCCATTTATTCCAGATAGCACTAGTTTTCAGTAAGGATCTTTTACAGCTTTACCATTTAATTGTTTTATTTAAATTCCAGTTTAATTTCATTCACTGCTTTTGGTTTAAATCTTTATTTACCTCTTTCAGTTATAGTATAGAAAACCAAAACCCCTTTTTGTCACCAAGAACAAATCATTCCACTTTAAGCTGTAATCAATTTGAGGAGATACCGAGAAAACGAACTTTTTCAACGTAGCAAAAACAAAGTATCAAATGGCGCCGCTGCCGGCTCTTCTCGTTAAGATCAACAGTTTTTTGTGAGAACTTGGATTTTGGGATCCGTTCACCGTGAACGTTACTTTTTCATATAAATTTTCAAAAACCCTAAAAAATATAAACTTTTCAAAAATCCTAAAAATTAAAAAACATAAAAAACCAAAAAATATTTTTGCTTTGTTTTTGCCTTGTTAGTTCTTTTGCAGGTGTATGCGCAATCGATCAACGTCTTATCAAGAGCCCGAGCCTCTAGATAACTTAGACATGACCGGTGTACAAAACAACAATGTGGAAACCAATAAATCACGGATCGATTAAGCTTACTAGGATAATCAACGTTCATATGATAAACATAGCGGAATTAGAACATTGATTACAAACAAGGTGCTTCTTTTCCAACGTTTACTTGTATTAAACTTCAAACGATTACAAGTAACAAACCTAGACGTGTTTACAAGGTTACACACGTCTAGAACACACGACTCAACTTTAAGACTACATTGTGAATGATGGGATGAATAAAACCTACGGTCATTGTATTATATATATACTAGAATACAAGACTTTTCTTACAAGAAAACTTTAATTACATTAGAAGTCCCTCCATCTTTTGCTAATAAGTCCTCCTTGTTGTATGAATGGGCTCCATATTCTTGTAAATCTTGATATTAGCATATAAGTCCTTCTTGTTTCATTATACTTGTTTTGTCTCATCAAATTAATTCCCAACAATCTTCCCCTATTTGATGATGACAAAACCAATCTTCAAATCTTGATCTCTCACGAATGAAACAAGCTTCCCCTTAAAGTAAGATTTCTTGTAAAACATATCACCACATAATAATAAGTTGCATACCTTGATCTTTGAATCTTCTTCCCCTTTTTGTCTCATCCAATAGGGGTCTTCTAAAGATAAACAACTAATAAACGCTTCCCCTTAAGTGGTGCATGTAAATGAATCACGAACCATGTAGACTCTAATTGTAGATTACGAATGAAGAAAAACAAATTTAACCTATTTGTTGAAGAAGTGGAATCTCCCAAACTTGTACCTTATATCTTGCACTATCCATATGACGTCGAACTTATATGATGAGAGTAAATATAAGCAAACCTCGATCTCTTGTCAAAATCCTCATCCTTTGTGAGACACTGAGCACGATAATATAGCTCCTTCAAGTGATAGCAAGCTGGCAATTTGCTAGATTTGACAAGTCTTCGTCACCAATCGTTTAAGCACGAACAAGTTATCTTTAAAGTGTGAGTGTGACAGGGAACACCACGACTTTAAGATATGATAAAATACAAACCTGGGAAAAACAACTCCAACACCAAAGAAGCAATAATCAATCGTCTTCATCGAAACCTCCAATTTGCAATGAAAATCATCTAAATACAATCTCATCCTCTTCTTTTATGCAATTGCTGCCTCTGTCGGCGTTCTGCTTCTAATCCAAGTCGGTACGTAACCGCAAGGTTAGCCTTGTCACATAATCAAATAAAACTTTATTATACCAAACACAATCTTCAAAAACGAGCCATAAAATTTTTAAACAGTCAGTTCTGTCCGAGATCCTTTGTCATCCAATATATCTTCTGTATGTATTATCCAATATCAGACGATACGTGTCAGCGCTTAAAAACAATATATCGGACAACACGCTGTCAGCGTCTAAATTATAACGTGTCAGCGTCTTCTTTGTCAGCGTGTGTTTTATTCCTGTCAGCGGCTTGGCTCAGCCACTGACACCATCCGTGGCTAAATAACTCATGACAGCGGCTACAAATATTACTCCACTGTACCACTTTTCCTTGTTTTCGTCTTCTTTTATCACATCTTTTGAATCTCGACATCAATATTACACACATCCTTGTGTAATTTCTGCCCTTTACGTGATGATGTTTTATTTGCTGCTTATTCAATACCATGTACTATGTTGCAAGACCTCCTTTGTACCATATCACGTGATGAATAAGCATGGACCAATCATATCTCTTTATACCACAAAGCAACAAATAATAATTCGCTTGATAAAATAATACCGTACTTTGCTATTCTTTCTTAACGTGTACTTTGACTTCATAAACAGTCCAAATATCCCATCACGTGAAGCTTTTCACATGTCCTTTTCTGCTTTGCTTTCCAAGACATACAAATCAGTATGTATGTAAATAAGATTTGTCGTGAATCTGAATTTATGTCAAAACCACAATCAACACAGCTTTATCGAATATATCCATAAGCACAAGTCCATGTCATCAACAGCATCTTAGACTTTATACATCGAGACAACCAAATCATGTCTTCTTTTACTTTTGCTGTTATGAACGAACCACAAGAAAGCAATACAAACCTGACGTGATCTGCCATCACACATATTTGTCAGCTGTAGCTTCCCTCACACACGTTGTTCATGGAACATGATGCACGTTTGCATCTGTGGCATCATCAATAAATAGACCTCGAATCTGCTATACCCTTCATGTCCATGATCTGACCACAATCATGCGCTGCTGCTACAAACAATATACCATGACGTGATTTCTAGGGTTTTTAACAAGACCCTAAATATTACACAATGACCAGAAAAACATGGCAGCATCTTTTGATCAAACCACCATCATTACCAACAGATTTAGGGTTTACAAATAGAGAAACCCTACACGACCTTCTTCACAGCAACTTCTAATCACGAAAGCAACACTTCTCTTCTGTTTTAAACTCAATCTCCTTCTGCAGCCAACTTCGACGATCTATAAATCACTCATAACAAATCAGATCGACGATCGCTCCGGTGAGATTCAAGACACATGTTCTGGAAACCTCCAGCAAAAATTTCACGACGATCCAACGGTTAACGAAGGAGATATCGCTGTTTGAAAACAGTTGTACAGTGAGATCCGAACATAAAATCATGGACGGATTTTTAAGCTTTCTTCGTTCTTCGACTCGAACACCTTGTTGATCCTAGCATCGAGAGCCACCTGCTCTGATACCAATTGTGGAAACCAATAAATCACGGATCGATTAAGCTTACTAGGATAATCAACGTTCATATGATAAACATAGCGGAATTAGAACATTGATTGCAAACAAGGTGCTTCTTTTCCAACGTTTACTTGTATTAAACTTCAAACGATTACAAGTAACAAACCTAGACGTGTTTACAAGGTTACACACGTCTAGAACACACGACTCAACTTTAAGACTACATTGTGAATGATGGGATGAATAAAACCTACGGTCATTGTATTCTATATATACTAGAATACAAGACTTTTCTTACAAGAAAACTTTAATTACATTAGAAGTCCCTCCATCTTTTGCTAATAAGTCCTCCTTGTTGTATGAAAGGGCTCCATATTCTTGTAAATCTTGATATTAGCATATAAGTCCTTCTTGTTTCATTATACTTGTTTTGTCTCATCAAATTAATTCCCAACAATCTTCCCCTATTTGATGATGACAAAACCAATCTTCAAATCTTGATCTCTCACGAATGAAACAAGCTTCCCCTTAAAGTAAGATTTCTTGTAAAACATATCACCACATAATAATAAGTTGCATACCTTGATCTTTGAATCTTCTTCCCCTTTTTGTCTCATCCAATAGGGGTCTTCTAAAGATAAACAACTAATAAACGCTTCCCCTTAAGTGGTGCATGTAAATGAATCACGAACCATGTAGACTCTAATTGTAGATTACGAATGAAGAAAAACAAATTTAACCTATTTGTTGAAGAAGTGGAATCTCCCAAACTTGTACCTTATATCTTGCACTATCCATGTGACGTCGAACTTATATGATGAGAGTAAATATAAGCAGACCTCGATCTCTTGTCAAAATCCTCATCCTTTGTGAGACACTGAGCACGATAATGTAACTCCTTCAAGTGATAGCAAGCTGGCAATTTGCTAGATTTGACAAGTCTTCGTCACCAATCGTTTAAGCACGAACAAGTTATCTTTAAAGTGTGAGTGTGACAGGGAACACCACGACTTTAAGATATGATAAAATACAAACCTGGGAAAAACAACTCCAACACCAAAGAAGCAATAATCAATCGTCTTCATCGAAACCTCCAATTTGCAATGAAAATCATCTAAATACAATATCATCCTCTTCTTTTATGCAATTGCTGCCTCTGTCGGCGTTCTGCTTCTAATCCAAGTCGGTACGTAACCGCAAGGTTAGCCTTGTCACATAATCAAATAAAACTTTATTATACCAAACACAATCTTCAAAAACGAGCCATAAAATTTTTAAACAGTCAGTTCTGTCCGAGATCCTTTGTCATCCAATATATCTTCTGTATGTATTATCCAATATCAGACGATACGTGTCAGCGCTTAAAAACAATATATCGGACAACACGCTGTCAGCGTCTAAATTATAACGTGTCAGCGTCTTCTTTGTCAGCGTGTGTTTTATTCCTGTCAGCGGCTTGGCTCAGCCACTGACACCATCCGTGGCTAAATAACTCATGACAGCGGCTACAAATATTACTCCACTGTACCACTTTTCCTTGTTTTCGTCTTCTTTTATCACATCTTTTGAATCTCGACATCAATATTACACACATCCTTGTGTAATTTCTGCCCTTTACGTGATGATGTTTTATTTGCTGCTTATTCAATACCATGTACTATGTTGCAAGACCTCCTTTGTACCATATCACGTGATGAATAAGCATGGACCAATCATATCTCTTTATACCACAAAGCAACAAATAAGAATTCGCTTGATAAAAATAATACCGTACTTTGCTATTCTTTCTTAACGTGTACTTTGACTTCATAAACAGTCCAAATATCCCATCACGTGAAGCTTTTCACATGTCCTTTTCTGCTTTACTTTCCAAGACATACAAATCAGTATGTATGTAAATAAGTTTTGTCGTGAATCTGAATTTATGTCAAAACCACAATCAACACAGCTTTATCGAATATATCCATAAGCACAAGTCCATGTCATCAACAGCATCTTAGACTTTATACATCGAGACAACCAAATCATGTCTTCTTTTACTTTTGCTGTTATGAACGAACCACAAGAAAGCAATACAAACCTGACGTGATCTGCCATCACACATATTTGTCAGCTGTAGCTTCCCTCACACACGTTGTTCATGGAACATGATGCACGTTTGCATCTGTGGTATCATCAATAAATAGACCTCGAATCTGCTATACCCTTCATGTCCATGATCTGACCACAATCATGCGCTGCTGCTACAAACAATATACCATGACGTGATTTCTAGGGTTTTTAACAAGACCCTAAATATTACACAATGACCAGAAAAACATGGCAGCATCTTTTGATCAAACCACCATCATTACCAACAGATTTAGGGTTTACAAACAGAGAAACCCTACACGACCTTCTTCACAGCAACTTCTAATCACGAAAGCAACACTTCTCTTCTGTTTTAAACTCAATCTCCTTCTGCAGCCAACTTCGACGATCTATAAATCACTCATAACAAATCAGATCGACGATCGCTCCGGTGAGATTCAAGACACATGTTCTGGAAACCTCCAGCAAAAATTTCACGACGATCCAACGATTAACGAAGGAGATATCGCTGTTTGAAAACAGTTGTACAGTGAGATCCGAACATAAAATCATGGACGGATTTTTAAGCTTTCTTCGTTCTTCGACTCGAACACCTTGTTGATCCTAGCATCGAGAGCCACCTGCTCTGATACCAATTATGGAAACCAATAAATCACGGATCGATTAAGCTTACTAGGATAATCAACGTTCATATGATAAACATAGCGGAATTAGAACATTGATTGCAAACAAGGTGCTTCTTTTCCAACGTTTACTTGTATTAAACTTCAAACGATTACAAGTAACAAACCTAGACGTGTTTACAAGGTTACACACGTCTAGAACACACGACTCAACTTTAAGACTACATTGTGAATGATGGGATGAATAAAACCTACGATCATTGTATTCTATATATACTAGAATACAAGACTTTTCTTACAAGAAAACTTTAATTACATTAGAAGTCCCTCCATCTTTTGCTAATAAGTCCTCCTTGTTGTATGAAAGGGCTCCATATTCTTGTAAAGCTTGATATTAGCATATAAGTCCTTCTTGTTTCATTATACTTGTTTTGTCTCATCAAATTAATTCCCAACAAACAACAACATACCACCTCAAAACAATAATAACAACAACAATGAGCCTCTACCGGATAATCGCCCGATGATTGAGCTGCTGCAAGCCCATGTAGATGGCAACACTGATCCAATTGTTATACCCGCGTTTGCAGCCAACAACTTTGAGCTCAAATCCGGCTTTATCCAGATGGTCTCTGCTCAACCATTCTTGGGGCGTACCATTGATGATCCACATGACCACATCAAGAGATTCTTGTAACTCACCAATACAGTCAAATTCAATGGTGTTCCACAAGAGGTAATCCGTTTACAACTTTTTCCCTTTTCTTTAGAGGGACAAGCCCGGCATTGGCTTGCTAAGGAACCGCCACAAAGTATTCTTTCGTGGACGGATTTGGAGACCAAATTTATCAATTACTTTTTCCCACCCTCTCGTACTACCGCTTTGCGGAATGAAATTATCAATTTTGAACAAAAGTACGATGAGTCGTTCAGTGAATCTTAGGACCGTTTTAAAGATCTTTTAAGAAAATGCCCACAACATGGTTTTACCAAAGTGCATCAAATTAATACTTTTTACAATGGTTTAAGCATGAATGACCAAGATTCACTAAACAGTGCCTCGGGGGGTAATCTTTTGGCTAAGACTTCCAATGCTGCTTGGGATATCATTGAGAATAAGTCTCGTGTGCAAACCAAGAGTGTTCGGACCAATGTCGCTAGTGCTAGTACTAGTGACAGCGATAAGCGACTTGACAAAATCACTACGCTTCTTGAATCGCTTGCTACCCAAACCGCCAGCAACACCAACAGCATCAACGCTAGAAACGCTAAAGACGCTCAAGTCAATGCTGTTAGCCAACCATGCCAGATATGCGGGGGTCCTCACTCTTACACCACTTGTACCGCCACCCAAGACTACCCTTCTGAGAAGGTGAATGCAGCATATGGCACCTATCCTCAACCCGCTTATTAAGCTCGACCTCAAGGTGACCGTAACTTGCTTAGCTACCGTTCCAACAACTATCTTTCCCCACCCGGTTTTCCTCCTAGCAACCTGAACCAACAACAAAACCTCAACCGCCCCCATCAACAACAACAACCACCTCGTACACCATATTTACCACCTCACAAACAGCAACAACCACCTCAAAGAAACAACCAAGTTTACCAGCAACCTGCTTATCAACCACCCACATACAATGCTCCTCCTTCCAACCAACCCACTGCATTACACCAAGAGGTTTCAACCTACATGAGGACCAATGATGTGATCGTGGAAAATCTCCAACAGGAAGTGCGCAACTTGAAAGCAGACCTGGTGAAACAAGGGAACGATCTGAGAGCCGACATGAGAAACACGTTGGATAGTCAAACGAATGACTTAAAGAACATGATGGCTAGTTTCTTCAAGGTAATCAACCCTCTTCTTCGGGTACTCTTCCGAGTAACACCGTTGCGAATCCAAGAGGGTAGATGAAAGCAATCACCACCCGAAGTGGCAACGGTACTAAGGAACCCGAGCTTCCTATACCTCCACCGGTGGTTGTGACTAAGGAAAACGAGTCACCTGCTCCTATTCCTCATCCTTCTACTTCTCCAATTTCTCCACCTCCTTCACCTTCTACCCCCATTTCCCCACCACCCGTGGTTGTGAGTGATCCTATTCCCCTAAAGCCTTCTTCTTCATCCAATATACCTTATCCTTCAAGGTTGAGGAAAGAGAAGCAAAAGAGCAAGGATGATATTCAAGTTTCAAACTTTCTCAAAATGTTTAAACAATTGAATTTTAACATCTCCTTTGCCGAGGCTCTCGCTCACATGCCCAAGTACGCTAAGATGTTTAAAGATCTTCTAAGTGATAAGGAAAAGCTTCTTGACATTGCTCAGACCCAACTTAATGAGAACTGCTCCGCAGTGCTTTTAAGGAAATTGCCCACCAAACTTGGTGATCCGGGTCACTTTTTGATTCCTTGCACCTTCCCGAGAGTAGAGAATTGCATGGCCCTATCCGATCTAGGTGCCAGTATTAATTTAATGCCTCTTAGCGTTTGGAAGCAATTATCTCTCCCCGAGCTAGTCCCCACCAAAATGACTTTGGAATTAGCTAACCGTACGGTTGCTTATCCAGTGGGGATAGCCGAAGACGTCTTTGTAGGAGTCGACAAATTCACTTTTCCTGCTGATTTCGTCGTTGTTGACTAAGACATGGACCCTCGTGTGCCATTGATCGTTGGTCGTCCATTCCTGAGGACCGGTCGCACTCTAATAGATGTTGAAGCCGGTGAGCTTATCATGAGAGTAGGTGACGATAAAATCGTCTTCAACATGGGAAAGCTTTCTAAACAGCCTTATTCATACGAGAGTGTTAATTGTATTGACGTTCTTGATGAGGCTTGTGAAGAACACTTCAAAGATGCTTGTAAAAGTATTCCTACCTCTCTTCCCAACGTTGAGACCGTTTCCTCTATTGACTCATCACTATCTCTATTTGGAGAAAGTGATTTCCTTTGGAAAGATTTGGAAGCCACCATGGGAGATGTGAACTTAGACCATGACGATTCTACCACCAATTGGGATGAAGATCTCCGCCTCATTGCAAACCTTCTCAGAGAAGACAATCTTTCTCCTCTATCTCCAACGGTTACCGCTATTGATCCCCCTTCTCCTAAAGAGGTGACTAATGATGATCCATCGTTAGTTTCACCATCTATTGAGGATCCTCCCACTCTTGAGCTTAAAGACCTACCTCCTCATCTTGAGTACGTTTTCCTTGAAGACAACGAGAAGTCGCCCGTCATCATCGCAAAGGACCTAAAAGAAGAAGAAAAAGCCCGACTTGTCGCCGTGTTGAAGAAGCATAAAACAGCTATCGCTTGGAAAATCTCCGACATTCGCGGAATTGATCGTCACTTCTGCACACATAAAATTCTCATGGAGGACGACTTTAAGCCCACAATTCAAAGCCAACGAAGGGTGAATCCAAAAATCCATGAAGTCATCAAAACAGAGGTTATCAAACTTCTTGATGCGGGTATGATTTACCCTATTTCGGATTCACCATGGGTTAGTCCAGTCCATTGTGTGCCTAAGAAAGGCGGCATCACCGTTGTGCAAAATGCAAACAACGAGTTGATTCCTACCCATCTCGTTACTGGGTGGAGAGTTTGTATAGACTACCGCAAACTCAATGATGCCACGAGAAAGGATCATTTCCCTCTACCTTTTATGGACCAAATGCTTGAACGTTTAGCGGGTAATGAATATTACTGCTTTCTTGATGGTTTCTCGGGTTATTTCCAAATACCCATATCCCCAAGATCAAGAGAAGACAACATTCACTTGTCCCTATGGCACATTTGCTTACAAAAGGATGCCTTTTGGCTTATGTAATGCCCCCGGGACTTTCCAAAGGTGCATGTTAGCTATCTTCCATTACATGGTTGAACAAACCATGGAAGTCTTCATGGATGATTTCTCGGTCTTCGGGGATTCCTTCTCTTCTTGCCTTGCCAATTTGGAACGTATGCTTAAGCGGTGCGAAGACACCCGCCTTGTTCTGAATTGGGAAAAATGCCATTTTATGGTAAAAGAAGGCATTGTGCTAGGACACAAAATCTCTAACGTCGGTCTTGAAGTCGATCGTGCTAAAGTAGATGTCATAGCCAAATTACCTCCACCTTCAACCGTGAAGGGTGTGAGAAGCTTTCTGGGTCATGCGGGCTTCTATCGTCGATTCATTCAGGATTTCTCTAAAATCGCTCGCCCGATGACCCACCTCTTGGAAAAAGATACTCCTTTTATCTTTTCCAAAGAGTGTCTTGAAGCCTTCAACTCGCTTAAGGATAAGCTAACTAAGGCACCCGTCTTGGTCACCCCTAATTGGGAGCTTCCCTTTGAGTTGATGTGCGATGCTAGCGACTTTGCTATTGGAGCGGTTTTGGGCCAAAGAGTGAACAAACACTTCCAACCAATCCATTACGCTAGCAAGACAATGACTGGGGCACAATTGCATTACACGACAACCTAAAAAGAGCTTTTAGCTGTTGTCTATGCTTTTGAAAAGTTCCGCCCCTATCTTGTCCTTTCCACCACAATCGTATACACGGACCATTCCGCGTTGAAGTACTTGATGACAAAGCATGATTCTAAGCCAAGACTTCTTCGCTGGGTTTTACTCCTTCAAGAATTCAACATTGAAATTCGTGACAAGAAGGGAGCCGAAAACCTGGCCGCGGATCATCTGAGCAGACTTGAGGATCCATATCAAGGGGATCATCCGAACAAAGAGATCAATGATTCTTTCCCACTTGAGACCTTAATGTCTATAAATCTCAATCTTGATGGCACTCCGTGGTTTGCCGATATTGCAAACGACTTAGCGGCTGGTGTTCTCATCCAAGGGTTAACATCCCAACAAAAAAAGAAGTTCTTGAACGATGTTAAGACTTACTTTTGGGATGACCCTTTTCTATTCAAACAATGCGCTGACTTGATTATTCGCCGATGTGTTGACGGACAGGCCGCTTTGGACATTCTCCAGGCTTGCCACAAAGGACCCACCGGTGGTCACTTTGGTCCCAACTACACCGCCAAAAAAGTGTTTGATTCGGTATTCTATTGGCCCACCATTTACCGTGATGCTCACGAGATGGTTAAAAATTGTGATTCTTGCCAAAAACAAGGCAAGATCACACATAAAGATGAGATGCCTCAAAATTTCATACAAGAATGTGAAATCTTTGATGTATGGGGCATCGACTTTATGGGGCCATTCGCTTCTTCTAAAGGCAACAAATACATCCTTGTCGCTGTTGACTACGTTTCCAAATGGGTTGAAGCCAAGGCTTTACCCACTAACGACGTAAGGGTGGTTTGTAATTTCTTGAAACAACTGTTTGCTCGATTCGGTGTTCCTCGTGCTATAATTAGTGACCACGGGACTCATTTTTGCAACGATCAATTTGCAAGAGTCATGGCGAAGTATGGTGTCAATCACCGTCTTTCCACCGCTTATCATCCTCAAACCAACGGTCAAGCCGAGATATCCAACCGTGGATTGAAAAGAATTTTGGAGCGTACTGTGGGAGAGCATCGCGCCGCGTGGGCCGATAAGTTAGATGATGCTCTGTGGGCTTTCCGTACTGCTTACAAGACCCCGATCGGCTGTACGCCTTATCGTCTTGTGTACGAGAAAGCTTGCCACCTCCCTATCGAGCTGGAACATAAGGCATACTAGGCCTTGACGTGGGCTAACTTCGACATCAACAAAGCCGGTGATTTTCGCAAGATTCAACTCAACGAGCTACAAGAATTGAGGAATCAAGCTTACGAGAACTCATTGATATACAAGGAGAAGACCAAGATTATCCACGATGCTAAAATCAAGAACCGAGAGTTCCACGTTGGTGATCAAGTCTTACTCTTTAACTCTCGGTTGAAGATCTTCTCCGGTAAGTTGAAGAGCCGCTGGTCTGGTCCATTCACCATCGCCAATGTCTTTCCCTATGGCACCATTGAGCTTTCTCAGCCAAATGGGCCCAACTTCAAGGTGAATGGCCAACGTTTGAAATTGTACTTTGGTGAGGACATCTCTCAAGAGATGATTCCATCCCTCACCACGTTCCCCATGAACTAATTTTGGGTCGAGTCAGGCTCGTGACTCGGTTATAAAAAACAAGCGCTCCTCGGGAGGCAGCCCGAGTATCTATCCTTTTCCGTTTTTAACCTCCTAAGTGTAGGGGGACCTCTATAGGTGTTTGTATTTGTGTGGTGATGTGATTACAGGGATAAGTGCACTCTTGGAATCTCTGAAGAACTGTGCTCCCGTGTTATCCGAAATCCGGTTCTATCTCTCAACTATCGTGATTCAATTTTCTTCATATTCACATTTGAAATTGATCACGTTAGTCGTCTATTCCTTAGCTTGAGTTAACCAACGTGCACAATGTCATAAGTGTAGGGGAGACTTTTCCCACATGCATAAACATTGAGGACAATGTTTATCTTAAGTGTAGGGGGGACTTCTATCAAAGTTTTAAGTGGACTTTTCCATGAAAATGCCTTCATTTAACCGAAAAATCATCTTTTTCAACATTTTTCAAATTTTTAATTAACTTTGGCCATTTAGTCGTAATTTTTAAAATTTTATCGTTGCTTTCATATTTACATATCCCGCAATAAAGTCAAAAATATTAATAAAGTGGTGTAGCTAGTTTTGAAATCTTGGACATATTAGGCCCGTTGCGATTATTTTGACTCAACCCGAATAGACTTATCCAAGTTTATTCTAGCTAGTATCCTTAACCATGTAGACCTTAATTGGTTTATTATGCTAAGCATCCACGAGTCTCATTCCTTGAGATTTTAAATTGTGGAGGACGAGAAATGATAGAGTCAATTATAAGTCGGTATTCTTGCACAAGCTCACTTGGTGTAATTATTTGCCTATTCTCCATCACTTACTAATAATTTATCTGTAATAAGTAAGGTCGTACGATTTGAAAAGTTACTTAGCTTCTAGCCCAAGATCGTTTAAAAGTTGCTCGGTAATGATAAGAGTTCATAGCCAAGGCATAACTTATGAAGCGGGGCGCGAAGATTGGCGAGTCCGAAAAGGCCCTAACAAGGCATGAGGATTCATTCTTATTGCTAAAGATCCAAGGTGATGTGAAAAGCATTATTCCCAAAATCAATATGAAGGATCAAGACTCACGAAGAAAAGCAATCAACTCCCATAAAGATCATGGAGAAGTCTATCCAAAAAGACCCTAACAAGGTATGAGGATAAATAGATCCAAATCCGAAAAGGAGGCGGATCGTTGTATCTCAAAATCCCAATTAGAGATTGAAGAAATAATCATGAAGTCGTGGTCAACAAAGTTGGAGTACCCCTCAAAAGTCTCCAAGTGAAGAAACTCTATTATGAAGAGAAGACCATTATCTCAAGAACGTCTCTCAAGATATGAAGTATGAAGTACATGCCAAATATCGGCCCGAGAAAGGTCTCAAATCGTGAACCGAGTTATGCCAAGATATGAACTTTTTGATATCCCGAGAAGCAGTTTTAAGAGATTTTGTCCTTTAGCTAACTATTAATCAAATCGTCCTACTTTGCTTTCAGCTTAATTAAACTATCGAAATAAGTCCAAAAATGCATCTTCATGATCATTCTAAGACAAAAATAAAATACAAGAGATACAATTAGGAATAAGGGAGTTTAAGCATTTAATTAAGCCATGTGTGTAAGTGTTTGATTTGCTAACTTATAATAACAATGATCTCGTTTTCAAGCTTAGTTTGGGGAAAGTGAAACTTGAGGGTGATAAATTTTCGCAGCACCAAAGCCCTAATGTAAGTCCTCGATCTCTTTGCATGTTATTTCAATCCTTTTGTTTACTTTAAAGTTTTGATTCCTCTTAGTATTTAAATTTTTGTTTAGTAGTATGTTAATAAGGCCAAGGTTGATTGATTATGAGAAAAATGTAAATTTGCTTTATCACTAAGCATTGCATGAGGGCATGGCAATGGTTAAGTTTAGGGGATTTGATAGGTGTGTAAACACCCATCCTTTTACCACTTATAACTGGCTAAAACAAGACCAAAACACGTATTTGATATCAATTGTTTGGAATTATGCGTGTTTTTTGTGTTTATTGTGTTTTCAGAGTCAACCGGATGATTATTGAAGAAAACATGGGATTGCACGGGTTTTATCAAGGAAAAAGACTAAAGACGAAGTCTATTGTTCAAGAGATGCATAAGATTTGAAGTCAATGGGCCTATTTGAAGATTTATCGAAGAAAAGGACCAAAGATGGAAGATTTACATATGTCGAAGAAACTCAAGTCTATTAAACGAAGAAATTAAAAGACGAGTTGAATTTAATCGTCGACAAATCCCGAATCAGAATCGAAAACGTCAACTTTTCTGAAAAGACGAGAAGACAAGAAGAAAGGGAGAAAGCCCACTCACCAACCAACCACTTAGCCTATATAAAGGATCCACCCTCACAATTTTTGGCATCTAGTTTTTCTTTCTGTTTCTCTCTTCCTAGTTCGTAGGAAAACCATCTCCCTTAAGGAGTGGTTCTTCATCTTCTTGATTTGTTCTTTTAATCTTGTAAGTTGATCCTTTATTTTTGTGTTACTGAATCTTAATCATCAATACAAGTGCTCCTTTAATCTTTTCATTACTCTTGTTCATCATCATCTTTTATTTTAAGTTCTTAAGTTTTTATTTGGTTCAAGTTTGATTTTAAAAAGTTGTTGAATTTGTGTTTTTATGATTGGGATTTGATCCTTGTAGTTAGTAGATGAATTGTGGTTAATTTGGTAAAACCTTTTTGCTTATTTAGCTCGATTTTGGATTAAATTTGTTTCCCCTGTTTTCTACTGTTTCGGCTACTGTTCTTCATTCCCAGCAACATTCCGAACCACCATTATTTTTTTCTCTTATTCGGAATAAAATTTATTCCGAGTAGTCTTCTTATTTTTCCCTTATTCGGAATATTTTCAATATTCCGGATAGTTGCTTGATTTTTCCCTTATTCAGAATATTTTCATATTCCGAGTAGAACCTTTTATTTTCCTTTATTCGGAATATTTTATATATTCCGAGTAGACTCATTATTCCGAGTAAGCATTTATTCCGCATAGATCAGATATTCCGAATAGGATTGTTTATTCCGCATAGTCTTAATATTCCGCATGGTCAATTTATTCCGAGTAAGGAAACATTCCGGATAGAGATTTTGTTTCGAATAGTATTCCGCATAACCCAACATTCCGAGTAGACTTCATTATTCCGAGTAGACTTCATTATTCCGCATGGCCTTTGTTATTCCGCATGGTTGATTATTCCGCATAGAGCATATTTTCCATTTATTCCGGATAGCACTAGTTTTCAGTAAGGATCTTTTACAGCTTTACCATTTAATTGTTTTATTTAAATTCCAGTTTAATTTCATTCACTGCTTTTGGTTTAAATCTTTATTTACCTCTTTCAGTTATAGTATAGAAAACCAAAACCCCTTTTTGTCACCAAGAACAAATCATTCCACTTTAAGCTGTAATCAATTCGAGGAGATACCGAGAAAACGAACTTTTTCAACCTAGCAAAAACAAAGTATCATATATAAAAAAAACAAGCCTAAAACTTAAGCATAATTTTAATCTTAGTTACACTAGAATCCTAAGATTTGCTTAAATTAGATGTCTTAGCAATAAGCAATCCACATTCTTAAATGAAAGACAAGGGTGGTGGCGGAATTTGGTGGGGTGAAAGGTGAAGTCACCAAGGGTTCAACAAAGTCATTCACAATGGAAATGCTTTGGATGGGTTGAGGTTGGGTAGTCACATCCAAGAGAGTACTAGGAGTGAAGGGTGAGGTTAGCTCATTCATTCTAGATTGGAATGAAGAGGAGGTAGAACCATGTAAATGGTTGGTACCATGGGTTGAGTTAGTCTTGCATGGTGCAAGAGGTGGTGAGGGTGATGAAGAGATGAGAATGGGCACAATCTCATTCTTAGGTGTGGCAAAAGGTGAAGAGTTAAGTTTGGGTAACTTAATCTTAATTTTGAGGTGCCTCTTTGAAGAGGAGGTTTTGGATGAATTGGAGGTTCTTGTAGAAACCATGGTAGTAATGGGTGGTTTAAGGGGTAAGGATGAATGGTTTGAGGTGTGAAGACCATGGCTAACAAGGTGGGTTTAAAAGGGTGAGGGGATGATCCAAACTAGTAATGGGTTAAAAAGGGAAATCCCAAGATATTTTGGGAGTGATCAAAGGTTTGAAACAAAGATTCCAAAGGGTGTTGGAACAATTGGGAAGTTTCAGAAAACCCGAATTTGAGAGCTTCTGCCCGCGGTTCTTTATCTCCACCGACGGTTCCATATTGATATGGAGCCGCGGTCTATTTAAAGAACCGCCTACAGAGGCTAGGTTTAGGTGGTGAAGGAGGATTTTCAAATTCAGCAAATCCTAATGTTCTAGTCTAACTTATCATAAAGTCATGCTTAAGAGCAATAAAAACTAGAACACATGATATTCGTCTTTTTATATGAATGGTGGATTCTATATTCTCTCGATATCCTCTCGAATTGATCTTGGTTCTAAGTGGAATGATTGTTCTTGGTTACTAAAAAGGGGAGTGATTTTCTAATCCACTAAAAGTTTTAAATGCATTAAAATGTAAACTTAAATCTAAAAGCAATTAAATTAATAACAATTAATAAAACTTGAATTAAAATTAAAATTTAAAATTAAAATATAAATATGAAATGAAGAAACAGTAAGTAGTATCCCTTAAAAATGCTCAAAAAGAAACATTAAGTAAGACTAAAAATTGCTCAAAAGAAAATTGGTTCGGAAGTTGACCTTGATTCGGAACTTGATTCGGAACCTTCACTCGGAAGTTGATCCGGAACCTTCACTCGGAACTTTACTCGGAACCTTCATGCGGAACTTTGATTCGGAAGTTAGTTCGGAAGTTCACCCGGAACTTTTCGTTCGGAAGTTCACTCGGAAGATTGATTCGGAAGATTGATCCGGAAGTTTATCCGGAACTTTATCCGGAACTTCACTCGGAACTTTGAGTCGGAAGTTTATTCGGAACTATCAACTGATTCGGAACTTTTGAGAATTGATTCGGAAGTTTGTGTTCATCCGGAACTATTTGATCATCCGGAACTTTTGGTTCATTCGGAAGTTTGTGTTCATCCGGAACCTGGGAATACTCAAGAACAGTAACCTTACAGAAAAACAGGGAGATACGTTTTAATCCAAAATCAAGCTAAATAAGCAAAAAGGTTTTACCAAATTAACCAATAATCATTTAATAACCATAAGCAACAAATCCCAACAGTAAAAACACAAATTCAACAACTTTTTAAAATAAAAACTCAACCAAATAAGAACTTTAGAACTTGAAATAAAAAGATGATGAAGAACAAGATGAATGAAAAGATTAAAGGAAGACTTGTATTAATGATTAATGTTGAACAAAATAAAAGACAAGATTAAACTACAAGAATTGGAAGAACAATAATCAAAATCACCAAACACCCTAGTGGTTTTGGTGATGACTACGAACAAGAAAAGAGAAAAAGAAGGGAATGAAAAAACTAAAAAACTCCATGAAAAGTGTGAGGGGATTCCTTTTATAGGTGTCCCCTTTGGTTGGTGAGTGGGCTTTCTCCCGTTCTTCTTGTCTTCTCGTCTTTTCAGAAAAGTTGACGTTTTCGATTCTGATTCGGGATTTGTTGTCGATTAAATTCAACTCGTCTTTTAATTCTTCGTTTAATAGACTTGAGTTTTTTCGACTTACGTAAATCTTCCATCTTTGGTCCTTTTCTTCGATAAATCGTCAAATAGGCCCAGTGACTTCAAATCTTTTGCATCTCTTGGACAATAGACTTCGTCTTGAGTCTTTTTCTTCCATAAAACCTGTGCAATCCCATGTTTTCTTTAATATTCATCCGGTTAGCTCTGAAAACATAATAAACACAAAAACCACGCATAATTCCAAACAAATGATATTAAATACGCGTTTTGGTCTCGTTTTAGCCAGAATTAAGTGGTAAAAGGATGGGTGTTTACACACCTATCAAATCCCCTACACTTAACCATTGCCATGCCCTCATGCAATGCTTAGTGATAAAGCAACTTTACACTTTTCTCATAATTAATCAACCTTGGCCTTATTAAAATACTACTAAACAAAAATTTAAGTACTAAGAGAAATTAAAATCTTTAAAGTAAATAAAAGGATAGAAAACCATTTTCACTTGAAAATAGCTACATGGAAATAACTTGCAAAGAGATCAATGACTTACATTAGAGCTTTGGTGCTACAAAGATTTATCACCCTCAAGTTTCACGTTCCCCAAACTAAGCTTAAAAACGAGATCATTGTTATTATAAGTTAGTAAATCAAACACTTACTCACATGGCTTAATTATATGCTTAAACTCCCTTATTCCTAGGTGTATCTCTTATATTTTATTTTTGTCTTAGAATGATCATGAAGATGCATTTTTGGACTTATTTCGATAGTTTATTAAGGCTGAAAGCAAAGTAGGACGATTTGATCAATAGTTAGCTAAAGGACAAAATCTCTTAAAACTGCTTCTCGGGATATCAAAAAGTTCATATCTTGGCATAACTCGGTTCACGATTTGAGACCTTTCTCGGGCCGATATTTGGCATGTACTTCATACTTCATATCTTCGAGAGACGTTCTTGAGATAATGGTCTTCTCTTTGTTATAGAGTTTCTTCACTTTGAGACTTTTGAGGGGTTCTCCAACTTTGTTGACCACGACTTCATGATTATTCTTCAATCTCTAATTGGGATTTTGAGATACAACGATCCGCCTCCTTTTCGGACTTGGATCTATTTATCCTCATACCTTGTTAGGGTCTTTTCGGATAGACTTCTCCATGATCTTTACGGGAGTTGATTGCTTTTCGTCGTGAGTCTTGATCCTTCATATTGACTTTGGGAATAATGCTTTTCACATCACCTTGGATCTTTAGCAATAAGATCGAATCCTCATGCCTTGTTAGGGCCTTTTCGGACTCGCCAATCTTCGCGCCCCGCTTTGTAAGTTATGCCTTGGCTATGAACTCTTATCATTACCGAGCAACTTTTAAACGATCTTGGGCTAGAAGCTAAGTAACTTTTCAAATCGTACGACCTTACTTATTGCAGATAAATTATTAGCAGGTGATGGGAGAATAGGCAAATAATTACACCAAGTGAGCTTGTGCAAGATTACCGACTTCTAATTGACTCTATCATTTCTCGTTCTCCACAATTTAAAATCTCAAGTAATGAGACTCGCGGATACTTAGCCTAATAAACCAATTAAGGTCTACATGGTTAAGGATACTAGCTAGAATAAACTTGGATAAGTCTATTCGGGTTGAGTCAAAATAAACGCAGCGGGCCTAATATGTCAAAGACTTCTAAACTAGCTACACCACTTTATTAAAATTTGACTTTATTGCGGGATATATACATATGAAAGCAACGATAAAAATTTAAAAATTACAACTAAATGGCCAAAGTTAATAAAAAATTTGAAAAATGTTGAAAAATATGATTTTCTGGTTAAATGAAGGCATTTTCAAGGAAAAGTCCACTTAAAACTTCGATAGAAGTCCCCCCTACACTTAAGATAAACATTATCCTCAATGTTTAAGCATGTGGGAAAAGTCTCCCCTACACTTATGACATTGTGCACGTTGGTTAACTCAAGTTAAGGAAGAGACGACTAAAGTGATCAATTTCAAATGTGAGTATGAAGAAAATTGAATCACGATAGTTGAGAGATAGAACCGGATTTCGGATAACACGGGAGCACGGTTCTTCAAAGGTACCAAGAGTGCATTTATCCCTGTAATCACATCACCATACAGAAACAAACACCTATATAGGTCCCCCAACACTTAGGAGGTTAAAGCATAAAAGGATAGATACTCGGGCTGCCTCCCGAGGAGCGCTTGTTTTTGATAACCGAGTCACGAGCCTGACTCGACCCAAAATTAGTTCATGGGGAACGTGGTGAGGGACTGAATCATCTCCTGAGAGGTGTCCTCACCAAAGTACAACTTCACTCGTTGGCCATTCACCTTAAAATTAGGTCCATTAGGTTGAGCGACCTCGAGAGTACCATATGGAAAAATTTGGGCAATGGTGAATGGGCCGGACCAACGAGATTTCAGCTTGCCCGAGAAGATTTTCAACCGAGAGTTAAAGAGTAAAACTTTATCTCCAACTTGGAACTCTCGGTTCTTAATCTTGGAGTCGTGAATGAGCTTAGTCTTCTCCTTATAGATCAAAGAATTTTCATAAGCCTCATTACGGAGTTCATTCAGCTCATTGAGTTGGATCTTGCGTAGGTCACCGGCTTTGTTGATATCAAAATTAGCCCACTTCAAGGCCCAATAAGCCTTGTGCTCCAACTCAATGGGGAGGTGGCATGCTTTCCCGTACACGAGACGATATGGTGTACAACCAATCGGAGTCTTGTATGCAGTACGAAAAGCCCACAAAGCATCATCAAGTTTATCAGCCCATGAGGCACGATGCTCTCCGACGGTTCTTTCCAGAATTCGCTTTAATCCTCGGTTGGATATTTCAGCCTGGCCATTAGTTTGTGGGTGGTAGGCTATGGAAAGACGATGATTTACACCATACTTAGCCATGACTTTTGCAAATTGGTCATTGCAAAAATGAGTCCCACGGTCACTTACAATGGCACGAGGCACACCGAATCTAGCAAAAAGAGCTTTCAAAAAGTTACAAACCACCCTTGCGTCATTAGTAGGTAAAGCTTTGGCTTCAACCCACTTAGAAACGTAGTCAACGGCTACAAGGATGTATTTGTTTCCTTTAGAAGAAGGGAATGACCCCATAAAGTCGATACCCCAAACATCAAAGATTTCACATTCTTGTATGAAATTCTGAGGCATCTCGTCTTTATGTGTGATCGTGCCTTGTTTTTGGCAAGCCTCACAACGTTTAACCATATTGTGAGCGTCACGATATATGGAGGTCCAATAAAATCCCGAGTTAAACACTTTTTTGGCGGTGTAGTTGGGACCAAAGTGACCACCGGTGGGTCCTTTGTGGCAATCGTCAAGGATTTCTAAAGCTGCCGGTCCATCAACACATCGGCAAATAATCAAGTCGGCACATTGTTTGAATAGGTAAGGGTCGTCCCAAAAGTAAGTCTTAATGTCGTTGAAGAACTTTTTCTTTTGTTGGGATGTTAACCCTTCCTTGAGAATTCCACCCGCTAAGTAGTTTGCAATGTCCGCAAACCACGGGGTTTCATCAGAATTCGAATTGATAGACATTAAGGTCTCCAAGGGAAAAGAATCATTGATTTCTTTGTTCGGATGATCCCCCTGGTAAGGATCCTCAAGTCTACTGAGATGATCCGCGGCTAGGTTTTCAGCTCCTTTTTTTATCGCGAATTTCGATTTTAAATTCTTGGAGAAGCAAAACCCAACGAAGAAGTCTTGGTTTGGAATCTTGCTTTGTCAACAAGTACTTCAACGCGGAATGATCGGTGTAAACGATAGTGGTGGAAAGGACAAGATAGGGGCGAAATTTTTCAAAGGCATAGACAACAGCTAAAAGCTCTTTTTCGGTTGTCGTATAATGCAATTGTGCCCCCGTCATTGTCTTGCTAGCATAGTGGATTGGTTGGAAGTGTTTGTTCACTCTTTGGCCCAAAACCGCTCCAATAGCAAAATCACTAGCATCGCACATCAACTCAAAGGGAAGCTCCCAATTAGGGGTAACCAAGACGGGTGCCTTAGTTAGCTTATCCTTAAGCGAGTTGAAGGCTTCAAGACACTCTTTGGAAAAGATAAAAGGAGTATCTTTTTCCAAGAGGTGGGTCATCGGGCGAGCGATTTGAGAAAAATCTTTGATGAATCAACGGTAGAAGCCCGCATGACCCAGAAAGCTTCTCACACCCTTCACAGTTGAAGGTGGAGGTAATTTGGCTATGACATCTACTTTAGCACGGTCGACTTCAAGACCGGCTTTGGAGATCTTGTGTCTTAGCACGATGCCTTCTTTTACCATAAAATGGCATTTTTCCCAATTTAGAACAAGGCGAGTGTCTTCGCACCGCTGAAGCAAACGTTCCAAATTGGCAAGGCAAGAAGAGAAGGAATCCCCGAAGACCGAGAAATCATCCATGAAGACTTCCATGGTTTGTTCAACCATGTCATGGAAGATAGCTAACATGCACCTTTGGAAAGTCCCGGGGGCATTACATAAGCAAAAAGGCATTCTTTTGTAAGCAAATGTGCCATAGGGACAAGTGAATATTGTCTTCTCTTGATCTTGGGGATCGATGGGTATTTGGAAATAACCCGAGAAACCATCAAGAAAGCAGTAATATTCATTACCCGCTAAACGTTCAAGCATTTGGTCCATAAAAGGTAGAGGGAAATGATCCTTTCTCGTGGCATCACTGAGTTTGCGGTAGTCTATACAAACTCTCCACCCAGTAACGAGACGAGTGGAAATCAACTCGTTGTTTGCATTGGGCACAACGGTGATGCCGCCTTTCTTAGGCACACAATGGACTGGACTAACCCATGGTGAATCCGAAATAGGGTAAATCATACCCGCATCAAGAAGTTTGATAACCTCTGTTTTGATGACTTCATGGATTTTTGGATTCACCCTTCGTTGGTTTTGAATTGTGGGCTTAAAGTCGTCCTTCATGAGAATTTTTTGTGTGCAGAAGTGAGGATCAATTCCACGAATATCAGAAATTTTCCAAGCAATAGCCTTCTTATGATCTTTAAGCACGACGATGAGGCGAGTTTTCTCTTCATCTTTCAAATCCTTTGCGATGATGACGGGCGACTTCTTCTCTTCTTCAAGGAATACATACTCGAGATGAGGCGGCAACTCCTTAAGTTCTAAATCCGGAGGATTTTCGATGGGAGGCGTTTTCAAAGTCGGAGCATTGATAGCAATAACCGTGGGAGATGGAGGAGAAGGATTGTCTTCGTTGAGAAGGTTTTCAAAGAAATGCATGTCGTCATCCCCATCGGTGGGAGAATCATCAGTAGCTAAGTTCACATCTCCCATGGTTGCTTCAAGATCGTTCCAAAACAAATCACTTTCTCCAAATAGAGACGGTGATGAATCAATAGAGGAAACGGTGTCAACATTGGGAAGAGAGGTAGGAATAATTTTACAAGCATCATTAAAGTGTTCTTCACAAGCCTCATCCAGAACGTCAATACAATTAACACTCTCGTATGAATAAGGTTGTTTAGACAACTTTCCCATGTTGAAGAAGATTTTATCGTCACCCACTCTCATGATAAGCTCACCAACTTCAACATCGATGAGAGTGCGATCGGTCCTCAAGAATGGATGACCCACGATCAAGGGAACACGAGGGTCCATCTCGTAGTCGACGACGACGAAATCGGCAGGAAAAGTGAATTTGTCGACTCCTACAAAGACGTCTTCGGCTATCCCCACTGGATAAGCAACCGTACGGTTAGCTAATTCCAAAGTCATTTTGGTGGGGACTAGCTCAGGGAGAGATAATTGCTTCCAAACGCTTAAGGGAATTAAGTTGATACTGGCACCTAGATCAGCTAGAGCCATGCAATTCTCTACTCCCGGGAAATTGCAAGGGATTAAGAAACGACCCGGATCACCAAGCTTGGTTGGCAATTTCCTTAAGAGCACTGCAGAGCAATTCTCATTAAGTTGGGTGTTGGCAATATCGAGAAGCTTTTCCTTGTCATTCAGAAGATCTTTAAACATTTTCGCGTACTTAGGCATGTGAGCGAGAGCCTCAGCGAAGGAGATGTTAAAATTCAATTGTTTGAACATTTTAAGAAAGTTCGAAACCTGAATATCGTCCTTGCTTTTGAGCTTCTCTTTCCGCAACCTAGATGGATAAGGTATATTGGAAGAAGAGGAAGGATTTGGGAGAATAGGATCACTCACATCCTTGGGTGGAGGAGGGGTAGAAGTAAGAGGTGGAGCAATTGGGGAAGCATAAGGATGAGGAATAGGAGCAGGTGACTCGTTCTCCTTAGTCACAATCACCGGTGGAGATATAGGAAGCTCGGGTTCCTTGGTACCTTTGCCACTGCGAGTGGTGATTGCTTTCATCTCCCCTCTTGGATTCGCAACGGTATTACTCGGAAGAGTACCCGAAGAAGAGGGTTGATTACCTTGGAAGAAACTAGCCATCATGTTCTTTAAGTCATTCGTTTGACTATCCAACGTGTTTCTCATATCAGCTCTCAGATCGTTCCCTTGTTTGACCAGGTCTGCTTTCAAGTTGAGCACTTCCCGCTGAAGATTTCCCACGATCACATCATTGGTCCTCATGTAGGTTTCCACTTCTTGGTGTAAAGCGGTGGGTTGGTTGGGAGGAGCATTATATGCGGGTGGTTGATAAGCAGGTTGTTGGTAAACTTGGTTGTTTCGTTGAGGTGGTTGTTGCTGTTTATGAGGTGGTATGTATGGTCTACGAGGTTGTTGTTGTTGTTGAGGAGGGCGATTGAGGTTTTGTTGTTGGTTTGGGTTGGTAGAAGGAAAACCGGGTGGTGAGAGATAGTTGTTGGAGCGGTAGCTAAGCAAGTTACGGTCACCTTGTGGACGAGCTTGATAAGCGGGTTGAGGGTAGGTGCCATAAGCTGCATTCACGTTTTCAGAAGGGTAGTCTTGGGTGGCAATACAAGTGGTGTAAGAGTGAGGACCCCCGCATATCTCGCATGGTTTGCTAACAGCATTGACTTGAGCGTTTTTAGCGTTGTTGCTGTTGGTGTTGTTAACGGTGTGGGTAACAAGCGATTCAAGAAGCGTAGTGATTTTGTCAAGTCGCTTGTCGCTGTCACTAGTACTAGCACTAGCGACATTGGTCCGAACACTCTTGGTTTGCACACGAGACTTATTCTCAATGATATCCCAAGCAGCATTGGAAGTCTTAGCCAAAAGATTACCCCCGAGGCACTGTTTAGTGAATCTTGGTCATTCATGCTTAAACCATTGTAAAAAGTGTTAATTTGGTGCACTTTGGTAAAACCATGTTGTGGGTATTTTCTCAAAAGATCTTTAAAACGATCCCAAGATTCACTAAACGACTCATCGTACTTTTGTTCAAAATTTATGATTTCATTCCGCAAAGCGGTAGTACGAGAGGGTGGGAAAAAGTAATTGATAAACTTGGTCTCCAAATCCGTCCACGAAAGGATACTCTGTGGCGGTTCCTTAGCAAGCCAATGTCGGGCTTGTCCCTCTAAAGAAAAGGGAAAAAGTTGTAAACGGATTACCTCTTGTGGAACACCATTGAATTTGACCGTATTGGTGAGTTGCAAGAATCTCTTGATGTGGTCATGTGGATCATCAATGGTACGCCCCAAGAATGGTTGAGCAGAGACCATCTGGATAAAGCCGGATTTGAGCTCAAAATTGTTGGCGGCAATCGGGGGTATGAAAATTGGATCATTGTTGCCGTCTACATGAGCTTGAAGAAGTTCAATCATCGGGCGATTATCCGGAAGAGGCTCGTTGTTGTTGTTATTATTTTGAGGTGGGCTATTGTTGTTGTTGTGTACACCGGCCATGTTTAAGTTATCGAGAGTCTCGGGCTCGGGATAAAACGTTGAGCGTGTACGCATGCACCTACAAAAGAACTTGCAAAACAAACAAAGAGAAATTTTTTTTTTTGGTTTTTATGTTTTTTAAATTTTTTGTATTTTTGAAAATTTTATATTTTATTTTTTTTTTGGATTTTTTGAAATTTTTGTGAAAAAGTAACGTTCCCGGTGAACGGATCCCAAAATCCAAGTTCTCACAAAAAACTTTTGATCTTAACGAGAAGAGCCGGCAGCGGCGCCATTTGATATTCGTCTTTTTATATGAATGGTGGATTCTTTATTCTCTCAATATCCTCTCGAATTGATCTTGGTTCTAAGTGGAATGATTGTTCTTGGTTACTAAAAAGGGGAGTGATTTTCTAATCCACTAAAAGTTTTAAATGCATTAAAATGTAAACTTAAATCTAAAAGCAATTAAATTAATAACAATTAATAAAACTTGAATTAAAATTAAAATATAAATATGAAATGAAGAAACAGTAAGTAGTATCCCTTAAAAATGCTCAAAAAGAAACAGTAAGTAAGACTAAAAATTGCTCAAAAGAAAATTGGTTCGGAAGTTGACCTTGATTCGGAACTTGATTCAGAACCTTCACTCGGAAGTTGATCCGGAACCTTCACTCGGAACTTTACTCGGAACCTTCATGCGGAACTTTGATTCGGAAGTTAGTTCGGAAGTTCACCCGGAACTTTTTGTTCGGAAGTTCACTCGGAAGATTGATTCGGAAGATTGATCCGGAAGTTTATCCGGAACTTTATCCAGAACTTCACTCGGAACTTTGAGTCGGAAGTTTATTCGGAACTATCAGCTGATTCGGAACTTTTGAGAATTGATTCGGAAGTTTGTGTTCATCCGGAACTATTTGCTCATCCGGAACTTTTGGTTCATTCGGAAGTTTGTGTTCATCCGGAACCTGGGAATACTCAAGAACAGTAACCTTACAGAAAAACAGGGAGATACGTTTTAATCCAAAATCAAGCTAAATAAGCAAAAAGGTTTTACCAAATTAACCAATAATCATTTAATAACCATAAGCAACAAATCCCAACAGTAAAAACACAAATTCAACAACTTTTTAAAATCAAAACTCAACCAAATAAGAACTTTAGAACTTGAAATAAAAAGATGATGAAGAACAAGATGAATGAAAAGATTAAAGGAAGACTTGTATTAATGATTAATGTTGAACAAAATAAAAGACAAGATTAAACTACAAGAATTGGAAGAACAATAATCAAAATCACCAAACACCCTAGTGGTGTTGGTGATGACTACGAACAAGAAAAGAGAAAAAGAAGGGAATGAAAAAACTAAAAAACTCCATGAAAAGTGTGAGGGGATTCCTTTTATAGGTGTCCCCTTTGGTTGGTGAGTGGGCTTTCTCCCGTTCTTCTTGTCTTCTCGTCTTTTCAGAAAAGTTGACGTTTTCGATTCTGATTCGGGATTTGTTGTCGATTAAATTCAACTCGTCTTTTAATTTCTTCGTCTAATAGACTTGAGTTTTTTCGACTTACGTAAATCTTCCATCTTTGGTCCTTTTCTTCGATAAATCGTCAAATAGGCCCAGTGACTTCAAATCTTTTGCATCTCATGGACAACAGACTTCGTCTTGAGTCTTTTTCTTCCATAAAACCCGTGCAATCCCATGTTTTCTTCAATATTCATCCGGTTAGCTCTGAAAACATAATAAACACAAAAACCACGCATAATTCCAAACAAATGATATTAAATACGCGTTTTGGTCTCGTTTTAGCCAGAATTAAGTGGTAAAAGGATGGGTGTTTACACACCTATCAACACACACAAAGGAAAGACACATAGGTTCGATTAGCACGTAAGAGGAAAGCTAAGAAAAACCTAATGGCTACAAAAGAAAAAGACTCCTAATGACATACAAAGTTCATCAAAGTAAACTATCATTAGTCATATATAGGAAGAGCCATTTAGCCAATTTAGAGAAGAGTATGAGACTATCACTAGAGGTGCTCAATTAAGGCTAAACACGACCATTTTTATGAGTTATACACCAACTCAACTTCCAACATGGAAGTAATTCAACCGTTAGGTCAAATTAAGATCCTAGTGCATAAATTCTCTAGTAGTCATTCTCAAGTTAGACAAAATGTAATTCCAACATTTGCCTAATAAAGTTTAGCAAGGATGAAACTTGCATGGCGACACAATGCATGATCTAATGAGGGTTAAGAATGCACCATTGCATATCTTGTCAAATAAGTCTAGTTAAGGTTATCTACCTTAATAGAACTTGAGGCCAATAACTTTGAAGTGTATAAACAAAGTTTACACAAACGAAAGGAACACTCTTGATTGGTCTTTCGGAAATGACACATTTATAAATTGCATAGCAATGTAAATTACTTGAGTATTTCGGATGAAACGTCCAAGTTATCAAACCGACTCAATTGTGCATTATAAGAAATTATTAAACAAAATATGTCTAACAATTTGAACAAGTAGATTCAATATAAAACCATCAACACAAGTGTGAGTTATGATCCGATGTATATTATTAATAAACCACATTCATGTCTACACTAAAAAACATGTCAATTAGATTCGATAATGATACCAATCATAGTTTGAATAATGTATTGATATTTAATCGAAATCTTTCTAGATTCCCACAATCACTCTTTTAAGAGAAAATAGCTAAGATTTTCAAAGGGTGTTTCATGTTTTATAGTGAGACGTTTATCTACTTGAACTAATAACACAATGATCGAGTAAGACAACCTAAATCAATAGATTTGACAAGCTCCCAAAGCTTTCAAACCTAAAAGTGTTAAAGAACATGCCGAGGTGTACAAGATGTTTATGTAACATTTGTAAACCAAGAGATGTTAATCCTATATGCAATGCACACATACTGTTGCAACTAAAATGCAAGAAATCTAGCATACATCCTAATAAGGAAAAACTAGATACTAACAAATATCAAGCAAGGCACAAGAGACTAGACATATAAGCAATACTACTACATATAGCAAGGAACACTTAATAATGTCTACATATAATAATAGCACACAAGGAAACACACACAAACAATTAGCTTAACACATAAAAGCATTCGTGCATGTTTTGAGTGTTAGATACAACAAAGTATTCATAGCTTGATTTTATTTGAAAATAGTCTTTGACTCATTTAAAATTTAATCAAGTTTAACACTTTGTAAATATATCAATTTTTAAAGATATATCACCAAGAGATGTCCAACTTAATAGAAAAGAGTAAAACACAAGTTTTACGATAAACCGACGCTCAATACTTTGGACAAAGTATGGAACTTAGAAACCAACCAAATTTTAAAGTTTGAATAAAGGTTTGGAAGAATTTTTAATTTAAAGAAAATTCAATTACGTTCGAAATGACGGGTGGCACGACTTCTACGGACTTACGGTTGATTTTATATGATTTTTCAAAGTTTGCAAAAATCTGAGTCAGACTGACTGCGGTTCCTTATTGATAAGGATCCGCGGGGAACAATAAAGAACCGCGGTCAGAGGACAAAAAATGAGTTTTTGGCCAAAATCATTTGGTAACTTTTTGGAAGGACTTAGGACTCTAAAAAAATCATTTTAGACACATAGAACTCGTATTTTAGAGTTAATTATGACACAAAAGGTTTTTATACTTCCAAACATGAAAAGATTTAATTCAAGCTATTATACAAAGTTTATTTAACACCAAAACTTGTACGAATGAAACAACAAAACACATTTCATAAGTAATCACTCTTCATGAACAATTTGATACAAAGATCGTCTCTATTTTTTAAAAACCGTTTTCTTTTTTAAAAACCATTTGTTTTGAAAAAGAGAGCAAAGATCGATCCAAGCTTTAAAGTACAATATAATTCAAAGATCTTGAGTAACCTCGCTCTGATACCAATTGTAGAAACTAGAAGGGGGGGTTGAATAGTTTCTAGTTAGTTTTCAAAACATTTCGGCTTAATCCACTGTGTGCGGTTCCTTATGTGTACCCGCGGTTCTTTATCAATAAAGAACCGCCGGTCCATTTAGAGAACAGCCGACAGTGAACTTAACCTTTTGTTACATGTTAAACTTTGACAATCCTTTGTATCAAATTCTCAATCAAGCTTGACTAGATATGAGATGTGTTTGATTGAAAGATAAATACTACAAGTAAGTAAACACACAAACACATCAAATCAAGAGTACATCAAGCAATAGTCTAAACACTGTACATCAAGCAATAGTCTAAACACTAAGCACACACGTACTAAGCATAAGCTTTTCCGCAACTAGGATGTTTAGACTAAGTGATGTACACTTGACCATAATCTAAACACGAAGCACACACGTACTAAGCCTTAGCTTTTCCGCAACTTAGATGTTTAGATTATGAGATGCACACAACACACAACATATAAATACCGGCCGGTCTTTCGACCAGATCCCCCTAAAAACCATACGTGCGGGCATCTATAATAGTAAAGACATAAATGTAAAGGAAAGTACCGACACGATGATTTATAGTGGTTCGGTCACGAAGCTCCTCTTCGCCCTACTCCACTCCTCGAGTACACCTTACTCGAGAGTTACTTCACTAGTTGATACTAGGTTTTTCAATGGGGTTCAATTTAATTCTCGGTATCTTCTCGAATCGATCACGGTTCAAAGTGGAATAGTTGTTCTTGGTTACTAAAAAAAGGGTTTGGTTTTCTATTCTAAAAAAAAGTAAATGCGTGAAGTAAATAAAGATAAACTAAAAGCAATTAATTAAAAGCAATTAATTAAAAGCAATTAATAAAAATAAAACTTGAATTAAAATAAAACAGTTAAATACATAACCTTAGAAAAAATCACTGATTCGGAATGTTTATGCTTGATCTGGAATATACTAAACAGGAACCTTTATTCGGAACATATGCTTCATTCGGAATACAAACCTTCATTCGGAACTTTCTAACAAAACCTTCATTCGGAACTTTCTAACAAAACCTTCATTCGGAACTTTTTCCCTTCATTCGGAACTTTCTAAAAATCCTTGATTCGGAACTTTTTGAAAAACACTTGGTTCGGAACCTTTTTTAAAATTACTTGATTCAGAACTTTTTGAAAAACACTTGGTTCGGAACTTTTTTGAAAACACTTCATTCGGAACTTTTAAAATTACTTGATTCGGAACATAAAAAAAACTTGATTCGGAACTTTTTGTTTATTCGGAATCTGGGTAATATAATGAAGACGAAGAACAGTAGCAATATAAGAACACGATTTTTGCCAAAAATCAACCAAGATTTTAACTAAAACTTAAACAAAACTAATCACCAATCATTTACTACCAATAAACATCAAATCAAAACAATAAAAACACAAAACCCACTTACTTTTGAAGATTAAAATCAACCAAATAAGAACTTTAAACTTTAAATCAAAAAGATGAAGATGAACAAGATTAATGGAAGGATTATATTAAATGATTAAGGTTTAAACAATCAAAGGAAAAGATTAAGACTACAAGATTTGTGTAAACAAAAATGAAAATCACCAACACCTTAATGGTGTTGGTTATCCTACGAAACAAAGAAAAAGGAAAAACTGGAAAAATGAAAACTAGCTCAAAATGTGTGAAGGGATCTCTTTATAGGCCTTGTCTTTGGTTGGTGAGTGGGCTTTCTCCCGTTCTTTTTGTCTTCTCGTCTTTTCAGAAAAGTTGACGTTTTCGATTTCGATTCGGGATTTGTCGACGAATAAATTCAACCCGTCTTTTAATTTCTTCGTTTAATAGACTTGAGTTCTTTCGACATATGTAAATCTTCCATCTTCGGTCCTTTTCTTCGATAAATCTTCAAATAGGCCCATTGACTTCAAATCTTTTGCATATCTTGGACAATAGACTTCGTCTTGAGTCTTTTTCTTTGATAAAACCCGTGCAATCCCATGTTTTCTTAAATATTTATCCGGTTGGCTCTGAAAACACAACAAACACACAAACCACGCATAATTCCAAATAAATGACATTAAATACGCGTTTTGGTCTTGTTTTAGCAAGAAATAAGTTGTAAAAGGATGGGTGTTTTCTCACCTATCAAATCCCCTACACATAACCATTGCCATGCCCCCATGCAATGCTTAGTGATAAAGCAAATTTAAACTTTTCTCATAATCAATCAACCTTGGCCTTATTAACAATAACCACTATTACTAAAGAGATATATAAAAACTTTGAATGAAACAAAAGGGATAGAAAACCATTTTCACTTGAAAATAGCTACATGGAAATAACTTGCAAAGAGATCTAAGACTTACATTAGGGCTTCGGTGCTGCGAAGATTTATCACCCTCAAGTTTCACGTTCCCCAAACTAAGCTTAAAAACGAGATCATTGTTATTATAAGTTAGCAAATCAAACACTTACACACATGGCTTAATTATATGCTTAAACTCCCTTATTCCTAGGTGTATCTCTTATATTTTATTGTTGTCTTAGAATGATCACGAAGATGCATTTTTGGACTTATTGCGATAGTTTATTTAGGCTGAAAGCAAAGTAGGACGATTTGATTAATAGTTAGCTAAAGGACAAAATCTCTTAAAACTGCTTCTCGGGATATCAAAAAGTTCATATCTTGGCATAACTCGCTTCACGATTTGAGACCTTTCTCGGGCCGATATTTGGCATGTACTTCATACTTCATATCTTGAGAGACGTTCTTGAGATAATGGTCTTCTCTTCGTTAATAGAGTTTCTTCACTTGGAGACTTTTAAGGGGTACTCCAACTTTGTTGACCACGACTTCATTATTATTTCTTCAATCGCTACTTGGGATTTTGAGATACAACGATCCGCCTCCTTTTCGGACTTGGATCTATTTATCCTCATACCTTGTTAGGGTCTTTTTGGATAGACTTCTCCATGATCTTTATGGGAGTTGATTACTTTTCGTCGTGAGTCTTGATCCTTCATATTGATTTTGTGAATAATGCTTTTCACATCACCTTGGATCTTTAGCAATAAAATAGAATCCTCATGCCTTGTTAGGGCCTTTTCGGACTCGCCAATCTTCGCGCCCCGCTTCATAAGTTATGCCTTGGCTATGAACTCTTATCATTACCGAGCAACTTTTAAACGATCTTGGGCTAGAAGCTAAGTTATTCAATAAAATTGTACGACCTTACTTATTGCAGATAAATTATAAGCAAGTGATGGGAGAATAGGCAAATAATCACACCAAGTATGCTTGTGCAAGAATACCGACTTATAATTAACTCTATCATTTCTCGTTCTCCACAATTTAAAATCTCAAGTAATGAGACTCGTGGATGCTTAGCCTAATAAACCAATTAAGGTCCACATGGTTAAGGATACTTGCTAGAATAAACTTGGATAAGTCTATTCGGGTTGAGTCAAAATAATCGCAACGGCCCTAATATGTCGAAGACTTCTAAACTTGCTACACCATTTTATTAATATTTTTGACTTTATTGTGGGATATATACATATGAAAGCAACGATAAAAATTTAAAAATTACGACTAACTGGCCAAAGTTAATTAAAAATTTGAAAAATACTGAAAAAGATGATTTTCCGGTTAAATGAAGGCATTTTAATGGAAAAGTCCACTTAAAACTTCGATAGAAGTCTCCCCTACACTTAATATAAACATTGTCCTCAATTTTTAAGCATGTGGGAAAAGTCTCCCCTACACTTATGACATTGTGCACGTTGGTTAAATCAAGTTAAGGAAGAGACGACTAAAGTGATCAATTTCAAATGTGAGAATGAAGAAAATTGAATCACGATAGTTGAGAGATAGAACCGGATTTCGGATAACACGGGAGCACGGTTCTTCAAAGGTTCCAAAAGTGCATTCATCCCTGTAATCACATCACCACACAAACACAAACAACCTATAGAGGTCCCCCTACACATAGGAGGTAAAATAGAAAAGGATAGATACTCGGGTTGCCTCCCGAGGAGCGCTTATTTTTGATAATCGAGTCACGAGCCTGACTCGATCGAAAAATAGTTCATGGGAAACGTGGTGAGGGATGGAATCATCTCAGGAGAGATGTCCTCACCAAAGTACAACTTCACTCGTTGGCCATTCACCTTAAAAATAGGTCCATTAGGTTGAGCGAGCTCGAGAGTACCATATGAAAAAATTTGGGCAATGGTGAATGGGCCGGACCAACGAGATTTCAGCTTGCCCGAAAAGATTTTCAACCGAGAGTTGAAGAGTAAAACTTTGTCTCCAACTTGGAACTCTCAGTTTTTAATCTTAGAGTCGTAAATGAGCTTAGTCTTTTCCTTATAGATCAAAGAATTTTCATAAGCTTCATTCCGGAGTTCATTAAGCTCATTGAGTTGGATTTTGCGTAGGTCACCGGCTTTGTTGATATGGAAATTAGCCCACTTCAAGGCCCAGTAAGCCTTGTGCTCCAACTCAATGGGGAGGTGGCATGCTTTCCCATACACGAGACGATATGGTGTACAACCAATCGGAGTCTTGTATGTGGTACGAAAATCCCACAGAGCATCATCAAGTTTATCGGCCCATGAGGCACGATGCTCTCCCACGGTTCGTTCAAGAATTCGCTTTAACCCTCGGTTATATATTTCAGCTTGGCCATTAGTTTGTGGGTGGTATGCGGTTGAAAGACGATGATTTACACCATACTTAGCCATGACTCTTGCGAATTGATCATTACTAAAATGAGTCCCGCGATCACTAATAATGGCACGAGGCTCACCGAATCTAGCGAATAGCGACTTCAAAAAGTTACAAACCACCCTTGCGTCGTTAGTGGGTAAAGCTTTGGCTTCAACCCATTTAGAAACGTACTCAACGGCTACAAGGATGTATTTGTTTCCTTTGGATGAAGGGAATGGCCCCATAAAGTCGATGCCCCATACATCAAAGATTTCACATTCTTGTATGAAATTTTGAGGCATCTCATCTTTATGTGTGATCTTGCCTTGTTTTTGGCAAGCATCACAATGTTTAACCATCTCGTGAGCATCACGGTAAATGGTGGGCCAATAAAATCCCGAGTCAAACACTTTTTTAGCGGTGTAGTTGGGACCAAAGTGACCACCGGTGGGTCCTTTATGGCAAGCGTCAAGGATTTGTACCACTGCCGGCCCATCAATACATCAGCGAACAATCAAATCAGCGCATTGTTTGAAGAGATACGGGTCATCCCAAAAGTAAGTCTTAATATTTTTGAAGAACTTTTTCTTTTTTTGGGAGGTTAACCCGTCAATGAGAATTCCACCCGCCAAGTAGTTTGCAATGACCGCAAACCACGGGGCTTCATCATTATTCGAGTTGATAGACATTAAGGTCTCAAGGGGAAAAGAGTCATTGATCTCTTTGTTCGGATGATCCCCTTGATAAGGATACTCAGGTCTACTGAGATGATCCGCAGCTAGGTTTTTAGCTCCCTTCTTATCACGAATTTTGATTTTAAATTCTTGAAGTATCAAAACCCAGCGAAGAAGTCTTGGCTTAGAATCTTGTTTAGTTAACAAGTACTTCAACGCGGAATGATCGGTATACACGATGGTGGTAGAAAGGACAAGATAGGGCGAAATTTTTCAAAAGCATAGACAACAGCTAAAAGCTTTTTTTCGGTTTTCGTGTAATGCAATTGAGCCCCTGTCATTGTCTTGCTAGCGTAATGGATCGGTTGGAAGTGTTTATTCACTCTTTGGCCCAAAACCGCTCCAATAGCAAAGTCGCTAGCATCGCACATCAACTCGAAAGGCAGCTCCCAATTAGGGGTAACCAAGACCGGTGCCTTAGTTAGCTTATCCTTAAGAAGGTTGAAGGCTTCAATACACTCTTTGGAAAAGATAAAAGGAGTATCTTTTTCCAAGAGGTGGGTCATCGGGCGAGCGATTTTAGAAAAATCTTTGATGAATCGACGGTAGAAGCCCACGTGACCAAGGAAACTTCTCACACCCTTCACGGTTGAAGGTGGAGGCAATTTTGCAATAACATCGACTTTAGCACGGTCCACTTCAAGAAATGGCATTTTCCCAATTAAGAACAAGGCGAGTGTCTTCACACCGCTTAAGCATACGTTCTAAATTGGCAAGGCAAGCTGAGAATGAATCACCATAAACCGAGAAATCATCCATGAATACTTCCATAGTTTCTTCAACCATGTCATGGAAGATAGCCATCATACACCTTTGGAACATCCCAGGAGCATTGCATAAACTGAAAGGCATGCGTTTGTAAGCAAATGTTCCATAGGGACAAGTGAATGTGGTCTTCTCTTGGTCTTTGGGATCGATGGGAATTTGAAAACACCCGGAGAAACCGTCTAAGAAGCAGTAATAGTCATTACCCGCTAGACGCTCGAGCATTTGATCCATGAAAGGAAGAGGAAAGTGATCTTTTCTCGTGGCATCATTGAGTTTGCGATAGTCGATACAAACTCTCCACCCAGTAACGAGACGAGTGGAAATCAACTCGTTGTGTTCATTGGGAACAACGGTTATTCCACCCTTCTTGGGCACACAATGGACCGGACTTACCCATGGCGAATCCGAAATAGGGTAAATCAAGCCGGCATCAAGAAGTTTGATAACCTCTTGTTTGATGACGTCATGAATGCGAGGATTAACCCTTCTTTGGCTTTGGATTGCGGGTTTAAAGTCATCTTCCATGAGAATCTTGTGAGTACAAAAGTTTGGATCAATTCCGCAGATATCGGAAATTTTCCAAGCAATTGCCTTCTTATGATCTTTAAGCACGGCGATAAGGCGAGATTTTTCTTATTCTTTCAAGTCCTTAGCGATGATGACGGGCGACTTCTTCTTGTCTTCAAGGAACACGTACTCGAGGTGAGATGGTAACTCCTTAAGCTCTAAATCTTGAGGATTTTCGATGGTAGGTGTAGTCAAATTCGGTTCATCAATAGCAATAGCCTTGGGAGATGGGGGAGAAATATGGTCCTCTTTGAGAAGTTTCTAAATGAGACGAATGTCTTCATCCCAATCGGTGGGAGAATCGTCTTTTTCTAAGTTCACATCTCCCATGGTGGTTTCAAAATCTTTCCAAAGGAAATCACTTTCTCCAAATAGAGGCAGTGATGGGGCAATAGAGGAAACGGTCTCAACATTGGGAGGAGAGGTAGGAATACTTTTACAAGCATCTTTAAAGTGTTCTTCACAAGCCTCATCAAGAACGTCGATACAATTAACACTCTCGTATGAATAAGGCTGTTTAGAAATCTTACCCATGTTGAAGACAATTTTATCGTCACTAACTCGCATGATAAGCTCACCCGCTTCTACATCGATGAGAGTTGCGATCGGTCCTCAAGAATGGACGTCCCACGATTAATGGAACACGAGGGTCCATCTCGTAGTAGATGACAACAAAATCGGCGGGAAAAGTGAATTTGTCGACTCCTACAAAAACGTCTTCGGCTATCCCCACTGGATAAGCAACCGTACGGTTAGCTAATTTCAAAGTCATTTTGGTGGGGACTAGCTCAGGGAGAGATAATTGCTTCCAAACGCTTAGAGGCATTAAATTGATACTATCACCTAGATCGGCTAGGGCCATGTAATTCTCTACTCCCGGGAAGTTGCAAGGGATTAAGAAGCGACCCGGATCACCAAGTTTGGTTGGCAATATCCTTAAGAGAACCGCAGAGCAATTCTCATTAAGTTGGGTATTAGCGATATCAAGAAGCTTTTCCTTGTCAGTAAGAAGATCTTTGAACATCTTCGCATATTTAGGCATGTGAGCGAGAGCCTCAGCAAAGGAGATGTTGAAATTCAATTGTTTAAACATTTTGAGAAAGTTTGAAACTTGAATATCGTCCTTGCTTTTGAGCTTCTCTTTCCTCAACCTTGAGGGATAAAGTATATCGGAAGAAGAGGAAGGCTTTGGAATAGTAGGATCACTCACATCCTTGGGTGGTGGAGGGGTAGAAGTAGAAAGTGGTGGTATTGGAGAAGTAGAAATTGGAGGAATAGAAGATGGAGGATTTGGAGAAGGAGACTCGTTTTCCTTTGTCACAATCACCGGTGTAGGTGTAGGAAGCTCGGGTTCCTTTAAACCTTTTCCACTGCGAGTGGTGATTGCTTTCATCTCCCGTCTTGGATTAGCAACGGTGTTACTCGGAAGAGAACCCGATCCAGAGGCTTGATTACTTGGGAAGAAACTGGCCATCATGTTCCTTAAGTCATTAGTTTGACTTGCCAAAGTGTTTCGCATATCAGCTCGAAGATCATTCCCTTGCTTCACCATATCTACTTTCATGTTGGCCATTTCCCGCTGGAGATTTTCCACGATCACATCATTAGTCCTCATGTAGGTTTCAACATCTTGTGTAATGCGGTGGGTTGGTTGGGAGGAGGAGCATGGTAGGCGGGTGGTTGATAAGCAGGTTGTTGGTAAACTTGGTTGTTTCTTTGAGGTTGATACGGTTGTCTTTGAGGTGGTTGGTATGGTGCTCGAGGTTGGTTTTGATTGGTCCGGTTAAGGTTTTGTTGTTGGTTTTGATTGGGAGGAGGAAAACCGGGAGGGGAAAGAAAGTTGTTTGAGCGATAGCTGAGCAAGTTGCGGTCTCCTTGAGGACGAGCTTGATAACCGGCCGGAGGATAGGTACCGTATGCTGCGTTAACATTCTCAGAAGGGTAGTCTTGGGTGGAGGTACAAGTAGTGTAAGAGTGAGGACCCCCGCATATTTCACATGGTTGGCTTACAGCATTGACTTGAGCGTTTTGAGCGTTGATGCTTTTGGTGTTGTTAGCGGTGTGGGTAGCAAGCGATTCAAGAAGCGACGTAATTTTGTCAAGTCTCTTGTCGTTGTCACTAGTACTAGCACTAGCGGCATTGATCCGAACACTCTTGGTTTGCACTCTAGACTTATTCTCAATAATATCCCAAGCGGCATTAGAAGACTTAACCAAAAGATTACCCCCCGAGGCACTATTTAGTGAATCTTGGTCATTCATGCTTAAACCATTGTAAAAAGTATTAATTTGGTGCACTTTGGTAAAACCATGTTGTGGGCACTTTCTCAAAATTCTTTAAAACGGTCCCAAGATTCACTAAAAGTCTCATCGTACTTTTGTTCAAAAGTAAAAATTTCATTCCGCAAAGCGGTAGTACGAGAGGGTGGGAAACAGTAGTTTATGAATTTGGTCTCTAAGTCCGTCCACGTAAGAATACTTTGTGGCGGTTCCTTATCAAGCCAATGCCGGGCTTGTCCCTCTAAGGAGAAAGGAAAAAGTTTTAAGCGGATTACCTCTTGTGGAACACCATTGAATTTGACCGTATTCGTGAGTTGTAAGAACCTTTTGATGTGGTCATGAGGATCATCAATAGTACGCCCCAAGAATGGTTGAGCAGAGACCATTTGAATAAAGCCGGATTTGAGCTCAAAGTTGTTGGCTGCAATCGCGGGTATGACAATAGCATCATTGTTTCCCTCTACATGTTCTTGCAAAAGTTCAATCGTTGGGCGATTGTCCGGTAGAGGTTCATTGTTGTTATTATTCATGTTGTTTTGAGGTGGATTATTATTATTGTTGTGTACACCGGCCATGTCTAAGTTATCGAGAGTCTCGGGCTCGGGATAAGACGTTGATCGTATACGCATGCACCTGCAAAAGAACTAACAAAGCAAAGCAAAAATCTTTTTGGTTTTTTATGTTTTTTAATTTTTTTGTATTTTTGAAAATTTTATATTTTTTAGGGTTTTTAAAAAATTTTTATTATGAAAAAGTAACGTTCACGGTGAACGGATCCCAAAATCCAATTTCTCACAAAAAACCGTTAATCTTTGCGAAAAGAGCCGGCAGCGGCGCCATTTGATACTAGGTTTTTCAATGGGGTTCAATTTAATTATCGGTATCTTCTCGAATCGATCACGGTTCAAAGTGGAATAGTTGTTCTTGGTTACTAAAAAAAGGGTTTGGTTTTCTATTCTAAAAAAAAAGTAAATGCGTGAAGTAAATAAAGATAAACTAAAAGCAATTAATTAAAAGCAATTAATAAAAATAAAACTTGAATTAAAATAAAACAGTTAAATACCTAACCTCAGAAAAAGTCACTGATTCAGAATGTTTATGCTTGATCCGGATTATACTAAACAGGAACCTTTATTCGGAACATATGCTTCATTCGGAATACAAACCTTCATTCGGAACTTTCTAATAAAACCTTAATTCGGAACTTTCTAACAAAACCTTCATTCGGAACTTTTTCCCTTCATTCGGAACTTTCTAAAAATCCTTGATTCAGAACTTTTTGAAAAACACTTGGTTCGGAACCTTTTTTAAAATTACTTGATTCGGAACTTTTTGAAAAACACTTGGTTCGGAACTTTTTTTAAAAACACTTCATTCAGAACTTTTAAAATTACTTGATTCGGAACATAAAAAAAACTTGATTCGGAACTTCTTGTTTATTCGGAATCTGGGTAATATGATGAAGACGAAGAACAGTAGCAATATAAGAACACGATTTTTGCCAAAAATCAACCAAGTTTTTAACTAAAACTTAAACAAAACTAATCACCAATCATTTACTACCAATAAACATCAAATCAAAACAATAAAAACACAAAACCCACTTACTTTTGAAGATTAAAATCAACCAAATAAGAACTTTAAACTTTAAATCAAAAAGATGAAGATGAACAAGATTAATGGAAGGATTATATTAAATGGTTAAGGTTTAAACAATCAAAGGAAAAGATTAAGACTACAAGATTTGTGTAAACAAAAAAGAAAATCACCAACACCTTAATGGTGTTGGTTATCCTACGAAACAAAGAAAAAGGAAAAACTGGAAAAATGAAAACTAGCTCAAAATGTGTGAAGGGATCTCTTTATATAGGCCTTGTCTTTGGTTGGTGAGTGGGCTTTCTCCCGTTCTTTTTGTCTTCTCGTCTTTTCAGAAAAGTTGACGTTTTCGATTTCGATTCGGGATTTGTCGACGAATAAATTCAACTCGTCTTTTAATTTCTTCGTTTAATAGACTTGAGTTCTTTCGACATATATAAATCTTCCATCTTCGGTCCTTTTCTTCGATAAATCTTCAAATAGGCCGATTGACTTCAAATCTTTTGCATCTCTTGGACAATAGACTTCGTCTTGAGTCTTTTTCTTCGATAAAACCCGTGCAATCCCATGTTTTCTTCAATATTTATCCGGTTGGCTCTAAAAACACAACAAACACACAAACCACGCATAATTCCAAACAAATGACATTAAATACGCGTTTTGGTCTTGTTTTAGCAAGAAATAAGTGGTAAAAGGATGGGTGTTTTCACACCTATCACTAGTCAACAAACTCCTTAAGGTGGAGAAACCATACACAACGTCACTTATCCAATTTCTGACTCTAAGCTAAAAGTCGAGTCCTAATCTTAGGTAGGACCAATCTACAAAACGTCGCCCACTTCACCATTTAAAGACACAAGGCTAGATGTCAAGTTCTAATCGAAAGCTAGAACCAATCTTCACGACTCTTCACTTTGAAGCTAAGTGAGAACTTCACACAACACAACTACTAATCACTTTAAAGCTAAGTGAGAACTCACAAGACACAACCACATCACTTTAGAGTTTAATGAGAACTACCTAGACACAACCACATCACTTTAGAGTTTAGTGAGAACTACCAAGACACAACCTAATCTACCCACTAGTTATGTTTTATGGCCCAACATAACAAACCTTGTGTTTTATGGCCTAAACACATAAACCATATAGATCTAAGCACACAACACTTAGATCTATAACTCTAACACTATATCCAAGTACTAACAAGACTTGGATCTACACAACTAACACCTAATCCAAGGATACCCATCACTTGGATATTCTACCCTTACAAACACATCCAAGTGTACCCACAACTTGGATCTTCTACATATACATAGTAGGAAGACAATAATCATGACTTGATCTAGAGAGATCTTCATCATGTTATGACTCTAGACACTAACACTTCACAAGGGTGAAAGTGTTCTTCTCATTGCTCTTGATGAGGCAAATGAGGAATGGGATATTGGAAGGTTTTTGTATGTTTTTGTGCAAGTAAAATGGAAGAGAATAGTCTTCTATTTATAGCCAACTCTTGCCTTGGAGAGCACCTTTTTACCCAATGAATAAAAGAGTGGACTTCCCATTGGATAAAAGATTGGACTACCCATTGGATAAAAGGATGCACCTTATATTCTTGGAGCCCAAATTCAAAATTTGAATTTTGAATTTATTAGTTTCCCTCCATCTTCTAGAAGCTTCCAGAAATCTTGAGTAAGCCTAAACCGGCTTGACTGCCCGCGGTTCTATATCTTCCCGCGGTTCGATATCACTAACGAACCGCGTGTTCTATAAAAGAACCGCGCGTCCTTCTTGTCTTTCATGACGAATGTAATCTTCAAGGTGTCGAGAGAAGTATACATAAGTATGCTTGAGTGATTACGAGTACCTTACACATTTTACATTATGTATTGCGAGTTATACGTTTGTCATCACCAAAACATGAAGGGATCATCTTGATTAAACATCGTAATGTTTGCACTAACAGCCATAATAATTAACTTTTTAAAAATAGCAAGTTTCCATAAATAGTAAGTTTGTTTAATAAGTCCAAAATAAGCTAGCTTAAATAAGCATATTTTATAAGTCATGGTGTCATAAAAGTAAAGTTTATAAAATAAATACTTTAGGCTAAAAAGATGATTATTATTTAATAATATAGTGCATGGTGCATTCAATAAAACTTTACCTTAGCTAAATAATTAAATTAATGCATGATTTTAATTTAATTAACTCCATACAAGAAAATACTTAGTCTATTTTCATGAATTATTACATTTAATAATTATAACCTAAGTTCATGTTTAATTTAATTATAACCACATGTAATTAAATTAATTAGATTAATAAAAATGGTTTAGCCAATTTAGTCCTTATGTACCGTGTCCTTAGCCCGAGCCTACCAAGACACCCATCTCGGTCGCACTTAACAACCAAACCAAACACCAAACATCACCACAGCCTGATTAGCGACAAAAATATCTGTCACTGTGTTGTCGCAGTTCTGACGCGAATCTGCCTTTGGGAACTTGCGACAAAATTTTCTGTCGCTGAATCTGTTGCTAATCTGGAAAACAAACCAAACCGAGCCCCTGCTGGGGTTGTGTGTTGCGGCTGACCAAGACCAAACAGCCCCTAACTGTTGGTTATTCCCACCGAGAGTCTTGGACTCTCGGTTCCCTTGATAAACCTGAACCAAAATCAACCAACAAGTTTTAAATTCGTGATTTATGCTTGTTCCACATGTTTAATTAATCAAACCCAAATAAATTCATGCTTAAAAGAAAGAATTAATGAAAGAAAGGTTTAGAAAATGGTGATACCAATTACGTGTAGATTAAAGATGAACAACCGAATCAACCCCAAAGATCAAAAGTAATTTTCCTCCTCCCTTTTTCTTGTTCAAAACTGGCGGCACCTTAAGGATGTAGCTAGGGTTTTACTCATTTTTGTGTGACTTGAAAAATGACAAGTCAAAATTGCTTTCCTGGTGATTTACTTTGCTAGATGGGCTGGGCTTAAAGCCCTTTTCTTGTTTCTTTTAATTAAGCCGATCTAAACAACCCCATATATATTCATTTCGTTTCCTTGTTCTAGAAATTCTCGTGTATCATTTATTCGTGTTCTGAGTTGTGTTTAACCGTGGATTGATTTATCTCTTTTACGCAAATACTTGTCGTGTACGTTTATTGTACTTAATTGCTTGTCGTGAATGTACTAATTCAAAGTTTTACTTAATCTGTGATTTCATGTATTTAATATTTCTTGGATTTTCTTGCGTGTTTTACAACTCTTTCCCTCTAAAAGAATAATTCGTCCTCGAATTAGAAACATGGTATTTGCTGCGGGTTTTACAATTCTTCCCCTCTAAAAAGGATAATTCGTCCTCGACTCAAAAATATGATGTTGCTTAAAGAACATAGACGTGACATGACTGAAGAGAACATGGAATGTGACATGGCTGAAGAGAACATGAAACGTGACATGACTGGAAGTATTATACTTGGAGCATAGGAAAGAATGATGATAAGGATCCAGATACACTCCTCCGTTTCCCAAGTGGCTTCCCGCTCGAGATGGTTCCCCCAAAGGATGTTGACAAAGGGAAATACCTTGGTCTTCATGACCCTGTCTTGACAATACTAAAGAGTTTCGGGTTCTTCAACTTAGGATGGCTTTTCCTGAACCTGATCGAATGGATAAGATGTAACTTGTAGGATACATGAAACGACACGGTACAAATTAATATGAAAAGAACGACATTTATATCTCTGAGCAAGGATAATCAAGACATACTGAAACATAATACGTGAACAATTGTGAACGTGATACGTGAGCAATTGTGAACGTGATTCGTGATCATATGGTGAACGCGGTGCATGAAATATATCATGAACGAGATACGTGAGACATACCGTGGACGTGATACGTGGACACATCGTGAATGTATGATGACTGAGAAGGTGAAACGTGATGTGAAACATCTGCCTGGGGACGGAACAACTGTGGTAATCTGAGTCTGGTTTCCCAAGCTTATCATGAGATGGAACATGAACCTGAACGTGATTAATGTCATGAACCCGAACGTGAACGTGAATCATGAGTGGAACAAAATATGAACGGAAAGAAAATCATAACTGTGGGCGTGAGACTTAAATGTGAAAGCAAATGTAAAACCCGCATGCTTTTACCATGAATAGTACCCTTAAGATCGTACGTATAGGATTAGAACTTTTATTTTATAACATGTTTACGTTTCACGTATTAGAACTACGAGTATTACGTACGTGTTAGAACACGATAAATATTTACTACGTATGAACACACGATAATTATTTCAATAATAACTATAATCACGAACATAAAATTTTGCACTTACGTAATTATTAATACGACGAAGGTCGTTACGTACAAGTAATATTAATAACATGAATAATTAATAATTACGTAACACGTAAACACGAATATTTGACACGATTATTCTTATTATGTATATTTGAAATTAACACGACAAGTATTACGTAAATTAACATTACGTATAGCATATGAAATTATTACAAATAATTCACGACATAAAATACACGAAACCGGATACGTATTTAATTAAACGTGTACGTTTTATTAAACGAATAATATAAACATATAGGAATAAGAAGTTTGGGCTGTTTTAGACAAGGAAAGGAAGTGGGCCCAAGGCCCACAAGGGGTCCAAGCCGTGTGATAAATAAAAGACGGGGGGGGGGGGGGGGGGGGCTTTGTGTTCCTTTCTGCCGACACAAACACACAACACAGAAACCCTAAAATCCTAATAACCAGCCGCCAATTTTGTTCTTCTTGTTTTCTTCCCTGCCGCGACCTACACCAAAGGAGCAAGAACCAGGAATGAGGATTGATCAGAATAGGGTGTAATTCGTGTTTCAAATCATAACTCGAACAAGAAAACAAGTAATTCTCTTCTTCCTTCTGTTTGTTTGATTTAATTATGTAAATGGTGAAAACCCTAAATCTAAATCGTGACTAATCAAACTGACTAAGGGGGGGGGGGTCGTATTAATGTGTTGTGTTTAAATCACATGCAAACCGAGACTCATATGAGTCTCGGTGGTGAATTATTGCACCAGCCGCAACCCTAATGAGGGTTTTGGGCTTGGTTTTGTACTGACGGTGGGAACAGCGAGAAACCAGGGGAAACCACTGGCTACGGCCAGTGGTATGTTTCGTTCTAGCAGTGGGAACTGAGATCTTAGGCTCTCGGTGGATACTTATAACAAGCAGGGGGAAATCCCCCACTGTCGGGGGGAATTATGCAGGGACAGGGGGTGTTTGGCAACCTGTTTTAGAAGCATTTAGGGGCTGTTTGGCTACGGGTTTAAGGGCAGGAAAAGGGTTGTTTTGTTCGGTCCGGTTCAAGGGAGCCGGTCCGGTTCATAATTAGTACAACTTAAATGCGATTCACGACATGTAATACTTTAACATGGGCTCGGTTTATAAGTTAATTTTACAAGTAAATTATTTTACAAGATAAATAATTACCAGATTTAATTAAATTAATTAAACTTGTACATAATTAATTTAATTTAAACATGGACTTAGGTTTATATTATTAGTTGATAATACATGATTTAACCTAAGTATTTTATTTATTTATTTAATTTAGACTAATTAATTAATTAATTATTAAAACCATGACTTATAATTAATTAATTATCATGACTTAGGTTAATTATTTTACTATTAATACATAGTTAAACCTAAGTATTTTAAATCATGAAAATTAGACTAAGTAATTAATTAATTATTAAAACCATGACCTATAGTTAATTAATTATCATGACTTAGGATTATATTAATATTAATATTAATACATGTTTAAACCTAAGTATTTTATGCACTCTAATTTAATTAATCATGTATATTTAATTAAATCGTATAACCTATAGTTTATGTAATTTACATGTAATAATTAATAAACTATACTTTATAACAACATGACTTAGAAAAATAATCAGAAAACACTTAGGCTTATATAATTAGCTTATTTAACCAGCTTATATCTAATTATGGAAACTTTCTATTTTTAGAAACTTATTTAATTAAGGCAGCTAATCTATTTATGGAAACTTTCTATTTTTAGAATAGACAGAATATTAGATAAACACAGTATTAAGCTTAAAACAGTAAAACACGACAGGAACATATAAAAATAAGCTAAAACATGATATAAAACCAGTTACGTATTTAGTAATCAGATACTTATACACGTATGTATTTATGTAGCATTAGTGATACCGAAGTAGGACTCTCTTCCGTTCGTCTTCTTCGTTCACTGGACATGAGGTACGGATTCCCGTCCTTTCAGTATGGACATTTTTCCTTATTAGGATTTCCCGTATGCAGCCAACTGTTTTCCCCAGTATATGTTTTATATGTTTTTGAATTGCTTATGTTTAATTAGAATACCTAAAGCCATATACATGCATGACCAGTTTCACCTAGTTATGGAGGTACCATAACCGTAACACTAGAGGCATTGGTGTTATGACTTCACCACGGCGGAGTGATTGCTCGTGGCGTCCCTTCAGCTTTTGGCCATATTTTTATATTTATCATGTGGGGCGTATGGGTGCATCCTCGTTACATGTTTCAGTCAGGATTTCATGGTGAATGTGGTGTGTGCCTTGCATCCTTCACAAGGAGCTGATCCCTCCTACCCAAACCAGTACATTAAATTAGATGCAGCCACTCTAATTGGCATGATGAGGTCACCCCTCCAAGTATTCATGCACGGTGGATTTTCATGACCTATATTGGCTAATGGTAAAATATGTTAAACAGTTTTCATAAGATAAACATAAGGCTTTTCAAACTATAAAACCAGTTTTATGAACATGTTCCAGGTTTTCCAGGACTTATACATTTTCGCTGCTATTAAGTCTTTATTATGTTTTAGTCATTTATACTATGTCTATATCCGTGCACGAAGCGTTTTGCTCAGCCGTTACTTTCCTTTCCATGTCCCAAAACGGCAGGTACTCAAGGACTGACTGGAGCATTTGGAGGACACGCATAGGATGGGAGCTACCTTAGATTCCTTCTCTTGCCTTCATATATATGCTTGTTTAGTCTTCCTTTTTGTTCATTTACTTTATTATGTTTTGGGCTTATGTTAGGGGACCGATGTTTGATTCCGGTTTACCCTATGGTCATGTATGTTTTATTACATATTACCTTGCATGCTTTGATGACACGTCATAATTACGCGTGACATTCCATTTATCAAAATGGGGCGTTACAATTATGGTATCAGGGCCAAGGCTTCGACCTGTAGGCTCTAAAACTTGACCTGTGACTAGTGGGTAGTCACCAGGAGCTTCCTAAGCCAACGTTTGTTATACCACGTATTTGATGTTTTCAGCGCATTGTTGTTTTAACTATGATGTTTTTAGCACCTTGAGGTTTTAACCTTGATGTTTTCATCGATATTGTTTTACTAATATGGATGGACAACCGTCATTCATATTTAGTTATGTGTCATTGTTTCATGCATAATGTTCCTCGTGAACTGTGGCTATGTGGACTGAACCCCAGTAGTTCATAATTAGTCACATAAAATTTTTTCTGATAAGTTTTGACAGATGAGTTTCATTTATTTATGTTTCATGTATCATTGTTGCAGGGATTATGACTACGTAATAGTTGGTACAGGACTGGCCCTATTTAGTCGCATGTGCTTTTATCGAAACTTTTAACTTTGGGACCGACCCATAGGCGTCCCCTCGTCATGTCTTTTGTTTTGGAACCGACCCATAGGCGTTCCCTCACACATATAAGGTTTTTATAAACTACATTACGCATTCATGCACTGTTTTTTTCATGCATAAAATTTTTCTCATGATTTATTGGCATAATTTTTTTTTCATGTCCCCTCATAAGTTAATATGTTTTTATGTCAAGTATGTTTTCATACTGTCATGGTTAACTTCAATTTCATGCTGATTATGTTATACACTCCTTCATAATATATTCTTTCATGTATTTTCATGTTGATTATGTCTTACGCTTCTTTTGTTATTTATGCTTTCATGCAAGGCATAGTTGGATTTCATTGAATCTTGCTTTCATGATAGTCATGGTTGGTTTTCATTGATCATGCTGTCAGGCAAATCATCGTTGAATTTTGTGTAACCACACTTTAACGTTTCTCGATATAACTAGAATTATCTCTATGCTAATACTGCTAGGTTTGTATGATGGTTTTCCTAACCGTTTAACCGATATACTTTCCTTAAATCATGACAAATGATCGACCCATACCGATCATTTCATGTGCATTCCGTGTGTACTCCATGTACCGTATTTCATGTGTATTTCACATACCTTAATCCATGTGTATTTCACTTGCAATACTTCACAAGTATTCACTAGTTGATTCTAAATCATCTCAGGCGTATGTTCAATTGCTGATACTCTACAAATTGTTGATGCCGCTCATAGCTTGGAGATGTTACTAAAGGTTGATGTTGCTGACATTCGGAGATGCTAGGAGATGCGGATGCTGTTCACAATCTGGAGATCCTATAAGACGAAGACAAAGGCATCAGAGCAAATCAATTGGATGAGAAGATGCTTCACCATCAGACGATTTTCATCAATCATTGTCCCTAATTCTTAGTTACATGTCACACGTCATTCAGCTGTCATTTCAACCATATGAGTGCAAACCGGTACCAGCCGGCCACTCAGCTAAATAGTTACATGAATGACGGTCAAGAGAATGACCATCATGGAAATGACTGACATGACGATAGTAACTACTACTATGACAGCAACTATCCTAGAAATCGCAACCGAGACTCCGGCCGCGGACGTGATCAGACATACAAATGATCAGTAGTCCAATTGATCCACCAATTTTGGCATAATAACCTAATATTTATAGTTCTTTTTGTTTCACATCTCGAGACATATGTCAAGACATCAGTCAAGATACATGCCTCACGTATACTTTCTGAAGACACATGTCAAGACACCAGTCAAGACATATGTCACGCTTACATTTCTCAAGACACGAGTCAAGACACATGACTCACGTCTAATTATGGAACATTTCTAAGAAATTCAGGGTACCCTCCAAGGGTATATCCATCTTGTTGTGCCATGTATTAATCAAGCCACAAGAATTTCAATACCATTACCGGCACATCAGTAAGAACTGTCACGTTGCCGATGTCACTTTCATTTCTTTCACCATATTTCGTATATTTATGACCATGAAGGACGCCTTTCGTATTCCCACGTATACGAAGGTTTTCATTCAGCTTGATGACGAGATCCAAGCTGCTAACGCATTTCCTCGGATAGACACGAGATGAATTTTATCCTAATTATGGACTATGAACAGCACACCATGCTACGATTCATAATTATGTACAGTAACATTCAGGCTCCTGAATACATTCAGCTTGATTTTCCATCAGGAAAATCTGTACAAATTATCTATGCTTACAACATGTGCGTTGTTAGCCATGGTCGCTAAAATTTTCTAGCTGTCAGTAAGACACGACTACTTAAGTCCTATTACGTATAGCCAGTTGATTATTCCAAAATCTTCTCATACATTCTAGAAGAACCTTCAAGGAGAAGGACGGTACCATGAGATTATGTGTCGACTACCGTCGATTTAAATAAATCACCATTCATGACCGTTATTCTCCTCCACATATTGACAACATGTCCAATCGACCTTAAAGTGTTAATCACTTTTCCAAGATCGAACTCATGATCATGCTGCCAACAGTGACGAGTGAAAGAGCAGGACATGTCCATGACTGCTATTCGTACACGACTTGGTCATGCTAGATTTATGATTCTGAATTAGTCTCATCAACGCTCCAACGGCATTATAAGAATGAGTTTCCATGAACTCATAGCAAATTCATCAGTGTTTTCATTGAGGATAACCTGATTTCCTTAAGCCTAGAGAAGAACAGGAAGAACATATCTGCACTATGTTGCAAATTCTTTGACAAGAGAAATTTCACCCTGGAAATTTTCCAATATCAATTCTGTTTGATTACAGTGACACGCTGGATCACATGGATTTGCATGGTTAATCTTACCATGACTCAGCTTATGCGCAAAGGAGAGAACCCTACATTACATTAGGTGCTCTAGAAAATCCTACGCTAGGAGAAGTTTGGATTCATAGACTCAGAGTTTCGCAAACTCCTATATATCAAGTTCGATGAAGCAAGATACAGTTACGTTCATATCTTCATACCTATCATACAAACAGGCTAAGATAGGACACCAACAGACTGGGATGTTTTCATCATCTGAAATTATGAACTGAAATGGGACAAGATCTCCATGGATTTTGGTTACCAGTTTAACGCAAACTCAGAAGAAGCATGATGCTATCTGGGTTATTGCGAACAGTTTGATCAAGTCTGCAGAATCCTTACGTCCGCAAGGATTTAAGAACCAACAGATTTATCGAACATGTTCCAGCCAAGGCTCATCCGATCACTTGGCAATTCCTCAGTTATCGGGTCAGACAAATGTTCATAATGGTGCTCCTTATTTACTTCACGTCTTTATTTCTAATTTCACGACTTGTTTTTGCGCTAGCATTCATGACACTCTGGTATCTCAGCTTACGATTTTATGTTCATTTTTTTCTCATTCTGGGAAGTTTTGCAAGAACTTGAGAGACCAGACCCAAGTTTAGTATAACTCCCTATCCTCAGATAGACGTTTCTCGTCATATTCTATGTCTTACCTTGTAGCGTTTGGCGTTACCGCCATTATGTTCTATGTTGACGATATGTTTCACATGTCATGTTCATTCAACGTTCCTCATATCATGATCAAGATATGTTACACGTATCATGGATCACGATATGCTTACTCATACTACACTCGCCATATCTCCACGTAGCACGTTCAAAATTTTTCACCTATCACGTTCAAAAATTTTCACGTACTACGTTTCTTTATGTCTCGCGTATCGTTTATACTTATCAGTTAAGTCAGAGTGTCTTGCATCGTAACGTTTTAGTTGCCCTTACACGTTAATTCTTTTTCCCTCAATCAAATTAGGGGATCTACCTTAAGTCGATAACCAAAAACTTCTTCGTATTTCAAGTCAAGGTCAAGAAGACCAAGATTTATCAATTGTGTCAAAATCTGGTGAAGGAACCATTCCAAGAGGGAGGCCACTTGGAAACGGACAAGTTCATCCGGACTTCTTATCCGTTTTTCTCTTATCAATTAGATATGTCCTTTCAGTCACGTCACGTTCCATGTCCTTTCAAGACATGTCACGTTCCGCGTTCCTTCTGCCAGGTCACCTGCACGTTCATTTATCTTACATACCCTCTCAATTGATTCGGGTATGTTCCTCTTCCAGTTTACGTTATCTATAATTCGGGGACGAATTATTCTTTTTAGGCGGGAAGAGTTGTAAAACCCGCATGCTTTTACCATGAATAGTACCCTTAAGATCGTACGTATAGGATTAGAACTTTCCTTTTATAGCATGTTTACGTTTCACGTATTAGAACTACGAGTATTACGTACGTGTTAGAACACGATAAGTATTTACTACGTATGAACACACGATAATTATTCCAATAATAATTATAATCACGAACATAAAATTTTGCACTTACGTAATTATTAATACGACGAAGGTCGTTACGTACAAGTAATATTAATAACATGAATAATTAATAATTACGTAACACGTAAACACGAATATTTGACACGATTATTCTTATTACGTATATTTGAAATTAACACGACAGGTATTACGTAAATTAACATTACGTATAGCATATGAAATTATTACAAATAATTCACGACATAAAATACACGAAACCGGATACGTATTTAATTAAACGTGTAGGTTTTATTAAACGAATAATATAAACATATTGGAATAAGAAGTTTGGGTTGTTTTAGACAAGGAAAGGAAGTGGGCCCAAGGCCCACAAGGGGTCCAAGCCGTGTGATAAATAAAAGACGGGGGGGGGGGGGGGGGGGGGGGCTTTGTGTTCCTTTCTGCCGACACAAACACACAACACAGAAACCCTAAAATCTTAATAACCAGCCGCCAGTTATGTTCTTCTTGTTTTCTTCCCTGCCGCGACCTACACCAAAGGAGCAAGAACCAGGAAAGAGGATTGATCAGAATAGGGTGTAATTCGTGTTTCAAATCATAACTCGAACAAGAAAACAAGTAATTCTCTTCTTCCTTCTGTTTGTTTGATTTAATTATGTAAATGGTGAAAACCCTAAATCTAAATCGTGACTAATCAAACGGACTAAGGGGGGGGGGGGGGGGGGGGGGGGGAATCGTCTTAATGTGTTGTGTTTAAATCACACGCAAACCGAGACTCATATGAGTCTCGGTGGTGAATTATTGCACCAGCCGCAACCCTAATTAGGGTTTTGGGCTTGGTTTTGTACTGACTGTGGGAACAACGAGCAACCAGGGGAAACCACTGGCTACAGCCAGTGGTATGTTTCGTTCTAGCAGTGGGAACCGAGAGCTTAGGCTCTCGGTGGATACTTATAACAAGCAGGGGGAAATCCCCCACTGTCGGGGGGAATTATGCAGGGACAGGGGGTGTTTGGCAACCTGTTTTAGAAGCATTTAGGGGCTGTTTGGCTACGGGTTTAAGGGCAGGAAAAGGGCTGTTTGGTTCGGTCCGATTCTAGGGAGCCGGTCCGGTTCATAATTAGTACAACTTAAATGCGATTCACGACATGTAATATTTTAACACGGGCTCGGTTTATAAATTAATTTTACAAGTAAATTATTTTGCAAGATAAATAATTACCAGATTTAATTAAATTAATTAAACTTGTACATAATTAATTTAATTTAAACATGGACTTAGGTTTATATTATTAGTTGATAATACATGATTTAACCTAAGTATTATTTTTATTTATTTAATTTAGACTAATTAGTTAATTAATTATTAAAACCATGACTTATAATTAATTAATTATCATGACTTAGGTTAATTATTTTACTATTAATACATAGTTAAACCTAAGTATTTTAAATCATGAAAATTAGACTAAGTAATTAATTAATTATTAAAACCATGACCTATAATTAATTAATTATCATGACTTAGGATTATATTAATATTAATATTAATACATGTTTAAACCTAAGTATTTTATGCACTCTAATTTAATTAATCATGTATATTTAATTAAATCGTATAACCTATAGTTTATGTAATTTACATGTAATAATTAATAAACTATACTTTATAACAACATGAATTAGAAAAATAATCAGAAAACACTTAGGCTTATATAATTAGCTTATTTAACCAGCTTATATCTAATTATGGAAACTTTCTATTTTCTTATTTAATTAAGGCAGCTAATCTATTTATGGAAACTTTCTATTTTTAGAAACTTATCTATTTTAAGCAGTAATTCTATTTTTGGAAACTTTCTATTTTTGGTAACTTTCTATTTTTGGAAACTTTCTATTTTAGGAAACCTGCTATTTTTTAGAAAGTTACTTATTATTACACAACAAGTATAATAATACATGAAATACAAGTAATACTTAATCAGAATAGACAGAATATTAGATAAACACAGTATTAAGCTTAAAACAGTAAAAGACGACAGGAACATATAAAAATAAGCTAAGACATGATATAAAACCAGTTACGTATTCAATAATCAGATACTTATACACGTATGAATTTATGTAGCATTAGTGATACCGAAGTAGGACTCTCTTCCGTTCGTCTTCTTCGTTCACTGGACATGAGGTACGGATTCCCGTCCTTTCAGTATGGACATTTTACCTTATTAGGATTTCCCGTATGCAGCCAACTGTTTTCCCCAGTATATGTTTTATATGTTTTTGAATTGCTTATGTTTAATTAGAATACCTAAGCCATATACATGCATGACCAGTTTCACCTAGTTATGGAGGTACCATAACCATAACACTAGAGGCACTGGTGTTATGACTTCACCACGGCGGAGTGATTGCTCGTGGCGTCCCCTCAGCTTTTGGCCATATTTTTATATTTATCATGTGGGGCGTATGGGTGCATCCTAGTTACGTGTTTCAGTCAGGATTTCATGGTGAATGTGGTGTGTGCCTTGCATCCTTCACAAGGAGCTGATCCCTCCTACCCAAACCAGTACATTAAATTAGAGGCAGCCCCTCTAATTTGCATAATGAGGTCACCCCTCCAAGTATTCATGCACGCTGGATTTTCATGACCTATATTGGCTAATGGTAAAATATGTTAAACAGTTTTCATAAGATAAACATAAGGCTTTTCAAACTATAAAACCAGTTTTATGAACATGTTCCAGGTTTTCCAGGACTTATACATTTCCGCTGCTATTAAGTCTTTATTATGTTTTAGTCATTTATACTATGTCTATATCCGTGCACTGAGCGTTTTGCTCAGCCGTTACTTTCCTTTCCATGTCCCAAAACGGCAGGTACTCAAGGACTGACTGGAGCATTTGGAGGACACGCATAGGATGTGAGCTACCTTAGATTCCTTCTCTTGCCTTCATATATATGCTTGTTTAGTCTTCCTTTTTGTTCATTTACTTTATTATGTTTTGGGCTTATGTTAGGGGACCGATGTTTGATTCCGGTTTACCCTATGGTCATGTATGTTTTATTACATATTACCTTGCATGCTTTGATGACACGCTATAATTACGCGTGACATTCCATTTATCAAAATGGGTCGTTACAGTAAACGTAAACGTGAATATGAACATATCGTGATCTTGAACATGAACGTAAACATAAATTTCTATATGATATGATTCTTGATGGGATACCATGAAATAGTACGATCTCTTGTTGAACTTTCTGCAGATCTGCTAACTACGTAATCCTTTCGAATGAAAGAAACGTGTAAGATAGCTTAAATGGTCGGCAACCCTTAGTTAGAATCAAGCTTCTTTTGAGTCTGTGGTAATCTGATAACAACTCCGTGGAAATATTATCTCTTTTATGTTCAGAAATTTCTAATGGTTGTAATAACTCATTAGCATGTCGGCGTTCTATCTTAAACCTGTTGGCATGTCACACATTTAGATATAAACATAGCTGCATCATGTGTTATACTGCTTCTATCAAAATCTCGTTTGGGATCATAGTACATCTTTGTGGTATCTAGATGAATAGTCATGGGAGAACTATGAGTCTCGGTCAATAAGACCTCACATCGCATAGGATTCTATAAAACACATAACCTGGTGTAAGATTCTCTCCCTTCTATGAAAGTCTAGTCATGGTAAAGTTAACTATGAGAACTATCAACAATTCTATTGTGGTAACCAACTGGGTTCTAGAATTTCACGTACATCAGTCACAGACGTCGGTCTTGACTATCTGATGATGATCTCCACTATCGTAGGATTTATGAAATTCCTTTTATGCTGAAACAATGTGGCATAGATATGCCACATTACTTAACTAGAATTCATACTTGGAAAGTTGCGTATACACTTTATCCTATCGGAGAATCTGCAGTACCGTGTGAAGATGATTTTCGTGTTCTTCTCTAGACTTGAGAAGATCAGAAGGTTATCAATGACTATACTGACAAAATTGTCAATGAATTCATGGAAAGTTGGATTCATCAATTCCATAATATAGTTGGAGCATTCGGGAGCCCAAAAGCATAATCAAAAATTTAGAGAGACATAACACGTGTAAAAGCAGTCTTGGAAATGTCCTATTCTTTCTCTCACAATTGATGGCAGCATGATCATGAAATGTTCTTGGAAGAATGTTTAAGACTTCGTAGCTGATCAAATAAGTCTTAAATACGTGGAATGAATATCGATTATGAATATTAATCTTGTCAAATTTACGATAGTCGGTGCATGATCTCATGCTACCGTCATCTTTCTTAACCGTTAGAACCGGTGCACCTCATGGTGATGCACTCGGCCGAATAAAATCTCGTTTCTGCAACTCTTTCAGCTAAGCTTGCAACTCCTTTAACTCAGCTGAAGCCATGTGATAAGGAGTTTTGAAAACAGGTTTTGTCCTTGAAACAAACTCGATGTTACACTACGTCTCGTGGTTAGGGAGGGATTCTGGAATCCCTTCTGGAGCTACATCTGGAAACTCTAGAATAATCTGCTGATAATGGATTTAAGGAAATTTAGAAATCGAGTCATAACTGGTAGCTAGAAAGTCTTCGCAGCTATAGAATAATAAGTCACGTGCTTGTAAAGCAAAAACAATCTGTACTGATTTTTCTTGCAGGAAAAATAATGAATGTATTCAGGAGTTAATAAGACGGATCTTGTCTTCAACTGGAAGGAAAACCTTTAAAAACATGGGTGATACAATGGAGTCTTTTCTGGGCTGGGAGGTAGGTAATAAATGATCTTAAATAAAGCTGACATATGAATACGTGTAGTAAACATGACAATTCTCACTGATTTTATTTCATCTGTATCCACCCCGAACGAACACCGTGTGTCCAACATGACAATACTTCAGTGGTGGTACCTAAGTTTCAATGGTCTGATCTATACGTGGCATAACAGAATGGGTATACTCCTTGGAGGAAACTCTGAATTACTGAGGGCCTGATTTAGAAGATATACATGAGTTATGAGTCTTGACTCGTGCCTTGAGAAGATATTCGTATGACATGTGTCTTGACTGGTGTCTTTACGTGTGTCTTTAGAAAATATACGTGGGACATGTGTCTTGACTGGTGTCTTGACATGTGTCTTCAGAAAGTATACATGAAACATGTGTCCTGACTGATGTCCTGACATAGGTCTTCAGAAAATATACGTAAGACATGTGTCTTGACTGATGTCTTGACATGTGTCTTCAGATATGAAACTGAATAAAGTTAAAATCTTGGTCATAATATCAGAACTGGCGGATTGGTTAGTTGCTATCATGATAGAGGTCATTGTCATCTTGTTTGTCAGTTTCATGACGGTCATTATCATGACCATGATTCATGTAACTATTCTGCTGAGTGGCCGACTGGGTACCGGTTCACACTCTTCTGACTGAAAGAACAACTGAGTGACGTGTGACATTTAACTGAGGAGGTAAAGGCATGGAATGAGATGGTAGCGTCTGACAGGTGAAGTATATTCTTGTCTGAAATTTCCAATCTATATTCTTCGTCTTTGCTCTATAGAATCTTCATATTATGAACAGCACCAGCATCTTGTGGAATCTCCAAAGTACAAGCAGCATCAGCATCTTGTAAAATCTTTGATTCATGAGCAACATCAGTCTCTTGTAAAATCTCCGAATATCGAGCAGCATCAGTATCTTGTAAAATCTCCAAATTATGAGAAACATCATGGAGTACGGTAGATAGGATGAACTAGGGATATGGTACATGGAGTACATATGGAATATGATACATGGAATATTATACATGGGGTACACATGGAATACGTGACATGATCGGTACTAGTTTCAATCATCTGACATGATTTAAATGTGGCACTCGATTAAGTGGTTTATAGACCAGCTGAAGAGGAAAACATGGTAGCCTACCTATATCAGCATAGACATAATTCCAGTTGTATAACAAGTACTTAGACATGACTAACTTAAATTTCAACCATGATTAGTATGAAGCATAACTACTGAAATTCAATAATGACTATCATGAGGGCATGATTAAAGAAGTCCATCACTGAATAGCGTGAAAGCATGATTAACGTGGAGGAGAATCAAACAATTTAACATGATGAAACATGAGACATTATCAACATGATGAAACATGAAATTATAACCAGCATGAAAACAAAATCAATTAGTGAAAATCATGAAACATAATCGACCTGAAGAATCATGGAATAAGCATATGAGATGCATGGAATGATTATGAAGACATACTCGACTAAATCTGATATGAGTAAAGATGAACACCTATGGGTCGGTTCACAAAACAACATCCGACTGAAAAACATAAAATTTGACATGAGCAAGAGTGAACGCCTATGGGTCGGTTCACAAAACAACTTTCGCCTGAAAAACATAAAATTTGACATGAGCAAGGGTGAACGCCTATGGGTCGGCTCACAAAAAATTTTTGAATTAAAAACACATGTGACTAAATATGGTCAGTCCTGTACCAACCTTTTACTTAGTCAAAACTTAGAAAAACTGAATGGTAAAATGCATGAGAAACATGGAAGACAACAAACGCCTAAATTTTGAAACCTTGGGCCCTGATACCATAATTGTAACACCCCACTTTGATAAGTAGACCGATACATGATAATTATGGTGTGTCATCAAAGCATGCAAGGTAGTATGTAACAAAAACATACATGACCATAATAAGGGAAAACCAGAATCAAACATCGGTCCCCAAACATAAGCCCAAACATGTATAAAGTAAGTGAAAAATGAAAAAGGAATAGAAGTATAAGGTAGCTCCCATCCTATGCATGTTTGCAAAATGCTCAAGTCTTGGGTACATGTCGTATGAGTCATGGAAAGAAAATACGGCTGAGCATTTCGCTCAGTGAACAGATATAATGACCTGATAAGAATATCAGGAATATAAATGAACGATCTGAAATAGTAAGCTGGAACAGATAAAAGTCAGAAGCTGAAAGACTGATAAGTAACATGCAACGGAAAACTGTGTATGTCCTCGAAGACCTGGTTTCTAACTTGTAAACTGCCTGATAATTGATAAGTCTGAAATCATGCATGCAATATATTGTAATTGCCAAACGCTTATATAGGTCATGTAATATATCAACGTGTGCATGAATACATAGAGGGGTGACCTCGTCATGCTGTAGAGGGGTGGCCTCTAATTGATAAACTGGGTGAGGGATCAGCTCTAGTGTGAAGGAGGTAGAGCACACACCACATTCACCTGATAAACTGTAAACTGATAAACTTGGATGCACCCATACGCCCCACTAATAAATACTGATAAATGGCTAGTTTAAACTGAAAGGGACGCTACGAGAAATCACTCCCTCATAGAGGAGTCATGACACCGATGCCTCAAGTGTCATGGTTACGGTACCTCCATAACTAGTTGAAACTGGTCATGCGTGTATATAAAGATCAATAAATTAAACATGGTAATCATGGAAAATCATGTAAAGTTTTATAACATGTAACTGGGGTAAACAGATGGCTGCAAACGGGGAATCCTAATCATTTATAGAAAGGAAAGTCCATACTGAAGGACGGAAAATCCGTACCTTATGTCCAGTAATGAAATGAAGAAGAAAGCTGAAGGATCTACTCTGACTTCATGGCTACTACACAAATAAGGGACGAGAGTGAGTTGTCTGATTACTGTATACTTTATTGTTTCTGAGTGTTCTTACTTGTTTCTCATGTTCTTGTCTTGTTTTACTGTTTCATGTATTATCTTGTAAATATTCACGGTTTCCATGTATCTTGATTACTGTGATTCATGTAGTCTTGTAATGTCATAATAAGTAACTTTCTAAAAATAGCAAGTTTCCATAAATAGTAAGTTTGTTTATGATGATGTATAGTAGTTGCGCTCACTATTCGCATAGTTTCCCATCATCTTTTTGCTATAGGTAGACCACCACGAGTGGAGCCATATGTTATAGGCGACCTACGAGGATGTCCTAGCAGCAAGCCGTACGCGGTTATCTAGTGAGCATAATAAATGAATGAGTCTAACATGACATGATCATGAACTATATCATACTAGACTGGGGGACATGTCGACGTATAGTCGGTTAAGGGCCCGACCTAACAGGCTCGCGGCCCAAGAGGCCCACGACTCAACAGGCCCGCGACCCAAGAGGCCTACGACCCAACATGCCCGTGGCCCATACACCTTACTTATCCTTCAAGAAACCCTAACACTATATAAATAGGGGTAGGGGCTCATTCTACATTACCAGGTTATCTCTCTTAACCACACCTTTTTACAATATATCGATCAAATACTAACTTGACCGACAGAGTGGACCCCGAAGCTCCGGCCTCGGGTCCACGTCTAACCGGTTTTCCTATGGTTTGCAGCATCACTCAGAACCGGGGAAGATGCTGAACGGCCCAGGAGTGTCGTCGAACTGGCCCAGCCAAACTATGCTCCAACAAGTTGGCGCTATCCGTGGGACCCTGCACAAACCATGTCTCGTGTTCTCACGCTGAGTAAAAACAAAATTTGTCGTCGAAAGTTGGTAACTCTAAAATTTAGCAATTTTGTCTTTCGTGGACTTATTCTGTTTCCAAACAGAGATCTGTGATATAATTGCATTCTCAAAGCCTGCTCACATATCGTATTTAATTAAGTCATCAATTTTAATAAGCTAAAATTATAATTGAGATATTATCGCATCTAAATGAATGGGAACATGGTATAATCCACTCGGAGATACCATCTAATTTTACTAGTTTTATCATATTATGCTCCTAATTCACTTTGTCTCCACTGACTCTACAAAGAAAAAAGTTATGCCTACACTTTGTGTCAACATGAATTATTTTTAGAACAAATATGCTCGATATACATCCAAATATAAATGTTGATATTTAGAGATGCATCATATGTAATCCTAATACGGATATTTTTATTTGACTAAATATGGCTCGATAACTCGAGATAGATGCCAATATACGAATATAAATCCGAAATATGCGCTAATATTTTATTTGATGCATATACGGATAACATATTTGATGTAAAATTATATCTGATACACTCTGTATCATCAAATAACTGCGCTCGTCCACAAGTTTTATTAATATATTACGCGATCTTTTAAATTTATACAAAGATATTTTTAATATCCTATTTTTAATTAGATAACAAGATATTACTCATATCTTTTAAATTCAAAAAATATAGTATCAATACTTTTTATATTAATAAAAGATATTACATATATTTTTTAAAATTGGCAACGAGATATTGCATATATCTCTTAATTTGATTATTATATTTTTCATATAAGTCGCGGCTCAGCCTACTAATGTAACATCCCATTTTGATAAGTAGACCGTTACATAATATAATCATGGCGTGTCATCAAAGCATGCAAGATAATATGTAATAAAAACATACATGACCATAAAGGAAAACCGGAATCAAACATCGGTTCCTAACATAAACTCAAAGATCTGCATAAAGTAAATGAAATTCAAAAAGAATATAAGTGTAAGGTAGCTCACATCCTATGCACGTCCACTAAATGCTCAAGTCCGTCCTTGGGTACCTAACGTATGAGTCATGGAAAAAACTACGGCTAAACGGTACGCTTAGTGAACGCATATAATGACATAATAAGAATATCTGGAATATAAGAGAAAGATCTGGAATACTAAGTTGAACAGATAAAAGTACTAAAGCTGAAAGACTGATAAGTACATGCAGCGGAAAATAGTGTATGTCCTAGAAAACCTAGTTTCTAACTGGTAAAAACTGAACTGATAACTTATAAAGCTGAAAACATGCATTTACTGTATTTTATGTGCCAAGAGCTTATATAGGTCATGTAACATAATAACGTGTGCATGAATACATAGAGGGGTGACCTCGTCATGCTATAGAGGGGTGACCTCTAACTGATAACTAGGTGGAGGGATCAGCTCCAATGTGAAGAATGTAAAGCACACGCCACATTCACCTTGATAAACTGTAAAGTGATAAACTAGGATGCACCCATACGCCCCGCTGATAATACTGATAAATGGCCAACTGAAACTAAAAAGGGACGCGACGAGAAAGCACTCCCTCGTGGAGGAGTCATGACACTGGTGCCTCAAATGTCATGGTTACGGTACCTCCGTAACTAGGTGAAACTGGTCATGCATGTATATAAACCTCAGGCAATTAACATGTTAATCATGGCAAATCATGTAAAGTTTTATAACATTTAACTGGGAAAAACAGATGGCTGCGAACGGGAATCCTAATCATGCATAGAAACGAAAGTCCATGCAACGGAAAACTGTGTATGTGTAACATCCCCATAAAGCGGGTATCAAAGTGGCGGATCAATGAGCAAATAGCTTACAAAGCACAAATCATAATTATATGATTTTTGAAATACAATTGAAGTAAACATTGAATTGGTACAATCGTTTAAATCGTTGAATAACATTTGTTATGAATATCCCAATAAAAGATAATCCCCCGTCATTTTTGCTCCTAAATGATGCTCAATCCATGATCAAATAATCTTGCTAAATAACCTGGAAAAAACATGCTTAAAACAGTCAACATAAAGTTGGTGAATTCATAGAGTTTTGTAAAATAATCAAGTTTAGCAATTCCATTCTTCCTATTTTAGTGTTTGCTAAGTAGCATATGATTAAGTTTAGTAACGTAAGCCTTATAGATAGTAGCAATGCACAAAGTATATATATACACACAAAAGATAATTACATTTTCTATTAATCGAAACGGAAGCTTAACCTTCCATAGTTCTCGACCGGTGAGAACCCCAGGCCTTACAAAAAGGCGCCCAACCCAGTTCCCAGCAAGGTATACATCTGTTGCCTCGGCCAAGGCACAGTGAGCGCTACTCACGCAGATGGGGATGGTCAATCCCAAATATACCTAGTTATAACATTAGCGCGATTTACAACAATTTAACAGTTTCAATAACAATAGACAATCGTAACTACGAGTACCATTCAATTTGCGTTCTATAGAATAAATATCTATCAATTATATAGTCAAAATAGGTTACAGTTCAATTTACATTCTATAATTAAATTATAGTCATATAGTCAAAGCAAGTTGCAGTTATTTAATAGCATGTCTCCCCCTCACGGGTTTTAAAAATCATAAAAGATTTAAAAAGCGAGGCTATGAACTCACTTGATACAATCGTCACAATAGTTAATAGAGAACGAACGTCAATCAAGAATAAATGTCAACAATCGATACATGTTCATACGAGACCTAAAGATAACGAGACGCGTCTTAGGCTTGAGAAAAGAAATAAATCATACATATATGTAATAAGTATGTGTTAATAAGTTCTTGGACATTGCATAAGTTTTATGATTCTTTATAAAACTCTTAGGTGAACACTTAGTCATTTTAAGTGAAAAATCCAAGTTGACACTTTTAGCCAATCTTAAGCCCAATAGTGGTCCACTATCTAAGTATTTGACTTAAGTCCATTTTAAATTCAGTATACTACTATAAGTTGGTCATAGATCTCAGGTCCAATAATGACCCAATAGCCATTACAAGTGTAAGTTGGGCTTTTATGGCCCAAGTCCACTTTGTATAGTTTTTGGGTTCTAAAACACATTATAACCACATACACTTAATATTTCACGTTGGTCGGGTCTCGGGTCATCTAGTCATCAGTATATAAATAAGTCCAAGATCCTCGACATGTGGGTCCTACCATGTCGGTTTATATAAAAATCATCACATTTTACGTTAATGAGTTATAATCCGTTTATTATAATTTTCCTGACATGTCCCGCTAATTTGTTCATATCTCTTGAATCGTAAATCATCTAAGTGTGTTGTTTTTACCCAAACCATTATTAACTCATGTACTATACTTATTATAAGCCTAATTACTCCAAATTTATACTTTTCATAGCTAATTAACCCATTTCTTAACTTAGAAGAGTTGGCTGTTTTTAGGCAGCCAAACTCGTTTTCACCATTTTGGTCGCCATTTCCAAACCGTAAGAAACTGGTAAACGATCCGATTTATTCTACTTGTTCATGATTTTATCTACAACCTACAGTTTTACCCTTTTCAATGATTCTGGGTTCTTATATGAGAAAACAGTCCGTGAAGACAGTATGTTCAGATCTGACTAGTTTTTACTATTTTGGCCACCATTTCCAAACCATAAATAATTGGTAAACCATCCAATTGATTCTATTTCTTCATGATTTTATCTACAACTTTTAGTTTTACATATTCATAGGTCAGTATACAAATTTTGCGAGAAAACAGTCCATCAAAACAGTATGTTCAGATTTGACCTTGTTTCGTATTTTAGTCATATCTTGCTTTCTATAATTCGTCACGGGACGAGCCACCCGAGAAATTAATCACAAAACAATTATCTATCTTAATATTTAAGTTTTTAGTATCCCAACCCTACTGATTTCGACATGCAATCTGTTTTTGCTACGGTTCAAAATTGTGATAAATCAAATCGTTAATAAGGCTTGTTTAGCTTTATTTTTAGTGTTCAAAATTTCATATACAATGTCCCAATACTCATTAATCCATTTTGTACATATATATATATATATATATATATATATATATATATATATATATATATATATATATATATATATATATATATATATATATATATATATATATAGTGTAACTTTATTTACAGAACCCATTTAAGTGACAGAACTCGCAGAACTCATATATAACCATTAGATCAATTAACCAATGGTCAAAATTTAATGTGTCATTAATGTAAATAATCAAAGATGATATTGGTTGCTGTAACTAATGTAAAGGATAGTTAAGGAATATCGTAATTTTATTTTTTAATACCCTCTATATCATACTACTCGTACTAATTAGGTCAGATTAAAAAAACACATCCTTTTTTCTTTTCACATATCTAGCAGACGACTCCATATATAACCTCCACCACCACAAACAAATCACCATCAGGCATGACAACCATTTACCGACGGCATAATTATGTTGTGGCCTTCTTCTAGATATGAGGTTCGGTTCTCAATTTCATTTTTGTTTATGATGTCCCTAACACCAAAGCCTAGAGATGCTTCTTATCAAAAATTAATTATTATTATTATATATTATGGCTTTGAATGTTGATCCAGATCTGAATATACTAAGCCTTGAAAAATGAATGTTAGTGAAAGTAGATGCGAATAGGATATGATTTTTTATTTCACGATGACTGTGTATTAAACATTTGCCACCAAACTCGTGAAATCACGTATTGATTTGTGATATGGAAGGCATTCCAATTGGTAAGTAATTCTTTTGTATGTTATTCATTAATAGTTTTTTTAAAGTAGATTAAATTACATGTTTTAATATCTTTGACTTCATGAATGTACCAAAACATTCGTATATGGTTTTTTAATTTTCATGTGATTTCATTAAAGAAATCACATGCTACTCTTTTAAAACTTATTAATACCTAATGTAAGAATTTTTTCATTAAAATAATAATCCACCACAAATCATGAATAAATGAATACCCATGAATAGCTTTTAATTATATGGTCAATTAGATAGAGCGATTTATTTGGGTATTTAAGATCCGAGTCTATGAATAATAAAGAAAAACATACTTGTTCGTTTGATTTGGTTAGTTTAAGATTCGTATTATTATTTTTTTGTTAATTTTTTTGGTTAATTATTTGAGTTTGATTCCAAGTTAATTGGATTTTTGTTATTTGTGATGTACGTTTGGTGATGATAAAAAATATGGTTATTCGAAGGCTACATTGATATGACTCGTAAGTAACATGTATGTTTTTATTAAACTGGTGGGAAGATTTTTTTCAACTAGAAAATATTTTTTTTTGCAGTTTAACTAGAAAATATGTATTTAATATTAAACATACATGTTTATAAATAACATGCATGTTTTTAATTTTAAATTATGCTTTGTAAAACATGTATGTTTTTAACTATAAAACAAATGGGGAGCTTTATTAACACAACCGATGATTCTTTAGTCCGTAATTATTGGTTTAGGAGAATTTGAATATGTTTTTTAACTATTTCACCTATCATGATGACATTCGATACATGTTTATTTGCATGCATATATGTTTTTAACCTTTTTATCATGTTTTATAAAGTGTCAGATATGTGTGTATCGTCAAACATACATGGTTATAAAGTGTTAAACATGTATGTTTTTAATTTTAAAAAATGTATGTCTTGTAGAACATGCATGTTTTTAACTTTAAAACATGTTTATAAATTTGATAAACAAGTATGGTTTTTAAAACATGTATGTTTTCACTTATAAAACATGTATGTTTTTAATTATAAAACATGTATGTTTTTAATTATAAAACATGTATGTTTTTAACTATAAAACATGTATGTTTTTAACTATAAAACATGTATGTTTCTAATTATAAAACATGTATGTTTTATAATACATGTATTGTTTCAGACGGATGAAGATTATGATATCATTGAAGACCGGAATCGAAGACCTGAGTGGATGAAAACAAATTTACTTGAAGATTATTTGAGAATTTTGAAGTGATATGATCATTACATACATGTTTTTGTACTTATAATTAACCGGAATGTAACATATAAGTGTATATGAAATTTTGTTTTTTCATTTTTATAAAGGTTTATGTTTTTTTATTTGTGTTTCAAACTTCTAAAAAATAATGATTAGGCATAAACTATGATATAAAAGTGTAAAAATAACAATAAAAAACATATAATTACTTTGTTTAAAAAACATACATGTATTCCACAAAGAAAAAAAAACAAAATGCACCTCGTTTTTTTAAATGCATCCTTAAAAAGAGAAAAAAGAAAAATTTCTAGATTATGATATTTTGGTATATTGAAAAACGAAATCTAATACAAAAAATCATAAATGAAGCATAAATTTTCTTTTACCATTATACCCTTTAGAATAAATTTAATGTCTTTAATAACCAAAAATTTTGATTGGTTGAAAAGAGTTCTGTAAGTTCTGTTACTAAGATCGGTTCTGTTAATAAAGCTCCCCTATATATATATATATATATATATATATATATATATATATATATATATATATATATATATATATATATATATATATATATATATATATATATATATATGTATATATATATATATATATATATATATATATATATATATATATATATATATATATATATATATATATATATATATATATATATATATATATATATATATATATATATATATATATATATATATATAAATATATATATATATATATATATATATATATATATATATATATATATATATATATATATATATATATATATATATATATATATATATATATATATATATATATATATATATATATATATATATATATATATATATATATATATATATATATATATATATATATACTAGCGTCGTAACCCGCCCAACGGGCGGGGTCGTCTCTTATTTCTTTTCTAAGAATACGTTTATGTTCAGTTTTACGTATTTGCAGTTTAGGGTTTTTTAATAAATATTTTTGGGCGATGGCCACCCAGTGGACGTGTTTTGTTTCATTTTTTGCTCAGATTTTGGTTTGTATATTTATGGTTTTTCGTTTTGGTTTAAAACCAAGAATATACACTCAAACTATTTATTTGGTCCGATTTTTGTTGGTTTTGCTTGATTTTGTTTAGATTTGGTTTTTCTCAGTATATTTCGGTTCGATTTTCAATTCAATTTTCGGTTTTCTTAAAGTCGATTTTTGGTTCAGTTTGATTTTTGTTATTATTCGTTAAAAGATAGAATTTACAATTAAATATTATTAAAAGAACGACATGTCACTAATCTATCCAAAGACTTAAAGTTAAAAACATTATCATTCAAAATATAAATCTTTCGCCATACCTAAACTTCTTTACCTATTTGCAATTAACCGTTAGCAAGGTTCTGCACAGTCCTAAAACCGGACCGAACCAAACCGTAGACCTATTTGGCCTAAGACACAGGATCGAGGATAAGATCACGACTCTCGGTCCATGTCCTGGTAAGTCCAGTCTAGCAAAGCTAATATTCGAGTGCATATGACTCTGAATTGGATTGCAAATCGAAAAATATTAAAAGGGTACACCAAGAAATGTACCGACATTTATTTTAGTTTTTTGTTTCATACATCAACTTTCCTATCTTCCTTCGCGTATGTGGTGGTATTCTTATGTTCAACTATCTTCCTGACACATGGTTATCTTTGGACTTTTGAAGTCTTACATATCTATTTAGAAGTTAAAATTTGATGCGCTCATGAACATTTTGAGAAAATTATTAGATAATGATAAGAGTTTATACTGTTTGCAAAAAATGTTTAGTTTTATACGAGACTTGTAGTAGTATAGATTTTGAATAAATAGAAGGTTTGACCATTAAAAGTCAAATAAAACCTCTTTGACTTTAAATAATGCACTTCCCTTTAATTAATGTTACGAGTACTTTACTTTTAAATTTGTAGTTCAACAATATGGTCAACGTTGCTTTCTCATCTGAAGCTTTTGTGGCGGGTATTTTGGCATACTTTTTAGACATCACGATGTACAAGAAAGATGGTTCGATAAGGAAAGATCGTGGCAGGCATTGGTGGGACAAATTGAGTTTTAATGTATTGTTTTTGTCAATGTGAAAACCTGTTTTTAAATTGATCCGATCGAGTCATCGGCTCTAGATCAATCAGGGTCGACTCGGTTTTATAAAAATAATATTTTTTATATTTTTAATAATTAACAAAAATTATAATCATGAAAACTTTCGTATATTAAATATTTAAACTATTTCCCAACGAATATAATGTGTAAAAATAAAATTTATTCGCATATACGTAAAATTTACATATTTCTTTGAACAAAAACCTGAAAAATCGAAACCCAGCTGGGTCTCGAGAATCGGGTTGACCCGGGCCACTCCAAGCCTGGCGGGTCTAGCCGGGTTTCAAAAATGTAAAAAGCAAGGATATAACCTTTTTTTTACCGGAACCGGGTCAACCGGTTGATCCGGGTCTGAAAACATTGGGTTTTGTAAAAGTTTGGGTAATTATGTCTCTTTTAAAGTTTGAATTTTGGGTAATTTGGATTTTGTGTAAACTCATGGTATTTTGATAGTTTAAGTTTAAGTATCTTAATTTATCCAAGTTTTTACTATATTTGTTAATGGCAATGTACATGGTCAGAGCAAATGTTGTCTTGGGCTCTCTTTTAAAGACTTTCCGACTTGGATTTACTTAAATTTAGAAAGATTCATTTATGTGTTAACAACTTAATGTAGAGAATCTGGAATTTCTTTCTATTTGAGTATGAAATTAAAGGAACAATATTTAATACGACAACGAAAGGATAGTAGTACACTTTTTTATGTTGGAGCAATATAGGCAAGCTACCAAGCTGCAGGAGTACCAACCGAAAGCAGCAAGGTGCTAAGAAACAACGATAGCAAGATGCAAAGCAACAGCAAGATGCAAGGAGTCGTCGTCTTTAGAGTTACTCGGGTGTTTCCTCGTGTAGTTCAAGCCACTTTGATTGATTTGCAGATTCGAACATATCCATTTGGTTATATGATTACCTCATAGTTATACTTTTTGTTGCAGATTCGAACATATCGATTAAAGATTCGGTTTTTAAACCACTGTCTTAACCAAATTAACTATTTCCTTTAGCTCCAGGAAGTTTCAAAAGGGAGCTTGATCACCCATTCATATCAAAATAAATAAAGAGTTTCTTCATTTTCCATTATCTTCTAATCTTGAAAAGAAAAAACAACAAAGACCCAATACATCGTTCATTAAGCTTTGTGATATATTCTAGCATAGACATCGGAGTAATTCCATCACAATTTTACCAGATGATTCAGTACATGTATTCACCAATAAGAAATTATATAACTATTAGACCGTTGTAGCATAATCCAACTTAACTGACCATACCAACAATGATTATTTTTACTATAAGACTTACATTTTCCAAAATGACCAATAGTTTCGTTGATGAGTCACTTATAGTCCTCAATATTGAAAACATCAGCCCTGACAGCGATAGCATATAGTGCACCGAGTGATACAACAATAATAACGACTTTAGTGAGTGCCACATTTTTTAACCTACGACGTAAAAAAGATGGTAAGCTACCTGGAACCTTAAAAACAATAGTAAAACATTATAAATAGTCTGATATTATGACACTAAAGGGGTGTTTGGAATTGCCTTTTAGAAACTGATTATTCGCTTGCATAATTAATTTTACGAAAAGAAACATAACCTTCTTGATGGCTATGGATCCATTTCAGTTGAGTTCATTTACCATGGCTATATTGAGTTTTTCGGTAGCATACATGTTCCTACGCAAAAAAAATCGAAATAAAATATAGAGCAATAAACTGTGAACCCGGAGGCAAGGAAAAGAGTGGTGGCAACAAAGAAGAATAAGCCGACCCGAAGTATAAAGCTAAATTTTAAGTAAAAACAACAATAAGGCAGCATTAATAATGTATGGTCAGATTATGCATATTAAATTTCATCATGAAAGCAAACACAGTTCTGTCTAATGGACTATGGCTCAGATAAGTAAGGAACCGGGAAAGGAGAATATGGCCGCCTTGGATGCAAACTTATCAAGATTTCGCCAACCAGATGCACGTAATCCAGTAATCAGTATGAGAAAAATATGAGAAAAAAATCTTTACATATAAGGTTTTGTAACTTTTGATTACGACAAAATCTGAGCTAAAAAACACAGTAAACCAATAATCAGTATGAGAACAAAATTGAATTCAATAAGAAAAGAAAATGAGGCCCTAAAACTGTTATTTTTTTATAGGAAATAGCGTGCTTAAAATCCCTATTTGCGAGATCCATAAAGCTTTACAAAGCACCCTATTTATGACAACATATAACACACGAAAACCTCATTTATGACAGCAAAATTTGACAGCAAATAACGTATTCAAATGGCCTATTTGAGACCGCAAGTAAAGAAAATTTTGCCTTAAATCATTATACTTATCTCACTGGCCTATAAGGTCAAATAAATTGATATCCAACTTTATCTATACGATCTATTCTTGATCTTTCTGTAGAAAGATTTGATACGCCCAATCGACTTTCCAGTGGCTGTTAAGGAAATAAACTACAGAGTATATGTTTTGAGTTTCTAGAAACAATCTTACATGCAAATTTAATCACTTCGTTGAACACAAATTTGAATACGAAATTTTTGTTTCTAATTTCACTACCAATCAATGAAATGGGTGAATATTCGTACCTCGATGGCATCACGTCGAAGTGCTAGCAGCCTAGCATACCAACTTCTACACAAACAATGTTTATCCGTGCTCTATTGAAATCATTTGTAGACCAAGTCAAATCTTAAAAGATAACATATAAATGATTTCATTTTTTTGGTTCCAAGGCCCTGATACGACGATACTACTTGACCTATAGATACTGCTTCCCACAACACATCTGATAGCTTTCTGCATGAGGCATAAATTGACTTTATCAGACTCAGATATCACAGTTACATGCAAGTGCACAAAAGGCCAGAAAATCGACTTCTCCGCTGGTTGATAGCACCCATGTTTATTTGGCTCTTCTCCGTCAAGGAAACCGCCCAGGAACCATTAATTGATACGTATACATCAACAACATCATCTGCAACCTCACTCAAGATCTAAAAGAAAATAATCAAAAGATTAGTTATGACAACTTCAGGCTACTGGTAACAATATCTACTCGTAGGTTAACAATATCTGCGTGTAGGTTTTAGATTTAGACTATTACATTAAATGAGCGCATAGTTAACTACGGAGCCCTTAATGTATATGTCAAAAGTACATGCGTTCAAGACACAAAGATTATACCCGACTGTAGGTGTAACAATGACATCAGCCACATTGAGTATGTTTTAATGAGTCTTCATTTGCCGGTTCCTGCTGTAAACACAATAGGGAATTCTTTTTCATTTAATCAATGATACAACTTACGGTGATCTCTTGTGAATTATTTGCAAGATTCTAAATCGCATTCAATGAATGTCTATTTTTCTTTTTCTTTTTTGGTTGATTACTAATATTAAATCAGTTTGTAACCAGAAAGCACTAAAGTATGTAACTTTTTAATTTCAAACAGCAGAAACACGTCCAAACACTTTCTTATAGAGTTCATTTTAGACTGATGATTATGTAATGCCTCTATTCAATATCACACAAACTCGTTCAAAATGCATATCCAAGAGTGAAAGGAGTATTTAAGACTAACCGTTTATTCTGGACAATCTCAATGGAAACTGGCAGCCTCTTCATACTTTTGGTACCAAAAAGAATCGTCTTAACGTAAGCATTAAAATCTTCCCCTAATTGGCTGGTACCATCGGCAGTTTTAATGACGATACCATCATCCAGAGGGTAAACAGGTGATACAATTGACAATAGCGTTCAAAGTTACAGGATGCGTGTAAGTGTTCTATATCTGACTGCTTTAAGCAGAAGCGGGATTCGTGAACTGGTTCTGCCTATCTAAATAATCAGTCAAAAACTATGGTCTGGTATGCTATCAAGTGGATCCAGGCTGCATGTGTAGGACGCCTAAGTTGAGTTGAGACTGAAAATTTCAGTTGCTGCAACTTAAAGAAGATCCAGGTAAATCTAATGTTCTTTCTAAACATCATGGTGAAAAATGAAATAGGGTTAAAGAAAGCTCGGCAAAAACATCAGTAATAAAACTGAACAGAAACCTACACACCTTTAAGAATGGTATTGTGTTGAAAATAGTCGTCGCAGTCCATGTGAGCTGGTGGGATCGACGCTTTAATTTGTGAAGACCAATAAACCTGAAGCGTGAAATTGGGTTACAATATGTAATCTAGTCAAGCTTAGTTTAGGAAAAGGTTTCTTTTTATTTCTATCTTTTTCTTCTTTATTAGCTTCAAGCTTAGTTTTTGTGACTTATTTTGACTTTTTGGCTTATGTAATCTTATCATGTCATAATAAGCTTATATAAGATGGAAAGTTTCAAAATAACCCAGAAAAAGTAAACGTATGAAAAATAGTCTGAAAACCAAATAAGCCATAAGCCAGTTATATAAGGCGTAGCAAACACCACTCTTAAGGGGTGTTTGTTTAAGCTTATATAATCTCACCAATAACAATCACTACTCAATAACATTTGTCATATCCAGACATTACTTTGAAATTATTCAATAGTTTGCATGATCTTTTGAGAATTAGTTTCCATAACTTGACATCTGAGAATCATTCATTTAAGATTGTACACAGTTGCAAAAAGAATTGTCATTTGTCCCGTAAATAAGATAAAAAAGATAACGGGTCAAACACGGGACAAAAAATACCTTGTCATAACTGAGAACTATATCAACTTCGCATACATTGCTGGACTTCTTCAATGTTTCCACATACACCGTAGAGATCAAAATTATAGAATGAAAAGTCATCACATAGGGTACTGAATTCAGAAATATAAAACATCAAATGTTAATGAATAATTTTACTACTACTATAGCTTTTCTTAGACAAGCATGAGTAAATCATAATATTAATGAATATTTTTTTTATACCCAAGCTGATGTGTAGTTTCACATTCGATTTCTCGATTTGTACCAGTCACCACACCTACAGAAACAATTAACAGAAAACATATGAAGAGTAATGGTTTACTTCTGTTTTATATTCAACAATCAGTTCATGGCTCAACGAATGCCTAAAAATTCACAGTTGAGTATAGTTTATGTATCAACACGTTTAAATCTTATTTACTTGTGAGAGATATGTAGTGTGATAAAAATTATTGCATAATGGTTTATTATCGGAACATATTTTTTTTCACATACTTAGTTAAGTTCTGCATATCAGCACCAGCTCACTGGACCATAATCTCTTCAAATATTTCATCCCTGGAAGCTTTTGTCAAATGCTGGGGGCATGATTGAGAGTTGATTCTCGGTACTCACTGTCACATCATCTTAGGGGTCAAGATCTTTTTTGGTCAGGTACTTTCTTGCCATCAAGGTCTCAGGTTACTGATATATTTAAGCCTGGAGAAAAGTATAGTCTACTTTTTGATAGTTGAATCAATATCAATGTAGAGTTTTGATACATTAGTATGATATATTAAGTCATGAGGTTCTTCAGTTCATACAGCTGAATTCTGTTGTCAATAAATATGCTGAGAATGAAACATAAATAATCTTGTTATCTTGTACATATAAAATTCTAGTATTGTATTCATATGATGACTACGATCAAGGTTATATATTCTTGTCTGTTTATATCTGTTGACACATTATTTAACTGATGCAGGTGGGTACACCAGTTCTTGTTATTATTGCTCAATGCTTCTGGTCGAAATGTATTTAAATCGTTTTATATTGTCAGAAGCGTAGACCACAAGATAGTATGATATCGATCACTTGTATACCTGAAGAGCTGTAATGGATTGAGATACTACGTCCAGCGTATTCACTTGTCACGAGGTCTGAATTCTTGTAAGGGTACCCAATACACCCTTCAAACACGTGGCCTAATATTGTGGCGGATGGATTCGGTCTGCATGTGTTGAACGCCTAACTTGAGAACACTGAAGATTTCGGCTGGTACAAAATAAAAAACATACCTGGGTACATCCGATGTTGTTTCCGAACGCCATGGTGCAAATTGAAAAAAAAAGGTTAAAGAAAGATTAGCAAAAAAATCAGTAATAAAATAGCTAAAAATTTATACAAACCTTTAAAACAGCATTGTACTGCTTGGATAGTGGAAAGCGTATCACGCTTAAACGTTGTTAGCTTACCATCCATTTGGTTTCGTGGTACCACTATGAAGCTGTTGCTTTAGAGCCAATTAATAGAATATGTTCTGTTCGCATATCATTAAACATTGGATATATACAGCTGTTCAAGCATCACAATTAAAAATACATCGTAAGTATCAACATTAATATACATCATGTATATATTCTGAATATCGAGAAACGTTAAATCTGTAGCATCACATACTGAATCTGAAATCGACCCATTGAATAGATTTTTGTTAAGAAACAACCAACTGAAATCCAGTACCAGTAGTGTAATTTTTTGGGTTGGTTGTTTGGGTACGTCGAAGCTTTGTCAGTGGACCGGGTTCTGGAATGGTTCTCAGCAAGATATAACTCTTTCAAGGAGGTAAGTCTCTTAAGTGGTAGCTTCTGTTGATGATGGTTTTGCGGTGAACGCATACCAGGCATAGGAGGACCAAACACTCCAGGAGAACAATTGACTTAAATATATGTCTCGTGTAAGTCTCCACTGACACGAAAAATAAACTGCACAATGAGATCAATCTAACATTCTGAATAAACTAAGTAGGGACATTATAACATTATGCGCTAAGCAATCGAAAGTTACCTGTAATTTGGAGATTGAGCTACTACATCCAGCGTATTCACTTGTCACGAGGTCTGAATTCTTGTAAGGGTACCCAATACACCCTTCAAACACGTGGCCTGATATTGTGGCGGATGGATTTGGTCTGCATGTGTTGAACGCCTAACTTGAGAACACTGAAGATTTCGGCTGGTACAAAATAAAAAACATACCTGGGTAGACCAGATGTTGTTTCCGAACATGTGGCCTCATATCTTATGGGCTGTCGGCAGTCGTTTCAATAACAATAGTATAGTAATCTGCAAATCCTAATAAGTTGTTAATTTCTAGATAATAATTTATTTTAGTATTTATTTTGCAATTAGACTACATATAAAACTAATGCGACTCTTATTAAAATGCTCACATAGATTGGTTATTAGAAGTATGCGGCTCAAGTCTTCAAAAATATTAGGAGCGTCACCTGTGATATTATTTAAACATATAAACAAATTGAACTCTTCCGAATAAAGAAGTACATAAATTTACATTCTTATCAAAATCAAACCAACAAATCAGCAACTTACATCATCAAAACCAACAAATCTGATCATTGACTCAGAATAGAATAATTTATATAGCTGTAATTCACGAATAAAACTTAATCACCTATAATAGAGTTCATTATTAGACTTTGAATAAAAAGATGCATTTATATATTACCTGCATTTATAAACAAAATTAATTAACCTGTAAAACAAAATAAATAAAACAAACACACCTTTCTTTACATAAAATATATTAACCTGCAAAACACAAGATAACACAAATAGAGAAAAAGATATTTGAATATGACCAATCTATCAAAAGAACCCGATTTCAGTTTTTTAGCCTGAGAAACAAAAAAAAAACATAAAACAATTAGGGTTATTAGGGTTTTAGAAGAATGAGGATGCCTGTGTTTTTTATTTTATTGATAAAAAAGAAACGTATTTTCTTTAAAAGATACGTATTTTCTTTTAACAACATATAGGATACATTTTAAAATACTGTTGTTATTATCTTAAATCTTTTTCTAAAACATGTATATCTAAATATTTATCTTAAAATTTATAGAAGATATTAATAGAATTTTTAATAAGAAAACACAAATAATTTCTTAGCCTAATTGGTAAAGTTGGTTGTATGTGAATCTCGTATATGTGAATGTACAGACCAGGGTTCAAACCTTGTGATTAACATTATTTTTAATAAATATCGAAATTAAACAAATTTTTATTTATATCCGAAATTTAATAATAAATTTGGAAAAAAAATAAATACGAAATTTATATACCCATAAATATCCAGACCTTCAAAACGCAATTCTCAAGTTTTCAAAACTGCGTTTCCAAAACGCAATTTTCAAAAAACTGCGATTTCAGATCGAAATTTCGTGGAGTTTGGAGATTTTCTAGGAAATTCTGAAATACTATTGGCTAAAAGATGTGACTGGGATATGACTGGATTAAAAAGTGTGGTTTCAAATCATAATTATACCTATATATATAATATATATATATATATATATATATATATATATATATATATATATATATATATATATATATATATATATATATATATATATATATATATATATATATATATATATATATATATATATATATATATATATATATATATATATATATATATATATATATATATATATATATATATATATATATATATATATATATATACATATATATATATATATATATATATATATATATATATATATATATATATATATATATATATATATATCGGAATATACATAAGATCAAGAAAATACAAGGAATGATAAATAAGAACGAGATGTAGGTCTTACGAGGCTTTATCAAAGTCGTGGTACTAGTGAGTGATGCATGCAAGCAAACATCCAAGATCTTATCAACACTTGATGCAACCACCATGCATGGATAGATCCGGGCTAGATCTACATGTTTTACTTGATGCATGTATAGATCCGGGGTAGATCTATACGTTTTACTTGATGCATATATAGATCCGGGCTAGATCTACATATTTTACTTGATGCATGTATAGATCGGGGGTAGATCTAAACGATTTGCTTGATGCATATATAGATCCGGGCTAGATCTACATATTTTACTTGATGCATGTATAGATCCGGGGTAGATCTATACGTTTTACTTGATGCATATATAGATCCGAGCTAGATCTACATATTTTACTTGATGTTACCATCATGCATGTATAGATCCACCATGGAAATAAAAGAAAATCTTGAAAGTTGATGCATGTAGGAGATATTCATACCAATGTATAGATCTTGAGATTTCCAAGAAGGGTTTTTGATTTGTTTTTGAAGATTCAAACAAGAAAATCAAAAATTTGATGATCTTTGTGGGTTGGGGTTCACGGCTCAAAGAAGGAAAGAAAAGAGAGAGAGAGTTTTTGGGTGTGTGTGTGTTTTGTGTGTGAGAAAATGAAAGAGAAGAGGAGACATAGCCCTTATATAGGGTGAGAGGAAAGGTGACAAGTGTCACCTACTTAAACTTTGTCCAATGAGAAGCAAGAAGGTGGGTGGACATGATGGACATGTATCACCAACCTAGAACTGGCCCAATGGGGAATTGAGGTGTGTTGGTGGCTTGTCTAGTGGGCCAAAAGAGTTGTTGGGCTCCTTAAATCTCTTATTGGGCTTATTAAGTCCATTATTTTCCAAGATTTAAATAGTTGAGCTTATAAGGCCACAAATGGGCCTAAAGTGTATCTTGTATTATAACTTTAGTTATTACACGGTTCAGGGCACGTTCGAGATTTATGAATTTTTGATTTTATCTTACGAGGATTTCGTAATTGATCTAAAAATCATTTTTCCAATAAAATGGAGTATTTATATAACGTATAAATACGAAAAACGTGCTCGTTTATTTAAACGACAAGCATTTGTCATTTATCTTTTGTATAACGTAAGTATCGTTTTAGTAGAAATACTTCTCATTTAATCATTCCGTAGATAAATGTAATATTAAACAATTTAATCCAATTGTTTATCAAGTATTTCTCGATAATAATTTATGTAGTTAAATTATTGAATTGCCGGTACGCGGTTTGTATGACTTTTGTCAAATTTTCAAATCCGATGATTTTTGTATGGTTCAAAAAGGGTTTTTGAAACATACTCCATTATTATTTAATGAACGAAAAATCTCGAGTTTTACACCATCCACATGCCACCTTGAGTTTCGTCCTCGAAATTCCATTACTATTACTAGGTTAGGAAATGATCTAGGACCGTTGAGTAGATTTTTATTACATTATTCTCATGGTAAAATCATGGATTTTACAGCACCACCCCGTTATTTTAGCTTCGTCCTCGAAGCTATTAAAAACTTTGTCATCTGTTAGGGTATAGATGTCATAGATCTAAAGGTTCATCTTAGACATGCTCAAAAACAAATGGTGCCAACAATGTAAGGAGATAGTTATTCGGATTGCTCTATAAGTCCGATTGGGCAGTATCTGAGTGATGCTACCATTACGGATGAATAGAAAGCAATGCAAAGAGGTCTTTATCCGGGTCGCTCTATATATCCGATTGAGCAGTATTTGGATGCTGCTACTAATATGGATGGATAGTATTATCCGAAGGTTGACCTTTAATCCGTTATAGCGATAGAAGCTCGCGGATCAATTAATGATAATTAATAGAGGGCAAACTTTGGAAGTTGCCAACTAGGAAAATTCGATGTAGTGTCAACTATACTTAGTTGGTTAATCTCTTGACGATAGCTTGTTCATTTTGAAAACCTACAAGCCAGGATTTGAGGTTAGAGAGGGTTCCAGAGCTAGACATGCTGGTCCTATTTAAGTTCGGATTGCTGCTTTGGCCATGAGCCAGGGGCAGAACATGACGGACGTCCACAACCTGTTGATAACAAGCCGGGTGGAGTACACTGCCATGCATGAACGCATAGACTCTCTTTCTTGGACCATATGGGTAAATACCCAGATAACACGAGGTTATTGGGCCACGAGGCCTTGCAGTGGTTGTTGGAGGAGAACTACTTCCTCCATCGGCATATTCACACCTTGGAGGGGGGGGGCTTCAGCATAAGACCCACAATTCTCTTACTGCACAAGGGCAGTTCTTGTCTTCCTTCTTTGATCCTGCAGCTGTTTGTCATGATAGAGTGACATCAGAGACCGCCTACCTTCGAGGAGTCGTTGGCAGACTGCGGTCCCAGTTGTTGATTGCACTCAGTTTGCTTAAGGAGTCCTGATTGGCTTATAGAGGTATTGCAGAGTACCCTGTCGGCACCTGCAGTCTTACCAGCCCTACCGGTACCAGCCCTATCTAGCAGACCTGCTGGGCAGGATTTGAGTAGATGTACTAGATATTTTGTTTACCGTGATAAGCTTTCGGGTTGTATTCAAGCTATTATGCACAATTCACGAGTCACTTAGAAGTTTAAGAAATCATTCGCCAAATCACAGTAAGTCTTGTGATGATACATTGTAAAGGTAGTTTATTACAATATAGTACGATGAATGATAACGTTAATGAAGTCGGTGACGTGTGTAGAAACCCAAATTTTTGGGGTTTTTCACCACCCCGTTATTTTAGTTTCGTTCTCGAAGCTAAAGATGAAGTTACTTGTTCAGGGAACAAGTGAGGGCACTTTTCCTTAAACGTGTAATCTTGTGAACTTAAGTTTTAAGTTTACAAGGTTGGGTTGACTAGGACAAACTCGTCTTAAGTCGTGGTTTTTCTTAGATGTGCCTCTAGGGCCCCAATGTGTCTTGATGAGCGTAGATAAGAGTTCATTAATGTTACCTAATAATTCTTCAAGAGATTTTTAAGTCTATTAAGCTTTAATAGGCTTATGCGATGTCAAGTTGGAAATATAGTTTTGGCTGGTACCGCTCTTGCGTCAACAATTTTCACGCGAAGGGCTTCCCGATAGGCTTCTAGCCTGTAGAAGGCAGCATTAGCCTGACACCAATGCTTCACTCAACGAGATGGCTAGGATTTTTGTTGGTGTTGCTTGGGTAGGAAGCTACAAAGAATCTGCTTCATTTGTGGCTGAGCTGGGGCATAAGTTGCATTGAGAAGAAGTACTTCAAATGATGGAAATCAAAGAAGATACCAAGAATAAAGAAGTGTGCATCTTGTGTGATGCTGGAAAGGTTGTGCGTTCAATGTAAGTGGTCCAAAATTTGCATAAATTTTGACTTCTAAAAGGGGTAGTCATTCATTTCAAGGCTAGTTGGACATTGGTATTGTCGAACTAATTGGACCCGAAGAGGAAAAGATTGTCCAAAAGAGTTTTGGACATAAAATAACGCTTTTTGGGTGATGACGAACATAACCCTACAAAATTCACCCATTGAGAATTGGGCATCTCTTTTATGCTTGGGTTTGTCTTCCTCGTCGACTCAAGAAATGTGGGTTAAGAAGATAGGACATCCTCTTACCAAGTATTTCTGGTCTTCGGTACAAGAGATGACACTAAGTCTAGTATCAAACAGTCTGTGTTACCATCACCTCGAATGATCGAAGTTCATTCCTTAATTGCAGATGAACCAGCTCTCTTTTCTGTGACACCCCAAAGGGGTCAAATGAAATGAAAGTTGGCACTCCCGAAAAGGGTTCAAAATGCAACGGAAAAGAACTCTCCCTGAAAGGGGTCAGATGCAGCGGAAAGTAGGCACCCTCAAAAGATTCAAATGCAGCGGAAAATGGCCATTTCTAAAGGAATCAAATGCAACGAAAATGGACGTCCCCTAACGCGGTCGAATGCCGCAGAAATGATATTTGGGTTAAGGATAAGCCAAAAATCAAGAGCACAATGCTATGATCCAAAAGTGATGAATACGAGTCTTCTTAGGTTTCTAGATGGTGATGATGTAATAACGATAAGATATTACTGGAGGAAATCGCGTGTCAAGTAGGGATACGTTACATAGTCGGATACATAAAATAATATCAATAATGAGTTATGTCGAATACATTTAAGCTCATGTGATTATAAATTTCTATTTACATCGATAAGCGTCTTAATCCATGTAAGGTGAAATTTATAACTCCATTCGGTGACCTATGATTTCTTTATTCAAACGAACAAGCGTCCTTACTTGTTTCGATAACGATTTCATAGCCCACCTTACCTAAATATTCTCGGCAAGTCTTATTATTTAGGATAAATATAACATCTAAGATAATAGATATTATTAAGATACTTTACAGCCCGTTTAGTTATAACTTTCGTCTTCGGGCGTCCCATTCCACCGTGATACGAATTTTATAAGTAAACTTCTGGTCCGGTGGCTCATGATCTCACCTTTAGACGTCCCGTTCCGTCTAAGGACGTAATCATAATTAACTTAGGATCAAGAGTCTCAGGTCCCATATGTAAAATATAGGATCATAAGTACCTTGATTTTGGGTCCCACCGCATCATTTAAAGATGCAAATTTATCCAAATAATACCACATGATATTATAAAAAGCACACGTATATGAGTCGTTAATAAGTTGTGTTCCATAGATATACGTACAAAATCATAAGCGAGAGAAAATACATGTTGACGCGCGATAACGCGCGCGAGAGTACGCATCAAACAAGGAGTTCATATGTATAATATAATATATATAATAATATATTACAATCATAAGCATAGGCATTATATCTTATAGTTCCTTCTAATAAGGTATATATATATATGTATATATACACAGAACAACAAATTCAAACATTTAATGAAATGTAGTTCGCTAGGTAATGCTTCCTAGTCTGTTTTTGAATATTCCAATTTGTATGTTTGTTGTAAATTCGTTTTCATTAAGTGGCCTGTCAGTTATCTAGTGGTTAGAATAGACTAACCAGTTCCTATTCATCGAATAACTATGTAAAGATAGTATGCTCAAGTTTTTATATATATTAAATGAAATAAAGGTTCTAGGGTTTGCTTAAGTTTCGGCTATTGGCAAAACAAGTCCCTCTATATTTTTACCAATTGTACACTTTCCAGTTCTTAACAGCTTTAGTCCTTAGAGTTTCTAGTATTTTTGGGAGATGGCGAAAATAGTCCCTCTATATTTAACGTTAGGTTGTATAACTTCCAATAAGTGGCGAACTAAAGCTTAGGGCTTCTAATTACTTTGCCTGATTACAACATTAGTCCTTAGAGTCATAAAATGACAATCTAACTTCCAAGAATTTACAAAAGTGGTCCTTAAGGTCTAATAAGTCACGAATGGCATTTATTAATCCCTACACTTTCAAATATTTACAATATTAGTCCTTGTAGTTTCTGTTTTATCAAGACAAGTTTCAATTGTCATGGTTTTAACCATAAGTTTTATAAACTAATGTTCTTAGTCTAAAAGTTTTTATAGTTATATCTTCGGTATAAAAACTTTACTTAAGTGTAAAATCACTAAGTGAGCTTATTAAGTGCACCAAAAGAGCTAATGGGCTTCCCAAACCCTTATTGAGCTTACAAGATCCATTAACAATTCTTATGAGCTAAGGATTTTTTAATGGGCCTAATTATAGTTTTAGATCCATCAATGTTAGAGTTTTACTACATAGGTCCATAAGACAATAAATGGGCCTAATGGTCTTTCTAATGGGCCTAAACATATTTTAGTCCATTAATAATTCAAGGTTTGCTAAGTGGGCTTACTAGGCATTGGATAGCCGAATGGGCTTAGTTAATGGTTCGGCTATATGGTATTGGGCCTATAGGGCCTATTCAAGTTTTGGGTTACTGTTACTTGTGCTTAACTAGTCCATTAATAATACTTAACCATTTATCTAAGTGTGAACTTTATGAAATCTTACAAGCCTATTGGTTCTTAAAGGTTAATTTAAGATCTCCAAAGAAAATTTTATAAAATCAAATTTTAGATTTCCCCGAACATTTTATTAGATTTTTCAATATTTATAAAATCTAATTAGGTTTACTAAAGATAAAAAAAAATTTAGTTTAGATTTCCCCTAAGATTTAGCAAGACGCATATTATTCAGTTAGATTTTTATAAAAATCAATTTAGATTTTCCAAGAATGAGTAAAATAGATAGATCTATTTAGGTTTTTAGAGACTTACAAAAAAAAATCTTCTTAGATTTTCTAACGGGTTCTAGAGATTCTGTTAGATTTCTAATGTTCCCAAAGTTTTTATTTAAATTTCCATTTAAATATTTCCATGTGTCTGTTATGTATTAGATTGTTCGTGGTTATAATGCATTGTTCGGGCCATCATACTTCAGAAGCCATTCTATAAACGTTTGGGGAGCGAGGGCACTTTAAATCGTAAACCCAACCACTTAGGCAAAACGTAATATCGAGATGAAACATCTTTAGTACAAAGCTCCTTACTAACATGGCATGTTTATTTATTTTATTAAGTATCTTGAGTATTTAATATTTCTATAATAAATATTAAATAGTTATAATACGTAAATACGTAAAGTTAGCATCTAATACAATCAACAATTACAAATGCATAGAATAAGGAATGCGCAATTAAATCATATAGTTATGCATGCTCTCTATGCTATATGCTCTCTAAGTATGTCCCAAAAAAAATCCCCCCAAAAAAAAAATTTATAAAGTATAGTCCAGTTTTAAATAAAAGAAAAATATTTTTATTCTTATTTTATTTAAAAATTAATCTGGTTCGCTATAACTAAAGCTCTGATACCATTCTATGTAACACCCCCATAAAGCGGGTATCACAGTGGTGGATCGACGAGCAAATAGCTTACAAAGCACAGATCATAATTATATGATTTTTGAAATACAATTGAAGTAAACATTGAATTGGTACAATCGTTTAAATCGTTGAATAACATTTGTTATGAATATCCCAGTAAAAGATAATCCCCCGTCATTTTTGATCCTAAATGATGCTCAATCCATGCTCAAATAATCTTGCTAAATAACCTGGGAAAAACAGGCTTAAAACAGTCAACATAAAATTGGTGAATTCATAGAGTTTTGTAAAATAATCAAGTTTAGCAATTTCCATTATTCCCATTTTAGTGTTTGCTAAGTAGCATATGATTAAGTTTAGTAACGCAAGCCTTATAGATAGTAGCAATGCACAAAGTATATATATACACACAAAAGATAATTACATTTTCTATTAATCGAAATGGAAGCTTAACCTTCCATAGTTCTCGACCGGTGAGAACCCCAGGCCTTACAAAAGGGCGCGCAACCCAGTTCCCAGCAAGGTATACATCTGTTGCCTCGGCTAAGGTACAGTGAGCGCTACTCACGTAGATTGGGATTGTCAATCCCAAATATACCTAGTTATAACATTCGCACGATTTACAACAATTTAACAGTTTCAATAACAATAGACAATCGTAATTATGAGTACCATTCAATTTGCGTTCTATAAAATAAATATCTATCAATTATATAGTCAAAACAGGTTACAGTTCAATTTACATTCTATAATTAAATTATAGTCATATAGTCAAAGCAAGTTGCAGTTATTTAATAGCATGTCTCACCCTCACGGGTTTGAAAAATCATAAAAGATTTAAAAAGTGAGGCTATGAACTCACCTGATACAATCGTACATATATGTAATAAGTATGTTTTAATAAGTTCTTGGGCATTGCATAAGTTTTATGATTCTTTATAAAACTCTTAGGTGAACACTTAGTCATTTTAAGTGAAAAATCCAAGTTGACACTTTTAGCCCATCTTAAGCCCAATAGTGGTCCACTATCTAAGTATTTGACTTAAGTCCATTTTAAATTCAGTATACTACTCTAAGTTGGTCATAGATCTTAGGTCCAATAATGGCCCAATAGCCGTTACAATTGTAAGTTGGGCTTTTATGGCCCAAGTCCACTTTGTATATTTTTTGGGTTCTAAAACACATTACAACCACATACACTTAATATTTCACATTGGCCGGGTCTCGGGTCATCTAGTCATCAGTATATAAATAAGTCCAAGGTCCTCGACATGTGGGTCCTACCATGTCGGTTTATATAAAGATCATCACATTTTACGTTAATGAGTTATAATTCATTTATTATAATTTTCCCGACATGTCGCGCTAATTTGTTAATATCTCTTGAACCGTAAATCATCTAAGTGTGTTCTTTTTACTCAAACCATTATTAACTCATTTACTATACTTATTATAATCCTAATTACCCCAAATTTATACTTTTCATAGCTAATTAACCCATTTCTTAACTTAGAAGAGTTGGCTGTTTTTGGGCAGCCAAACTCGTTTTCACATTTTTTGGTCGCCATTTCCAAACCGTAAGGAACTGGTAAACTATCCAATTAATTCTACTTGTTCATGATTTTATCTACAACCTACAGTTTTACCTTTTTTAATGATTCGGGGTTCTTATATGAGAAAACAGTCCGTGAAGACAGTATGTTCAGATATGACTAGTTTTTACTATTTTTGCCACCATTTCTAAACCGTAAATAATTGGTAAACCATCCAATTGATTCTAGTTCTTCATGATTTTATCTACAACTTTTAGTTTTACATATTCATAGGTCAGTATACAAATTTTACGAGAAAACAGTCCATCAAAACAGTATGTTCAGATTTGACCTTGTTTCGTATTTTGGTCATATCTTGCTTTCTATAATTCGTCACGGGACGAGCCACCCGATGAATTAATCACAAAACAATTATCTATCTTAATATTTAAGTTTTCACTATCCCAACCCTACTGATTTCTACATGCAATCTTTTTTTTGCTACGGTTCAAAATTGTTATAAATCAAATCGTTAATAAGGCTTGTTTAGCTTTATTTTTAGTGTTCAAAATTTCATATACAATGTCCCAATACTCATTAATCCATTTCGTACATATATATATATATATATATATATATATATATATATATATATATATATATATATATATATATATATATATATATATATATATATTCGGAATATACATAAGATCAAGAAAATACAAGGAATGATAAATAAGAACGAGATGTAGATCTTACGAGGCTTTATCAAAGTCGTGGTACTAGTGAGTGATGCATGCAAGCAAACATCTAAGATCTTGTCAACACTTGATGCAACCATCATGCATGGATAGATCCGGGCTAGATCTACATGTTTTACTTGATGCATGTATAGATCCGGGGTAGATCTATACGTTTTACTTGATGCATATATAGACCCGAGCTAGATCTACATATTTTACTTGATGCATGTATAGATCCGGGGTAGATCTATACGTTTTGCTTGATGCATATATAGATCCGGGCTAGATCTACATATTTTACTTGATGCATGTATAGATCCGGGGTAGATCTATACGTTTTACTTGATGCATATATAGATCCGGGCTATATCTACATATTTTACTTGATGTTACCATCATGCATGTATAGATCCACCATGGAAATAAAAGAAAATCTTGAAAGTTGATGCATGTAGGAGATCTTTATACCAATGTGTAGATCTTGAGATTTCCAAGATGGGTCTTTGATTTGTTTTTGAAGATTCAAACAAGAAAATCAAAAATTTGATGATCTTTGTGGGTTGGGGTTCACGGCTCAAAGAAGGAAAGAAAAGAGAGAGAGAGTTTTTGGGTGTGCATGTGTTTTGTGTGTGAGAAAATGAAAGAGAAGAGGAGACATAGCCCTTATATAGGGTGAGAGGAAAGGTGACAAGTGTCACCTACTTAAACTTTGTCCAATGATAAGCAAGAAGGTGGGTGGACATGATGGACATGTGTCACCAACCTAGAATTGGCCCAATGGGGAAGTGAGGTGTGTTGGTGGCTTGTCTACTGGGCCAAAAGAGTTGTTGGGCTCCTTAAACCTCTTATTGGGCTTATTAAGCCCATTACTTTCCAAGATTTAAATAGTTGGGCTTATAAGGCCACAAATGGGCCTAAAGTGTACCTTATATTATAACTTTCGTTATTACACGGTTCGGGGTACGTTCGGGATTTATGTATTTTTGATTCATCTTACGAGGATTTCGTAATTGATCCAAAAATCATTTTTCTAATAAAATGGAGTATTTATATAACGTATAAATACTAAAAACGTGCTCGTTTATTTAAACGACAAGTATTTGTCATTTTTCTTTTGTATAATGTAAGTATCGTTTTAGTAGAAATACTTCTCATTTAATCATTCCGTAGATAAATGTAATATTAAACAATTTAATCCAATTGTTTATCAAGTATTTTTCGACAATAATTTATGTAGTTAAATTATTGAATTGCCGGTACGCGGTTTGTATGACTTTTGTCAAATTTTCAAATCCGATGATTTTTGTATGGTTTAAAAAGGGTTTTTGAAACATACTCCATTATTATTTAATGAACGAAAAATCTCGGGTTTTACACCATCCACATGCCACCTTGAGTTTCGTCCTCGAAATTCCATTACTATTACTAGGTTAGGAAATGATCTAGGACCGTTGAGTAGATTTTTATTACATTATTCTCATGGTAAAATCATGGATTTTACAGTATGTCCTCGAAAACCTGGTTTCTAACTGGTAAAAACTAAACTGATAACTTATAAAGCTGAAAACATGCATTTACTGTATTTTAAGTGCCAAGAGCTTATATAGCTCATGTAATATAACAACGTGTGCATGAATACATAGAGGGGTGACCTTTTTTTTGGTAATCGTGATTTCTGACTCATTGGCCGACTAATCCACGGGGTTTGAGCCCACCGCCACACAGACTCAAACCAGGTAAAGCCCTCCCTTTTTAGGGGTTTGAGGCCACCACCACATATAGGGGTTGTTTTTAGGAGGGGTGACCTCGTCATGCTATAGAGGGGTGACCTCTAATTGATAACTGGATGGAGGGATCAACTCCAATGTGAAGGATGTAGAACACACACCACATTCACTTGATAAACTCTAAACTGATAAACTAGGATGCACCCATACCCCCGCCGATAATATTGATAAATGGCCAACTGAAACTAAAAAGGGATGCCACAAGAAATCACTCTCTCGCGGATGAGTCATGACACTGGTGCCTCAAGTGTCATGGTTACCGTACCTCTGTAACTAGGTGAAACTGGTCATGCATGTATATAAAGCTCCAGAAATTAACATGTTAATCATGGCAAATCATGTAAAGTTTTATAACTTTTAACTGGAGAAAATAGATGGCTGCAAATGGGGAATTCTAATCATGCATAGAAAGGAAATTCCATATTGATAAGGACGGAAAATCCATATATCGTGTATAGTAATGAAGTGAGAATGAAAGCTGAAGGACTTCACGGATGCTACATAAATAAGGGACGTGAATGAGTTCTCTGATTACTGTATACTTTACTGGTTCTGAGTATTCCTAGCTTGTTTAACATGTTCTTATCATGTTTTACTGTTTCATGTATTATCTTGTAAATATTCATGGTTTCCCTGTATTCTGATTACTGTATTTTATGTATCCATGTGTTATTATACTTGTTGTATCGTAATAACTAACTTTCTAAAAATAGCAGGTTTCCATAAATGGTAAGTTTCCAAGAATAGAAAGGTTCCATATATAATTATAAGCTTGATTAATAAGTCCAAAATATAAGCTAGAGCTTAATAGTCATAATTTATAAGTCATGATGATTAAATAGTAAAGTTTATGAATTAATCACTTAGGCTAAAATGATGTTTATTAATTAATAACGTAAAGCATGGTTTTAATCAGGATTATTAATTAATAACATAGCATGATTCATTTTAATAAAACTTTATCTTAGCCAAATAATTAAATTAAAGCATGGATATTAATTTCATTATGTCACACTAAAATATTTAGGTTAATTTCATGAACTATTACCTTTAATAATTATAACCTAAGTTTATTATTTAATTTAATCATAACATGTACTAAATTAATTAAACTAACTAAATGATTTTTAATAAGCAATCATGGGTACCCGAGCCCCAAAAACCCGAGTCTACCGAGATACCCATCTCGGTCGCACTAAACAAAATAATCCAAACAACCAAACCAACACCAACAGCCTGATTAGCGACATAAATTTATGTCGCTGTGCTGTCGCGAATCTGCCTCTTTAAATCTGCGACAGAATTTATGTCGCTGATTCTGTCGCTAATCTGGAACAAACCAAGCCGAGACCCCCGCTGCGTGTTTGTGTGTTGCGGCTGACCAAGGCCAAACATCCCCCGACTGTTGGTTATTGGTTCCCACTGTTTTCCATACAAACACCTCGGCGACAATAATCCCTCCCCCTAATTGTTTCTGATTGCTGTCGTGTGCACCAAAACCACCACCGCACCCCTTGTGGGTAGCGACTGGTCTACAATAAACCACACCGAGAGTCCCCCGACTCTCGATTTTCATGAAACCAAAACCAAAAACCTGATTAGCTTATACTTTATACATGTTTTAATCCCATATTTATCCTGTGTCCTTGATTTTATATAAATGGATTCATGATTCGTTAAGAAAGGAAAGGGGAAAGAATGTTTGCCGTTTACACACGATCTAGGGTCGATCGAAATAATAACATGAATTAATCAACATCAAGTCAAGATTCGTCTCCCCCTTTTCTGCTTTTCTTTCCCCAAAGCAAACAACCCTGACCTTTTTCTTTTCTTGTTTGTAAAATGAAATGTGTTTACATTCCCTGGTTGTTTATTTTACAAATGGGCTGGGCCTAAAGCCCATTTATTCTTTTTCTTTCTTTTGTAGCCGCAGCCCAAAATAGACTCACAAACATATTATGTTTTCAATTCGAGTTTGATTATTATCATGCATGTTCGTGTTTTAATTCTCGTGACTTGGTTCGTGTTTAGTTGTGACATGATATTTATTATTTAACGTGAATACTAGTCGTGTTCATTTAAATATTCTTGAATGCGTGTCATGATATAATTAATTAAACTTTTAATTAATTTGTTATTTCGTGTAATTAACATTTTATGGATTTTTCATGCGGGTTTTACAACTCTTACCCTCTAAAAGAACAATTCATCCTCGAATTAGAAACATGATAACGCTGCAGATTTTACAATTCTTCCCCTCTAAAAGGATCATTCGTCCTCGAATTGAAAACATGATGTTGCTGAAATGACATGAACGTGACATGACTGAAAAGAACATGGAACGTAACATGACTTAGAGAACATAACTGAATTATGGAAGGAAAAGGATGAGAAGTCCGGATAGACTCCAATGTTCCAAGTGGCTTCCCGCTCGAAACAGTTCCTCCCAAAGATCTTGACACACTGATAATCGTGGTCTTCATGACCCTGACTTAACGATACGTAAGAGTGTCTGGTTCATCAACGTAAGATAGATCCTCATGAATCTGATCGTGCGTATAAGGAATAACGTGCAAGGGTAGATGAAACGTTACGATGCCAAATAAATTGGAATATCTGATATTAGTATCGTATGATCAGTGATGCACGAGACATACTAAGACGTAGTACGTGAACAATTGTGAATGTGATACGTGAACAATTGTAAACGTGGTACGTGGAGATATAGTGAATGTAATATGAGGACATATGGCAGACGTGATACGTGCGACATATCGTGAACGTGGTATGAGAAACGTGGACTGAACATTATATGTGAAACATATCGTGGACGTGAGATAACTGTGGAGGTAAAACCAAACGATATAAGGTGAGACGTGAAACGTTTGTCTGAGGATGGAAAGTTTATTAAACTTGCGTCTGGTCCCCCCAAGCTTTCTGCAAATCTTCCCAGAACAAAATGAAGCATAAATCGTAAAACAGAATCCGATCATAACGTAAAAAATGTAATGAACGTGAATGTGAGAAGCAAATTGTGAACTTGAACATGGATGTGAACTTAATTAATGAACGCGCACGTGAACCTTTATCTGATATGACAGCTGAAGGAGTGCCATGTGACAGTACGATGTTTAGCTACAAAATGTCAGATAATCTTCTAACTGTGAAATTCTTGTAGATGGAAGGGATATGCAGACTTGGTCAAACTGTTGACGACAACCCAGATGACATCATGCTTCTTCTTAGCGTGCAGTAGTCTGGTAACAAACTCTATGGGAATCTTGTCCCATTTCGGTTTGAAAATTTATGCTGGTCGAAATGAACTACCAGCATGTTGGCGTTCTATCTTAACCTACTGGTATGTCAGGTACCCAGGTATGAACATAACTGCATCTTGTTTCATGCTGCTCCACCAAGATGTGGTTTGAGATCATGATACGTTGATACCTAGAAGTTTGGGAAATTATGAGTTTCTGTAAATTAGACTTCTCTTAGCGTAGGATACTCTATAATACATAATTTAATGTAGGATTATCTCCTTTACGCGTAAGCTTAGTCATGGATAAACTATCCGTGAGAACAATGCGACTCAGCGTATCACTGAAATCACCAAAATTCGTACTAAAAATTTCAGGGTTATGTTTCTTCCGTCGTAGAATTGTAATATTAGATTGAATGTCAAAATGAGAACTATGACCAACCCCTCCTAACATGCTAGGAGGGGGTTTATATAGCCCACCCTACATGTGGGATTATATTGTTAGACTATGACTACGAGCCCATACTACGTATATATTGTTGGAGTGACCGAAACATCCTAAATATGTAAAAATGTATTTCTAAAAATCTCCCCCTAAGGGAGGTCACTCCAAACAAGGGCGTTACCCGAGTTACAATAATAAAATAAACCTAGCATACTATGCTTGTCTTGAACTCGTAGTCGTCTTTTCTTTTTCTTGTGAATATGTTGATGTGATCTTTGACTTTAGTCTTTAGCATGTTTCCTTGCCTTGACCTTGTGCATTCATCACTTGTGATATTCGCCTCCTCGTGACTTCATGTTCCACATACTTACACCTTTATAAATTCTTGAAAGCTTTAGAGTTTGATACAGTGAAAGACTTGACTTTTAGGATTTCTTGAATTTGTTGAAGTATAAAGTGCAGAAAGTATAAGCATGTGGGGACGACTTCTTCTGGTACAACGCGATGCCACCTTCTTGTTATGCTGCATAAGACAGTTAGCAACAAAACATAGATACGGATGAAATGACCTTGAACATTTCAACCTAATTAGGTAGCATTTTACATCCGGTCGGTGAAGACCGTTGGACGATATTAAATATCGTACTTGTGGCATGTAGTTTCAATTAAGAACCTCCTTTACAAGATTTCGAGGGTAAACCCGTTCTCTTTACTCGATCGTCCAAAGCTGACTGCGAACGTAAAAAGTGAATCATTTGGATAAAATTGTCCGCATGATTGAAGCCGTCAATTCATATACATGGAACAAGTGAAATTCAATTAAGAACCACACCATCGTTGCTTTATAGTCGTCACGAGCTTGATTCGTATAGAATCTTGCAAGTTACCTACCAAGTGTTGTTTGATGTTAACACTAGAAGGATTTCCATTCGTCACTGTAAATACAACATTGTATTACTCTGAATGTTCTGGAAAGATCATTGAGATTTTGCGTAGAGGCCTGGAACAAGTTTATTTTCAGTTAAGAATTATACCACTGTTTCGTTCCAGTTATCACAAGTTAGATTCATAGAGAATCTCACAAGTCACCTACCATGAGCTTTTTGATGTTCGCTCAAGAAGGATTTCCATCTTCATTGTAAACACTTTCGTATTACTCGAATGTTCAAGCAAGATCATGAAGATTTTGCATAGGAATCTCAAGATCTTTCTTACTTTTCACAGTGTGTTAAGAAGCAAGTATATATTGAAATGTGTCCTAATGAGATATTTGATGATCTCAAATGGCTCTAGACTCGATCGTGCATTTTGGATTTTAGTGATCGGAGGCTGGAGAGGAGTGCCACCATTTCAATATCAATTTATTCAGAGTGAATAAATCGATAGATAACATGTTGATCTTCGTATGATCAAAACAAATACCTTTTGAGAGATATCCGAGTTAGTTGGGATGAGTTGTGCATTACATCACTGGGTCCATGATGTGTATCTTTAATAACATATGAGTTGACCCGGTTTCTGCCTAAGGTTGTAAGGAGGGCTTCTTTCTTTAGACCCTTTATCTTTACAATTCTTTTTCATTCTTCAACCCCTTCAATTTTTACCAATACGTCATAACTAGCACCTTGTTGTGATTGTTCCAGTGCTAACTTAAGTACTTGGTCGGCATTCTGCTACGTTCACAATCTTTCTCCATCTTTCCTAAGGACTACTATTTCTAGCTATGTAATGTCCTTGGGAAGATTCCTTTGGTTTTAGAAGAATAATTAGACTTTAACCTATCCTACCATCCTTATGTCACCACAGTCGTCACCGTCGTGAAATAGATAGGTTGAGGATAAGTATACGTCACCATGAAATCCATCTGAATTACCAATCCATTTTTCTCCCCCTTAACATATGCCACGATATTCAAAAACATTTCACACATGTCAAGAATGAGACAACACGTTAAATCAAGCCATTGAATTAATTGATCTCATATTAAATCACATTTTCTCCCCCATATTAAAAATATTAACCCAATCGATGTTTTTAATATCAATTGATTTAATGAAATTTAAGAAGAACTGGGAAGAAGAATGCAAATCCAATTATCTTCAAGATTTACACAAGCTCCCTCTCAAATTAATGAGGGTGTACATATTACGTGCAAAAGATCATATATTATAATGTATTCACAAGATTAATAATGTACGAGGTTGGACTTGAATGATGAGAATATCATGTGATAAAATCACATGGTTCTTGTTGAGGAATGTTGGACTCCCTGTAACGTCTGAAATTATCTCCTCCTTGACACCATATGTACGATTGATATCATTTTCTTGACACCAATTTGTGAACTTGGCACTTTTGGCATCGAAGAGTTTGAACGCTTGACAATTGCTTCCCCTCAATTGTTGACCCGTGTTCTATCAAAAGAGTTGTAGTCGTCGTTTGAGTATTTGCATCGTCGAGTATGTAGATATCAATGTAAATTGTTACGGTTTGTGGAGTTGATAACTTCATAAAAACAAGATTTCTCTCGTTTTAATAAATAAATGCACTAAAGCGTACATAAATCTGTGTTAGATTGTGTTATAGAGTAAACACAATCCCTTACATGGTTATAAAGTAAACCAATTCCCGAGAAGTTTAATTCCCGTTGTTGAGTCAAAGATTTCCGGTGAAATGCTTGACTTAAATATGAAAAGCGGGTTACTATATGAAATAATAGCAAACCATATTGAGCATGTTTTAAATCTTCTAAACTTCTGCTCGAACTTTATTTACAACCCCGTGTCATTATTAAATGACATTTCTAGGATCGTAAATATTATCGATTTTAGAAGACATGCCCTTTTTTTGAAAACCAATTATTTGAGATAAAGATTTTGAATATCTTACGAAACTAGCTCAAGTCCGAGAAGTTATAAACTTCCCATTGTTAAGGATAAGTTACCATCGGCGATAAACTTTCCTTTTAACTAAAGAACGAGTCCTAAGTTGATATTTACTTAGAAGTCGTTTTCATGAGCTTGAAAACTTCTGAATGTTTTAACGTAAAGCTCATGACCGAGAAAGACGAATTTCTCGTTATGAGGAAAAGTTCTCTTATTTTAAAGATACACTTTCCTTTCTAAGCTTAAAACTTTAAATGTTTTAATGTAAGCTTAAGACCGAGAAAATTTAATTTCTCGTTGCTAAGGATAATTTATCATAGTGATAAACTTTCCTTTAACTGATGTTCCAGTTACAGTCTGATATTTAACTGTAAGTCATTGCGCATGAGCTTAAAAACTTCGAATGTTTTTAATGTAATCCCATTCCCGAGAAAAATTAACTTCTCGTTGTGAGGATAAGTTATCATCGGCGATAAACTTTCCTTTCTTTGAAAATCGGGTCATCGTCTGCCATTTAACGACGAGCCTAGTACACGAGCTTAAAACCTTTAAATAGTTTAAATGTAAGCTCGTGTCTGAGAAAATTCAATTTCTTGTTTTGAGGGTAAGTTATCGTTGACGAGATAAACTTCCCTTTCTTTGAAGTTCGGGTTACAATCTGTCATGTGACTACAAATCGTATTTGTAAGCTTAACTGCAAATTCCCTAAGACACTTGTTTCTTAGATATCAGCTTCTTCAGTAACCAAACTCTGAGAGTGTCCTTAGTTGAACGCTATACAATGACTGGACCGCCTTGTTCTTGTTGAATGTTTACTTTGGTACCTACATTCACAGTAGAAGTTTGTATACTTTAATTGGGTTAGCGATAGTAATTTTAGAACCATGTGGGAGTTCATAGTCAACCTTGGTAGTGCTAGAGGGAAAATCCTTCATGTAGGAACCCATTGACGATTACCTGATTTGATAATCCTACCCGTAGGTTGCCACCTAAGATTGGATCTAGGCAACATAGTTTTCTTATGCACAACAGAAGACTTAGCGGTAGAAAACCTATTTCCTTTAGGAATCCCTCTTTTAGCACTCGAGTTCAGCTCCTTCAAGACTTTAGTTAGACAAGCCGCATGATTTGTCGTGAAGTCACTCTTCATGCATACGGAACAAACACCGTGTTTGGGGTCCGAATGAGATCTAGAAATCCTAGGTCTTGCTTGTGTCATTTTCTTAGAAGCATCTACATAGTGATTATTAGGCATTCTATTCGACCTATGTTGTGGCAAATTCTTAGAACTATACCTAGAATCACTAGTAGCAGTCTTGTTTGTAGTTTTTGCATAGGCTGATTTGATCACATTAGGCCTAGATAGTGGAGTGATTGGTCTAGAAAGATGAACCATATCAACTTGGGAGGCAAACCGCGGCCTCGAGGATTTTGGTCGCTCGGATCTAAATGCAGTTAGTTGTCGAACGAACTGATTTTTAGGCGGTTTCCCCAAGATTGATGGTTTTTCAAGCTTAGTGTCCACACTAGTTCCCTTAATTTTCCGTAGCTCGTTTATCAGAGCAGCTATAGCAAAAATCTTTTTCTAAACCTGAGCCTTTAAAGACTCATTTTCTTTCGGTAAGATGTCTTGGGATGCCAGCCTAGATTCTAGCAAAGTAATTTGTTTCACAAAATTTACTTTTTCGGCTTTAGAATCTTGAATTTTTTTATTTAATTTTCGTTCAAAAACAACGTCTGAATTTTCAAGTTTTTCAAAATACTTTTCAAATTTATCCGTTTTCTTCAAAAATTCAATTTTGGCATCCTCAAGAGCTTTTGATTGTTGAGCTACGATCATTTTGAGCTCTACAATCCTAGAATTAGAAATGGGTAAAGAATCAGTCTAAAGGCACTTATCAAGACTGTTAGTTAGCTCATTCATTTTAGAGCAAAGTAGACGAAGTTTTGTGACATATGGCGACTCTTCATAAGTTCCTAACAGGCTGCTTGGTTCCTGATTTCCTCCTGATTCCATTACCTTGCTATTCTTCTTGTATCGTCATGCAATTTTTCCTCTCGAGATGTCGAATTCCACTAATCTATTGAAATTCGATGACAAATGAAAGTAAGGATTACTTATCGATCGAGCAATGAAAGAAAGTAATTGTGTTTGTAGTTGTAGATTAAATCCCTTGAATAGTGAAGAAAAATTGATTAAATCCTCTAAGTATGTGTTCTCGAGAAACCCAAAAAATTGATTAAATCTCCTAAGTATGTGGTCTCGAAGTTTCTAAAGAATGATTTTCGGAAAAATTTCCAACTGATTTTCGGAAAATTTTCAAAATGATTTTCGGAATATTTTGTTTTTGATTTTCGGAATGTGGGCATTATTGGATTTCAGAATAATGAAATTAAGATTTTCGGAATCCTTAGAGTTGGGTTTTTCGGAATCCTTATGGTGTAGATTTTCAGAATCCTGAGAGATAGGATTTTTGGAATCCTAAAGGTGTAGATTTTCGGAATCCTTAGAGTTAGGATTTCTGGAATTTTGAGATATCCGGAAAACCCTTCTTTTCCCGAATCTGGAGATTTTCGGAATGTTATACTTTTGATTTTCGGAATCCCCTTCTATAAGGTTTTCGGAATATGACTTAAATTCCAAAAATATACCTAATCTCTTGCACTTTTTGGAATCCCATTCTTTTAGGTTTTCGGAATATGACTTAAATTCCGAAAAACAAACTATTCTCCTTGCAATTTTCGGAACCCCAAAGCTAAACTTTATATTTTCAGAATATCAAAAACCTCATTTGGTTTTCACAATATTCAACAAATTCCGAAAATAGTACACTCCTTAGCCGACTTCCACCTTTCTCGGATCTAACACACCCAATTCGAGATTTAAAGCAAAAAAAATGATCCAAAACATACAAAAATTTTGTGTTTTTAGCCAAAATAAATATGCCAAATCACTACCACAATTATGTAGATGATTTGTATCAAGATTAAACCACAAAAGAAATTTTTTGAATTGAATGATTTAGATCAAAAAGTCCCGAAAATCAAGAGCACAAACATAAAAACAAACCAATCATCCCATGGCTCTTGATACCAAATGTTAGTTTATCGTAATCCTTGGATTATACTAAGCTTGAAATGATCTAAAGAGAGAAAGAGAGAGATAGATGAAGATCTTAGAGAGAGAAAGAAGAGAGGTTGGAGAAAAGATGTAATATTTGATTGAATGTCAAAATGAGAACTATGACCAACCCCTCCTAACATGCTGGGAGGGGGTTTATATAGCCCACCCTACATGTGGGCTTTGTGGGTTATATTGTTAGACTATGACTACGAGCCCATACTACGTATATATTGTTTGAGTGACCGAACCTTCCTAAATACGTAAAAACGTATTTCCAACAGAATATGCTCTTCGTGCCCTTCTCTAGGCTTGGAGAGAAGCAAGATGTCATCAATGAAAATAAGTAACGAATTTGTCTGTGAGTTCATGGAAATTCCCTTCATCGAATTCATAAATGCTGCTGGAGCACTCGTGAGTTCCAAAACAAAATCATAAATTTAGCATGATCAAATCGTGTACGAATAGCAGTCATAGACATGTCCTGCTTTTCAGTCGCCACTATGGTAGCATGATCGTAATTCAATCTTGGGAAAAGTGCTTAGCATCCTGTAGTCGACCGGACACGTCGTTAATACGTTGAGGATAACGGTCACGAATGGTGATTTGTTTAAATCGACGGCAGTCGATACATAATCTCATGCTACCGTTCTTCTCCTTAATAAATAAAACTCGTGCACACTATGGTGATGCACCTGGCGAATGAACTCTGTTCAAGCATCTCTTGCAGCTAAGCCTGAAACTCCTTTAACGCAACTGAAGCCCTGTGATAAGGAGTTTTGAAAACAAGTTCTATCCTTGAAACAAGCTCGATGTTAAACTCCGTTTCGTGGTTAGGGAGGAATTTCTAGAAACCCCTCTGGAACTACATCTGAAAACTCTGGAATAATTTGTTGATCATGGATTTAAGGAACTTCAGAAATAATAACTAGTAGCAAGAAAGTCTTCGTATCTATGGGATAATAAGTCACGCTCTTATAAAGCAGGATCAATTTGTACTAATTTTTCTGGCAGTAAAAATAATGATGTACTCATGAGTTAGTAAGACGGATCTCGTCGTCAACTGGAAGGAAAAACTTTGTACACATGGGTGAGAACGGAGTCTTTTCTGGGCTGGGAGGAAGGTAATACATGATCTAAAACAAAAACTGACATATGAATACACGATGTAATCGTGGCAGGTCTCACTGAATTGTTTCGTTGTTTCCATACATAACGAATACTACGTGCTCAATTATGAACCATACGCCAGTGATGATACCTGAAATATTAGTGGCCTGCTCCATATGCGACACAACAAAATGGGTATACCCTCTTGGAGGGTACCCTGAATTACTGAGGGCCTGATTTAAAAGATATACATGAGTTATGAGTCTTGACTCATGCGTTGAGACGAGATTCATATGACATGTGTCTTGACTGGTGTCTTGATATGTGTCTTCAAGAAATATACTTGGAACATGTGTCTTGACTGATGCCTTAACATATGTCTCTAGATATGAAGCTGAATAAGGTTAATTTTTTTAATCATATATCAGAATTGTCTGATCGGTCCGTTACTGTCATGATAGCGGTCACTGTCGTCTTGTCTGTCAGTTTCATGATGGTCATTATCATGACCGTGATTCATGTAACTATTTTGCTGAGTGGTCGGCTGGGTACCGGTTCCTACTCTTTTGGCTGAAAGAAACAACTTAGTGACATGTGGCATTTATCTGAGGAGGTAAAGGCATGGAATGGGGTGGTAGAGTCTGATGGTGGAGTATATTCTTGTCTGGAATTTGAAATCCATAGTCTTCGTCCTTGCTATGTAGAATCTTCATATTATGAACAACATCAGCATCTTGTGGAATCTCCAAGGTATCAGCAGCATCAACATTCGTAAAGTCTTTAAAGTGTGAGCTGCATCAGTATCTTGTAAAATCTCCAACTTATGAGCAACATCAACATCTGGTAGCATATCGGTAAGTAGAATACTCCTGAGATGATTGAGGATCGGGTAACAATACACACGGTGTACGGTACATAGAGTACACCTAGAATGTTGTACATGAAGTACACATGGAATACTGTACATGGAGTACATATGAATACACATGAAATGGTCGGTATTGGTGTCAAACATCTGTCGTGATTACATGAGGTAAAAGTTTATACGATTCGTAGACAAATTGAAGAGAACGACATGGTCGTCTAGTTATATCCAGCATACACATAATTCCAGTTGTAAGAGAAACATAAAGACATGACTCAATGAAATTTCCAACAATGACTTGCATGAAGACATAATTGTTGGAATCCAACAATGACAATCATGAAGGCAAGGTTAAAAAGTCCACCACTGAAGAGTTTGAAGGCATGATTGACATGGAGGAGCATGACAGAATTTAACATGATGAAACATGAAAACATAATCAACATGAGGGAGTATGAATATATAACAATCATGAAAACAAAATCAATTCATGAAAAACATGAAATAAAATCGACATGAAGCACCATGAAGTATGCATATGAGATACTTGGAATGATTGTGAAGACATAGTCGACTAAATCTGACATGATCAAAGGTGAACGCCTATGGATCGGTTCACAAAACAACATTCAACTAAAAAACATGAAATTTTACATGAGCAAGGGTGAACGCCTATGGGTCGGTTTACAAAACAACATTCGACTGAAAAGCATGAAATTTGACATGAGCATGGGTGAACGACTATGGGTCGGTTCACAAAACAACATTCGACTGAAAAGCATGAAATTTGACATGAGCATGGTGTAACGCCCCAAAGTTGGTCAAATGCAGCGGAATAGTAATTGGGGTGTTACTTGGGTGGATCGATATCACATAGTATATAGAGCAATGATCATAAAAGTCATTTAATACAAATTACATGAATCAATTGTACACACTTAGTATCTTGTTTGTAAACCATATTTATTATAAAACTAAAGTAAATATCCTAGCCCAATGGTAGACATGATGCTCCTAAAATGCTGGAATCCAATGCATGAACCTACTTTATTTTCCTAAGAAAACATATAGAGTAAAATGTGAGGGTCAACACGAAGTTGGTGAATTCACAGGTTTAATTAGATAATAAGTTAATAATATGCCAAAACATCACAAAGATAGTAGAGCACTAAGCTACATACTATAGTAGTTCCTATTTCCCTGTAATAGAAGCTAGACAAAAAGTTGTTCGCTACGCCCATTTGGATCTGTCCCGATGTTGTTCCCTCAATCCGACAATGATGTAAACCTGTTACTTGGCCTAAGCGTTTTGTGATAGCAAGTCACGCAGGCTGGGTATTGTCAATACCCAAATAGATCTATTCACACATTTCGCGCTACACTATTAACTATTACAGTCCACGGGTATGGGGAAAACAATAGGCAATAAGTTGTTGTTGTTGTCAGTGCATGTTTTGCATATTTAAAATATATATAGTTTTTGTATGTTTTCTCCCCCAGTTATAAAACAGTAAAGATGGGGCCATGAACTCACCTTAGTGGTAATGATGTGATGATGATGTCACTGAACAAACTGGCACAATATGATCACGAACCGGAGTAATTACCTAAGTAATTTTAAGTGCCTTAGTAAATGCATAATTAACAATGCATGATGGATGTATGATTTTCAAAGAATGCATGATCACAAATTAATACGTTATAACGATTGTCTAAATGTTTATACTTATAAAGAGTTGTGATAAACGTATATTTTTAGTGTCTAAAAATATGTAAGTCGACTTAGTAAACGGGAATAAATTAAATAAATTGATTTTAATTAAATAAATCGTAAGGTAATATTATATTATTTTCTTAAGTCTTAAAAATATAATTAACGGGATTCGTCAGTTTATATATTTTCGTGAATAAACTAGTGATTTATTTAATTATTCAAATGACTAGTCTTTAACAAAATATTTTATTAATACTTATATCAAGTTACAAATGTACCCTTGTGACTTAATAATTTGCTAAAGTAATCCATATAGTTTCGTCCGTTAAGTATATCACACCGTTAGTCCTCGTCCGTTTAGTTTATTTATAAAAACGCCCCTAGGGCTTGTAAAACTTTGGGGAAATGACAAAACACCCCCCAAGTCTCAGAATTAATTATATAAAGAGTTAGGGCTTGTTTTAAGTTTCAAAATGACACTTTTAGTCCCTTGAGTCACGAAAATGTTTTATAAAGTTTCTAGGGCTTATGTTAAGTTTCAAAAATGGCAGGAATGACCCTTAAGGTCTCGAATATTAATAAAACAAGGTTAGGGCTTGTAAAAGTTTTCACAAATGGCAAAAGTGACCCCTTGAGGTTTCGGTTTGTTCATTAAGACAACTAGCGCTCAATTTTAGTTTAAGTTTTGGCAACAATGGCCCTTGTGGTTTTCATTTAACTCACAGTTTAGGTTAAACGCCCCCTATACTTTGGAAAGTGACATGTTTGGCCCTTGTACTTATACAGAGTCACGAAAACAATTACATAGGTTTTATTAATTTGCCAAATCAACCAATACTTTCACCACTTGTCATAATAGGCACAAAAAGTCTCCACACTTTAGAAATTGGGCTTGACTAGTCTATTTGGGTCTCGGCTTGTGTAATGTGGGCCTAATGGGCTACTTAAATTACTTGGTAAATTTACTAAGTAACTAGTAAATTCTAGTTTTACTAAATGGGCTATGTTTTTACTATTTAACAAATGGGCTTATATTAATTTTAATTAAATCCTTAAAATAAGTTAGGGCTTATATTCATTAGGCTTCTTTAAGGCTTATGTTAAGCTTATATGTTTCGGCTTAAATTTAATAATTCTAAGGGCTTATATTAGATTTAGGGCTTAATGACTTATGGGCTTATATAGCTACGACTTATATTTTAGTGGGCTTAAATAAGATAGATTAAGTCTCGGCTTATATGACTTTTAGGGTTTTTCAAGGCTAGCTTATATGGCATTTTATGTTTCGGCTTATATAAGTTATTAGGCTTAAATGACGTGGCTTAAATAAGTTTTGTATGGCTCGGCTTATATTACTTATTTATGAATTTTTAAGGCATAGTGATTTCTCTAAGGCTTAAATAAGTTCTACAAGCTTAAATATACACGTTTTAGGGTTTTAAGGGCAAGAACACCCATAGACATCATATAAGCCATGGGCTTATATGTTGTTTAGGGTTAGTTTATAAGCTTCCAACGTGTGCATGCATCACTAACTCCATTTTTATAGCATGAGCATGCATGAAACATGAAATGAGTAAGGAAAAGTTTTAGAGAAGGTTTATACTTACTTGCTTCAAGAAAAACGAGATGATGACTAGGGTTTTGGTGATCTATACGTCGGGTTACTCTTGTGGTGACTTAGGATGATCTTAAATGCTATGGAACTTGGTGTTGACTAGCTTTGAATGCCTTGGAACCAAGATTTGGTTTTAAGTAAATGAAGGTGCAAGTGTTCCTTGCCTCAAGCTATTATGTGAGAGAGATATGGTCCGAATTTTGAATGTGGTAAGAGAGAAGTGAGTGTTAGCTCACTAAATATCTGGGAGTGTGAATTGTGAGTTGTGGCTTGGGGTATGCCATGACAAGAAAGAGAGATAGGTAGATTTAGGGGATATTGGATGTGTACCTTAGGAGTACATGCTTTAATGACAAGCAAGTGTACAAATGTCTTAGACATCCCCGTTGCCGTCGCATGTAAGGTCTCCAAGGGAAAAAGAATAGCTTTCATAGTGTTTTAATTAAATGGGAAGGTTGTACACATGAATTTGTTATGTGGATGTTGGTTACTACACGTCTAAGGATACAAGGGAAAGGTGCTAGGTGGTTTGAATGTGTGATGTGAGTATAGTAACCTAGTACATGTTTTAATTGCAAAGTTTGTACATGGTGCCTTTGTTTTAAACTAAAACCGGCGGTATATGTTAGTCAAAGGAAGGGAAAATGTTTTCTATAGTGTAAGCCTTAATGATATATGTTGTACATAGTCTAAAAGTCCAAAGTGCGTATGGTAAGGGGTTTTGGCATTTAAATGTTATGTTATGTATATATTCGGATATAATTAAGTCTAGGGTATTTTTATGTTTAATTTTTGTGTCTAAATATAGTTACTAGGAGTATAGGTATAGTATTGTGTGAGTATGTTTAAGTCTAGGTTGGTTTTGGTTAAGTTTGGGATCCTTGGTGAAAGTATGGTCATTTTTAGATGAGAAAATACTTTAATATATTATAAGTATGACAACTTTAAGTGACTTAAAATGGTTAAAGGTAATGTTTAAATATAAAAATGGTTGGTGTCGTAACGTAAAGTCATTTATAGTGTAAGAAAAATATATATACATCAATATATTTTAAGCTTAAGAATTTATACTTAAGTTAGTATTTATTAATTGTGATCATGAGTTTGGATTTATGAACCAATGTGATGAATGCTTATGATTATATGTTCAAGTGACTAAAATGTTCAAAAAGGAGTGATTGGTTATTGTCCTGCATGTTCATAAAATGTAGTCATCCAAATGTGACTGTCCTTGTGATTAAGTGATGAAAATCACAATGCATGCTATGAGATTTAAATGTCCCCATGTTCTGATGATTAAAATAATGTATGCTGTGCATGATGCCTATTATTGTTCAAAGGAATTCATGCAAATGTGGTAATATATATCCAGATATCATAAGGTGACGTATACAATGATGACATAGTCAAAACCTGAATTTACAGGTTTTACAACATTAACCCGTTATTTTAGCTTTGTCCTGAAAGCTTAAGATGACGTCACTGCTCAGGTGAACAGGTGTGGATACTTAGCTCTAAATGAGTCTTCAAGTTCCCATGTGAACTCAGGACCTTTCCTAGAGTTTGATCGTATCTTAACTAACAGGATTTGGCCTCGCTTTAGCTTCTTGACTACTCTCTCCATGACTTCCACCGGTTCTTCTATGAATTGGAGTTTGTCATCGAAGTGGACTCCCTCCAATGGCATGGCTAGCGGCTCATCCGCGTAGCACTTCTTCAAGTTTGAGACATGGAATGTAGAGTGTACCCGACTCAACTGCTGGGGCAACTCTAGACGATAGGCGACTTCACCTATTCTGGCAATCACCTTGCAGGGTCCTACATAACATGTATTTAGTTTCCCACGTTTCCCAAATCGGACGACGCCCTTCCAAGGTGATACCTTCAGCATCACACGGTCACCTACTTCAAACTCCATAGGCTTCCGTTTCCTGTCTGCATAGCTCTTCTATCCATCCTGGGTAGCCTGAATTCGCTGCCTGATGAGAGTGATCTTCTCGGTCGTCTCTTAGATTAGTTCAGGTCTAGTCAGTTGGAACTCTCCCACCTCTGCCCAGCATACGGGTGATCTACACTTGCGACCATAAAGGGCCTCAAATGGTGCTGCTTTAATACTGGCATGGTAGCTGTTGTTGTAGGAGAATTTAACTAACGGTATATGTTCGACCCATCCTTTTCCAAAGTCGATCACACATGCTCTTAGCATGTCTTCTAGGGTTTGGATTGTTCGTTCACTCTGGCCGTCAGTTTGCAGGTGGTATGCGGTGCTCATGTCCAAGTTTGTTCCTAAACTTCGTTGGAAGGCTCTCCAAAAGTTTGACGTGAATCTACCATCTTGATCACAAATGATTGAGACTGGTATGCCGTGTCTAGTCACTATTTCCTTTAGGTAAAACTTAGCTAACTTGTTCAGAGAGTCATTCTCTCTGATGGGCAGGAAGTGAGCGGATTTTGTGAGTCGGTCGACGATTACCCAAATTGTATCATAACCATGAGATGAAGTAGGGAGTTTGGTAATGAAGTCCATGGTGATGTTGTCCCATTTCCATTTGGGTATTTCAGGTTGGACTAACAAACCGGATGGCCTCTGATGTTCTGTCTTTACTCTGGCACAAGTCAGACACTTCTTCACGTATGTGGCAATGTCTGCTTTCATGTTTGGCCACCAATATAGTTTCTTCACGTCCTGATACATCTTTTCAAATCCGGGATGTATAGAGTACTTGGACTTATGAGATTCGTGCATGATCACGTTTCTCAAGTCTCTGTAGCATGGTAACCAACTCCTTCCGTGTAAACATAACGTTCCGTCTGCTCTAGCTTCCAACTTCTCCTTGCTTAGGTCAGTCCTAAGCATTCCTCCTATGTCTTCTCTTCCGATGTTTTCAGGTTTCTGTGCTTGGATTTGAGCCTCTAGTATTTTCTTGGGTAGGTCCAAGCTAATGGTCATGACTAGGGCTCGAACTCTCATGGGAGGATCCGTTCCCTTTCGACTTAGTGCATCCGCAACTACATTGGCTTTACCTGGGTGGTATTTGATGTTGCAGTCGTAGTCACTGAGCAATTCTATCCAACGACGTCGACTCATGTTTAGCTCCTTCTGGTCTAGGATATGTTGCAAACTCTTGTGATCAGTATGCACTGTGCACTTTGTTCCATACAGGTAGTGTCTCCAAATTTTCAAAGCAAAAACTATAGATCCAAGCTACAGTTCATAGGTAGAGTAATTTTGCTCGTGTTTCTTCAATTGTCTTGAAGCATAGGCAATCACTTTCTGTCTCTGCATCAAGACATCTCCTAAACCTTTGTGTGAGGCGTCACAGTAGACGACAAAGTCTTTGTTGCCTTCTGGTAAAGCTAAAATGGGTGCACTACACAATTTCTGCTTAATGGTTTGGAAGCGGCCTCTTCTTTTTCTCCCCAATTGAATTTTACGCCTTTCTGAGTAAGCTTTGTCATAGATTTAGCTATCTTAGAAAATCCCTCTATGAATCTCCGAAAGTAACCGGCAAGGCCTAAAAATTGGCGAATCTCTTTTGGTGAAGTGGGTGATGCCCAATCCTTCACGGATTCGACTTTTGCGGGATCTACTTGAATTCCCTTGTAATCGATCACATGATCGAGGAAATGAACCTTAGGAATCCAAAAGTCACACTTCGAGAATTTTGCGTACAGTTTCTCTTCCTTAAGTAATTTTAGCACTTGAGCAAGATGTTCTCCGTGCTCTTGCTCGTTCTTGGAATAGATGAGTATGTCGTCGATAAACACAATCACGAACTTATCTAGATAGGGTCTACACACTCGATTCATGAGGTCCATTAATATGGCTGGAGCGTTGGTCAGGCCAAATGGCATGACTTGAAATTCATAATGACCGTAACGAGTTCTGAAAACTTTTTTTTGGTATGTCTTCTTCTCTGACCCTCACCTGGTGATATCCTGATCGTAGGTCGATCTTGGAGTATACACTTGATCCTTGTAACTGATCAAATAAGTCGTCGATTCGTGGTAGTGGGTAACGATTTTTCACAGTTAGCTTATTCAGTTCTCTGTAATCGATACACATTCGAAAAGATCCGTCTTTCTTTTTGACAGAAAGGACTGGAGCTCCCCAAGGTGAGGAACTGGGTCTGATAAAACCTTTTTCTAACAGTTCTTGAAGTTGTTCAGCGAGTTCTTTCATCCCGGTTGGTGCTAATCGGTACGGTGCTTTAGCTACAGGTGCAGCTCCTGGTATCAAGTAGATTTGGAATTCCACTTAACGAGTCGGAGGCAAACCAGGTAAGTCGTCTGGGAAAACTTCAGGATAATCACGGACAATTGGCACGTCCTTGATTTGTTTCTTCTCTGGTTCCTCTTCTTTGTCGATTTTTGAAATATGTGCTAAAAAGATAGGACATCCTTTTAGTATGTACTTCTGGACTGTAGTGCATGAGATAACACTCAGCCTGGTGTCAGTTCTATCTGAGTTTCCTTCTTCTCAGACGATTAGATTTTCTTTTCCACATGGTATACGGACTAGCTTTTGGTCGCACACAATGGTCGCGTGATATTTAGCTAACCAGTCCATACCAATGATGACGTCGAAACTACCCAAAATTATAGGTATTAACTGAATATCGAATGGATGATTTAGAAGGTTTAAGGTACAGCCTCTTAAAATAGTGTTAGTTTCAATGATCTTACCGTCTGCTAATTCGACCCTGTAACAGTCGTCTAACGGTGTAGGTGTGATGTCTAGTAAGCTACTAAATTATGTGGATATAAAACTCCTATCTGCTCCCGTATCAAACAATATATTTGCATAGAGATTGTTTAGAAGGAACGTACCGGTAACCACATTGGAGTCTGGATTGGTCTTGGAATCTCCTATCACATAGACTCTAAACGGTGCTCCCCCTCTGCTCTCGTTCCTAACTGCTCGCTATGGGCAATCAGGGCTGATGTGTCCGATCTCTCCACAACCGTAGCAACGAATTTCCCTACGAGTTGTGTTACCGCTGCCAATGTGCTGGTGGTTTCCCTGCTGTCCACTTCCACGAAAGTTCTGACTGTTGCCATTACGGGGCTTGTAGTTGGTGCTGGAGTTGTTCCTGATGGCTAGAACATAGGTGTTGCCCTGTCCGGGTCTTCGGCATTCAACAGTAGAGAAATGATGGAAATTGCACTTGGTGCACTTTGGCTTGTTGCCTGTATATGGTGGTGGTGCTGAGGAAACATCACTAAAGATCTGGCCCAAGTTTTGCTTCTTTGGTGGCTGGGCCTGATTGTAACCACGATAGTTCTCCTCAACTTTTCTCTTGTACTCAGACTGCCTAATCACATGATCACGTCCCCGTTTGTTCATCAGCTCTGTGGCAAATTCTATGGCACCCTCGACTGTAGTGGGTCGGGATGCGAGTACACTATCGTGCACAGAATCCGGAAGTCCACTGACATACTTTTCTGTCTTGTCCTTCACGTCAGGGAACATCCGAGTACACATCAAAGTTAGCTCCTGAAATCTCTGGTTGTAAGTCGTGATGTCATGATTCAAGCATTTGAGGTTCCACAAGTCAATATCTAACTTCTTGATTTCGCCTCGAGGACAGTATTTCGTGGTAAGTCTTTCCTTAAATGCATTCCATGTCATCCCATAGGCTTCATCATGTCCAAGAGTAGCAACTAGGGAGTTCTACCAGGTGAGAGCATGTCCTAAGAGAGTACAGGTGGCAAATTTCACCTTGTTCTCCCCGGTGCAATCACTAATGCAGAATACTGTCTCGGTCCTTTCGAACCATTGCATGAGTCCTATTACCCCTTCCTTGCCCTTGAAGCAACTGGGCTTGCATTTCAGGAAGTCAGGATAGGTACATCCTCTGGCAAATCGATCTCTAGCATTCGAGTTTTGACTGTCGCCCTGGTTTCCGCTGGGGTATGTTTCCCTGGCGGCTAGGGCATCAGCAATGCCTTGACCGATAAGCACTCTGAGTTGTGCTTCCGAAACAGTCGCTGAAGGAGCAACATTAGTGTTCTGTCGAGTGACCCTTTGTGCCATTGTTCTATCATACACAAAGATGAGATTTATCAGTTGGTTAGTAGGATTATTATATTAAGCTGCATAAAAATGGGTATGCATAGAATTCACAACAAATTGGGTAACCTGTTAAGATTTCATAATAATATAAATTTAAACCAACAAGTAAAGGATGATATATCAGTACTGGTGAACATCAATATAGTACAATACAACCGATCTAAGACAGAGATACAACCATTCTGTCTGAGATAGTGGTACAAATGTTTGTAATACTACAAAAGAGAACCTACCTACTAAGGTTTGGTGCTACGATACAGATATAAGTAAAACGGAAATACAAGTACAAAAGATCTAAATCATGCGAGCTGAGATGCAACTCAATGCTTGTCATGATGTACAATGAAATCTAGCCTACACTAGTATGGCTGTCTGCAGGCGCAGGTGGTCCGGCTGGTGGTGTAGGTGTACAATCATCCTGCATACGAATCATCGCCCTCCTAGTCTCGCTGGAGAATCTCATGGTCTCTAGCAACTGGTGCTGACGTGTAATATCGGCACTCCGTAGGTGGTCTGTCTCAGCAATGAGTCCCTGATGGCGAAGGTCTGCTAGGTCTACGAACGTCTGAAAAGTCTCCTCCTGAGTGAGGATAGCAGCCTGGGTCTCGTATGAGTGACCCTCTAGTGCAGCTAACCGGTAACGGAGGTAAGCAACCTCATCCAGTAACTAATGCATAGTTTCCTGGGTCATACCCAGAGAACTCTGCGTGGTGTGTGACTCACTAGCCACAGCCTAGTAGAGAGATCTATACCTCTCCTGAAGTAAGGCGCGACCCTGCTGGTCCGCCTGCAATAGGGCATGAATGAGAGCGGTGTCCTGCGCCTGTCGGGCCACAAGTGCGTCGACGTGTGCCTGCAGGGTGCCAAGACTGGATTGTCCAGATCCTGATCCCTCTCCTACCTCGAAGGTCGAGTCAGGAACAAAATCACGCCTCCTCTTGCGAGGTGGCAGAGTACTGGTGGGGTAAGGGTGATGTGCAGAAGGTGGTGGCAATGGTGGTAAAGATGGCACAACTTGGTCCATCTCCCTATGAGGAGATGCAGGTACTACAAGCAGTGGTGAAGTAGGGGATACAGTAGGTGGTGATGGAGTAGGCGAATCTGAAAGTATGATGACTCCGTCTGGCTGGTCATCTCTGGACTCAGTGTCGGATGCGGGTCCAGCAAATACTGACGTCAGTGATACTGGAGTGGTGGTAGGAGCCATGAGCTCCTCAAAGGTAGTCACAATAGTAGGTGGCGTCATGATATCTGAAAATAGCATTGTAGAAATGTAAATCTATGCTTATGTTTTTAGAAAGAGAAAGAGATAGAAAGATGGTGGATTTCACACTTTTTAGAGAGAGAAAGTTAATAAGAACTATGTGTAAATTATGAAAACCACACGACCCTCTCCATCAAAGGATAGGGTTTATATACCAAGCCCATATAATGGGCTTGGGCTTGCATTGGGCCGCCGGCCTACACATGTTGTAGGCTTGGCTTGGCCTTGTTTGTTTAATATTAAGTTAACTAAACTACGAGCTATTACATATACTATTGTTGGAGTGACCGATCCTTCTTAATACGTAAAACGTATTTCCAACAATCTCCCCCTAAGGGAGGTCACTCCAAACAAGGGCGTTACCCGAGTTACAATAATGAAATAAGCCTAGCATACTATGCTTGTCTTGAGCTCGTAGTCTTCGTCTTTCTTTTTCTTTTTCTTTTCTAGTGAACATGCTGATGTGATCTTTGATATCAATCTTGAGCATTAATCTCTTGCCTTGATCTCGTGCATCCATCACTTGTGATCTTCTCCTCTTCGTGACCTCACATCCCACATACTTATACCTTAGTAATTCTTGAAAGATTCAGAGTTCGATACAGCGGAAGACTTAACTTTTAGGCTTTCTTGAATTAGATGAGGTATTAAGTGCATAAAGTATAAGCATGCGGGGACGACTTCTTCTCGGATTCCGCAACGCCACCATCTTCAAATGCCGCAACATAAGTAGACACGAATGAAATGGCTTTGAAAATTTCATTCTAAATCGGTAGCATTTTACCTCCGGTCGGTGAACACCGTTGGACGATATTAGATATCGTACCCGTGACGGATAGTTTCAATTAAGTAACTTCCTAACAGGATTTCGCGGGTAAACCCGTTCTCTTTATTCGACCGTCCAAAGCTGACTGCGAACATAAAGAGTGAATCATTTGGATAATAATATCCGCATGATTTGAAGCCGTCAATTCATGTTCCTGGAACAAGTGAAATTCAATAAAGAACCGCACCATTGTTGCTTTCCAGTTGTCACGAGCTTGATTCGTATAGAATCTTGCAAGTTACCTACCAAGTGCTGTTTGAGGTTAACACTAGAAGGATTTCCACTCATCACTGTGAACACTAAGGTATCACTTTGAGTGTTCTGGCAAGATCACTAAGATATTGCGTAGAGGCCTGGAACGTGTTTAAATTCAATTAAGAATTAAACCACTGTTGCTTTCCAGTTATCACAAGTTTGATTCATAAAGAATCGCACAAGTCACCTACCATGAGCTTTTTGATATTCGCTCAAGAAGGATTTCCATCTTCATTGTAAATACTTTCGTATTACTCGGATGTTCAGGCAAGATCATGAAGATTTTGCGTAGGACTCTTAAAATCTTTCTTCCTTTTCACAGTGTGTGAAGAAGCAAGGAAATATAAAAGTGTGTCCTAATGAGATATTTGATGATCTCAAATGGCTCTAGACTCGATCGTGCATTTTGGATTTTAGACATCGGAGGCTGGAGAGGAGTGCCACCTTTTCAATACCAATTTATTCGGAGTGAATAAATCAATAGATAATGAGTTGTCTCCGTGTGATTAAAACAAATACCTTTTGAGAGATATCTGAGTTAGCTGGGATGGGTTGTGCATGGCATCACTGGGTCCATGATGTCTGTCTTCAATATCGAGAATCATTAAAATGATCTCAATAGCATATGTGTTGACCCGGTTTCTGCCTAAAGTTGTAAGGAGGGCTTCTTTCTTTACACCCTTTATCTTTACAATTCCTTTTCATTCTTCAACCCCTTCAATGCTTACCAATACGTCATAACTAGCACCTTGTTGTGATTGTTCCAGTGCTAACTTAAGTACTTGGTCGGCATTCAGCTACGTTCACAATCTTTCTCCAACTTTCCTAAGGACTACTATTTCTAGCTATGGAATGTCCTTGGGAAGATTCCTCCGGTTCTGGAAGAATCATAGGACTTAACCTATCCTACCATCCTTATGTCACCACAATCTTCATCGTCGTGAAATAAATGGGTTTTGGGTAAGTATATGTCACCATGAAAATCCATTTTGATATGCAAATCCGTTTTGCTCCCCCTTAACATATGCCACGATATTCGAAAACATTTCGCATATGTCGGGATGAGCCAATACATTAAGTCAAGCCATTTGTGATAATATCCCATATTAAATCACATTTTCTCCCCCATATTAAAAATATTAACCCGATCGATGTTTTTAATATCAATTGATTTAATGAAGTTTTAACAAAGGTTTTGGGAAGAAAAATTCAAGTCCATTTTATCTTCATGATATCAAACGTATGAGATATGATACCGATTTGTAACATGATCACATATTCACCATATTAGAAAAGAATTGACAAGGTTGGACCTGATAGATGAGAAACTCATATGATAAGATCAAATGGTTCTTGGCAGCATATGTTGGTCGCCTCGTCACGTCCGAAGTCATCTCTTGACACCACAAGTACGATTGGTATGGTTGTCTTGACACCAATTAGTGAGCTTGGCACTTTCGGCATCAAAGATTCTGAATACTTGACAATTGCTCCCCCTCAATTGATAACCCGTGTTCTATCAAAAGAGCTGTAGTCGTCGGTTGAGTAGTCGCATCGTCGAGTATGTAGATACCAATAGTAGATAGCATGGTTGTAGAGATGATAGCTTCATAAAAACAAGACTTCTCTTGTTTTAACAAATAAATGCACAGAAACGTACATTAATTTGTGTTAGACCAAGTTATAAAGTAAACTTGATCCCTTACAAGGTTTTAAAGTAAACCTTGCCCGAGAAAATTAATTCCCGTTGTGAGCCAAAGATTTCATAAGAAATACTTGACTTTAATATGAAAACCGGGTTGCAGTCAGAAATAACTACAAGCCATAAGGGCATGTTTTATGAAATATTTACAACTTTTGTACGAACTCTATTTATGGCACCGTGTCGATATTAATCAACATTTCTAAGGCCGTAAATATTATCGTACCAAAAGACATGCCTTTGAAAAATAAAGTAAAAATATTTTTGGATTTTAATGAATTTTTCAATTTTTATGGTTTTTATATGGTTTTATATTTTTGTATTTTGCTTTTGTGGATAGAAATGTAAACAATATATACAAATGATCACCAAGGATACGGAGAATAGTTTTACTAAGACTATTCTTTCGCTTCATCTGCTAGTTCCTTTAGAGTCTCAGGCGAGAAAGTTCTCATTCCTAGCTTGTTGGCCAAAAATTCAATTCGAGCGCGATCTAAAGCCTTCGTGAAAATATCCGCCAATTGATACTCAGATCGGACAAAGTAAAGCTCTATTACTCCATTTTCCACTTGCTCCTTGATGAAATGGTAGCGAATGTCAATATGCTTCGACTGGGAGAATTAAACATTGTTGCAGCATAAGGCAATTGCACTCTTATTGTCGCAGTACATCGGAATTTTGTTGAAACCTAGACCATAGTCGGTTAATTGTGATCTCATCCAAAGAATTTGAGCACAGCAACCGGACATAGCTATGTATTCTGCTTCCGTACTTGAAATTGCAGCGCTTTTCTGCCTTTTTGATGCCCAACTGATTAGTCGATCTCCTAGTAGTTGCAAAGTTCCACTCGTACTACGCCTTGTATCTTGACAACCCGCGTGATCCGCATCTGCATATGCCATTAGTGCAATAGAAGAGTCCTTCGAATACCAAAGTCCCCGATTAATGGTTCCTTTAAGATATCAAAAGATTCGTTTCACAGTAGCCAAGTGTAACTCAGTAGGTCGAGTTTGATACCGAGCACACATACATATAGCAAACTGAAGATCAGGTCGACTAGTTGTGATATATACAGAAGAGTACCTATCATTCCACGATAAAGTGTCGAATCAACGGCAACTCCATGTGGATCTGCATCAAGCTTAGTTTTCTCCACCATTGGAGTGTCCACGGGGTCGCAAGATTCCATCTTATATTTCTTTAGCGATTCAAGGGCATACTTGGATTGATTGATAAAGATGCCTCTGGGACTCTGAGATATCTGAAGACCTAAGAAGAATGATACCTTGCCCATCATTGACATCTTAAACTTGGAAGACATGAGTGTCCCAAACTCATCCGATAAGGTTTGGGTCGAGGCTGCAAATATAATATCATCAACATATATTTGTACCATAATCATATCTTTACCTCGTTTCTGAATGAACAGCGTAGGATCCACCTTGCCTTTAGCGAAGCCTTGCGTAATGAGGAATTGTGACAATAGATCATACCATGCTCGTGGACCTTGCTTCAACCCATAGAGAGCCTTCTTAAGCTTGTACACATGATTAGGATATTTAGGATTCACAAAACCATCCGGCTGTTGAACATAGACCTCTTCCTTGAGTTCACCATTAAGAAATGCCGTCTTCACATCCATCTGATAAACGATCATATTCATGTGGGCTGCATAAGCGAGGAATAGTCTAATAGCTTCCAAACGGGCAACAGGTGCAAAGGATTCCATAAAGTCGACGCCCAATAATTGCTTGTATCCACGAGCTACTAGTCGAGCTTTGTTCTTTAATATTCCGCCTAACTCATCGAGTTTCACCTTGTAAACCCATTTCAAAGTGAGTAACTGCACTTGATCTGGGCATGGGACAAGTTCCCAAACTTCAAGACGTATGAATTCGTTAAGTTCTTCTTGCATAGCTTCTATCCAACAGGATTGAGTAAAAGCTTGTTGCCATGTCTTAGGTTCAACTTCACTGAGAAAAGCATCGAAGTGACAAAACAATTCACTTTCTTGTAACTGACTTCGTGTGGATACCGGACGATTAGGGTCACCAATAATAGAATCTATAGGATGATCCTTTGTCCACTTGCTGTCATGTTCACGAATCCGTGGATTGGAGTAAACTGTAGAAGGAGCTTCCTCTGAGGTGGACGACCCGGCTTGGTTAGGGTCGGGAATTAGTACACCAAAGAATGGAAGTTCACGCATTTGAGCGAATTCCAAATCGTGATCATCATCATCCTCTTCATCATCAATAGGCATGACATGGGTAGTTGGTTCGGGTGTTGGTTGAGAATTACTTGTTGATGGTATATCTTGACCAATTGTAGGTGCAGATGTGTCTGATTGTGCTTCGGTTGCTGGAGCGACAACTTCGGTTACCGGAGCTATTACCTCAGGTTCTGGAGCAACAATAGTTGGAGGAGTAAAGAATTCATCAAAGAACAGTTGAAACAACGTATCCCATTCATTCCTAGTAGGTGGTATAAATGATGATGAAGTGGGGTTGTTTGGGACAAGACCAGAGCTAATGTTACTGGGTCCCATTTCATGAAGTGCGGGTTCAGAGCTGCTTTGCTCAGAAGCCATAGCTGTCAGCTCATCAAAATCAACATTCATGGTTTCGAGGATCTTGCGAGAGTTACGGTTGTAGATTCGGTATGCCTTCTTTGCGGGTGCGTAACCAATGAAAATACCAATATCAGCCTTTGGTTGAAGTTTTCCCAAATTGTCACCATCATTATTTGGATAGCAAAAAGAACCAAATACATGAAGATATGATAAATCTGGTACTTTTCCATGGAGAAGCTCATAAGGTGTTTTACCATGGCGTTTACGAATTAGTGACCGGTTTTGGGTGTACACTGCTGTAGATACTGCTTCTGCCCATAAAAACAATGGAGCCTTTGCGTAAATTAACATCGTTCGAGCAGCTTCCATAAGTGTGCGATTTCACCTTTCAACGACACCGTTTTGTTGTGGAGTGCGTGCAACGGATGTTTCATGATAATGTTGCTAAGAGGGATTGAAAGTTTGGGGCACACCAGGTAGATCAACAACTTTTCTTCTCACGCTTGAATAATTCTTCTGAATTTTTCTTCCCCCTGAGAGTTCAAGTAATGCATACCAGAAAGAATCAAGACACTTCTTCCCCCACATAGTTGAAGAAGGTAAATCAATCCCAATTATGAAGCTCAAATACTGAAGTGGACACTTTATCCCATTCATGAAGTTGACATCATAACACCAGAGTCAATTAAGTCCCGGAAATGCACATGTCTTCTTCCGGAGATGCACCAGAGTCAATTAAGTCCCGGGAATGCATATAGGATAATGATGATGTTTAATTGCAACAATCAAACAATTAACCCTCGAATCAGTAGTGTACCATTTGGAGATTGATAACGACACGAGTTAAAACACTGATTTTCTCTGCGGCTATGACAAATGTCATCCCGGAATATCTTCAAATCAAAAGAAGGTATGAAGTTCATCACGTGTACTCGTTGTGCGTTCAATGTGTCTTCTTCTTCCCCCTTGATGGTTTCGAAATTCGGAACCATCAATAAATTGTACGCACATGAACCTGAAATCTCGTGAGAATAATAAATAAGCTGAATTATATATTTTGTGAGAATCAGCTGTTGATCAAAAATCTCTTCTTATAAACTCTCCATGGCCACCTTTACCAACCCACGTGAAAGCAATTTGAAGTGACCACTGAAAGAATGAACCAGATACATCAAACGTGAAGCTGAATAAAAATCCTTCGATCTTGTGACTTAAGCTTGCACTATTGTTGAATGAAGAACGGTGGAGAAATCTCTAAGTACTCAATGCATCACTGAAGAAGTCTATAAGCACAACACCTCTTGAAATTATCTACGTCGACTAAGCGCGTGACACTGAGTACAACAATGTAACCCCTTTAAGTGATAGTTATCCGAGTCATCAACCATCCACCCCGAACCCGGAAACCAGATAACCAAGTCTTCATTCTAGGATTAAGCACGAGCAAGTTATCTACTAAAAGATAAAATAAATACACGCCTTCGAAAAATCCATCTTCAACGTCACGTAATTAATACCCGATCAAACAAAATCTGTAGCCACTAAAAAATCACCCATTTTTCTTGGTCTCGTCAAAATAAAATTTTTCACGATGTCACGTCATTTTTGTCACGGCACTTTGTCACGTCACTTTTGTCCCGATAATGTTCAAATTATACCATAATACACAAAATTTTTATTCAAAATGAATAAATTTGAAACAAAATTTTTTTTGTGTATATTTAGTTTGAAAACATACGGCCCATGATGCAATGTTTAAAAAATTCGAGTGTCCAAGGCCCAAATTGTCACTTAACCCCTACGGCCCAACAAGTTACTCAACCCGATCCATGAGTTTGAGGTAAATAACACAAACCTAAAAATTAGGTTAATACTACTCATAATCTCCAAAAACTCCGCCCCCTTTATCTTCTCTCATCACACCCTTCACCTAGTTTAATCCGTCCCCCCAAAAACTCATCTAATCTCTCCATCAAACAAAAATACCAATCTGGACCCATCTCAAGCTTCATCCGAATCAAATCATCTCAACCTAATGGTTTAAATAATCCCATCTCCTTTCAACACATTAATCACTCGCTGCTGTCTTAAGTCTCTCAAATAAACAAAATCGTATCTGTTCAAAATCTATTCGATGAACGAGCACCAAATAATTTCTGATTTGTGAAACCTCAAGAAGATTCTACATGCATGTATTCAAGATCTTGAAGATCTCGGGTAGGTTTATGAATAGCATGTGTGATTTTGTGTGTGGAAATCGAAAAGAAGAAAGATTGTAACATTTTTGTTATAAATCTTCTTGAATTTCGAATATATAAAAAAAATGGATATCCCATTAAAATTGATCTGTGATGATTATTGACTTTCGTGTGAAAAGATCTATAAAGATCTCACCATGAAAATGAGTCTGAGGTCATATTCTAGTTACTGTTTGAGTTTGTTTTAGTGTTCGAGTCTAGATGAAATGGGATTAGGAGACGACGGGTTAGGATAGATTGTAGTGTAGTTGTTGGTGATATAAGGTGGGCTGTCGAGTCAACTCAGTGAGTTTAACTGAGTCAACTCGGTAATGACCGAGTTGACTCGGTTGAGATGGGTTCGGTTTGGTCACAATTTTGGTCGCGGGTCATGTGTTAAACGAATCAAGTTTTCAAGTCTTTTTATCACAATGACCCCTTTTTAAGAAATCCATCGCAATAATTAAAAAAAAACAGTCCATCGCAAAGTCAAACAATTTCATCGCAATGTTTTCTATAAAACCCATCGCAATGAAAAAATCCATCGCAATGTTTGAAAAAAATGGGCATCATGACGACATGACTTATGCCATTACGACAGATCCGACCACCCATCGCAATGTGACTCATCGGAATGAGTCCCATCGCAATGGGTAAGTCGAACCCATCGGAATGTGTCAAAAACCAACCCATCGCAATCCATGCGATCGTACCAAGAAGCAGAGAGTCGTCTTATCCATATCTGTACTAGTTCCTGAAAATCCGGAAAGGTAATTTCTGGGTCTGATTTTCTGGCAAATCTGGGTTTTCACCTTCATCTTCAAAAAATATAACCCAGAACAGATATATAAAAAAATTCTGTGAGACCTTTGACCAGCAACTTGACCTGGTAAGTGAGACATTTTTGACTACGATAACTTGACCAGCAACTTAACCATGATAACTTGACCATTTTTGACTGAAGACAAGGACAAAAAATATGATATAGATTTGGACCAGTGACAAAAGTGATATGAAATACTAAAACAATGTAAGACGTGACAAATTTTTTTGACAAATCAGACAAAAAACAATGATATAACGAGACACAAAGAAAGATTAGACCACCAAATCGAATATATAAACACGATCCAAGGATGGAACCGTGACTCTGATACCAAATGTAGAAATGCTAAATCGGATCCGGTGGTCTAATGTGGTGGTAAATGGTGGTGGAAGCCATTGTTGGCTTAGAGAGAGAGAGGAGAGGTTGAAAGTGAAATGAAAAATGTATTGAAATAAAACAAATGACAATCAACACCCCTCCTTGGAAGCTAAGGAGGGGTATATATAGTCACGCACACAACCTAAACTTTACAACGAGCCTAGTCTAGTCTAAATTTGCGTGACTATGATAACTAACGGGAATTCTTAAATGTCGTCACATAAAGTGAGTTTCCAAAAAGCATTTCAAAGTTGAGTAAGTTTTTAGCTTACACAATTCAAAAAGTTTTTAAAGTGCATATGCGATGTAGTTTTATGTCTTTTAACTATGACTGTTAAAAGTATAGGTAGATACTTAGGTGATTTACTAACTTAAAGATTATAAATCAGTGTGAAACTAGTTCACATAATGTGTATGCTCTATGTACTATATGCATAACTTATAAGGGTTCCCCAAAAATCAACTTTCGTTTTATTTTATTGATTTTTAAAAGTTCAGTTATAGTCCAGTTTAAAATTTTTATTATATTTAAAATTTTTATTATCGATCTGGTTCTCTATAACTAACCTGGCTCTGATACCATTTCTATAACGCCCCCAAGTTGGTCAAATGCAGCGGAATAGTAATTGGGGTGTTACTTGGGTGGATCGATAGCACATAGTATATAGAGCAATGATCATAAAAGTCATTTAATACAAATTACATGAATCAATTGTACATACTTAGTATCTTGTTTGTAAACCACATTTATTATAAAACTAAAGTAAATATCCCAGCCCAATGGTAGACATGATGCTCCTAAAATGTTGGAATCCAATGCATGAACCTGCTTTATTTTCCTGAGAAAACATATAGAGTAAAATGTGGGGGTCAACACGAAGTTGGTGAATTCACAGGTTTAAATAAATAATAAGTTAATAATATGCCAAAACATCACAAAGATAGTAGAGCACTAAGCTACATACTATAGTAGTTCCTATTGCCCTGTAATAGAAGCTAGACAAAAAGTTGTTCGGTATGCCCATTTGGATCTGTCCCGATGTTGTTCCCTCAGTCTGACAATGATGTAAACCTGTTGCTTGGCCTAAGCGTTTCGTGATAGCAAGTCACGCAGGCCGGGTATTGTCAATACCCAAATAGATCTATTCACACATTTCGCGCTACACTATTAACTATTACAGTCCACGGGTATGGGGCAAACAATAGGCAATAAGTTGTTGTTGTTGTCAGGCGTGTTTTGCATATTTAAAATATATATAGTTTCTGTATGTTTTCTCCCCCAGTTATAAAACAGTAAAGATGGGGCCATGAACTCACCTTAGTGGTAATGATGTGAGGATGATGATGTCACTGAACAAACTGGCACAATATGATCACGAACCGGAGTAATTACCTAAGTAATTTTAAGCGCCTTAGTAAATGCATAATTAACAATGCATGATGGATGTATGATTTTCAAAGAATGCATGATCACAAATTAATACGTTATAACGATTGTCTAAATGTTTATACTTATAAAGAGTTGTGATAAACGTATATTTTTAGTGTCTAAAAATATGTAAGTCGACTTAGTAAACGGGAATAAATTAAATAAATGGATTTTAATTAAATAAACCGTAAGGTAATATTATATTATTTTCTTAAGTCTTAAAAATATAATCCACGGGATTCGTTAGTTTATATATTTCGTGAATAAACTAGTGATTTATTTAATTATTCAAATGACTAGTCTTTAACAAAATATTTTATTAATACTTATATCAAGTTACAAATGTACCCTTGTGACTTAATAATTTGCTAAAGTAATCCATATAGTTTCGTCCGTTAAGTATATCACACCGTTAGTCCTCATCCATTTAGTTTATTTATAAAAACGCCCCTAGGGTTGTAAAACTTCGGGGAAATGACAAAACACCCCCTAAGTCTCGGAATTAATTATATAAAGAGTTAGGGCTTGTTTTAAGTTTCTAAAATGACACTTTTAGTCCCTTGAGTCACGAAAATGTTTTATAAAGTTTCTAGGGCGTATGTTAAGTTTCAAAAATGGTAGGAATGACCCTTAAGGTCTCGAATATTAATAAAACAAGGTTAAGGCTTGTAAAAGTTTTCACAAATGGCAAAAGTAACCCCTTGAGGTTTCGGTTTGTTTATTAAGACAACTAGGGCTCAATAATAGTTTAAGTTTTGGCAACAATGGCCCTTGTGGTTTTCATTTAACTAACAGTTTAGGTTAAACGCCCCCTATACTTTGGATAGTGACATGTTTGGCCCTTGTACTTGTACAAAGTCACGAAAACAGTTACATAGGTTTTATTAATTTGCCAAATCAACCAATACTTTCACCACTTGTCATAATAGGCACAAAAAGTCTCCACACTTTAGAAATTGGGCTTGACTAGCCCATTTGGGTCTCGGCTTGTGTAATGTGGGCCTAATGGGCTACTTAAATTACTTGTTAAATTTACTAAGTAACTAGTAAATTCTAGTTTTACTAAATGGGATATGTTTTTACTATTTAACAAATGGGCTTATATTAATTTTACTTAACTCGTTAAAATAAGTTAGGGCTTATATTAATTGGGCTTATTTAAGGCTTATGTTAAGCTTATATGTTTCGGCTTAAATTTACTAATTCTAAGGGCTTATATTAGATTTAGGGCTTAATGACTTATGGGCTTATATAGCTACGGCTTATATTTTAATAGGCTTAATTAAGCTAGATTAAGTCTCGGCTTATATGACTTTTAGGGTTTTTTAAGGCTAGCTTATATCGCATTTTAGGTTTCGGCTTATATAAGTTATTAGGCTTAAATGAAGTGGCTTAAATAAGTTTTGTATGGCTCGGCTTATATTACTTCTTTATGAATTTTTAAGGCATAGTGATTTCTCTAAGGCTTAAATAAGTTCTACAAGCTTAAATATACACGTTTTAGGGTTTTAAGGGGAAGAACACCCATAGACATCATATAAGCCGTGGGCTTATATGTTGTTTAGGGTTAGTTAATAAGCTTCCAACGTGTGCATCCATCACTAACTCCATTTTTATAGCATGAACATGCATGAAACATGAAATGAGTAAGGAAAAGTTTTAGAGAAGGTTTATACTTACTTGCTTCAAGAAAAACGAGATGATGACTAGGGTTTTGGTGATCTAGACGTCGGGTTACTCTTTTGGTGACTTAGGATGATCTTGGATGCTATGGAACTTGGTGTTGACTAGCTTTGAATGCCTTGGAACCAAGATTTGGTTTGAAGTAAATGAAGGTGAAAGTGTTCGTTGCCTCAAGGTATTATGTGAGAGAGATATGGTCCGAATTTTGAATGTGGTAAGATGAAGTGAGTGTTAGCTCACTAAATATCTTGGAATGTGAATTGTGAGTTGTGGCTTGGGGTATGCCACGGCAAGAAAGAGAGATAGGTAGATTTAGGGGATATTGGATGTGTACCTTAGGAGTACATGCTTTAATGAAAAGCAAATTTACAAATGTCTTAGACATCCCCTTTGCTGTCGCATGTAAGGTCTCTAAGGGAACAAGAATAGCTTGCATAGTGTTTTAATTAAATGGGAAGGTTGTACACATGAATTTGTTGTGTGGATGTTGGTTACTACACGTCTAAGGATACAAGGGAAAGGCGCTAGGTGGTTTGAATGTGTGATGTGAGTATAGTAACCTAGTACATGTTTTAATTGCAAAGTTTGAACATGGTGCCTTTGTTTTAAACTAAAACCGGTGGTATATGTTAGTCAAAGGAAGGGAAAATGTTTTCTATAGTGTAAGCCTTAATGATATATGATGTACATAGTCTAAAAGTCCAAACTGCATATGGTAAGGGTTTTTGGCATTTAAATGTTATGTGTATGTATATATTCGGCTATAATTAAGTCTAGGGTATTTTTATGTTTATTTTTTGTGTCTAAATATAGTTACTAGGAGTATAGGTATAGTATTGTGTGAGTATGTTTAAGTCTAGGTTGGTTTTGGTTAAGTTTGGGATCCTTGGTGAAAGTATGGTCATTTTTAGATGAGAAAATACTTTAATATATTAAAAGTATGACAACTTAGTTTAAGTAAGTTAAAATGGTTAAAGGTAATGTTTAAATATAAAAATGGTTGGTGTCGTAATGTAAAGTCATTTATAGTGTAAGAAAAATATATATACATCAATATATTTAAAGCTTAAGAATTTATACTTAAGTAAATATTTATTAATTGTGATCATGAGTTTGGATTGATGAACCAATGTGATGAATGCTTATGATTATATGTTCAAGTGACTAAAATGTTCAAAAAGGAGTGATTGGTTATTGTCCTGCATGTTCATAAAATGTAGTCATCCAAATGTGACTGTCCTTATGATTCAGTGATGAAAATCACAATGCATGCTATGAGATTTAAATGTCCCCATGTTTTGATGATTAAAATAATGTATGTTGTGCATGATGCCTATGATTGTTCAAAGGATTTCATGCAAAGGTGGTAATATATATTCAGATATCATAAAGTGACGTATACAATGATGACATAGTAAAAACCTAAATTTACAAGTTTTACACATGGGTGAACGCCTATGGGTCAGTTCACAAAACAAAATTCAAAGCAAAAGCACAAGCGACTAAATATGGCCAGTCATGTACCAACCTTTTACTTAGTCAAAACTTAGGAAAACTAAATGGTAAAGTGCATGAGAATATGGAAGACAACAGACACCAAAATTTCGGAAGTTCTTGGTGACAACCTACTAGTCACAGATCAAGTTTTAGAGCCTACAGGTCGAAATCAGGCTCTGATACTATAATTGTAACACCCCACTTTGATAAGTAGACCGTTACATGATAATTATGGCGTGTTATCAAAGCATGCAAGGTAATATGTAATAAAAACATACATGACCATAAAGGAAAACCAGAATCAAACATCGGTTCCCAACATAAACTCAAAGATCTGCATAAAGTAAATTAAATGCAAAAGGAATAGAAGTGTAAGGTAGCTCCCATCCTATGCACGTCCGCTAAATGCTCAGGTCCGTCATTGGGTACCTGCCGTATGAGTCATGGAAAGAAATACGACTGAGCAATACGATCAGTGAACGAATATAATGACATAATAAGAGTATCTGGAATATAAAAGAAAGATCTGGAATACTAAGTTGAACAGATAAAAGTACTAAAGCTGAAAGACTGATAAGTAACATGCAGCGGAAAATAGTGTATGTCCTAGAAAACCTGGTTTCTAACTCGTAAAAACTGAACTGATAACTTATAAAGCTGAAAACATGCATTTACTGTATTTTAAGTGCCAAGAGCTTATATAGGTCATGTAATATAACAACGTGTGCATGAATACATAGAGGGGTGACCTCGTCATGCTATAGAGGGGTGACCTCTAACTGATAACTAGGTGGAGGGATCAGCTCCAATGTGAAGAATGTAGAGCACACGCCACATTCACCTTGATAAACTGTAAACTGATAAACTAGGATGCACCCATACGCCCCGCTGATAATACTAATAAATGGCCAACTAAAACTAAAAAGGGACGCTACGAGAAATCACTCCCTTGCGGAGGAGTCATGACACTAGTGCCTCAAATGTCATGGTTACGGTACCTCCGTAAGTAGGTGAAACTGGTCATGCATGTATATAAACCTCAGGCAATTAACATGTTAATCATGGCAAATCATGTAAAGTTTTATAACATTTAACTGGGAAAAACATATGGCTGCGAACGGGAATCCTAATCATGCATAGAAAGGAAAGTCCATACTGAAGGACGGAAAATCCGTACCTCGTGTCCAGTGATGAAGTGAGAATGAAAGCTGAAGGATCTACAACGACTTCATAGATGCTACATAAATAAGGGACATGAATAAATTGTCTAGTTACTGTATACTTTACTGGTTCTGAGTATTCCTAGCTTGTTTAACATGTTTTTATCATGTTTCACTGTTTCATGTATTATCTTGTAAATATTCATGGTGTCCCTGTATTCTGATTACTGTATTTTATGTATCCATGTGTTATTATACGTGTTGGATCGTAATAAGTAACTTTCTAAAAATAGCAGTTTTCCATAAATGGTAAGTTTCCAAAAATAGAAGTTTCTAAAAATAGAAAGTTTTTATATATAGTTAAAAGCTTGATTAATAAGTCCAGAATATAAGCTAGAGCTTAATAGTCATAATTTATAAGTCATGATGATTAAATACTAAAGTTTATGAATTAATTACTTAGGCTAAAATGATGATTAAATAGTAAAGTTTATGATTAATTAGTTAATATAATTATAACATGTACTAAATTAATTAAATTAACTAAATGATTTTTAATAAGCAATCATGTGTACCCAAGCCCCAAAAACCCGAGCCCACCGAGATACCCATCTCGGTCGCACTAAACAAAACAATCCAGACAACCAAACCAACACCAACAGTCTGATTAGTGACAGAACTTTCTGTCACTGTGCTGTTGCGAATCTGCCTCTTTGAATCTACGACAGAATTTATGTCGCTGATTATGTCGCTAATCTGGAACAAACCAAGCTGAGCCCCCTGCTGTGTGTTTGTGTGTTGAGGCTGACTAAGACCAAACAGCCCCCGACTGTTGGTTATTGGTTCCCACTGTTTTCCATACAAACACCTCGGTGACAATGTTTACCGTTTACACAAGATCTAGGGTTGATCAAAATAATAACACGAATTAAACAACATCAAATCAAGATTTGTCTCCCCCTTTTCTGCTTTTCTGCCAGCGGCTACCCAAAGCAAACAACCCTAACCTTTTTCTTTTCTTGTTTGTAAAATGAAATGTGTTTAAATTCCCTGGTTGTTTTTTTTACAAGTGGGTTGGGCCTAAAGGCCATTTCTTTTTTTTTCTTTCTTTTGTAGCCGCGGCCCAAAACACACTCACAAACATATTATGTTTTCATTTTGAGTTTTTATTATTATCATGCATGTTCGTGTTTTAATTCTCGTGACTTGGTTCGTGTTTACTTGTGACATGATATCTATTATTTAACGTGAATACAAGTCGTGTTCATTTAAATATTCTTGAATGCGTGTCGTGATATAATTAATTAAACTTTTAATTAATCTATTTTTTCATGTAATTAATATTTTTTCGATTTTTCATGCGGGTTTTACAACTAATATTGTGTCGTGACCAGATCTCTTGATCACGCGGTCATGAAGCAGATTTTATTTTTTCATAACGGTCATGAGCCGCGTCTTCCGTATTAATACACACGTTCGGATATACTATTTATATTAATAAAGATATTTCACATGTCATTTAAATTACTAAAGGATATTATTTATATTTTGAATTTGATAAAGGTATATTCCGATAATAATAAAATATTAAGCGTATCTTATTAAATAGGTAACAAGATATTACTTACATTTTTCTCTATTAATAAAAGATATTACGTATATCTCTTAACTTAGTATATATATATATATATATATATCACTACAATAACCCAACTATATATATATATATATATATATATATATATATATATATATATATATATATATATATATATATATATATATATATATATATATATATCTTACCTTTGTGCGGATTCTTTTTATTATGATAAATGTTCGCATCTTTCAATACATATCGAGATAAATATTTGCATGTCTATGATACTGATATATATATACTAGTCCATACATTCGGACATCTTTAGCCTACGGGTTGTACATGTACCTATAGTTCCCAGACGGAATAAGAGGAATGGGTCTAACCTACTAATTAGACTCGTCATGTAAGAGGGATGCAACTCATCGAGCACGGATCATGAATCCTTGTTAGGCCCGTTACTAATCATGACGTCATAGAAAGTTTTACAACCAGTATATTCCATACTGGGCCTGAAAAAAGACACAAACATGCACACCTAACAACGGGCTAGCCTCCCCTGGCCGTCCTTATAGTAGTAGCGGCATGCCGCACGTAATGATCTTGCCTCACCCATAAAGACCTTTTATGATATTACAATAATTCATAAACAGAATGTCGCGTTATAAATCTAATACGGAACTAACAGTCATAATTGTAAGTTATTACAAACCGAGTGCGAACATTCACACTCACAAAAAATTATAATTGTTCACGAATAGCAAGAAATGTTTTCATAACAAGTTGTTAGGAGAAGTTCGCGGTTATGGCTCGCCCTTCCGCGTTGGTTCGCACGTTTGAACCTATTTTTTATCTTTTGCACGCGGCTATGGTACGTCGATTCGCGTTGGTCTATGCGACAATAACTTTTTGAATACTTGATTAATTTTAATAATAATAATCGAGTGTAGCACCATTAAACTTGGGGGCCTACCAGGGTATAATAATACCACTATTTCTGTGCACATCACGCAAATATCTTTGGGTGTTGGAAATACGTTTTTCCAAAGAAAGTCCCGGTCACATCATCGTTAGCATAGATCACGAGCTATAGCCTATTTAGGACATTGTAACTTGGAGTGACCTCCCTTAGGGGGAGATTGTTAGAAATACATTTTTACGTATTTAGGAAGGATCGGTCACTCCAACGATATATTCAGGTATTGGGCTCGTGATCCAATATATAAACATATAGCCCACCAAAGCCCACATGTAGGGTGGGCTATATATACCTCTTTCTAGCATGTTAGGAGGGGTTGGTCATTAGTTGTTTACGCCTCGACCTAAACCACAAGACCCAATTTTTTTTATATAAAGAACTCTGACTCACAGCTAATCTCGAAAACCAGACAAGACTTTATTTTTTTGAAACTTGACTCAACTCCCTCATCCTCCAAACATTCTCGACTCAAGTACACATAAACTCACGAGACTCAAAGACAAAAAATATCTCAGTCATTAAAAAAAACTATTATCGATCATACCGAAAATAAAAAGACCTACCCGAGACCCAACAATGGATCTTGAAGCATCAGATTCTTCAGAGTATTAAAAGGTGTGTGAGATATATTCGTGATTACACTTATTCATCCGTGTGAGAGGTGATTAATCAATTTTTGGTTAATTGATTAATGTTTTTCGAGGTGTGTGAAAGATTTTATTAGATGATAGATAGATCTTGATTTAATCGAGATAGTTTAGTTTTTGGTTGAGAGGATTTAAAGGGGGCGGAGATAAGAAGAGGGGTAAGCTAATTTGGAGAAGGAGAAGTGTTGTTTGGTGGCTGAAAGAAAAAGTTGGATGGAGGCGAGTGTTTTTGGGCTACTAAGATGATAAGAGTAACGAAATTTGATTAAATATTGGGCCACAAAAATCTTACACGTCTCCAATATTATACACGTGTGGTATACATACACACAGTATTAGAGGTGGGGGGGTATTTTTCAATAAGTAGAAGGCTGAAAAATTAGATGGTTTAAAAACTAACATCTGGCAATGTGACGTCAAGGTTAAGCTGTCATTACAAATTTGCAAGATTTGCTTGGTAAAGTCAATATATCTGTTAAATATTAATTATTCTCTGATTTATTGATATCATCTACATGGGTTTCTAATGGGCTGCATACGATTGGGCTATTAAGAAACATTGTTTGCGGTATTGATATACAGACGTTGGGTATTTGTTGGTACACAAGTTCGTCATCATATTGCTATTGGATATTTTGAGCGAGTAGTGTTATATACCAAAGTTCTGGACCGGGTTGGAATTATATTGGACCGGGTTGGAATTAGTATATTTTTACTAGCCGATTTCTAGTCTTTTGGATGAGCCGAGTTTGGTTTTTGACACGGTTTGTAACGTGACAAAAAGACGTGACTACTTATTTGACATTCCGTATTCAAGAACTTTTTGGTTTCTCGAGCACATATTTTTAGGGGATTTCAACATTTTTCTCGACTTCTACACATATTACCAAACAAGGATTCAAGAATTTTTCATCAACATTCAATGGAACCGTTGAGCTTGACATTTCACGAGGGAGAACTACAACTCATGCAACTCAAAGAGATCAAATTGCGTCAAAAACATTGGAAATCTTTCACGAGTTCAAGACACGTCTTGCACTTCTTTATCCGCACAACATGACCGAACTTCCAACCTTAGTTCAACTGTTCTTTGGCAGAGTGGATAATTTCAAAGGGAAGATTTTCAATAATGTGGATGAGTTACGGTTGCAATTTGAAAGGGAGAATCTTCATGAGGTTAAAGCGAAGATGTGTCTAGAAATCCTTCGCACACATTTTAAGGAATTCTTTGCCTCAACAATGGAACCCCCTTTTGACTATTCGACTCCAATCCTTCACCAGATTTTCAACTTGCATATGGGTTGCCAGACTGAAACCTTTAAAAGTGGTTTACTCAATCACATCAATATACTTGAGAAGTGTATTGAGGTAAGGTTAGTTAATTACAACGAGATACGATTGAAAAAGGGTCAGATTCAAAGAATCAAGGAATCATCTAAATCATTGCATGCGGCAATACCTCATGAACATGAGAGAGAGAGACACGCTTCAGGCTATCATCAACAAATGATCAGATCTGCCCGGTGCAAGAAATGGGTGCCAATTTGTTCGTCACGTTGAGCAATGGCAAGGAATCAGGAGGAAAGCATGAACCGAGAAGCAAGCCACAAGCACCAATTGTTCAGGTGCCAAGTTTCAACACTATACATCATGTTGAGCATTCTAAACCTAATTATGCCAAACATGGGATGGAAAAGAGTGATAGCGATACCACTTCTGATTCATAATGGGGGAGAAAGTGTTCAAAATGCTGAACATCATGATAAATGCTTTATGACTGCTTCCTTAAATAATTCTGATTCTAGGGTTAAAGAGCTCAAAACGATCGTAGCTCAACAATCAAAAGATCTTGAGGATGCCAAACTGGAATTTTCGAAGAAAACGAACAAATTTGAAACATATTTTGAAAAACTTGAAAAGTCAAACGTTGTTCTTGAACAAAAATTGGATCAAAAAGTTCTAGATTCTAAAGCTGAAAAAGGATAATCTTTTGAAACAAATTAAGTTACTAGAATCTAAGTTGGCATCCCAAAATGAATTGCCCAAAGAGAATGAGCCTTTAAAGGCTCAAGTACAGGAAAAGGTCTTTGCTATAGCTGTCGTTGAAAAACGAATTGAGAAAAACAAAAGGATCTAGTGTGGATACTAAGCTTGAAAAACCATCAATCTTGGGGAAACCGCCTCAAATTCAGTCTCTTAGACAACCAACTGCATTTAGATCCGAGCAACCAAGATCCTCGAGACCACGGTTTGCCTCCTAAGTTGATATGGTTCATCTTTCTAGACCAGTCACTCCACCATCTAGGCCCAATGTGACTAAAACAGCTTCTGCAAGACCTAATCACATGATTGCCTCTAGTCTCTCTAGATATAGTCCAAAGAACACGTCTCGAACTAGTTCAAATGACGTTCACCATAAATTTGGTCTAAGGGAAGCTATTCAAAAGACACAAGTAAGAGATTGGAATTTCAAACCTAGTCAGATGCCTTGTAGATCACCCAACACTGCTAACCATAGCATGTCATATACTAGGAGCATCGATCAATCATCTAGGAATTCTAGATCTTACTCGGACATTAAATATGCTACTTGTAAAACATGTAGGAAATGTGTCTTTAAAGCCACTCATGATTCTTGTGTCAAGAAATTACTTAATGAGGTGAACTCCCATGCTAGACTTAAATCCCAGTGGCCAGCTAAAATCAAACCCATTGGTAAAGTTTGGCGACCCACGGGTAGAACTTTCACTCTTGTAGGTAATGAGTGCCCTTTAACTAGGATAGTCACTGATTCTACTAAGACCCAGGGAGGAAATTAAAAAGGTTGATACATCACTTAAGCCAGAACTTAAAGTTTTCTATAAAAGGAAACGTTTTCCAGCTAAGACAAGTGAATCATCTCCTCAGGTCACATCTGGCACAAGAAAAGACAACTGTGAACCCCCACTTGCTTCTAAGATAGATATCGCTAACCCATATAAAAGCACACAAACTTCAACTGAGAATGTAGGTACCAAAGTCAAGGATCAATGTTGATGCAAAAGTTGGTTGATCCTTGCTAGACCCGAATTAGGCTTAATTCGGGTTGGCTGGGCTCCGGCTCCTGCACCAAGTGAATCGTTTGGTTGGGATCCTGCACACTAAACAGCACGCGTTAGGCTTACTGTGGGAATGTTTCCCACGATTAGAATCCGGCGTGAGAGTAAGTAATCGATTTAGGGTTTATGTGAGTTTAGAGTACAAGTCGTAATACCTTTGTGGAACCTTTGGGGGTTCCTTTTATAGGCAGTGGAACCCTAGTGGGCTTCCACTGATGCTTCGGCCCCAAGGAAGAGATAATCACCAGAATTTAGAATGATTGTTATCTTCTAATCTTGGCAGTGAATATCCTCTCTTATTGGGATAAAGATATTCCAGACAGAATATGATTCTGTCTTATCTTAAGTCGGCCGCACACAAGCCCATAAGCCTGAATGACTTTTATCCACCCATCTGTGATGGACCGGATACGGGTAGTACCCGTGGGCCGGGCTCATGACCCGGTTGGGGACTATACGTCATCATGTCCCCCCAGTCTAGTTGTTACAGTCGTAGACGTAACCTCTAGACTATCAAGATGCTCTCCGGACATACCAAGGAAAGACAAGAAATGAGACATTGAATTTTTTGTTGTTTCGGCCGCACGTGTCGATCCTTCGCAAGAATTTCAATGAATACTACCTCAGCCGCACGTAACGGCCGAGACAACTTAAATGTAACATTAAATACGGTCTTACGTAAGAGCCGCATAACCCGACAAGAATCCAGTCGCATTAATGATAGTCAATAATCCAGTCGCATGTCTGCAAAAAGTGCATTATTACTGCCCACCCTTGAGCCACGCAAAACTGTTTAAGAAGTGACCCGTGGGTCCCCCACTGACGTTGCAGAAATGTCAGAAACCCTATCCATTGGATAGGGAATGTGACTGAGACGTGTCGAAGATCCACGGCACCTCGGAAACCGAGGCCACCCTATATAAGAGTGGGTATGCGTGTATGTTACACACACAACTCACTCATTCTTCCGCCATTGTTAACATCAAGCTTTTATCTCCAAATTTTTTGCCTTCTTTTCCACGGATATCCGTCACCGCAGGTTAGATTATCACGCCTTTGAAAACCTTTTTATAAAATATGGTCAAGGATAATCCCCTCATCACGGACGTCCTGAACGTGATGTCTGCGGAGAAAGCGTACACCCCACCTATCCGGGTGATGGTGAGGCTATTACGGATGCACCGGCGGGGAAAATAGGCATATATACACGCCTGTTTGACTCAGCCAACTACCGTATCTCGTTGTCCAAGTTCTTGGTAGACCTTCTTTTGTATTATGACTTTCATATCACCCAGCTCCACTGTATAGGGGCGTGTAAAATCAACCAGTTTGAGATTACATGCCATACCTGCAGAGTAACCCCCACCGTGAACCTGTTTAGGGCTTTCTACTTTCCCCAATTAGTGAACGGGTGGTTGTCGTTCAAGAAACGACCCGGGAACGCCCCGATGACATATAAGAAACCTCTTGACTCCCTTAAGAATTGGTATGACCATTACTTCTTTGTAGATGAGAAAGTATTCCCTACCCCCTTCGTACTTAAAACCAAAGCCCCAAAAGACTATCCGCCCAAATCCAAAGATTATAGTAGCCGGGACCTGAAAATACTAGATACCCATCGCACGGAATTTCATAGAGGGTTGCCGGAACACTTTCTGTGCTTAGTAGGGATAAGCCGCCGTTACTTTGGGAGGGATGACTTATACCCGTGCTTCTTAACGGAACAGGGCGAGGGTAAGTCATATATATCTTATAAATTTGATCTGTCACATATGTGTAAAATTTTACTAACCCATATACTTCTACAATCATTTGCAGAGATGAACCTCCACGGACTACTTCGTCAAGGCGACCCCATGAAGGTGGCGGAGGGATTCCGGCCATTAAAGCCGAATGAGCTCCCCTTGCTAGAAGCTTTAGCCGACCGTACGATTCCGCTGGAAGAGACAACCGAGCCCAGGTCGGACGAAGGAGAGCCTATTATCGAGAAATCCCCTTTAGATTTTCAGAACGAAGACGGTGATGACCCATTGCTGGAGGGAGGCACCATCAATCAGGAGGAAGAGCGTGATCCCAATGAGGACACCACGCAAGCTTCCGGGTCCACCCCACTTACCTCTAAGAAGAGAAAAACAACCAGGAGGGTGGTGATGAAAGTTGGGGAGGAGGCCGGAGTTGCAAATGCTCCCCCCAAGAAGCTGCGGAAAGACCATCCACAATACCAAGAAGGAAGCAACACCACAACTGCCCAAGCCGACCCTACCCCGATCATGGAAGGGCCCATCTTGCAAGTCGCCCCTGTGAGCGCCGTAGCTCCTACCGGCCCAGACCCTGACATTGGCACCCCGTAAGTACCCCTTGTAATTATGATTTATACCTTTTTATGAAGTATAGACTAAATTTTTTAACAACAGGATGAATCCGGCAGCCGGAGCACAAGAAGAAGTGGGGAGGAATCCATCCCCCGTGGCTACCAACAATCCCCCATCACCTGTCACCGCACGTGCCAAGGAACCGCACCCCGAGGGGCCAGAAGAGAGCTTGCGCTTAGCATGGAACTTATCGAGCTTGACACGGCTGGAGGCCGAATCCGAGTGTTCAGAATTCATCGAACACATCACCCCGCCTGCCCTCGCACATGATTTAGATGAACTAGATCATAAGGCCCTGATTGAACAGTTTGATGTATCATCCACACATCAGGTGACGGTGGGTGCCGCGTTAAGACGCCGTCTGATTAAGGCCCTCACTAATGTGAGCCGTGCCGACAAAAGGATAGCCCGCCGTGAGGCAATGGTCGTGAAGAACGAGAAGACCATCGCATCCTTGCAGGCAGCATTACTGACCGCCGAGGCGACGGTGAAGGAGCAGGCACTTCACGCTGATACCAGAGAGAGGCGTATTGCTGAGTTGGAGGCCCTCGTAGCCGCATCAAACGAGAAGGTAAATTTTCAGAAACATTGTACATACATTCCTACTTCTTGTACGCATGTAGCCAAAAAAGTATGTATTCTTGTAGTAACTCCAAATTTCATACGCAGGTGTCTGCGGCTGAGGCTGCTACTAAGGCGGTGACCGTGCAATCATTAAGCATTGCCCAGGAGCGTGACGCACTGAAGGAGGAATTGACGCATGCTCAAACCAACCTTGAAAATCAAGTTGCCTTAGCTGATGAAGAGTTGAGCAAGGTGGTTGTCAGCTGTGCGGAGAGAGTATGCCCCCCCTACTAACCGCGACAGCCGGTCGTAGGTGGATTATCGGGCAAGGATTGCGGCTTGCCGTAAGTGGGGCCCTGAACGCTCCACACCTACTGTAGGCATTTGCTGGGGTTGTATCTGATGGGATCGACCGTGGTAGGCATGAAGGCCTGGTCCAAGCTGCGGAGATGATCGCAAAAGGTGAGGATATCACACCGCATCCGTATCACAACCCCTCCGCAGCGGGTAAGATGACTGCGTCCATTGATGCCTTGGCAGACCTTCAACACCCCCTCCTGGACGAGCTTGAAGCCATGAAAGATGCTCCAAACGAAGCAATAATGTCCCGGCTGAGTGCCAATCCAATTCCCTTGACGTTGGCTACTTATGATTCTGTATCCAAAGCCATGTCAGATGAGAAGCTGCTTGGAGAAGCTCTAGATGCTCTTGCAGTCAAAGTTCAGGACGGGAAAGATGCTCGTGGGGAGGCCCTTCGTGCTTTAATTGAGGAAGGGAAGAAGGATCTAGGAGAATTCCTTCCCCCCTTGTAACTGATATGTTGTAAACACTTGTGATTATATTCGTCCGTGTTTGTACACGGCCAAGACATATATGTAATAACTTGTCCTTTTTATTTAGAAGTCCGTGACCACCACGACCATTTTTTTTATTGCCAATTTTGAAACTTGTGTATTTCATTGTATTTCAATGCCGCGTGATGTATCACGTCGCACACATAAAGAAAAAAGGAAAATACATACAAGTCTATAATTTACTAGACATGCGACGTGCGTCTTTACTATGCAGAGTACCGTGTGGGTATGGTGCACAAAAAACTTATCACAACGTCTTGTGAGTAAGGCGTCTAGTAAGGATACATGATCCGTGCGGCTGGGGTTGCATCCCTCTTACGCGGCAAGTTGAATTAGTAGGTTCACTTAATCCTCTTACCCCGCCTGGAGGCGTATAGTACATGTACGGTAATTTGAAAGAATGCATACGAATGAAATATGGCATATTATAATACAAGTAAAATTCATACGACTAACAGAGAATCTAACAAAGAAAGGAAGCACGAAACAGGTCGTGGAGCTAGCTAGGCACCACGGCATTTTATTAGAACGTTTACACTTTTGTTTGAATAATGACGACAAGTCCTAAAAAACAAGAAAGGAAACTAAACAAACATAAGAAAAACAAACAAAACAAATAAACCGCATGGTTCTTTATTAAGACCGCCTATAGCGAAAGACCCATGCGGAAGCCGTAGCTTTCAAAGGTAGCACCTTTTGAGATTGGAGATGTTCCATGTGCGCTGTAGGTCGCGGCCATCCATGTCACGTAACTTGTACGCGCCTCCTCCCAAGGTTTCAGTAACTTCATACGGTCCTTCCCATTTAGGGCCCAGTTTTCCTGTATTCTCCACTCGACTCGCTTCGTTAGCACGATAGACGTAGTCTCCTGGTCGAAAAGAAACACCCTTGACCTTGGCGTCATCCGTGGGACCCATAACACTAAGCTAGAACAAAACCTCATCTCGAATTTCCAATGACGAAGGGGCATCCGCCAACTAACCCCAGGAATGTGAATCCTGGGAACCGGAAGTCCCAAGGGGAAGGGATCCTCATCCCCAACCAATCACCTAGCCGCCTCGCAGGCGGGCTGGGTAACCGTAGCTGTTTTCAGCCCGCGGGGGTGACGAGCACGATCTCGGTGACACCCCCGCCTACTTCAACCCTGGACAACCCTGATCCGGGGAGTGCACCAAACCCCCCTAACAAGGAACCGCGCAGACCCCCGACGGAGGAAGAAGTGGAAGTCCTACCACTCAGTGAGGAGGATCTTACTCGAGTTCTCATTCAGAACTTCGAAAGGATCGTCCCAGGGATCGCCTCAAGATTGAATCTGGGGAGGAACCTCCAAGCCAGACTCAACTTTGGTGACAGTGGACCAACCACCCCCTCCCAAAACCGGTCCGATCCGATCTTTGTACACCGTTCGATCTTTGTACACCGTTCAACTAAGGACACTCTCAGAGTTTGGTTACTGAAGAAGCTGATATTAGAGAAACAAGTGTCTTAGGGGATTTGCAGTTAAGCTCATGTAAATAGCTTATAGACAAATCACACTCTATGACCCATTCATCAAAGAAAGGAAAGTTTATCGCTGATGATAAACTTATCCTCATTAACAAGAAATTACATTTTCTCGGACACGAGCTATTATTAAAACTATTCAAAAGTTCTATGCTCGTGTATTATGGCTCATAGTCAAATCATAGTCTGTGACCCGAACTTCAAAGAAAGGGAAGTTTATCTCGTCAACGATAACTTACCCTCAACATGAGAAATTAAATTTTCTCGGACACGAGTTTACATTTAAAACTATTCAATGGTTTTAAGCTCGTGTACATGGCTCATCGTTAAATGTCAGACGATGACCCGATCTTCAAATAAAGGAAAGTTTATCGCCGATGATAAACTTATCCTCATTAACGAGAAATTAAATTTTCTCGGACACCAGATTACAGTTAAAACTATTCAAAGGTTTTAAGCTCGTGTCATGACTCATCGTTAAATGTCAAACGATGACCCGATCTTCAAATAAAGGAAAGTTTATCGCTGATGATAAACTTATCCTCATTAACGAAAAATTAAATTTTCTCGGACACGAGCTTACATTTAAAACTATTCAAAGGTTTTAAGCTCGGTACATGGTTCATCATTAAATATCAGATGATGACCCTTCAAATAAAGGAAAGTTTATCGCCGATGATAAACTTATCCTCACAAACAAGAAATTTTAATTTCACGGACACGAGCTATCATTAAAATTATTCAAAGGTTTTAAGCTCGTGTACATGGCTCATCGTTAAAGGTCAGACGATGACCCGATCTTCAAATAAAGGAACGTTTATCGCCGGTGATAAAGTTATCCTCATTAACGAGAAATTAAATTTTCTCGGACACGAGCTAACATTAAAATTATTCAAAGATTTTAAGCTCGTGTACATGGCGTATAATTATATTTCAGATTATTCCCCGGACTTCAAAGAAAGGAAAGTTCATCGCCGATGATAAACTTATCGTCACAACGAGAAATTAATTTTTCTCGGGCATGGGCTTATTAAAATTATTCGAAGTTTTTAAGCTCATACACAATGACTTACAGTTAAATATCAGACTGTAACTCGGATTTCAATTTTAGGGAAGATTATCTTTAACGATAACTTATCCTCTTAATGAGAAATTCATTTTTCTCGGTCATGAGCTTGTATTATGACATTCCAAGTTTTAAGCTCAGAAAGGAAAGTGTATCTTTTAATTAAGATAAGTTTTCCTCATAACGAGAAATTCATCTTTCTCAGTCATGAGCTTTACGTTAAAACATTCAAAAGTTTTTCAAGCTCATGAGAACGACTTCTAAGTAAATGTCAACTTAGGACTCGTTCTTCAGTTAAAAGGAAAGTTTATCGCCGATGGTAACTTATCCTTAACAACAGAACTTATCCTTAACAACAGGAAGTTTACAACTTCTCGGACTTGAGCTTGTTTTGTAAGATATTCAAATTCTTAAGCCAAAGTAATTGGTTTTCAAAACTTTGAACACAATTTTTCAAGAATTTTTCAAAAGGTTTTTCCAAATCTTTAAAAATTGTGTGTTCAACAATGTTTTGATAAAAAGAGCATGTCTTCTGGAATCGAATATTTACGATCCTTGAAATGTCATTCAGTAATGACACGGGGTTATAAATAAAGTTCGAGTAGAAGTACAAATGTTTTAAAACATGCTCAATTGTGGCTTGCTATTATTTCAGATAGTAACACGCTTTTCATATTCAAGTCAAGTATTTCACCAGAAAGCTTTGACTCAACAACGAGAATTAACTTTCTCGGGCATGTTGTACTTTATAACCATGTAAGGGATTGTGTTAACGTAATAACACAATCTAACACGAATATATGTACGTGTCAGTGCATTTATTTGTTAAAACAACAGAAATCTTGTTTTTATGAAGTTATCATCTCCACAATCATAGCAATTTACAACTGATATCTACATACTCGACGATGCGATTACTCAAACAGCGACTACAACTCTTTTGATAGAACACGGTTCAACAATTGAGGGGGAGCAATTGTCCAGCATTCAGAATCTTTGATGTCGAATGTGCCGAGTTCACAAATTGGTGTCAAGACAACGATATCAATCGTACACATGGTGTCAAGAGATAATAATAACTAGCTTTTAGTTAGAAAAATTGTTCTATTATGTTTCTTCGAATTGATTACTGGTTTAAGTGCGACTTAGTCGTCTTTTGGTGGGAACAATAGATTGGTCGTTGTAGTATAATTAAATTGCAAGACGTTAGAGTAAATGGCAGGTAATAAAGTAAATGGCAGGTAAATTAAAGTAAATGGCAGGTAATTAAAGCTAAAACTAATCAAAACGTAAATGGTGCAATATTAAAAACTTTAAAAGTAAATGACGAGAAATTAAATGACGTAAAATTAAAACTCGACGAAAAGTAAATTTGACAATTAAATAAAAATGCAAAACGTAATTAAAATAGGCTAAAAGCAAAACGAGAAAAACTGTCACTTTTTCTCTGAAAATAAAAACTAGAAAAACACTTGGTAAAAATAGAGGTTTCGGGAAGCGTGAAAAATTTGCAAAACTAAAAATAAAATAACACTAAGTAAATTGGCGGAAAAAGATTAAATTTGAAATAAAAATAAAAACAGGAAATAAAACAAACCAATCACTAGTCCGATCGTAATACGATCGCAACCAACGAAAGTGGTTGGATCACACTGTAACACCCCACTTGGATAAGTGGACCGTTACGTGTATTTATGGCGTGTCATCAAAGCATAAGGTAAATGTCCTAGAACATTAACTGACCATAAAGGAAATACCGGAATCAAACATCGGCAATCCAAACATAAGCCCAAAACATGAAAAATAAAATACTGAATGAAAGGACTAAACAATGTCCAAAAGAAAAATAATGTAAGAATGCATAAAGTAAGAAGTTTGGATAGCTTCCATCCAAATGCACACGCTCTTAGAATCCTAACAGCGTCCTGGTGTACCTGCCGTTAGAACATGAAGGAACTACGGCTGAGCATAAGGCTCAGTGAACGGATATGAAGCATGATAAGGAAATTACTGAAATGAAGTAGATGATAAATACTGAAGCTGTAAGACTGATAAATAAGGTTGCAGTGGAAATCTGTAAATAATTTGTAAAGTCTGAATTATAATTAATAAAGCTGAACTGTTATCTGTTAAAATCTGAAAACATGCATTTACTGTAATTTAATTGCCAGAGCTTATATAGGTCATGTGTTGTAACAACGTTGCATGAATAACTGGAGGGGTGACCTCGTCATGCTATAGAGGGGTGACCTCTAAATAACTGTGCTGGGTGGAGGGATCAACTCCAATGTGAAGGGTGTAGAGCACACACCACATTCACCTGCTAAACTGTAAACTGTAGCCTAGGATGCATCCATACGCCCCACTAATAATACTGATAAATAGGCCAAGCTGAGCTGAGTGGGACGATGCAGGATATCACTCTCCTGCATGTGAGTCACGGCACCGGTGCCTCTAGTGCCGTGGTTACGGTACCTCTGTAACTAGTACATAAACTAATCATGCTTGTATATAATGATCAGGCAATTTATTTAATTATTAACATGATTTCTGATAAGCTTAAACATATACTGGGGAAAACATTTGGCTGCATACGGGGAATCCTAACCATGCATAGGAAAAAAAATCCTTACTGAAGGGACGGAAATCCGTACCTCGTGTCCAGTGAACAAGGAAAGACGGAAGGATCGACTCTGACTTCACGGATACTACATAAATAATAGACGGGAAATAAGTCATCTAAATACCGTTTGCTGATTACTGATTCTTATATGTTCTAAATTTAATTTAACTTATTCTTGTATTACTATTTATGTAGAATCTGGTTAATCTGATAGTCTGGTGTATTTCTGATAATCTGACTGGTCTTTAAATATTTACTGAATAACGTATATCCTGTGTTCCTGATTACTGTATATTGTACTGTATTTTGATTATGGTATTATACTGTAGCATGACATTATAATGTTACTATAATTAGTAACTTGCCATAACTAGAAAGTTTCCTGAACTAGAAAGTTTCCTGAAATAGAACGTTTCCAAAATTGTTTCTAAAAATGGTTTCATGAATATTCAACTAATTTAATTAATACGTTTTTAATAAATAAAACTAGTTAAATCATTAATAATTTAATTTACTAATTAAATTAAATAAACAATTACTGTTTTGCTAAAATTACGATATGAACTTAATTTTTAAAATGATTTAATGTTAATAAAATAAAGTTCTTCGTTTTCATTTTTTCAAACGCGCCTCCGAAACCTGAGTCGAAATCTTCCCGAGACACTATTTCTCGGGTCGGCCCAAAACCGAGGCCCAACAGCCCCCAGCTGTAGCCCAAAAGCAGTTCCCACTGCTTGTTTCCCACTGCCTAGTTATTAGTTCCCCCTGCTTGTTATTATTCCCACTGTTAGTTTACAAGGTTCCCACTGCCTTTGTATTTCGACAGACCCAAACACACCCTTATGCAAAATTAAACCCAAACACCCCGGTTGGTGTTTTCTGCTGTTCGAAAAGCCAAACACCCTTGCTGTTTGGATTTTGAGGGCTGCGAGTTCAATCAAACACGCCACACACCCATTATGGGTCGTGGCTGATTAACCAAAGACACCACCGAGACCCTTGGTCTCGGTTTTCCTGAATTCACCAAAACCCGACATTAAACATGTTGAATAATTAAACCCTGTTCTTGATTGGATTCGTTTTTTTTTTGACCTAGAACAAAATAGGAGATTACCTTTGAGGGGTTTTAGAGTGGGACGAGTACACCCGAATCATTGACAAGAAACGAAACTCTCCCTTGTTCTTGATATTCCAGCCGACGGCCATTTTTCTTTCTTTTTTTTTTGTCTTTTGTGTCGGCAGGAGCAAACAACACCACCCTATTTTTTTTTTGTGTCTGATTGTGAATAAGGGGTAATCCCCGTTTTTCTTCTTTTGTACTAAAATGGGCTTAGCCCAATTTCTTTTCTTCTCTTTTTTTTTTAAAACAAACCGGCCCAAGCCCCTATTTGTTTATATAACTTTCAATTTTTTTTTAAGCTTATGTATTATTTACGTGCCGACGTATTTAGTTCTCGCAATATATCCGACTAAAAATTAGTTTCTGAAAATTTAATCACGTCACGATATTCATTAAAATTGCGACTGCGCGATTCTGATAACGTTTAATTATTTTTTGTGCGATGATTACTACGTACTTATATTTTCCGAGATCAAATAATTATTTTTTTCTGAATAATTATTTATAATAAAACAAAACTGCGTATTTAATATATATAATTTTAAATACGGGTTTTACAATTCTTCCCCTCTAAAAACAATAATTCGTCCCCGAATTAAGGATACGACCATACTGGGTTTTACAATTCTTCCCCTCTAAAAAGGAGAAATTCGTCCTCGAATTAAAGGTAATAAGCTGATGAAGCTATAAGAACTGAAAGAACACGTAGACTGAAAAGACAATTAAGCTGAAGGATAAATTGTCTTCTAATTACGACATAATGCTGCTGATAGGTATAAACCTGACATGACTGAAATAATCATGTAACGTGACATGACTGAATGAACATAACTGAATTTACTGAAGGAAAGGGGATGAGAGGTCCGGGTGGACTCCTCTGTTTCGAGTGGCCTCCCGCTCGAAACGATTCTTTCAAAGGTCTAAACATAATTAAAAATCTTGGTCCTGATGACCCTTTCCTGATGATGCTGAATACTTTCAGGTTCCATACTTAAGATGGATTTTCTAAACCTGAATGAATAAGCTATAGCATGTAGTATACATGAAACGGTACGTACAATTATCCTGAAACGATAACATTTATATCTCTGAGCAAGCTGCTGAGAATATATATATAGGGACGAACTACGTGAACAATTATGAACATGCTAAGTGAGCAATTGTGAACGTGGTTCATAATTATATGAGGTGCGCTGGCATGGAATTAGAATATGATAAGTGAAACATACTGTGAACGTGATACTAGAACATATCATGAACGTATGCTGACTGAGGAATGAATGCTAAACGATACGGCCTGAGATGTGAAACGTCTGCCTGGTTATGGAATAGTTGTGCTAAACCTGAGTCTGATTTCCCAAGCTTTTTGTAACCGTATTCGGTAATAAACTGAGAAACGTGTATCGTGAAATGGTACACGAACTTGATCGTGAACAATGTTATGAATACAAACGTGAGCTTAAATCAAGAGATAGCATAAAGATGAACTGAAACAGCATCATGCTGCGAATGAGACGTAAACGTGAAAGTGAAAATAACCGCGAACTAAAAGTGGGCGTAGACATGCACTTGGTCGTGAACATGAATTCTGTCTGATATGATGGTCAATGGAATGCCTTGAATTCGTACGATTTACTGCTGAATTTCAAAATTTTCTGCAGATCTGCTACTGCGTGATCCTTTCGGACGAAAGAAACGCGCAGGCTGATTACATGGTTGACGATAACTTAGATAGTATCATACTTTCTCTGAGGCTGTGGTAGCTGATAACGATTTCATAGAATTTCTTCTCATTTCTGTTCAGAAATTTCTAAGGGTTGTAGTAACTCACTAACATGACGGCGTTCTATCTTGAACCTGCAGTAGGTCCGGCATCTAGATATGAACATAGCTGCATCAATGCGTGATGCGGATTCTATCAGAGTTCTGTCTGGGATTGTGGAACATTCTGGTGGAATTCTGGTTGAATAGTCTTAACACATTTTTCGTGAGAACTATCGGCAGTTTCTGCGGTAGTAGTTAATTGAGTTCTAGAAAATTGTACTTCGTTCACCGGCGTCAGTCGGGACCATCAGGTGATGGTCTTCACCTTCGCAGGATTGTCTGGAATTTCTTTCTATTGACATAGAGTGGTTCAGAAATGCCACTTTGTTCATCTGAAATATACATCTAGAAGGCTTGCGTATATAATTTTCTACTATCGGAGAATCTGCGGGGTCATGAAAAGATGATTCTCATGTCCTTCTCTAGAATTTAGGAGATCAGCATATTGTCAATTTATGTACTGCTAATTTTGTCTGAGAATTCAAGGAAAAATTTATTCATACCTTTTCATACTATAGCTGGAGCATTAGGGAGCTTAGAAGTAAAATTTAAAATTTTTAGAGTGGCTATAATATGTGCAACAACGGTCTGAAGAACGTCATGTTCTTCCCTCACCACTGATGGTAGCATGATCTTGAATTTTTCTGGAAGAATGTTTAAGGCACCTCGTAGTAGGTCAATTAAACTTTCTATTCGTGGAATGAATATCGATTAGGAATGGTGATCTGATAAATTTTTCGATGGTGCGCTAGGGCAAATAAAGCCTAGTTTTGGCAACTCTTGCAGCAATTGATGCAACTCTTTTAACGTAGCTAGAGCCCTGTAATAAAGAGTTCTAAAAACAGGTTCTGTTCTTGAGACTAGCTCGATGTTAAATTTCTGTCTCGTGGTTAGGAAGGAATTTCTTGAAAACTTTCTGAAATTATATCTGGAACTCTAGTATAATCTGCTGATTATGAATTTAAAGAATTTAAGAAGTGGATTATAACTGGTGGCTGGAGAATCTTCGTAGCTATGGACTGATAAGTCACACGCTTGTAAGGCAGAAACAACTTGTACTGATTTTTTTCTGGCAGAAAATATAATGAATATATTCGTTATTTAGTAAGATGGATCTCATCGTTAACTGAAAGGAAACCTTAATCAGTATAGGTGATTCCGTGGAGTTCTTTCGGCTGGGAGGTAGGTAAATACCTGATTTACATAAAGCTGACATAGGAATACATGGAGTAACGTGGCGACTTCCACCGAGTGGGTTTGTCTGTAACCTTACAGAATGAATATCGTGTGTTTAATCTGAATAATAGTCTAGTGGTGGTAACTGAATTTTAAATGATCTTATTCATGCGTGGTATAATAGGACGGGTATACCCCTTTCTGAAAGGTACCCTGAATTACTAAGGGTCTCGCTTGGAAACATACTAGAGTTAGGAGTTCTGACTCGTGTTTTGAGGAAAGATTCGTATGACGTGTACCATGACTGGTGTCCTGATATGTGTCTTCTGAAATGATTTCTGAGACCTATGTCTTGACTGATGTCTTGACACGTGTTTTAGTAGATGAATCTGAACAAGGCTGAATTTTCTTTCTTTGGTAACTGCTAAGATTGACGGACCGGTTAGACTACTAACCTCTTGTATTTCTGGTCACGTCCGTGTCGGAGTTCCGATGGTTACTGACTGATTAATTATAAGTACGATGGTTGTCACTACTGCTTGTCTGTCAATCTCCTGACGGTCGTTATCATGACCCTGATTCATGTAACTATTCTGCTGAGTGGCCGGCTGAGTTCCGGTTCTCACTCTTTGAATATACGGTTAGCTGAGTGGAGTGTGACATCTAACTGAGAAGGTAAAAGTATCTAATGGAATGGTAGTGTCTGATGGTTGAAATTTAGTTTTGACATAAAGTTCAAGTTTATAGTTTTCGTCCTTGCTCTGCGGTGTCTTTATAGTATAACAGCATCAGCATCAGCATCTTGAGAAATCTCCAAAGTATCAGCAGCATCAGCAATTTTGAGGTCTTCAAAGTGTTCGCAGCCTCAGCATCTGGTAAAATCTTCAACTCACGAGCAGCATCAGCACCTGGTAAAATATCAACAAGTGGAAACGCCCGAGATGGTTGAGGATCGATTAGCAATATCCATGGAGTAGGGTACCTGGTGTACACCTGTACTACTGTACATGAAGTACAAAATGAATATTGCACATGAAGCATATCGAGACATTGCACGTGGAGTATACATGTATCACTGTACAAGGAGTATAACTGAGGCACTATACAGAGGGTACATATAGACTACTGTTCATGGCACTGGTGGAGATTTATTGGATGGTCGATACTGGTGTCGCTTGTCTGACGTGATCTTGGAAATAGATTGATTTAAACGATAGTAAACTGGTCTGAATTAAGTAACATGATAGCCTGTAATTCCTGCGTCGACTTACTGCTAGTTATATCAAGACTGAAAGTATGATATAATCGAAGTCCCAACACTAGTCAGGATGAAGCATGAATAATGAAGGCCAATCATGATTTATCATGAAAATGGGTTTTACTGAAATTCTTGTGTATGAGAACATCATTACTTTGCTGAAAACATAATCCTCGTAAGGAGACATGAACTGAATCAAACCTGAAGACGACATCAACGTGAGGATATGAAAATTTTGACTGTTACTAGAACATAAAAGAAAATCAACTGAGGTTTAACATCAACTCGTGTGGATGGCTATGGTTCAATCCACAGAATTCAAGGAACAAAACATACGACTAAGTATGGGCGATTTTGGTTCGATCCATGCTTGTCAAAAATTTCTGAGAACTGTCATGTATAGAAATTCATAATCTGGGACTAAATATGGTTGGCTATAGTCCAGCCCATACTTGTCTAAATTTATGAAATGTCCTGAATGACAAAGGTGAACAACTATGAGTCGGTTCACAAAACAACCTTCGACTGAATAGCATGAAATTTGATCTGAACATTGGTGAATGTATATGGGCTGGTTCACCAAGTAATATTCGACTGAAAACATGAATCTGACCTGAGTAAGTATAAACGCCTATGGGTCGGTTTACCAATACAAAATCTGAACGGCAAGGGTGAACGCCTATGGTCAGCTCACCAAAACGAAATTTTCGCTAAAAGCACATGCGACTAAATATGGCTAGTTATGTACCAACCTTTTACTTAGTCAAAAATTTAAGAAAACTGACTGATAAATGAAGAAAACTGACTGAATAATCCATGAGAAACATGAAAGATAACAACGCCAAAATCTGGGAAATTCCTGGTGACTACCCACTAGTCACAGGTCAAGTTTTAGAGCCTACAGATCGAACCTATAACTATGATACCATAATTGTAACACCCCACTTGGATCAGTGGACCGTTACGTGTATTTATGGCATGTCATCAAAGCATAAGGTAAATGTCCTAGAACATTAACTGACCATAAAGGAAATACCGGAATCAAACATCGGCAATCCAAACATAAGCCCAAAACATGAAAAATAAAATACTGAATGAAAGGACTAAACAATGTCCAAAAGCAGAATAATGTAAGAATGCATAAAGTAAGAAGTCTGGATAGCTTCCATCCAAATGCACACGCTCTTAGAATCCTAACAGCGTCCTGGTGTACCTGCCGTTAGAACATGAAGGAACTACGGCTGAGCATAACGCTCAGTGAACGGATATGAAGCATGATAAGGAAATTACTAAAATGAAGTAGATGATAAATATTGAAGCTGTAAGACTGATAAATAAGGTTGCAGCGGAAATCTGTAAATAATCTGTAAAGTTTGAATTATAATTAATAAAGCTGAACTGTTATCTGTTAAAATCTGAAAACATGCATTTACTGTAATTTAATTGCCAGAGCTTATATAGGTCATGTGCTGTAACAACGTTGCATGAATAACTGGAGGGGTGACCTCGTCATGCTATAGAGGGGTGACCTCTAAATAACTGTGCTGGATGGAGGGATCAGCTCCAATGTGAAGGGTGTAGAGCACACACCACATTCACCTGCTAAACTGTAAACTGTAGCCTAGGATGCATCCATACGCCCCACTAATAATACTGATAAATAGGCCAAGCTGAGCTGAGTGGGACGATGCAGGATATCACTCTCCTGCATGTGAGTCACGGCACCGGTGCCTCTAGTGCCGTGGTTACGGTACCTCCGTAACTAGTACATAAACTAATCATGCTTGTATATAATGCTCAGGCAATTTATTTAATTATTAACATGATTTCTGATAAGCTTAAACATATACTGGGGAAAATATTTGGCTGCATACGGGGAATCCTAACCATGCATAGGAAAGAAAATCCTTACTGAAGGGACGGAAATCCGTACCTCGTGTCCAGTGAACAAGGAAAGACGGAAGGATCGACTCTGACTTCACGGATACTACATAAATAATGGACGGGAAATAAGTCATCTAAATACCGTTTGCTGATTACTGATTCTTATATGTTCTAAATTTAATTTAACTTATTCTTGTATTACTATTTATGTAGAATCTGGTTAATCTGATAGTCCGGTGTATTTCTGATAATCTGACTGGTCTTTAAATATTTACTGAATAACGTATATCCTGTGTTCCTGATTACTGTATGTACTGTATTTTGATTATGGTATTATACTGTAGCATGACATTATAATGTTACTATAATTAGTAACTTGCCATAACTAGAAAGTTTCCTGAATTAGAAAGTTTCCTGAAATAGAACGTTTCCAAAATTGTTTCTAAAAATGGTTTCATGAATATTCAACTAATTTAATTAAGATCATACGTTTTTAATAAATAAAACTAGTTAAATCATTAATAATTTAATTTACTAATTAAATTAAATAAACAATTACTGTTTTGCTAAAATTACGATATGAACTTAATTTTTAAAATGATTTAATGTTAATAAAATAAAGTTCTTCGTTTTCATTTTTTCAAACGCGCCTCCGAAACCCGAGTCGAAAATCTTCCCGAGACACTATGTCTCGGGTCGGCCCAAAACCGAGGCCCAACAGCCCCCAGCTGTAGCCCAAAAGCAGTTCCCACTGCTTGTTTCCCACTGCCTAGTTATTAGTTCCCCCTGCTTGTTATTATTCCCAATGTTAGTTTACAAGGTTCCCACTGCCTTTGTATTTCGACAGACCCAAACACACCCTTATGCAAAATTAAACCCAAACACCCCTGTTGGTGTTTTCTACTGTTCGAAAAGCCAAACACCCCTGCTGTTTGGATTTTGAGGGCTGCGAGTTCAATCAAACACGCCACACACCCATTATGGGTCGTGGCTGATTAACCAAAGACACCACCGAGACCCTTGGTCTCGGTTTTCCTGAATTTACCAAAACCCGACATTAAACATGTTGAATAATTAAATCCTGTTCTTGATTGGATTCGTTTTTTTTTTACCTAGAACAAAATAGGAGATTACCTTTGAGGGGTTTTAGAGTGGGACGAGTACACCCGAATCATTGACAGGAAACGAAACTCTCCCTTGTTCTTGATATTCCAGCCGGCGGCCATTTTTCTTTCTTTTTTTTTGTATTTTGTGTCGGCAGGAGCAAACAACACCACCCTAACTTTTTTTGTGTCTGATTGTGAATAAGGGGTAATCCCCGTTTTTCTTCTTTTGTACTAAAATGGGCTTAGCCCAATTTCTTTTCTTCTCTTTTTTTTTTAAAACAAACCAGCCCAAGCCCCTATTTGTTTATATAACTTTCAATTTTTTTTAAGCTTAAGTATTATTTACGTGCCGACGTATTTAGTTCTCGCAATATCTCCGACTAAAAATTAGTTTCTGAAAATTTAATCACGTCACGATATTCATTAAAATTGCGACTGCGCGATTCTGATAACGTTTAATTATTTTCTGTGCGATGATTACTACGTACTTATATTTTCCGAGATCAAATAATTATTTTTTTCTGAATAATTATTTATAATAAAACAAAACTGCGTATTTAATATATATAATTTTAAATACGGGTTTTACACACACCCTGATCGTAGGCAAGATCACAATGAATGCGATCGTAATGGTGATCGTACTCCACCACGATCTAACTTTAGATCATACTCTAGATCGCACTCAATGCGATGGAAAGCAAGATCGTACTCCCAGATCGCAACCACGATCGCAACAAGTGGATCGTGGTCCCTGATCGTGGTTTGTGATCGCAGCACAACAGATCGCAATCAATGCGATCGAAATCAAAGATTGTTACGTGCCATCGCACCCACAGATTGTATTGGGTGATCTGAGTGTGTGATCGCACCAGGGAAGAACAAACGGATCACAATCAATGCGATCGAAGCCAAGAGATCGTACCAAGGTAAAACCCTCCTAAGATCGTAATGAAATGCAAAGAGCAGATAAGCTAAACTAAATAAGTACTTTAACAATAAGCAAATTTCAAAAACTAAACCAAAAACAATAATAAGACGAGATAAAAAGCAACAAATTTAAAGGCTTTACAAAACACAAAATAAGAAAACAAAATAAGCAAACTTTAAAAAAGGATAAACTTTTTAGAAAACTTAGAAAAGCAAATAAGCTAAGTACAAAACAAGCCAATAAGATTATCAAACTTATAGCTTATTTCATACGAAAACTTATATAGAAGTAAAAAAGGTGAACTTTTTAGTTAAATAAACAAGAGATTAAGCAAAATCTTGCTTAATCCGAAATTGCAACGAACCAAAAACAAGAAAAGTAGAATGAGAAAGATAAAGAAAAGCTTGAATAAAGATAAAGATTCAATAACAAAATTAAAAAACACTTACTTGGAATTAAAGGAATTAAAGTGCAAGACAAGTATTTAAATTGACATGAAAATAAATGACATGAAATAAAGGTGCAAGTAATGAAAATGGTGGAGAGCTAATTTGTCAAGTTAGCTAACAACTTGAAATGAAATGAGATGGTGTCTATATATAGGGAGAAGGGAAGCATGTGTTGCTTCCTTCTTTCTTTCTTTCTTTCTTTCCGTCTTTTCGTCTTCTTAATTCTTCGACTTTTTCGACGTTGTCTCGGGATTAACTAAACTCGTCTTGAAATTTCTTCATTAATAAGACTTGAGTTCTTCGGCTCTATTAAACTTCCGTCTTTAGACTTTTTCTTCGATAAATCTTCAAAATAGGTCTTGGACTTCCGTTCTTTTTCCACTCTTGATCTCTTGACTTCGTCTTTTGTCTTTTTCTTCGATAAAAGCCCGTGAAAGCCCGTGTTTTCTTCCCTTTTCACATTTTGGTCCTAAATCATAACAAAAACACAAACCACGCATAATTCCGACATTTACGACATAAAATACACGTTTTGGCTTGGTCATTATTATAATTAAGTGGTAAAAGGATGGGTGTTTTCACACCTATCAAATCCCCTACACTTGACCATTGCAATGTCCTCATGCAATGTATTAATTACAAAGAAAATTTTACATTCTCCATCATAATCAATCCACATTGGCCTTTATTAAAGAGACAAAAATTAACAAAACAAGTAAAGAAATCAAAGACTTACCTTAGGGTTTTGGAATGTCATGAATGATTATCATCCTCAAGTTTCACGTTCCCCATACCAAGCTTAAAAACGAGATCATTGTTATTATAAGTTAGCAAACTAACGCAAACTCATGTGGGCCAATTATTTACTTAGACTCCCTTATTCCTAGGTGTATCTCTTATATTTTATTATTGTCTTGAATGATCACGAGGATGCATTGTTGACTTATTTCGATAGTTATTAAGGCTGAAAATATCTAATCCATAGTTAGCTAAAGGACAAAGTCTTTTAAAACTGCTTCTCGAGACCTCATAAAGTTCATATCTTGGCATAACTCGCTTCACGATTTGAGACCTTTCTCGGACCGATATTTGGCATTTACTTCATACTGCAAATCTTGAGAAGACGTTCTTGAAATTATGGTCTTCTCTTCATATATAGAGTATATCTTCACTTGGAGTAGTTGAGATATTTTATTCAAATGTTGACCACGACTTCTTCATTATTTATTCAATCCTTATTTGGGACTTTGATATACAACGATCCGCCTCCTTTTCGGACTTGGATCTATTTATCCTCATACCTTGTTAGGGTCTTTTCGGATAGATTTCTCCATGATCTTTATGGGAGTAATTGCTTTTCGTCATGTGTCTTGATCCTTGATATTGATTTTGGAATAATGCTTTTCACATCATCTTGGATCTTTAGCAACAAAATGGAATCCTCATGCCTTGTTAGGGCCGTTTTGGACTCGCCAATCTTCGTGTCCCGTTTCAATAAGTTATGCCTTGGCTATGAACTCTAATCAATACCGAACAACTTTTAAACGATCTTGGGCTAGAAGCTAAGTAATTTTTCAAACCGTACGACCTTACTTATTGCAGATAAATCTATTAACAAGCGATGGGAGAATAGGCTTATAATCAACTCACATAAATTCACGAAAGAATACCAAACTTATAATTGACTCTATCATCTCTCGTTCTCCACAATTTAAAATCTCAAGGAATGAGACTCGTGGATGCTTAGCCAATTAAATCAAAGTTTTGGGTTTTCGAGTCATCTATAGGATCTTGCAAACTCTTAGACTTTTTCAAGTTTAGAATTCGCATTTTAAAGTTCCCTTGATAAACGACTCTCTAGGATCAATTATAGGAACTTGCGAAAAGTTCTTGTTCTTTACCCGTGAGAGTTAAGACTTTCGCGCTTTAAAGCTCCGTATATAAAAGCCTAGCAAAACTTGACTTAAACACGTTAAGGATACTAGCTAGAGTAAACTTAGATAAGTAAACTCGGGTTGAGTCAAAAGATTCACAACGTTTAAAAATTAAAACCACTTTATTCAAAATTTATTCTAGGAAAGAAAGAAAATAACTATAACAAAAGAAAAACTACAAGGCCAAAATAGATTAAAAATTTTGAAAAATATCGAAAAATTGATTTTCCGGTTAAAATGAGGACAAAAAAAAAGGAAAAGACCACTTAACTTCGATAGAAGTCCCTCCTACACTTAATATAAACATTGTCCTCAATGTTTAAGCATGTGGGAGTAAACTCCCCTACACTTAGGACATTATGCACTTTGTTTAAATCTTGCTAAGGAAAGGACAACTAAAGTGATTCCTATTTTAATATTGGAAAATATAAAATAGAGAAACAAAAGAGTTTAGGATAGAACCGAGAAGACGGGAACACGGAATTACGGGTCGTCAAAAGTCATCAAGAATGGATCTTTGAAAGCTCGAATCCCTGCACATGATAAGAAAGAAGACAACATACACATACTGGGGTCTCCCCCTACACTTATTATAAAAACAGAGAAAAATGATAAATACTGCGGGTTGCCTCCCGAGAAGCGCTTGTTTTTGTTAACCGAGTCGTGAGCCTGACTCGACCTTGATTAGCATAGGAAGAAGCTTGAAACACATCCACCGAGATCAAAGACATGGTTTTCGTCCATCAAATAGTACAAGCTTAAGGCGAACAAGGCAAGCCAAAGAAGAGTAGGCAAGGTTCCCTTAAGCAGTGATGGAGCACGGTGGTAGCAAGGGTGAAGTGCAAGCATATCTCCATAAGTTCCAAAGATTTTTCCTTTTATTTCATCAGATGGATACTGAGATGGCTTGAAAATTCCAATACCGGGATCGAACACCTTTTCCTTTAGGGGAAAATAACACTCAGGCTCAGCAGAATTTGAAGAGGATCATAAATCGCACAATCTCATCCGACGAAGGTGGATAGAGAGGTGTCAAAACATAAGAACTGCGGATGTTGGTGTCGTCCGGTTTCTTCTCCTTTGAAATAGGTTTCTTCATATCCAAAGTAGGATAAAGACCATAATCATCAAAGTCTAAAGGAGGAGCATCACTCTCATTTGGGAAGTAAGTGTTGAGAAAAGTAGCAAAGTCTTCCTCAAATGAGTAGTCATCCAAAGTAGGATCAAGTGTTGTTGGCGGAGGATCTTCATTATGTGAAGAATCACTCGAGAGAGTATCAGCCTCATCAAAATCATCATAAGTGGGCATGTCTGGATACTCAGAAGTAAAATCATCATAATCATCTCCATCGGAACTAGAATCATTATCATAAGCATCAAAGATCGGTGGAGAATCATATATGGGTGGAGGTTCCAAATTGGAGAGAGAATCATCCACATCATCTTGAAACAGTGGATTATCATTGCAAGAATCGAATAGAGGATTGTTGTAGACGACAAAATCATCGACCACATTAATCATATTCGTCGATTCGCTTGCATTATATTTGCTTGTAAGCTTCCCTATTTCAAAAACTTGTGCATCATCCCCGACTCTTAAGATGAGTTCACCTTTATCCACATCTACTAAAGCTTTACCGGTTCTCAAAAATGGGCGTCCAAGTATTAACGGAATACGAGGTTCCATTTCATAATCAACAACGACAAAGTCGACCGGAAAAGTGAATGTGCCAACTTGAATAAATACATCTTCGGCAATACCAAGGGGGTACGCGAGAGTTCGATTGGCTAGCTCCAGAGTCATCTTCGTGGGTGTAAGGTCGGGTAATGATAACTTTTTACAAACGCTGAAAGGCATCAAATTTATACTTGCCCCGAGATCGGCTAAGGCAGTAAATTCGTCGTTTGGTTAAAAGTACAAGGTAGCACAAAACGATCGGGATCTCCAAGTTTTTCTGGAAGTTCTTTAAGAAGGATTGCAGAGCAATTTTCATTCAAGCGAGTATTAACAAACTCGGCCATCTTCTCCTTCTTATTAAGCAATTCCTTAAACATCTTGACAAATTATGGCATTTGGGCAAGAGCTTCAACAAGGATAAAGGTGACGGTCATGCCGAAAATATTGTTCAAAAAGTTAGAGACTTGAACGTCATTCCTAGTCAGAATTCTAGCCTTGTTGAGCTGTGAAGGGTAAGGAATGCTGGGGTTGGGTGGTGTGGGTGTAGAAGGTGAAGGTTGAGATGTTGAAGGTGGGGTTGGTAGAGGATTCTTCTTGGGTACTTCTTCATGACGAGGCGGAGACGGTAATGGTGAACTAATACTAGACGTGGGAGTAGTAGGGATAAATGGTGGGGGAGGAGGTGTAGATGGAGTTACTGGGGGTGGAATAGATGGTCCTACTAAAGTTTCTCAACTACGGGTAGTAATAGCACTCACATTCGCTCTCGGGTTGGTGACGGTGTTTGAAGGTAGAGAGCCCGAAGTAGAGGGTTGAGTGGTTGGTAAGAAACTAGCCAGCATATTCTTCAAATCATTCGTTTGAGTGCTGAAGGAGGTTTGTATATCATTTCGAAGCTCGGATCTAATGTCATGCCCTTGCTTAGTGATATCCCCTTTCAAATTGATAATTTGGCTTTGTAGATTCTTGATTTGCTCTCCTTGGGTTCTCATTAAAGCTTCAACATCTTGATTAATGGGTGGGGCTTGTTGAGCGGGTGGGTGATAAGGATTAGAAGCTCGAGGTGGGATTTAGTTGCTTCTATTGTAGTTGTTGGGGTTGTGGTTTTGAGGAGAAAAACCGGGTGCAAGGTAGTTGTTCGACCGGTAACTTAGCAAATTTCGATCCCCTTGAGGTCGGGCTTGGTAATTTTCCGGTGAATAGTTACCATAAGCCGCATACATGTTTTCCGAATTGCTTTGAGTAGAAGGACAATCGATGTATGAATGAGGACCGCCGCAAGTCTCACAAGAAATTGCTACAACTTTAACTTGTTGTTGTTGGTTTGTAGGTATGAGCAAGATATTTTTGTTCATTTCGGCCATCATGCGGGTGAATTCGGTCATGTCGGGGTTTGCTGAAGTAGAAGAAACTTGACTCTCGGGTTGTTCCTTGAAGAAGCGGAGGATCCCAATTTTTGTGATGAGTAGTCATGTTCTCAATAAGCTCTCTACACTCCTCGGGTCTTCTTTTCATAAATGTGCCACCGGCGGCTGCATTAATCGTATCGCGATCACGAAAAGTCAAACCGTTGTAGAAAGTATCATTTAAGGTAACGGGGAGCATGTTGTGGTTTGGACATCGATCGATCACAACATTATATCTTTCCCAAGCATCAAAGAGAGATTTATCGGGTTCTTGCATGAAACCGCTGATTTGATTTCGAAGGCTCGTGACCATGGATGGTGGAAAGTAGCGCGACGAAAATCATTGAGTCATGTCGTCCCAAGTATGAATGGAATTCTTCGGGAGACGATCAAACCATTTTTTGGCGTGGTGGGATAAAGTATGTGGAAAGAGTTGTAGGCGAAGGACATCCATAGTAACACCGGGAAACTTCATGCTTTGAGTAATATTAATGAATTTGTCGAGGTGCTTGTTGGCATCATCATCCGCTATTCCGCGAGTGGATTAGTTTGCACTTGTTGGATCATGTGATGCTTCAACGAAAACTCCAGAGCCGTGATTTGCATTAGCGCAATCGGTCCTCCTACTCCAAACATTGTCGGTTGACAAAGCTCCTCCATTGTCCGAAGATCGGGCTGTGGAAGAACATTGTTGTTGTTATTGTTGAGGTGCGGTGGATTATTGTTGTTGTTCACACCTGCCATATCTAAATCTTCACGAGTCTCAGGCTCTGGATAAGTTGAAGATCTAGTACGCATACACCTGCAAAAGCAAAAGAAAACAATACCAAAGCAATAGATAATATATATACACTATAAAAATAAAATCTTTTTGGATTTTTTGAAAATTATTAATTTTTATGGATTATTAACAATTTTTGAGGAAGAAAAAGAACGCTCGCGAATGAACGGATCCCAAAAAGCAACGCGTCTCTCACAAAAAACCGTTAATCTTTACGAAAAGAGCCGGCAACGGCGCCATTTAATAACTAGCTTTTAGTTATAAAAATTGTTCTATTATGTCTCTTCGAATTGATTACTGGTTTAAGTGCGACTCAGTCGTCTTTTGGTGGGAACAATAGATTGGTCGTTGTAGTATAATTAAATTGCAAGACGTTAGAGTAAATGGCAGGTAATAAAGTAAATGGCAGATAATTAAAGTAAATGGCAGGTAATTAAAGCTAAACTTAATCAAAACATAAATGGTGCAATATTAAAAACTTTAAAAGTAAATGACGAGAAATTAAATGACGTAAAATTAAAACTCGACGAAAAGTAAATTTGACAATTAAATAAAAATGCAAAACGTAATTAAAATAGGCTAAAAGCAAGACGAGAAAAACTGTCACTTTTTCTCTGAAAATTAAAACTAGAAAAACACTTGGTAAAAATAGAGGTTTCGGGAAGCGTGAAAAATTTGCAAAACTAAAAATAAAATAACACTAAGTAAATTGGCGGGAAAAGATTAAATTTGAAATAAAAATAAAAACAGGAAATAAAACAAACCAATCACTAGTCCGATCGTAATACGATCGCAACCAACGAAAGTGGTTGGATCGCACCCTGATCGTAGCCTAGATCACAATGAATGTGATCATAATGGTGATCGTACTCCACCACGATCTAACTTTAGATCGTACTCTAGATCGCACTCAATGCGATGGAAAGCAAGATCGTACTCCCAGATCGCAACCACGATCGCAACAAGTGGATCGTGGTCCCTGATCGTGGTTTGTGATCGCAACACAACATATCGCAATCAATGCGATCGAAATCAAAGATTGTTACGTGCCATCGCACCCACAGATCGTATTGGGTGATCCGAGTGTGTGATCGCACCAGGGAAGAACAAACGGATCGCAATCAATGCGATCGAAGCCAAGAGATCGTACCAAGGTAAAACCCTCCTAAGATCGTAATGAAATGCAAAGAGCAAATAAGCTAAACTAAATAAGTACTTTAACAATAAGCAAATTTCTAAAACTAAACCAAAAAAAAATAATAAGACGAGATAAAAAGCAACAAATTTAAAGGCTTTACAAAACACAAAATAAGAAAACAAAATAAGCAAACTTTAAAAAAGGATAAACTTTTTAGAAAACTTAGAAAAGCAAATAAGCTAAGTACAAAACAAGCCAATAAGATTGTCAAACTTATAGCTTATTTCATACGAAAACTTATATAGAAGTAAAAAAGGTGAACTTTTTCGTAAAATAAACAAGAGATTAAGCAAAATCTTGCTTAATCCGAAATTGCAACGAAGCAAAAACAAGAAAAGTAGAATGAGAAAGATAGAGAAAAGCTTGAATAAAGATAAAGATTCAATAACAAAATTAAAAAACACTTACTTGGAATTAAAGGAATTAAAGTGCAAGACAAGTATTTAAATTGACATGAAAATAAATGACATGAAATAAAGGTGCAAGTAATGAAAATGGTGGAGAGCTAATTTGTCAAGTTAGCTAACAACTTGAAATTAAATGAGATGGTGTCTATATATAGGGAGAAGGGAAGCATGTGTTGCTTCCTTCTTTCTTTCTTTCTTTCTTTCCATCTTTACGTCTTCTTAATTCTTCAACTTTTTTGACGTTGTCTCGGGATTAATTAAACTCGTCTTGAAAATTCTTCATTAATAAGACTTGAGTTCTTTGGCTCTATTAAACTTCCGTCTTTAGACTTGTTCTTCGATAAATCTTCAAAATAGGTCTTGGACTTCTGTTCTTTTTCCACTCTTGATCTCTTGACTTCGTCTTTTGTCTTTTTCTTCGATAAAAGCCCGTGAAAGCCCGTATTTTTTTTCCCTTTTCACATTTTGGTCCTAAATCATAACAAAAACACAAACCACGCATAATTCCGACATTTACGACATAAAATACACGTTTTGGCTTGGTCATTATTATAATTAAGTGGTAAGAGGATGAGTGTTTTCACACCTATCAGATAACTTCAGACGTGACGAGGCGACCAACATTCGTGAACAAGAACCATGTGATGCTATCATATGATGTTCTCCATCATTCAAGTCTAACCTCGCAAATTGCTAATCTTGTGAATACATTATCATATATGATCTTTGCACGTGATAAATACCTTACACTTGTGTTTAAAAGGTATTTAATTTACGTTTCAAGTACACACTCATTAATTTGAGGGGGGGCTTGCGTAATTCATGGAGATAATTGGATTTTCATTTTCTTCCCAAATTTTCTTAAAACTTCATTAAATCAGTTGATATTAAAAACATCGATTGGGTTAATATTTTTAATATGAGGGAGAAAATGTGATTTAATATGAGATTAATCAATTCAATGGTTTGACTTAATGTGCTGGCTTATCCCGACATGTGCGAAATGTTTTCGAATATCACGGCATATGTTAAGGGGGAGCAAAATGGATTTGGATATCAAAATGGATTTCATGGTGACATACACTTACCCAAAACATCTCTATTCACGAAGGTGAAGATTGTGGTGACATAAGGATGGTAGGATAGGTTAAGTCCAATGATTCTTCTAGAACCGGAGGAATATTCCCAAGGACATTCCATAGATAGAAATAGTAGTCCTTAGGAAAATGGAGAAAGATTGTGAACGTAGCTGAATGCCGACCAAGTACTTAAGTTAGCACTGGAACAATCACAACAAGGTGCTAATTATGACGTATTGGTAAGCATTGAAGGGGTCGAAGAATGAAAAAGAATTGTAAAGATAAAGGGTGAAAAGAAAGAAGCCCTCCTTACAACCTTAGGCAGAAACCGGGTCAACTCATATGTTATTGAAGATAGACGTCATGGAACCAGTGATGCAATGCACAACCCATCCCAGCTAACTCAGATATCTCTTAAAAGATATTTGTTTTATTCACACAAAGACAACGCATTATCTATCGATTTATTCACTCCGAGTACATTGATATTGAAAAGGTGGCACTCCTCTCCAGCCTCCAATCACTAAAAATCCAAAATACACAATCGAGTCTAGAGCCATTTGAGATCATCAAATATCTCATTAGGACACACTTTTCATAATTCCTTGCTTCTTCACACACTGTGAAAAGTAAGAAAGATCTTAAGAGTCCTACGCAAAAATCTTCTTGATCTTTCCTGAACATCCGAGTAATACGAAAGTATTTACAATGAAGATGGAAATCCTTCTTGAGCGAATATCAAAAAGCTCATGGTAGGTGACTTGTGTGATTCTTTATGAATCAAGCTTGTGATAGCTGGAAAGCAACAGTGGTTTAATTCTTAAATGAATTTAAACACGTTCCAGGCCTCTACGCAATATCTTAGTAATCTTGCCAGAGCATTCAGAGTAATACTATTAAGTATTTATAGTGATGAATGGAAATCCTTCTAGTGTTAACATCAAACAGAACTTGGTAGGTAACTTGCAAGATTCTATATGAATCAAGCTCGTGACAACTGGAAAGCAACGATGGTGCGATTCTTTAATGAATCAAACTTGTTCCAGGAATTAGATTTGACGGCTTCAAATCATTCGGATATTATTATCCAAATGACTCACTCTTTATGTTCGCAGTCAGCTTTAGACGGTCGAATCGCGAAATCTTGTCAAGGAGGTTCTTGATTGAAACTACCTGCCACAAGTACGATATTTAATATCGTCCAACGGTCTTCACCGACCGGAGGTAAAATGCTACCGAATTAGAATGAAATGTTCAAGGCCATTTCATCCGTGTATATGTTTTGTTTAACTGTCTTATGCAACGTAACAAGAAGGTGGCATTATGGTGTACAATCCAGAAGAAGTCGTCACCACATGCTTATACTGCATACACTTAATACTTCAACAAATTCAAGAAAGTCTGAAAGTCAAGTCTTCCGCTGTATCAAACTCTGAAGCTTTCAAGAATTTATAAAGGTATAAGTATGTGGTGTTGGGAATAAAATTGACCAAGTCCCTAGATGCTAACAAGAGGAACTTGGACGCTGACAAGAGTAAACGAGGCGTTGACAAATGAAACGTTGATAAGAATTATCAAGGCGCTGACAAGAAGAATCTTAACACAGAGACAAGGACTAAATCTACCAATGATGAATTCTTCAAGCTGGTGGACAAAATATGAAGATAAGAATTCAGAATATATTCTTAAGTGTTTAAAAGATTTAGTCAATAAGTTATTTGAGTATGTTTATCTTATGTCTCTTCCTAAAATAGTTGATCTTAGCTTTTTGTACAAGGCTCCTTAAACCTATAAAAGGAGGCCTTAGGGTTAGACATAAGACACATCTCATATACACCTCTTCCACATATACGTTTTAACACTTTCATTGTACGCAAGTTTGTTTTATCAATCAAGTGAAAGTTTGGTTTACATTGTTTGTGTGTTCTTGTTTGAGTATTAATTCCGCATAATACTTAAATTGTTTTATACACAACAAAGTTTCTCTACGTGTTTAACTTGATTTAATCTCGTTTACACAAGCTAAATCGATCTAAGTTTGGGATCAACAAGTGGTATCAGAGCTTGTTGAGAAACTTTGATTTGAAGAACGAGATCCATATCATGAGGTGAACCAGGCTAAGGAAGAAGGTCAAGAAGAATCTGATGATGTTTTCAGTTAAGGCCACGTCTACTTCAAGTTCCACAAGTTCCAATTCTTCTTCATGTTCTGATAATGAGGTATGTGATGACTCTTCTTGTAGGTTAAATACTGAAAGACTTAATAAAGAAGTTTTAAAATTGAAATCAGATGTTTTAGACGTAAAAGTTAAACTTTCAAATTATCAAGTGGCACTTGTTGAAACTGGAAAGACTGTGTCTGAGTATAAGAAAATGGAGTTTGACCTAAAATATCAAATCAATATTTTAACTCATGATTTGAATGCTAGTATTGAGGTTAAAAACATCATGGAGAGAGCCTATGGTGTTTTACAAGCTAAGTTAGATGAGGCCATTAAAGATGAAGAGAATGTATGGCTTAAGATTCAAAAGTTTGATAAAGCTAGCCAAACCCTAGAAAAGTGTGTCAGTGAACAAAGAGACTCTAGGGATATGTCTGGGATTGGGTGGAAAGAATATGTTGCCGTTCCACCACCTGCTGGTAACTTCTATGGTGTCCATAGAAAGGATCTCTCTTGGACTGGTATTCCAGAACTCCAAGAAGAGGAATTTATTCCTCCACCCAGAGTCCTTTCCCCAGTTGAGGAATATCAACAAAAGGTTATTGACCTAGAAGAGTGGAAGAAGGCTAACCCCACTTTGTTTGTTAAGGGTGGTATGCTTAGTGAGTGTCCATTTGTGCCTACACCCATTGAGAGTCCAGTAGTATCTACACCTATCACTGTGATCAATCCCATCACTGGAAAAGCTGTTAATCTTGGCTCCCATGCTAAGAGAAAACCTAGTGTTAAGTATGCTGAAATGTATAGAAAACCTTGGTCACCCCAAAGCCAAGCAAGTGTTAATGGGACAGAGTTTTATCAATCTAAGCCTAAGTTTGTGTCCAAAAAGGCTTGTTACTCATGTGGGAGCTACTCACATTTGGCCTATAGTTGTGTCAGTGGATACAATTCATTCACTGACAATAGGTCATCTAATGTCAACCATAGACCTTTTGTCCACACTAAACCACATGCTACTAGACCAGCTCCTTTCTTCTCTAAGGCAGCTAATACCCATGGACAAAGGCCCTTTCAAAAGACCAACACTTGGTCAAACAGGCAGTATGTTCCTATAGCAAACCCTAATCTGAGCGCTGATAAGAATAAATTCAGCGCTGATAGAAACAAATTCAACGCTGATAGGAACAAATTCAACACTGACAGGAACAAATGCAACGCTGACAGCTTCAAGTGTGGCATGAAAACGCCACAACTAGCTGTTGTCAGACCTTATTTTAGACCATATAAACAAAGTACTTGGTTAATAAGGGTCAAGGGTCTAAAGCATCATCCCACATAACTTGGAAACCTAAACACGAGCAAAACTCTAATTTTAATGGTATTTCAATGAGTTGCAATAGGTTTAAATATCTTGAGAAGGTCATTACTAGACTCATTGGAACAAATTGGGTGATTAGGTCCCAAAGGGATGAACAGGGATTTGTGGTAAAGAATAAGTCCACTCTAGTTGAACAACTAGATAGATCCAAGTCTGACAAGGCTTGGATCTCCAAAGAAAACTAATTTGTTTTCTTTTTGAGCAGCCTATCCAAAAGCAGGTTAATGGTCAAGGATATTGGGATAGTAGATGCTCAAGGAACATGCATTGTTGGTCTTTCCACTATTATTATTTTTATCCACTAACATGTTATCTCTACCCATTATTGTGGGAAAGGGTAGCCTCTGTTGGTGTGTTTTTGTGGTTTTTGTCTAACTATGCAGGAAAATGGAGCTACATTTGGATGGATACAATTGCAAACTTTTATTTATGATGGTTGAGTGTTTACATTCCTATCTTGAGATAAAATTTTGCTTCTTCACATATAATGATTTGTATGCTTCTGTTAAGGGAAGGTAAACCTCTAGGTTTTTGGGTACTCTTAGAGCACTCTTGCACAATTCTAGATTGTGTCCACTGGTGAGTACGACTTAGTTTTATAATTCGTGAGGAACTGTAGCATGCAAAGTTGATATACTGTGTATGCTGCCAAGACATTTGACCTAGATTTGGGTTTGGTCGGTTGGGATACTTTGGGTATATATGTTTGGGTTACTTGGGGAGTTGCAAAGGTTTTATATGAGTTAACTTTCTCTTTGGGGCATTTGTGAACAAAGGACTCTAGAGTTCATGTGTGTCTATCATGCTTTTGCATGTGTGTATGCATGAACAGTGTTTGTCACTCTTGCTTATTAGAGACTAGTTAATTTCCTTAGGATTATTACCTTTGTTTATGTTCTAACTAAAGTTTTCCATTCGCAAGTCCATTTTATGCTATGACATCTTAGTTGGTGTCATTTATAAACTTCTTTATAGACCCAAAACATTTCATCACCCTTTCATTTTTCAAATTTTTGGATATATGAGAGCCTAATGATCATTGAGATGTTTTTCCTAGTGATTAACATCTTGTAGCAGCAGAGATCACTTTCACAAGGGTGTATAGTGTTATGGAGATGGCTGAGACTATTGGCACTAGCTTTAATGCAGGTCAAGTCAGTCTTATCATCAGTAAGTCCATCCCCATGTCGTATGAATCAATATTGAGGATTCATTTCTCGAATATGGATGAGGACAGTATGAAACCTTTGACATTAATAGAATTGACAAAAATCTGTATTAGCTTGCAAAAGCAAAATATAGAACTGGTACAAATTGTCAAGGATCACTGTTTTGAACTGATAGACTTGTTGTTTTGGAAGCTGATATGAAGCTATGAAGGATATTCAGGTACCGTCCTTTGATACTAATCTTGGAAAGGAGTCTTAAAAAGGGGAGGAGTAATTAGTGTTGACATTTTGAGGTTTATTCATACTCAAATTGAAGGGTAGAGCATTTTGTAAGAATCCTCTCTGTGTGTTTTATTTTATTCAAAAACTTGATTACTAGAGTAGATATCAAGTTTAGGGGAGGATTGTTGGGAATAAAATTGACCAAGTCCCTAGACGATGACAAGAGGAACTTGGACGCTGACAAGAGTAAACGAGGCGTTGACAAATGAAACGTTGATAAGAGTTATCAAGGCGCTGACAAGAAGAATCTTAACACAGAGACAAGGACTAAATCTGCCAATGATGAATTCTTCAAGCTGGTGGACAAAATATGAAGATAAGAATTCAGAATATATTCTTAAGTGTTTAAACGATTTAGTCAATAAGTTATTTGAGTATGTTTATCTTATGTCTCTTCCTAAAATAGTTGATCTTAGCTTTTTGTACAAGGCTCCTTAAACCTATAAAAGGAGGCCTTAGGGTTAGACATAAGACACATCTCATATACACCTCTTCCACATATACGTTTTAACACTTTCATTGTACGCAAGTTTGTTTTATCAATCAAGTGAAAGTTTGGTTTACATTGTTTGTGTGTTCTTGTTTGAGTATTAATTCCGCATAATACTTAAATTATTTTATACACAACAAAGTTTCTCTACGTGTTTAACTTGATTTAATCTCGTTTACACAAGCTAAATCGATCTAAGTTTGGGATCAACATGTGGAACATGAAGTCACGAAGAGGAAAATATCACAAGTGATGAATGCACACGGTCAAGGCAAGGAAACATGCTCAAGAATAAAGTCAAAGATCACATCAAGCATATTCACAAGAATAAGATCGAAGACTCAAGCATAGTATGCTAGGTTTAAGATTTTGTAAAATGGTGTGACCTCCCTTAGGGGGAGATTGTTGGAAATACGTTTTTCCAAAGAAAGTCTCGGTCACATCATTCTTAGCATAGATCACGAGCTATAGCCTATTTTGGACATTATAACTTGGAGTGACCTCCCTTAGGGGGAGATTGTTGGAAATACGGTTTTACGTATTTAGGAAGGATCGGTCACTCCAACGATATATTCAGGTATTGGGCTCGTGATCCAATATATAAACTTATAGCCCACCAAAGCCCACATGTAGGGTGGGCTATATATACCCCCTCCTAGCATGTTAGGAGGGGTTGGTCATTAATTGTTTACTTCTCATTCAATAAACACATCTTTCTCTTCTCCTCTCCTTTCTCTCTCTAGCTTTCTCACTCTAGTTCTTCCTCTCTCTCCCTCTATCTTTAGATAAATACAAACACATCTACAATCATAAGAAACTAAGGACCTACATTGGGTATATTCATTTGACACAGAAGTCCGACTTCTGCCAGCTTATTCCTTTGTCGGGGAAGTACTGCTTCCGCGCGCTTATTTCTTCGCCGTGGAAGTACTTCTTCAACGTGCTAATTTCTTTGTCGCGGATGTACTCCTTCCACGCACTTATTTCTGCGCCACGGAAGTATCTATCTCGTTGGCTGGGCCGTTGTTAGGTGTGGTTCCACGAGCTTATTGTTCGCTGTGGAATTACTCCTTCCACGAGCTTATTGTCTTCGCCGTGGAAGTATCTCTTCTGTTGGCTTATTCATGCGCCACGGAAGTATCTTTTCCGTTGGCTTATTCATGTGCCGTGCAAGTATCTCTTCCGTTGGCTTATTCATGCGCCGTAGAAGTGTCTCTTCCACTAGCTTATTCGTGCGCCACAGAACTATCTCTTCCGTTGGCCTATTTGTGCGCCGTAGAAGTACTACTTCCATGAGCTTATTGCCTTCGCTGTGAAAGTACTACTTCCACGGATTTATTGTCTTCGCCGTGGAAGTACTCCTTCCACGAGCTTATTGTCTTCGCCGTGGAACTACTCCTTCCATGGGCTTATTGTCTTTGCCGTGGAAGTATCTCTTCCGTTAGCTTATTCATGCACCACGGAAGTATCTCTTCCGTTGGCTTATTCATGCGCCGTGGAAGTATCTCTTCCATTGGCTTATTCATCCGCCGCGGAAGTGTGTCTTCCACTGGCTTATTCGTGCGCCACGGAAGTATCTCTTCCGTTGGCTTATTTGTACGTCGTGGAAGTACTACTTCCACGAGCTTATTGTCTTCGTTGTGGAATCTTATTGTCTTCGTCGTGGAAGTACTCCTTCCACGAGCTTATTGTCTTTGCCGTGGAACACGGGCTTATTGTCTTCTCCGTGGAAGTACTACTTCAACGGGCTTATTGTCTTCGCCGTGGAACTACTCCTTCCACGGGCTTATTATCTTCGCCGTGGAAGTACTCCTTCCACGAGCTTATTGTTCGCCGTGGAAGTACTCCTTCCACGAGCTTATTGTCTTCGCCGTGGAAGTACTACTTCCACGTGCTTATTGTCTTCGCTGTGGAAGTACTCCTTCCACGGGCTTATTATCTTCTCCTTGGAAATACTGGTTCCACGGGCTTATTGTCTTCGCCGTTGAAGTACTCCTTCCACGGGCTTATTATCTTCGCCGTGGAAGTACTACTGCCACTTGCTTATTGTCTTCGCAGTGGAAGTACTCCTTCCACGAGCTTATTGTTCGCCGTGGAAGTACTCCTTCTACGAGCTTATTGTTCGCCGTGGAAGTACTCCTTCCACGAGATTATTGTCTTCGTCGTGGAAGTACTCCTTCCACGAATCTCATTGTATTCACCGTGGAAGTACTCCTTCCACTGGCTCGTTGTTTTCACTGTGGAAGTACTCCTTCCACTATCTTATTCTCTTTGTCGCGGGAGTACATCTTCCATTGGCTCATATCTTTGTTGTGGAAGTACGTATTCCACGCCGAATTACTTTTCTCGATCACGAAGTGATTTTTCCAAAAACTTATATTGTTTGACCTTCATTATGCGCAGCCTGATCAACTGTGTATATTTCAGGAAAAATCATAAATTTTTTTGAAATCATTATCAGATGTCATGGAATAAGACGAATGTAATATTCTCATCACCTTGCCACAAAATTACGTCTTCTGTTGGTCTTAAGACAAATGCAATATTCGCACTATGCTGCATCATTAGTGGGTATACGAAGTATGCCTTCAAAATGTTCACGATGCAGCATACGGGTTCCACGTCCACCTTCACAAAACCTTCTTATCATCCTCACGTTAGAGATGAGTAAGAATAAAACCTTGCCAATGCCACTGTTACCCCGTCTATAGAACACATTTTCTTCTTACGGGGTCCTTACCGTCTAATCACAGGAAACAAAGCATTCGAGCATACCCACCCGTCTTACGTATACGGGTCCCCCATTTCTTTTGACGTGGATACGCTTACAGGTTGATATGGTGTAGAGTCTAGTAACCTTGGTGAAAACCTCGCATACTAGACTGGGGGGACATGAAGACGTATAGTGGTTGCGCTCACTATTCACATAGTTTCCCATCATCTTTTTGCTAAAGGTAGCCCACCACGAGTGGAGCCATATATAATAGGCGACCTACGAGGATGTCCTAGAAGCAAGCCGTACGTGGTTATTTAGTAAGCGTAATACATGAATGATTCTAGCATGACATGACCATATCATACTAGACTGGGGGACATGTTGACGTACAGTCGATAAAGGGCTGGACCTAACAGGCACGCGACTCAAGAGGCCCGCAGGCCAACAGGCCTGCGACCCAACAAGCCCGTGGCCCATACACCTTACTTATCCTTCATGAAACCCTAGCACTATATAAATAGGGGTAGGGGCTCATTCTACATCACCAGGTTATCTCTCTTAACCACACCTTTTCATAATATATCGATCAAATACTAACTTGACAGTCGGAGGTGGACCCCAGGGCTCCGGCCTTGGGTCCGCGGCTAACCGGTTTTCTTATTGTTTGCAGCATCGCTCAGGACCAGGGAAGACGATGAATGGCCCAGGAGTGTCGTCGAACCGGCCCAGCCAAACTATGCTCCAACAGTTTAATAAGTCCAAATAAGCTAGCTTAAATAAGCATATTTTATAATTCATGGTGTCTTAAAAGTAAAGGTTATAAAATAAATACTATAGGCTAAAAATATGGTTATTAATTAATAATATAGTGCATGGTTCATTTAATAAAACATTACCTTAGCTAAATAATTAAATTAATGCATGATTTTTTAATTTAATTAACTTCATAAAAAATACTTAGGCTATTTTCATGAATTATTATATTTAATAATTATAACGTAAGTTCATGTTTAATTTAATTATAACCACATGTAATTAAATTAATTAGATTAATAAAAATGGTTTAGCCAATTTAGTCCTTTTGTACCGAGTCCTTAGCCCGAGCCTACCGAGATACCCGTCTCGGTCTCCTTAACAAACCAAACAAAACACCAAACATCACCACAGCCTGATTAGTGACAAAAATATATGTCGTTGTGCTGTCGATGTTCTATCGCGAATCTGCCTCTGGGAATCTACGAAAGAATTTTATGTCGCTGATTCCGTCGCTAATCTGGAAAACAAACCAAACCGAGCCCCTGCTGGGGTTGTGTGTTGCGGCTGACCAAGACCAAACAGCCCCCGGCTGTTGGTTATTCCCACCGAGAGTCTTGGACTCTCGGTTCCCTTGTTAAACCCGAACAAAAATCAACCAACTTTTTTTAAATTCGTGATTTATTCTTGTTCCACATGTTTAATTAATCAAACCCAAATAACTTCATGCTTAAAAGAAAGAACTAATGAAAGAAATGTTCAGAAAATGGTGATACCGATTACGTGTAGATTAAAGATGAACAACCCGAATCAACCCCAAAGATCAAAAGTAATTTTACTTCTCCCTTTTCCTTGTTCAAAACTGGTGGCACCTTAAGGATGTAGCTAGGGTTTTACTCATTTTTGTGTGACTTGAAAAATGACAAGGCAAAATTGCTTTCCTGATGATTTACATTTCTAGATGGGTTGGGCTTAAATCCCTTTTCTTGTATCCTTTAATTAAGCCGATCTAAATAGCCCCATCTTTATTCATTTCGTTTTAGTGTTCTAGAATTTCTCGTGTATCATTTATTCGTGTTTAACCGTGGATTGATTTATCTCTTTTACGTAAATACTTATCGTGTACGTTTATTGTACTTAATTGCTTATCTTGAACATATTCATTCAAAGTTTTACTTAATCTGTGATTTCATGTATTTAATATTTCCTAGTCTTTCATGCGGGTTTTAAATCTTAGGTCATACATGTGTGACTAGTATAGGTTATATGCAAAATAAAACGCTTAGATTCCAAAACAATCGTAACAGTGATTTGATTTAATCCTTAATCGTATTAGTCGAGCACACTATCATTAAATTATTGGAAATGGTTGCACTAACCTTTGGTGTTAAGCGAGAAGATAATGCACGTATCCAACATATTGATATTGCTTACGATTAGTTTTTCTTACTAAGAATGCTTTTATAGTTATTGTACATGTTTAAAACATGCATATACTGAGTTGAACATACTTTTGTTGTAATTATAGATGTTAGTGTAATTGTGTGCTTACTGGTTGTTGACGTTTTGCTTATTTGCATTGAAACGTATAGGAACATGTTAACCCTTAAAATCAATCATAGTGGAGATTTTACATCACCACCTCGAAGGACATATCAATTTCCAACAATAGCTTGGTATGATTTGGTAGATGTAGAACGATTATTTATTGTTGAGTACGATGTGTTGTTAAGTGACTTAGGTTTCAAGGATGCTAGGATTTTCCACTCTTATTTTAGGATACCAAGACAATCATTAGTTGAGGGATTGGTACCCTTAGATTCTGAAAAAATGTAACAAAACTGAAGAACAACGTTACCAGATCTAGAGAGATAGAGGTTTAAATTAAAATTTAGCAACTGTTGATCTGGATACGCAGGATGAAGTATTGAATACGTGTACATCACTAGTTAGTCAAGATGATGCTAACATGAGGATGTTTGGATATAATGAAAGTCACTCATCAATCGGGCTATAGATTTTTTTTACAAAAATGACGCTAAACATAGAAATGGGAATGAGATTTTCACATAAAATGTGTTCGACCTTGAATAACTTGCTGATGTTTCTTTGTAAGATGACGACTTGTTCGAACATGCCAATGTTGATGTCCTTGCTACGATGATGAAGGCATAGCCATGGTAGATGAACTTTGGCAAGGGGATGCTGAACTATTAACCTTGACTGTAGATGAAGAGGTTGATAAAGAGGTTGTTGATAAGGAACATGTTGATGAAGATACTGAGGATGTAGAGAGTTTGAATGAGACTGATGTTAGTGATTTTGAACAAGAAGATGCAACCCCCATTGAGCCAGAGGTGGACATGAACAATTTTGATATTGAACTTTATTACACCTTCAAAATATGAAAAATCAGGTTGGGGAGAGGATTAGGTATGTCTCAAGGACGATCATGACATTGATTCTTATGCTTATGGTTTTGATCCAAATGATACTCACCTTGTTAAGAGAAGGAACAAAAGGCTCAAACAAATCAAGAATGCATACCACGACAAGGAGGATGTAACAATGTGCTGATATGTAGGCAAGGAATATCTAGACAGAAACCTGACACATGAAGACTTAAAAACATATTCCATCGAGAGCCGGAGAAAAGTTAAGAACATCAAGTGTGATCTAGTAAGGATTACAACACACTGTTTTGACACTATATTAGGTCATGCGAGTTCGATTGCTGCAAGCAATGAATCAAAGCCTTCAAACTTTCCTACACGTGACGAAGCAGACCCCACAAACTTTCCTTGTAGTTCAGGGTTGAAGGGCAAAAATGCATAAACAATTTAGTGTGGTCAAAAAGTTAGTGAGAAACCCATGTGCCCATGGTCCCTACACGCATCCAAAATTCAAAATGATAGCTATTGGACTATTAAAACATTTTGCTCACTATCGTAAATGAATCCAAACAAGAGATATCCCGATTTCTAATTCAAGATTCATATATAAAGAGGTAGGAAAAATCCTTGTATCAAACCTTAAGATCCCAAATAACGCTCTACAATATCAATTCGTGAAAAAAAATACCAAATCAACCTTATTGCGGATAAGGTATTCAGAGCAAAACATATCTCCATGAAAATATTATAGGGTGATAATAAAGAGCAATATACGAAGCTGGGACTATGCGATGGAGTTGAAGCAAAAAAACCCAGATACAACTCTTATGATCCAAGTTGAAACAAACACGGATTTAACCTTTAATTCAAGGGTTTTCAAATAAATTTATGTTTGTCTTGGTCCATTGAAAGCAGATTTCAGAGCTACTAAAAAGGAAATTTTGCGTTTGATGGAGCTTTTATTAAAGGGCTATATACTGATCAAATCTTAACGGATGTTGGTGTGGATAGTAATAATGGTGTGTACCCGGTAGCTTATGCAATTGTTGAATACTGGGTGCAAGAGTTCATGGTTCTGGTTCCTTACCTACTTAGGAGATGACCTTAATTTTCACTGTAACTAAAACTTTACATTCATCTCCTACATACAAAAGGTATAGTTATTAACTAGTAATTAATTTTGTATACTATTTATGTTTTGCTACAAGGGATATAACCAGCAATCACATAATTGTTTCCTGCTGCTGAACATAGATTCAATGTTAGACACATTTATAAAAATATGAAAAAGGATCACAAAGACAATTGTTTGAAGGAGCTTATTTGGAAGTGTGCAAGGGCATTAACAATATCTTACTTGATGGCATCAATGCATCAAATAAAAGCAGTATACCTTAAAGCTTATGACTGGTTAGAAAATATACCTCCAGCATCATGGTGTAGGGCATATTTCTCATGTATGGTTGGTTGAATATGGTATTATTATACATCATATCATGCAAATTCCAATAATTAGTTGATTTGCTGATACTTTATGTAGCATACAGGGATAGATAAGTGTGATATCCTACTGAACAACATATGCGAAGCTTTTAACAGTAAGTTGGTAGATACCAAAGATATGCCAATAATTGGTTGTTTGGAATATATAAGGGAGTATCTCATGAAGATAATTGTAAATGTGCAGCAAGTGATAGACATAAGTACTAGTATGCTAACCCCGACTGCTACGCGAATTTTTAACTTCATTAAGGCATCAACAAATGATTATGGGGGGAATCATACTAGCGTAATGGGCCTAATGACAAATGTGTTGTGAATCTTAATATTAGGAAATTTGATTGTAGGAGATGTGAGTTAATTAGCATACCATGTAGGCATGCTGTTGCAGCACAAAATAACAAGGCAACTCATAGACAAGATGTTGGTCTACCAGATGATTGGGTGACACCATGCTATTGGTTAAAGACATGGAATGAGACATATCAATATAAGGTTGAAAATGTTAGTGGTCGCAGTTTCTGTCCAAGATGCAGGATCCCTAGTATGTTACTACCTCCTCACCACTATGTTCCTATAGGTAGACCAAAGAAGAAGAGAATAATTTCCAAGGATGAAGCTCGTGAGCAGAATATAAAGAAAATGGCTAAGAATGGGAAGATGATAAGGGCGTACATCCGGATGACTTGCAACAATTATAAAGTACGAGGATATAATAAGAGAGTTTGTACTAGTGGAAGAGAATTCCAGGGAACAAAAAAGGTTAAAGGATCTAGCCAAGGAGTCCCAGATAGTTAGACAATGGCCTCGCAACAACTTAAGCATCAGCAACAAAAAGTCATCCTGTTAAAGGTACAAGGAAAAAGAGCAAAGCAACATAAGGGATGGTGTATGCAAAATAGAAAAAATTAGTTTAGAGTTGTGAGTTTGCATAAGTGAGACTGCACCTATGAATTTGATGGTGCAAAATGTTCACAGTTATTTCGTTATTATGTATGTTGTTAGACAAATTTTTATTGTTATACTTTTACACAATGCTTGTTTTAGACAGTAGAAAAAAGGGTTGCTTAGAGACTGACTCACAATGCTACTAGTTTAATTCAGGGTATCTATGGTACTTTTTAAATTCACTATATGGTTCTTGTTTGTCATTTTAGGAATAGGTAAAAGTTAAACAATACCAACTTACTTTCAAAAATGTGTCGATTTTAAATTTACTTTTTTATCTCGTGACTTTAACTGTGACTTTTCAAATTTGTTCTGACTACACAAATATTACCTTAAAATGATTGTACACCCTTGTGTTATTTGATTTAAGTTGGTACACACACTAGAATTAAAAGAAAGAGTAAGAAGCAGAAAGTATGATAAATATGGCAATAATGTAATTTTGTCAAAGAACACAAGCAAACCTAATCATAAAAATGAGAAATTTAATTTGACAATATGGCAATAATGTAATTTATGTTAGCTTTCTATAATACATTAGTAAATGAACAAATAATAATTATGAAGAAAAAACATAATCGAAATTAAAATTATGAAATAGTTTTTTAAAAAAACAAAAAAAACTAAGAAACAATTTTATCAAAAAGAAAATAAAAATTTAATAAATAACAAAGCAATTCATATTCAACAAACTAAGAAAAAGATAAAAAGAGATAAAAAAAATTGTAACATTCAAACTAATGGCAGTATAAACTAAGTATAAAAAATTATTTTGCTAACTACCTAAAATTAGTGACTAACAACAATATGACTGAATTTCAAAATATTTGCTACCTCAAATCAATGAGGGTGGTTGATGGCCTTAAAAAATTAGGGTGGTTGATGACGAGGCAAATTACATATATTTTCTAATGGGCTTACTAAACATAAGTATATATTGACTCGTTGACGAGCCTAGCATCGACTAGCCATAGAGGTGTGGTGCGCTTTGTTCGAGTGTTGCTCAAAAACCATAATCCAACTGAATCGAATTAGTAATCGAACCAAATTTTACAAATCAAAAGGATTGCTACCGCATTAAATATTCGATTTTTGATTCGATTATTATATCGCAATATAAACCGAAAGCCAAACTATATGTATATAAACATGTATAGTTTTTAGATACTAGTATATATATATATATATATATATATATATATATATATATATATATATATATATATATATATATATATATATATTAAAACTCTTTTTCAGTAATGATAGGACAGTTTTAAATCTTAAATATATTGTTTGCCATTTTTTAAATAATCATGGTTTTCCGACACACTGGTCCGCTAATCCACGAGACTTAAATTCATAGCCTAACAAACTAAAACCAGTTAAAACTTTCTATTTTCAGGTGGTTGGCGTGGCGACTTCAAAATAAAAATAATAATTAAAATTAAATGATTTAGATTATTTTAGGGCCCGTTTGGTTTCTTGGTTTAAAAGGGTTAAGCTTGAAAGCAACATGAGATAAAATGTTTGATTTTCTTGCTTTGGGCTTATGCACATCCATGGTTCTCAAATCGTAAAGTCACTATGGTCAATGGATTTTGATAATCTAACTTTATATAATATATTTTTTGTTCTAAAATAAATGTCATCAACATATTAAGACTAATTGTACTTTTCACCTTTATTTTTATTTATTTTTATAATATATAACTTTCTAAAATAATAATTTAATCTTTCTCTTTTAATTAACTTTGAAACTTATTCCAAACTCAAATACGAATCCAACCTTAATTACAAACCAAACAGACCCTTGGTTTTTGATTATAAACTAGTATCGATCATTTAAATAAAGTCAGTAAAAAAGTCAACCCCAAGTATACCATAAGCCTTTCCTTCCCAATTTCCTTATAAACACTAATATTTGTCTTTCATTTTAGTTAGCTGATAAAATGTGTGACAACATCTTCTTCCTCAATTTAGCTTGTAACAAACCGAATTAAAATTGATTTAGGTTATGATTCCACTATTGATAATACTTTTAATCTTACAATAATCTATTTCTTATTTTCTTAATTGTCTAAGTTCATTGTAGCTATTGACGAGTCTTAAACTATCCTTAGTGGCGTGTATCATAGGGGTTTATTTTTCAATTGTGTTTAATCCAATTTAAATTTGATTCAATTTTGTTTTACCCATAAAAAAGTTATCTTAGCTAATCAAATCGAATAAACCGAACAACTCAATAACTGAACCGATGAGCTACCTAACTAACTCTCATCCCTACGCCACTCTTTGTAGCCATGATGTTACATTATTGTGAATCTAGATTCTAACATATTTATTTTGTGATTACTTTTTAAGGTGATACAAGTTTAACACATATTGACTTTGATAACTCGTTTTCGAATTGGGTAAAAAGAAAGCAATGATAACAAAAAATCCTAAGAGGTAAGAAATTTAAGCCAAAAGGGAAGGGAAGGAAAAACTCGAATTAATGGCATGTTTGTTGCGAAGGTGTATTTAAGGATATGGGTGTCTAAAAAGTACTTGATAACCATACTTGTAAGATATCACGAAAGATAACAAAAAGTTAGGCTTATACATTTATTTCCTACTTATATCCTATGAAATAAACATCAATTTTTTTGGGTAAAGGGTTTTACCCCGGTAAATGGTATTAATCACAAAAATATAAGTTGACGTACAATGGAATGTGGCTAATGTACCACATTAACCTCAAGCCAAACTTGAACTACACGCACTAGGACATGCCCTAAGTGCTAAAGCCCTCAAAACCTACTAATCATAAAGTCTAAACGAGACAGGCATGTTCCAACGAGACATCAGCCTTACCATCGAGCCATTATTCTTAAACTTGAGCGTAAGTAACTTAAGCCGAACAGTAACAGTAATCAAGTCAACAATGTCTTGAGCCTTTCTCTTGACCTTTTTGAACAGCCAATAATTCCTTTCGTTCCATTCATAATATGTAGCCGCAGAAAAAATCAACCTTCCTATGACACCTTGTGCGGATATATTGGATGGTTGAGATTGAAAATGATTACAAATATCGACCAACCTGGGGTGGACGAAATCCATGTCAGCCAAACCTCTCACACCAGTCCAAACTTTCTCCGCCAACACACATTCAAAAAACAGATGCGAGTGTGAATCAGACATCACTTCACACAAAGGACACACAAGGGTTGTAATGTCTGTAATACCAACATCCCACAGCCGCAATAAATCTTGCGTCTTGAGTCGCCCATTCATGACCAGCCACATATGAAAGGCATGTCTTGGGATACATTGTGGAAACCAAACAATATTATACCAAGATACTTCAATACCTCTTGGCTGAAGAATCTCCCATGCACGCTGGACCGAGAAATCAACCAAATTTCCCCCAGTCTCCTTCCAGCGAACCATATCATCACGAACAGTAAGTGAGGGAACCTGAAGGAGCGCCAAATTCGGAGCTTTAAGAAGCCAATCTTGAGGCAAGCGCCATGAATCATTCAAAATATAATCCGCCACCTTATCTTGAAGAGAATGACCTGCTGTAGCAATGCCACATGGAGTGAGATAACGAGAAAGCGGGCATTGCATATCCCACTTGTCATACCACATAGATGTGTCACGACCATTTCTAGTATCATGACATATAAACGGCCGAACAGAATCACGAAGCTGCAGTACTTAAGCCATCCCCAACTCAAACTACGCCGCAAAGGAATGTCTAATACATAGGATTGCCTCGTATGAAAGTTCGTTGGTCCAAGTGTTTTGAATTGATTACTAGTTAAGAGTGCGACTCAGTCGTTCTTGGTGGAAAATAAAATGGTTGTCGTTGTCTATAACTAATTAAAAAGTAAATGCGAAACGTGCAATTTTTGGAAATTAAAACTTAATAAATTTAAAACTTGAAAACTTTGTAAAACGAAAAGCTTAAACCTATCAGAATGTCCTAGATCGGAATCCCATCGGAATGTAACAAACTAATTCTGTCGGAATAATGAAGTTAAGCATCGGAATAATAGTAACCAATTCTATAGGAATGTTATTCTATCTCAATGTCAATTCTGTCAGAATATCAAAGTATCAGAATAATTCTATCGGAATACAAGGAATTCTGTTGGAATATGGCTAACAAATATTTGGCAGCGTTTCGTCACAATAAAGCCTTAAGACCCGTCGCAATGTATGATCGCAATGAGCGATTGCAATCACGATCAGAATAAGGGGGGAATACTCTATCTGAATATTGATCGCAATAAGCTGTCGGAATGTAAAACCCTAAGCTTTTGCGATGAAGCACCAAGCAATCCGATAAAGTGAAATAAGCTAAAAACTCAATAAGCACTTCCAATAAGCACTTATAAAAAACTTAACAAAATCAATAAGCATAATTTGACAACTTTTGAAATACTAAATACGCAAACTTTATAAAATAAACTTTGAAAAGACTAAACTTTTTAAGAAAACTAAAAAGTAAATAAGCTAAACACAAAATAAGCCAGTAAGCATGATAAGCTTAAAGCTTAATCCGTATAATACATAGATAGAAACCAAAAGATAAACTTTTTAATAAATCAAACATCAATATTAAACAAAATCATAGATAATTTTCAGATGAAATAAGTAAAAATCAAGAAAGGTAGAAAAAGATTGAATATGAAAAACTTAACTTGAACTTGTAGATAAATGATTCCAAAATACAAGATTGAAATAAAACTTAAACATGAAAGAAAGAAAAGATGAAGTTTTAGTGAGAGAAAGTTAAACACTTTCTCTCTCTAAAAATGAAAACCTACAAAAAGGAAAATAAACTAGCTAACACCCTCCTAATGTGTCATTAGGAGGGTATATATAGGAGGTGGGGAGTGCATGTGTTGCTTCCTCCTTTCTTTTCGTCTCGACTCGATTTAAATTCTTTGTCTTTCTCGACGTCGTCTTGGGATTTGTCGATATAAATTGAACTTGTCTTATAATTTTCTTCTTCTATTAGACTTGAGTTCTTCGACTTCATTAAACTTTCGTCTTTAGACTTTTTCTTCGATAAATCTTCAGAATAGGCCTTTGACTTCCGTTCTTTTTACACTCCCGATCTTTTGACTTTTTCTTTTCTCGTTTTCTTCGATAAAAGCCCGTGATAGCCCGTGTTTTCTCCCTTTTTCATATTTTTATCCTGAAACACAATAAAAAACAAACCATGCATAATTACGACTTTTACGACATCAAATACACGTTTTGGTCTTGTTATTATTGGAAATAAGTGGTAAAAGGATAAGTGTTTTCACACTTATTAAATCCCCTACACTTGACCATTGCAATACCCTCATGCAATGTATTAATTTCAAAGCACGGTTTACATTTTTCATCATAAATAACCCACCTTGGCCTTTATTAAATACTAAACACTAAAAGAACAAAACAAGTAAAGAAATCAAAGACTTACATTGGGGTTTTGGTTTTCATGAATGTTTATCATCCTCAAGTTTCACGTTCCCTAATAACTGACTTTTGGTTGGTTAATAAAAAGGTTTTTGCTTGCAAGATCTCTCTTTGCGTTGCTCGTACCCAATTGATGTTTATCGTTGTTTCGTTCTCGGTATCTTCTCGAATCGATCACGGTCAAAAGTGGAATAGTTGTAATTGGTGACTAAAAGGGGGAGCTTTGGTCTAAATCTACTAAAGTTATAAAGACAAGTATTAATAGAACTAAGCTAGAAGCTTTAAATGGAACAGTAATACCTCATGAAAAACATGTCTGGAATTCTTCTATTCGGAAAGCATACCTACTCGGAATATTGTCCTATGCGGAAAGTCATGATCATGTGGAAAATTGTCCTACTCGGAATAATAAGCCTATGCGGAATAATGAGGGCAAATCGGAAAACTTGGGTTATTCGGAATATAAAAGATATTCCGAATAGAGGAACTGGAAATAAACTTATGCGGAATAATTAACAACTTTGACCTATGCGGAAAATCCCATTCGGAAAATAAGAGTCATTCGGAAAAAGTTCCGAATAGAGAAACACAACCAATCTTATGCGGAAAAAGTCCTTTATTCGGAAAAACCGAAATGTTCCGAATAACCAAAGAAGGAAGAACTCTATTCGGAATAAGTGGAAGTTCCGAATAGACACTAAACTTAAACCCAATTCGGAAAGATTGAAAAGTTCCGAATGACACAAAATTAAAATCCCTACTCGGAATGTTTGGAATATTCCGAATAGATACCGCCCCAGATTCCTTATTCGGAATCTGGGCAAGATCAGAAACAGGGATGAAGAACAGTAGGCTACGATTGATACCAAAAGCCACACAACCAAGCACAAACGTTTCACCAAATTAATCACGAATCATCTACTAATTAAAAGGATCAAATCCCAATCATAAAAACACCAATTCAACAACTTTTTAGAATCAAGCTAGAACCAAATAAAGCTTAAGAACATGAAAGAAAAAGATGAAGAAGAACAAGATGAATCAAAAGATTAAAAGAGGAATTGTATTAATGATTTAAGATTCAAAACAACAAAGATTAACTTACAAGATTGGAAGATAAACAAAGATTAAAACCACTCCTTAAGGGAGATGGTTCCTAAAAACTAGGAAGAAGAAAATAACTGGAAAAAGAAGAAGAGAGTGTTTCGTGTGTGTATTGGGAGGAGTATTTATAGGCTTCTCCCTTGGTTGGTGAGTGGGCTTTCTTCCCTTCTTTTTGTCTTCTCGTCTTTTCAGAAAAGTTGACGTTTTCGATTCTGATTCGGGATTTGTCGTCGATTAAATTCAACTCGTCTTTTAATTTCTTCGTTAAATAGACTTGAGTTTCTTCGACATGTGTAAATCTTCCGTCTTTGGTCCTTTTCTTCGATAAATCTTCAAATAGGCCCATTGACTTCAAATCTTTTGCATCTCTTGGACAATAGACTTTGTCTTCAGTCTTTTTCCTTTATAAAACCCGTGCAATCCCATGTTTTCTCCAATATTTATCCGGTTGGCTCTGAAAACATAACAAACACACAAACCACGCATAATTCCAAACAAATGACATTAAATACGCGTTTTGGTCTCGTTTTAGCAAGAAATAAGTGGTAGAAAAGATGGGTGTTTACACACCTATCAAATCCCCTACACTTAACCATTGCCATGCCCTCATGCAATGCTTAGTGATAAAGCAACATTACACTTTTCTCATAATTAATTAACCTTGGCCTTATTCAAATACTACTAAACAAAAATTAAAGCACTAAAAGAAATTTAAAGCAAACAAAAGGTCAGAACATAATTATGTGGAAATAACTCGTAAAGAGATCGAGGACTTACATTAGGGCTTTTGGTGCTGCGAAGATTTATCACCCTCAAGTTTCACGTTCCCCAAACTAAGCTTAAAAACGAGATCATTGTTATTATAAGTTAGCAATTCAAACATTTACACACATGGCTTAATTAAATGCTTAGACTCCCTTATTCCTAGGTGTATCTCTTATATTTTATTTTTGTCTTAGAATGATCATGAAGATGCATTTTTGGACTTATTTAGATAGTTTATTTAGGCTGAAAGCAAAGTAGGACGATTTGATCAATAGTTAGCTAAAGGACAAAATCTCTTAAAACTGCTTCTCGGGATATCAGAAAGTTCATATCTTGGCATAACTTGGTTCATGATTTGAGACCTTTCTCGGGCCGATATTTGGCATGTACTTCATACTTCATATCTTCGAGAGACGTTCTTGAGATAATGGTCTTCTCATCATAATAGAGTTTCTTCACTTTGGAGACTTTTGAGGAGTACTCCACTTTGTTGACCACGACTTCATGATTATTTCTTCAATCTCTATTTGGGATTTTGAGATACAACGATCCGCCTCCTTTTCGGACTTGGATCTATTTATCCTCATACCTTGTTAGGGTCTTTTCGGATAGACTTCTCCATCATCTTTGTGGGAGTTGATTGCTTTTCGTCGTGAGTCTTGATCCTTCATATTGATTTTGGAGATAATGCTTTTCACATCACTTTTGGGATCTTCAGCAATAAAATTTGAATCCTCATGCCTTGTTAGGGCCTTTTCGGATTCGCCAATCTTCGCGCCCCGCTTCATAAGTTATGCCTTGGCTATGAACTCTCGTCATTACCGAGCAACTTTTAAACGATCTTGGGCTAGAAGCTAAGTAACCTTTCAAATCGTACGACCTTACTTATTGCAGATAAATTATTAGTAAGTGATGGGAGAATAGGCAAATAATTACACCAAGTGAGCTTGTGCAAGAATACCGACTTATAATTGACTCTATCATTTCTCGTCCTCCACAATTTAAAATCTCAAGGAATGAGACTCGTGGATGCTTAGCCTAATAAACCAATTAAGGTTTACATGGTTAAGGATACTAGCTAGAGTAAACTTGGATAAGTAAACTCGGGTTGAGTCAAAATAGACGCAACGGGCCTAATATGTTCAAGATTTCAAAACTAGCTACATCACTTTATTAATATTTTTGTCTTATTGCGGGATATATTCATATGAAAGCAACGATAAAAATTTAAAATTTACGACAAAATGGCCAAAGTTGATTAAAAATTTGAAAAATGTTGAAAAGTATGATTTTCCGGTTAAATGAAGGCATTTTCATGGAAAAGTCCACTTAAAACTTCGATAGAAGTCTCCCCTACACTTAAGATAAACATTGTCCTCAATGTTTAAGCATGTGGGAAGGGCTCCCCTACACTTATGACATTGTGCACGTTGGTTAACTCAAGTTAAGGAAGAGACGACTAAAGTGATCAATTTCAAATGTGAGTATGAAGAAAATTGGATCACGATAGTTGAGAGATAGAACCAGATTTCGGATAATCATGGGATCACGGTTCTTCAAAGATTCCAAGAGTGCAATAATCCCTGTAATCACATCACCATCCAAAAACAAGCAACCTATATAGCTCCCCCTACGCTTATGATGAAAACGGGAAAGGGGGATAGATACTCGGGTTGCCTCCCGAGGAGCGCTTGTTTTTGTTTACCGAGTCGCGAGCCTGACTCGGTCCCGAACTAATGCAAGGGAAACGTGGTGAGGGATGGAATCATCTCCTTAGAAATGTCCTCACCAACGTACAACTTCAAACGCTGGCCATTCACCTTGAAGTTAGGCCCATTTGGCTGAGAAAGCTCAATGGTGCCATAGGGAAAGACATTGGCGATGGTGAATGGACCAGACCAGCGGCTCTTCAACTTGCCTGAGAAGATCTTCAACCGAGAGTTAAAGAGCAAGACTTGATCACCAACGTTGAACTCTCGGTTCTTGATTTTAGCATCGTGGATAATCTTGGTCTTCTCCTTGTAAATCAATGAGTTCTCGTAAGCTTGATTCCTCAATTCTTGAAGCTCGTTGAGTTGAATCTTTCGAAAATCACCGGCTTTGTTGATGTCGAAGTTAGCCCACTTCAAGGCCCAGTATGCCTTATGTTCTAGCTCGATGGGGAGGTGGCAGGCTTTCCCGTACACAAGACGATAAGGTGTACAACCAATCGGCGTCTTATAGGCGGTACGGAAAGCCCACAGAGCATCATCAAGTTTATCGGCCCACGAGGCACGATGCTCTCCCACAGTACGTTCCAAAATTCTCTTCAATCCACGGTTGGATATCTCGGCTTGACCGTTGGTTTGAGGATGATAGGCGGTGGAAAGACGGTGATTGACACCATACTTAGCCATGACTCTTCCAAATTGATCGTTGCAAAAATGAGTCCCGCGGTCACTGATAATAGCACGAGGAACACCGAAACGAGCAAACAATTGTTTCAAGAAATTACAAACCACCCTCGCGTCGTTAGTGGGTAAAGCTTTCGCTTCAACCCATTTAGAAACGTAGTCGACAGCGACAAGGATGTATTTGTTGCCTTTAGAAGACGGGAATGGCCCCATAAAGTCGATGCCCCAGACATCAAAGATTTCACATTCTTGTATGAAATTTTGAGGCATCTCATCTTTATGTGTGATCTTGCCTTGTTTTTGGCAAGCATCACAATGTTTAACCATCTCGTGAGCATCACGATAAATGGTGGGCCAATAGAATCCCGAGTCAAACACTTTTTTGGCGGTGAAGTTGGGACCAAAGTGACCACCGGTGGGTCCTTTGTGGCACGCTTGTAGAATATCAAAAGCTGCCGGTCCGTCAACACACCGACGAATAATCAGGTCAGCGCATTGTTTGAATAGAAAAGGGTCCTCCCAAAAGTAAGTCTTAACATCGTTCAAGAACTTCTTCTTTTGTTGGGATGTTAACCCTTGGATGAGAACACCACCCGCTAAGTAGTTTGCAATATCGGCAAACCACGGGGTGCCATCAAGATTGGGATTGATAGACATTAAGGTTTCAAGGGGAAAAGAGTCATTGATCTCTTTGTTTGGATGGTCCCCTTGATATGGATCCTCAAGTCGGCTCAGATGATCCGCGGCCAGGTTTTCAGCACCCTTCTTGTCACGAATTTCAATGTTGAATTCTTGAAGGAGTAAAACCCAGCGGAGAAGTCTTGGCTTAGAATCATTCTTAGTCATCAAGTACTTCAACGCAGAATGGTCCGTGTATACGATGGTGGTGGATAAAACAAGATAGGGGCGAAATTTCTCAAAAGCATAGACAACAGCTAAAAGCTCTTTTTCGGTTGTCGTATAATGCAATTGAGCCCCTGTCATTGTTTTGCTAGCATAGTGGATTGGTTGGAAGTGTTTATTCACTCGTTGGCCCAAAACCGCACCAATAGCAAAGTCGCTAGCGTCGCACATCAATTCAAAAGGCAGCTCCCAATTAGGGGTAACCAAGACCGGTGCCTTAGTCAGCTTATCCTTGAGAAGATTGAATGCTTCGAGACACTCTTTAGAAAAGATAAAAGGAGTATCTTTTTCCAAGAGGTGGGTCATCGGGCGAGCGATTTTAGAGAAATCTTGAATAAATCGTCGATAGAAGCCCGCATGACCCAAAAAGCTTCTCACACCCTTCACGGTTGAAGGTGGAGGTAATTTGGCTATGACATCTACTTTAGCACGGTCGACTTCAAGACCGGCTTTAGAGATTTTGTGTCCTAGCACAATGCCTTCTTTTACCATAAAATGGCATTTTTCCCAATTTAGAACAAGGCGAGTGTCTTCGCACCGCTTAAGCATGCGTTCCAAATTGGCAAGGCAAGCAGAGAAGGAATCCCCGAAGACCGAGAAATCATCCATGAAGACTTCCATGGTTTGCTCGACCATGTCATGGAATATAGCCAACATGCACCTTTGGAAAGTCCCGGGGGCATTGCATAAGCCAAAAGGCATTCTTTTATAAGCAAAGGTGCCATAGGGACAAGTGAATGTTGTCTTCTCTTGATCTTGGGGATCGATGGGTATTTGAAAATAACCCGAAAAACCATCCAGAAAGCAGTAATATTCATTACCTGCTAGACGTTCAAGCATTTGGTCCATAAAAGGTAGAGGAAAATGATCCTTTCTCGTGGCATCATTGAGTTTGCGGTAGTCTATACAAACTCTCCACCCAGTAACGAGACGGGTAGGAATTAACTCGTTGTTTGCATTGGGCACAACGGTGATTCCGCCTTTCTTAGGCACACAATGGACTGGACTAACCCATGGGGAATCCGAAATAGGGTAAATCATACCCGCATCAAGAAGTTTGATAACCTCTTTTTTGATGACGTCATGGATTTTAGGATTCACCCTTCTTTGGCTTTGAATAGTGGGCTTAAAGTCGTCCTCCATGAGAATTTTATGTGTGCAAAAGTGAGGATCAATTCCGCGGATGTCGGAGATTTTCCAAGCGATAGCGCGTTTATGCTTCTTCAATACTGCAACAAGGCGGGCTTTTTCGTCTTCTTTCAGATCCTTTGCGATGATAACCGGTAACTTCTCGTCGTCTTCTAGGAAAACGTATTCAAGATGAGGTGGTAGGTCCTTAAGCTCGAGAGTAGGAGGAGACTCAATAGATGGTGAAACTAACGATGGATCATCATTAGTCACCTCTTTAGGAGTAGGAGGAGACAATGGGTCCTCATTGAGAAGTCTCTCAATAGTACGAATATCTTCATCCCAATTGGTGGACGAATTATCATACTTAATATCGAGAGGACCCAGGCTAGCTTCGAACTCATCTAAGTCACTTTCTCCAAAAGGAGTAAATGCCGGAGCAATTGAGGCAACGGTCTCAACAATGGGTAGAGAAGAGAGAGTACTTTTGCAAGCATCATAAAAATGTTCTTCACAAGCCTCATCGAGAACGTCAATAGCATTAACACTCTCATAGGAATAAGGTTGTTGAGAAATCTTACCCATGTTGAAGACAATTTGATCGTCACCAACTCTCATGATTAATTCGCCTGCGGCTACATCAATGAGAGTGCGACCGGTCCTCAAGAATGGACGTCCAACGATTAATGGAACACGAGGGTCCATCTCGTAGTCAACGACGACAAAATCCGCCGGAAAGGTGAATTTATCAACGCCAACAAAGACATCTTCGGCTATCCCCACTGGATAAGCAACCGTTCGGTTGGCTAATTCCAAAGTCATTCGTGTGGGGACTAGCTCGGGGAGAGATAATTGCTTCCAAACACTTAAAGGCATTAAGTTTATACTGGCACCTAGATCGGCTAGGGCCATGCAATTCTCTACTCCCGGGAAGTTGCAAGGAATCAAGAAGCGACCCGGATCACCAAGTTTGGTGGGCAATTTCCTTAAGAGCACTGCGGAGCAGTTCTCATTAAGTTGGGTCTGAGCAATGTCAAGAAGCTTTTCTTTATCACTTAGAAGATCTTTAAACATCTTAGCATATTTGGGCATGTGAGCGAGAGCCTCGGCAAAGGAGATGTTAAAATTCAATTGTTTAAACATTTTTAGGAAGTTTGAAACTTGAATATCATCCTTGCTCTTTTGCTTCTCTTTCCTCAACCTTGTAGGATAAGGTATATTGGATGAAGAAGAAGGCTTTAAGGGAATAGGATCACTCACAACCACGGGTGGTGGGGAAATGGGGATAGAAGGTGAAGAAGGTGGAGAAAGTTGCTCTTTTTCCTTGTTCACAATCATGGGTGGAGGTGTAGGAAGCTCGGGTTCCATATAACCTTTTCCACTACGAGTGGTGATTGCTTTCATCTCCCCTCTTGGATTTGCAACGGTATTACTCGGAAGAGTACCCGAAGAAGAGGGTTGATTACCTTGGATGAGCGAACCAATCATATCACGAAGGTGAAGAGCTTGATTATTGAAAGAGTTTTGCATGTTGGTATTAATAGCATCGCTATGTTTGGCCATATCATTCCTTAGCTCGGCTCGAATATCACTTCCTTGTTTCACCATGTCATTCTTCAAGTTGACAAATTGACTCTGAAGATTCGTCACCATCTCACGATTGGTCTTCATGAATGACTCGACGTCGGGATTCACTGCCATCGGTTGATTGAGAGGTGGAGCTTGGTAAGCTTGCGAATTTCCTTGAGTTTGGTAGGTATTTCTTTGGGATGGATATTGGTTTTGAGCACGAGGTTGGGATTGGTTGTTTCGGTTATAGTTTTGTTGTTGGGTTTGGTTTGCAGGAGGGAAACCGGGAGGTGCAAGATAATTGTTGGAACGATAACTTAGCAAGCTACGGTCTCCTTGAGGGCGAGCTTGATAGCCTCCCGTGGGATATGTACCGTATGCTGCGTTAACGTTTTCAGAATAATTGCCTTGAGTGGAAGGACAATCATTATAAGAATGAGGACCACCACATGTGTCACAAGACATAGCAACGGCTTTAGCTTGTTGAAAGTGGTTTGTGGCCATGGTCATAAAATTTTTGTTCATTTCAGCAAGTTGTCGAGAAATTTCAGACATTTCCGGATTGGAGGTAGTAGAAGAAACATTGACTCTCGAGTTAGATCTTGAGGATGCGGATGAATCCCAATTCTTGTGGTGAGTAGTCATGTTTTCAATCAACTCTCGACACTCCTCTGGTCTCCTTTTCATAAAAGTACCACCGGCGGCGGCATTGATCGTGTCACGATCACGAAAGGTGAGACCATTATAGAAGGTGTCAATAAGAGTGACGGGGAGCATATTGTGATTAGGACAGCGGTCGATCAAATCATTATAACGTTCCCAAGCATCGAAAAGCGATTCATCATTCTCTTGCATAAATCCACTGATTTGGTTACGAAGGCTAGTGACCATGGATGGGGGAAAGTAGCGCGATAAAAAGCGTTGAGTCATGTCGTTCCATGTATGAATCGAATTCTTAGGAAGACGGTCAAACCATTTTTCGGCATGGTGAGAAAGCGAGTGAGGAAAGAGTTGGAGGCGAAGGTCATCCATAGAAACACCGGGAGATTTCATGCTTTGGGTAATAGTGATGAATTTGTCGAGGTGTTTGTTGGCATCATCATCCGGAATTCCGCGAAATGGATTCGTTTGTACTTGCTGGATCATGTGATGTTTCAACGAAAACTCCTGAGCCGTGACATGCATCGGTGCAATCGGGCCTCCACGTCCGTTCATTGTGGGTTGACATAGCTCCTCCATGGTTCGTAAGTCGGGTGGATTATTCATATTTGGGTGGGGTGGATTATTATTATTGTTATTGTTTTGGGGGGGTGGAATATTATTGTTGTTGTTGTGTACACCTGCCATGTCTAATTGTTCGAGAGTCTCGGGCTCTGAATAAGACGTGGATCGAGTACGCATACACTAAAAAGAAAATGCAAGAGAAAATATTTTTGGTTTTTGTAGGTTTTATATTGTTTTTGTATTTTTGGAAATTTTATATTTTTATGGATTTTTGAAAATTTTAGTGCTTGAAAATAACGTTCCCGAAAGAACGGATCCCAAAATCCAATTTTTCTCACAAGAAACCGTTGATCTTTACGAAAAGAGCCGGCAGCGGCGCCATTTTAATAACTGACTTTTGGTTGGTTAATAAAAAGGTTTTTGCTTGCAAGATCTCTCTTTGCGTTGCTCGTACCCAATTGATGTTTATCGTTGTTTCGTTCTCGGTATCTTCTCGAATCGATCACGGTCAAAAGTGGAATAGTTGTAATTGGTGACTAAAAGGGGGAGCTTTGGTCTAAATCTACTAAAGTTATAAAGACAAGTATTAATAGAACTAAGCTAGAAGCTTTAAATGGAACAGTAATACCTCATGAAAAACATGTCTGGAATTCTTCTATTCGGAAAGCATACCTACTCGGAATATTGTCCTATGCGGAAAGTCATGATCATGTGGAAAATTGTCCTACTCGGAATAATAAGCCTATGCGGAATAATGAGGGCAAATCGGAAAACTTGGGTTATTCGGAATATAAAAGATATTCCGAATAGAGGAACTGGAAATAAACTTATGCGGAATAATTAACAACTTTGACCTATGCGGAAAATCCCATTCGGAAAATAAGAGTCATTCGGAAAAAGTTCCGAATAGAGAAACACAACCAATCTTATGCGGAAAAAGTCCTTTATTCGGAAAAACCGAAATGTTCCGAATAACCAAAGAAGGAAGAACTCTATTCGGAATAAGTGGAAGTTCCGAATAGACACTAAACTTAAACCCAATTCGGAAAGATTGAAAAGTTCCGAATGACACAAAATTAAAATCCCTACTCGGAATGTTTGGAATATTCCGAATAGATACCGCCCCAGATTCCTTATTCGGAATCTGGGCAAGATCAGAAACAGGGATGAAGAACAGTAGGCTACGATTGATACCAAAAGCCACACAACCAAGCACAAACGTTTCACCAAATTAATCACGAATCATCTACTAATTAAAAGGATCAAATCCCAATCATAAAAACACCAATTCAACAACTTTTTAGAATCAAGCTAGAACCAAATAAAGCTTAAGAACATGAAAGAAAAAGATGAAGAAGAACAAGATGAATCAAAAGATTAAAAGAGGAATTGTATTAATGATTTAAGATTCAAAACAACAAAGATTAACTTACAAGATTGGAAGATAAACAAAGATTAAAACCACTCCTTAAGGGAGATGGTTCCTAAAAACTAGGAAGAAGAAAATAACTGGAAAAAGAAGAAGAGAGTGTTTCGTGTGTGTATTGGGAGGAGTATTTATAGGCTTCTCCCTTGGTTGGTGAGTGGGCTTTCTTCCCTTCTTTTTGTCTTCTCGTCTTTTCAGAAAAGTTGACGTTTTCGATTCTGATTCGGGATTTGTCGTCGATTAAATTCAACTCGTCTTTTAATTTCTTCGTTAAATAGACTTGAGTTTCTTCGACATGTGTAAATCTTCCGTCTTTGGTCCTTTTCTTCGATAAATCTTCAAATAGGCCCATTGACTTCAAATCTTTTGCATCTCTTGGACAATAGACTTTGTCTTCAGTCTTTTTCCTTTATAAAACCCGTGCAATCCCATGTTTTCTCCAATATTTATCCGGTTGGCTCTGAAAACATAACAAACACACAAACCACGCATAATTCCAAACAAATGACATTAAATACGCGTTTTGGTCTCGTTTTAGCAAGAAATAAGTGGTAGAAAAGATGGGTGTTTACACACCTATCATTCCCCAAACCAAGCTTAAAAACCAGATCATTGTTATTATAAGTTAGGAAACTAACACGAACTCATGTGTCCCAATTATTCACTTAGACTCCCTTATTCCTAAGTGTATCTCTTATATTTTAATTTTGTCTTGAATGATCATGAGAATGCATTGTCTGACTTATTTCGATAGTTGTTTAGGCTTAAAATAAAGTGGGACGATTTAATCAATAGTTAGCTAAAGGACAAAATCTTTTAAAACTGCTTCTCGGGACCTCTTAAAGTTCATATCTTGGCATAACTCGCTTCACGATTTGAGACCTTTCTCGGACCGATATTTGGCAGCGACTTCATACTTCAAATATTTGAGAGACGTTCTTGAAATTATGGTCTTCTCTTTATAATAGGAATTTCTTCACTTGAACCTTTTGAGAGATTCTTCATATATGGACCACGACTTCTTCATTTTTCTCTAATCTTTATTTTGGACTTTGATATACAACGATCCGCCTCCTTTTAGGACATGGATCTATTTATCCTCATACCTTGTTAGGGTCTTTTCGGATAGACTTCTCCATGATCTTTAGGGGAGTATTTGCTTTTCGTCGTGTGTCTCGATACTTCATATTGATTTTTGATAAATGATTCTTCACATCACTTTTGGATTTTTAGCAACAAAATGTAGCCCTCATGTCTTGTTAGGACCTTTTTGGACTCGCCAATCTTCGCATCCCGCTTCAATAAGTTATGCCTTGGCTATGAACTCTAATTAATACCGAGCAACTTTTAAACGATCTTGTGCTAGAAGCTAAGTAACTTTTCAAATTGTACAACCTTATTTATTGCAAATATATTTATTAACAAGTGATGGGAGAAAAAGCTTATAATCAACTCACATAAATTCATGAAAGAATACCAAACTTATAACTGACTCTATCATCTCTCGTTCTCCACAATTTAAAATCTCAAGGAATGAGACTCGTGGATGCTTAGCCAATTAAATCAAAGTTTTGGGTTTTCAAGTCATCTATAGGATCTTGCAAACTCTTAGACTCTTTCAAGTTTAGAATTCGCATTTTAAAGTTCCCTTGATTAACGACTTTCTAGGATCAATTATAGGAACTTGCGAAAAGTTCTTGTTCTTAACCCGTAAGATTTAAGACTTTTGCGTTTTAAAGTTCCCTATATAAAAGCCTAGCAAAACTTGACTTAAACACGTTAAGGATGTAAACTTAGATAAGTAAACTCGGGTTGAGTCAAAATATTCACAACGTTTGAAAATTTTAAAACCACTTTATTAAAATTTGTATTTTAGCAAGGAAAGTAAATAACGATAACAAAGGAAAATACTACTAGACTACTAGGCCAAAATAGATTAAAAATTTTGAAAAATGTCGAAAAATCAAATTTTCCGGTTAAAATGAGGACAAATTAATGGAAAGCCCACTTACTTCGATAGAAGTCCCCCCTACACTTGATATAAATATTGTCCTCAATGTTTAAGCATGTGGGAGTAAACTCCCCTACACTTAGGACATTGTGCACTTTGTTTAAATCTTGCGAAGAGAAGGACAACTAAAGTGATTTCAATGTGAACATATGAGATATGAAATATTGAATCACGACAGTTTAGGATAGAACTGGGAAGACGGGTACACGGGATCACGGTTCGTCAAAAGTCATCGAGAATGGATCTTTGAAGCTTCAATCCCTGCACATCATAAGAAACAAGACAACAAACACATACGGGGCTCCCCCTACACTTATTATGAAAACGATAAAGGATAGATCAATGGGTTGCCTCCCGAGAAGCGCTTGTTTTTGTTAACCGAGTCACGAGCCTGACTCGACCCATAACTAATTCAAGGGAAATGCGATGAGGGATGGAATAATCTCATGAGAGATGTCCTCACCAAAGTACAGCTTCACACGCTGGCCATTCACTTTAAAATTAGGCCCATTTGGCTTATAAAGCTCAATGGTGCCATATGGGAAGACTTTGGCGACGGTGAATGGACCAGACCAACGACTCTTCAACTTGCCCGAGAAGATCTTCAACCGAGAGTTAAAGAGTAAGACTTGATCACCGATGTGGAACTCTCGGTTCTTAATCCTTGCATCATTAATGATCTTGGTCTTCTCCTTGTAGATCAATGAGTTCTCATAAGCTTCATTCCTTAGTTCATTTAGCTCATTGAGTTGAATCTTCCAAAGATCACTGGCTTTGTTGATGTCAAAATTGGCCCACTTCAAGGCCCAGTACGCCTTATGTTCCAACTCAATCGGGAGGTGGCATGCCTTCCTGTACACAAGACGATATGGAGTACAACCAATAGGTGTCTTATATGCGGTACGGAAAGCCCACAAAGCGTCATCTAACTTATCGGCCCACGAGGCACGATGCTCTCCCACAGTACGCTCAAGAATTCTCTTTAGTCCACGGTTAGATATCTCGGCTTGACCATTTGTTTGGGGATGATAAGCGGTGGAAACACGATGATTAACACCGTATTTAGCCATGACTCGAGCAAATTGATCATTTCAAAAATGAGTCCCGCGGTCACTGATGATAGCACGAGGAACACCGAATCGAGCAAAAAGTTGCTTAAGAAAGTTCACAACCACCCTCACATCGTTCGTAGGGAGAGCCTTGGCTTCAACCCATTTAGATACGTAGTCAACGGCTACGAGGATTTACTTGTTCCCTTTGGATGATGGAAATGGCCCCATAAAGTCGATACCCCATACATCAAAGATTTCACATTCTTGTATGAAATTTTGAGGCATCTCATCTTTATGTGTGATCTTTCCTTGGCGTTGGCAAGCATCACAATGTTTAACCATTTCATGAGCATCATGATAAATGGAGGGCCAATAAAATCCAGAGTCGAACACTTTCTTCGCGGTGTAATTAGGACCAAAGTGACCAGCGGTGGGTCCTTTATGGCAAGCTTCAAGGATTAGTAATGCTGCCGGCCCATCAACACATCGACGAATGACAAGATCCACACATTGTTTGAAAAGGTAAGGATCGTCCCAAAAATAGTGTTCAATGTCTTTAAAGAACTTTTTCTTTTGTTGGGACGTTACCCCTTCCTTAAGAATTCCACCCGCTAAGTAGTTTGCAATGTTCGCAAACCACGGAGTGTCATCAAGATTAGAATTGATAGACATTAAGGCCTCAAGGGGAAAAGAGTCATTGATCTCTTGATTTGGATTATCCCCTTGATAAGGATCCTCAAGTCTACTTAGATGATCCACGGCTAGGCTTTCGGCTCCCTTCTTGTCAAGAATTTCGATTTTAAATTCTTGAAGGAGCAAAACCCAACAAAGCAGTCTGGGTTTAGAATTTTGATTAGTCAACAAGTACTTCTACGCGGAATGGTCGGTATAGACAATGGTGGTGGAAAGGACAAGATAGGGGCGAAACTTCTCAAAAGCATACACTACAGCTAAAAGATCTTTTTTGGTAGTGGTATAATGCAATTGAGCCCCCGTCATTGTCTTGCTAGCATAATGGATTGGTTGGAAGTGTTTGTTCACTCTTTGGCCCAAAACCGCTCCAATAGCAATGTCGTTAGCATCACCACATCAATTCAAAAGGTAGCTCCCAATTAGGGGTAACCAAGACCGGTGCCTTAGTTAGCTTATCCTTAAGAAGATTGAAAGATTCGAGACACTCTTTAGAAAATATAAAAGGAGTATCTTTTTCCAAGAGGTGGGTCATCGGGCGATCGATTTTAGAAAAATCTTGAATGAACCGACGATAGAAGCCCGCATGACCAAGGAAACTTCTCACACCCTTCACGGTTGAAGGTGGAGGCAATTTAGCAATAACATCGACTTTAACACGGTCGACTTCAAGACCGGCTTTTGTGATTTTATGTCCAAGCACAATGCCTTCTTTTACCATGAAATAGCATTTTTCCCAATTTAGAACAAGGCGAGTGTCTTCACACCGCTTAAGCATGCGTTCCAAATTGGCAAGACAAGAAGAGAAGGAATCACCATAGACCGAGAAATCATCTGAAGACTTCCATAGTTTCTTCAACCATGTCATGGAAGATAGCCATCATACACCTTTGGAAAGTCCCAGGAGCATTGCATAATCCAAAAGGCATTCTTTTGTAACCAAATGTTCCATAAGGACAAGTGAATGTGGTTTTATCTTGGTCTTTTGGATCGATGGGGATTTGAAAATACCCGGAGAAACCGTCTAAGAAGCAATAATAGTCATTACCCGCTAGATGTTCAAGCATTTGGTCCATAAAAGGAAGGGAAAATGATCCTTTCTCGTAGCATCATTGAGTTTGCGATAGTCTATACAAACTCTACACCCTGTAACGAGACGAGTAGGAATCAACTCGTTGTTTTCATTGGGCACAACGGTGATTCCGCCTTTCTTAGGCACACAATGGACCGGACTAACCCATGGTGAATCTGAGATAGGGTAGATCATTCCCGCATCAAGAAGTTTGATAACCTCTTTTTTGATAACGTCATGGATCTTGGGATTCACCCTTCTTTGGTTTTGAATAGTGGGTTTAAAATCGTCCTCCATGAGAATTTTATGTGTGCGAAAGTGAGGATCAATTCCACGAATATCATAGATTTTCCAAGCAATCGCTTTCTTATGATTCTTCAGCACGTCGATAAGTCGAGAATTTTCATCCTCTTTCAAATCCTTAGCGATGATGACGGGTAACTTCTTATTGTCGTCAAGGAACACGTATTCGAGGTGAGAAGGTAGGTCCTTAAGCTCTAAATCGGGAGGATTTTTGATGGACGGCGTAGTCAAAGTCGGATCATCGATAGAGATTTACTTAGGAGATGGTGGAGAAATATGGTCCCCATTGAGAAGTTTCTCAATGGTACGAATGTCTTCATCCCAATTGGAGGGAGAATCGTAGTATTGTAAGTCCACATCTCCCAAAGTTGCTTCAAATTCTTTCAGAATGAAGTCACTTTCTCCAAATGGAGTTAGTGATGGAGTAATAGAGGCAATGGTAACAATGGGTAGAGAAGAAGAACCACTTTTACAAGCGTCTTTGAAATGTTCTTCACAAGCCTCATCAAGAACGTCAATGAAATTAACACACTCGTTTTCAGAAGGCCGCTTAGAAAGTTTAACCATGTTGAAGACGATTTTATCGTCACCAACTCTCATGATTAATTCACCCGCGGCTACATCAATGAGAGTGCTACTAGTCCTCAAGAATGGACGTCCAACGATTAATGGAGCACGGGGGTCCATTTCGTAGTCAACGACAACAAAATCCGCCGGAAAGGTGAATTTGTCGACACCGACGAAGACATCTTCGGCTATCCCCACTGGATAAGAAACCGTAAGATTAGCTAATTCCAATGTCATTCGTGTGGGGACTAGCTCGGGTAGAGATAATTGTTTCCAAACACTTAATGGCATTAAGTTTATACTAGCACCTAGATCGGCTAGGGCCATACAATTCTCTACCCCGGGGAAGTTGTAAGGAATGAGAAAACGACCCGGATCACCAAGTTTGGTTGGTAATTTCCTTAAAAGCACTACAGAGCAATTCTCGTTAAGTTGGGTCTGAGCGATGTCAAGAAGTTTCTCCTTATCACTGAGAAGATCTTTAAACATTTTAGCATATTTCGGCATGTGAGCGAGAGCCTCAGCAAGGAGATGTTGAAATTCAGTTGTTTAAACATTTTTAGAAAATTAGAAACCTGAATATCATCCTTGTTCTTCAACTTCTCTTTCCTCAACCTTGAGGGATAAGGTATATTGGGTTGAGATGAAGGCTTTAGAATGGAATTCTCACTCACATCCTTGGGTGATGGAGGGGTGGAAGTAGAATGTAAAACCCGCATGCTTTTACCATGAATAGTACCCTTAAGATCGTACGTACTAGATTAAAACTCTCCTTTTATAGTATGATTACGTTCACGTGTTGAATTTTTACGTATTACGTATGCGTCAGAACACGAGAAGTATTTATTACGTACGAACACACAATAATTATTTAAACAATAATTAATCACGAACATGCGACCATGAAATCATGAACATAAATTAATCACGAGCTAATATTAATTACATATATATATTTATTACGAACACGAATAAATATATTAGGTCACGACCGACAACTAATTAAATCACGTAAACTACGTAACACGTAATCACGAACATTTAAACGATTATTACTATTACGTATATTTAATTTAACACGACAAGTAATTACATACGTAATGATTACGTTTAACACGTATTATGATAGCTATAAATAAATTTACGACATTTTATAACCCGATTACGCGTACCATTTAACAAGTCGCGTATTAACTAAAAACGCCTAAGGGCTTTATTTGGGCTGTTAGACATAGGAAACAAGAAGTATTTGGGCTCAAGGCCCAATGGGGTTGTTTGGTTGGCTTAAAAAAAAGAAAAAGGACGGGGTATATTTTTTAGACAAAATCATTAGAAACCCTAAAAAAAATACATGGCAGCCGCCCCTTTCTCTTCTTGTCTCTCATGGCCGCCGACGTGTTCCACCACAAGGATCAAGGGAAACGCGATTTAAGTTATAGACTTAGTGGTTATATTTGTTTTATCATCCTAATCCCTAACTCGCCAAGAAAGGTAACAATTTAATCTCGTTTTAATTTATTTCTTTGTAATGGATCATGAATAAAGCTTAATTGGGGGTCGGGTATGATAGTGTTTGGTTCGGCTTGCACCAAACCGAGAGTCTATGACTCTCGGTGGTAGGTTTTCCTTCGAGCAGCTGCAAACCAAACGGCCAGTGGGCCTTTTTGCTCCTTCAGCCGCAACCCCTGCAGTCAGCAGGGGTGCGCTTAGCTTAACAGTGGAAACAGCGGCCTAGCAGGGGGTGTTTGGGTTTGGTCTGACAGTGGGAACCCACGACTGGTAGGTTTAGCCTGTCGATGGGAATTTTAAAAAAGTAGGGGAAACACAGAACTGCCAGGGTAACTGGCAGTTTATGGGAGTGTTTGGTTTTTGGTTTAAACAAATTTAAGGGTGCGTTTGGCTGTCAATTTAAAAGGGCTGTTTGTTTCGGTTTATATGTATACACGACATGGGTTTCACGGGTTCACGGATACGGTTTGGGATATTTTTAAATACCTTAAAACACGGGTTTCGGGCACGACATATATTCTTAAGATTTATTATTTGACAAGTAAATAATTCTAAGACTTAATTAAATTAATTAACATGTATATAATTAATTTATATTAAACCATGACTTAGGTTAATTATTTTACTAGTAATACATAGTTAAACCTAAGTATTTTAATCATGGAAACTAGACTAAGTAATTAATTAATTATAAAAAACCAAGACTTATAATTAATTAATTAACATGACTTAGGTTATATTATTAATAATTAATAGTACATGTTTTAACCTATGTATTTTACCTTTATTTAATTAAAAACATGATATATTTAATTAAATACTTTTAATCTATTGTTTATTTAATTTACATGTAATAATTAATAAACTATACTTTATAACAACATGACTTAGAATAATAATCAGAAAACACTTAAGCTTATATAATTAGCTCATTTAACCAGCTTATATCTATTTATGGAAACTTTCTATTTTTAGAAACTTATGTAATTAAGGCAGCTAATCTATTTATGGAAACTTTCTATATTTTTTTAGAAACTTATCTATTTTAAGCAGTAATGTTATTTTTGGAAACTTTCTATTTTTGGTAACTTTCTATTTTTGGAAACTTTCTATTTTAGGAAACCTGCTATTTTTAGAAAGTTACTTATTATTACACAACAAGTATAATAATACATGAAATACAAGTAATACTTAATCAGAATAGACAGAATATTAGATAAACACAGTATTAAGCTTAAAACAGTAAAACATGACATGAACATATAAAATAAGCTAAGACATGATATAAAACCAGTTACGTATTCAGTAATCAGATACTTATACACGTATGTATTTACATAGCATTAGTGATACCGAAGTAGGACTCTCTTCCGTTCGTCTTCTTCGTTCACTGGACATAAGGTACGGATTCCCGTCCTTTCAGTATCGACATTCTTTCCTCATTAGGATTCCCCGTATGTAGCCAACTGTTTTCCCGTAGTATAAGTTTATATGTTTGATTTGATTATGTTTAAATTAGAATACCTATAGCCATATACATGCATGACCAGTTTCACCTAGTTATGGAGGTACCATAACCATAACAATAGAGGCACTTGTGTTATGACTTCCCCACGGCAGAGTGATTGCTCGTGGCGTCCCTTCAGCTTTTGACCATTTATTATATTTATCATGTGGGGCGTATGGGTGCATCCTAGTTACATGTTTTCAGCAGATTACTCAGTGTGAATGTGGTGTGTGCCTTGCATCCTTCACAAGGAGCTGATCCCTCCTACCCAAACCAGTATATTAAATTAGAGGCAGCCCCTCTAATTTGCATGATGAGGTCACCCCTCCAAGTATTCATGTACGGTGGATTTTCATGACCTATATTGGCTAATGGTAAAATATATGTTAAACAGTTTTCATAAGATAAAAATAAGGCTTTCCAAACTATAAAACCAGTTTTATGAACATGTTCCAGGTTTTACAGGATTTATACATTTCCGGTGCTATTAAGTCTTTATTATGTTTTAGTCATTCATACTATGTCTATATCCTTGCACTGAGCGTTTTGCTCAGCCGTTACTTTCCTTTCCATGTCCCAAAACGACAGGTACCCTTGGAAAGACTCGAGCATTTGGAGGACGTGCATAGGATGGAAGCTGCTAGAGACTTCTTTTCCTTTTTGCCTTCATATACTTATGCTTGCTTAGTCTTTCATTCATTTCTTTTACTTTGTTATGTTTTGGGCTTATGTTTGGGAACTGATGTTTGATTCTGGTTATCCCTATGGTCATGTAATATTTTAGACATTTATCCTTGTATGCTTTGATGACACGCCATAATTACGCGTGACATTCCATTCATCAAGATGGGGTGTTACATAGAAGGTGGAGGAATTAGTAAAATAGAAGGTGGAGGAATTGGTAAAATAGAAGGTGAAGGAATTGGAGAAGGGGACTCGTTTTCCTTTGTCACAATCACCGGTGTAGGTGTAGGATGCTCGGGTTCCTTTAAACCTTTTCCACTGCGAGTGGTGATTGCTTTCATCTCCCCTCTTGGATTAGCAACGGTGTTACTCGGAAGAGAACCCGAACCAGAGGCTTGATTACTTTCGAAGAAACTAGCCATCATATCCCTTAAGTCATTCGTTTGACTGCTCAAAGAGTTTCGCATATCGGCTCGTAGATCATTCCCTTGTTTCGCCATATCTCCTTTCAAGTTGATGATTTGCCGCTGAATATTCTGCACTATCGCATCATTAGTCCTCATGTAAGTGTCAACCTCTTGATTAAAGGAAGAGCATGGTAGGCAGGTGGTTGATAAGCGGGTGGTTGGTGAACTTGATTGTTTCCTTGAGGTGGATATGGGTTTCTTTGGGTTTGATATTGATTTGGAGCTCGAGGTTGGTTTTGATTGTTGCAATTGAGGTTGTTTTGGTTTTGAGGTGGAAAACCGGGTGGTGAAAGAAAGTTGTTTGAACGATAACTGAGCAAATTGCGGTCACCTTGAGGACGTGCTTGATAGCCTCCCGTAGAAAAGTTACCGTTAGCGGCATACACATTTTCCGGATTGTGATGAGTCGAAGGACAATCGGTGTACGAATGAGATCCCCGCATATTTCACATGACTGACTCATAGCATTAATTTTTGCATTGATGCTTTTGGTATTGTTAGCGGTTTGTAGAGAAAGTGTTTCAACAAGCGAAATAAGCTTATCAATTCTCTTGTCGGCGTCACTAGTACTAGCACTAGCCACATTAGTCCGAACACTCTTAGTTTTCACTCTAGACTTATTATCAATAATATCCCATGCGGCATTAGAATACTTAACCAAAATGTTACCCCCCGAGGCACTATTTAGTGAATCTTGGTCATTCATGCTTAAACCATTGTAAAAAGTATTAATTTGATGTACTTTTGTGAAACCATGTCCTTAGAACGATCCCAAGATTCACTAAATGTCTCACCGTACTTTTGTTCAAAGTTAATGATGTCATTCCGCAAAGCGGTGGTACGTGAGGGTGGGAAAAAGTAGTTGATGAATTTGGTCTCTAAATCCGACCACGTAAGAATACTTTGTGGCGGTTCCTTATCAAGCCAATGGCGGGCTTGTCCCTCTAAGGAGAAAGGAAAAAGTTGCAAGAGAATCACCTCTTGTGAAACCCCATTATACTTAACCGTATTAGTGAGTTGAAGAAACCTTTTTATATGGTCATGAGGATCATCAAGTGTACGCCCCAAGATGGGTTGAGCAGAGACCATTTGAATGAAGCCGGATTTGAGCTCAAAGTTGTTGGCTCCAATCTCGGGTATGACAATAGCATCGGTGTTTCCCTCTACTTGCGATTGCAAAATCTCGATCATTGATCGATTGTCCATGGTGACAATAGGTGGAGTTTCGACTTCGGCTTGAATTCCTTTCTTCTTACGAGCACGGGTACGCATACACACCTACAAAAAGAAAAGAAAGATAGACAAGAAATATTTTTGGTTTTTTATGATTTTCTATTATTTTTTTTTATTTTTGAAAATTTTTAATTAATTTTTTTTTAGGATTTTTGAAAATTTTGAAGCAAGAAAAATAACATTCAAAAGTGAAAGGATCCCAAAATCCAACGCTTCTCTCACTAAAAACCGTTAATCTTAACGAAAAGAGACGGCAGCGGCGCCATTTAATACACGGGATTGCCTCGTATGAAAGTTCGTTGGTCCAAGTCTTTCGAATTGATTTCTAGTCAAGAGTGCGACTCAGTCGTTCTTGGTGGAAAATAAAATGGTTGTCGTTGTCTATAAATAATTAAAAAATAATGCGAAACGTAATTAAAATAGGCTAAAAGCAAATCTAGAAAAAACTGCCACTTTCGGGAAGCGTGCAATTTTTGGAAATTAAAACGTAATGAATTTAAAACTTGAAAACTTCATAAAACGAAAAGCTTAAACCCATCGGAATTTCCTAGATCGGAATCCCATCGGAATGTAACAAACTAGTTATGTCGGAATAATGAAGTTAAGCATCAGAATAATAGTAACCAATTCTATCGGAATGTAATTCTATCTGAATGTCAAGTCTGTCGGAATATCAAAGTATCAGAATAATTCTATCAGAATACAAGGAATTCTGTCGGAATATGGCTAACAAAAATTTGGCAGCGTTTCGTCACAATAAAGCCTTAAGACCCGTCGCAATGTACGATCGCAATGAGCGATCGCAATCACGATCGGAATAAGGGAGGGAATACTCTATCTGAATATTGATCGCAATAAGCTGTCGGAATGTAAAACCCTAAGCTTTTGCGATGAAGTACCAAGCAATCCGATAAAGTGAAATAAGCTAAAAACTCAATAAGCACTTCCAATAAGCACTTATCAAAAACTTAACAAAATCAGTAAGCATAAATTTGACAACTTTTGAAATACTAAATACGCAAACTTTATAAAATAAACTTTGAAAAGACTAAACTTTTTAAGAAAACTAAAAAGTAAATAAGCTAAACACAAAATAAGCCAATAAGCATGATAAGCTTAAAGCTTAATCCGTATAAAAGTTAGATAGAAACCAAAAGATAAACTTTTTAATAAATCAGACATAAAGATTAAACAAAATCAAAGATAATTTTCGGATCAAATAAGTAAAAATCAAGAAAGGTAGAAAGAGATTGAATATGAAAAACTTAACTTGAACTTGTAGATAAATGATTCCAAAATACAAGATTGAATTTAAACTTAAACATGAAAGAAAGAAAAGATGAAGTTTTAGTGAGAGAAAGTTAAACACTTTCTCTCTCTAAAAATGAAAAACTATAAAAAAGGAAAATAAACTAGCTAACACCCTCCTAATGTGTCATTAGGAGGGTATATATAGGAGGTGGGGAGTGCATGTGTTGCTTCCTTCTTTCTTTTCGTCTCGACTCGATTTAAGTTCTTTGTCTTTCTCGACGTCGTCTCGGGATTTGTCGATATAAATTGAACTTGTCTTATAATTTTCTTCTTCTATTAGACTTGAGTTCTTCGACTTCATTAAACTTCCGTCTTTAGACTTTTTCTTTGATAAATCTTCAGAATAGGCCTTGGACTTCCGTTCTTTTTACACTCTCGATCTTTTGACTTCGTTTTTTCTCGTTTTCTTCGATAAAAGCCCGTGATAGCCTGTGTTTTCTCCCTTTTTCATATTTTTATCCTGAAACACAATAAAAACACAAACCACGCATAATTCCGACTTTTACGACATAAAATACACGTTTTGGTCTTGTTATTATTGGAACTAAGTGGTAAAAGGATAAGTGTTTTCACACTTATTAATGTCCCAAAAAGTCCTATGTTTGATCTTATACATATATATCCAACGAAACCATATAGACTCCCTACGAGAAACAATATTCCACACGTGGGTAGTCAATAGGGCCATATTAAATACCTCAAGATTTCGAATTCCAAGACCCCCTTCTCTTTTTGGAAGACAGATAACATTTCACGCAACTTTCGCCTTGCCTCTTTTGAGATCCCCATTACACCATAGGAAACCACGAATAAGCTGTTGGATATCATAAATCACACCCTTCGGAATGAAAAGCATCGACGCCCAAAACACTTGCATAGAGCCGAGGACCGACTTACAAAGTTGAAGCCTTCCTGCAAAAGATAAGAATTTATTCTTCCAATCCCCAATACGGTTCTTTACCTTCTCCACCAGAATTTTGCAATCCCGATTTAGAAGTCTGGATGAAATTAGCGGAACACCTAGATACTTAACCGGGAGATTACCCTCCACAAAAGGCATAAGATTTAGAATAGACAACTTCACGTGATTAAGTATATTACAAAAGAACGCCATACTTTTAGGTATACTAGGGACCAATCCCGAAACCATTTTAAACTCCTCAAGAGAATCTAGAATAACCCGGGCAGAATCTACATCCCCTTGTGTAAAAATGAAAAGGTCATCTGCGAAGCAAATGTTAACAAGTTCCACCGCCTCACACTGATGATGATACTAATAAGTGTGTAAACACTTATCCTTTTGCCACTAAAATCAAGGAAAAACAAGACCGAATCATGTGTTTAATGTCATAAAAGTCGGAATTTCGCGTGGTTTTGTGTTTTTGTGTTAAAATAGGTACAAATGATCAAAAGAAGAGAAAACACGGTATTTCACGGTCAAATGTTGAAGAAAAGTCCAAAAAGAGACGAAGACAAAGTCAAAAGACCAAAAGTGTGCCCAAGTTCACGAAAACCGGCTAAACCGATTCGAGTTTAAAGAAAAGATCGACAAATCCGAAATCGAGCTTGTTCTTAGTGGATTTAATATTATTCGAGTTTAATGGGCCTTGTGGGTCCCACATTTACTTATTGGGCCCACAAGACCATTTGGAAATTTAATCTTGTGCATAAAATTGATGAAGCCCAACAAGCCCATTTGGCTATAATAAAATGAGATGGTTTGGAAGAAATTGGGCTAATAGCCCACTTGATAAATAAAGGGACGGTTTGTTTTGGCTAGTCATACAACTTGGTCAATCCCACACTCCACTCGGTCAACCCTTCATTAAACCCCCCACACGTAACTCCCATTTACCCAACCTTTACCACCACACGTGTTATCAACTACCCCCATTCACCTATTAATAAAACGCATCTTTATTTACCCAACCCTTTTGCTTTTCATTCGTTACATCCAAGAATAAACACACCCTTTTACTGCTCTTTCTTCTCTCCCATTTTTTTAACACAGTCACCACCATCTCAAAAACCCTAATTACCCTAAACAAAATTAACCCAATGTAAATTGGGGCTTTTACCTTTAATAGGTAATTCACCCAAATCAAATTAATTCCCCCAAGATTCGGAGGCAAGCACTACAAGGTGGTCCTCAAATCTCCCAATCATAATATTCCACCGTGGCAATCCGCGTGAAGAAAGAGAAATAGAAGATCCAACGGTTCAATTTTTAGCTTTCTTCTCAAGCTTAATCAAACGGTTGAGAAAGAATCCCTTGGAGAAAGAGAATGAAGACCCCAAGCTCATGGTTCATCTATAAATAGTGGGGGATACTCAGTTTGAAGATTAGTCCATTTTTTTAAGCTTTTCATTATTTTCAGTTTTTAATTAATTAATTTTAGGAGTAGGGTTAATTAGATTTAAATTTTTGCAAAATTAGATTAGGGTTTAAATATTGTAATTTTATCTTCTAGTCAATGTAATTTGGATTATTATTAATGAAAAGTTAATGTTATTTAATTTTCGTCTTCCATTTAATTTCCTGCAAATTTCAATTTGTTTTAATCTTTAAAATTGTTTTACTACTGTTTGGATCTTATTTATTCGAATATAAAAAAAAAAATAATAAAAGTTGATGGATCGGTTACTGATCGAAAATAACTTTGATGGTTTGAGAAGTGTTGATGATAAAGATGGTGGTGTTCGTTTTCGATTGATAAGACGGCTCAGCGCCTCGTCTTCGTCCCAACGGGTTTTCGACATCAGGTTCCCTTTCATCTCCTTTATTTTTATTTATCAAGTTTATTTTAGTTAATATAGATCTGCTTGTTTTTATTTTGTGTTTGGATTACTGTTAGCAACTATTTAGTCTGCTAGTTTGCTACTGCCTTTTTGATTTAATGTTTAAGTGATTTTGCTATTGGTTTAATCTATTGCTTGATTTGGATTTTAGCTTATTGATTTATTACTGTCTAGCTTTTAGTTTTGGAATGCTTATTATTATTGCTTATTGTTTGGCTTATATAGTTATTTTTCTTTGCTTATCTGATTTCTTATTTGACTCATATGCTTATTTAGTTTTTTAACTTTTTGTGTTATTTTATATCAAGTCTTATTAGCTTATTTAATGTGATTTTTTTATATTTGTTATTTAATCTTTGCTGATTTGGTATTTGAATTTTTTCTGCTTATTAGATTTAGATGTTTGGTTGCTTTCCTGCTTAAACGTAATAACGCCCCAACCAGTTACTCTAGGCCTTTTCCTGCTTAAACGTACTAACGCCCCAACCAGTTACTCTAGGCCTTTTCTTATTGTCCAAAAAAAAAATCCAAAATTAAAAAGAAATATCTCGTCTGGGGTGTGATTCTAACCCCTGACCTCTTGAATACAAACCCAACGCCCCAACCAGTTACTCTAGGCCTTTTCTTGTGTATTCATTTGCACTTCTAAATTAATATAGGTTTATTTTTAAGTGGCAGTTTTATTAATTAAGTTTTTAGTTTAATTAAAAGTTTTTTTTTTATAAAGTTTCTTTAATTCAGTTTTGTTTTAGAAAATATAAAAGATAAAAAATATTTCATTACGTTTATAAATTTAAATTAGTTTTAAATTTACTTTTATTTAAAATATTTTTCTTTTATTTTTTTAAATTGAGTTTTAGAATTTAATTTTCATTTAGTTTACTTAAAACAGTTTACATATAAAAGTCTTTCTTTTTAATTTGGTTTTGAATTAAATTCGATTTAAATTTCGTTTAAGCTTTTAAATAGTTTTATTATTTTTAATTAGATTAAATTAGTTTCAAAGTTTTTGTTAGTTTTATTTAAATTTTAAATTAGTTTTAGTTTAAAATTCCAAAATTTATTCCACCAAAAACAAAGTTTAGTCAAAACGATAACCATAAATCAAATTCGAGTCGAATCGAGGAAAAACGAACATTAATTGTTAGACCCTAGCAAAATCTGTTTATCAAAATGGCGCCGCTGCCGCTTCGCTCGTACGATTGACGATTTTTCGTGTAGACGTTTGGATTTTGGGATCCGTTCTTTTTGAACGTTACGTTTCTTGTTAACAAAATCAAAAACACAAAAAAATCAAAAACTTAAAAATACAAAAAAAAATTAAAAAATCACAAAAGCAATTTCTTTCCTAAGAATTGCACCAAAAAAATTAAAAAATCCAAAAGTAATACTTTTTCCTAAAAGTATTACACCAAAAATATTACGTATTAGTGTTAATTTTTAGTTCGATTTCTTTCGATTTTTTCTTTTGTATATATATTTTTCTAAAAAATACAAAAATATTCTTCTTTATCCTCTTTTGTGTTTAATTCTTTTCTCAACCCCTCTTATTTTTAATTCTTCATGGATTCGTCTTGCGTTCGGTGTAAGAGACCATGGCATGGTTTTCAAACATGTCAATGGTGTACTTGTGAGCGGTGCGGTTTTGATATCGACAATATACAAATTGGATTTTGTCCATTTTGCAATTCAACAAATTCGTACTTCTCCTCTTACAATACTTTCTCCCCCCTCCCTGTCTATGACAATCCCTATCCGCAACATGAACCGGGTTTTTCCCAATACCCGTGTTGCAATCATTGTGGGGGCCCTCACGATAATTCGTATTGTCAGCCAATGAATTATTATGAGCCAAATCTGTGTCCTCATTTTTCTTCACCGATGGATTATTATGAACCAAATCCGTGTTCTAATTCTTCTCAACCGATGACTTCCTATGAGCCACATCCGTGCTATAATTCTGGTTTTCATAACTGTGATCCCCCACATCCTACCATCAATCATCAATCCTCTCAGAGAATTCAACAACTCAATGCTTTGAAAGACGAAACACACGCCATTGTTTTGCAACTTCAAGAAGCCGTTGTTCTTCTAAAAGAAGCAAATGAGGAGGAAAAGCGACAACGACAACGACAAAAGCAAGTATCTAATCTTAGTGATTATACTCCTCCTCTTGTGAGTTCTTACTACTATGATGATGATGACGATTTCTTGGAATGATCTTTGTGCTCAATGTCCTAGTGCAATTATAATTCCTTCTCTCGACTTGCCGGCTCTCGAGCCTAAGGATTCTACCACTCCTATTCTCGATTCTTCCACTATGGAGACCGATGCCTCTCTCATCATGGGGATGAGGGTCTTATCACTATTCCTTGTGATGAGATTCTTATTCCAATCCAAAGTGAGCCTACGGTTGCTTCCGATAGTGACGATGAGTGTGAATCTCTTTCTAGTAATAATTAATTACCTCCCACTGACATCTTGGGAGACGATTCTTTGGCTTTCTCTAATTCCCTTTTTGATCTCGATGATGATTTTACTTCTAGTGATGACGAGTCACTATCCGATGAAGACGTTCCGAAGGAAAATTTCAAGATTTATTCGAACCCTTTATTTGATTTTAATGACGCCTACATCTCTAGTGAGATGAATCCTCTCTTTGAAGAGGGGATTGAGGACATTGATAGCTCCGACTCTCTTGCTATTGATGAGCATTCGTTGTTAGCCATGCCACCTCCCATCGTAGAGGAGGTGGAGAGATTTGACCCTACCTTCCGTTTGATTCGGTCTGGTGAGGTGACGCGGGTGGTAGATATGTCTTCTGATATTTCTCATATTATGTTGCCACCCCGTCCTACCGCGTACACACCCAAGCAGGTGATGTATCGCTTTTACTCTACTCATTTCATACCGGGAAATAAGGATGAGTGCTTTGACCCGGGAGGTGACAATGACCATTCTATGATTGATACCTTTACGGCTTTGCTGAATAGTGACCATCCTATGTCTTTGGGGGATGACAATTTGCCTCCTTTACCCATCCCACCTCCCGTGGATCAAGACTTCACTTAATTTTCTTATGTCGAGAGGACTTTTCTACCTTTTATGACTTCTCCTCCTGCCTCTCATTTATTATGTTCCTCCGGGACCGAGGATAAGATTTTTGATCCCGGTATAACATTCGAGGCTTCCCCATGGACCATTTAATTCGGGGTCGAGTCAGGCTCGTGACTCGGTTAACAAAAACAAGCGCTTCTCGGGAGGCAACCCGATTATCTATCTTTTATTTATTTTCTACAATAAGTGTAGGGGGAGCCGTGTAGGTTGTTTGTTTTGTGTGTTGTGATTGTGCTGGGACATGTGGTTTAATGATCCACTTTTGGTACTTTTGACGAGACCCGTGTTCCCGTGTTACCCGTGTACCCGGTTCCTTCGATAAGTTTTTGCTATTGTGATTCAATCTTGTGTATAAATAAAACAAATAAATGTAATCACTTTAGTTGTCCCTTCCTTAGCTCGATTTTAAACAACGTACTCAATGTCCTAAGTGTAGGGGATTTTATTCTCCCACATGCTTAGGACAATGTTTATATTAAGTGTAGGGGGGATTTCTATCGAAATTTTAGTGGCCTTTTCCATAAATTTGACCCCATTTAACCGGAAAATTTTTAAATTTTTCAACGTTTTTCAAATTTTTGATCTATTTTGGCCTTGTAGTATTTTTCTTGTCATCGCATCTTATTTTTACTTTCCATTTTAAGAATAAAGTCAAAAATGAAAAAAATAAATAAAATGGTTTTAACAAGTTTAGATGTCTTTGATATATTAGGCCCGTCGTGAATATTTTGACTCAACCCGAGTTTACTTATCTAAGTTTACTCTAGCTAGTATCCTTAACCATATGGACCTTAATTGGTTTATTAGGCTAAGCATCCACGAGTCTCACTACTTGAGATTTTAAATTGTGGAGAACGAGAGATGATAGAGTTAATTATAAGTTTGGTATTCTTTCGTTAACTTATGTGAGTTAGTTATGAGCTTTTTCTCCCATCACTTGTTAATAAATATATTTGCAATAAATAAGGTTGTACGATTTAAAAGGTTACTTAGCTTCTAGCACAAGATCGTTTAAAAGTTGCTCGGTATTAATTAGAGTTCATAGCCAAGGCATAACTTATTGAAACAGGACGCGAAGATTGGCTTATCCAAAAAGGCCCTAACAAGGCATGAGGATACCCGAGTCCAAAAAGGCGCTCACAAGGCATGAGGATTCACTTTTTGCTAAAGATCCTAAGAAGATGTGAAGATCATTAATCCAAATCAATATTAAGGATCAAGACACACGACGAGAAGCAATTACTCCCCTAAAGATCATGGAGAAGTCTATCCAAAAAGACCCTAACAAGGTATGAGGATAAATAGATCCAAGTCCGAAAAGGAGGCGGATCGTTGTATATCAAAATCCTAAATAAAGAAGAGGATAAATGAAGAAGTCGTGGTCAACGTTTGAAGCATCTTTCACTCCTTATAAAGATGTATACCAAAATGAAGAGAAGACCATAATTTCAAGATCGTCTCTCAAGATTTGAAGTTTGAAGTACAAGCCAAATATCGGTCTGAGAAAGGTCTCAAATCGTGAAACGAGTTATGCCAAGATATGAACTTTATGAGGTTTCGAGAAGCCGTTTTAAAAGATTTTGTCCTTTAGCTAACTATTGATTAAATCGTCCCACTTTATTTTTGGCCTTAATAAATTATCGAAATAAGTCAAAAATGCATCCTCGTGATCATTCAAGACAAAAATAAAATACAAGAGATACACCGTAGGAATAAGGGGGTCTAAGTGATTAATTAAACCACATGAGTAAGTGTTAGTTGTGCTAACTTGTGGTAAACAATGATCTCGTTTTTTGAGCTTGGTATGGGGAACGTGAAACTTGAGGGTGATTAGTATTCAAGACATCAAAGCCCTAATCTAAGTCTTAGATTTCTTTACAAGTTTCTTCCATCAAATAATTTCCAAGTTAATAAATTGTTATAACTTTTGTCTCCTTTTAAATTTTTTCATAGTGGTAGTAGTAGTATATCTTAATAAAGGCCTAGATTGATTAATTATGAGAAAAATGTAATTTTATGCTTTAAAATAATGCATTGCATGGGGTCATTGCAATGGTCAAGTGTAGGGGATTTAATAAGTGTGTAAACACTTATCCTTTTGCCACTAAAATCAAGGAAAAACAAGACCGAATCATGTGTTTAATGTCATAAAAGTCAGAATTTCGCGTGGTTTTGTGTTTCTGTGTTAAAATAGGTACAAATGATCAAAAGAAGAGAAAACACGGGATTTCACGGTCAAATGTTGAAGAAAAGTCCAAAAAGAGACGAAGACAAAGTCAAAAGACCAAAAGTGTGCCCAAGTTCACGAAAACCGGCTAAACCGATTCGAGTTTAAAGAAAAGATCGAAAAATCTGAAATCGAGCTTGTTCTTAGTGGATTTAATATTATTCGAGTTTAATGGGCCTTGTGGGTCCCACATTTACTTATTGGGCCCACAAGCCTATTTGGAAATTTAATCTTGTGCATAAAATTGATGAAGCCCAACAAGCCCATTTGGCTATAATAAAATGAGACGGTTTGGAAGAAATTGGGCTAATAGCCCACTTGATAAATAAAGGGACGGTTTGTTTTGGCTAGTCATACAACTTGGTCAATCCCACACTCCACTCGGTCAACCCTTCATTAAACCCCCCACACGTAACTCCCATTTACCCAACCTTTACCACCACACGTGTTATCAACTACCCCCATTCACCTATTAATAAAACGCATGTTTATTTACCCAACCCTTTTCCTTTTCATTCGTTACATCCAAGAATAAACACACCCTTTTACTGCTCTTTCTTCTCTCCCATTTTTTAACACAGTCACCACCATCTCAAAAACCCTAATTACCCTAAACAAAATTAACCCAATGTAAATTGGGGCTTTTACCTTTAATAGTTAATTCACCCAAATCAAATTAATTCCTCCAAGATTCGGAGGCAAGCACTACAAGGTGGTCCTCAAATCTCCCAATCATAATATTCCACCGTGGCAATCCGCGTGAAGAAAGAGAAATAGAAGATCCAACGGTTCAATTTTTAGCTTTCTTCTCAAGCTTAATCAAACGGTTGAGAAAGAATCCCTTGGAGAAAGAGAATGAAGACCCCAAGCTCATGGTTCATCTATAAATAGTGGCGGATACTCAGTTTGAAGATTAGTCCATTTTTTTAAGCTTTTCATTATTTTCAGTTTTTAATTAATTAATTTTAGGAGTAGGGTTAATTAGATTTAAATTTTTGCAAAATTAGATTAGGGTTTAAATATTGTAATTTTATTTTCCAGTCAATGTAATTTGGATTATTATTAATGAAAAGTTAATGTTATTTAATTTCCGTCTTCCATTTAATTTCCTGCAAATTTCAATTTGTTTTAATCTTTAAAATTGTTTTACTACTGTTTGGATCTTATTTATTCGAATATAAAAAAAATAAAAAAAAATAATAAAAGTTGATGGATCGGTTACTGTTCGAAAATAATTTTGATGGTTTGAGAAGTGTTGATGATAAAGATGGTGGTGTTCGTTTTCGATTGATAAGACGGCTCAGCGCCTCGTCTTCGTCCCAACGGGTTTTCGACATCAGGTTCCCTTTCATCTCCTTTATTTTTATTTATCAAGTTTATTTTAGTTAATATAGATCTGCTTGTTTTTATTTTGTGTTTGGATTACTGTTAGCAGCTATTTAGTCTGCTAGTTTGCTACTGCCTTTTTGATTTAATTTTTAAGTGATTTTGCTATTGGTTTAATCTATTGCTTGATTTGGATTTTAGCTTATTGATTTATTACTGTCTAGATTTTAGTTTTGGAATGCTTATTATTATTGCTTATTGTTTGGCTTATATAGTTATTTTTCTTTGCTTATCTGATTTCTTATGTGACTCATATGCTTATTTAGTTTTTCAGCTTTTTGTGTTATTTTATATCAAGTCTTATTAGCTTATTTAATGTGATTTTTTTATTTGTTATTTAATCTTTGCTGATTTGGTATTTGAATTTTTTCTGCTTATTAGATTTAGATGTTTGGTTGCTTTAGATGTTTGGTTGCTTTCCTGCTTAAACGTACTAACTGTTTGGTTTCTCTTATTGTCCAAAAAAAATAATCCAAAATTAAAAAGAAATATCTCGTCTGGGGTCTGATTCTAACCCCTGACCTCTTGAATACAAACCCAACGCCCCAACCAGTTACTCTAAGCCTTTTCTTGTGTATTCATTTGCACTTCTAAATTAATATAGGTTTATTTTTAAGTGGCAGTTTTATTAATTAAGTTTTTAGTTTAATTAAGTTTTAATTAAAAGTTTTTTTTTTATAAATTTTCTTTAATTCAGTTTTGTTTTAGAAAATATAAAAGATAAAAAAATATTTCATTACTTTTATAAATTTAAATTAGTTTTCAATTTACTTTTATTTAAAATGGTTTTCTTTTAGTTTTTTTAAATTGAGTTTTAGAATTTAATTTTCATTTAGTTTACTTAAAATAGTTTACATATAAAAGTCTTTCTTTTTAATTTGGTTTTGAATTAAATTCGATTTAAATTTCGTTTAAGCTTTTAAATAGTTTAATTATTTTTAATTAGATTAAATTAGTTTCAAAGTTTTTGTTAGTTTTATTTAAATTTTAAATTAGTTTTAGTTTAAAATTCCAAAATTTATTCCACCAAAAACAAAGTTTAGTCAAAACGATAACCGGAAATCAAATTCGAGTCGAATCGAGGAAAAACGAACATTAATTGTTAGACCCTAGCAAAATCTGTTTATCAGATACCTAAAATTATCTGACGCTCTCACCCTCCGTCTCAATGTAAGTGTTAAAACTTCCATAACGAGAGTGAAAAGATAAGGAGATAATGGATCTCCTTGCCGTAAGACCCGTTTGCCTTTAAAATGGCCATGAATGTCCCCATTAATCGACAAAGAAAAGGAAGCCTATGACACACATGCCATAATCCACTTGACCATAGACGGATGAAAACCAAACTGGCAAAGAATACGTTTCAAGAAACGCCAATCTACCGTATCATATGCTTTTTGAATGTCAATTTTAAAATCAACCCGGGGAGGGCCCCTATCAGCATGCTAATTGTGCATAAGTTCTTGAGTAAGAAGGATGTTATCGGAAATACGACGACCCGGCACAAACGCTTATTGGTTATCACTAACCACTTCCTTTATACCCTCAATGATCCGCGAAGTTAAAATCTTGCTTATGCATTTGTAAACGACATTACAACATGAAATCGGACGATAATCATTAATACATACCGTAGTAGTCACCTTAGGAATGAGGGCAAGAAAGGTATGGTTAATCTCTTTCAAAATTTGTCCATTATCAAAAAAATCCCGAACCGTATTACACACATCATTCCCCACAATATCCAACATATTTGGAAAAACAAAGATGTGAAGCCATCCGGGCCTGGCGCCTTATCATTTCCAATGCTAAACATGGCATCACGAATTTCAGCATTAGTCACCCCCTAACCATATTACTTCAGCAATCCTTCGAGATAGTTTTCAAAAATAGCCCCTGAGTGTCCAATATAGAGCAATTGTCAGTGATGAGATGGCTTTTATACATGATCTCATCGTTCTTTTCGGGCTTTAAATGCATATAAATGTCATAAAATACCATATATTGTGCTTGTATTTGGTTACTTGTGTTTTAGGTATAGATATCGTGAAAAAGACAAAAGATCACAAGAAACAAGGAAAAACGGACACGAGAAACGAAGCCGTACAAAGAACCGGGCCCTAGTTCATGAAATATCCAACATTTACCCTTGAAGACTTGAAGATAAGTAAGATTGATCCTCAATGAAAGAACAAATGACACTTAAAACCCTTGTGAATTCATAATTACAAGTTTGGTCCCTTAAGTTTGTCAAAATAACACAAATGGTCCTTTAACTTTGAAGAAATGGCAAGATTAGTCCCTCATCAAATCTAATTTGTCAATTATGGTCCCTTATGAAGTTAAAGTTAAATTGAAGACCTTTGATGGTCAACAATGTCCAAGATCAGTCCTTGAACTATCCAAAAATGGCAAAAACAACCCTTTTAAACCTTTTGCCAAAGTTTTGTGCCAAAAGTGTGAAGTTGGGGAAGTTATTAACAAAGGGAATGAAGATTTGTTGACTGAAAACGTTTTATACAACTTTTGCCAAAACACAAGGACTTGTTATGTCATTTCCCTAAGTTTAAACTTAACAAACACGCGCCAAACAACTTTATCCCACAAAAATCGGATCAAAGTTACTACTGTTCACCCTTCATCCACCCAGATTTACCATCCACTTAAACAAAGGGTAAAATGAAATTACCCATTCCCACACTTGATTCACACGCCCAAAAGCATATCCCAACCTTAAAACCCTCACTCCCTCTCACCAAGAGGCTCCACCATTCAACACGTCAACCAATCAAAACACAACTTCCTCTCCAAGTAAGCTGACGTGTCAAGATCAACAACCCACACTCTTAGCTTCACCCCAGAGCTATTTTAAACGGTTTGGATCATTTTGGACAGCTCACACCAAGAATTCGTCTAGAAGACTCAAGGATATTATAGGAATTTCACTTCTAGGGTTTGTGAACAGTGATAAGCTAGCATATGTCTATAAAAGGAAACCTCAACATGTGAGACTCCCTTTGTTCCAGTTTTAGGCTATCAATCTTTGTAATCCCTTTTTAAGTTAATAAAATTTGATTTTCCAAATTTTGAGAAATCTTGTTCTTGTTTATTAAAAGTTAGTGTTAGAATAGCCTAATTCTGAGTTCCATTTTGATATTTGAAGGTTTTTGAGGCAAGGTTTTAACTGATAAGGCTTGTGCTTCAAAAATCAGAAGGTCTTGGTTATTTGATCTCACTTTATTGTTTGTTCATCTTAGCAGCATTGGAAGCTGGTACTTGTTCTACTAGTACCTCAGCTCAAACAATCCAGGGCCTGGATGTAGGTCTTTGAGGTTTGCACCTTCTCCCTTTTCATTTCCTCTTTTATTTTTCTAAAATTTTGGTGATATTGTATGTTTGTTCTTGAATCTGTGATTTTGTGGTTGAATCTGGTTTACTTGTGTTGATTTGATGTTATTGAGGTGTTGTTAGCTTGATTTGTGGTTTGAAACTAGATAATCCTTTGAAAATTTGTCAAAATAGGTTTTTAAGGGGTGTTTGGGTTAACTGCATAAGCAGATTTTGAGGCTTGTTGAGTGATTGTTTGTTGTTGCTATTTGTTGGTATCTGTTTACTTGGTGCTTTTGTTCATCTGTTTGCAGGTTTTGTGGTTTGAAACACCTAGATTCATAAAAAGGGCTATAAAATCTTTGTTACTTGGTGAAATTGGTTGAAATTTAGAGGACACCTAGATCTAATCATAGACTAGGATTAACAAGCGTTAAATCTAGGTTAATTACACCAGGGTAATAGATTTGAGTGCTTGAATTTGGATCTGTTGTCAATTAGATCAGCAAACTGTGCATATTGCTATTATTCATATCAGTGACTGTTTTTGGTGATTTTTGCTTGATTCTTGTGTGCAACCTGGTGTTTTTTGTGTTTATATTGACTCTCAATAAGCCAAAGCTTATTGAGGTGCCTTTTGTTCCATCAAACAGTAACAAGCAAGGCTTGGAATCAAGCCAAATCTATTACTGCATATCAAGTAGTGGGAACTCCTTTCCCACTGAAAGTTCCCCCTACTAGTGTTAATTGGGTTTCAGCTTATCAATAAGCTATAATAGCTTATTTTAACCAGCAACAACTTGGATTTTGTAATAGGTGCTCATTATTTGACCCATTTGTTCATACTGGAGCATTTGGTGGGTTGACCTTTAGAGTTTGACTAGAAAACCAACTTAATTGACTTTTTCATAAGTGCTTATTGGTTCATTCTGGCTTATTGGTTTTGCTTATTGGAATTTTGTTGATTGATTTGGCTTATTGAGTTCATTTGTCACATTTTGCAAGTTGAATCAAGTCCTGAGGTGCCCTAATTCTCAAACCCGACTATTTTGTCTTCTAGTGGATTTTTACTTTGCTTATTTCTGGCTTATTGAGTGTGCTTTTTCAAAATTTCTTTTTACAGATCTCTTTAGTATCCCAAGAGAAGGTTGTGTGTCAAATTAGAGCTTATGGCATTAGCTTATTGCTTAATGGGCTTATTGGCCAAATAAGGATAAGTTGTTTGCTAATTAAGCTGTGATAAGCTCACTTTTAGCTTTTGGGCCTTCAGAGTTTTGTGTTTAGAATTAAATTTTGAGTCAGATAGGGCTTTTCCAGGTCAACTGGGCCAAGTTTGACTTTTTGGGCTAAAAAGCCCATTAGTGTTGACAGTTTTTGGTTTTGGCCCACTTGAGGACCCAATAGGGGTATTCTGGTCATTTCACATTCATTTTATGTTTATTTAGGTTAAAATAAACTAGTTTGCAAGTCTTTAGAATTTTTTATAATTTTTGGATTTTTAATATTATTTTAATATTATTTTATTATTATTTTTCAAATTTCACATTTTTCAACTTTGTATATTTTTCTTAGCTTAAATACATTAAAATAGAATTTTTTCAACTTTTAGATTAATTTTATCACTTTTAGTTTAATTTTTATAATTATTTTAAGTTTTAATAGATTTTAAATCATTTTAAATAGTTTTTCTTAGTTTAAAATTTCTTAAAATAGTTTTTAATCTTTTTAGGTCATTTTAGAGGTTTACCAATTGAAAAATCTTTATTTGGGCTTTTTGATAATTAATTTGATTTTTAGGGCTTTAATTAGCATTTAAAAATTAATATTTAATTAATTAAAAGGTTTGAAAAAGTTTTGATCATTGATAAACTCTTAGCTTATTTATTTTGATTTTTGGTGATTTTTTGGTAATTTTTAGAATTAATTTTTATTTTTGTAGTTTTTACGGTTTTACGTGTAGTCGTCGTAGTATTAATTTCACGTCTTCGTCATTCTATTTTCTCATCCCTTCTAAACCAATATTAATCTCAAATCATTTACATTTTAGTCACACACATATACCTCCTTGGAAAACGAACTTTGGAACTTCATTGGGTCATAACTTGTGGTTTTCCTAAACTACTCGTTAATACTTTCCACTATTTTACTTCCTTTTCCTAAAGGTTGCAATTTACTACAATCATTTTAGCACCGCTTCCGGGCAGGTGTGTCGTGATTAATTTGTCTTGTTGATTTTTAATATTAACCATATATAGTATTTGTATTAGTAGAACTCTACTAATACGTATTATCGGTTTTTTTGGTTTTTCTTGTGAAATTATTATTACTATATTGTATTAAGTATCACAACAAATTCAAAATATCTCCAAAAGTGTGAAAACACAACCTTAATTGGGATTTCATCTCCTAATTATTGTATTCGAATCTCAAACAAAAAGAAAAGGCAAAAATAGATAAATACTTTCGTGAAGCTCGATTTTGAAAAATACAAACTACAAGGTGGGTATAAGGCGGGTATTATAAAATATACCCTAAGGAAAAAGGCTCTTAAGTGCTTCGCGCTGCCTCGTTTCCCCGCTTGCTTGTGAGTATTTTAAGATTGAAGGCTAACCGAGGGTTTTGTCGCCTAAAGTATTATTACGTATAATATATTTGCTTGGTTTCTTTGTGATTAAACCCTCTTGAACAATTTGGTTTTCACCAAAGTTCTAAAGTCATTCGAAGGCGTTCACTCCACGTGATCGTTTTCATTCCTTTGAGGCTTCTTTAATCAAGAGTTTGATTCGAGGAGAGATTTGGTAGATTGTTGTCTACGAAGATACACCAAAATCCAAAAAAATTAAAAACAATCAAAAACACAAAAAAATTGAAAATCCACAAAACACCCAAAAAGAATCTTCTTTGCTCACCTCCCATTCTTCGTGAAGTTTATGATCACTCGTAATCAAACTAAACGAGCTCGTAAACGTCTTCAAAAGCAAGCCAATCAAGAAGCATTGATTGAAGAACAAACTCCAATTGTTGAACCTATTGTAGAACAAGAAGTCGTCATGGCTAATCGTACTATGATGGAGTTGCTACAAGCACCCATCGAGGGTTTTGGAGAGGCCATTGTGATTCCCGCTCTCCTTGCGGAGAATTTCGAGATTAAGACGGGTTTAATGTCGATGTTGCAAGCTAATAAGTTTATAGGTCATGAAAAAGACAACCCGCATTACCACATTAGGAATTTTAATCGTCTCACCGCTACTAGCAAGTTTAAGGATGTTCCACATGACGCCATTAAGATGATGTTGTTTCCATACTCGTTAGATGGATCCGCTAAAATTTGGCTTGAGAAAGAACCGCCAAATTCAATTTTGACATGGGGTGATCTCGTTTCTAAGTTTGTGAACAAATTTTTCCCACCATCTAAAACAACACATTCGAAAAATGAGATTTCATGATTTGTGCAACGTAATAATGAAAGTTTTTCAATGGCATGGGAACGATTTAAAGAGATGTTACATGAATGTCCACACCATGATTTTTCGGAATTGCATCAAGTTGATACTTTTTATAATGGGCTTAATGATCATGAACGAGGTTATTTGAATGCCGCCGCGGGTGGTAATTTTTTGTGAAAAACAACCGATGAAGCTTTAAAGATTATCGAGAATAGATCTAAGGTTTATAGCCCTCGTAACACACCGAGTGTTGCCAATATGGGTTCGTCATCATCGTCATCGTCTCGTAGCATTAATGCCTTACATGATGAAGCTAATGAGGAAAATCGGTTTTTCGATAGATTTGCTAATCTTATGTCTCATTGGAAAGCTCAAGAAGCTTCAAATTCTTCTTCGGTTAAAGCGGTTGCTAAGAGTTGTTTGTCTTGTGGTGGAGCTCATGATCTTTCCAAGTGCATTACCGCCGATGATAACACTTCGAGTGCTTACGTAGCAACGGGAACTTACAACCAGAACGGCCAAGGTTCCCGCCCAAATCAAGCTCCACCAAATCAAAATGCTAATAACTATCGAAACAACAACCAAGGTGGTAATTATCAAGGCAATTCACGTAACTCAACAAAGGGAATTATCGAAGTGGAAATGGACAAGTCACTAATCAAAACCAAAACCGTGATTTTCAAAACAATACACAAGGTTTTCAAAATGCTCACACTAAAAATCTTCAAGGAGAATTTTTGGACTATGCTAAAGCAAATGATGCTAAATTTGATAACATGCAACGTAAGATGATTAGCTTAAGATCCGAGTTGAAAAACGAGCTTAAAAACGAACTTGCTAATGAACTTAAAACTCATGCCAATAAAATGGAAGGAAATGTTCTACGTCTCCAACAAAATCAACAAAAAATGGAATTAGGACAACATGAGATTAAGCAAGAATTGTTAAAAGCGGATGCTAGGTAATCAAAGTTTGAGGATCGAATGGGTAAAATGTTTGAAGCAATCATGTGTAAACCCTCTTCCTCGGGTGGTCTTCCTAGTGATACCATTGCAAACCCGAAGGGAGAAATGAAGGTTATTACTACACGAAATGGTAAACTTTCAAGGAACCAATCTGTCGTCCAAGTACTTCTACGGAGAAGGAAATCGAGAAACAACCCGAGGTGATGGTCGAAAAGGAGCACATTACAATCCCACGAAGTACCGCTCAAACCACACCTACGGTTGAACAAATACCAATTGTAGAACCCGAGATTCCAAGGCCGTTGCCTAATGTCCAACCCACACCACCCTTACCCTACCCTTCAAGACGAAACAAAGAGAAAATGCAAGAACGTAACAAACAACAAATCGAGCTTTTTATAAAAATGTTTCAACAAGTTCATTTTGATGTAAGTTTAGCCGACGCATTGTTATATATGCCTCGTTTCGCTTCCACTTTTAAAAGTATGATGAGCGATAAGGAAAAGCTTTCAAAGCTTGCTAATTGTTCTTCGGTTTCCCTTAACCGCATACCGGAAAAAGTTGGTGACCCCGGAAAGTTTCTCATTGCTTGTGATATACAAGATATGAAAGAATGCCTCGCCTTGGCCGATCTTGGTGCGAGCATTAATTTGATGCCATTTTCCATATGGAAATCGCTTTCGCTTCCGGCTCTTACTCCTTCGAACATGTCTATCGAGATGGCCGATCATTCTACGATTTTAGCATGTGGAGTAGCCGAAGATGTTTTCGTGAAAGTGGGAAAGTTCTACTATCCTGTTGATTTTATAGTAGTTGACATCCCCGCGGATCCTCAAGTTCCTCTAATTTTAGGTCGTCCATTTTTAGACACCTCGAGATCGCTTATCGACGTTCATGCAAGGACTATTACTTTGAGATTCAACGAAGAGGAACTTGTTATAAACGCTACTCAAAACTCAAAACCTTCTCATGTTTATGCAATCGCTACCATCAATCACATTGACTTAGTTGATGTGGTTTGCGATGAGTTTTCACAAGAACTGTTAGGTTTTTCCGATAGCTCGTCAAGTGGCAATCCCACTATTTTGGATCCGATTCTTGCTAATTCCACACCAAATCTCACTCCATTCCAAGGAGGCGATTTTACTTCAAATGAAATCGACAATGAAGATGAGGTGTTGATTAGTGATGATACTTCTATTCCACCATTTCTTTCGCCGATGGAAGTTATGAGTGTTGAACCAACATCTTCAATCGAGTAACCACCTATCCTTGAATTGAAAGATCTTCCTTCTCACCTTGAATACGCATTCTTGGAAGGTGATGACAAGTTGCCGGTTATTATTGCAAAAGGTCTTGCTAATGATGAAAAAACCGAGCTCTTGAAAGTTCTTAAAGCTCATAAAGGGGCAATTGTGTGGAAAATTTCCGACATTAAGGGTATTGACCCAAAATTTTGTACTCACAAGATTTTAATGGAGGAGGACTACAAACCCGCAATTCAAAGTCAAAGAAGGGTAAACCCCAAAATTCATGATCTCATTAAAAAGGAGGTTCTTAAACTCCTTGACGCGGGAATGATTTATCCTATCTCCGATAGACCATGGGTGAGCCCAATACATTGTGTCCCTAAAAAGGGAGGAATGACCGTTGTGCCTAATGAAAACAACGAGTTATTTCCCACTCGTGTTGTGACCGGTTGGAGGGTGTGTATTGACTACCGAAAGTTAAATGACGCCACTCGTAAAGACCACTTTCCTTTGCCCTTCATGGATCAAATGTTGGAGCGATTAGCGGGAAATGAATTCTATTGCTTTTTAGATGGTTTTTCCGATTACTTTCAAATCCCTATCGACCCTCGTGATCAAGAGATGACTACGTTTACGTGTCCTTATGGAACGTTTGCTTATCGTAGGATGCCTTTCGGACTTTGTAATGCACCGGGTACGTTTCAACGGTGTATGATGGCAATTTTCACGATATGATCGAGAAGTCGATGGAAGTGTTTATGGATGACTTTTCGGTATTTGGTAATTCGTTCACGTCATGTTTATCTAATCTCAAGAAAATGTTAAAACGTTGTGAAGAAACCAATCTTGTGCTTAATTGGGAAAAATGTCATTTCATGTGTAAACAAGGAATCGTCTTAGGACATAAGGTCTCGAAAGCGGGGATTGAGGTCGATAAAGCTAAGGTAGACGTCATCGCCAAGTTACCTCACCCCAAAACCGTTAAGGGAGTTCGGAGTTTCCTAGGCCACGCGGGCTTTTATCGTCGTTTCATCAAAGACTTTTCAAAAATATCTCGACCTATGACACACCTTCTCGAGAAGGATGCTCCTTTTAATTTCAATGAGGATTGTGTTAGAGCTTTCGAAACTCTCAAAAGGAAACTTACCGAAGCTCCCATCCTTGTTGCTCCTAATTTGGAATTACCCTTTGAAATCATGTGCGATGCAAGTGATTATGCTATAGGGGCCGTCTTAGGGAAACGTTATGAAAAGCATTTCCGTCATATCCACTATGATAGTAAGACGATGACCGAGGCTCAATTAAAGTACACCACAACGGAAAAGGAATTCCTTGCCGTGGTCTATGCTTTTGAGAAATTCCGACCTTATCTCGTCTTAACTAAAAGCATTGTGTATACCGACCATTCGGCTATCAAGTATCTATTAGCTAAGCAAGATGCTAAGCCGAGATGGCTTCGTTGGATGCTCCTCCTCCAAGAATTTCATGTCACCGTGCTTGACAAAAAAGGAGCCGAGAATCTAGCGGCCGATCATCTCTCTCGTCTAGAAGATCCTCACAAAGATGTTTTTGAGAACAAGGAAATCACCAAAACATTTCCTCTCGAGACTCTCGGTGTAGTGAATTCTAAAGACACCACCCCATGGTTTGCCGGCATTGCAAATTACCATGCGGGGAATTTCATAATCAAGGGTATGACGACACAACAAAAACGATAATTCTCTCGTGACGTCAAGTTCTATTTTTGGGACGACCCTTATCTCTTTCGGGTTTGTGCGGATCAACTCGTTCGACGTTGTGTTTTTGGTGCCGAATCTTCTAATATCCTTAGAGCTTGTCACGAGGGACCCACGGGTGGTCACCACGGTGCTAATCTCACGGCTAAGAAAGTGTTCGATGCCGGCTTCTTTTGGCCTTCTATCTATCGTGATGCACACGCACTTGTAAAGTCGTGTGATTCGTGCCAACATCAAGGAAAATCGTATCAACGTGATGAAATACCGCAAAACATAATTCAAGTGTGTGAGATTTTTGACATTTGGGGCATAGACTTTATAGGGCCGTTCCCATCTTCTCATGGTAACAAGTATATCCTCGTCGCGGTGGACTACCTTTCTAAGTGGGTGGAAGCTAAGGCTTTACCTACTAATGATGCTCGTGTGGTAGTAAAGTTTTTGAAGCAATTATTCTCTCGGTTCGGAACCCCTCGTGCTATTATAAGCGATCGTCGAACCCATTTTTATAACGACCAATTCGAAAAAGTCTTAAAGAAATATGGAGTTACTCATCGTCTTTCTACGGCTTATCACCCGCAAACGAGTGGGCAAGTCGAGGTTTCGAACCGAGCTTTGAAGAGGATTTTAGAGAGGTCGATTGGAGAAAACCGTGCTTCATGGTCCGACAAACTCGATGACGCTTTATGGGCCTTTAGGACCGCTTATAAGACACATATCGGTTGTACTCCTTATAAGTTAGTCTATGGGAAGAATTGTCATTTGCCCATTGAATTGGAGCACAAGGCATATTGGGCCCTAAAGCATGCAAACTTTGACTTAAAGACCGCGGGAGATCATCGGAAAATACAATTGAATGAATTGGATGAACTAAGAGATAATGCTTTTAAAAATTCATTGATTTTCAAAGAAAAGACTAAAAAGTTTCATGATGCAAAGATTAAAAACCGTGTTTTTAACATTGGTGATCAAGTGTTACTTTTTAACTCAAGACTTAAGATATTTTCCGGGAAATTGAAATCTCGTTGGTCGGGTCCTTTCACCGTTACACAAGTGTTTCCTTATGGGACCATCGAGCTAGCTCAAGATGATGGTCCTAATTTCAAGGTGAATGGACATAGGCTTAAGCACTATTTTGGTGGGGAAATTCCTTCAATGGTTGACCTCGACCAAGTCACCTTCCCCAATGATAATTAACATTGAGGGGATCGAGTCGAGCTCATGACTCGGTAATCAAAAACGAGGTGCCTCGTGGGGGAGATCCCATGCTTATCCTTTTATGCTTACTAATCACTAATAAGGGGACTTGTACCCTTCCAACTCGTTGTCTCGTGATTGTTTGTGATTGTGTTATATAGATCATCATCATCTACGATTGAAGACTCTCGTGTTCGTTTACGTAAGCCTCCATCGTTTGCTTGAAGAAGTTTTTCACGAATCCATGACATATCCTTTATTGTTCTAACAATTATCTTTTAGCATACTTAATAAACGGCTTTAGATATATTGTTGATCACCCTTTCCATGCTAGATCCTAAGCATTCGATTCTTCGTCTCTAGTATGGGGGTGCTCCACCTTTAGACTCGAAACATTGAGGACAATGTTTACTTTTAGTATGGGGGGGTGAATAGATACTTGATTTGCTACGCCCTCACGTGCTCCAACTTTCAATATTTTGTTTTGTTGCTAATAAGGCTAAAAATGGCCCAATTTTAAAAATTTTCTTAGTTTTCATAAGTGTTTTCAAGACACGAATGTATATTTTCCGTTGGGTAGAATAAGAGCTAATTTTTGACTTGATGGGCATTTGGAGCCCTTTACATTCCTTAACCCGCTCAATTCAAGTTTTGCTAGACTTTTATATAGGGAACTTTAAAACGTGAAAGTCTTAGCTAATTCGGGTTAAGAACAGGAACTTTTCGCAAGTTCCTATAATTGATCCTAGAAAGACACTTATCAAGGGAACTATAAAACGCATTCTCTAAACTTAAAAAAGTCCAAGAAAGTGCAAGATCCTATAGGTGGCTTGAAAACCCAAAACTTTGATTTGATATAGTCTTAATGAAAGCTAATCCAAATTTGGCTTAATTTTGACTTGCATGGCTAAGTATTCACGAGTCTCTTTAATTAGAGGTCTTTAAATAGTGAAGAACAAGAAGTGATAGAGTTAGACAAGTGATCATGCTAAACGTAGAACATGAAAATGTTCTTTCAAAAACTCATATGTCTTTAATTGTGGCTTTTTCTTCCCATAAGATCAATGCATTAGGAATAAATAATAATTGCAATAAGTAAGGTCGTACGATTTAAAAGGTTACATAGCTTCTAGCCCAAGATCGTTTAAAAGTTGCTCGGGGTTGAATAGAGTTCATAGCCAAGGCATAACTTATTAAAGCGGGACGCGAAGATTGGTGAAGATCCAAAAAGGCCCTAACAAGGCATGAGGAGCTCTATTTTTGCTAAAGATCCAAGATGATGTGAAGTATCATTGTTCCAAAATCAATAGGAAGGATCAAGACACACGACGAAAAGCAATTACCCCCCTAAAGATCATGGAGAAAGTCTATCCAAAAAGATCCTTACAAGGTAGGAGGATAAATATATCCAAGTCCGAAAAGGAGGCGGATCGTTGTATATCAAAGTCCAAAATAAAGATTGAAGAAAAATGATGAAGTCGTGGTCCAAATATGAAGAATCTCTCAAAAACGTCAAGTGAAGAAATTCCAAATATATGAAGAGACGACCATAATTTCAAAGACGTCTTCCCAAGATTTGAAGTATGAAGTACATGCAAAATATCGGTCTGAGAAAGGTCTCAAATCGTGAAACGAGTTATGCCAAGATATGAACTTAAGGAGATACACGAGAAGCCGTTTTAAAAGATTTTGTCCTTCGGCTAACTATCGATTAAATCGTGCTACTTTACTTTCGAACTAATAACTACTTAAATAAGTCAATATGAATCACTTGTGATCCATGACAAATAGTTAAAAAATGCTAGTAACCCATTTCCTTTTATAATAACTAGGGTTGCGGGGAGAAAAAGTATTACACAATTTGGACGTATGAGTAGTGTTAGCATTGTGACTTGTACCAACAATGATCTCGTTTTTGCACTTAGCATGGAATGTATGACAATCAAGGACGACGAAGTTTACTCTAAGGGACATTTACTTGTTTCTATTCTTTAACCCTAAAAGTCACATTCGTGATGATAATCATACATTATGTCTTTACACATTCTCGTAGTTTGTTGCAAATCTTTTACTTTTTCAATAAAGGTTAATAAATTTGAACTTTGGTGATGCTTAGATACTTTACTCTAGCATTGCGTGAGGGCACGGCAATGGCTTAGTATGGGGGAGTGATGAGATGGCTTTTATACATGATCTCATCGTTCTTTTCGGGCTTTAAATGCATATAAATGTCATAAAATACCATATATTGTTCTTGTATTTGTTTACTTGTGTTTTAGGTATTGATATCGTGAAAAAGACAAAAGATCACAAGAAACAAGGAAAAACGGACACGAGAAACGAAGCCGTACAAAGAACCGGGCCCTAGTTCATGAAATATCCAACATTTACCCTTGAAGACTTGAAGATATGTAAGATTGATCCTCAATGAATGAAGAAATGACACTTAAAACCCTTGTGAATTCATAATTACAAGTTTGGTCCATTAAGTTTGTCAAAATTACACAAATGGTCCTTCAACTTTGAAGAAATGGCAAGATTAGTCCCTCATCAAATCTAATTTGTCAATTATGGTCCCTTATGAAGTTAAAGTTACATTGAAGACCTTTAATGATCAACAATGTCCAAGATCAGTCCTTGAACTATCCAAAAATGGCAAAAACAACCCTTTTAAACCTTTTGCCAAAGTTTTGTGCCAAAAGTGTGAAGTTGGGAAAGTTATTAACAAAGGGAATGAAGATTTGTTGACTGAAAAAACGTTTTATACAACTTTGGCCAAAACACAAGGACATGTTATGTCATTTCCCTAAGTTTAAACTTAACAAAAACGCGCCAAACAACTTTATCCCACAAAAATCAGATCAAAGTTACTACTGTTCACCCTTCATCCACCCAGATTTACCATCCACTTAAACAAAGGGTAAAATGAAATTACCCATTCCCACACTTGATTCACACGCCCAGAAACATATCCCAACCTTAAAACCCTCACTCCCACTCACCAAGAGGCCCCACCATTCAACACGTCAACCAATCAAAACACAACTTCCTCTCCAAGTAAGCTGACGTGTCAAGATCAACAGCCCACACTCTTAGCTTCACCCCAAAGCTATTTTAAACGGTTTGGATCATTTTGGACAGCTCACACCAAGAATTCGTCTAGAAGACTCAAGGACATTATAGGAATTTCACTTCTAGGGTCTGTGAACAGTGATAAGCTAGCATATGTCTATAAAAGGAGACCTCAACATGTGAGAGTCCCTTTGTTCCAGTTTTAGGCTATCAATCTTTGTAATCCCTTTTTAAGTTAATAAAATTTGATTTTCTAAATTTTGAGAAATCTTGTTCTTGTTTATTAAAAGTTGGTGTTAGAATAGCCTAATTCTGAGTTCCAATTTGATATTTGAATGTTTTTAAGGCAAGGTTTTAACTGATAAGGCTTGTGCTTCAAAAATCAGAAGGTCTTGGTTATTTGATCTCACTTTATTGTTTGTTCATCTTAGCAGCATTGGAAGTTGGTACTTGTTCTGCTAGTACCTCAGCTCAAACAATCCAGGGCCTGGATGTAGGTCTTGGAGGTTTGCACCTTCTCCCTTTTCATTTCCTCTTTTATTTTTCTGAAATTTTGGTGATATTGTATGTTTGTTCTTGAATCTGTGATTTTGTGGTTGAATCTGGTTTACTTGTGTTGATTTGATGTTATTGAGGTGTTGTTAGCTTGATTTGTGGTTTGAAACTGAATAATCCTTTAAAAATTTGTCAAAACAGGTTTTTAAGGGGTGTTTAGGTTAACTGCATAAGCAGATTTTGAGGCTTGTTGAGTGATTGTTTGTTGTTGCTATTTGTTGGTATCTGTTTACTTGGTGCTTTTGTTCATCTGTTTGCAGGTTTTGTGGTTTGAAACACCTAGATTCATAAAAAGGGCTATAAAATCTTTGTTACTTGGTGAAATTGGTTGAAATTTAGAGGACACCTAGATCTAATCATAGACTAGGGTTAACAAGTGTTAAATCTAGGTTAATTACACTAGGGTAAGAGATTTGAGTGCTTGAATTTGGATCTGTGGTCAATTAGATCAGCAAACTGTGCATATTGCTCTTATTCATATCAGTGACTGTTTTTGGTGATTTTTGCTTGATTCTTGTGTGCAACCAGGTGTTTTTTGTGTTTATATTGACTCTCAATAAGCCAAAGCTTATTGAGGTGCCTTTTGTTCCTTCAAACAGCAACAAGCAAGGCTTGGAATCAAGCCAAATCCATTACTGCATATCAAGCAGTGGGAACTCCTTTCCCACTGAAAGTTCCCCCTGCTAGTGTTAATTGGGTTTCAGCTTATCAATAAGCTATAATAGCTTATTTTAACCAGCAACAACTTGGATTTTGTAATAGGTGCTCATTATTTGACCCATTTGTTCATACTGGAGCATTTGGTAGGTTGACTTTAGGGTTTGACTAGAAAATCAACTTAATTGACTTTTTCATAAGTGCTTATTGGTTCATTCTGGCTTATTGGTTTTGCTTATTGGAATTTTGTTGATTGATTTGGCTTATTGATTTCATTTGTCACATTTTGCAAGTTGAATCAAGTCCTGAGGTGCCCTAATTCTCAAACTCGACTATTTTGTCTTCTAGTGGATTTTTACTTTGCTTATTTCTGGCTTATTGAGTGTGCTTTTTCAGAATTTCTTTTTACAGATCTCTTTAGTATCCCAAGAGAAGGTTGTGTGTCAAATTAGAGCTTATAGCATTAGCTTATTGCTTAATGGGCTTATTGGCCCAATAAGGATAAGTTGTTTGCTTATTAAGCTGTGATAAGCTCACTTTCAGCTTTTGGGCCTTCAGAGTTTTGTGTTTAGAATTAAATTTTGAGTCAGATAGGGCTTTTCCTTGTCAATTGGGCCAAGTTTGACTTTTTGGGCTAAAAAGCCCATTAGTGTTGACTGTTTTTGGTTTTGGCCCATTTGAGGGCCCAATAGGGGTATTCTGGTCATTTCACTTTCATTTTCTGTTTATTTAGGTTAAAATAAACTAGTTTACAAGCTTTTAGAATTTTTTATAATTTTTGGATTTTTAATATTATTTTATTATTATTTTTCAAATTTCACATTTTTCAACTTTTTATATTTTTCTTAGCTTAAATACATTAAAAAAGGATTTTTGCAACTTCTAGATTAATTTTATCACTTTTAGTTTAATTTTTATAATTATTTTAAATTTTAATAGTTTTTAAATCATTTTAAATAGTTTTTCTTAGTTTAAAAATTTCTAAAAATAGTTTTTAATCTTTTTAGGTCATTTTAGAGGTTTACTAATTGAAAAATCTTTATTTAGGCTTTTTGATAAATAATTTGATTTTTAGGGCTTTAATTAGCATTTAAAAATTAATATATAATTAATTAAACGGTTTGAAAAAGTTTTGATCATTGATAAACTCTTAGTTTATTTATTTTGATTTTTTGTGAATTTTTGGTAATTTTTAGAATTAAGTTTTATTTTTGTAGTTTTTACGGTTTTACGTGTAGTCGTCGTAGTATTAATTTCACGTCTTCGTCATTCTCTTTTCTCATCCCTTCTAAACCAATATTAATCTCAAATCATTTACATTTTAGTCACACACATATACCTCCTTGGGAAACGAACTTTGGAACTTCATTGGATCATAACTTGTGGTTTTCCTAAACTACTCGTTAATACTTTCCACTATTTTACTTCCTTTTCCTAAAGGTTGTAATTTACTACAATCAGTCAGCAGTACCTAAAAACATAGAATAGTGATCAACAAACGCCTGAGGAACCTGCTGACCCGTGACCTCTTCATCATTGGAATTAACAACATCTTCAATGCGGCTCCTATGATTCCTGCTCTTGACTGACTTGTGAAAATATGCTGACTTAGAATCACCAAGACCAAGACATTCCACCTTTGCCTTCTGTTTTAAAAACCCTTCTTCATCTAATTTAGCTTCATTGAAAGCAAAAACATAAACAGCTTCTTCATCAAGTAAGGCACCACAATTAGGATTCTTATCCAGCGCCTTTTGCACCTTATCCAGCTCACGACGCAAATTCACCACCCGATCATGCAAGTTACCATGATCGTGTAATAACTTTCGAAGAGGCTTCTTCATAGCTCGCATTTTCCTAATCACTTGAAACATAGAGTTACCAACAATAGGGGTATTCCAGGTAGTATTAAGCACTTCTAGAAACTTACCTTTATGCGCCAAAAAGTTAAAAAAAAATTAAAAGGCTTCGGTTTGCTGTGGCTCAACGTAAGAATCTTCAAAACAACAGGGGAGTGATCTGACAACCTGTATGGCTGAAAAATCGCATAAGTACCCGGAAAACAATCCGTAAAGCACAAATTACCCATGACCCGATCCAGCTTTTTCAAGATGCCACTACCACTCCTTGGTTTTTGGTTCCAAGTGTATTGAAGACCAGTGCAATTGAGGTCCATGACTTCTGTATCCTCCACACAATATTTAAAGTCACTCATTGCGGCATATATTTATTTTATCCCTTTCACATTCTCAAAGTAAATAGCATTATTAACTTTGTTTGGTTATACACGTTATAAAACACATTGCTTCCATAACACTTTTTTTTAAAATGTGAAATGAATTATAGCCATAGAAAAATTAAGCCACAAGGCATCCAACGAATAAAGAATAGGCTCAAGATTCACAAAATACATCTTACAAACTTGCCACATACAATCTAATATCACTAGCTGACATTCATAGCTGGCATTATCATGTACATTTGAGACCCACCCATCCCTATGACTCCCCAAAAACACTTCAACTACAATTCATTATAATCCCATCTACCAAACACCCTTTAAAACACAAAATCATCACGTTTGAACTCTCTATATTATGAAAACCTCTCTATAAACACATATATGTATTAGTAATAAATTAAAACTATTATAAGTCAAGTTTTATAATAACAAGATATTATATACAATAATATAAAATTTTTTAAAACAATTTTAGATTACATCTTATAAAATAAACATCATTTTATAATACTATTTATTTTTGTAACACCCCACCATGGCGGAATATGGGGCGCGACATATGGATATCATCACAACAAATGGTGTCTCTATAGAGAAAACTAAAATGCAAATATAATGTCATAAATGGCGACACAAATGTCATGACAATACCTCAACAATGCAGGAGTCTAGGTAAGTAGGTAACAGTCCTACCACTTACCCAAGACAAACAATAAACATAAACCAAACAAACATATAGGTGCCAACATGTATCACTTATCAAAAAAACATAAAGGTAAACTAAGAAGGAACGGGGATCTCCTTCTATATGCAATCCTACGGCATCCAAGTCTAGCCACTTCTATCCTCAAGCTTAAACATATTCACACCTGAAAGAGACACTAAAACACGTCAACATAAAGTTGGTGAGAGTCATAGGTTTAGACTCAAACGCCAAATCATATCAAAAGCTGTGAGTAACAACCAAAAGTTAAAAACATATGGGCAATGTGATACTATCATGTATTAATGACTAACATTCAAGATTTAACTAATCAAACCAAAACCAAGGCTCCCAGCCTTACCAAACACCATACTCCCATAGGCATCCAAACACCTATGAACCAATCCCCAAGGCCCCGCCTTGTCAATATCCCCTTGGTACCAAGTCAAAAACATAAACAATCAAGAATCAACTAGCAGTTAATCACATAAGTATGCACACATAAGTCCATTACCAACGCCAAACATTCACAGCATAAATTTATAAATAACGTAACACAGTGTCTCTTCCATCCCATCTGGAAGTCCAAAAACAATAGTAAACATGGGACTATGAAACTCACCTGATTGCTTCTCCAAAAGTCCTTACACTAGCAACAAGCTAACAAACCAAAAACACGCAATCAATACATGAACCAATCACTAAAACGGTTCATCAACCTATGATGGACTTTTAGCCTACTCCCATATAAATACCCCATTTATATGCTCTAAACAACCCATTACCCTTTCCTAACAAGTCCTTAACTTGTTTAAGTTTAATAACTATCCCGTTCATATTTTACACAAAACAGTCCCAATTTTAGGTCTCCAAACTTTAAGTAAAACGTCCACTTAAACATACCCATGGTTTCTGTAAAAGGAATATTCATACCCTTACATATTTTAGCTAACACCTCCCACTTGACCTAATCTTAAATCTACTGTTAAGGCCCCAATATATATATATATACTTTTGTCATTCCAGATTTACTGATTTTAAACATACAAAAAGTTTTTTACAATTAGGGGGTCTTACCCTAAACCACAACCTTATCCCAAATGCAGATACTTACTATAATATATAAACCATCTCTCATGTTCGTGAGAAGATCCCAATGCACCCCTAAGTACCCCAAACAACCCAAAACTTAAAAAGAAAACAGGTTGACTAACTGTTTTGACCTCCGACTATTGTAACCTTTTTTTGACCCACTTCCCGACCTCCAATTTAGTTCTAGTTTCTTGCATTGGAAAGACACTTCAATTAGATTTCCAGGGATATGTGTATCTCAAAATAAGAGTTTGTAGAACTCCCTATATGATCAAAACAATGACCCAAAAATTCTGCCCAGTTTTTAAAAACGGGTTTAATCAAATTAACTTAATTAATTAACCCTAATCCCACTAATTACACGCCTATGTAATCATTAATATATCATTAGAATACAGATTTTAATATAAACCCTAACCTAAATCCACCATATGTTGATGTATACATGTTTAATTAAATAATAACAAACATTAAAACAAGATTGTACCTTCAATTGATCAAAGATCAAGATTTTGAAAAACCCTAATTTTTCATCTTCTCTTTTCTTTTCCTCCATGGCTGAGTTTCTTCTTTTTTTTTATTTATGAATCGTATCTTTTTTTTCACTAATATTTTTTTAATAATACCTTATGTTCTAGTCCAAGCCCAAAACAAACTTTCCGTTTTCCCCTTTTTTTTGTTTAAATCGTCCAAACCGACTATATAGCCCTTTTTTTACTTTTTTTTCTTTTTATTATTTATTATTATGTTATTGATAATACCTTAATTTACCTTAATTTATTTCACCTCCTAAAACCTCCAAAACCTCAAAACCTTAAAACTAGTCAAATTTACGCGTTTTACCGTAAAAGTCCTAAAATATACACTTTTATAAAAAAATCTCAAATTTTGAAATAAACTTTATAACTAAGTCCTAGATGACTTAAAACAATCCCGAAAAATATTCATATGACTAAACACCTCATCCGAGACCTCTAAATGCTAAACCGTAAATCGTAAAAATACGATTTTCTATAATACATATACGTATACGTAAAACCACTAAATAACACCATCTCATTTCATAGTCACTACCATGTGAGCTCATGAACATGAAATCATCTCACATCGTTTCACTCACAAGGTACCCCGTACCGGAAACAATATCCAAACCACAATCTATACATACCAATTAACACGTAAAAACACGTAACTAGCACAAAATAATACTAAGTGACGGACCTCCAAAACCAGGGTTGTCACATCACTCCCTCCTAATAGAAATCTCGTCCCGAGATTTACTCCTTAGGATCAAACACACAAACAACACATCACACGAGGATACTTGTTCTAAATGAACTCCTCTCATTCCCACGTGAACTTTAGTTCAAGTTTCAAAATACCACCTATACAAACCAAAAATATTTAAACTCATTGCCAACTCTTGACCTCACATTCAATAAATCTCACAGATGACTCTTTGATAAAACAAAGACTCTTATTAACACAAGTCCCGAATAACCGTACATGCAAAATGCATTCTCAAACAACCTTTACCAATCTCAATACATGAAATGTATCACGCATATAACTCATTTCCCCCAGGTAATTCTATACTCATAAGCTACTGGTCCGATCTTTCCAAAGATCATAAATGGACCTACAAAACTCTACATCAACTCTTCCATAAAACATACCACCCGTTGCTCTCACTAACTCTAGTGGTTTCCTCCTTTTCTATATAGCATCCCTTGTTGCTCTCATCCTTTCCACAAACACCATTACCACATTAGTAGCCTCTTTTACCAATTCTAGTCCACAATGGGGACAACTCAACCTATCCTTTCATATAGTGCCTCAAACGGCATTTATCGACTTCTAGTATGATAACCATCATTATATGAAAACTCAGCCATCGCTAATGAGTTTCCTAACTCCCTCTAAATCAATCACCCATGTCCTCAGTGTAACCCCTAAGGTTGTATAAATACCTCAATTGCCCATCCTTTTCTAGTTACCTGGATATACTCATATCCAATCATGTTCATCAACTCCCTTTAGTCTGTACCCCAGACTACTTAAAAATTCCAATCTCCTTACAAAGTGTCCTATGACGGTCTTTCACATATCCATTAGTTCTTCCAATCTAAATCAACTTATGATATATACACATCATCAAAAGGACGTTTAACTCAGTTAGACCAAGCCCTTCGTCCCTACGTCACATCACACCTATAACTCCTCATCCATTCGATTATCGATACTAAGCCTCCCAAACAATCAGTATAGGTCAGTGCCATTTCCTTTTCCACACTACGATAGTATTAGTCTGCGTTATGCTTTATTCTACTCATTAGGCTCTACCAAAGTTTTTACCTTCGGTTCCTATCTCGACCCGTTTCATTCATGCTTCCCTTCTATACACACTTCCTTCTTCTTCCTCAACTCATACCATACATCACGATGTGATGCTTCCCATCGTTTCTTCCCTTGCCATAATCCTTCATAAGGCATTCCATACATATTAGGCTAACTTTTACGCAAAACCCTCTATTCCATCACATCCGTACGCACTCCTTCCAACTTCTCAACTATGTGACTACTCATTCCTCTTGAAATATGAGATGAATTAGTCAGTCTATCGACTATCACCCAACTCTCGTCGTACTTATTCCTCCACCCCATTATGTATCCCTTTCACTAACTTCGTCCTTACATCGCCCTTTTCTAAGCTACTCCTATCTATGTAGGAAGTATAGTCTACGTCCCTTTCTCCATATGATTGTCCAAGCCACGCAACATACATGTTGACGCGTTCTCTGCTTTAGACAACTTAACTCGTGCAACCTACATCCTTCATCCAAACCACCCTAATACGTCATCCATATAGTTCAACTTCGTCTCATCTTCACTTCATTCTTCTTATTCCATGTCTCATCAACCATGCTTGCCTTTCCCAGATGGTACTTGGCCTTGCAATTTTCTTTCGTCAGTTAACTCCACCCACCACCTTTGCCAAATGTTCAATCAAGGTGATTGAATATGTGTTGGAGACGTTCATGATCCGTATTGATCATTCTCTATGTCTCGTACCCCAAATGCCTCTAGCATTCTAGGCAGATATAACAATCCAGCTCCACTAACTAAGTCTATCCAGTTCTTCCAAATCTTCAGTTCCTGCAACGTATGAGCGATCGCCTTTCTTTGTCGTCCTCGTACGCGTCCAAATCTTTGCTCCACGTATCGTCATGCTTCACGAATTCATCCAGTCCTTCCGATAATGCCAAGATCGGCTCATTATCCAATCCACCTCTTCAGCCTCCAAAATGCTTCCTCATCCTTCTTCACTTCGCCCCTTGTCGGTTCCATGATATGCCATCATCTCTAACTACTCATCACGGTAGACTTAATACTAAAACTCACACTTGAAAATCTCACGTATAATTCCACTCCAAAACCAACACATACTTCGCCTCACTCTCCTTCTTAGATGTGAGTAGATCAAGATGTCGTCGATACTCCCGATGACAACTCATTTATATACGTTCCTGCACACTCGCTTCATTGACTCCATGAAAACCGCTAATGCTTTGGCGAAGCCAAATGCATAACCGTAAACCCAAAGCGTTCATACAACATCCTTAGCAGTTTCAACTCTGTCCTCCTTGCGCCCTCTCTTAGCGGCAATACGAATAAATTCCTACCTCGTTCTACTTACAAAATTCTACACGCATTTTAAAAGACCGGTACTTCCTCTCATCGGACCACTCAACCTCCTTCCACATCCAATCTACTACTAAGCAACTCAATTTTTATCCGGCATTCCTTGCAATTTCTAACAGCTCTTGTTTATAAATCACTCCATCAACGATTTGCCTTGGAAAGACACTAACTACAACTCCTCTCACCTCTCCTACTTGCTCTATTTATGGTTCTACCTCACAGTAATAGGCAAACCTACTAAATTTCAGGAAATTTTCGGAAATCTTACATGCCCTATGAATAATCATAAATACCTTTGAGGTACTGTATCCCCTTCCAACACTCTCTATGGCGCGTTACTTGTGCTAGTATCCCACAAATCTCTATTCGTCTCCTTGGTACTCCTAATAGACCTCATGACCACATTAGTTCGTCTACGAACCTCTTTCCTCCCCACTAAGGGTATTCTGACCGTTCTCTCATGGTCACCTACTTAAGCGTGTAGGCGCGACCAAGTCTTCATATGACTACCTCAACGCTCCCGAACAATACGAAACCAAAACTACATCCTGAATCCATCAGATACGATCAACGAATCAAACCCACGGATAACTAACGACATTTCACGTGCACCAGTTAAAACAAGTCAAAAACCATGAGACTCAAAAGAAAACTCAAACCCAAAACGTGTATCAATTCAAAAAAATGACCCATGACAACGAAAAATAATCCAAGAAACACCCAATGGCAACCAAACATATTACGCCCCGCGACATATTATTTAAACCGTGCAAAAGATCGACTTTTCCGAAAGAGTAAATATATTTTTTTATAATTATTACCTCCCACATCTATGTGACTCAAACAATCTACAAACAACCCTCTTGACGAACTCAAAACTCAACTCAAAAACTAGGTATCCCGTGCATCCCAAATCATAAAAATGAACTACTATTCAAACTCAACCTTTAACCCGACACTTGTACAATAATTTTTGCCAAGATACTGACCTCCCATGACTATACATTCTGAATATTTGAAAAATACGTTCCGATTACATAATTTTAGGCTTTTGAATCATCCAATAAGCTCTAAAAACGAACAAGTTACGACCAAAACAATTTTATACCAGTTGTTTTAAAACTAAAGAATAAACTTAGTGATTAATGCAATCCTTTTAAATGAAAGATATAATTGTATGTGTAACCTTCATAAACTCAATTTAACCTCGTATTAATAATTATAAATGACGTGAATCGGTTATACCCAATTATATAAACTATGTAAGTAGAAAGAAATTTTACTTCGCTTTATTTTAAAGAAGTCTTTTAGAATCTGAAATAAATAAGTGTTGATTAAAAAAATCTTATGTTACATCTTGTTTCAAACACGACTCCAACACCTTACCCTTATTTTACCGAATACAACCAACTATCTAACCCTATAATAGATTTCCAGGTCCCCCTTTTTCTCAATATATACCGACCAAAAGAAATGTAAGACCCAACACAAAAGATTTCATTATTTCAAAAGAAATCCCAAGTTATTTCAATAGACTTAAAACCAAGAACACCATTTTAAAACGTACACGTGAAATACGGAACTCAAAGAATACGCTACAAGACACACTTCAAAAGATTCAAAACTTCGTTGAAACTCCACCAAACTCGAGCTCTAATAAATTGTTTAAACAACAGAGAGTATTAGGTACGTTCAAGTTATAAAATCTACCGAACGACCGTACATCATAACATAACATCTATTAGTATATATACATCCGCATATGTATACCTATCGAATCTCCCAAACATACTCGTTATCATAATGTCAAGTCAATCAATCGCTTTATACGCTCGTTTTTCCATACGAGTAATCACCATCTCACCGTGCCACAACAAGGCATAAAGCCCACCTACAAAACCAAACCATATCGTGTGACCCCATAATCACACAACACAACTATAACCCAAAACATATAACACAAAAAGAACAATAGCCATCTCATAGGCAGCCATTACATAAACCCATATATTATACGTATACCCAAATTCTACATCTCATCATATACCAGCATGTACTAACCCTCTTTCATGCAATCATACTTGAGAACCCATTGAAGTTGTGGTACTTGTATAACTATGTTGGCCACCATACTTATACAATTACCCTTCCCCCAATGCACTCCCTCCTATGATGACACTTATAAGAATCAATACAACATATAACACATAAATCCATCTACTCACATAAGATCATAACCACATAACCATATAGGTCCAAAACTCCATCTATTAAAATAACATAGTAATACTCTTGAAATACGTAAATCCATAGTCTAGCTAAAACAGCAGACTAAATCCAAAACAAAAACATAATCAGTTATAAGTCATGTCGCCCGTAAGAGTGGAAACAGCTTAAAACCTTCCTATCCACCTACTGCTAGTAACTCGAATTACCAGATGATTCCTAGGGGACATGACTTAAACATCAAAAGAAAAAATACTGTACCTCAGGTACATAAAATAACCCAACACAAGATAGAAAACTACCATGTACCAAATTATGTACTATAATGTACAATTTAAGTAAAATACGACAATGACTAGCGTGGATGATTATGGTTCACCAGCACTAGTCACATCCCAAAAAGAAAAATAACATGTGGCTAAGTATGAACTTACTATGATTTAGTTCATACTAGTCAAAACATAGCAATAAATAACATCCAAACACATCAATTATTATAAAATGCACACATACTCGTATGACGCCTATATGCAGGGACCCTTAAGCTATAGGCTAGGCTACGCGACTAGGCAACCTAATTCTCTATAACCATTGTCTCTGATAACATTATGTAACACCCCACCATGGCGGAATATGGGGCGCGATGTATGGATATCATCACAACAAATGGTGTCTCTATAGAGAAAACTAAAATGCAAATATAATGTCATAAATGGCGACACAAATGTCATGACAATACCTCAACAATGCAGGAGTCTAGGTAAGTAGGTAACAGTACTACCACTTACCCAAGACAAACAACAAACATAAACCAAACAAACATATAGGTGCCAACATGTATCACTTATCAAAAAAACATAAAGGTAAACTAAGAAGGAACGGGGATCTCCTTCTATATGCAATCCTAAGGCATCCAAGTCTAGCCACTTCTATCCTCAAGCTTAAACACATTCACACCTGAAAGAGACACTAAAACACGTCAACATAAAGTTGGTGAGAGTCATAGGTTTAGACTCAAACGCCAAATCATATCAAAAACTGTGAGTAACAACCAAAAGTTAAACACATATGGACAATGTGATACTATCATGTATTAACGACTAACATTCAAGATTTAACTAATTAAACCAAAACCAAGGCTCCCAACCATACCAAACACCATACTCCTATAGGCATCCAAACACCTATGAACCAATCCCCAAGGCCCCGCCTTGTCAATATCCCCTTGGTACCAAGTCAAAGAATAAACAATCAAGAATCAACTAGCAGTTAATCACATAAGTATGCACACATAAGTCCATTACCAAAGCCAAACATTCACAGCATAAATTTATAAATAACATAACACAGTGTCTCTTCCATCCCATCTGGAAGTCCAAAAACAATAGTAAACATGGGACTATGAAACTCACCTGATTGCTTCTCCAAAAGTCCTTGCACTAGCAACAAGCTAACAAACCAAAACACGCAATCAATACATGAACCAATCACTAAAATGGTTCATCAACCTATGATGGACTTCTAGCCTACTCCCATATAAATACCCCATTTATATGCTCTAAACACCCCATTACCCTTCCCTAACAAGTCCTTAACTTGTTTAAGTTTAATAACTATCCCGTTCATATTTTACAGAAAACAGTCCCAATTTTAGGTCTCCAAACATTAAGTCAAACGTCCACTTAAACATACCCATGGTTTCTGTAAAAGGAATATTCATACCCTTACATATGTTAGCTAACACCTCCCACTTGCCCTAACCTTAAAAATACTGTTTTAGGCCCCGATATATATATATATATATATATATATATATATATATATATATATATATATATATATATATATATATATATATATATATATATATATATATATATATATATATATATATATAGTTTTGTCATTACAGATTTACTGATTTTAAACATACAAAACGTTTGTTACAATTAGGGGGTCTTACCCTAAACCACAACCTTAGCCCAAGTGTAGATACTTACTATAATATATAAAACATCTCTCATGTTCGTGAGAAGATCCCAATGCACCCCTAAGTACCCCAAACAACCCAAAACCTAAAAATAATAGGCTGACTTCAAAACTGTTTTGACCTCCGACTGTTGTAACCTGTTTTTGACCCACTTCTCGACCTCCAATTTAGTTCTAGTTTCTTGCATTGGAAAGCCACTTCAATTAGCTTTCCAGGGATATGTGGATCGCAAAATAAGATTTTGTAGAACTCCCTATATGATCAAAACAATGACCCAAAAATTCTGCCCAGTTTTTAAAAACGGGTTTAATCAAATTAACTTAATTAATTAACCCTAATCCCACTAATTACAAGTCCTAGTTTATGTAATCATTAATAAATCATTAGAATACAGATTTTAATATAAACCCTAACCTAAATCCACCATATGTTGATGTATACATGTTTAATTAAATAAGAACAAACATTAAAACAAGATTGTACCTTCAATTGATCAAAGATCAAGATTTTGAAAAACCCTAATTTTTCTTCTTCTCTTTTCTTTTCCTCCATGGCTGCGTTTCTTCTTTTTTTTATTTATGAATCGTATCTTTTTTTTTCACTAGTATAGTTTTATTAATACCTTATGTTCTAGTCCAAGCCCAAAACAAACTTTCCTTTTTCCCCTTTTTTTTGTTTAAATCGTCCAAACCGACTATATAGCCCTTTTTTTTATTTATTTTCTTTTTATTACTTATTATTATGTTATTGATAATACCTTAATTTACCTTAATTTATTTCAGCTCCTAAAACCTCCAAAACCTCAAAACCGTAAAACTAGTCAAATTTACGCGTTTTACCGTAAAAGTCGTAAAATATACACTTTTATAAAAAATCTCAAATTTTGAAATAAACTTTATAACTAAATCCTAAATGACTTAAAACCATCCCGAAAAATATTCATATGACTAAACACCTCATCCGAGACCTCTAAATGCTAAACCGTAAATCGTAAAAATACGATTTTCTATAATACATATACGTATACGTAAAACCACTAAATAACACCATCTCATTTCATAGTCACTACCTTGTGAGCTCATGAACATGAAATCATCTCACATCGTTTCACTCATAAGGTACCCCGAACCGGAAACGATATCCAAACCACAATCTATACACACTAATTAGCACATAAACACGTAAAGACACGTAACTAGCACAAAATAAAACTAAGTGACGGACCTCCAAAACCAGGGTTGTCACAATTTTCTATCTTATTTTTCTTTCATATAAATACCAAATCCAAATCCAATTATAATTCCCTTACAATCCAAGCGCACCCTAATACTGTGAGGTAATGTATTGTGAAATTTGTCTTGTTAGCGCAAATGGTACGTGCATATGAAAAACGTATCACTAGGAAGAGATGTAAAAGAATCCTACACGTTTAGAAGACGTTACAATTTAAAATAGTGGATACTTGTAATCTTTTGTGGTGTTAATACTTCTTCAACAACACACTTTAGAAAAATCCTAAACAAATTTTCTTATCTAAAGTATATAAAAGTGTTATTTAAAAAAAAGGTAACTTATGGTGGATAAAAGGTTTAGAATTTATAAAATACTAGGAAGGGTACCAGCGCTTCGCTGCGGTGTTTTGATTTATTTGTTCAAACACATTTGAATACATGATATCAACACAAAGTGTCCCAAGTGACTTCAAGTATCCAACCGATAAAAAGGCAATCAATTAACCATAGCTGTAGATAATATCAGCTAAACCTATGAAAGAAATAACTCTTCAGAATTTTTGCAAAAAATACTCTTACCATGTGTATATAAAATATGTACCTTATTCATCATCTTCAGCACTAAAATTAAGATCAACCGGCTTCAATGGCAGGAGGGACTAAGGCTTAATTTAGGAGCATGTGAATGATTTCTCTTTAATTTGTGTAGCATATTGGTGGCGAACTTGGATGCGTAGATAGTGGCATGAAGGCTTGAGGAGGAGGTTTCACAACTCTTTGCTATGCATCCTGCAATATCTTTTCTTCCTCCCACAATGTTGCATCGTGCTTTCTTTTTTGGTGTCTTCGCCATGCAACTTGTATAAAAAATGCAATCCATGTCTTCCACTGCTGCGAGTGATACCTGCATATATCATGTCATATTAGTTGCACATTTAATAATTCTTTTATCGTGAGAATGTGATTTATTGTTACCTGAAAGTGATTTGTAGGTGCTTGTTTTGTAGACGTTTGAACTGTGATGTTACAACCATAAAGTCATCCGCCTTTAAAGCAAAAGCTTCAACATCTGTGCAAACAACAATTTATTATTTACCTGAAATAAACATAACTGCCCCAATGAGGTTCAACTGCTCATCCTGTAGAGTGGGAAAAGGATCGATAACATCTTCCAGCTGTCACCCAAACATCATTTAAAATTAGAAAACAAAAAACAACCAAATCCCCATAACACTGATGTGAGACCCCCAAAATCAGGCAAGGAAACACGTAGGCAGCAAAGGGGTTCCACGTCATGGTACAAGAAACAATGAAATACTGTTGACATAAAGTTGACGTAATAAAAACTTATACATTACATCACAAAAAGATCAGAGTTTTTTAACAAAGGTCCCAGAGTTTTATAAGCGGAAAATCTATTATTTAAACATGGTTTTGTAACATGTTGTTACCAAAAATATAAGATAAACTTCTGACAGCTTTTATTAAAACCAAACTTTAAAAAGTAACACAAAGATCTCCAAGCTGCGATAATATCCTGCGGGCTCCCATCCAAGCAAAGCTAAGTAATAATACCTGAGATTAAACATGTGAAATCGTCAACATAAAGTTGAGTGATATTCATAGGTTTAGCAGTAAAGGTGTGGAACACAAGCATTTATTTGTAAAACAAGTAATGGGGAAAATGGTTACGTACGATAACCATAGTCCGAAACCATTATTATTGCTATTTAGTTCATGAACCGAAGCTTAACTCAATGTAAGTTCCTCTAGTGAGTATTCAGCCTAAATACTCAAGTATAAACAAATGAAATGCGTCATGGTTATACAACCGCAACATGGGACGGGGATTGTCAATCCCGATGGATCCACCCACAACATTCACGCTTAGCAACACAAGTAAATTAACGGTTCATGATCAGGAGAGGAAACTTAAGGGCTATAACTAAAAGCAATAATAATAATGAAAATCTGTTGGAAATCATCAAGTTCTGGAAAGCATACAAGTTCTGGATAACATACTAGTTCTGGATAGCATACAAGTTCTGGATAGCATACAGTTTTAAATGAATGTGTTCTACCATGTAAAATCTCATTCCGCGTTTAGAAACAATGTATAAGTAGTAAAAAGAGGGTATGAACTCACCTTATGCAAAGCGATATCAGTCGAGGATAAAGATCAAGATAATAGTGACGAAGTGAAACGATGAAATAAGATAATCTGAAAAACCACGAGCTTCTAACGACGACCTAAAATAAAGTGTAGCGTGTCTTAGAAATATACACGATAACGTACAAAACTGATATCGATATATCATCTTATATATGTAATAAAATGTTTGATATAACTCTTTTATATGCGTTTAATATTTTATTGAAGCACATAAAGTAAAAATAATTTATAAAGAATTTAGTCTTATTTTTCTAAAAAAAATTATATAAAAAATATACGACACTTGGTAAACACTTATGAGGGTATTAACTGATAGCCAAGATTACATAAAGTTTATAAGACATATATTGTTTTATAAGAAATTTCAAAATTTTAGTTTTAAAAAATGCATTGTTGGACTCCTAATATAGTTGAACCAAAAATTATATATTGTTTCATAAGTATAAAATTAAGCTATACATGTAAAAAAAATCATGAAATTAACCAAGGATTATACCTATTTTGTTTTTAGATCAAAGCTCAACTTAAAAATCCAATTTTTAAACCAAATTCTTCATCTTTATTTTTAAGCCACCATCTCATGTGTAAATCTTTTGAAATATATTTCAAAAAAATGAGCTCCAATAATTTCTTCAAGTGATATTTATAATCTTTACACTTTTGTATAAAGAAAGAGCCAAGATAATAACTAGTAACACAACCTTCAAGGTAGTCATCAACATAGTTTATGTAAATATTTTATGATGGTGAATTGTTGGTTAGTTTGGAACGGCAAGATTAGGCCTCAGGAAGAGGTTATACACTTTTATTCTAAGTTTTGTGAATGATATGAGATTTAGATGAATATACATATGCTATAGGAACCAACACTTATACCATACATGTAACATAAGGGACACGTGTTTTGCAAGTTATATGTGACGTGCATATTTATTGAGTGGGTGAGATTATATTAATCTTGCCCCACAAATTTTTAAAATCGGATACTGTAAAAGCTCGATTTTTAAAAGTTACGCGATTTAAAAGATACGCGTACAATACGAAAAATAAACTCTTAATATAAAATAAAAACTTTGAAATTCGGATCACGTTGATATTTCAATAAATAAACGAGATCTTATAACTTAATAAGCGTTAACGGGTCATGTAAACGAATGACACTTAAAAGTTTATCATAAATATACGAAGAATATCGGTAAAACGAACAATTAAAATAATGACAAGAAAAATATTTTTATGTCATAACGAGAATATTTACGGTCGATGACGAACGTATACTTTGCCGATAAATAACAAGAGGCACGTTTTTTATGCGTTAAAGTCCTAACCTTGCGGTTAACCGAGAATTTAATATTATTATTTTTTTATATAAAAATAACAAAGATGATAAATAGAATTCGATTAATTAATCTTGGTCCGAATATTAATAATATTATTAGTACTCGGTCTAAATGTTGATTTTAAATTGCAGGTTACTATAATAAATAAATATGGAAAAATAAAAATAAATTTTTTATAATTCCGAATAAAATATTATCAATGATCAGAAAAAATATTTAAAATACAATTTAATTAAAATTCTCGAGATCTTAGGATTTACGTATGAAAAAGTAAAGAGGAACAAGTAAAACATTGTAAAAATCGAGAAGTACGAATAAAAGAATAATTTAATACCGGAAAAGTACGAGTTCTTATAGTCGACCCCCCTAAAGGAACTCTGGTCCCCAGAGTTCCACTGAAGACGGAAGAAAATGCAAACAAATGGAGATACAAAGTTTAGAATTGATTCATTGCTTCCCAGATAATTTATGCATCACGGTGTACCTTAATAATTAGAATTCACTATGCTTCAATTTCTTAACTCCTTTTCGAATAAATTTTAAAACTTGCATGAAAATAAATAACCTTTCAGTACGGAGAATTATCAAGAGATAGAATGAACACAAGAATTTCTTAAACGGACAAGGTGCGCTAAAACGAGTTAAGATTGTTAATCAACAAGGAATCATAAATCACGCAAACTGTATAACATGACAATTCTTAAAACGTAACAATTTTTTTTAGAAATCCAAGTAGGTGATTAAGGTATCAAATGATAAACATAGGGCATATTCGGATTTTCAAAAGGTGACAAGATAGCAAATAATAGTCAACAATTAGAGTACAAGCAATAGCAAGAGGGAATAAAACGAAATTCGTAATAATTTCTTAACGGACATGGTAGAGTAGAGGCATCAATGATAAGGACAATATGAAACAAAGGATTTAACAAGATTAATTCACGAGTGTGGTTGGCATCACCAACAACGGCTTATTAAGTTCTCGGTTGTTGATACACGATCGAAAGAGAAAAGACACATAACTAATTTTCGAATCAATGAAAATTCTTAAGAAGTCACTTGAGAGTAATTCTAATAAGATGAACAACATTAGCAATGAGAGGCGAAATTAATACATGGTTCACACGAATGAATTTCAAGATGATAGAGTCTAACACACATCATGACAAGTACACAAAATCATTGTTCACTTCCAGTCATAAATCACTATTCGCGTCCGGAGATGTTTCGAAGGTCTACCAAAATATATTGAGAAGGTCGATCGATGTAGAAGCATAACAACATTGAAACTTTCAAGTCTGGTATCAATGGCAAGAAATTAGACAAGTGGTAACGAGTATTATGTCACGAAGGAAGATGAGGTAACAAGTAAAACAAAGATCGTTGAGTAAAGAAATATGTGCTTGAGGCATTTACTTTGTTCAAGAAAAGATAAGGATTCATATGTGTATGCCGCGAACTGGTGTTACTCGCATAATATGTAAATTTTTGCAAATTTTATTTTATCTAGCTTTTTAAGAAACATAAGTAAAAAGTTGGTTCTTGGCCAAATATTTAAGGTGACTACTATTTGGCGTTGCATGGCTCCTTCTAAATTAAGCATAGGTGATCAGGCCATGCATAATTTAGTACTAGCAATGCGATGCTCAGCTTCGTCAAATCAGTATTATAGATCATATTATTTAAAATATGTATATAATGCCATTTGTAAAAACAGGAATCAAAATATTTTATGAAACTTTTCGCCAATAAGTTACTGGCTAGATATTTAATTCAACAATTTTTTTTATGGTTACAAGGGTCCTTTATAAGACCAATTGTTGAACAATTTGAGAAATTACATCGTAAAATTAATATAAATTAATTTTATAAGATAGTATTCAATTATTTAAGAAAGCCCAAATGAAACCTTTTGTAAAATGATTCGCAAACAAGACCAGTTTGATTTATGGTAACATGATAATAGTTTACAAAGTAGCGAGTGGGTTACAAGAGGGAAATAAGGAGTAGCTCAATACAATCAATGAAATGGTTACAAAGTGATAGGGTTTCGAGAGGTTTAGCCGGAATCGTCAAGAGTCTCGTGTCAAGAAGGATAACGAATGATGAAAATAAGAACTTCAACCTCGATCCAAATTAGTGGTACGATAGAAGAAAAGAAAGACAACTTAGAATGACAATTAAGTCATATGTAAAAGAAAGATAGAGGAATCCATATGTGTGCACATCGTTATTTATTTGACATAAATATGCACTATTTTAACGTTTTCAATCGCAATCATTGTTTCATGGTTGTAAAATATCATTAGTTAAAGTTTTACGAGCTCACACGAACTCAAAAACGCCTAAAAACCTTATTTCAAAATTTCTGCCAGCTTTGACTTTATAGTCAACTTTCACCTTTTGGGTTTGACCAAACGAATTGATTCACTAAATGATATTCTAAGACTCGAAGTCCAAGGCAGTTCGATGTAAGACGATGTTTTGAACAACTTTCTAGTTTTACTGAGACTTGAAACGGATATAAAATGGATGAAAATGCCCTTGTATTAAATCTGTCAGCAAAATGATATTCTAGAAATACGCAGAAATGAGTTCATAAATTTTACAATTTCAAATGAGCGTAACTTACTTGTTTTTAAGATTTACTGGTAAAATATTATGTCCCAAACGAACATCTCAACTGGTAGAAATATATATTTTTATGTCGAAGTTATAAAATGTTTTCTCGACAGCATTAAATTTTCTGTAATTCTTCTGCACAAAGTATATTTTTCGACAAACCTTGAAATTTAATCAAAGTTCCTAACGACCCGGAATTTATGTACACACATGACTTATGGATTCCACAAAGACAAAGAGAATAGATTGTAAAATTAATCATGTAAAGAAAACATAGTATAGAAATGGTTCAAGAATACCAACAATAAACTAAGATATCAAAAATAGCGCATGACATCCTTGTCTTTGATTTCCAAGATGCAATGGAGGAAGATCTCTTGGCGGTGTGATTTTTCAAAATCACAAGACATACCGAGAAAGAAACGGAACATTAACAAGTTGCACTCCTGGAGCGAGGAGGTTTAATAAAAAGGGAGGATACAAGTTTATAGGAGTAAAATCGTATTCCAAACAATCGCCACATAATAAAGGATGAATTACAAGATAACGGTGGTGTTTTCAAGGTACAAACGAACGTTGTAATTCAAAGTCGAAACGTATAATGGTCAATGAAATAAGATATAATCCATGTACAAGTGTCGTGTAAAATGGTGACGTAAAGGTCAATCAAGATTACGAAAGCCCACGATATTATTTAGCACGGATTCAAAGAATGCTTCGAGATGTGTGACTCACACGATGTCCTTTAGTCTTTCTGGGAGACACATTGAGCTATACAATGGTCAATAGACTATTTTTCAAGACATCCAATAACAAATGGTCGGAAGCAATTTAGATATCTAAATAGATATTTTAAAGAGATTTAACAATGAAAGCAACACGCACAGTAGTAAAATGAAAATCAGAAGTTTTATTGAAAACAACACTTCTTAATCCCGAACAATGGTATCGCGAGAATACACATAACATGTAACAGTGAGTCAAGAAAAATAAGCGGTTCAAAACGAATGAGTTTATGAGGTCAGTCGTATCACGCATAAACAAGATAGCAATAGTACTCAGTAAAGTGAGTATGAAAAGTTGGCAGCATACTCGCTCCAAATTAAAGTATGTAACGTCATAACAATATAAAATCATTGTAACAAGATCAGTTCACAAAAACAAGAATTTAAGATATACAGCAAGAGCATATGTAACCAAGTAATATCCAATGATAATTCATGAAGCACAAAGGCTTTGAAAAGATATAGTAATTATCGTCATTAGGGTAATGTAATATTTCAACATGTAATCAGGAGAATAAATACTACGATGATAATTAAAAGTAAATAATAAGGATTAGAGAGTTACCCGCGCAGATATCGAACAACAATGGCAGATTCTGTGTTTGACACTTTAAACATGAAATATTTGAACTTTCGGTTATAGACTAAGTTTTGAAAAATGACTCAGTTCCCTATAAACATCGCTCTGATACCAATCAGTGAGACCCCCAAAATCAGGCAAGGAAACACGTAGGCAGCAAAGGGGTTCCACGTCATGGTACAAGAAACAATGAAATACTGTTGACATAAAGTTGACGTAATAAAAACTTATACATTACATCACAAAAAGATCAGAGTTTTTATACAAAGGTCCCAGAGTTTTATAAGCGGAAAATCTATTATTTAAACATGGTTTTGTAACATGTTGTTACCAAAAATATAGGATAAACTTCTGACAGCTTTTATCAAAACCAAACTTTAAAAAGTAACACAAAGATCTCCAAGCTGCGATAATATCCTGCGGGCTCCCATCCAAACAAAGCTAAGTAATAATACCTGAGATTAAACATGTGAAATCGTCAACATAAAGTTTAGTGATATTCATAGGTTTAGCAGTAAAGGTGTGGAACACAAGCATTCATTTGTAAAACAAGTAATGGGGAAAATGGTTACGTACGATAACCATAGTCCGAAACCATTATTATTGATATTTAGTTCATGAACCGAAGCTTAACTCAATGTAAGTTCCTCTAGTGAGTATTCAGCCTAAATACTCAAGTATAAAAAAATGAAATGTGTCATAGTTAAACAACCGCAACATGGGACGGGGATTGTCAATCCCGATGGATCCACCCACAACATTCGCGCTTAGCAACACAAGTAAATTAACGGTTCATGATCAGGAGAGGAAACTTAAGGGCTATAACTAAAAGCAATTATAATAATGAAAATCTGTTGGAAATCATCAAGTTCTGGAAAGCATACAAGTTCTGGATAACATATAAGTTCTGGATAGCATACAAGTTCTAGATAGCATACAGTTTTAAATGAATGTGCTCTACCATGTAAAATCTCACCCCGTGTTTAGAAACAATGTATAAGTAGTGAAAAGAGGCTATGAACTCACCTTATGCAAAGCGATATCAGTCGAGGATAAAGATCAAGATAATAGTGACGAAGTGAAACGATGAAATAAGATAATCTGACAAATCACGAGCTTCTAACGACGACCTAAAATAAAGTGTAGCGTGTCTTAGAAATATACACGATAACGTACAAAACTGACATCGATATATCATCTTATATATGTAATAAAATGTTTGATATAACTCTTCTATATGCGTTTAATATTTTATTGAAGCACATAAAGTAAAAATAATTTATAAAGAATTTAGTCTTATTTTTCTAAAAAAAATTATATAAAAAATATACGACACTTGGTACACACTTATGAGGGTATTAACTGATAGCCAAGATTACATAAAGTTTATAAGACATATATTGTCTTATAAGAAATTTCAAAATTTTAGTTTTAAAAAATGCATTGTTGGACTCCTAATATAGTTGAACCAAAAATTATATATTGTTTCATAAGTATAAAATTAAGCTATACATGTAAAAACTATCATGAAATTAACCAAGGATTATACCTGTTTTGTTTTTAGATCAAAGCTCAACTCAAAAATCCAATTTTTAAACCAAATTCTTCATCTTTATTTTTAAGCCACCATCTCATTTGTAAATCTTTTGAAATATATTTCAAAAAAACGAGCTCCAATAATTTCTACAAGTGATATTTATGATCTTTACACTTTTGTATAAAGAAAGAGTCAAGATAATAACTAGTAACACAACCTTCAAGATAGTCATCAACATAGTTTATGTAAATATTTTATGATGGTGAATTGTTGGTTAGTTTGGAACGGCAAGATTAGGCCTCAGGAAGAGGTTATACACTTTTATTCTAAGTTTTGTGAATGATATGAGATTCAGATGAATATACATATGCCATAGGAACCAACACTTATCCCATACATGTAACATAAGGGACACGTGTTTTGCAAGTTATATGTGACGTGCATATTTATTGAGTGGGTGAGATTATATTAATCTTGCCCCACAAAATTATAAAAGCGGATACTGTCGAAGCTCGATTTTTAAAAGTTACGCGATTTAAAAGATACGCGTACAACACGAAAAATAAACTTTTAATATAAAATAAAAACTTTGACATTCGGATCACGTTGATATTTCAATAAACAAACGAGGGCTTATAACTTAATAAGCGTTAACGGGTCATGTAAACGAATGACACTTAAAAGTTTATCATAATATACGAAGAATATCAGTAAAACGAATAATTAAAATAATGACAAGAAAAATATTTTTATATCATAATGAGAATATTTACGGTCGATGACGGACGTATACTTTGCCGATATATAACAAGAGGCACGTTTTTTATGCGTTAAAGTCCTAACCTTGCGGTTAATCGAGAATTCAATATTATTATTTTTTTTATATATAAAAAAACAAAGATGATAAATAGAAGTCGATTAATTAATATTGGTCCGAATATTAATAATATTATTAGAACTCGGTCTAAATGTTGATTTTAAATTGCAGGTTACTATAATAAATAAATATGGAAAAATAAAAATAAAATTTTTATAATTCCGAATAAAATATTATCAATGATCAGAAAAAAAAATTAAAATACAATTTAATTAAAATTCTCGAGATCTTAGGATTTACGTATGAAAATGTAAAGAGGAACAAGTAAAACATTGTAAAAATCGAGAAGTACGAATAAAAGAATAATTTAATACCGGAAAAGTACGAGTTCTTATAACTAACAATCGAAAGATTGGTAAAACCCAATATCAAACGCAATATTAATAAGAAAATTATTTAGAACCTTTTCAATGTATGTTGGTGATTACACCTTGTAGAATCTCATTGGATCAGTCGGAGCTGCTATAATTCTTTATCCGAAAGTTCATGAATATGCCCTTTTTGTGTCCCATGGTGATTCTATGTAGAAATCTCAAGTAAATAACCAACCACATAAAGAGATTACATCGATTAAAAGTATAAAAGAAGGCTCAAATAAAAAGTAATTGAATAAACAGGATGCACCCGCTATGACTGCAACCATAAAGCTACCACGCCGAAATACGGGTAATCTCAGCTTTACCATACCCGTTTAGAATCATCACAGCCTCAAATAGGGGGTACGACAAAAAACTGTTATAAAGGCAACCGCTAGTAAATCGTGTAAAAGGTCGATGCAAGTATTAAATTACTCGTCCATTCAACTATACAGAAAGAACAAAGAAATATAAACCACGAATTCGCCCAAGAAAACTGCAAAACCATCCAACTAAGCCAGAAGCATAATTTATTTGCGCGGTATGGACTATTTCTGGTCCATAACTGGTACGAAAACAAAGGTGTAGAGAGTTTCACGTGGTTATGATCGGGTCTCATTGGGTAAGAAAGCGAGCACAACGTATCCCAGTGGATTTTTTATCACTATAGTATACATTTACGGGGGCACGTATAATTAGAATAAACAATAAGCCACGTCTCTACACCATACAAGGCACTTGCATATTATATATTCTCGTTAAATGCAAACTTGTTAACAATGTCGTTTGACCTGATCATCAGTAGGGATTTGAAAAATGTCATAGTACATTCTGCTGATCCCTTTGAATAGATCGAGGTCTGATTGTGGTAAAATTACGTCTTTTAGGAAAAAGAACGTAAAAGCGGTAAGTATTAAACAAATGATTTTAGGAAAAGTCAAGTGTTAATGACCCAAATGATGTGGAATGAAAGTTCGTTTCCCAAGGAGGTATATGTGTGTGACTAAGATGTAAAATGCTTGAGATTAATATTGGTTTTAGAAGGGGATGAGAAAAGAGGATGACGAAGACGTGAAATTACTACTACAACGACAAAACGTAAAACTGTAAAAACTACAAAAATAAATATCAATTCTAAAAATTACAAAAAATTCACCAAAAATCAAAATAAATAAACTAAGAGTTTACCAATAATCAAAACTTTTTCAAACCTTTTAAATAATTAAATATTCAATTTTTAAATGCTAATTAAAGCCCTAAAAATCAAATAAATTATCAAAAAACCCAAACAAAGATTTTCCAATTGGTAAACCTCTAAAATGACCTAAAAAGATTAAAAACTATTTTTAGAAATTTTTAAACTAAGTAAAACTATTTAAAATGATTTAAAAACTAATAAAACTTAAAATAATTATAAAAATTAAACTAAAAGTGATAAGATTATTCTAAAAGTTGCAAAAATCCTATTTTAATGTATTTAAGCTAAGAAAAATATAAAAAGTTGGAAAATGTGAAATTTGAAAAATAATAATAAAATAATATTAAAATAATATTAAAAATCCAAAAATTATAAAAAATTCTAAAAACTTGCAAACTAGATTATTTTAACCTAAATAAATAGAAAATGAAAGTGAAATGACCAGAATACCCCTATTGGGCCTCCAAATGGGCCAAAACCCAAAACAGTCAAACCAAATGGGCTTTTGGGCCCAAAAAGTCAAACCTGGCCCAATTAACTTGGAAAAGCCCAATCTAACTCAAAATTTAATTCTAAACACAAAACTCTGAAGGCCCAAAAGCTGAAAGTGAGCTTATCACAGCTAATAAGCAAACAGCTTATCCTTATTGGGCCAATAAGCCCATTAAGCAATAAGCTAATGCCATAAGCTCTAATTTGACACACAACCTTATTTTGGGATGCTTAAGAGATCTGTCAAAATAAATTTTGAAAAAGCACATTCAATAAGCCAGAAATAAGCAAAGTAATTTTTCACTAAAAGACAGAATAGTCGTTTTTGAGAAATAAGGCACCCCAGGACTTGATTCAACTTGCAAAATGTCACAAATTAACTCAATAAGCCAAATCAATCAACAAAATTCCAATAAGCAAAACCAATAAGCCAAAATAAGCCAATAAGCACTTATGAAAAAGTCAATTAACTTGGTTTTCTAGTCAAACCTAAAAGTCAACCCACCAAATGCTCCAGTATGAACAAATGGGTCAAATAATGAGCACCTATTACAAAATCCAAGTTGTTGCTGGTTAAAATAAGCTATTATAGCTTATTGATAAGCTGAAACCCAAAATAACACTAGCAGGGGGAACCAGCAGGGGAAAGGAGTTCCCACTGATTGTTATGCAGTAAAGTTTTGGCTTGATTTCAAGCCTTGCTTGTTGATGTTTGATGGAACAAAAGGCACCTCAATAAGCTTTGGATTATTGAGAGTCAATATAAGCACAAATAACACCAGATTGCACCCAAGAATCAAGCAATAATCAACCAAAAAGTTTACTAATGAACACTAACTGTTATTGATGAACACTAACTCATTTGCTGATCTAAATGACCATAGATCCAAATTCAAGCACTCAAATCTCTTCTCCTGGTGTAATTAACCTAGATTTAACACTTGTTAACCCTAGTCTATGATTAGATCTAGGTGTCCCCTAAATTTCAGTCAATTTTACCAAGTTATAAAGATTTTTAAGCCCTTTATACGAATCAAGGTGTTTCAAACCATAAAACCTTCGAATAGATGAACAATAGCACCAATGTAACAGATACCAACACTTAGCAACACAATACAACCAAACTACAAGCCACAAATCCAAACTATGCAGTTGACCCAAAAACCCCTTAAAAACCTGTTTTCACAAATTTTCAAAGTGTTATCCAGATTCAACCCACAAATCTAGTCAATAACAACTCATAAACATCAAACAATACCAGATTAACAATATTCAACCACAAAAACACAGAATCACCAATAATCATGCAATAATCACAAAAATTCAGAAAAATAAAGAGAAACTGAAAAGGGAAGAAGGTGCAAACCTCCAAGACCTACATCCAGGCCCTGGATTGTTTGAGCTGAGGTACTAGCAGAACAAGTACCAGCTTCCAATGCTGCTAAGATGAACAAACCAACAAGTGAGATCAAATAAACAATAACTTTCTGATTTTTGAAGCACAAGCTTTATCACTTAAAACCTTGCCTCAAAAACCTTCAATCAAGATTATGGAACTCAGATTTTAGCTTATCAAACACCAACTTTTATAAATAACAGACAAGAATTCAAAATTTTAAGAAATTCAAACTTTATTTCATAAAAAGGAATTACAAAGATTTAAAAGCTAAAATCTGGAACAAAAGCTCTCTCACAGGTTGAGGAGTCTTTATATAGGCAAATGCCAAGGCTAGCACTATTCACAAATCCTAGAAGTGAAATTCCCTAAATGTCCTTGAGTCTTCTAGACGTTTTCTTGGTGTAAGCTGTCCAAAGTGATCCAAACCGTTTAAAAAAGCTTTGTGATGAAGCAAAGAATGTGGGCTGTTGATCTTGACACTTGGCAGTACTTGGGGAATAAGTTGTCACATGATGGTGAAACGGTTTTGGGTGTGGGGTCACATAGTGAGTGGGATTAAGGATTTTAAGGTTAGGATGTGTTTCTGCACATGTGAATCAAGTGTGTGCAAAGGTAACTGAAAATTACCCTAAGTTTAAGTGGTGTAAAATCTGGGGGTGAAGAAGGGTAAACAGTGGTACATTTGATCCGATTTTGGGGGAAGTTGTGTGTTTGGCGCGTGTTATGGATTTGAACTTTCAGATTGGCCATTTCAGTCCTTGTTCTTTGATAAAACTTGTAAAACGTGTTTATCAGCCATCAAAACTTCATTCCCTTTGTAAATAACTTCCACAACTTGACAATTTTGGCACAAACTTTTGGAAAAAGGGTTATAAGGATTGTTTTTGCCATTTTGAGATAATTCAAGGGCTGATCTTGGACATTGTTGATCTTCAAAGGTCTTCAATGCAACTTAAACTCCATGAGGGACCATAATTGGCAATTTAGAATTGTTGAGGGACTAAACTTGCCATTTCTTTAAAGTTAAAGGACCATTTGTGTAATTTTGACAAACTTAAGGGACCAAACTTGTAATTATGAATATACAAGGGTTTTAAGTGTCATTTCTTCATTCATTGAGGATCAATCTTGTATGTCTTCAAGTCTTCAAGGGTATTTGTTGGATAAAACATGATCTAGGGCTTAGTTCTTTGTACGGCTTCGTTTCTCGTGTCCGTTTTTCCTTGTTTCTTGTGATCTTTTGTCTTTTTCACGATATCCATACCTAAAATACACAAGTAAACAAACACAAGCATATATATGGTTTTTTATGACATTTTTATGCATTTAAAGCCCGAAAAGACCGATGAGATCATGTATAAATGCCATCTCATCAAGGCCCTGTTAAGGATTGTACTAATAGCTTGCAAAAAAACTAGAGCACGAGAGAGACTCTTACTCAACCTAGATAAGTTATGCGGAATCTAACTTATCAAAGCTTATGAAGAATGGAGAATTCTACTAACTATTCGATCTTTATTAATCGTAAAACTTGTGTTGAGGTACAATAAACTCAACGACCCTCAGTTCCTTTTATATCACAAGGAACTCTAGAATATTCTATTAGGATACGTATAGAACACACGATATACTCCTATTATAACTAGAACATATCTTAACTAAAGATATAACAGTCTTATCTATACTAGCAGTACTTACAATTAAGCCTAACGATACTTACATGTACCGCGTGAAAACTAACAGTACTTGCTATACTAACGGTACTTGGACTTCATACTAACGGTACTTGGTACTTATACAAATAATTCCCAATAATCCTCCCCTAAACATGAATGATAACTGGCTATCTTCTTGTTTCTTTGTGTCTTGAATGTATAAGTATACATGTCTTCAAACTTCATTTTGAGTATCGGGCTAGCACTTACAGTCTTGATCTTTGTACCAACAGAATGCATTCAAACACTTCTTTAGATATTCTTCTGATATAATGAACTTCAATTCTTCATGAACTTCATCTTTATCTTCAAAGTATAATCAACTGTGTTATGAATTAGAAACATTCTTTCTTTATTGTCTGCAACAAGTTTAACTTCATAAAATGTATCAGAATATATAGCTGTTGATATCTAGGATTTAAGGTTTTCTTGTCTTTATTGCATCATTATCTTGTATCTACTCACCTGAAATAAAACAGCTAACAATAAACCAATATGTATTGCCATTATGATTTTTGGCAAATCACCAGCCATCAACGGATTTGATTGTTCTTTACCAGTTAGCCATTTTCTATGGAATAGCCAGTACTTTATTCATCAAGAATAAGGTGTACTAATTACCCTACAAGTTTTTGGTAAAATGTCAACCATTTAACGAATTTGAGATGTCTTTACCTAGAGCCGTTTGCTCTTAGACTATCCAACTCTTTGCAATTAAGCATGGTGAGTAATGACCATGTAGTTTTTAGCAAACTACCACCTATCAACAGATTTGAGAAGTCTTTACCAAAAGCCGTTTGCTTATGGACTAGCCAGGTCTTATCGGTTTAGACGTGGCGAACTGATTACCATTAATGAAGTGTGGCTGAAATCCAAACGCTTATAGTTCTTTCTTAGCTTCTTCTTTTCTTTCCAAATCCTTGATTTGATGCTTGATAGATTTAATCAACTCTAAGGCCCCTGTTGACTCTTCTGAGACCTCTTTTCTATATCTTTCCAAATCTCTGCATCATATGAGTCTGTAGGTTCATACATAACCCTTAACTCTTGAAGTAAAAGTGAAAATTTCTATCTTCCTTCACATCAAATTCTGACAACATTTTATAGATCCTAAATATCTTGTTTGTAAAAATGTGGAGAACTTCTTCCAAGAATCTAAATAATCTGTAGGATCCATCAGCCCAAAAAATAACATGAGATTCCCAGTCCATCATTAGTAGAACACTTCCAACGTACTATGGAGGACTTTTTTCCCTTTTTATGTATATACTGATCTTCAAATTCAACAACCTTTAGATACTTTCTATGGCTATCATCATTGTCACTATCTTCATCAAAACCAGTCTTTAACCTTTTTCTTGGTTGGTGCTTTCTTTGAGTTTAGTTCTTCCTTTTCAAATGTTTACCTATAAAAGTTCCTTCGTCATGTAGTTCTTTTTCCCTTTTTTGTGATGTACCTTCCTTTGGTACTTATTCAGCTTCAATAATTCCTTCTTGGGGTGTATGTACCGTGTGTTCAACTGTATATATTGTTGACTAATCATGTACCGCCTGTACATTAACAGTCTCTGCAACACCTTGAGGATTGGTTCCCTCATCCAGTCTTGTTTGTTATGTCACCTTAGGCATCTCCTTAGTCTCTTTGTACATTTTGACATATGTTGTCATCATCTTTGGAGTGCTACCTTGTGGTTTATTAGCAATAACAGGTTCAACTCCAAATTGCCTTTGTTGTTCTCTAAGTTTGAAAGCTTCAATGTCTCTATGATCTTGTTCAAACCTAATTCCAAAAAATTGTTCAAAGATCCTCTTGTGTTTGTCATACAGAACTTTGACTTCATTAAAATTCTTCTTCTTGATCTAAGCATGAGTATAGTGCGGTTGATACAAAAGTTGGATGATCTTAGCTTGACCTGAATTAGGCTTAATTCGGGTTCTTAGGCTCCGGCTCTTGCACCAAGTAAACTTCGGTTTGGATCCTGCACACTAAAAGTAACACGTTGTTAGGCTTACCGTGGAAACTTATCCCACGATTAATCTCCAGCGTGAGATTAAGTAATCGGTTAAGGTTAATAATCGGATGAGATGTGGGAGTGTGAAGAATACGATACCTTTGTGGAACCCATGGGGGTTCCTTATATAGGCGGTAAAACCCTAATGGGATTTTACTGAAACTTCGGCCCCAAGTAAAGGATAAGTACCATAATTAGTTGATTGTTATCTTCTAATCTTGGTTTGTATACATCCTATACTTTAGGGTAAATCACAATCCTAATTAGGTTGTGATTCTGTCTAACCTTGTACCGGTTTTGCCAGGCCATGAGCCGCACATAACCTATGCGACTACTGTTCATTCGAAACCTATAGGCTCAAATGACATTACCCCAACCTGTTCGTGATGGTCCGGATGTGGGTATTACCCGTGGGCCGAGTTCATGACCCGGTTGGGGACTATACGTCATCATGTCCCCCTAGTCTAGTTGTTACAGCCGCAGGCATAACCTCTAGACTAACCTATGTCCCTAGGTTGTCTTTGCAAAAATAGTCGTACAACAAAAAACTGTTAACCGGGACAACATTAATGAAGGCATTAATGGTAGTCAAGGTCAGGATGACTGTTCGGATGAATATCTGCAAAAGTGCACCAGGCGGGCCCACTCTTGAACCACGTAGAAAAACTGTTATGAGCCGACCCATGGGTCCCTCTGACGTTTCAACTGTGCCATTAATCCCATCCGTTGGATGGGCGTAGTGGATTAAACCTGGCAGTGATCCAGCCAGCCTCGTAAACTGAGGCGACCCTATACCCATGTGTGTGACTGTACACACACAGCTCTATACACCCTTTCCACCATTGTTGCAACCTTCTTTCATTCCTCTTTCATTCATTATTTTACATGGATATCCGTAATACCAGGTTAGATTACCACGCCCTTCTCCATTCTTTTATAAATCATGGTCAAGGATAAACCTACTATCACGACCGTGCTTAACGTATTTCCAATTGAGAAATTCGATGAGTTCTGTTCCAACTATTATATACCGGAAAGCGTACATCCCACTTATCAAGGTGAGGATGAAGCTATCACGGATGCTCCCGCCAGGAAAATAGGTGTGTACACACGCCTATTTGACGCGGCAAACTACCAGATCCCTTTCTCTGGGTTCCTCGTATAAATCCTTGCGTACTATGACTTCCATATAACCCAACTACACTGTATAGGAGCGTCTAAGATAAACCAGTTTGAGATCACGTGCCATACATGTGACGTAGCGCCAACAGTAAGACTATTTAGGGTATTCTATGTGCCCCAAATGATTAACGGTTGGTTGTCATTTAGGAAACATCCGGGTAACACCCCTATGTGCTATAACAAAGCACTAGAATCACTGAAGAACTGGTATGACCGATACTTCTTTGTAGATGCTAAGGTATTCCCCACCCGCTTTGTGTTAAAAACCTCAGTCTGAGTAGATTATCCGCCCCCGCCAGTACATATAGCGATAGGGATGTGATGACCCTAGAAACCTACCACACACATTTCCATAAAGATCTACTAGAAATCGTTTTGTGCTTCGTAGGCATCAGTCAGAACTACTTCATCAGGGCGGACAGATATCTCATCTTCCTGAACAACCGTAGGCAGGGTGGGTGTATTTTTTATTTTGAAATGTATTCATACATGCTGTTTATAGTACTAACACATTGTATTCATATGTCCACAGAGATAAGGCTATGTGTACTTCTACGCCAAGGAGATCCTTCCAAGGTCGCCGAAGGTTCACGACCATTACGCCAAGATGAACCACCCCTGCTTACGGCCACCAAAAACTTGACTATTCCTTTGGAAGCAGTCCAATAGCCGGATCCCGACATGGGCGATATAGAGATTGAGAAGTCCCCTTTGGATTTCGACAACGAAGATGGTGATCAGCCATTACTGGAAGATGCCAACGGCACGGCCAAAAACACCACCACCCCTCACCAAGAAGATCAAGGGGACAACATGGAACAATTATCCGAGGAGATCAACCGGTTGTTCGATGATGAAGATGAGGAAGTGGCAAACGAGACAGGTACCTCAGTGCAACCAAACCCCACCTCAAAGAAGCAAAAATCTAGGAGGAAGATCGTCAAAGAGGTGGAGGTGGAGGCGGGGAGTTTTAACGTACCACAAAAAAAGCTGCGTAAAGACCACCCTAATACCAGGAGGGTAATTCTACTACCGCGCCTCAGGACAACCCAATGCCACCTCCCGCCGTAGCAGAAGAGCTGGTCGACAAGATCGTATGGAATGCTACGCCTGTGAGTGCCGTAGCTCCCACCAACACTGAGCCCGTAACAACACCAACGTAAGTGATATATGAACACTCTTTAAATTTTCCACTAGAAGTTTATGTAAACTTAGTAGTCCATCAAATGATAGGGTGGAACCTACAACCGCACCTTATGAGGGGATACCGGCAAGCTATCATCACCGTGATCAAAGATACCCCTTTAACTCCTCCTCCAACCTCCGTAGAAGAGCCGTAGTCTGAGGAACCTGTATCGCACTTCTGCCCGCCATGGAACATATCTGAGCTTAGCAGGCTAGCTACGGAGGAGGAATGCAAAGAGTTCATAGATCACTTGACTCCTCCGGGCCTATTATAGGATGTAAATGAGCTGACCCACAAAACCCTATTGGAGCAATTCAACGTGGCCATCGCTCATCAAATGGCTATTAGCATGGGCTTACGACATCGTTTCGAGGCCGCCTTGATCCTTGTGAGGAGTTCGGATAGGAAGATAGCTCGTAGGGATAAGGTGATTGAAGAGCATGAGCAAACAATATCCACCTTACAAGCAAAACTGTCCACGGCCGAGGAAACAATAAAAGAGCAGGCGAACCATGCTGCCGCCCGTGAATCTCGGATAGCGGAATTAGAGGCTAAAGCCTAATCCCTTCGCGACAAGGTACGTCCAACCCATATGCAACCTCTGTATTATTCCTTTCCCCTATGTTTGAAGTATGTTGAATACCAATTATCCGTTACACCAATAGGTGGCGACCGCCGAGGCAACTGCTCACACCCTAACGAATGATGTGGCCATCATCTCCCAAGATCGCGACAACCTGCGCCTACAAGTAAAATGTGAGGAGCAACTGGCCGTAGCCTTTGTAGACTACAGGGTAGACCATGAGAAGGTAGTGGAGGAACGGCTAGAGGATATGGACACACGTTTGGACGCTATGGTGATTGACTTTGACAAAGAGTTGTACCCGCATATGCTCACAGCTATCTCCGGTCACAAATGGATGATAGGGTCCGGCCTTAGGTTGGCCGTAAACAAGATCGTGGAGTCCTCGGAACTGGCCCAGCCGTTCACCGACGTAGTTTCTGATGGGATAGACCGCGACAGACACGAAGGTCTTTTAGATGGGGTAGAATGGGTAGGCCAAGGTAAGGATGTCAAGGATCACATTTATCACAAGCCAGAAGCTGAGAACAAGATGAACGCGTCCATGACATCCTTGGACCATATTGAGTCTCCTTTGATAGACAAAATCGAGGCTTTAAAGTATGCCCCCATTGACATGGTCATGGAGCGATTATGTGTGGAGGCAGACTTTGACTCATAACTCACGGTCCCATTATATGCGGATAACCCTCCCCCCGAGAACCCATGGGCCCTCAAGGGAGAGAAAAGATTGGAGGAGGCTATTAAGGCCAACATGGACCGCGCCATAGTGAAGCGAGGGAGTCTCATTATGTGTCGTACTCCGACTGCGACATCCGCCCACCTACCTAGGTCTGATGGAGTTCCCGTGACGGCCCCGACCAGTCATGGTACAACCTTGTTACTAGAAAGCGATGTCACCCCTGAAGGATCTACATTAGCATCACTAACTCAACAGAGAAAGGAGTTGGGGTAATCCATGCTTCCGTAGTGATTTTTCGTTTATTTATCAAACATTAATTCATATTTTGTAATATTCGTCCGTGGATGTCCATGACATTCGTACTTATAAACACTTATCATAGTTTAATGAAGTGTGTATCATTTTGTACTGTAACCCCTTTGGCCGTTGATGTCTACGGCACTTCAATGTATATGTTTGAAACTTGTCTTTTTTATTAGATATTTGTATATCCATTTGATTAAATACCCGTGCGTGATATACCACGGCTTATACAAAGACCAAGTCTATATGTTACTAGACGTGCACTGCGTGGCTTTATCATGTCCGGCCATATATAAGTACGGTATGTGGAAACTTATTACAACGTCTTGTGAATAAGGTGTCTAGTAAGGATTCATGATCCGTGTCGTTGGAGTTACATCCTTCTTATGTGACAAGTTGAATTATTAGGTTCACATGGAAACGAATAGTACATGTACAGCTGAATGAATGCATATGAATAAGAAATAACACTTAAGAATATAAATATCAAAAAATAATCCTAAGTATATACAAAAGACACGATTTGCACAAGAACAAGTCGTGGAGCTAGCTAGGCACCACAACGTTTTATTATTACGGTTACAGTTTTTTAACAGAATGATAAAATCCTAAGATAAATAAAACTTGAAAACATAAAAAAAACAAAATTACATGGATCTTTATTGGAGCTGCCTAAAGCTGAATGTCCATGCGGAGGCCGTAGACTTTTAGATATAGCACTTTTTGAGGTTGCAGATGTTCCATGTACGATCCAAATCACGGCCCTCCATGTCACGTAACTTGTACGCACCTAGCCCCAAAGTTTCCATGACTTCATACGGTCATTCCCACTTTGGGCCTAATTTCCCCATGTTCTCCACACAACTTGCTTCGTCTACACGATAGAAAAAATCCCCTGGTCGAAAGGAAATGCCCTTAACTTTGGAGTCGTAATAAGCTTTCATCCGCGCCTTAGCTTTAGCTTCATTGATTGATGCTATCTATCTTTTTTCCTCTAACAAGTCTAAGCTGACCCTGAGTTCCTCATCGTTCGTAACAACATTAACTTCCGTCATACAGATTGTTGGCATTCCAATCTCTGTTGGTATGACCGCCTAACCTTCATAGGCTAATGCAAATGGAGTATCCCCATTAGCCTTTTTGATAATCGTTCTGTGTGCCCATAAGACATGTGGTAGCCCGTCCACCCATTTGGCGCTTCTTTCGTCCAAACGCGCTTCGATTCATTCACCTAGGATTCGATTAGCTAGTTCTACCAAGCCATTGGTTTGCGGATGCTTGACTGATGCGAAGCGCCGTTTGATGTTCAGTGCTGCACGCCAATCTTTGAATGGATTGTCCGCAAACTGTTTTCCGTTGTCCGAGATAATCTCACCTGGTAAACCAAAACGACATACAATGTTTTCCCAAACAAACTTTTTTACCTGTTTGCCCGTGATTGTAGCGACCTCCTTAGCCTCTATCCAGCGAGTGAAGTAGTCCATGGCCACGATCAAGAACTTAACGCCTCCGGCTGCAACAGGGAAAGGGCCTGCTATGTCGATTCCCCACTTGCAGAATGGCCATGGGGATGTGATGGGTGTTAGCTCCTATTGTGGATGACGCAGTAATGGCCTGTGCACCTGGCAATCACTGCATTTGGGAATCAAATTTCTTGCGTCTTGATGCATAGTTGGCCAAGAATACCATGTGCGTAAAGCTCGTGCCACCACTGACCTAGGACCGGCGTGCATGCCACACGATCCTTCATGAATTTCCCTAAACACGTAATTAGATTGGCGTGGACCAACGCATCGTAACCACCGCTGTAAGAATGGGCATTTGTACAAGATACCGTGTAGGATCGATGTTTTCTAAGGATTAGACATTGTTGGATTATACTATTGATATGGATGAGAAATGGAAGAACCTTAGAGAGAGAAAGAAGAGAGAGAAAGGAGAGAGTTGAAAGGAAGATGGAAAATGTGATTATGTGTTCAACAACCCCTCCTAACATGCTAGGAGGGGGTTTATATAGCCCACCCTACATGTGGGCTATATGGGCTATATTGGATCACGAGCCCAATATCATTGGAGTGACCGATCCTTTCTAAATACATAAGAACGTATTTCCAACAATCTCCCCCAAAGGGAGGTCACTCCAAGTTACAATGTCCTAAATAGTCTATAGCTCATGATCTATGCTAATAATGATGTGACCGAGACTTTCCTTGGAAAAACGTATTTCCAACAATCTCCCCCAAAGGGAGGTCACACCATTTTACAAAATCTTAAACCTAGCATACTATGCTTGAGTCTTCGATCTTGTTCTTGTAAATATGCTTGATGTGATCTTTGACTTCAGCCTTGAGCATGTTTCCTTGCCTTGATCTTGTGCATTCATCACTTGTGATATTCGCCTCTTCGTGACTTCATGTTCCACATACTTATACCTTTGTAATTCTTGAAAGCTTCAGAGTTTGATACAGCGGAAGACTTGACCTTCAGACTTTCTTGAATTCGTTGAAGTACTGAGTGTATGCAGTATAAGCATGTGGTGACGACTTCTTCTGGATTGTACACCGCAATGCCACCTTCTTGTTACGCTGCATAAGACAGTTAGCAACAAACCATATACACGGATGAAATGGCCTTGAACATTTCATTCTAATTCGGTAGCATTTTACCTCCGGCCGGTGAAGACCGTTGGACGATATTAAATATCGTACTTGTGGCAGGTAGTTTCAATAAAGAACCTCCTTGACAAGATTTCGCGGGTAAACCCGTTCTCTTTACTCGACCGTCCAAAGCTGACTGCGAACGTAAAGAGTGAATCATTTGGATAATAATATCCGCATGATTTGAAGCCGTCAATTCATGTTCCTGGAACAAGTGAAATTCAATTAAGAACCGCACCATCGTTGCTTTCCAGTTTTCACGAGCTTCATTCGTATAGAATCTTGCAAGTTACCTACCAAGTGCTGTTTGAGGTTAACACTAGAAGGATTTCCACTCATCACTGTGAACACTAAGGTATCACTCTGAGTGTTCTGGCAAGATCACTAAGATATTGCGTAGAGGCCTGGAACGTGTTTAAATTCATTTAAGAATTAAACCTCTGTTGCTTTCCAGTTATCACAAGTTTGATTCATAAAGAATCGCACAAGTCACCTACCATGAGCTTTTTGATATTCTCTCAAGAAGGATTTCCATCTTCATTGTAAATACTTTCGTATTACTCGGATGTTCAGGCAAGATCGTGAAGATTTTGCGTAGGACTCTTAAGATCTTTCTTACTTTTTCACAGTGTGTGAAGAAGCAAGGAAATATGAAAGTGTGTCCTAATGAGATATTTGATGATCTCAAATGGCTCTAGACTCGATCGTGCATTTTGGATTTTAGTGATCGGAGGCTGGAGAGGAGTGCCACCATTTCAATACCAATTTATTCGGAGTGAATAAATCAATAGATAATGTGTTGTCTCCGTGTGATTAAAACAAATATCTTTTAATAGATATCTGAGTTAGCTGAGATGGGTTGTGCATTGCATCCCATGATGTCTATCTTCAATATCAAGAATCATTAAAAATGATCTCAATAGCATATGTATTGACCCGGTTTCTGCCTAAGTTGTAAGGAGGGCTTCTTTCTTTACACCCTTTATCTTTACAATTCTTTTTCATTCTTCAACCCCTTCAATGCTTACCAATACGTCATCACTAGCACCTTGTTGTGATTGTTCCAGTTCTAACTTAAGTACTTGGTCGGCATTCAGCTACGTTCACAATCTTTCTCCATCTTTCCTAAGGACTACTATTTCTTGCTATGGAATGTCCTTGGGAAGATTTCTCCGGTTCTAGAGGAATCATTGGTCTTTAACCTATCCTACCATCCTTATGTCACCACAATCTTCACCGTCGTGAATAGAGATGTTTTGGGTAAGTGTATGTCACCATGAAATCCATTTTGAAGTGCAAATCCATTTTGCTCCGCCTTAACATATGCCACGATATCCGAAAACATTTCGCACATGTAGGGATGAGCTAGCACGTTAAGTCAAACCATTTGTTATTAATCATTTCCCATATTAAATCACATTTTCTCCCCCATATTAAAAATATTAACCCAATCGATGTTTTTAATATCAATTGATTTAATAGCATTTTAAGAAAATTTGGGAAGAAAAATGCAAAGCCATATATCTTCATGAATTACACAAGCTCCCCCTCAAATTAATGAGGGACTACTTGAGACGTAAATTAAATACCTTTTAAACACAAGTGTAAGGTATTTATCACGTGCAAAGATCATATATGATAATGAATTCACAAGATTAGAAATTTACGAGGTAGGACCTGAATGATGGAGAACATCATATGAAAGATTCACATGGTTCTTGTTCACGAATGTTGGTCACCTAGTCACGTCTGAAGTTATCGCTTGACTCCATGTGTATGATTGATATCATTGTCTTGACACCAATATGTGAACTTGGCACTCTCGGCATCAAGGATTCTGAATGCTGGACAATTGCTCCCCCTCAATTGTTGACCCGTGTTCTATTGAAAGAGTTGTAGTCACCGTTTGAGTAGTAGATATCAATTGTAAGTTGCTACGGTTGGTGGAGATGATAACTTCATAAAAACAAGACTTCTCTTGTTTTAACAAATAAATGCACTGAATCGTACATATATTCGTGTTAGATTGTGTTATTACGTAAAAACAATCCCTTACATGGTTATAAAGTAAACCATGCCCGAGAAAATTAATTCCTGTTGTTGAGTCAAAGCTTTCCGGTGAAATGCTTGACTTGATTATGAAAAGCGGGTTACTATCTGAAATAATAGCAAACCATTTTGAGCATGTTTTAAAACATTTGAACTTCTGCTCGAACTATATTTACAACCCCGTGTCATTATTGAATGACATTTCTAGGTTCGTAAATATTATCGATTCCAGAAGACATGCTCTTTTTATCAAAACACTTTTTAACACACAATTTTGAAAGATTTAGAAAAAACCTTTTGAGAAATTCTCGAAAAATTGTGTTCAAAGTTTTGAAAACCAATTACTTGAGCTTAAGATGTTGAATATCTTACGAAACAAGCTCAAGTTCGAGAAGTCGTAAACTTCCCGTTGTTAAGGATAATTTTATCATCGGCGATAAACTTTCCTTTTAACTGAAGAACGAGTCCTAAGCTGACATTTACTTAGAAATCGTTTTCATGAGCTTGAAAACTTTGACTGTTTTAACGGAAAGCTCATGACCGAGAAAGGTTAATTTCTCGTTATGAGGAAAAGTTCTCTTATTTAAAAGATACACTTTCCTTTCTGAGCTTAAAACTTCGAATGTTTTAACTGTAAGTCATTGTGCATGAGCTTAAAAACTTCGAATGTTTTTTGATATAAGCTCATGCCCGAGAAAAATTAATTTCTCGTTGTAAGGATAAGTTTATCATCGTCGATAAACTTTCCTTTCTTTGATGCACGGGTTATCGTCTGATATTTAACGATAAGCCATATACACGAGCTTAAAACCGTCGAATAGTTTTAATGAAAGCTCGTGTCCGAGAAAAGTTAATTTCTTGTTAAGAGGGTAAGTTATCGTTGCATAGATAAACTTCCCTGTCTCTGAAGTCCGGGTCATCGTCTGTCATTTAACGAGGAACCTTTGTGCATGAGCTTAAAAACTTGGAATGTGTTTTATATAAGCTCATGCCCGAGAAAAATTAATTTCTCGTTGTTAGGATAAGTTTATCATCGGCGATAAACTTTCCTTTCTTTGATGAACGAGTTACAGTCTGTGATGTGACTATAAGTCCTTAGTATTAAGCTTAACCATGAATCCCCTGAGACACTTGTTTTTCTGATATTTGCTTCTTCAGCAACCAAACTCTGAGAGTATCCTTTGTTGAACGGTATACAATGATTGAACCGCTTCGTTCTTTTGGAACATCAACTTTGGTACCTGCATTCTCATTAGTAGTTTGTATACTTTGACCTGGGTTAGCGATATCTATCTTAAAAGCATGTGGGGGTTCACAGTTATCTTTTCTTGTGTCAGAGGTGGCCTGAGGGGATGATTCACTTGTCTTAGTTGGCAAACCTCCCTAGTAGTCTTCGTAGAATCAGAGACTATCCTAGTTAAAGGGCACTCGTTTCCTACAAGAGTGAAAGTTCTACCAGTGGGGCGCCACATTTTGCCAACGGGTTTGATTTTAGCTACCCACTAGGATTTAAGTCTAGCACGGGAGTTCACCTCATTAAGTAGTTTCTTGATACAAGAATCATGATTTGCCGTAAAGACACATTTTCTACATGTTTTACAAGTAGCATATTTAATGTCCGAGTAAGATCTAGAATTCCTAGATGATTGATTGATGCTCCTAGGATGTGACATGCTACGGTTAGCAGTGTTGGGTAAACTAGAAGGCATCTTACTAGGTTTGAAATTCCTATCTCTTACTTGTGTCTTTTGCTTAGCTTCCCTTAGACCAAATGTATGGCGAACGTCATTTGAACTAGTTCGAGACGTATTCTTTGGACTATGTCTAGGGAAATTAGAGGCAATCATGTGATTAGGTCTAGCAAAAGCTGTTTTAGTCACATTGGCCCTAGTTGGTGGAATGACTGGTCTAGAAATATGAGCCATATCAACTTGGGAGGCAAACCGCGGTCTCGAGGATTGTGGTCGCTCGGATCTAAATGCAGTCGGTTGTCGAACGAACTGATTTGTAGGCGGTTTCCCCAAGATTGATGGTTTTTCAATCTTAGTGTCCACACTAGTTCCTTTGGTTTTCCTCAATTCGTTTTTCAATGCAGCTATAGCAAAGACCTTTTCCTGTACTTGAGCCCTTAAAGTCTCATTCTCTTTGAGCAATTCATCTTGAGATGCCAACTTAGATTCAAGCAACTTAATTTGTTTCAAAAGATTATCCTTTTCAGCTTTACAATCTAGAACAGTTTGATCCAATTTTCGTTCAAGAACAACGTTTGACTTTTCAAGTTTTTCAAAATACATTTCAAATTTTTCCGTTTTCTTTGAAAATTCAATTTTGGCATCCTCAAGCTCTTTAGATTGCTGAGCTAAAATCGTTTCAAGCTCTTCAGTCCTAGACACAGAATTGGTTAAAGAAGCAGTCGAAAAATAATTAGCAGGATTGTTAATTACCGCATTCATTTCAGACAACATATGAAGAAGATTATCTGTACCTGACATGCTACTTGGTTCCTGTTTTCCTCCTGATTCTATTCCCTTGTGACTTCTTCTTGTATCGTCATGCAATTCTCTCTATCGAGATGTGGAATTTAACAATTCCATTGAAATTTGATAAAGATCAATACAAGATTTGACAATTCATGGAGAAACCAATGAAATTCGTGAGATTCGACAGAACCAACGAAAGATCCGTAAATAACTTTTAAAAATCCTGGATGATATATCTCTTTTCGTGGCTCAATAATTTCTTGGTTGTCTCAAATGTTGATAAAACAAACCAGAGTCCAGTTCAACCGCGGCTCACTCCAAAAAGAAAGCTCGTAAACATAAAGCTCGACCCCTTAAAATATACTCTATCTGAACCCAATAACTAATAAATAGCCAACTTGTTAACAAATGAAAAATACGGACCAATCCAACGCAATATGAGCAAATGAGGCCCGATGAAATAGGTTGAAGCCCAATTATACCCAATCCTAATTATTTTCGGGTATATAATTCAATTAACCCTCAATTCACAGTTTCTTCGAAGAAAATGAATTATTAAACGTCACGTTTAATGGTCTAGCGAAGGTACACACGTGGCTGTCACTTGTTATGTCAACCACACACTCAACAACGTGGCTTGATTACCGAAGTAAAAATTCGGTCCACTTAGAATTGGTCAACAAGTGTATATATTAAGGCCCTAAAAATACGCATAGACTTCTCCGTCTCATTGTTAATACTTTCTCTCTCAAAACCAAATCCCAAATACTCTCCTCCGTTTGATTTTTTCTCCTCCACAAATAATTCAACAGAGAACACAACTAAACCTAATCTCTCACCTTTTCAGATTCACAAACTCACTAAACTCAGATTCACAAAACTCTCTATACCAAAAACACACAACGCAAAACCAAATATAAAACTCGTCCGTTTATCTTATCCACCAAATCTCATCTATGGCTTCTCAAAAACAAACCACACAAGTCGACTGCTCCCATCTTAGATCATCATCTCAAAAAATAAATATCATAAATCATCAATCACAAAAGCCTATAAACCCTCTTATCAGTCTGTTTCTTGATTCGTGTAATGTTTTCTTCAAGATCTTCGAAAACAGGAGGTCTCGGGTAGGTTTGTAATGGTTTAATTTTTAATTTTTTGTTTTTCGTTTAGATCGAGGATGCTGTTATAGTGACGGAGATCTTTGTTTCGTGGGTTCGAGTGTCTGTCGAGAGAGTGGGTTTGTTTGCGTTTGTATGAATCCTGTTGGATGAAAGCTGTTTTGGTTGTGTTTTGGCGTTGAGAGTTTGTTTTTAAGTAAGTGGGTTGAGAGTCGAGATTGGTGTGGAGTCGAAGGTGTGAGGGTGTGAGTCGAACAGTGTTGTTAGTTTGAGTCTTTTGTGTCGTGTTTTGTTGAGTAAAAAAAAAAACTTTGGTTGTATTTGTTAGGTCGAGTCTAGTCGAGTCTTGATTTGTAGGTCCTTATGAGTCCGATCGAAAGTCGAGTCGTAGTCAAGAACGCAGTCTAGATCGCAGTCTTGGATCGTAGTCCACAGATCGCAGTCTAGATCGCAGTCTAGATCGTAGTCCACAGATCGCAGTCTAGATCGCAGTCTAGATCGCAGTATAGATCGTAGTACACAGATCGTAGTCCACAGATCGTAGTCCACAGATCGTAGTCCACAGATCGTAGTCCACAGATCGTAGTCCTAAATCGTAGTCCCGATCGTAAGTCTGGATCGTAACAGTCGATCGTAACAGTCGATCGTAACAGTCGATCGTAACAGTCGATCGTAAGATGTCTATCGCAGTTTACAAACCCAAGGGTTTATGCGATCATAATGAACTAACCTGGTGCTTCCGATGGAGTGTAAATCGCAAAAACAGCAAGACTATACCCAGATAAAAAAATCTTGATAAAGATGATAAAAAAAAACAGAAGTTGATAGAAAAATATTATGAAATACTCAAAAGTTGATAGAAAGTTGATAGACAGAAGTTGATATAAGAAAAATTATAAAAAAAAAACTGATTATATATAAAACTGATAGGTGATGATGATGATTTAAAAAACTGATATTGGATAACAAACAAAAATTAAAAAAACCGGTTGACAAATGATTATAAAATACGGATAAAATTAAAGATGACAAATTGAAACTGAAGGGGATAGAGAAAACAAAACAAAAAAAAATAAAAAAATAAAAAAATAAAATAAAATAGATAACTTTATAAAATTGATACAATTTTATAAAATTGATAAAATTGATAGAAAGAAAATTGATAACTTTATAAAAATGATAAAACTTTATAAAATAGATAAACAAAAAGATGATAAAAAATTGATAAAAAAATAGAAAAGAAAAGATTTTTACCACCAAATCAAAAGATAAAAAATATGCAAATCCTAAGATTCAACCATGGCTCTTGATACCAATTGTAGGATCGATGTTTTCTAAGGATTAGACATTGTTGGATTATACTATTGATATGGATGAGAAATGGAAGAACCCTAGAGAGAGAAGGAAGAGAGAGAAAGGAGAGAGTTTAAAGGAAGATGGAAAATGTGATTATGTGTTCAACAACCCCTCCTAACATGCTAGGAGGGGTTTATATAGCCCACCCTACATGTGGGCTATATGGGCTATATTGGATCACGAGCCTAATATCATTGGAGTGACCGATCCTTTCTAAATGCGTAAAAACGTATTTCCAACAATCCGTCACGGAGTTCAAACTATTGCGACTTCCATTTAATGCGACGCGCCTCTGTTTCGTCATCTAGAAGAGTTTCGTATACTAAGTAGTTGCTGTTTGGGGTCATCCACGTAGGTCCCTCCTCCTCAACTATTGCTGCGACTTCCTCCCCTGTAATGGATTTATTCTTAAGTATTTCCACTAACACTTGTTTGGATAGATGGGCGAATCTCGTGGATGCGATTTTGCTAAGGGCATCTCCCTACTTATTCTCGCCTCTTGGTACCTGCTTGATAGAGAACATGCCAAAACCAGCGATGAGCGACTTAGCCTTTTCCAAATATTGGATCATGTTGTCCTCCTTGGCTTCGTACTCTCCTAGGATGTGATTTGCAATAAGCCGCGAGTCCACGTAGGCTTCAAGGTTGCGCACACCCATCCTAGCCACGGTTTTTAAACCTGCGATCAATGCTTCGTATTCTGCCCCGTTATTTATACCTGTGAATTCAAAATGCAAGGCATAAGTGATTTCCATGCCCTCTGGATTTGTGAGTATGAGGCCTGCTCCTGACCCATCCGTGCCGGAAGATCCATCAGTGAACAAAAGTTACGGTTCCTTTGGAATCTCTTCCTTTGGGACCATTGGCACGTCCTCCTCGGGTTTCTCAATTATGAAATCTGCTAAGATTTGACCCTTGACGGTTTTCCTTGGTCTATAAGAGATGTTGTGTTCCCCAAGCAGAACACTCCACTTCTGAAGTCTTCCTGTCACGTCTGGTCTCGAGATGATCTGCTTTATTGGTTGGTCCGTGATGACCACGATTAGGTGCGCCTGAAAATAGCGACGCAACCTTTTTGCAGCATAAACCAATGATAGGACCAACTTCTCCATTGGAGAATAATTCAGTTTTGGTCCCTGCAATGCTCTACTTATGAAGTAGACTGGAGTCTAGATTGAGTCCTGGTCAGTCATAAGGACAACGCTTACCGCTCCGTGCGTAGCTGATAAGTAGACGATTAGCTCCTCCTTGGGTCGCGGGCGACCAGCATGGCAAGAGTCGCTAGGTGCTGCTTAAGCTGTCCAAATGCCTCCTCTGCTTCCCTTGACCAGCGGAAGTCCCCTTTCTTCAGGCACTTCTTGAGTGTTTTAAATAGGGGTAGTGACTTCTCTACGGATTTCGATAGGAATTTGTTAAGCCCGACCAGCTTTTCGTTAAGTGATTGCACCTCCTTCAGTGTCTAAGGAGATGGTAACTGTATCACGGCTTCTGTTTTTTTTGGGAAAGGCTTAATGCCGTTTGGGTCTATCATGTACCCTAGGCACATTCCTTCGATTGCCCCAGATGTGCATTTTTTGGGATTCAACTTCATGTTGATTTTCCTCAGGATATCCAACGTCTCTTGAACGTCATGGAGAAGCTCGTCTTCTGTGTGGCTCTTAATAACCAAGTCATCGACGTAGACTTCAAGGTTACGGCCAGTCTGTGAGTCGAATGCTTTATCAACGAGTCGTTGGTACGTTACGCCTACGTTCTTGAGTCCGAACGGCATTTTTGTGTAACAATACATGCCCTGGATTGTATGGAATGTCGTCTTTTCCTCGTCCTCCTTCGACATCTGAATCTGATGATATCCTTTATATGCGTCCAAAAAACATTTAAAAGAGTACCCGCATATGGATTCGACCTTCCAATCAATTTCTGGTAACGGATAGCAATCTCGTGGGAAAGCTTTGTTCAAGTCTCTGAAATCCACACACATACGCCAGCTTCATCGTGCTTCTTAACCATGACCGGTTTGGAGAGCCATTGATGGTTATAAACCTCTCGCATGATTCATGCGTCCACCGGTTTCTTTACCTCGTCTAAGATAACTTGGCTGCGTTCTGGTGCTTGACCACGCTTCTTTTGCTTAAAAGAAGGGTATCCCGGACGTATTTGAATCTTGTGTTCCGTGACTGAGCGTGGTACGCCCGTCATATGATTTGGCTCCCATGCGAATACATTAAGGTTTGCCTTAAAGAGGGAGCACATGGCAGTCCTTGCTTTATCGGAGAGAGTTCCCCCGATGGCAACCTCTTGGTCCGGATACTCGGGGTGGATAGCCACCTTCTAATTCGCAGGTGGTGATCCTTCCTTTATAGAAGCTGGTTAGATTGGTACCGCGGTGGCATGACACTCTGCTGATGGCACTACTGAATTGAGGATAGTGACAATTCCCCCTTCTACCGGGAATTTGATCATGTCGTGTGCTGTAGACGGGACCACTCGTATGGCCAAAATTCATGGTCTTCCAATAATACCATTGTACGGAGTGTGTGAGCGTATCACCATAAAGTTCATCGATGTTGTAGTTGAATTTTCCTTATCTCCAATGGTTACTAACAATCTTAATTGTCCTATCGGCCAAATAGTATCCCCGCTGAAACCAATGAGTGGCGACGTGGCTGGCATTAGTTGGCTTTTGATTTCTGGTTGTAACTGCACGAAGCAGTGTTCATAGAGTACTTCCGCTGATGACCCTCCATCCACGTACATGCGACGAACATTGTGGGTTCCAATGTTCACCTCAATCATGAGAGGTTTGTCTGCCACGGTGCTTGCCGTGATGGGAGGGAATGAGATTTCCTTGCTTCGAGAAATTTTTTTGCTAATTTTCTCCTTTGTCATGCGTTGCCATGACTGAACCATGTATATGGTCGTAGGCTTGTCCGTTTGGAAATATTTTTTTTCATTCTTTTTGTTATCCTTCCCGTCCTTCCAATCCTTGACTAGGTGTAAGACTATGACACACGACTTATAGAACAAGAAATAAAGATGAAGAACAAGATTAAAAATAAGAATGGAATATTAGATTAGAGAGAAGAAGAAAGAAAGATATAAGAAGTGTAATCTTAGTGAGAGAAACTAAGGAGAGTTTCTCTCTCTAACACACTAGAAAAATGGAAAAAACACACACACAAATGAGGAGGTTGTTTCCTTTTATACAAAGAAGGAAACTTGACAAAGGCTTTCCTCATTTGTTTGTTCAGGACTAATTCCTGTTACATACATAACAATAACATAGAACTCTCGACACCGTTGAATAGCATTTTCCACGAGCTTCACAATGGTATATTATATGACCATCACTTTAAATACTTTTAACAATCTACCCCTAAGGGGTGGTCATATAATATGTGACTTCACGTCTTTGACCATCACTTTAAATACTTCTAACAATCTCCCCTAGGTGGCCGTCATGTAATGTGTGACTTCACTTCTTTGTTGTTTCAGATTTTGAAGCTCGTTGTCTTGAGAGTTCTTTCATAGTTCCTTTTATGACTTGTGATCTTGGATCTTTGATCTTTGCCTTGACTTGGTCTTTAAACTTTTCCAACTTGTGTTCTTGTTTCTTTCCCTATATGATCATACTTTGCGTTGTCTTGAAAGCTTGTTAACAATCTCCCTTGTTGATCAGAGTAGCAGAAGCCTTTGTCTTTAAATGTTCTTGAGCTTTCTTCATTTACTTCTTGATTATGTGGTCTTGAATCACGACTCTTGAAATACCGCCACAATTTGCATTCCTCCGGTTTCCCGTTATACAGTTTGAATATTGTACCTGTGATTAGGTAAGTTCAAAGAACTTCCTTGACAGGGTTTCCGGCTGTGGTAGCCGTTGTCAACACTTGAATATCTCGAAAGATAATTTCATAGTAAAGAGTGAATCATGTAGTTCCATTCTGCTGATTAAGTCGTCAATTCATTTCCTGGAACAAGTTTGAATCAATAAAGAATCAAATCATTGTTGCTTTCTAGTTGACACAAGTTTGATTCATATAGAATCTCACATGTTATCTACCGAGTGCTTTTTGATGATGACACTAGAAGGATTTCCATTCGTCACTATAAATACTAAGAAGTATTACTCTGAATGTTCTGGCATGATCATAAAGATATTGCATCGAGACCTGGAGCGAGTTTGAATCAAGAAAGAATCAAACCACTGTTGCTTTCCAGTTAACATATGTACAATTCAAGTGAATCTTACATATGACCTACCGTAGTGTTGTTTGATGTTAACACTTGAAGGTTTTCCATTCATCAATGTGAATACTAAAGAGTATCACTCTGAATGTTCTGGGAATATCACAAGGATAGAGCGTAGGACTCTGTAAATTATCGCTTATGTTCTAATGATGAACAACAATTGATATATGGAATAGGTGTCCTAATGAGATTTTTGATGAATCTCGTTGGCTCTAGACTCTATAAGTGCAAGTTTATTTGGTTATCGGAGGCTGGATCAGAATGCCACCTTTTCAATATCTACTATCTTGGAGTGAGAAAGTCGATTGAAATGAGTTGAACTCCGTGACAATAAAACAAACTTATTTTGAGAGAAGCTTAAGTAGGCTGGGAAGGGTTGTGCATTGCATCACTGGGTCCATGATGCTTTGTCTTCAATACCAGATATCATCAAAGTGATTCTAATAATAGATGTGTTGACCCGGTTTCTACCTAAGTTGTATAGAGGGCTATTTTCTTTTTACCCTTTATCCTTGCATTTCTTTTTCATTCTTCAACCCATTCAGTACTTACCAAGACGTCATAAGTAGCACCTTGTTGTGATTGTTCCAGTGATATCTTAAGTCATTAGTTGGCATTATTCCCGTTCACTCAACTACTCCATCTTTCCAAAGGACTTCTAAGTTCTAATGGATTGTCTATGGGAAGATCCCTCCGGTTCTGGTTGGATCATAGGCGAGTACCTAACCAACTTTTGACATCAATATCGTCGTGAATATATGTGTTGAAGTGTATAGATATCGTAACCATAAAAGTTTTCTATATCACCAAAAAAGCTCCCCTACATATGTGCAACATAAAAGGAAAGGTATTTGGACATATTAGGACGAGAAAGCACTTATCAAAGATCGTATCCAAAGATGAAACATTTTGATCACATTTTTTCACTATTCTCCCCCTCAAAAGTTGCATGTGTTTGTGAAATTTTTGATAAACTAGTGAGATAACATGGAGAGAATAATGTTTCATGAAAATTTTGGAACTATATGTTATGAGATTTTTATACTCCCCCTCGAAAAAAGATTCTGAATAAAATAGGGGAGTATATGAGCACACAATTTTGAAAGAATTTGAATAAAACATTTTTTTGAAAATATCATAAAAAATTGTGCCCAAATCCGAGAACATTTAATTTCCCGTTGTTGAGGAATAGTGTACATAAATGAACATTTTCATTGTGTTCATGAGCTTAAAACTTTGAATGTTTACTATAAGCCCATGATCGAGAAAAATTAATTCCCCGTTGTTGAGGATAAGTTGAGCTCAAAACGTTGAATGTTTTGTGACAAGCTCAACCCGAGATAGATTGCTCTACCCGTTACTAGGATAAGTTATCTTTAAACATACACTCTCCTTTATTTGAAATTCGAGTTACAGTCTGAAATTTAACTGTAAGTCATGTACATGAGCTTAAAACAAGGAATGTTTTTATCGAAAGCTCATGACTGAGAAAATTTTATTTTCTCGTGGTTAAGGATAAGTTATCACCCGTGGTCAACTTTCCTTTCTTGGAGGTACGAGTCACAATCTGAAGTAATTGTAAATCATTTGAAGAAAGAGAAATGACATGTTTTGAAAACAGTTGAACTTTCATTCAAGATTTATGTACAGACCCGTATTGTTATTGAGCGACATTTCTAGGCACGTCCATATTATCGAGACGGAAAGACATGTCGAGATAAATATTTTTGGTATTTTTGAAAGATTTTTCCCTTTTTTATTTTGTTTTATAGGTTTTATATTTTTGTATTTTGATTTTTTTTATGTTTTTCGAAAATAATCCAAAATAGACCTTTGTAAAACAGAAAGAGGTGATATCAAATGTACGGAATTGGAACCCTTTGAAGAAGTGGATTCACAATCTGTTGAATTACTTGCAATGACAGAAGAAGAGTTTGCACAAATACTAGTGTTAGGAGTAAGAAATTCATTTTCTACATTCAGAACACTCGCATTAGTACTGGAGCAGGTTTCATCACTCATCTCGATGGGAATCCACTAAAGACCAACTTCCTTGAAGATCCTACCCGTTGGTTTCCACTAAAGACTAGATTTAAGAGTAGTGTTCTTTTGCACAGCGGGCGACTTCTTTGGAGAGAAACTAATTCCTGCATTGATCCGCCTTGAAGATTTCTTGTCATTGCTTTTCTTTATGACATGTGTGAATCTACTTGTTGTCTTATGGGATTCTGCATTCTTTCTTTGTGAGAAGGCACGAGAGTTTACCTCATAGAGGTATTGCAGAATGCAATGAGCATGGTTTTCATGGTGAATGCCCTTTTTGCACGTGGGGCATACATGGTGTTTGGGATTCTTAAAAGTCCTTGTGTACCTAGGTTTTGTTGGTCGTTCAGGCACCTTGTTCGATACACGACTACTCATTGGTGGTTGCCAATGCCTAGGTTGCTGGTAAGGGATCCTAGGTTTTGGTTGACTATCATTAGGAGTGTGTTGAACTCTAGCAGTTGTTTGTTTACTAGGTGGTGAATACACATGGTTTTCTTTCTGAATGTTCCTTTTTGGCTTACTCTTCCCTATATTGTTGGTTTGAACAACATCATTTGAACCTTTAGATTCCTTTGTGGGCGTAAGAAACACATGCTTGGGAGTACTCTTAGGAGTAGTGCAAGGTGCATTCACATGGTTGTTTTTAGAAAAAGTGGGTTTTCTAAATGGAGGAACATAGGGTGATAAGGGTGGTTTTGGAACCATTTGTGTCAAATTATTATTAGGAGGTAACCTAGAAACATTAGAAGGCGGTTCTCCTAAGATAGATGGATTTGGTGCTTTGTACGCATTGGGTTGTCTAACAACTGATTTTACAACCTTAGGTTCCGCAGTCTTTCCACCCAGCTTTCCAACAAGTTTCTTCAACTCATCAATTATGGTGGCCTTTTCTTGCAACTATGCTTTCAGATCAGTAATTTCCATACTCTTCTCATTCAATTCGCGAAATGATTCAGAGAGTTATACTTGAAAATTACCATCATTTGGACCTTTACCGATGTTATTTTGCGAAGCAAGTTCCAGTAAATAACAATGTTTTTGAAGGAAATCACATCGTTGTTGAAGAATCGTAAGCTCTTTTTGAGTAACGTTTGTTGAAAGCTCAACTTCACTACGTTCCCTCCTAACTGAGCGTGCAAACGTTCGATTGTTTTTTGCGTGTCATTGGAAGCTTTATCAAATGAAAGTTTGTCATCCTTACATTCATCACACTTTTTGACATATTTATTCCAAAGATCGGTGAATTCGTTATCCTTTGTAATGACATAAGACTCCATTTTCTCTTTCGTACGATCAAGCTCATTTTAGAGGGCTTCATTATCCGACACAGAAGTGTTTACAGCAACGGGGTTACTCTCATCACAATCACGGCTATCACTTGCTTTCGAGAGACGTTCAAGATCGCTTTCCAAAACTTTAATTCTATCAAGAGATTCATCAGCCTCCTTCGCCAAAGATTTAAAATCTTCAACAAATTTGGCTAGTTCTTTTATAAAAGCGTGTTCAAGATTGCTTATCCTAGCATCAACTTGATTAATAAGCAGATTAATCTCGATGTGAAGATTTTTCTAAACTTCCGTGTGAACGGGTGAAGTAAAGTTTCCTCCAGTAATTCTAGAGTTAACAACACGTTTGAGAATGAAAAAAATTATCTTTGAGCTCGTTTAGATACCTTCATGCAACACTCGGTTTAGGGAGGTCATCCGTCAGTTCCTCACTCGGTAGCAAAAGCATTTCAGTACTCGTTTTAGATCGAACAAAAATTGTTGGAGGATTAACTTTTGGATAATAAACCGGTGTGACTTCTTTATTAAGCTTTTGCATTCTTAAACGAGTCTCGACTGCAAGTTCAGTAGTTTCCTCAAAATCATGCACACTAGGAGGATCATGTGTATCAAGCAACACATTACCATTATATAGGCTTTGTTGGGTGGTCTGAGCATGCTTAAGATATTCAGGATTGGGAGGAAGAGGGCAACCTAAAGCCAATTTGTAACTGGTGTAATTTATCTCATTCACATTAGGTGCGAGCATATTTTTCGTCTGCATATATTGGCCACGTTTTACCAAAAGGTTGTCTAATTCCATGATCCTATCCTGAGCGTTGCAAAAATCCTCAAGAAGCCCATCTTCTCGAATTTTGAAATCATGTTTCAGCTTTTTTCTTTCTTCTTTTAAATCAAAAACAATAGTTTGTTCATTTAAAAGCTGTTTATTAAGAGAGGTGATTTCATCATTCAATTCACTTATCTTTTTAGCACTACTTAAATGTAAGGCATTTAATTTTTTAGTGGTGCATTTTTCTTGATAAACCGATGTAGCATGAGCTTGTTCGAGTTCCTTGATTTTAGCATGATGAATCTCAAAACTTTTCTCCCGTTCCTTATATCTCGCAAGCTCAGTGGTCAATTTGGCATTAGTTTCTCTAAACTTATTATTAACCACATTCGCATGAGCAACATCCTTGCCAAGTTTATCAAATAATGATTTATAATACGCATGCGTCTCGTCAAGAAGGGTTGTAGGTTGGGCTACTTGATCTCCACTAAGGTCCACACCAGGCGCTTTAGAAATAATATTGCTATTATTCGTTTGATCCCCGTGTGTCTCAGTGGAGGGCTCAAGTGACTCAGTATACACTTCCTCCTGATTAGCTATATTATATAACTCATTATCATTAAGACGTGCGTGTACCTTAGAGGAATTGTCTGAATCATACACAGGAGATCTGTCAGCCGGAATTACCGATGTTGATGCTTGCTGGAATTAGCCATCAAGATGGAGTCGGTAGTCAACTCTTCGTCCTCATCATATTCTGCTACAGATGCCACGAGAGCAAACTCTTCAGCTAGAAGTGGAATTCCTGCTTCTTCCTTTTGTGCTATAAGAAGCTGAGACTGGAGATAGGCAGCATTCCTCTTCTTTCTTGCAGTGCTATCACGATGCTCAATACCCGCAACATCACTATCTTGTTGATACGTCATTGTAGAAGTCGTGTGTAAAATAGGATCTCAAGTCGTAGAAAGCAGAGTGTTGTAGTTAAAACCCCTAAAAATGATCTCAAGTCTTCACAATGTTTAAAAATGATATATGTCGCAATGTTGAACAGCAAGTCGTCGCAATGTTGGTAAACCGTCGCAATGACTCAACTACATAACCGTCGCAATACCAAATCTCAAACCTTATATGTCGCAATGTCTCAAATGAAAATCCGTCGGAATACCAGAATTAAGATCTATCGCAATACCACAATATCTGTCGCAATGTACACAAGTATTCTGTCGCAATGCACACACGTGGGTCTGTCGCAATGTGTATCGCAATACCACAAGTGATCCTGTCGCAATAAGTATCGCAATAACACAAAACTGAAATATCGCAATACCTAACTTACACCCTATCGCAATATGTATCGCAATGTTGAAACCCTATCGCAATATGTATCGCCATAATGGTCGCAATCCAGAAACCCTTTTCCTTTGCGATGGAATCACAAGCAAATGTGTCGTAATATTCGTACTGTTCCGAAAAATATGAAGAAAATGAGATTTTGCTTAGAAAAATTCGTGATTTTAACCAATCCGAAGCACCCATATCTCTACTACAACTATGTAGAAGATATGTGGAACACTTGTAACAACAAAAACACGAAAAAAAATTTGGATCTTCGGATTTATTGATCTAAAACTTACGAAACTCAAGAAAACAAAAACAACACCAAAGAGCTATCCACGAATCCCTTGGCGAATGATACCACTTATAAGACTATGACACACGACTTATAAAACAAGAGATAAAAATGAAGAACATATTAAAACTAAGAATGGAATATTAGATTAGAGAGAAGAAGAAAGAAAGATACAAGGAGTGTAATCTTAGTGAGAGAAACTAAGGAGAGTTTCTCTCTCTAACACACTAGAAAAATGGATAAAACACACACACACAAATGAGGAGGTTGTTTCTTTTTATACAAAGAAGGAAACTTGACAAAGGCTTTCCTCATTTGTGTGTTCGGGACTAATTCCGGTTACATACATAACAATAACATAGAACTCTAGACACCGTTGAATATCATTTTCCATGAGCTTCCCAACGGTATATTTTATGACCATCACTTTAAATACTTTTAACACTAGGTGTTTGAGTTTGCCTGATTTGATCAGTGACTCAATATGCTTCTTGAGCTGAATGAACTCGTCCGTGCCATGGCCTTTGTCATTGTGGAATTCGCAGAAGCGATTTCCTTTACGACGATCAACCGGGGTTGTCATTGGGGGCCTTGGAAAATTTTCCCCTTTCGTCAATAGGATATCCTGGTATGTCATTTTAGAGGGATGAACTTGTCATCCGACCGCCCTCCTTTTGCCTGGATCTTATAATGCAAGCTCCTACCATTACCGTGATTGGCTTGACCGCCCGATTGCGTCTTGGGCTGATCGTTCGATTGATAACTCTGATTTCCCTTTGTGGGATAGGCTGCAGCGACGACGGTCTCTCCTTCCACAAAATTCCTCTAACACCCCCAAAACATATGCGCAGCGGAACTACAACATTTGGGTGCTATGCAGTTATCATCACACATAAGCTATTTCGAACGACTCAAAGAGACGTAGAAATTTAAACATAAATTAAAGATTGTTTAAAACATCAAAGTCTACTATTTTCCAAACCCCAAAGATAATACAAAACAGAGTCGCTTTTTGGTCCCCACTGAATCTCAACCCGAAAGTACATTTTCGTTCACATGACATAATATAAAATATTTAAGTGCTAAAAGGGAGGAAAAACAAGGTAGACCGCCAAGCCACAACAACTTCCATCCTCGCATGCTCCGCTGCTATCAATCTTGGTTACCTGAAACACATGCTTAAAACCGTCAACACAAAGTTTGAGCGAATCTATAGGTTTATCAAATCATAGGTTGAACATAAGTATTTAAAACCAATCATGACCATTCAATAGCATTGTCGTACTCACAATCTATTATTCAAGGATATTATCTTTAGCAATAGCTAATAATTGTGTTTAAGCTCGTGACACTAATCCGTTAACTCAATCACCCGCGTACATTTACCGGCATGATTTAAGTGAAACCAGTGCCCCTTCTAAAGGCATTAGTTGTAATTATACCTTATTTCTTATCACAAGTTATCCGTCCGCAGAGGGTACTCAACGTACTAGCTCTCGTCTCGGATAGGGTCGTCAACCCCATAGTACTATCAATTGTTTAAGCAGCTATCTCCAACCCACACAAGGGCAAGACAATAGTTAATAGTTCACGAATTTAGGGACTTTTACAACTAGGTACTCAACACAACTCAAGGCAACATTCAGGTGCAACAATCATTCATGACTTATGTTCTTTTCATTTAAATAGCATGCATCCCCCTCGCGGGTAAAAACGTTTGAAATAGGTAAAGAGCGAGGCTATAGACTCACCTGACGTAGTAGTAGTGGTTCTAGCGAAGACGTAACGAGAAATATCACCGACGACGTGGATGCCCGGGAAAATCTAACACTTGACCTAAAAATCAAGGTACGTAAACCAAATCAATACTCCGTGTGCATTATTGTACTAAACACACGCATATGCAAACACACTCAATGCATATGAAAACTCACGCCAAAATCAAACAAGTAGTTGTTACTAGACTTATACCATTTATCTACGTACTTAAAGTTGATTTCCATTTTATAAATTTGCCGGTACTTACCAAAAGCACGAGCTGTTTGCTATGACTTAAGCACCTATATAAATTACAAGAAAATTCACAAAAATGCCTCATGATCTGTATAAAACCCATATTTAAACCCATGAAAAGTTTTCACATCTATGACTCGTTATACATCACATTACTAGACATACACATTTTGGACTGGTTTTGCATTTCTAACACGTAGGACTTGTTTGACCCATTTAAAATACACCATTGACCAATACAACACCTAAGTCTAAAAAATAGACTCACAAGTGCAGGTTTGAGACCAAAAATCAACTTTAAATCATTTACCAAACTCTATCTATGGTCCCCGGGATTTGACCCAAAACCAAACACAAATTCGGATTGTGTTGATTCTCATCTCCCGGTACACGAACTTTCAAAATATCATAACTTTTGACTCGTTTGGAGTCGTAAGCTCTACCTTATATCAAAAAGAAGCTAAGACAAAGCTCTACAACTCTATCCTATGTTTATGACCTGCTTACAAAGTTAAACCCACGAAAAACATGCTTGAAAAATCTGGTCTAAAATCACCCTTCCAAAATCACCCTAACACTTGTTTCCAATCCAATCTAACATCACCTAGACCAATTTTAACCACTTATGATCATTCCCAAACACCCCAAACAGCCTATAACACTAAGAACATCAAAACCTCATCAAAACCCAAATCCTAAATCATACATGCAATTAGTTTATCCTATTTAAAAACATCAAAAACAACATTATGAACACAAACCCACAACACATTACATCAAACACCATAAACCCACCAAACACCCCCACATTTCGTGGGTTTTGGGGGCTGTAGAACACCAACAATATAAAACCCATCTTATTTTATTGATGATTTAACATTATAAACACATGAATTAAACTTGTATACCATTTAATTAGCTCAAAATCCGTTTTTGAAAAATCATACTTTTTGGAAAAAAATCAAGTTGTTGCATGTTTGATTTTAATGGATTAGAAGACTTACAATTATGAAATAGGAGGTGGTCTTTGATTAGATTTTAGCAAAACCCAAAAAAAATGATGGTGGTGGTGGTTATGTGGTGTTAGGCCGGCGGCCCTAGAGAGAAAAAGAGAGATGGTGGTTTTTTTTTGTAAAATGAAAGTATGTGTTTCATGTTTCCCCTTTTTGCAAAAATGGAGGGACCTAGGGGGAAATTTTTGCTATCTTTTGGCCCAAATAGTAAATCATTATATAAAGAGCGGGTTTTGACTAGTAGTCGACTTTTAGAAATTTACGAGAGTCGGGTTTCGTCCCGGCTACCTCAAAATGCTTTTAAATGGTTCAAACGCACACAAAACGAATATACACATGGTTCCGACTCGACTTAACACGTAATAAAAATAAGATCTCGAAAACTCAATATCGATCAATCGATAACAAAAGATAAATTGTGGGCATCCGTCGGTATCGTAGTCGTCACCGGTTCTTCTTAAATTGTCAAACGTTAAATTACGACCGTAAACGTTGGTTTCAACTTAAACCGTCAAATATATAGAAAACGAAATTTCTTAAAAATTTCAAAAATATTCATAAAATAGGATTAAATAAACGAAGTTGAGCTCGGGATATCACATCCACAAGCGATTCGCAACTTAAGAGAGATGCTCATACTAAACAACTCTTGAGGCAATAACTTAGCATCACACGGCACATTCACGGGTATCACATCCTCCCCTCCTTAAGGGAGCGACGTCCCGGCGCTCTCCGGTTCTTATACTCGCATTTCGTACTACTAGAAAGATGGGGGTACTTCTTCCTAAAGGGGTCTTCATGTTATGATATGGACTTCGGTTCACGTTTCGGGTTCCATCATACCTTTACCATGAGTATTATACCTTGCTTCAATCTCTTAACATCTCGATCCATGGTCTCCACTTCAATTTCCCATTTTCTTCCTACGGTTATCAACACATCTCTTCTCATAGCTTCTCGCGGTCAACAAGTGATTCTTAATCTACATCATCTCTTCCGTAGCCTCTCGAATCATTTCAGGTCCATTCAACTGACTTTTTCCTACTTCATTCTATCCAACTGGTGATCTACCTTTTCATCAACATAATTCTTCAAATGTTGCATCTTCATTGTTAACATGGTACATGTCGTTGTACAAAGGTACTACCAACGGCAAGTGTCGATCTCAACAACTATCAAAATCAATCACACACGTTCAGAGCATGTTTTCCAACTTTCGAATCGTCCTTTCACTTAGTTCATTGGTCTCATAAAAATAACTACTCACAAAGAAAATCGCACGGGTCGCACATGACCCCATCGAAAACGTTCAGAATATACAAAACGAAGTAATCAATACTAGTCGTACAAAATCACCTTATCGCAATATTAGGTACATACAAACCTATTTCATCAAAAACGAATTCATCAATACAAAAAATCATTCGACGTATACATAACTCTCTCGAAAACATCACTACCCAATCAAACACAAAAGCCATTATGACGCACATACAACCATATTACGACATGTTTGAAAAATAGCCAAACCATGCCAAGTAAATAAGTTCAATCAAGTTAACCCATGCTTGCTAATCAGCCAAGCCATGATAAAATAAGAATATTTGACATGATTCTCGGATAAGTCCATTCAAAAGAAAATTGCAAGTTAAAGAAGGTTCACGAGCTTGCTTGCTATGGATGAATATCCAAAAAGAAAGAAAAATACATACATATGTCACCGTAGGGTGCTCACACACGGATCCATACCCAAAAGAAAATATTATAAAGACACCATCTCACTTCCGTCCCAAGCGTGGTCAAAATCTCAATAAGTATCGTCATTGAAGGTTAATAAGGTATTACATGGAACGTGTTCTCCATGATCGGACGTCATTGGATAATTTCGTCTCAAGTTCTCACAACTTACGATCGCTCGACCAGATCACTTACCACATAAATACATAAAAGGCAAGGGTTTACCACAAAAACATCAACTATGGTTATCTATTGTTTAACCATCGATGATCAAAGAAAATCGAGTAAAGCAAGGAGGATTCCTCACTTTAATAAACGAAGACGGCAAATGGAATTGTCTTCCAACTACCGATGCACAGTTGGTAAAATTCAACAGTTTATCGCGTGTCGTTGACACATCAAAAGAACGAGAAAAGAAAATAAATAAAGTACGATACATTTGATGTAGGAGAAGTATTCGTTATTTCCCTCAGAGTTACTCGAACTCGGATTTCCTCTACTTCGGCAATCTTCTATTTTTGTTAAAATTTCTTCTCAGTGTCGGTACGAGTCCCTTTGGTATTTCATCAACACCCTAGCGATTCCGATAAAATTCACACGTTACACACAACCCATAAAATATCTTCCAAACTTACTCGGTCACGGTGACTTACTAAGTCAACGCCAAACAAAAAGAAAGATTTCAAGGAAACACAAGAAAATTTAAAAAATTTCTTTAAGAATCAAAGAGAATACGATTACTTGCATAGGGATCCACCATTTTAAAAGTGTTCTCATCCAAACATTTATCAAAACACTACTAGTTTAAAAATGACCAATGGATTTGAAACTACATCGCCCTTCCTAACTATGCATAATTAGCTAGATCATGCATACTTAAGGATCAAGCAACGACAACCAACAAAACATGACTCTTCCCGAATTATGCATAGTTAGCTAAGCTGTGCATAATTGAGGATCGAGTGACGATACAGACATTATTATTACATACCAAATATGACTACGAAAGTTTTCGACCTAATCTTCAAAATAATTAAATCATTTGAAATGGAATTTGAAATGGGAAAATATTATTACTACCGTTTTAAGAAACACAACAAACATTTTTCGTCCACTTTGGAAACCTACTTTTGCTTTGCCTTTTTATGAGAAATAAATAAATAATTAAATAAAGAAATCGGCACCCTTTGCATTTGGTTCACCAAAACATTTCACATACTCATATATATTTTCAAAATAGACTATTCACCAAATAATGGTAAGGTGGTTCCAGATTAAGGATCATTGCAAGCATAATGAATAGTAAAAATCAAAAATCAATGAGATTAATTTAGATAAACGAGCAATATATTTGACATCAAAAATTAACTACATTAGAAACGAAAATACTTCGAATATATGACAAGAGTTTCGGGATAACAAAATCGATCTATAAATACATGGAGTAAGCATCGAACATCAACACACGCGTTAAAATAGGGCAACGATCATAATTCCTATCGTCTCGAGTTACACACACGTTCCACCAAATTTAGGTTCCCTTAATCAAACGAAGAAAAGTTACGACGTCCATGAAGAGGACAAAGTATACCGGGTAACATACCCTTATTAACATGTACTAGCGAAGTAGCAATTTTAAAAATAAATAATGGTCTCATACCATTGAAAATATTAAAACGAAAAATCACATGACTATCCAAGTTCAGATATATACTCGCAAAATCAAGGAAGTGATGTCGTACGATCGAACCATCGTGACTCGAAACATTAGATATACATATTTATAAAATAATATACAAGTAGGCGTGTGTTGTATAATCCAGTTGCGTATTATAATTAGTGTTACCTTGTATATTGTAAAGCGATCATTTGCATATTTTCAATTTGGGTTACACCATTAAAGAATCTACTAGGCGAGTACCCGCGCATAGCGGCGGAATTACCTGGCGGCAGAAAATTAACGATACAATATATCGTGATAAGATAAAATTGTAATTACAAAGTGTCGTAATACGCGATATCTCAAATTAAGATTACAAACTCAGTAAGTTGTTCAACACACTTTGCTACCTCTACTTCAAACTCAGGAAAAAGCAACACATATAAGATTACAAACAAGCTGCATCTGCATATACTCATCCATCTGATAAATTCATCATTTTGAATCACCAATACTTTAAAGAAGCCATAAAACGACGTCACAAGTTGTATACGGTGCTAGTGCCATTTGCACAAAGCTACAGGAAGAATATGATTTATAAAACTATCTACTTTTATTGCTACAATCATCTCAGGGGTTAAAGAAGAATTGAGGTAGAGATGCTATCCGAGGGAGATTCAGCAGCAATTCCCCAACAGAATCATTCATGGGCATGTCAGGTGTCTTATCGTCGTCCTCGGGTATGGGAGAATCTTCTGGAACATTGTTCCCGCTAATTGATTCAACAAAATGGGTTGCTTCAAAAATACCCTTTCCTGCTATTGGTTTTCTGTTGCCAACATCAGTTGTCTTTTCGCCCTTTGAATCATGAAGTGTTGCAGGGTCCTTTTGCAAAAGACAGCAAAGAGAATCTACTCTTGACATTATGGATTTCTCATCAGACGTGGACGATCCATACTGAGCATCGTTGAATAAGCATCGGCTGATGTCTTCAAGAATTTTTAGGTTGTCTTGTTCTTCATGGGAAAGAGGATGGTCGTCACCAGATGTTCTGTTTTTTGTAATTCTGTTTTCAATGTGATTTACCAAATCACTCATTGACATAGATGGGTGCAACCCTGGAACTTGCTTCTGATCCCAAGAGCCTAGTCCCTTTAGCTCTTTCATCTCGGCAATTCTCATTTCTTCACTTGGTGATGTGTCCATCACTGGATAAACAGTCGATATGTTATTGCCCAGAGAAACATATATGAACAATTTACAGAAGAACGATAACCTGAATAAAAACGTTTTGACCCTTTTACGGTTTACTTGTGTCCTTTTTATCTCTTAACAGTTCAATGGATGACACCTGTAAATAATTAACTAATTATAGAGGAATCAGGTTACACGAGAATACGAGATTGATGGTCCAAAGGTGTTCAATGTGTGTTTTAAAGTATACAAGAACTTCAAGTCAAAGGGAAAACAGGTCTAACGGGATTGAGGGACAAAGAGGCATCTCAGGTGACCTCAATCCATCAATAAGGTTCAGCAGACTAAAAAAATAGCATAAGTTGAAAAAAAATTCAACAAAATGTTGCGTTACTGTACTCAAAATTTCGCGTTAATATTCTTATATGAGCCCACCTACCCTTATATAAGCCACAAAATTTTGGCTTACCAAACCCCCCTTATATAAGCTTATAAGCCCACTTATATAAGCTTAACCAAACACTTGGTTTTGGATTATAAGCTAATATAAGCTAATAAGCTTATATAAGCTAATAAGCTTATATAAGCTAATAAGCTTATATAAGCTAATAAGCTTATATAAGCTAATAAGCTAATAAGCTTATAAGCTCACTATATAAGCTAAAACAAACACCCCTAGATCTTATAATGTGGTAAAGTTCAAGCGCTTACTATAGTATCTCACATAATTCAGTAATTGAACATTTTAATCACAGTAGATGAATATTAAAAATTCTGACAGGAAATGAAACACAATTAACTTTGTTTCATACTCCATTGTATAATTTATCGATCCTTCAAATGTTGTGGCCGCGTATTTTTGTTTTTTTAGTTTTGTTTCAGGAGAGTTCTCCATGTACTTCAAGAATCTTTAATCAGGTGCTAAGTTGCACTATTGTTTTCTACAAGGAAAGGCTAAAAGCTATAATAGACACCTATGTTACACCGAGTGTTGAACCACACTCATGCTTACAAACTTGGTCATGTGTTGAACCATACTCATGCTTACAAACTTGGTCATATCCAAGTGGCACATATACTATTGATGTCAGTTTTGTACAAGCGGAAGACTGTTAAAAGTCTCCAACTTTTCAAAATATCTTCAGTTTATAAGACACAATAGAACATCCCTAGTGATGCGATCAACTTATGCTTAAAGACGTCATATTCATTTGTATACAATCTACCTTTTCCATTATTAAAGTAGTAGTAACCCAGTATATATCTTTTCGTGTCGTCACTACTACTTTAGTTGTTCTTTATCTTCCCTATCCCAAGTCTAAGTGTGGTCGAAATTTGAAGAGTGGCAAACTTGTTAGCTACTTTTAAATGGTTACGGGTATAGAACTATAGATCACGGGTTTACATTTACGTTGCAAACCGAATCTTATACGAAAAAACAATTACACGAATGATACAATATGTAGACACGTCGTAAAACTGAATCCCAAGGAACAGATGGACATTGTACCTGTGTAGGCTGGCTTGCCCACCTGTGAAGTCTGACGTAGCCTGCCATAGTGTGTGCTTTCTAGCGTGTGTTGGAACTAATTTTTGGATTCCCTGCTGCTGATTCGTTAAAGGCTTCTCCTCTGCGATCGGGCCTAAATGCGGGCCTAAATGCACTCCTGCAGGTTGCCTCGGCTGCACAGTCACATACAACAGGAATGTTAGTAGATTAAAACTAAATACATTGTTCAAACCATGATAATAATTTTAATACAAGATTAACTGAAATACCTGTACTTCATCCATGGTTTATTTTGTATATGTGAGAAAGTGTAGATTGAAAAGTCTTGTGATGTGATTATATATGAACGTGCATTCTACCAAATATCTACAGTACACCCACTCTGTTTAAGGCAATGTCAACTTTAAATTATTTTGAAATACTTTTTAGAAACTGCCAGATAATTTCAATATGGCATTAATTAAATGTAGTTTTCTTAATCTTCAAATTTGCTGAAGGTTGTTAAGACTTGGTATACTTTATTTTAGACAAAAAAAAGGCATTGTGTTAAGAGGTAACTATTTGTTTCTAAATCAAAAATGTTCGTTTTGAGTCCATTTTCTAATGATGTTTATATATATGTTTGTTAAAGCTGTATTTCATATAAATGATGACATATGTATGTTTGTTAGAGCTGTATTAAATGATGGGATGTATGTTTGTTAGAGCTGTATTTCATGTAAAAAAGAGGACTTCAATCCCAGCAGACTAATCAAAAAGTCAAAGTCTAGATTAATAAATAAAATAGTGCTGGAGGAAATTATAGTATAAGAATAACCTTGTGCTTATAAAAACTATACAAAAGAATCCAAATAATGTATGACAACTAAGATTAAGGTACATCCATATGATTTTTAAGTTGGTCGATTCATAAACAAGCGTTAAGTGCATTAGGTGTCGTGGTGTCAAGGGTACTTATCATTAGTTTGTGCAGGAGAGGAAACACCTTTTGGTTTCTCAGCGGATGCTTTTCCAGACCACGTTTCCAAAGGGCGAATAACCAAAGCCCTTATCTTCTCCCTAGGAATAAAAAGGCGTCTGCTTTAGGTGTGCTCGTAGTCTCTTCCTCGTCACTGAAAAATGAAACCTGCAAATAACACGGTATTTGAGACTGCTGATTCTTTTGTACATATAACATTAGTTAAAAGATAAAACTTTAGTTTCACCATTGAGCTATTGTTTTTGGGGTGATATTTTCTTGAAGGCAGCCTAATTCGACTTTGCGAAAGATGTCGAGATGTTAACACAGATGATATTGTCATAGGAGCAGGCTTGTCAACAACCTATAAAGAGAAATTGTTAGGAATAGAAGTAATAAAGGTAACTATATAACCTTATATACCAGCCCAGGACCAGCGACATAAGAAGTCGCGCCCTGGCGCTGACTGTTCGATAGCACTAAGCCATGACACCGCACCCTATAACCGTAGACTTGTATAATTATTCTAATCATTAGAAAAGAATGTAAAAAAGAGGGGCATAGAAAGGGATGAAAATTCTTTTTTCCATTTCTACGGTAGGGACATACCTTTAATTGAAAGTTAGCCAATATAATGCTGTCAAGATCCTGATTTTATCCAAAATCGTTTTAGTTTTTCCAACATCGGGAGCATAAGTGTTAGTCGTATATTTCTTATGGGCTACGCTTCGTGTATCTCTATGTTAGTCACTTAGTTATGTATACAACTTAGTGTATTTGTTAAGGTTTTGTGAATTCTCTCATTAAAACCAATACCGTACATTATATAGAACAGATAATACATAATATGAAAGCTCTAACCAGCTTAAACGTGGATTGTAGCCCATAACAAATATACGAGCCGTATCCCATAACAAATACACGACTAACAATAAGATGGTTAATGGGTCAAGTAATGTTGATTGGATTCATTCTATCAAAAGATATATTGCATTGTATCTGCTGCCAATTGGCTACACTAAATGAGCACATTCCAAGGAAGCTACTGCTCAAGATGCAATATGAGTTGCAAGTTTCATAATCTTTCACAAATCATTTATCAATATTTGAAAGATTCAAAATATGGAAGTGCAGGGAATCGAACCAGGTGCCTCTCGCATGCAAAGCGAGCGCTCTACCATACGAGCTACACTCCCAATTTGCAATAAGTATAGATTACTACGTATTCTACTATTCATACACCAAAATACAAATAATCGTTTTATCAGACTTACTATCTTTTGGTCTCTTGGGATTTAGTCCATTTCTAAGTGATGCGAACCCCTATCTGTTATAGCTTAAAAGAGCAGAACGACTTATCTCAAGAACAAACTTTATAGTACCAGGCTACCAATCAGATTTAAAAAAAGAATAAATTCAAACATTAGTGGAAGAAGATGAGAGTAAGATGGTACCTGAAATTGGTGGAGATAACCCCAGTGTGGCAAGAGAAGGTTAATAATCCACAATGGCCTCCGTTTGAGCAAGTTTTAAATATGGTAAATTGCAGTTTCTTCCATCTCCTATGCCATGTACCATAGATAATATACTCCCTCTGCCCATGCGTATCTCGACATACCCCTTTTTTGATGACCAATGAAATTGCAACATTTATTTATGAAGGATGTTTTACAGTTTCAAAGTAACTTTCCGCTTCAAAGTAACTTTCCGCGCCAGCACCACACATAAAAAAGGCCAGTTAAACGCTCAAGCCTTTAACATAAACAAATGAATACAGTTTCAATTAAAAGTAGTAAGCGGAGTATAGTATAACTTTTAGCGATTTTCATTCAAATATCCTTATTGACGGAATATATATATTTCTAGAGAGTAAATGAAGACTCGAGAGGATAAAAAAACCTCCACGGATCCATTGTTGAAGAAATATATGTACTTAATCAAACTATTCATTGAAGGCTTTCAATCTTATGGAAAACTAACAACCTTATTAACAAAACTCAGTTGCTCCCTTTTATTAGTATTCGAAAACAACAGAAATGTTTAGAATTGCGAGTTAGGTTATTTTTAGTCGCAGCAAGTAAGGTTATTTTTAATATGCCATAAAGTAAATAAATACAGTAGCATGTAGATAGTTTTACCATTTTAAAGGAATGTAATATTTAAGGTTCTGGACCAAACTTGGTTCCATTGGAATCTAAACCTGAAGCTTTCGACTGCAAAAAATTCAGATTTTCAGAAAAGTAAGGTTTTTTTCGACACAAAACTCAAATTTATTCAAATAGCCTCACCAAGTTTCGACTCATCATATTACAAGAAATGGTACACTCTCAGCAACAACCCAACCGAGGCATATATAATCATTCATTGTCTATCATTCATCTTAAGTTTACAAGACACAAATATAAATAAAGGTGATTTTTATTCACAAAAGATGTAGCAAAATAAACATAAGATCCCGATACCCAAAAGCCATAAGTGAAAGGATAAATAGTTTTCCAAGTTAGAATAAGCATCAGGAGATACATCGTACTTTATGAAGAGCTTGGTACCCCCATATTGTCCTAACTTGCGCCACCACAAATGATGTCTGTCAAACTCATTCTCTAATTAAATTAATTACTTTCCAAGATTTAAAATATATGAACCACTTTTTAGTCAAAATTCAACGAATTTAGCACACCTACGTCTATTAATGCTATAAAGTGACTATATCTATGGTAGTTACAAAATTATAGAATGGGTGGCGGGTAACATTCTGTCTGCTAAATATATCTTTTATCATAATCTATAACAGTCAACTTCTTATATACTTGAGGCATTTAAGGTTATATAACAGTAGTGTTCTTTATATTTACCTTATGGCAAACTTTTGGACTTCCATATTAGTAATGTGTTTTACTCTAAAAAAATCTCAGAAGGTTTTCTAGTCAATAGTAAGTATTAAAACCTGAGTCACATCCAAACAAACCAATCAAAACAAAAATGTTCCAAATCAAGTTCATTTAACGCAAAACCTAGTTATTTTTTTTAAACTCTAATTCAACTATTTTCAATATTCAGAGTTAATAAAAAAGACATGTAACTATAAGAATGCAAGTGGAAGATAAACCTGGATATGTGAACCATCCGTGTTTCAATTCGAATCTATTGGTGGCACCTTAATCCTCACACTCCTTATGTGCAGCGTTTCTCAATTTTTCACTGCAATTTAAAGAAGCAACTTTAACATCATTGAGTGGTTAAATCAATACCAACCAATCAATAATTATCATTAAGATAATTGATTCATAGAACTAAAACCCGTAATTTTGCCACCAAAAAAGCTTATAAATATACAGATCTATAAAAAAACCTTTAAAGCTTAATTAATAGTCATAGATCTACAAAAAACTAAAAAAAAGTTTCACAAAACTTAACAAAAACCTTTTCGTGGGCGGTTTTCTTGATGGTCGTGGTTTGTGGTGGTTGAGCGGGTTTTGGTGAAGGATTTTGGTAGAGGGTGGTATTTGGTGGTGGTATGGTTTGATGGTGGTGGTATGGTGTAAAGTTTTGGTGGCGGCTGAAGGGGGGCAGGGATTTTGTTTAGAGAGAGAGAGGCGACCGAGAGATATGGGGTAAGGTTGTGGCATTTAATTTTTCAAACATTTCTAAATATAGTCGTTTTTAACTTTTCAACATTTCTAAATATAGCATTTTCAACCAAAAGGATAAATGCTTTATAATGTAGTAGAGATACCTTTCATTTTTGTCATTTTCAACTTTACAAAGTTTTTTTTTTCTAGAAAAATTACAATTGCAAGAAAAATTTCTAACATTAGTTGATTTGGTGACTTGGTTATTATAATTGGTAAAATCATTAAGTTTGAAAGTCTCGCTACTTGTGTCAAAATGTCATTAATGTTCATATCTTAAGTACCGCAAACGTACATAGTAAGAATTTTTAAAGTTTCACGTTATTATTATTACGACTTGTCTTATTACGTATATACAAATATCCATCATGACTCAAACTAGTCCAATTAACTCTTAAAATCAATTTTTGACTTTTTATTATACATAAGTCTTCCTTAAAACTGTTTTGTTAAATCATATTCGCGCAATTCGACTCAAATGATAAAGAGGTTTCACGTGGTATTATCTTGGATACTTACTGATTTTAGTCGACACTTGAATCTCGATAATAATAATAAATAATCAAAATGCTTATTTTAATAATTCTAAAATGTAGAAAATTTAACCTTTAATCCTTATCCCATTATCAAACGATTTTTAACATTAACACATCTCGCAGCGGAATATAACAAAAGATTTTCCAAACTATTTTAAACAAGTATCATCAAATTATGCATAGTGATTCTCTATAACGACAATTAAACAAACAAATGATTTCAAATGACGTTCCATCAATATTGAAGAATTTATTTCAATCGTTAGAATTTCTCACTTATAGTGTACATTCCGATTTTATCCCAGTTTAATCACTACAACAAGTGACGAGTTCTAGTTTATACCAATGCATATAACATGACCTTATGTTTAAAATAAAACCAATTTTACAAAGTCTCTAGCTCCAAAACACATGACCAAAAGTTAATTCATACTAAATTCAAAGGTGCATATATTCGATATTCATATTGTTAAATTTACCAATAGCTCCTTTTTCAAATTAAATTAGGCAGATTTGTCACTTCCATCTCAAACTTTTAGTACCAAAGTATTAATATATGAAAACAAAGATTTTACTAGTAATATATGAGTTATTATGATTTACTAACCAAGGTTAAAAGAAAATAATTTCACTTTATCCACTTTTTCTCTATAAAAATTCTACTTGTTACAAAACACAATTTTTATCCAAAAGTTTCATTCACCAAATATTAAATATGTAAAACACTTTATGTTTAACTCATTCGATCAAAAAAGTTCAATGCTTGTTTAACTCGCACAAATGTCGGACCTCGTCATGTAAAATATTAACTTCAAAATATTGAGACAACAAAACAAAATGAAATAAACGGAACGAAAATACGTTATATCAACTAAGTGTTGTTATCGGCCTCGGATGAGTCTCGAAATCGTACACCACAAAATTAACACAAACCAACCAAATTTCAAGTTATCGCGATTTATCACAACGCTAGTCTATTTTAAAACACATTTTTAAATTCAAGTAGAATAGTAAACAACGATTAAATGGAAACACGCCTCAACCACGTTTCATAGTATACACACATAATTCTCCGCTACGATGTATGCATCGTTGATTATCCTTCGTATATGTTATAGTTACGCGAACTAATATATCAAACCCATAAGGAAAATAAAGGAAATAAAACAGTACATAAGTAAATTACGTTTCAAAAGAAGATGTCCAAGAATGACACATCATGGTGCGATAACGACAATCGAGATCGATCTAGTCAATATACAATATGTTACGAAGCGTTATTTACGTATCTAGAGTATCAAACGAGGTTCACACTCGGTTATTCGAACAATAAATTAATTATCAAGATTGATAATTAGCGGTGAGGTCGAATTCTCAACAAAACCGCATTTTAAATGTACAATAATCACGCAAGGACCATTGCTTCGCGTGCAATGCCTTTAAATACCATAGTATATACATACTTATAGATACAATCATTCCTACATACACGTAGGGGTACAACGTAGTGTTGCCATGTAATGCAATGTAGCCCGTATGCCAATTACATGCAACACATATGATAGTCGTATAAATGTTTGCAAATTATGATATTAAGTACTCGACGTACACAAAAATATATCTCAATATATATCATAGTATTTACTTACTAAATACTAGGGAATTCATGTCAATTTTGAGGGATACATCTAAAATATAAAGCAATGCTAAAGAAATCTTACCGGAGCCATGCAGGATAGTTGTGTGCTTAGACAATTTCTTACGACACCAAAAGTTATAGTTTAGGATTTTTCAAAAATGACCTAGTTCTCTATAACTCAAGGCTCTGATTACCAATCTCTAACACCCCCAAAACATATGTGCAGTAGAACTACAACATTTGGGTGCTATGCAGTCACACATAAGCTATTTCGAACGACTCAAAGAGACGTAGAAATTAGACATAAATTAAAGATTGTTTAAAACATCAAAGTCTACTGTTTTTCAAACCCCAAAGATAATACAAAACAGAGTCGCTTTTTGGTCCCCACTGAATCTCAACCCAAAAGTACATTTTCGTTCACATGACATAATATAAAATATTTAAGTGCTAAAAGGGAGGAAAAACAAGGTAGACCGCCAAGCCACAACAACTTCCATCCTCGCATGCTCCGCTACTATCAATCTTGGTTACCTGAAATACATGCTTAAAACCGTCAACACAAAGGTTGAGCGAATCTATAGGTTTATCAAATCATAGGTTGAACATAAGTATTTAAAACCAATCATGACCATTCAATAGCATTGTCGTACTCACAATCTATTATTCAAGGATATTATCTTTAGCAATAGCTAATAATTGTGTTTAAGCTCGTGACACTAATCCGTTAACTCAATCACCCGCGTACATTTACCGGCATGATTTAAGTGAAACCAGTGCCCCTTCTAAAGGCATTAGTTGTAATTATACCTTATTTCTTATCACAAGTTATCCGTCCGCAGAGGGTACTCAACGTACTAGCTCTCGTCTCGGATAGGGTCGTCAACCCCATAGTACTATCAATTGTATAAGCGGCTATCTCCAACCCACACAAGGGCAAGACAATAGTTAATAGTTCATGAATTTAGGGACTTTTACAACTAGGTACTCAACACAATTGAAGGCAACATTCGGGTCCAACAATCACTCATGACTTATGTTCTTTTCATTTAAATAGCATGCATCCCCCTCGCGGGTAAAAATGTTTGAAATAGGTAAAGAGCGAGGCTATAGACTCACCTGACGTAGTAGTAGTGGTTCTAGCGAAGACGTAACGAGAAATATCACCGACGACGTGGATGCCCGGGAAAATCTAACACTTGACCTAAAAATCAACGTACGTAAATCAAATCAATACTCCGTGTACATTATTGTACTGAACACACGCATATGCAAACACACTCAATGCTTATGAAAACTCACGCCAAAATCAAACAAGTAGTTGTTACTAGACTTATACCATTTATCTACGTACTTAAAGTTGACCCAAAACCAAACACAAATTCGGATTGTGTTGATTCTCATCTCCCGGTACACGAACTTTCAAAATATCATAACTTTTGACTCGTTTGGAGTCGTAAGCTCTACCTTATAACAAAACGAAGCTAAGACAAAGCTCTACAACTCTATCATATGTTTATGACCTGCTTACAAAGTTAAACCCACGAAAAACATGCTTGAATAATCTGGTCTAAAATCACCCTTCCAAAATCACCCTAACACTTGTTTCCAATCCAATCTAACATCACCTAGACCAATTTTAACCACTTATGATCATTCCTAAACACCCCAAACAACCTATAACACTAAGAACATCAAACCCTCATCAAAACCCAAATCCTAAATCATACATGCAATTAGTTTATCCTATTTAAAAACATCAAAAACAACATTATGAACACAAACCCACAACACATTACATCAAACACCATGAACCCACCAAACACCCCCACATTTCGTGGGTTTTGAGGGGCTGTAGAACACCAACAACATAAAACCCATCTTATTTTATTGATGATTTAACATTATAAACACATGAATTAAACTTGTATACCATTTAATTAGCTCAAAATACGTTTTTGAAAAATCATACTTTTTGGAAAAAAATCAAGTTGTTGCATGTTTGATTTTAATGGATTAGAAGACTTACAATTATGAAATAGGAGGTGGTATTTGATTATATTTTAGCAAAACCCAAAAAAAATGGTGGTGGTGGTGGTGGTTGTGTGGTGTAAGGCCAGCGGCCCTAGAGAGAAAAAGAGAGATGGTGGTTTTTTTTTGTAAAATGAAAGTATGTGTTTCTTGTTTCCCCTTTTTGCAAAAATGGAGGGACCTAGGGGGAAATTTTTGCTATCTTTTGGCCCTAATAGTAAATCATTATATAAAGAGCGGGTTTTGACTAGTAGTCGACTTTTAGAAATTTACGAGAGTCGGGTTTCGTCCCAGCTACCTCAAAATGCTTTTAAATGGTTCAAACACACACAAAACGAATATACACATGGTTCCGACTCGACTTAACACGTAATAAAATAAGATCTCGAAAAACTCAATATCGATCAATCGATAAAAAAATGTAAATTGTGGGCATCCGTCGGTATCGTAGTCGTCACCGGTTCTTCTTAAATTGTCAAACGTTAAATTACGACCGTAAACGTTGGTTTCAACTTAAACCGTCAAATATATAGCAAACGAAATTTCTTAAAAATTTAAAAAATATTCATAAAATAGGATTAAATAAACGAAGTTGAGCTCGGGATATCACATCCACAAGTGAGTCGCAACTTAAGAGAGATGCTCATACTGAACAACTCTTGAGGAAATAACTTAGCATCACACGGCACATTCACGGGTATCACAATTCCTAACCCTTTTCATGAGTTCATCAAACGTCTCTGGACGTTTATCATTGAGGCGCCTGATTAGCTCCTTGTCTGTTATGGATTGCATATAATCGGAGATTTTGAAACTTCTGGGCATACTCTTATACGCATACACTCGTCATTGAAACGTTTCGTGAAGTCTTATGTGGATTCTCCGTCCCTCTAATTGACTGTTTCCAATGAGATCGGATCTCTATAATACTTATTTCGTTGAGTATAATTTCTCCTAAACGCCGCCCGTAATTCGTCGAAGCTGTTGAGTTTTTCAAACCAGTCGCGAGCATTGCCAATCAGGGTTGAGTTAAACATTTGGCACCATATAGGAATCGGTCATCGTTCAATCTTTGCCTACACCGTAAAAACTTTGAGATGGTCATCCGGATCACCAGATCCATCATAGGTTTTGACACTCGCCAGCATGCGGCGCTTCTTGTCCTCGGAGTAATCTCGTATGCAGAGAGTGAAGGCATCCTCCCTCTCACTACACCATGGAAGGGAGAGGTCTTCTTCATCATTGGTATGATAATAGGAGTTCCCGTAGCGTCCTTCTTCATCATCTGATGGTTTAGGGGAGGAATACCTCGGTCGGCGACGCCTTGGATGATGGTCATCCGAATCAGATCCTGAAGGATCGTGATAAGACGATCGCGCTCTACCCTTCGATTGGCTATGATAGCCAATTTCGTGAGAGGAGGTAGGAATCATCGTCCTACCAGAGTCCATCCTGCCAAACACACTGGTGCGATAGTTATTGTTCAGAGGGGTTTCTAACGTTGCGCGTCCTACGGACCCGTCAGATTTATCTTCCTCCCCCTGAGATTCTTGCAATTCTTGCATGATTCGATCCCCAATGCACTCGAACACATTCCATGGTCGAGGTGGTTCCTCCAAAGGAGGTTGTTCCTCGGTCGGGTTCTTCCTTTGTCTTTTTCAATTTTGGGCAGGAGTGCCGCGTGCGGTGCTCCTGAAGTTGACTATGGATTGGAGGTTCCTTCTCAAATTCAACCTTGCCGTGATGGCCGTGATGATTCTTTCGAAGTTTTGCGTGAGTACTCCCTCGATATCCTCATCATCAAGTGAAGCGGTTTCGAGGTCTGTCTCGACCGTAGGTGGCCATTGCAACTCCTTATTAGAAGCATTTGGCGCTGATCCCGGGTCGGGATTGTTCAACGTCAACCCCCCGACTTTAGGTTCCCATGATTCGTGTTCCTTGGGTTTCCTTGAGGATGTCCCTTCGTCATTGGTAGAGTTTATTTTAGTGTAGGGTCCTACGGATGGCACCAACTTTTTGATATAAAATTTGGATGTTCCTAGCTCGACCCGAATTAGGCTTAATTCGGGTGCTTGGGCTCCGGTTCTTGCACCAAGTAAACTTTAGTTTGGGATCATGCACACTAAAAGTAACACGCTGTTAGGCTTACCGTGGGAACGTATCCCACGATTAGACTTCGGCGTGAGAGTAAGTAATCGGTTTAGGGTTAATAATCGGATGAGATGTGATAGTGTGAAGAATACGATACCTTTGTAGAACCCTTAGGGGTTCCTTATATAGGCGGTAAAACCCTAATGGGATTTTACCGAAACTTCGACCCCAAGTAAAGGATAAGTACCATAATTATATGATTGCTATCTTCTAATTATGGTTAGTGATGTTCGTTTGCAAGTCTTAAATTTATATTACAAGGTTTAGACAAAACAAGGGACTAGAAGACAAACACGGGCAAGTATACCCTTTCGTTTGTAATATAGCTTTGTAGTGGTAAGCCAGGATCGTTCGCTGAGACTTACTTTCGTTTTGGTAATCAAGATAACAATTCAAGAAATAAATGGTTGAAGTAATATCAATAATAACAAATATGACTAATATGGGATAGTTCGTATAAGATTGTAATGATGATAATAATGATCGAGATATGTTTATGTAGATAAAATGTGATAATCCTTTTTCGTCAAAACGACATTTACAAAATTTACTTGGGTTGATTCAAGACTTATGTTTATTTAAGCGATTAAGCTAAAAACAAGTTGCCAACAAGTTCAATATTTTATCAAGTTTCTAAGCGGATTTCAGCAACCAAAGATTCATGACCATAGACAAGTTCTAGAAAACTTATTATAACAATTTGCGTTTCTCAACGCCAAACTATCGTAACAAATCAACTTAGATAAAATATGGTTTGTAGAACTAGGAGGTAAAATGGTTCTACAACATTAGCTTGAAATCATTTATAAAGGATCATATCATAGCATCATCACTAATTATAGTCACATACCCATATAGTCACAAATAGCTTAGCCTAACATAGTAATTAAAGTAACAATTAGAAAAGAGTAAGAGAACATTATACTTAGATTGGATGGAATAAACGAGTACACAAGTGTCACGATTGTATCGTTCCTCCAAGAATGGAAGAGTGGAATACTCTCGTTACAAGTATCTCCCAAAAGTGGATAATACTGAAAATTTACTAAAAAGACTAAAATACTCTAGCTATGGAGTATTGAGAGAGAGAGGTGTATTGTGGGATATGTAAATTGAGTGGAAATGGCCTCTATTTATAATGCTGTCTGGGGTCCAATGTGCACCGCACATATCCTCAAGCGCGACGCATTTTGGAAATGCGAATGTGCGCCGCACTTACAACTTTGTGCGCCGCACTTCTGGGCGATTCAGAATCTTCTTTTAATAACTTTGACTTTATTGCATATTGAGGCCCCTTTTTGTATATCTTCACTTTTCTCCTTCATACTTTACATCTGCATATAAAACACAACATATTAAGTATCGGAAGTTCTTATTTATACTACAAAGTGCCATTATAATGATAGGTTGAATATGTATAATTAGTTCGTTATAAAATTTCTCCACACTTAGCTATTGCTTTCCCTCAAGCAATCAAAACGAGAAAACAATTTCAATCTTTAAAAATGCTTTTAAGTGTTGTGAAGTATGATAGGAAAATGATTTAATTTTTATGAATAGCAAAAGCAAATGACAAAATAACTTTAGCACCTCACATGGATAGTGTTTGGATTTTAAGTTCACACAAGTGTCACTCACAAAAGGGTAAATGTAAGGCAGCACTCAATTAGCTCGGTCATAAAATAGATAGCTACCATAGGTTTGTACAAGACACATAAACATAACCATTGCGGCGTGAGCACTAGATAAATTTTCAAAGAAGCAAAACGTGATAAATGATGTGGGTGTAGGATCAAAAAATATATGCCTTTGTCAAAGTTATAGAGCAAACTATACTAGAATACTTGACTATACATTTTTTATTTTTTCAAACATTTTTTTATTTTTATTTTATTTTTTTAAGAGAAAGAACATCATAAACTTTATAGCCTGACAAGTGGTTGGGCATAACATATACGGGTATTGGCACAATGGATAATATATGCGTATGAGTGCCATATATTTTAGTAAGCTAGTGTAGCTTAACTAAAATGATATAAGGGTGATTTTATTTTGCTTCCTTTCGAAAATATCTATAAATTAACCTCACTGCGTTTTAGTAAATGATGATCAAGCACAAATTCTGAAGCATACTAGATTGATGGCTTTCACACAAAATAGAGAAATATAAGGCTAAGTTTTTCTCACATATTTGGGAAATGGATTTTATGCTAAATTATAATGTAAATCAATGAGATTTTTGCTGCTAAAAACTTATTTATTTACAAAACATATATATTTTTATTGTTTTTCAAAAAGGTTTTCACGCGGAGAAATTTTGTTATTTTTTTATTTCATTTTTTCTATTTGTAACCTCCTCCACACTTAAGTTGAACATCGTCCTCGAGGTAATAACTGATAAATATTAAAAATATGAAAAATGCAAAGGGAAACGAGAACTTCCCGGGGCTTAGTAAAAAATTGCGGGACTTCGAGAGATGAATCCAGCTTAGAGCTCCAATTTGCTATTTTTCTGCATGCTATAAAACAAAACATAACACATGCAATATATACAAGGACTTTATCTACAGGTCCTCCTCCACACTTAACTTAAAAGGTGGGGATAAAATACGGATTGCCTTCCGAATAGCACTAAGTTTAGAGTCTTCAGCCAGACTCGGCTACTCAGATCTATTTTAAGAAGAAAGGAATTTCTTCTCCTTCAGTTTCATTACAGTGTTCTTCTTCATGATAGATCTTAAGTCTATGTCCATTGACTATAAAGGTGGTATTGTTTAGACCGTGTAATTCAACATATCCGGATGGATATTGGTGTTTTACTAGATAGGGTCCAGACCATCTCGAAGTAAGATTAGGTTGCTTGAATTTATATTTCGAGATAAAGAGAAGTAATTTGTCTCCTTTTTTGAATTCTTTTCTTTGTCATAATTTACGATCATGCCAAACTTTGGTTAGTTCTTTTTTATAATCGCGAACTTTCATAAGCGTGATGTCGAAATTCATCTAACTCGTGAAGTTGAAAGTTACGTTTTTCATCGGCTGCAATAAGATCTGGGTTGCAGTTTTTAAGTGCCCAATATGCACGGTGTTCAATTTCTATTGGCAGATGGCATGTCTTTCCATACAACAGTTTGTACGGTGTGGTTCCAGTTGGTGTTTTGAATGCGGTACGAAAGGCCCATATAGCATCTTCTAATTTTTTAGACCAACAAGCAGGGTTGTTTTTAACGGTCTTTTCAAGTATACGTTTGAGAGCTCTATTAGTGTTTTCAACTTGGCCATTCGTTTGAGGGTGGTAAGATGTGGAAAATCGGTGGTTCACTCCATATCATTTCATAACTTTTTCCATGAGTTTGTAATAGAAATGAGTTACTCTATCGCTTATTAGTGATTTTAGCATTCCCAAACGACATAATAATTTCTTTAAGAATGCGATAACAACTCTTGCATTGTTTGTTTGTAAAGCTTGAGCTTCGGCCCATTTTGATACATAGTCGACGGCGACTAAAATGTATTCACATTTGTAGGATTTAGGAAATGGTCCCATGAAGTCGATACCTCACACGTCAAAGATTTCGCAGACTTGGATGTTGTTTAGAGGCATTTCATCTCTTTTAGAAATGTTTCCAGTCCTTTGACATGCTTCGCATAGTCGTACTAAGGTATGAGCTTCACGCATAATAGTTGGCCAATAAAAGCCAGCGTCGAACACTTTTTAAGCGATTGTGTTCTCGGCGTAATGTCCTCCGGTCGGTCCGTAGTGACATTCATCGAAAAATTTTCTAGATTCGAATCCGGAAATACATCGTCAGATTATTCCAACGGAACAAATTCTAAATAAGTAAGGATCGTCCCAAAAGTAGTTTTCAGATCAGAGAAAAATCTTTTCTTTTCTTGGTGTGTCATTCCCTTTCGTAAAATACCTACAGACAAATAGTTTGCAAAGTCTGCGAACCATGGTGTATTGTTAGTACTTACTTGCATTATATGCTCATCGGGAAAATCGTCGATTTCATCATCGCTAGAATCATCATTCACTATGCGAGATAAATGATCGGCAGCAACATTTTCAGCTCCTTTTTTATCTTTAATTTCCAAATCAAATTCTTGTAAAAGCAATATCCATCGTGTAAGATATTGTAAATCTTGCTTATATTCTAGAGAGAGAAAGAGCTAGAAAGATGGTGAGAACACACATACTTAGAGAGAGAAAGTGAAAGAAAACACCTTCTTACTATGTGAAAAATACAAGTGAACCACACCCTCTCCAACTAAGGAGAGGGTTTATATACCCTAGCCTATGGATGGGCTTGGGCTTACAATGGGCCGCCTAACTATACAAGTTATAGGCTTGGCATGGCCTTGTTAGTTTAATGTAAAGTAACCAAACTACGAGCTACTACTTAATATATTGTCGGAGTGACGGAATCTTCCTAAATACGTAAAACGTAGTTCCAACAATCTCCCCCTAAGGGAGGTCACTCCAAGCAAGGGCATTACCCGAGTTACAACAATAAAATAAACCTAGCATACTATGCTTGTCTTGAGCTTGTAGTCTTCGTCTTTCTTTTCTTTTTCTTTTCTGGTGAACATGTTGATGTGATCTTTGATATCAATCTTGAGCATTGATCTCTTGCCATGATCTTGTTCATCACTTGTGATCTTCGCCTCTTCGTGACTACATGTCCCACATACCTACACCTTTGTAATTCTTGAAAGATTCAGAGTTTGATACAGCGGAAGACTTAACTTTTAGGTTTTCTTGAATTTGTTGAAGTATTAAGTGCGAAAAGTATAAGCATGTGGGGACGACTTCTTCTTGGATTCCGCAACGCCACCGTCTTCAAATGTAGTAACATGAGTAGACACAAACGAAATGGCTTTGAACATGTCATTTTAATTCGGTAGCATTTTACCTCCGGTTGGTGAAGACCGTTGGACGATATAAAATATCGTACTTGTGGCAGGTAGATTTAATGAAAAATCTCCTTGACAAGATTTCGCGGGTAAACCCGTTCTCTTTACTCGACCGTCCAAAGCTGACTACGAACGTAAAGAGTGAATCACTTGGATAAAATTATCCGCATGATTGAAGTCGTTAATTCCGATTCCTGGAACAAGTTTGATTCATTAAAGAATCGCTCCATCGTTGCTTTCCAGTTGTCACGAGCTCGATTCATATTGAATCTTGCAAGTTACCTACCAAGTGCTATTTGATGTTAACACTAGAAGGATTTCCACTCATCACTGTGAACACTAATGTATCACTCTGAGTGTTCTGGCAAGATTACTGAGATATTGCGTAGAGGCCTCGAACGTGTTTAAATTCAGTTAAGAATTAAACAATTGTTGCTTTCCAGTTATCATAAGTTTGATTCATAAAGAATCGCACAGGTCACCCACCATGAGCTTTTTGATATTCGCTCAAGAAGGATTTCCATCTTCATTGTAAATACTTGCGTATTACTTGGATGTTCAGGCAAGATCATGAAGATATTGCGTAGGACACTTAATATGTTTCTTACTTTCACAGTGTGAAGAAGCAAGGAAATATGGAAGTGTGTCCTAATGAGATATTTGATGATCTCAAATGGCTCTAGACTCAATCGTGCACTTTGGATTTTTAGAGATCGGAGGCTGGAGAGGAGTGCCACCTTTTCAATATCAATATATTCGGAGTGAATAAACCGACAGATAATGCGTTGTCTCCGTGTGATTAAAACAAATAGCTTTTGAGAGATATCTGAGTTAGCTGGGATGGGTTGTGCATTGCATCACTGGGTCCATGATGTCTTTCTTCAATATCAAGAATCATTAAAAATGATCTCAATAGCATATTAGATGACCCATTTTTTGCCTAAGGTTGTAAGGAGGGCTTCTTTCTTTAGACCCTTTGTCTTTACAATTCTTTTTCATTCTTCAACCCCTTCAATGCTTACCAATACGTCATAACTAGCACCTTGTTGTGATTGTTCCAGTGCTAACTTAAGTACTTGGTCAGCATTCAGCTACGTTCACAATCTTTCTCCATCTTTCCTAAGGACTACTATTTCTAGCTATGGAATGTCCTTGGGAAGATTCCTTCGGTTCTGGAAGAATCACTGGACTTAACCTATCCTACCGTCCTTATGTCACCACAATCTTCATCGTCGTGAAATAAATGGGTTGTGGGTAAGTATATGTCACCATAAAAATCCATTTTGATATAGCAAATCCATTTTTTCTACCCCTTAACATATGCCACGATATTCGAAAACATTTCACACATGTCGGGATGAGCTATCACGTTAAGTCAAACCATTTGTGATAATTTCCCATATTAAATCACATTTTCTCCCCCATATTAAAAATATTAACCCAACCGATATTTTTTATATCAAATGATTTAATGAAGTTTAAAAAAGTTTTTGGGAAGAAAAGTGCAAGACGTTTTATCTTCATGAGACCAATTTGTGAGATATGATACCGATTTGTAACATGATCACATATTCACCATATTAGAAAGTATTGACAAGGTTGGACCTGATTGATGAGAACATCATATGATAAGATCAAATGGTTCTTGTCGGCACATGTTGGTCGCCTCGTCGCGTCTGAAGTCATCTCTTGACACCACATGTACGATTGGTATTGTTGTCTAGACACCAATTTGTGAACTTGGCACCGTCGGCGTCAAAGATTTTGAATGCTTGACAATTGCTCCCCCTCAATTGTTGACCCGTGTTCTATCTAAAGAGCTGTAGTCTCCGTTTGAGTAGTCGCATCGTCCAGTATGTAGATACCAATAGCAAAGAACTTCGGTTTGTAGAGATGATAACTTCATAAAAACAAGATTTCTCTTGTTGTAACAAATAAATGCACTGATGCGTACATATATCTGATGAGACTGCTTTTATACATAGTCTCATCGTCTAAATCGGGCTTAAAATGCATTAAATATCATGAAAATACCCAAATTATATGCTCGTGTTTTTTGCTTGTGTATTTTAGGTACGGATATTGAGGAAATGACAAAAAGATCACAAGAATCAATCAAAAACGAACACGGGAAACAAAGCCGCACAAAGAACCGGGACCAAGAATGGAATTTACAAAAATGACCTTGAAGTTTTGAAGATTGGCAAGAATGGTCCCTCAACTTTGGAAGACATGGCAATTTACACCCTTGTAAAACTCATAAATTACATTGAGGTCCCTAAATTGCCAAGAGTATACAAGAAAAGCCCTTGAAAATTGCATTTATTGCATGAATAGTCCTTATTCATAGTTGAAAGTATATTGTGCCAAAAATGACAAATGGCTGAAAGTTGTTATAAGCAAAATGGGCGTTGACAAAGTTTATTTACCAAGAGACAACATCAAAGGATTTCAGGGACCAAATCTGTCAAACATCATAACCTACCACCACCAATCACCCCTCCACATCATCCCCACCAACGAATCACATCACACCACCTCATCCCCCCTTCACACGTCACCTTCGACTATCTATTTTAAATAACTGATTTTATTTAATCAGTTAATTTGTAGGGGAAACACTTATTTAAATCCCTTAACCCCCAAAATCATATTAAACCCATCCAATTATCCCCATAAACCCTAGCTATCCCCAGTTCCAATTAAGCCATAATCAAAGGGTTTATGCCCCAAAATTTCCAGATCCCTAATAAACCTAAACTTAAACCTAAACCCACCCACAAAGTTGATCCCAACCAACCCATGTGACACCCCCAAGATTCCCCTGCCCCGTCACTTTCTTCCCCATTCTCAAAAATCGACAAGATCAACAGTCCTTATTCATTCCTTAACCCCCACACCATATTGGATGTTTGAGATCACTTGCTAACAGCTGGACATCACAAGAACTTGGCAGGCATCACATGTATCCATCTTGACCAAGATTCCCCAAGAAGACTCCAAGGGCTTTTTCAGGAATTTCAGCTATTAGGGTTTAGATATCTAGAATTTTCTATTCACTTGTATAAATAGAGACGAAATATGTCTCTATTTTCCTTGTTCCAGATTTTGCTTAAAAAATATTGTAATTCATTTTTAATATATAAAAGTTGGTATTTTGATTTTAAAAGTAATTCCTTTTTATGTTTAAAAGATGGTGTTGTTATTGAAGCAATCTGAGTTCCACTATCACTTTTGAATTTGTTAAGTTTCATTCAGAAAGTGAAGATTTTGGTGAGAGGACACTTAACCCAAAACCTTGATTTTCTGTGATAGTTATAGGAGCTTATCAGCTTATTTGGTGGACAACCAAATAAGCTACATAAGCTTGTATAAGCTATTTTATCAGTTTCAGTTTATCCAAGTTTTCTAGGTTTTCAAATTTTCATTCAAAAATCAGTTTTTTTAAATTTCTTTATTATATAGCCTATAAGCTATAAGCTTGCTTAGCCAATAAGTCAAGTTCATAGCTGCATAGGGTTGTTTATCAGATAACCTTGTGTTCTTGTTGGTTTCTTTGACTTTGCAGGTTACAAGAAGATCATTGTGTTCATTTAAAGATATATTGGGGTGGGTGTGACTGCAGTAGTCACCACCTAGCATCATCCACATTCAAACAGCTTCCTTGCACAAGCCATAAGCCCAGCTATAAGCTGATGGGAGATGGCATTGCAGCCATAGTGGGGCCCGGATGTGGGTCCCACAAGGTATAAACCTTAAGGCTTGAACCTTCCTAGTAGATTATAACTGATTTTTGTGCCTTGTGATTTGAGGAGTTGATTTTGTTTGCTAGTTAGAAAAGGGATTGTTTATGATTATTAGTCATTAGTTAGGCTAGATTAGTTGCTAAAATTCAGTTTTAACCTGGTTTGATTGGAATTGGTTAGAAAATTTTCACTTTCTGTTTATTAAGGGGTGTTTGGATCTGCTTATTACCTTAGTCTTGTGACAGCTTTTGGTTATAAATCAGTACACATACACTTGGTATAACAGTAAAAGATGTTTTCAGTATCTGCTTTTAGTTGGGATAGGTTTTTAGTGAATGTGCATGTTTAAAATTTGGGTAGTATAGCTTAAAAATCAGTAAAGGAATTTTCTGTATGATTTTGTATGAATTTGTCTTTAAAATCTTGCAAAATGTTAGCTAAACTGCTTATCTAGGTTTCTATCTAGGTTGTATGCTGATTGGTTAGTTTGTGTGCAAATTTTGGCTTGATAAAATTCATTTATGTGCAAGTAAACCAAGTTACTGTTCATCAGAAACCTTAAAGCTGTATCAATAACATTTTTGTGCATTTGTGCTTGATTTTTGTGAATTGGCTTTTGTTTTTCTTGCTCAATTTGACTCCCTACACTCAACTGAGTGTAGGGGTGCCCCCATTGTCCATCAAACACCAATAAACCTCCAAGAACAAGCCCTCTTGTTCTATCTTCACAAGTGAAGATACGCTTTTTCCCTTATTGTTCATCAAGCAACCTAACTGGGCATTCTTTTGATTCTAGTAACTTTAATTCTAGCTTATTTTTGATAAAGTTTGTGATTTAGAGTAGTTTAGGTTACTGTAATTGAGTTTTAAAAGTAAAAAAAAAGGGGTTTTTTTTACAAAAAGGACGTGGCCAGGACTCGAACCTGCGCCACTCCTCTCACACTCCAACGTGATAACCAGTTGCCCTAGGGTCTTTGACTGGTTATCACTTGGACATTTAATTATTTAAGGAGTGTCTGTTTGTAGCTTATTAAACCAAGCAGTTTTGTAATAAGCTGATTTCAGCTTATTCTTATTAGATTTTTACCACTTAGCATTTTTCTATTGTTTTTTTTAGGTTTAGGACTTTTTGGTTCAAAAATTTTATTTTTCACGTGTTTAATTAATTTTCTAGGATTATTTTAAGTTTAAATTTTAGAAAGTAAATATAAAAAAGGAAAAAGTATTTTAAAAATCTGGAAAAATAGTTTTTAGGTTTTTAACTATATTTTTGAGGTTTACAGCCATTAAAGTTTTCATTTTAGCTAATTTTTAATTTTATATGATTTTAGGGTTTTTAACAAACTTTAGAATTTAATATAAAGTTATTAAAGGTTTTGGAAACTTTTGATTGCATTTTTGTCTTAGTTACATTATTCTAGATTTTTGGTAATTTTTTAGAATTTTTTTATAAACTTTTAATTTTTTTGAATATTTTATTATTATTTTATCATAAAAAATTGAAAGTTAGTTTTTTCTATTTTTATCATTTTTCCTAGTTCAAGTATCTAAAGTTAGGAGTTTTGCAACTTTTAGAATATTTTCATAGTCCTTAGATTTATTTTTATAATTATTTTAAGTTTTATTAATTTTAATAGTTTTTAAATCATTTTAAATAGTTTTGTTTAGTTTAAAAATTTTCTAAAATAGTTTTAAATTAAGTTAGGTTGTTTTAGAGGTTTACAAAGTGTAAAACTCATTTTGGGCTTTTTAGTAATTAAATTGATTTTTAGGGCTTTAATTAGCATTAAAAAATCATTAATTAATTAATTAAAAGGTTTGGGTGATTTTTGATTTTTTGTAAACTCTTTTTTACGTTATTTAGGATTTGTTTGTAATTTTTAGGAATTTTTAGGATATAATTTTTAATTTGGTGCTTTTTACGGTTTTACGTGAATGACCTTTTCGTCTTATTGTAATCCGTCATCGTAACCGTCATTCTCTTTCTAATCCCCTTTCTATTTTCTTTTCTCATAATCATATAATCACAAAAGATAATCATTTCATTACACAACACACTAGCCTCCTCGAGAACGAACTTGAACTTATTTGGTCATTAGTGCTTGGTTTTCCTAAACCGACACTTAACGCTTACTACTATTTTACCTCCTTTTCCTAAAGGTGTGTAAAAACACACCATCAATTTTTGGCGCCGCTGCCGGGGAGGCGTGTTGTGTTTTGATATGAACAATTGTTGTTTTTATATAGCCATAATAAGTATTTGTATTAGTAGCACTCTAATAATACGTATTATCGGTTTTTTCGTTTTTTGTGAATACTATTACTATATTGTATACGTAGAACAATAAATTCACAAGTACTCCAAATACGTGAGAAATCACAACCTTGACTTGGGAGGTCATTACCCAATCATTGTATTCGAATCTCAAACCAAAGAAAAAAGGCAAAAATAGATAAATACTTTCGAGAAGCTCGATTTTGAAAATACAAACTATAAGGTGGGTATAAGGCGGATATTATAAATAATATCCTAAGGAAAAAGGCTCTTAAGTGCTTCGCGCCGCCTCGTTTCCCCGCTTGCTTGTGAGTATTTTATTTTGAGAGATAATCGAGGGTTTTGCCGCCCAAAGTATTAATTAAGTATCATATATATTTTCTTGGTTTCAATTGATTAAACCCTCTTGAACGTTTTGGTGTTCCACCAACGTTCTAAAGTCATCGAAGGCTTTCACTTCACGTGATCGTTTTTATTCCTTGAGGCTTCTTTAATCAAGAGATTTGATTAAGGAGGAGATTTGTAGATTTTTGTCTACTTAATACAATTCCAAAATCCAAAAAAGAGTAAAAACAATCAAAAATCCAAAAAAATTGAAAAAGTTAAAAACACCAAAAAGAATATTCTTTGCTCGTCCCCTCTTTGTACGTGACGTTTATGCAAACTCGCTCCAAAGCAAGACATGCACGTAAACGAAGAAACAAGTCAAACACTCCTTCTAGTGAGGAGTCTCCTATTGACGAACCCATTGTAAGAGAAGCACCAACCATGGCGAATCGAACTATGATGGAGTTACTTCAAGCACCCACCGAGGGTTATGGAGAGGCTATTGTGATTCCCGCTATCCTTGCGGAGAATTTTGAGGTGAAAACGGGTTTGTTGTCGATGATCCAAAACAACAAATTCCGTGGTGATGAGAAGGACAATCCACACAACCATATCCGCCAATTCAATCGTCTTACCGCTACTTGCAAATTTAAGGATGTTGCTAACGATTCGATTAAGATGATGCTTTTTCCGTATTCCTTAGCGGGGCCCGCAAAATTTTGGTTAGAGAAAGAGCCACCCAATTCTATATTGACGTGGAAGGATCTCGTTTCTAAATTTGTGAATCAATTTTTTCCGCCCTCTAAGACTACGCATTTGAAAAACGAGATTTCAAAATTTTCACAAAAGTTTAATGAAAGTTTTTCAACGGCTTGGAATAGGTTTAAGGAGATGTTACATGAATGTCCTCATCACGGTTTTTCCGATTTGCATCAAATTGACACGTTTTACAATGGACTTAATGATCATGAGAGAGATTATCTAAATGCCGCCGCGGGTGGTAATTTTTTGTGTAAAACGGTCGAGGAAGCATTAATAATCATCGAGAATAGGTCTAAGGTTTATAGCCCTCGTAACACACCGAGTGTTGCCAATTTAGGGTCGTCATCGTCTCGTAGCATTAATGCCTTGCAAGATGAAGCAAATGAGGAGAATCGGTTTTTCGATAGGTTTTCGACACTTATGAATCATTGGAAAGCACAAGATGCTTTGAATTCCGCATCGGTTAAGGCGGTTGCCAAGAGTTGTATTTCGTGTGGTGGAGCTCATGATTTTTCCGAGTGCATTACCGCGGATGGTAACACTTAGAATGCTTATGTAGCCACGGGAACTTATAACCAAAACGGTCAAGGTTCCCGCCAAAATCAAGCTCCACAAAATCAAAATGCTAACAACTATCGAAACAACAACCAAGGTGGTAATTATCAAGGAAATCAACGTAACTACAACAAGGGTAATTATCAAAGTGGAAATGGGCAAATTTCAAACCAAAACCAAAACCGTGATTTTCAAACTACCACTCAAGGTTTTCAAAATGATCACACCAAAAATCTTCAAGGAGAATTTTTGAATTATGCTAAAGCAAACGATGCTAAGTTTGATAATATACAACGTGAAATGGTTAGCTTAAGATCCGAGTTGAAAAACGAGCTTAAAAACGAACTTGCTAATGAACTTAAAACTCATGCTAATAAAATGGAAGGAAATGTTCAACGTCTCCGACAAAATCAACAAAAAATGGAGCAAGGTCAACATGAGATTAAGCAAGAATTGTTAAAAGCGGATGCTAGGCAATCTAAATTTGAAGACCGAATGGGAAAAATGTTTGAAGCAATCATGTGTAAACCTTCTTCTTCGGGTGGTCTTCCTAGTGATACCATCGTAAACCCGAAAGGAGAATTGAAGGTTATTACTACTCGTAGTGGTAAAACTTTCAAAGAACCCATTTCTCGTCCAAGTACTTCTACGGAGAAGGAAAAAGAGAAAGAACCCGAGGTGGTGGTAGAAAAGGAGCAAATTCCAAGCCCACGAAGTACCGCTCAAACCACACCTACGGTTGAACCAATACCAATAGTGGAACCCGAGATTCCAAGGCCTTTGCCTATGCCCCAACCCACACCACCTTTACCATACCCTTCAAGACGAAACAAGGAAAAGGCACAAGAACGAAATAATTATCAATTTGAACTTTTTATGAAAATGTTTTGTGACTTGCATTTTAATATAAGTTTTACCGACGCCTTGGTCATGATGCCTCGATTTGCCGCGAACTTTAAAAGTATGTTGAATAACAAAGAGAAACTACAAAAGTCGTCCAGTTGTTCATCAGTTTTTCTTAGCCGCATACCTCAAAAAGTCGGTGATCCCGACAAATTTTTAATCCCATGTGCAATACAAGGTATGGATGAATGCTACGCCTTGGCCGATCTTGGTGCTAGTATTAATTTGATGCCTCTTGAGATTTTTAAGTCGCTCAATCTTCCCAATCTTCCCAATCTTACTCCTTCAAGAATGTCAATCGAGATGGCCGATCATTCTACGTTTCTAGCTTGTGGAGTAGCCGAGGACGTCTTTTTGAAAGTTGGGGAATTTTACTATCCCGTGGACTTTATTGTTGTTGACATTCCCATCGATCCTAAAGTTCCTCTAATTTTAGGTCGATCATTTTTGGATACCTCGAGAGCACTTATCGATGTGCATGCTAGGAAAATCACTCTTCGTTTCAATGAGGAAGAACTCGTCATAAATGCAACTCAAAACTCCACACTTTCTCATGTGTACTCTATCACGTCTTTGAACAATGTTAGTCCCATCAAAAACATTTGCAAAAGGATTTCAAAAAGAGTTTTAGGAGTTGATGATAAAAACGATTTTCCGTCCCCTCCGCAGCTGGAGGTTAAGAGTGTTAAGCCTACGTTTCCAATCACGAATGATTCTTCGGATGATGAATGTGTTGATCCCGATGGGGAAGTTTTCTTTGTTGACAAACGTTTTGAGAACTTACCACCACCAAAACCAAAACGATTTTCAAATGTGAGAATTTTTAGTGTGACTAACATTGCTTTAGAAACACCAAATATTTTTGACATAATTAAGTCGGGTTTTCATAAGGAGAGTTTAAAAGATGAAAAAGGGAAAGATTTTAAATTAGATTTAAAAGATTTTTCTACAATGCTAACTCCTTCATCACCTCGTGTTTTGAGTGCTACAAGCTCGTCTTCTCCTTTTGACGATGCTTTGTGTGGACTTAGTGTGGGGGAAGCCCCTTATGTTCCCTTCCCTTTCTCCACCGAGGACGAGATATTTGATCCCGGAATTGCTTATAAAGGGAAATCTCGGTCTTCCACCGATGCAATAAATGGAAAATCTTTCTATTTGATTGGTGCGAGTTTACCTCGAGTAGCTCATGGTTTTTGTGACTTACCCATTGTCCCACCCTTCTATTTCTTCTCATCTATTTTCTTTAAATCCTTTGGGTTTGTGTTGACACATGATGAAGTGGCGTTGATTTGTTTATCCAATGAAAACGAGAACACCATCTTCGATCCCGGTATTTTGCACCATCAAAGGACTTAGTCCTTTATACCGGTTGTTTTTGGGCCTTGTTTATCATGTAAGCCCCACCAAAAATTGACCACACCCTGATTATCCCTAAATGATCACATTTATGAGGATTCGAGTCGAGCTTTTGACTTGGTTATCAAAAACAAGGTGCCTCGTGGGGGAGACCCATGCTTATCCATGTACATATTATTGCTTTCTAATTAGTTTAATGTGAGGGGATTTGTGCCCTTCCAACCTTTGTTCCGTGCTTGTTTGTGCATTGTGGTTTTTAGATCATGATCTTCACGATTGGAGCCTCTCGTGTTTGTTTATGGGAGCACTCGATCGTTTTGCTTTGAAGGCTTTCTCAATATCCAAATGATATATCCTTTGATGTTCTAACCTTAGGTTTTTAGCACACTTCATAAACGGCTATTAATTTAATGGTTACACCCTTTCCATGCTAGATTAGCCATTCGACTACGTCTCTAGTATGAGGGTGTTTGTACCCCTAGACTCGAAACATTGAGGACAATGTTTAACTTTAGTATGGGGGGGTGAATAGATACTTGCCTTGCCAAACCTTCACGCTTTCCAAAGTTTATCTTTTTGTTTATCGTTTTTGTTTCAAAATAAGGTTAAAAATGGCCAAATTTTAAAATTTTTCTCATGTTTTATAAGTGTTTGAAGACACGAATGTAGATTTTCCGATGGTGAGAATAAGAGTATTTTTTTACTCGACCATGCGTGTTGAGCACTTAGCTTTGGTTCCTTAACTTCACATTAGGCTAAGTCTCTTAAATGAGGACGAGAAATGATAGGGTTAATTATAAGTTACTATGCTAAACGTAGAGTACTCGTATTCTTTCAAAAACTCATGTGTTCTCGTTGTTTGCTTATTCTCCCTTCGCATGTAAATATTTTTTGCTTAATAAATATTGACTTAGCGGTTTAGTTGGGATTGTTGGGTTTCTAGTCTTTTCTAGTAGCTTCCGTGTAATTAAATTGGGAAGACATTAAGGTATCGCCAGCGTCACGGTTTTGAAGTATTGGCAACCCGAATAATCGAAAGCTTCACCCAATAATAAGATTTCAAGTGCTCACCTAAATCTAGCAAACAATTTGAAGCCCCACAAAGCCGAAAAATCTATGCAAAAATTGAAAGTGAATCAAGCCTTAATCTATGAAGCTTTAAAGATCCAAAATTCGCCTTAGCGTGAGGATATACGTCTTTGGCTAATAAAACCACCGATGAGGCGGATAATAAAAGGCAAGGCAAGACCGAAGTCATAATAAAAGCTTCATGGCGAAGTTGAATAAAAGATGGAGGTAAACCAAAGATAATAAGGCCCTTCCGTTAGGGGGCGTATAAAAGTCTTGGTAATAAGTCTCATGTTCAAAACCGTTATAAAACCGTGTTTATCGATTCTTCTTGTCAACTTAATTTTTTGACATCGTTGTCTATTGGGAGGGGTTATTGATTTGATGGTCTTGGTTACACCGTTAGGACTCTATTTTTAGACCTAAATCTCTATTATCACATAAGTCAAACAATGTATCCTCGTGAAACATTCAAGACAAAATAAAATACAAGAGATACAACTTAGGAATAATGGGAGGATAAGTACGTGATTAGGGCATATGAGTAGTGTTAGCATTACTAACTTATAATGACAATGATCTCGTTACACGCTTAGCATGGAATAGAGGTGAAAATCGAGGACGGTGAAATTATTTCTAACGAAGCATTCACGTGTTCTTATTCTATGAACCTAAACGTCCCATTTTGCGATGAAAATCATACATTATGTCTAAAACGTAAGTAGTAGTAATAGTAGTAGTGTAGCTAGTGTATGTCTTCAATAAAGTGAATAAAAATGAATTTTGGAGGTGCTATGATACTTTATTCTAGCATTGCGTGAGGGCACGACAATGTTTTAGTATGGGGGAGTGATGAGACTGCTTTTATACATAGTCTCATCGTCCAAATCGGGCTTAAAATGCATTAAATATCATGAAAATACCCAAATATATGCTCGTGTTTGTTGCTTGTGTATTTTAGGTACGGATATTGAGGAAATGACAAAAAGATCACAAGAATCAATCAAAAACGAACACAGGAAACGAAGCCGCACAAAGAACCGGGCCCAAGAATGGAATTTCCAAAAATGACCTTGAAGTTTTGAAGATTGGCAAGAATGGTCCCTCAACTTTAGAAGAATTGGCAATTTACACCCTTGTAAAACTCATAAATTACATTGAGGTCCCTAAATTGCCAAGAGTATACAAGAAAAGCCCTTGAAGATTGCATTTATTGCATGAATAGTCCTTATTCATAGTTGAAAGTATATTGTGCCAAAAATGACAAATGGCTGAAAGTTGTTATAAGCAAAATGGGCGTTGACAAAGTTTATTTACCAAGAGACAACATCAAAGGATTTCAGGGACCAAATCTGTCAAACATCACAACCTACCACCACCAATCACCCCTCCACATCATCCCCACCAACGAATCACATCACACCACCTCATCCCCCCTTCACACGTCACCTTCCACTATCTATTTTAAATAACTGATTTTATTTAATCAGTTAATTTTTGGGGGAAACACTTATTTAAATCCCTTAACCCCCAAAATCAGATTAAACCCATCCAATTATCCCCATAAACCTTAGCTATCCCCAGTTCCAATTAAGCCATAATCAAAGGGTTTATGCCCCAAAATTTCGAGATCCCTAATAAACCTAAACCTAAACCTAAACCCACCCACAAAGTTGATCCTAACCAACCCATGTGACACCCCCAAGATTCCCCTGCCCCGTCACTTTCTTCCCCATTCTCAAAAATCGACAAGATCAACAGTCCTTATTCATTCCTTAACCCCCACACCATATTGGACGTTTGAGATCACTTGCTAACAGCTGGACATCACAAGAACTTGGCAGGCATCACATGTATCCATCTTGACCAAGATTCCCCAAGACGACTCCAAGGGCTTTTTAGGAATTTCAGATATTAGGGTTTAGATATCTAGAATTTTCTATTCACTTGTATAAATAGAGACGAAATGTGTCTCTATTTTCCTTGTTCTAGATTTTGCTTAAAAAATATTGTAATTCCTTTTTAATATATAAAAGTTGGTATTTTGATTTTAAAAGTAATTCCTTTTTATGCTTAAAAGTTGGTGTTGTTATTGAAGCAATCTGAGTTCCATTATCACTTTTGAATTTGTTAAGTTTCATTCAGAAAGTGAAGATTTTGGTGAGAGGACACTTAACCCAAAACCTTGATTTTCTGTGATAGTTATAGGAGCTTATCAGCTTATTTGGTGGACAACCAAATAAGCTACATAAGCTTGTATAAGCTATTTCATCAGTTTTAGTTTATCCAAGTTTTGTAGGTTTTCAAATTTTCATTCAAAAATCAGTTTTTTCAAATTTCTTTATTATATAGCCTATAAGCTATAAGCTTGCTTAGCCAATAAGTCAAGTTTATAGCTGCATAGGGTTGTTTATCAGATAACCTTGTGTTCTTGTTGGTTTCTTTGACTGTGCAGGTTACAAGAAGATCATTGTGTTCATTTGAAGATATATTGGGGTGGGTTTGACTGCAGTAGTCACCACCTAGCATCATCCACATTCAAACAGCTTCCTTGCACAAGCCATAAGCCCAGCTATAAGCTGATGGGAGATGGCATTACAGCCATAGTGGGGCCCGGATGTGGGTCCCACAAGGTATAAACCTTAAGGCTTGAACCTTCCTAGTAGATTATAACTGATTTTTGTGCCTTGTGATTTGAGGAGTTGATTTTGTTTGCTAGTTAGAAAAGGGATTGTTTATGATTATTAGTCATTAGTTAGGCTAGATTAGTTGCTAAAATTCAGTTTTAACCTGGTTTGGTTAGAATTGGTTAGAAAATTTTCACTTTCTGTTTATTAAGGGGTGTTTGGATCTGCTTATTACCTTAGTCTTGTGACAGCTTTTGGCTATAAATCAGTACACATACACTTGGTATAACAGTAAAAGATGTTTTCAGTATCTGCTTTTAGTTGGGATAGGTTTTTAGTGAATGTGCATGTTTAAAATTTGGGTAGTATAGCTTAAAAATCAGTAAAGGAATTTTGTGTATGATTTTGTATGAATTTGTCTTTAAAATCTTGCAAAATGTTAGCTAAACTGTTTATCTAGGTTTCTATCTAGGTTGTATGTTGATTGGTTAGTTTGTGTGCAAATTTTGGCTTAATAAAATTTGTTTTTGTGCAAGTAAACCAAGTTACTGTTCATCAGAAACCTCAAAGCTATATCAGTAACATTTTTGTGCATTTGTGCTTGATTTTTGTGAATTGGCTTGTGTTTTTCTTGCTCAATTTGACTCCCTACACTCAACTGAGTGTAGGGGTGCCCCCATTGTCCATCAAACACCAACAAACCTCCAAGAACAAGCCCTCTTGTTCTATCTTCACAAGTGAAGATACGCTTTTTCCCTTTGTGTTCATCAAGCAACCTAACTGGGCATTCTTTTGATTCTAGTAACTTTAATTCTAGCTTATTTTTGATAAAGTTTGTGATTTAGAGTAGTTTAGGTTACTGTAATTGAGTTTTAAAAGTAAAAAAAGGGGGGGGGGGATTTTTACAAAAAGGACGTGGCCAGGACTCGAACCTGCGCCACTCCTCTCACACTCTAACGTGATAACCAGTTGCCCTAGGGTCTTTGACTGGTTATCACTTGGACATTTAATTATTTAAGGAGTGTCTGTTTGTAGCTTATTAAACCAAGCAGTTTTGTAATAAGCTGATTTCAGCTTATTCTTATTAGATTTTTACCACTTAGCATTTTTCTATTGTTCTTATTTAGGTTTAGGACTTTTTGGTTCAAAAAATTTATTTTTCACGTGTTTAATTAATTTTCTAGGATTATTTTAAGTTTAAATTTTAGAAAGTAAATAAAAAATATGAAAAAGTATTTTAAAAATATGGAAAAATAGTTTTTAGGTTTTTAACTATATTTTTGAGGTTTACAGCCATTAAAGTTTTCATTTTAGCTAATTTTTGATTTTATATGATTTTAGGGTTTTTAACCAACTTTAGAATTTAATATAAAATTATTAAAAAGGTTTTGGAAACTTTTGATTGCATTTCTGTCTTAGTTACATTATTCTAGATTTTTGGTAATTTTTTAGAATTTTTTTATAAACTTTGAATTTTTTTGAATATTTTATTATTATTTTATTATAAAAAATTGAAAGTTAGTTTTTACTATTTTTTTAATTTTTCCTAGTTCAAGTATCTAAAGTTAGGAGTTTTGCAACGTTTAGAATATTTTCATAGTCCTTAGATTTATTTTTATAATTATTTTAAGTTTTATTAATTTTAATAGTTTTTAAATCATTTTAAATAGTTTGGTTAGTTTAAAAATTTTCTAAAATAGTTTTAAATTAAGTTAGGTTGTTTTAGAGGTTTACAAAGTGATAAAACTCATTTTGTGTTTTTTAGTAATTAAATTGATTTTTAGGGCTTTAATTAGCATTAAAAAATCATTATTTAATTAATTAAAAGGTTCGGGTGATTTTTGATTTTTTATAAACTCTTTTTTACATTATTTAGGATTTGTTTGCAATTTTTAGGAATTTTTAGGATATAATTTTTAATTTGGTGCTTTTTACGGTTTTACGTGAACGACCTTTTCGTCTTATTGTAATCCGTCATCGTAACCGTCATTCTCTTTCTAATCCCCTTTCTATTTTCTTTTCTCATAATCATATAATCACAAAAGATAACCATTTCATTACACAACACACTAGCCTCCTCGAGAACGAACTTGAACTTATTTGGTCATTACTGCTTGGTTTTCCTAAACCGACACTTAACGCTTACCACTATTTTACCTCCTTTTCCTAAAGGTGTGTAAAAACACACCATCAATATCCGTGTTAGATTGTGTTATAAATTAAACACAATCCCTTACATAGTTTTAAAGTAAACCATGCCTGAGAAAATTAATTCCCGTTGTTGAGCCATAGCTTTCATAAGAAATGCTTGATTTGAATATGAAAACCGGGTTGCAGTCTGAAATAACTACAAGCTAAATAGGCATGTTTTAAAATATTTACCACTTTTGTACGACCTCTATTTATGGCGCCGTGTCGATATTAATCAACATTTCTAAGGCCGTAAATATTATCGTACCAAAAGACATGCCTTTAAAAGATAAAGTAAAAATATTTTTGAATTTTTATGAAAATTTTCAATTTTTATGGTTTTTATATGGTTTTATATTTTTGTATTTGCTTTTGTGGATAAAAATATAAACCATATATACGAATGATCACCGAGGATACGGAGAATAGTTTACCACCACTATTCTTTCGCTTCATCTTCCAATTCCTTTAGAGTCTCGGGCGAGAAATTTTTCAATCCTAGCTTGTCGACAAAAAATTCCATTCGAGCGCGATCTAAAGCCTTCGTGCAAATATCCGCCAATTGATACTCAGACCGGACAAAGTAAAGCTCGATTACTCCATTTTCCACTTGCTCCTTGATAAAGTAGTAGCGAATGTCTATATGCTTCGACCGGGAGAATTGAACATTGTTGTAGCATAAGGCAATTGCACTTTTGTTGTCGCAGTACATCGGAATTTTGTTGAAACCTAGACCATAGTCGGTTAATTGTGATCTCATCCAAAGAATTTGAGCACAGCAACCGGACATAGCTATGTATTCTGCCTCCGTACTTGAAATTGCAACGCTTTTCTGCCTTTTCGATGCCCAACTGATTAGTTAATCTCCTAATAGTTGCAAAGTTCCACTCGTGCTACGCCTAGTATCTTGACAACCCGCGTGATCCGCATCTGTATATGCCATGAGTGCAATCGAAGAATCTTTCGAATACCAAAGTCCTCGATTAATGGTTCCTTTAATATATCTAAAGATCCGTTTAACAGTAGCTAAGTGTAACTCATTAGGCCTAGTTTGATACCGAGCACACATATAAATAGCAAACTGAAGGTCGGGTCGACTAGCTGTAATATACAGAAGGGTACCGATCATTCCTCGATAAAGTGTCGGATCAACGGCAATCCCGTTTGGATCTGCATCTAGCTTAGTTCATTCCACCATTGGAGTATCCACGGGGTCGCAAGATTCCATCTTATATTTCTTAAGCGATTCAAGGGCATACTTGGATTGATTTATAAAGATGCCTCTGGGAATGATACCTTGCCCATCATTTACATCTAAAACTTGGAAGACATGAGTGTCCCAAGCTCATTCGATAAGGTTTGGGTCGAGGCTGCAAATATAATATCATCAACATATATTTGTACCATAATCATATCTTTACCTCGTTTCTGAATGAACAGCGTGGGATCCACCTTTCCTTTGGCGAAGCCTTGCGTGATGAGGAATTGTGACAATAGATCATACCACGCGCGTGGAGCTTGTTTCAACCCATAAAGAGCCTTCTTAAGCTTGTACACGTGATTAGTATATTTAGAATTCACAAAACCATCCGGTTGTTGAACATAGACCTCTTCCTTGATTTCACCATTGAGAAATGCCGTCTTCACGTCCATCTGATAGACGATCATATTCATGTGAGCTGCATAAGCAAGGAATAGTCTAATAGCTTCCAAACGGGCAACGGGTGCAAAGAATTCCATAAAGTCGATGCCTAATAACTACTTGTATCCACGAGCTACTAGTCGAGCTTTGTTCTTCAAAATTCCACCTAACTCATCGAGTTTCACCTTGTAAACCCATTTCAAAGTGAGTAACTTCACTTAATCCGGGCATGGGACAAGTTCCCATACATCAAGACGTATAAACTCATTAAGTTCTTCTTGCATAGCTTATATCCAACAAGATTGAGTAAAAGCTTCTTGCCACGTCTTAGGTTCAACTACAGTGAGAAAAGCATCAAAATGACAAAACATTGCACCTTCTTGTAGCTGACTTCGTGTGGATACCGGACGATTAGGGTCACCAATAATAGAATCTATAGGATGATCCTTTGTCCACTTGCTGTCATGTTCACAAATTCGTGGATTGGAGTAGACCGTAGTAGGAGCTTCCTCTGAGGTAGACGACCCGACTTGATTGGGGTCGGGAATTGGTACACCAAAGAATGGAAGTTCACGCATTGGAGCGAATTCCAAATCGTGATCATTATCATCATCCTATTCATCATCAATAGGCATGACGTGGGTAGTTGATACATGTGTTGGTTGAGAATTACTCGTTGATGGTATATCTTGACCAATTGTTGGTGTAGACGTATCTGATTGTGCTTCGTTTGCTGGAGCGACAACTTCGGTAACTGGAGCTATTACTACAGGTTCTGGAGCAACAACTCTTGGAGGAGTAAAGAATTCATCAAAGAACGATTGAAACAACGTATCCCATTCAGTCCTAGTAGGTGGTTTAAATGATGATGAAGTAGGGTTATTTAGGACAAGACCAGCGCTAATGTTACTGGGTCCCATTTCATGAAGTGCGGGTTCAGAGCTGCTTTGCTCAGAAGCCATTGCTGTCAGCTCATCAAAATCAACATTCATAGTTTCGAGGATCTTACGAGAATTACGATTGTAGATTCGGTATGATTTCTTTGCGGGTGCGTAACCAATAAAAATACCAATATTAGCCTTTGGTTGAAGTTTTCCCAAATTGTCACCATCATTATTTGGATAGCAAAGAGAACCAAATACATGAAGATATGATAAATCTGGTACTTTACCATGGAGAAGCTCATACGGTGTTTTACCATGGCGTTTTCGAATTAGTGACCGGTTTTGGTGTAAACTACTGTAGTTACTGCTTCGGCCCATAAAAATAATGGAGCCTTTGCGTAAATTAACATCGTTCGAGCAGCTTCCACAAGTGTGCGATTTCGCCTTTCAACGACACCGTTTTGTTGTGGAGTGCGAGCCATGGATGTTTCATGAGATATTCCAACTTCTTCATAATACTTACGCAAGGTTTGATTCACAAATTCGGTTCCATTATCTGTACGAATACGTCAGACAGTTGTGTTGAGTCGCACTTGAATCATCTTGAGAAAGTCGATGATGATTTTAGGTGCCTCATCTTTCGTTGCAAGAAATCTCACCCATGTAAACCGAGAGTAATCATCCACCATGACGAGGATGTACTTTTTACCACCAAGACTTTCAACTCGCATTGGCCTACAAAGATCCATATGCAACAGATAACGTTTCTCTTGGTTGGTGTCTTTAGTCTTGGGTTTGTGTGATTTCTTAGTGCTCTTCCCTATTGTACACGCGGAACACAAATGATCCTTGTGAAATTTAAGTTTAGGAAGACCATGAACAAGTTCGTTTTTCGCCAAATGATTAATAGCGTCAAAGTTAAGATGAGATAACCTTCGATGCCATAACCATGACTTAGTCTTTGATGCTTTGGAGAGAATACATACTGGAGAAGCGGCCATCATGTCTTGTAGAGACAAAGTATACAAATTATTCCCTCGAGTACCTTTCAATAGATTAACCCCTTCCAAATTACGAATGGAGCAGGTATGTTTACGAAAACCCACTTCTAGGCTTGAATCACAAAATTGTCCCACATAAAATAAGTTGTGACCGAGTCCTTCCACGTAATACACTCTTGAAATAATAACATTCCCAATATGATATTCACCATAGCCCATTAGTTTTGCGATATCATTGTTACCGAATCGAAGCGTACCAAGAAACTTGCTGACGAAATTTCTGAGCTGAGAGCGATCTCCGGTCATATGCTTCGAGCAACCAGAGTCCAAATACCAGAGAACAATTTGGACCACCTGTTTTCAGCAACAACAGTAGACAATGCATTGGAAACTATTGGTTCCAGAGTGTTAGCAGATATAGATATAAAATTATCAGAACTACTAACATTTGTGTTATCCTTAGGTTTCCAGCATTTTCTAGTGTTAAGTGTAGTAACAGGTTTTATTGTTCCAACTTTATGAGGTTTTGGATTTTTAGTCGGCACTACAGTGGGAGTGGACCTATTTAAAGGGCACTTTGTTCCTACAGTAGTGTTGGTGTTCCTAATTAAAGGACACGCTTGTGTTTTGGTAGCCTTGGGACTCAAAGGACACGCTTTCTTCGCTTTAGTGGGAGTGATCCTAGTTAAAGGGCACGCATTTCCTACTATAGTGAAGGTTCTACCAGTGGGACGCCACATCCATCCAACTTGGGTTAACACTTTCCCAGTCGGTTTCCATGCTAACTTGTGCTTTTGGGCATTCATCTCATTCACATGGTCAATAAGGCAAGAATCATGACTAGTAGAAAACATACATTCATTACAATTCCAACATTTGAAATTAGAATTCACAGTAGGCTTAGAGCGATGCACAACCGCAGAGCCTTTAGGTTTAGCTACATGATTCTCTTTATTCAAAACAGAAATAACATTCCTAGGGTGGGCTTCTACTTTCTTCTTCACTTGACTACTAGCTGGGGGCAAGATCCTATCATTCTTCAAATTTCTTTTAAGCTTATATCTTTGAGCCTTAGTAGTGGTATTTACTCCTGTAGAAGGTAACACGGGAATATTAGAAGCTGAGTTTGATTTTCCCTTATCTTTATTGACCAATGTTTGAGATGGTTTAGACCTAGAGCCCTTGTTAAGTGGTGTGATGGCAATAAGTTTCCTTTTGATTGCACTAGAGGACGATGCTGAGACATTGGCTGTGTTATCCACAACATTCTTACCTTTTAGGATACGAATTGTTTCCTTTAACTCAGCCAAAGCCAAATTTTTATCACAAATTTGTTCCCTCAAGTCAGATATTTCCACCGGCTTTCGATTCAGTCGTTCAATCAATTATTGATTCTGTGCAGTGGTATTAGCACATGCGGGCTTTACTGAATCGAAGAGTAGTGTATTTTTCTATTTTAAGTTATCAACTTTGGACAAAATCTTGGAAACTCGATTATCTAGATCAAGTTTATGATTCTCAGCGGCCTCAAGTATGTTTACACAGTTAATCACCTTAGATTTTTCTATGTCTATTGGCACTGATGCAGCAACCTTATCACTCGTCTGACACTGTTTAGATTTTAAGTTCAATCGAAAATCCTTTTGAAAATTTGGATCATCTATATTAACACCTTCAAATGACGTTTCAAATATCTCTTGAATAAATTGTTGCTTACATTCAAGCGAAATACAATATTTTTGAATCTCATCAAAACGTTTTGAAAGAGAAGTATAAGAATCTTGAAGCTTTAAAAATTCAACGTCAGATTTGTGACAAGTACTATCTACCATACTATCCACAGATTCAACATAATGCACAATAGAATCATTATCAACACTATTATTCACACAGACAAAGACAATATCATGCGACATCACTTGCTTCAGAAGCTGATCATTTTGGCGTAAAATACGTTCTCTTTCAAGTAAACCGTTTTCATAAGCATCGTCCATTTTATTGAAAACATATCTAACTTCATCGATTTCCAAAAGCAAATCTTGATCAATAGTGCTAAGACATGATTTAACATTCTTTACAAACAGAACAATTTCGTCTCGAAACGCAGCTCTAGTGTGCTCAAAATTCCATTCACCTTCCCTTATGGCCGTAGCCGCCGTACGTTCCAAAATGACCTTGTCAAAATCGGTGAAGTATTGGTTTACCGCATTTAAGCTATCTGAAACCTTACTTACCGGTGGAATTAAGTTAGTTAAATCCTTTTTGACGAGTGTAGGAGACATACTAGGAAGGTTTTCATTTGACAAACTTGGGGGCACAAAAGCTGACAATTGAGATAATTCCTTTTGTAGTCTAATACGGGTCTTTTTACAAAATTGATCTTTATTATGCTTATCGTAGTCAATCTTATGAAATTTTGAAAGCATTTTAGAACAAGTTTCATCCGTAAGTGACTGTGTCTGCTCATCACTACGAACATAAGGTGCTTCTTTCGATTTGACAATTAGGGTCATATCATAAAGACAAGGAATATATTCCTGAGCTTGTTTTGCATAACCGGGATTAGGTGGTAAATCTTGAAGACGCTTAAGTTCGAGTTCTTTAAACGATTTAGTTAAAAGATGAATCTTTTCTATGGAAGCATATTGTTTTAAAAGCTGTTGTTCCTTGAATTTAAGAAGTTTGGTAGCATTAATTTCTGATTCAAACTTTTTAGACTCGATAGTTTCGAAATCCTTTTTAAGTTTTTGAAAATCATTTACAACCGTCTCTTTTTCTTTTAATTCATTGGAAAGATTAGCTCTTAATGATTCTATTTTGTTTAAGTGTTCTATCCTCTCAGAGCGAAATTGGTCAAATTCAGAAAGAGTTATTTTCTCTGCTTGAGGAACCTTTTCAAAAACTTTGACTTTTTCCTTATACAACGCAAGCTCAGCTGTTAGGGTGGTATTCGTATCTACGGTTTATCAGACAGCCATATTCATTTCATCAATAATATGTTTAGGCACCATTACCAAATCATGTTGAGCATAAGATTCCATACCCTTCGTAGAATTTGGTTGAGGTTCACTCAAATGTGTAGGATTGGGTACTACATCACTTGAGTTACTAGTTCCCAAATGCTGTTCGAGGTTGTCATTTTCATGCCTAACTTGATGTGGGTTATCATTAACAAGATTGGTTGTGGTTGGTACCTCACTGACGACATCAGAACCGTAGTCAGAGAGATTAGCAACGAGAGCAGCTGAGGCTAAGTGAATGTCATCACAATCTAAATCATATGCATCAAGATCGTTCGCTTGATATGCTGCATTAGAAGTAGAGACGACTGCAATGCCTTCATTATCCGATGCCCCTGGCTCTGCAAGAAATGCTAATTCCTCTGAATCCAAAATCTTCCCCTTAGATTGAGCATCAACTAGATACATCTTCTCTTAAAACCACGTTGCATCCCTTCTCTTTTTCGACTGAGTGCATTGCCTAGCCATATGACCTTATCCTCGACAATTGTAGCAAGTCACAACCTTTTGAGGACCAATAGGACTTCTATTTCCACTTGCTTGAGAGTTCACAACTTGGGCGTTCACAGTCCTTGGAATTGGTCCATATGAATTTTGCCTTCCTTGAATGGATTAATCCGTTACTTGACCGTCTTGAATACTGGCTTGTTGGCGAGGATTTGAAGATGTGCGGAGCTGATTGTTCGTTGGTGGGAATTCTCTAGTTGCAACAAGTTTTGACAAGTAGGCAGTGATATGGTTCAAGACATCAGTTGGCGAATCATTTGGAGTAAAGACCGGTGCTTGAAGTGGTGGAAGTTCATTAGAGTATAAGGCTTGTGCTTGTGGTGCTTCAATTGGAAAATATCCTTGCTGAGGAGTATAGCCCATTGGAAAAGTGATAGCTTGTGATGGTGATGCCTGATGTGCGGGTTGCTGTGGAAGAACGCTTTGTTGATATGCTTGATGTGGCATCATCAGTGGTTGATAAGATGGTTGCTGTGGTTGCTGATATGTGTGTTGTGGTGGTTGCTACAAGTATGATTGTTGTTGATAAGGGTAAGCCAGGTTTTGTTGGGGGTTCATTTGTTGAGAAGCATACATGGCAAGTGGATCACGAACTTGTGGTGTAGACAACCGAGCCTCGATCACATGGCATTCGTGTTGTTGAAGGAAAGCTTGAAGTTGATCCACATTGGTGTTATGCAAGTCCTTAGCAAATTTAACATCCGTCACGTACTTACACCATTATGATGGAAGGGTGTTTAAATACTTGGTATTTAATTGAAACGTAGGGATTGCCATGCCATAGATATTGAGCTCATTCAACAATAGAGTAAATCTCAAATAGTAATCATTGAGAGTCTCCCCGGGAACGTGTGCAAACTTATCAAACGAATCATATAGTTTACACTCCCGTTCTTGTTTAGTTAACGAGGTGCCTTGCATCAGAACACGAATTCTATCCCATAACTCTTTGGCAACTTTATGTTTACTCACAAGTTTGTAGACATCTAAAGGAAGGGCTTGGAGAATGATGTTGGTAGCATACTTATCACATTTGTCTTGTATCTTCATATCTCCAGTCAATTCACCCGTTGTGCGAGGACGAGTGACTGCACCTTCCGTCACTGTATCATAATCTAATGGTCCATTGAGCACCGATCCCCAAATGAGATGTCCATTCTCTTTGTTCAACATGTAAAGTTCCATTCGGGAAGTCCAATCCTTGTACATAGTCTTCTCCAACATTGGTTGACGATTATCCGTACCCGAGAGGATGGACTGATCCGTAAGAGATGTGTACTCCGTTTCGATAAGTTATGATTTACAAACGTTGATCGAACAATGATAGAAAGTTAATGTGTTTGTTGTTGCGTGTAGAAGCCGAGAAATAATGTTGAAATCCCCTAAATTATGTTCTCGATGAACCAAAAATTCCAAGACAAAATTAAACACGTTTTTGAAAAATCTTGGAAATCTTGTCACTCTATCGGAATGCACAAAACAAGTTATGTCGCAATGTTAATGTTTAAACCATCAGAATACTCATCGCAATGTTACCTATCGGAATGTTACCTATCGCAATATTTGATTGCAATACCTATCGCAATGTTTCCTATCGCAATGTTACTTATCGCAATGTTTGATATCGCAATGTCTGATCGCAATACCTATCGCAATACCTATCGCAATGTTAACAAAATTTTGGCGGAGTAACGTCGCAATATGCCTTAATCTCGTCGCAATCCACGATCGAAATGAACGATCGCAATCCTCGATCGGAATAAGGGGTTATCGCAATAAGTCGATCGCAATGTAGAAACCCTAGGGTTTTTGCGATCGCAATGTACTTACCTATACTTTCCGATGGAAACCAAACTTTGCCATGGAAAAGGTGATCGCAATATAGAAGCAAAAGTACCACTTTTCTCGGATAGTACACAACAAATTCGAAATATGAAGCCTAAAAATGAATCAAACACCCAAAAGTTTTGTGTTTTTAACCAAAGTGACAATACCAAATCACTACTACAAGTATGTAGATGATTTGTATCAAGATTAAACCATAAAAACACAAAAAAACTTTTGGTACGAATGAATATGGATCAAAATAGGCATATGAATCAAGAACACAAACACAAAAACCAAACAATCATCCCATGGCTCTTGATACCATTTGTAAGATATTGTAAATCTTTCTTATATTCTAGAGAGAGAAAGAGATAGAAAGATGGTGAGAACACACACACTTAGAGAGAGAAAGTGAAAGAAAACACCTTCTTACTATGTGAAAAAATACAAGTGAACTACACCCTCTCCAACTATGGAGAGGGTTTATATACCCTAGCCTATGGATGGGCTTGGGCTTACAACGGGCCGCCTACCTATACAAGTTATTGGCTTGGCTTGGCCTTGTTAGTTTAATATAAAGTAACCAAACTACGAGCTACTACTTAATATATTGTCGGAGTGACCGAATCTTCCTAAATAAGTAAAACGTATTTCCAACACATCGTATTAGACGAGGTTTGGCGTCTTGCTTTTTGAACAAGTATTTCAAAGCTGAATGATCGGTGTAAACTATCGTTTTTGACAACACGAGGTAGGAACGAAATTTGTCAAACGCGTAAACTACAACCATGAGTTCTTTTTCCGTAATTGTATAATTTTGTTGGGCTGCGTTAAGAGTTCTACTTGCAAAATAGATGGGATGAAATTGTTTACCATATTTTTGTCCAAGGACGGCTCCAAGGGCATGTTCACTAGCATCGCACATAAGCACAAATGGAAGGTTCCAATTGGGGCTTGTAATAATTGGTGTGCATGTAAGTTTTTCTTTAAGTATTTTAAATGTTGAATAACATTCGTCGGTAAAATCTAACGTTCTTTCTTTTTCTAGAAGTTGAGTTAAAGGTCTTGCGATTTTCGCAAAGTCTTGGATAAATCATCGGTGAAAACCGGCATGACCTAAGAAACTTATAATGCTTCTAACATTAGTAGGTGGTGGGAGTTTTGTGATCACGTTTATTTTGCTTTGTCAACTTCAAGGCCGGCTCCAGACACTTTGTGTCCAAGCACAATTCCTTCTTTAACCACAAAGTAACATTTTTCACAGTTTAGCACAAGATTTGCTTCTTCGCATCGCACTAACATTTTATCGAGATTGTTTAGACATGTGCCGAAAGAATTTTTAAAGACGGAAAAATCGTCTATGAAGACTTCGACTGATTCTTCAATCATATCGTGAAAGATTACAATCATACACCTCTGAAAAGAAGCAGGTGCATTGCATAGGCCAAAAGGCATGCGCCTATAAGTGTAAGTTCCAAATGGACAAGTAAACGTAGTTTTCTCTTGATCCATAGGGTCGATTGGGATTTGAAAGTATCCAGAAAAACCATCGAGGAAACAAAACTATTCATTTCCTGCGAGTCTTTCTAACATTTGATCCATAAAGGGTAAAGGAAAATGATCTTTCGCAGTTGCGTCATTTAGTTTTCGATAATCAATACAAACTCGCCATCCGGTGATAGTTCGTGTTGGTACTAATTCGTTGTTTTCGTTGGTGACTACAGTGATACCTCCTTTTTTAGGTACACAATGTATAGGACTAACCCATGGGCTATCTGCGATTGGGTAGATTATTCCAGAGTCTAAGAGTTTAAGGATTTCCTTTTTAACAAAATGCTTCATGTTAGGATTTAATCTTCGTTGTTTTTCAACAATTGGTTTCTTATTATCCAAAAGTTGGATTTTGTGTTTGCAGAATGATGGACATATGCCAGGAATGTCAGAAGTTCTCCAAGCAAAGGCTTGTTTATGCTTCTTAAGAATAGCAATTAGATCGTCTTTGTGTTCTTCCGAAAGTTAGGATGAAATCATTACAGGGAGTAATTTTTCTTCGTGAAGAAACGCATATTCAAGATGTTCAAGAAGAGGTTTAAGTTCTAAATCTGTAGGAGGTTCTTCAACAGATTTCTTAACTTTGAAATCGATTTCAATAGTTATGGTTTCAAATGGGGTTTCGATTTCTTCTTCGATTTTTATGATTGGTTCATCATCGGTATGGTCGGCTATGAAGGCATCAAATTCAGCAAAAAGATCTTCTTCGATTTTAGTTCTTTCGAGAAAATGCAACATTTTGCATCCTTCGTCAAGAAGATCGTCAAAATCGGGTTCAACGATTTCTTCAACGACATCGATATTAAAACAAGTATCGTCATTAGAGTACGAGTGTTTCATATCTTCATCGATAGAGAAAGAAATTCTATCTTCTCCAACTCCAAGGTTGAGTTGTTTTTGCTTTACTTTTATTATAGCATCATCTGTGTGTAGGAAAGGTCTACCAAGGATAAGGGTTACCTTGCTATCTTCTTCCATTTCTAATATTACAAAGTCGACAGGAAAAACAAATTTTCTGACTCCTATGAGCATGTTCTCAGCTATCCCCTTGGGTATTGGAAAGAATGGTCCGCGAGTCCAACGCTCATTTTTGTGGGTTTTAAAACGTTTTTAGAGAGTGTAGCATACAAAGAGTATGGCATGAGGTTTATACTTGCCCCTAGATCGGCCAAGGCGTTGCAAGAATATGAGTGAGGAAAAGTACATGGGATTAGGAAACTTCTAGGATCTCCCAGTTTTGGTGGTACTTTGTTTTGGATAATGGCAGAACATTCATCGTTTAGAAAAGTTGAAGAGACTTCTTCAAACTTATGCTTGCTCTTAATAAGTTCTTTGATGAATTTGCCATAATTTGGCATTCCAGCCAGAACATCAACTAAAGGCATGTTAATCTAACTTCTTGTATTATGTCAAGGAATTTACCATACTTAGCTTGCATCTTTTGCTTGCGTAAGCGTTGTGGGTATGGTACTTTTGGTTTATACGGTTTGGGTGTTGGTTTTTCAGTTGGTTTGGTATGGGTTGGTTGGGCTTAATCCTCATTATCACTATCGAATGGAATTTCGATTGGTGTATCTTGAGTAGGTTTCGTGGGTGATTCGTAAGATAAACCGCTCCGCGTGAATACAGCATTCACTTGCTCGATACGAGCTTGTGGGGGTTGATATTTGTTGTTGTTCTTGGGATTTGGGTTGGTATTGCTTGGTAAAGAACCAGAAGCGCGATTTGATTGTTTATCGGCCAAACTATCAAATTTGGCTTCAAGGTTTTGAATGGAAGCTTGGTGATTTTTGGTTGTGGTTTCGAACTTGGTTATGAAGTCATTGAATGTTTCTCGAACAAAAATATTGGTTTTTCTTTGAGATTCTATAATGTTGTCGATTTTGCTTTCGAGGTTGTTTTTGTCTTTGGTTTGAGTGGGTTTCTTGCCGTCTCAACCATAACTTGGTTTATCATTCGATCTCCAATTATCGCGATCTCGATTACAATAATCGTTATAAAATCGAGTTCGACGAAAGATATTCATAAAGTTGGCTTCTTCTTCCTTCGTCATGGGTGTGTCATCGTCATCACATTCACTAGAAGGATGGTTTCCTCCGCAGTGTTTGCAGGTTTTGTGTTTAATCTCTTCAATCTTAAGAGACATGGCATCCATTCGAGCGATAGTTTTCTCAGTGTCGGTTGGGTTGTTGATTTCTTCGGCAAAAGCTACGGTTTTTCGTGGGTTTTTGTTTTTGTAGTTTTTGGACCAATCAAGCTTAAGTACGACTTTGTCATCCAATAATTGGTAAGCTTGGTTAGGGGTTTTGTAAAGGAAAATTCCGCCCGCTGCGACGTTCAATGCATCTTGGGTAACATCGTCAAGACCATGATAGAAAATCTTTATTATTCCTTCTTTTCTAAGTCCATGACCATGGAAATTCCTGAGTAGTTCTTTCATTCTTAACATGCGTCAGTGAGAGTTTCTCGTTCTTGTTGAGAAAAGCTTCGGATTTCTCCAAGGAGTTTTTCAAATAGGGCAGGAGGAAAGAATCGGCTAATGAAAGCAGTTCTAAGACATTCCCATGTTCAAATGGTTCCTTCGTTAAGTTCATCGAGCCATGACTTGGCTTCTCCAGTCAGAGATGATGGAAACATCATGAGTTGGACGGCTTCGGCTTGTCCTTCTCCATAGTTGAACATTTTACAAATTCCGCTGAATTCGTGGATGTTTTTGTGAGGATCGGTTTTGATTCGACCATCGAATTGGTTATTTTTTACAAGGGTTAAGTGGTTCCCTTTGATTGCAAAATCGTTTGCAATTTAAGGTAAAACGACTGCAGAGCCAGGATTTGGTGCGACAACTCTATCGGCTGACCACATAGGTTCATCATCCGTGTCCGACATTGGATCGTAACGGTTGATGAGTTTGGTTAGAAGTAGGATTTGTGAAAGATTATCAAAAGGTTGGTAAATTATACGAGGTTGAATTTGCTCGTGTCTCCTAGATAAAGGTACACGGCAATGAAGTCTACGTAGCCCTCGGTTAAGGGTACGTTCAGGTTCAGGTAACGGTGATGCTGGTGGTGTTCCGGATGAACGGGTGTGCATCCAATAAGGTTGTTCGTGTTTTCAGTAGAAATGCGTGGCGCACTTTTGGTTTTTTGCGGCGCACTTAGGTTAGTTACAGGAAGTGCAACGTACTTTTTGGTTTGTGCGGCGTACTTTCTATACCGCAGAAAACATTTTGGTTTAAAATGAGTAGCAATGGTTCAATTTCTTCAAGGATTGTACTAATTTGGTTACAAAACAGGATTATAGGTCCCCGGCAATGGCGCCAAAAACATGATGTTCATTTGCAAGTCTTAAATTTATATTACAAGGTTTAGACAAAACAAGGGACTAGAAGACAAACACGGGCAAGTATACCCTTTCGTTCGTAATATAGTTTTGTAGTGGTAAGCCAGGATCGTTCGCTGAGACTTAGTTTCGTTTTGGTAATCAAGATAACAATTAAAGAAATAAATGGTTGAAGTAATATCAATAATAACAAATATGACTAATATGGGATAGTTCATATAAGTTTGTGATGATGATAATAATGATCGAGATATGTTTATGTAGATAAAGTGTGATAATCCTTTTTCGTCAAAACGGTGTTTACACAATTTACTTGGGTTGATTCAAGACTTATATTTATTTAAGCGATTAAGCTCAAAACAAGTTGCCAACAAGTTCAATATTTTATCAAGTTTCTAAGTGGATTTCTCCAACCAAAGATTCATGACCATAGACAAGTTCTAGAGAACTTATTATAACAATTTGCGTTTCATAACGCCAAACTATCGTAACAAATCAACTTAGATAAAATATGGTTTGTAGAACTAGGAGTTAAAATGGTTCTACAACATTAGCTTGAAATCATTTATAAAGGAGCATATCATAGTATCATCACTAATTATAGTCATGTACCCATATAGTCACAAATAGCTTAGCCTAACATAGTAATTAAAGTAACAATTGGAAAAGAGTAAGAGAACATCATACTTAGATTGGATGGAATAAACGAGTACACAAGTGTCAGGATTGTATCGTTCCTCCAAGAATCGAAGAGTGGAATACTCTCGTTACAATTATCTTCCAAAAGTGGATAATACTGAAAATTTACTAAAAAGACTAAAATACTCGAGCTATGGAGTATTGAGAGAGAGAGGTGTATTGTGGGATATGTAAATTGAGTGGAAATGGCCTCTATTTATAATGCTGTCTGGGGTCAAATGTGTGCCACACATATCCTCAAGTGCGCCGCACTTTGGAAATGCGAATGTGCGCCGCACTTACAACTTTGTGCGCCGCACTTCTGGGCGATTCAGAATCTTCTTTTAATAACTTTGACTTTATTGCATATTGAGGCCCCTTCTTTGTATATCTTCACTTTGCTCCTTCATACTTTACATCTGCATATAAAACACAACATATTAGGTATTGGAAGCTCTTATTTATACTACAAAATGGCATTATAATGATAGGTTGAATATGTATAATTAGGTCGTTATCAGTTAGTGTATATCCTACTTTAGGGTACATCACAATCCCAATTAGGTTGTGATTCTGTCTAACCTTGTACCGGCTGTGCCAGGCCGTGGGTCGCACATAATCTATGCGACCACTGTTCATTCACAACCCATAGGCTCAAATGACATTAATCCAACCCATTCGGATGGGACGAATGTGGGTAGTACCCGTGGGCCGGGTTTATGATCCGGTTGGGGACTATACGTCATCAAGTGCCCTGTATGTTTTAGGTAGGCTACCATTTAGTTCCTGAGTTGTGTTTTAGTAGGTGGTTTGATTTTCTCTTTTCTCCTCTTTTCAGCAAAGAACCTCTTATGTTCCATTAGAAACTTAATGATTAACCTATACTTTTCTTCTTCATCATAGGCATCTCTTTCTTCTTTTATCACAGCTAGCAAGAATTTCACTAGTTTTCATTTGAGCCATCATAATCTTTGATATATCATTCCATTTGTAATCTTCTAGCTTTAAGAGCTTCTTGCTCTCACTCTTCTTGCATATGAGCTTGCATCCTCCAAGCTACGTCCTCATCATGGTCTACCTGATGAAATTTCTTCTAGCTTCTTCAATGATATCTGAATCATTATCTTCTTCTTCTGATTTAGATTCCAAAGGCTTTTTGCCTTTTTCCTTTGGGTCAATTTTTGGTAGTTTCCTCTAAAACCTAAGAGGTCTTTCTTGTTCACTTTCTTGTGGTTGTTGACTTGGAATGGCAATGCCTTTTGTGCTTGGTTTTGAAGCTTGAACCTTTTTTCTTTATTCTTTGGTTCATGTGCCTCAATGGCAGTTGTAGGTTGTTCCACTGTTTGTTCTTTTTGAATTTCATCTGAACTTGTGGCTCTTCAACCTGTTCATCAAGTTACTGTGGCACTGATGCTTGGAAATTTTGTACTGATGATGTATAGTCTCTAGTCGGGTTGTAAAGCCCGACCCATGGGCACTAACCGTATCCATTACGTATGGATAAAAAAATAGCGTTGAAGCCCATGTGGCCCATTAAGTCGTTGTTGCACACAGTTCTATCTAAACCGCGTCCTGGCCGCACGCGGGCAGGATCAAACAGAATCATAATCTGAGTAAGATTATGATTCACCTAAGATAAGAGGATATACACTCTCCCTATTTACGTAATAAGGACCTGATTTTATATGGTAATTATCTCTTGTTTAGACCTCGAGAATAGGGAAGCCCAATTAGGGTTTCACCGAGTATAAAAGGAACCTCAGAGGTTTCACAAAGGTACGATTCATACAATACCCTAAACCCTTATCAATTACTCAAGTTGATTACTTACTCACACGCCGGAGTCTAATCGTGGGATACCTTTCCACGATAAGCCTAGCGGTGAGTGTTATTTAGTGTGTAGGGTCTTCAAACAAGTTCACTTGGTGCAAGAGCCGGAGTCCTCGAACATCCGAATTAATCCTAATTCGGACCAAGCACGGTCCATCCAACTTTTGTATCAACAGGTAGTGTTTCCTCTTCAGTAACATCCACATGCACAACTTGACTATCATCTTTAACTTGTTTCTTTTTCTCAACTTCTTTATGCTTGGCCTTTTCTGCTGATGTTTTCTCTTTTAATCCAAGTAGCAAAGCTAGAGTAATTTCTTCCCTAAAAGATAGAGTTGAACTTTCTTCAGAAGTTGGTTATGTATTGTCTTGACCAGTGGTACATACACCTTTAACGGTACTTGTAATAGGCTTAACGGTACTTGCCTCTGGTCTACCGATATTTGCATCTCCGGTACAAGACACATTGTTGGTCTTCTCAACAATCACCAAGGTATCACCAGATACCTTTTTCTCCACAGACACTGAATTATCAACATTCAACTCTTCAGTCTTCTCTGGCTCATCACCTTCTCTTAATTCTTCAATTTGATGTGATTGAAGCTCTTGCTGTCAAAGTGTGTATGTCAGTATCTTGTCCAATTTGTTCTAGCTTTTTATCAAATCTTTGCAAGACTCTCGAACTTTTTATTCTGGTGGTGATTGTTGATGTTATGGTTGTTGTTTTAGTTCTTGATCTTGAGTAAAATTCAAGACAGAGGTTTGAATTTCCACACCATATCCAACATATTCTTGATATGGATCATGTGGCTCTACAACCATCTCTTCACTCAATAATGGTTTTTCTTCTTGTGGAGACCCTTGTAGATTTTCCTTCTGAACACTTTCTTCCATCACAGTGTCTTCCACATAAATTTAAATCCAGCATTATTATCATCCCCATCATCAAAACACTTCCCCTCATTTTTTGCTTTGTCCTCATTCAATGCTCCATTATCAAAAGAAGGTCTAGCTTCATCATTATTCCTCCCATGTTTGGATGCATTCAGTTGCTTCCTCCTAAACTTCCTTAACTACGTTTTCTGCTCTTTTCTCTGTGCTTTATGGATAGCATTGCGATGTATGACCCAAGGATTTGCTCTTCTTCTAAGCTTCTTGATCTTGGCATCCAACCTGGCTATCCATTCATCCTGTTTGAGCTTAGCAGCTTGTAGATCTTTGACATGTTGAGGCAAACAACTACACAAAGCAGTCAAAGTGGAAAGATCCACTTCATCTTCAACCACAGCTGGTGGTCAACCACTAACATTATGTGAAGCATAAGATGAATGGATCATCTCATCATAGACATTTTGGTCTTGGTGAGATGAAGAAGCAATTGGTGCATCTTCAGAGGCATGAGAGGGAGTTTGTTGAGGCTCACTAGCAGAGCTAGAAGTCTCATCCTCATCACTAGCTGGTTCTTCCAACATCTGAGCAAACAATCGTGTAATTGTTCCACTAAACTCAATACCCTTTTTCTATAAAAAGGAAAAATTCCTAGAAGTAAAAGTAGATACAGTCAAAGGATTAGATGAGGCAGGAAGGTCAGGCACTTGTTCACTCAATATATGCTATAAAAATTTAGGATACATCAAAATTTTCTTTTTAGCCTCTAGATGTTTTAACATCCCATCAAAAATCATCTTAGATAAATTAAAACTCTATTTGTAGCTATACAAATACCAGCAGTAGCGGTACTAGCAGATATTTGATAAAAAAAGTACTTTTTGGACTCCAAAGTGTATGATAGTGTGAAAATGTAACTTCCATTGTGGATAAAACAATCATTTATAAAAAGTGAGTGAATCACACCCCCTTCTTATCCCATGGTCTCTAAACTAGTACAAATCTCTATACCATGCAACATACTTATACCATTAGCATCATTAAGATGCAATGAAGCACTTGAAGAGGCTTCAGTGATATACACAGACCTATTATGAACTCTTGCTTTTATACAAGGGACATCTTGTTGAATAATAGAAGAGGCAGTCGTCTAAAATTGTTTAACAACAGATTTAGTAACAGTAGGACTTACAGTGAGTATGAATTCAATGTTACTTCTAAATAGGAAGTCTAGCATCTCATGGAAAGCACGATTGTCAGCATTCTGATGCAAGTTTGCCAATTGATTGTGTTTTGAGATCACTTGTAGGTTCGCCATTGTTGTTTATGTTGATCGTCGATGAAAAATTATGGTTATGGAAAATCAAGCAAATAATTGAGAGATTAGGTGATTAAATTATGTAACTGGGATGGATTTATATAGGGTAAGGAAACCTGTGCATGAAGAAACCTCCAAATTTACATAAAACACCCTCTAACCGTACGTCTAACAACGGTAACATAACGGTACATGGAAAACTGGCGGTACGTCCATAAGCTTAGCGGTACTTGGTTTCCAAACGGTACATAAGATAAACTACCGGTACATGTAGGCTAAGTCCATTGCAATCACTTTCCGTGATCCATCCTTCCTGAAAAACATCACATACAACTACAAACATTAAACCAAATATTTGTAAATAATATATCATAGTTAAATCATCCCCTTAACATATGTAGACTTACTGATTTAGCATTCCAATATGTGTGACCAAAATCTCAAACCGTTAGTTTCAAAGGATTTAGTCAATAAGTCAGCTACATTGTTATTAGTATGAATCTTCAAGAGTTGTATCAGCTTCTTGTCATAAGCATCTCTTATGAATTGATACCTAATTTCAATATGCTTGGTCTTAGAGTGAAACACTGGATTCTTCACAATACAAATAGTACTTTGATTATCAATGTAGATTTTGGTGTTCATGAAATTGAACCCATAATCCAACAGCTAGTTCTAAATCCAAAGCACTAGTCCACAACAATGAGCAGCAGCTACATATTTAGCATCAGTAGTAGAAGTTGCAACAATTGTCTCCTTCTTGCATTGCCAAGATACGAGTCTTCTTCCTAGAAAATGACAATCTCTTGATGTGGACTTCCTATCATAATTTGCTCCATCATAATCACTATCAGAGTAAGCTTTCAATTCAAATGACGACTCTCTAAGATACCACAAATAATGTCATCTACATACACTTGAACTAAGATGATTTCTTTTTTATCCTTCTTGATAAAAAGAGTCTTATCAATGGTCCCTTTTCTCTAACCATGCTCCAATAGAAAGTTTGATAGTGTAGCATACCATGGTCTAGGAGCTTGATGTAGACCATATAAAGCTTTGATGACTTTGTAGACTCTATTGGGGAATTTAGGATCTACAAAACCAGGAGGTTGTGAAACATAAACCTCCTACCAATAGTGCCATAAAGAAATGGACTTTTGTTATCCATATGATAAACTATGAACCCCATAAATAAGGCGAAGGCAAAAAATAACCTAATGTCTTCTATTCTTGCCTTAGGAGCAAAAACCTCATCATAGTGTATCCCTTCTTCCTATCTATAGCCTTAGGCAACAAGCCTTGCTTTGTTCTTGACTACAACACCTCTTTCATCCTTCTTATTCCTGAAGACCCACCTTGTTTCAATAACTCTTTTGCCATATGGTAGGTATACAAAAACCCAAACTTTCTGCAATTCAAATAGCAAAAGCTCTTCTTGAATAGCATCCACCCAACTTTCATCCTGATAACGAGCAAAATATACATACTTATCTCATTATTATAATGCCACTTTGTATTATAAATAAGAGCTTTCGATACTTAATATACTGTGTTTTATATGCAGGTATGAAGTATGAAGAAGCAAAGTAAAGAAAATACAAAGAAGGGTCCTTATTGTCCAATTTAGCCAAACTAATGAAAGAAGATTCTGGAACGCACAAAAGTGCGTCGCACATTGTCAGAAGTGCGACACACATTCCCATATCCAAAGTGTGGCGCACTTTCGGATAAGTACGACACACATTTTCTCTCAGTCAGCACTAAAAGTAGGAGCCACTTTTACTCATTTCATATATCCTATCCTAAAACTACTACTCTAATCCGAGTATTCTTAGCTTCTTATTAGTATTTTCAGTATTATCCACTTTTGGGAAATACTTGTAACAAGAGTATTCCACTCTTCGATTCTTGGAGGAACGATACAATCGTGACACTTGTGTACTCGTTCATTCGATCAAATCTGAGTATGATGTTCTCTTACTCTTTTCCATTTGTTACTTTGATTACTATGTTAGGCTAAGCTATTTATGACTATATGGGTATGTGACTATGATTAGTGATGATGCTATGATATGATCCTTTATAAATTGATTTCAAGCTATGTTGTAGAACCATTTTACCACCTCGTTCTATAAACCGTATTTTATCTAGAGTTGATTTGTTATGATGGCTTGGCGTTGAGAAACACAAATTGTTGTAATAAGTTTTTAAAAACTTATCTATGGTTTTGAATCTTTGGTTGGAGAGATCCACTTAGAAACTGTGATAAAATATTGAGCTCGTTGGCAACTTGTTTTGAGCTTAGTCGCTCAAATAAACATAAGTCTTAAATCACCCTAAAGTAAACTATGTAAACGCCATTTTGACGAAAAAGGATTATCACTCTTTACCTACATAAACATATATCGGTCATTATTATCATCATCACGAACTCATACAATCTATCCCATATTAGTCATATTTGTTACTATTGTTATTAATATTAATCATTTCTTTCTTCAATTATTATATTAGTTACTAAAACGAAACTAAGTCTCAGCGAACGATCCTGGCTTACCACTACAAGCTATATTACGAACTAAAGGGTATACTTGCCCGTGTTTGTATTTCGTGTCCCTTGTTTTGTCTAAACCTTGTAATATAAATTTAAGACTTGCAAAACGAACGTCAAGTTTTTGGCGCCGTTGCCGGGGACTTATAATCCTGTTTTGTAACCAAAACTTCCATAATCTTTGAAGAATTGAACCATTTCCCACTCAAACAAACCAAAAAAATTTCTATAGTACAGAAAGTACGCCACACAATCCAAAAAGTGCGCCGAACTTCCTGTAGCAAGCAAAAGTACGCCACACAATCCAAAAAGTGCGACGCACATTTCTTCTATAACCCAAAAAACCTTTGTTGGATGCACACCCGTTCATCCGAAACTCCACCATTATAACCGTTATTAGAACCTGAACGTACCCATAACCGAAGGTTACGTAGACTTCACCTTCGTGTACCTTTTGATAGGAGACACGAGCAACAACAACCTCGCAAAATCAACCAACCTTTCGACAACCTTTCTCAATTCCTATTTCTCACCAAACTCATGAACCATTACGATCTAATGTCGGACACCGACGATGAACCAATGTGGTCAGCCGATAGAGTTGTAGCACCAACTCCTGGCTCTGCAATCGTTTTACCTGAAATTGAGAACGATTTTGAAATCAAAGGAAACCACTTGAACCTTGTCAAAAATCACCAATTTGATGGTCGAATCAAAACCGATCCTCACAAACACATCCATCAATTCAGCGGAATATGCAAAATGTTTAACTATGGAGATGGACAAGCTGAATCCGTTCGACTGATGATGTTTCCATCATCCCTGACTGGAGAAGCCAACTCATGGCTCGACGAACTTAATGAAGGAACCATTCGAACATGGGAAGGTCTTAGAACCGCTTTCATTAGCCGATTCTTTCCTCGTGCCCTATTTGAAAAACTCCTCAGAGAAATCTGAAGCTTTTCTCAACAAGATCGAGAAACTCTCACCGACGTATGGTTAAGAATGAAAGAATTACTCAGAAACTTCCATGGTCATGGACTTAAAAAAGAAGGAATAATCAAGATTTTCTATCATGGTCTTGACGATGCTACCCAAGATGCATTGAACGCCGCAGTGGACGGTATTTTCCTTTACAAAACCCTTAACCAAGCTTACCAATTGTTAGATGACAAAGTCTTACTCAAGCTTGATTGGTCCAAAAATCACAAAAACAAAACCCACGAAAAACCATATCTTTTGCTGAAGAATGCAACAACCCAACCGATATTGAAAAAATTATGGATCGTATGGACGCCATGTCTCTCAAAATCGACACTCAATATAAAGAGATGAAGAACAAAAGTCGTGAAACTTGCAAACACTGTGGGGGAAACCATCCTTCTTGTGAATGTGATGACGATGACACTCCTATGACAAAAGAAAAAGAAGCCAATTTCATGAACACCTTTCGTCGAACTCGATTTTATAACGATTATCGTAATCATGACCGTGATAATTGGAGATCTAACGATAAACCAAGTTACGATCAAGACGAAAAGAAACCTAACCAAACTGAAGACAAACCCAACCTCGAAACCAAGCTCGACAATTTTATCGAATCTCAAAGAAAAACCAACCTTTTCGTGCGAGATACATTCGCTGACCTAAAAACAAAGTTCGAGACCTCAAACAAAAATCACCAAGCTTCCATTGAAAATCTTGAAGCTAAGTTTGATCGTTTTACCGATAAACAGTCAAATCGCACTTCTAGTTCTTTGCCGAGCAACACCAACCCAAACCCCAAAAACAACAACAAATATCTACCACCGCATGCTCGTAATGAACATGTGAATGTCGTATTCACGCGGAGTGGTTTATCCTACGAATCACCTACCAAACCTACCCAAGACACACCAATCGAAAACGCACTCGATAGTGACGATGAGGATGAAGCCCAACCAACACAAACCAAACCCACTGAAAACTCAAACCTAACACCAAAACCATATAAACCAAAAGTACCATACCCCCAACGCGTATGCAAGCAAAAGATGCAAAATAAGTATGGTAAATTCCTCGACTTAATCCAAGAAGTTAGAATCAACATGCCTTTAGTCGATGTTCTGGCTGGAATGGCAAACTATGGGAAATTTACCAAAGAACTTATCAAAAGCAAACATAAGTTTGAAGCGTATCTTCTGCTTTCCTAAATGATGAATTTTCTGCCATTATTCAAAACAAAGTACCACCAAAACTTGGAGACCCAAGATATTTTCTAATTCCATGTACTTTCCACCACTCATACTCTTGTAACGCCTTGGCCGATCTTGGCGCTAGTATCAATCTCATGCCATACTCCCTGTATGTTAAATTCTCAAAAGATGTTCTCAAACCCACAAAAACGAGTGTTCTCCTCGCGGATCGTTCTTTTCAATACCCAATGGGAATAGCCGAAAACATGCTCGTTGAAGTTGGAAAATTTATTTTTCTTGTCGACTTTGTAATCCTAGAGATGGAAGAAGGTAGCAAGGTACCGCTAATCCTTGGTAGACCTTTCTTGCATACAGCTGACGTTGTAATTCGTGTTAAACAAAAACAACTCAACCTTGGAGTTGGAGAAGATAGAATTTCCTTTTCTGTCGATGAAGCAATGAAACACTCTTATTCTAATGACGATACTTGCTTTAGTATTGATGTCATTGACGAAGTCGTTGAAGCCGATTTCGACGCTCTTCTTGTTGAAGGAAGAAAAATTTTATATTCTATGGAAGGAACCATCCTCGAAGAAGAACTTTTTGCTGAGTTTGATGCCTTCATAGCCGTTAATACCGACGAACCTATAGAAACACCTAAAGAAGAAAAAGAAACACCATTTGAAACAATAACGTTTGAAACCAATTTCAAAGTTAAGAAGTCTGTGGAAGAGCCCCCTACAGATTTAGAACTTAAAGCTCTTCCTGAATATCTAGAATATGCGTTTCTTCACAAAGAAAAATTACTGCTTGTAATTATTTCATCCCAACTTTTGGAAGAACACAAAAATAATCTAATTGAAGTTCTCAAGAAGCCTAAACAAGATTTTGCTTAGAAAACTTCTGATATCCCTTGTATATGTCCATCATTATGTAAACACAAAATATAACTTTTGGATAACAAGAAACCGATTGTTGAAAAACAACAAAGACTAAATCCTAACATGAAGGACGTTGTTAAAAAAGAGATCCTTAAACTCCTCGATTCTATAATAATCTACCCAATTGTCGATAGCCCCTGGGTTAGTCCTATTCATTGTGTATCTAAAAAGGGAGGTATCACTGTAGTAACTAACGAATACAATGAATTAGTACCAACACAAACCATCACCGGATGGAGAGTTTGTATTGACTATCGGAAGTTAAATGACGCAACTACGAAAGATCATTTTCCTTTGCCCTTTATGGATCAAATGTTAGAAAGACTCGCAGGGAATGAATACTTTTGTTTCCTCGATGGTTTCTGGATATTTTCAAATCCCAATCAACCCTATGGATCAAGAGAAACCCACATTTTACTTGTCCATTTGGAACTTACGCGTATAAGCGCATGCCTTTTGGCCTATGCAATGCACCTGCTACTTTTCAGAGGTGTATGATTGCAATCTTTCATGATATGATTGAAGAATCAGTCAAAGTCTTCATGGACGATTTTTCTGTCTTTGGAAATTCTTTCGACACATGTCTTAACAATCTTGATAAAATGATAGCACGATGTGAAGAAGCAAATCTTGTGCTAAACTGGGAAAAATGTCACTTTATGGTAAAAGAAGGAATTGTGCTTGGACACAAAGTGTCTGGCGCAGGCTTAGAAGTTAAAAATCAAAAATATATTTAATATCAAGACTCCCATCACCTACTAATGTGAAAGGCATTAGAAGTTTTTTAGGTCATGCCAGATTTTACCGACGATTTATCATAGACTTTGCGAAGATTGCAAGACCTTTAACTCAACTTCTAGAAGAAGAAAGACCATTCGATTTTAATGATGAAGGCCTTTTAGCATTTGAAACTCTTAAAGCAAAGTTTACATGCACACCAATTTTTGCAAGCCCCAATTGGAACCTTCCATTTGTGCTTATGTGCGATGAAAGTGAACATGCCCTTGGAGCCGTTGTAAAACCCGCATGCTTTTACCATTAATAGTACACTAATAATCGTACGTACAAATTAAAACTTTCCTTATATAACATGAACACGTGTCACGAATATTAATTACAAGAATTACGTAGGTTTTATTACAGATAAGTATTAAATAGATTATAGTACACGATAATTATTACAAATAATAATTATAACCACGAACATAAAATCATGAACATGAAATCACGAACATATAATTTTATACTTACGTATATTATTAATACGATAAATATCGTTACGTACTAGTGTTAAACGATAACATGAATAATTAATAATAACATAACACGTAAACACGAACATACAAACATGTAATATTTTAGACACGAGAGAGGCTTCGGGTTTCCCTTGTGGGCCCTACAAGCCACGGAACCAAGAGAGAAAGGGGCCCAACCCATGTTTTGTTTTATTAAAAATAACAAAAAGGGAAATAATACATTTACAGAGTTTTCACAAGAATTGCAAAAAACCCTACCTTTTGTCTCTCTTGGCCGCCGGCAACCACAAGCACCAAGGAGGTGTTTGATTTGATTTTTGTTCAAGAAATCCTAGGAGTGTGTTCGTGTGATCATTCCCCATACATTCCACGTGTTTTATAATCCGTAAAAACCTTTCTTTTTAATTCTTTTTATTAATTAAGAACATATGAACATGGGAATTAAAAAGAAGATTAAAAACATGTCATGATCATGGTGGGGTCAATTAAAAGGGTTGTTTCAGGTTTGGTTGTTCGGCCACCACATAAACCGAGAACCCCATGGCTCTCGGCGACGTTTGGTTCGCACCACCAACCGAGACATATGTCTCGGTGGTGTTTGGTTCGGTCGACAACATGACAAGCCACCCCGACGCGAGTCGGGGGTGTCCTTGTGGTTTGGTTGGGTCTCGGCAGCCACAAACAAACACCACCGGCCCAAGACGGTGGCGAGTTTGACCAAACAGGGGGAACCGCAGGCAGCGCAGGGGGAACCACCGGCAACTGCCGGTGGGAACTTTGTGTCAGTGGCTAGCCGAGAGAAGGAAACCACCGGCGTAAGCCGGTTTCAGTTTTGCGATCGCAGGGGCAACCGTCCAAGCCGGTTTGCTACTTTTTTTCGGGTGTTTGGTTTAGTCCGGTTCACGGGTTTTCACGGGTCCGGTTCATGACATGTTTAATTAATAATACACAGGTTCGCTTCATGACTAAAATGTACAAGTTTAATTATTATTTTTACATGTATATTATTTTTACAAGAATTAAATTAATTAGAACATGCCATATAATTAATTTAATTACACATGGACTTAGGTTAATTATAATTAGCAAATAATACATGTTTTAACCTAAGTATTTATTTATTTTATTTAGACTATAGTATTAATTAATTATTAAAACATGACATATAATTAATTAATAATCATGACTTAGGTTATATTAATAAATATTAATACATGTTTAACCTAAGTATTTTATACAATTTAATTTAATCAAATCAAGTTTATATTTAATTAAATCATATAACCTATAGTTTATTTAATTAATATGCATTATTAATAAACTATACTATTAATCACATGACTTAGTATATTTAATTAGTAAAACTTAAGCTTATATTAATAGCTTATTAATCCAGCTTATTTCTAAACATGGAAACTTCCTATTTCAGGAAACTTATTATTTTTGAAATTTTCTATTTTTAGAAACTTACCTATTATAAGAAGTTAATCTATTTTTTTGAAACTTTCTATTTTGAAAATTTTCTATTTTAGGAAACCTTCTATTTTTAGAAAGTTACTTATTATTACACCACAAGTATAATAATCCAAGAATACGAGTTAATACTTAATCAGAGTACTTAAAACACATGATAAATACTGTATAACATTAAAATCAGTAAAACATATAAAACAAGCCAAGATATATTATAATCAGTTACGTACCCAGTAAACAAAATACTTATACATGTACCTTTTATGTAGCATTAGTGAGATCAGAGTAGAACTTCCTTTCGTTATTCTTTTCCGTTCACTGGACACAAGGTACAGATTATTCGTCCTTCAGTATGGACATTCTTTCCTTATTAGGATTCCCCGTATGCAGCCAATTGTTTTCCCAGTATATGTTTTATATGTTTTGAAATGCTTATGTTTAGTTTTAAATACCTAAGCCATATACATGCATGACCAGTTCCACCTAGTTATGGAGGTACCATAACCATACACTAGAGGCACCAGTGTTATGACTTCACCACGGTGGAGTGATAGCTCGTGGTGTCCCTTTCAGCTTTTGGCCGTATTATTATATTATCATGTGGTGCGTATGGGTGCATCCTTGGTTACATGTTCTATCAGTATTATCAGGTGAATGTGGTGTGTGCCTTGCATCCTTCACAAGGAGTTGATCCCTCCTACCCAGACTTATATTAATTAGAGGCAACCCCTCTAATTACATGATGAGGTCACCCTTCTAAGTATTCATGCACGTTGATACTTCATGACCTATATGGGCTTTTGGTTAACATGCTATACATTTTTCATAAAATAAACATAAGGCTTTTCAAACTATAAAACCAGTTTTAATAAGTTACGTTTTTCCAGGACTTAAATCAATTCCGCCGCTACATGTCTTATATGCTTATGTTATTCATTCTATGCTTATATATCCGTGCATTGAGCGTTATGCTCAGACGTTTTCCTTTCAATTCCCAAATGGCAGGTAATCAAGGATGTAAGTAGATTCTGAGGGTACGTGCATACAGATGGAAGTTATCCGGCATTCATTATTTATGCATTTTCATACTTTACATTCACTACTTTATTTCATTTCTTTAGACATTGTTTAGTCCTTTACCATTACAGTATTATTATTCATGTGTGATGAGCTTTACTTAGACTGCCGATGTTTGTTTCCGGCATTTGTCTTTATGGTCAATAAATGTTTTTTAAGACATTTACCTTGCATGCTTTGATGACACGCCATAATTACGCGTGACCCGCCATTTATCAAAATGGGGTGTTACAATTATGGTATCAGAGCCAAGATTTCGACCTATAGGCTCTAAAAACATGACATGTGATTAGTGGGTAATCATCATGGTCTTCCTAGAATTGAAAGTTTGTTTCATGCATGCATATTTTATATATCATATGTCATTTGTTACAGGAGTTTTGACTAGTAATGGTTGGTACAGGACTGGCCATATTAGTCGCATGTGCTTTTATCGAAACTTTTAACTTTGGGATCGACCCATTGGCGTCCCCGCGCCCTGTCATTTTGTTTTAGGTGAACTGACCGTAGGCGTTTACCCTCGCGCATAAAAAGCTTTATAAACTGCATCATGCATTCATGCACTGTTTTCATGCATAAAAAAAATTCATGATTCTTGCATAAATTTTTTTTTCATGATTATGTATATTATATTCTAACAAGATTTTATCATTTCATTTTTTTATACTGTCAGATGGTTCTCACACGTGAACAAGAACAACTCAATGCAGCAGTCCAAGTTGCATTACAAGCCATGCTTCCTCAGTTGAGGAAGGAAATCCGAGCATAGGTGCAAGCTGCCAACAATCCGCACCAGCACCCAGTTCCTCCTCCTCCTCCTCCAGCTACATTGATCATATGGTTGGAGCGATTCAATAAGCAGCATCCGCGTTCATTCGAGAAGACTGAAAACCCCAATGAGGATGAGATCTGGCTAGCTCACATCGTGAAGATCTTTGATAGTTCGAAGGAGACGTGCTTGGATGGTTGAAGTCAGTGAAGCAGTCTTAGGGAGGTGATGCTTGGGTGGCTGGCTTGACATGGGCTCAGTTCAGGGAGTTGGTGATGGGACAGTTCTTCCCTAAGGCTGAGCAGGATAGGCTGAAGAGGGAGTACCACGGGATCAGGCAGAGAGCTGGGGAGAATAGCAATGAGTTCATGCAGCGTTTTCTCCGTATGGCTGGTTTTCTTAGCGCCGCAGCAGGTATGGTCGAGGAGCAAGCATACCACTTTCGCTGGGCTCTTCGTACCTTGGTTGCCAATAACTTGGTGTGTGCTACCTTCAACACGGTGGCACAAGTAGCTGACGCAGCACGTAAGTTAGAGATGCTGGAAGAGAGGGATGAGTTTGGAGAGGCAGAGAGACCCGACAAGAGGTATATCTCGTCATTTCAACGGTGATCATTTCAATTCATTCCTTATTATCCAAATATTTATCTCTCTTTATAAAACTGCATCTTTCAGGCAGAAGACTGGGGACCGGTCCCAACCGGCCACTCAGCCTTAGCAGAGTCAGCACAAAGGTAACTGTCAGACCCATGACCGTTCTGCTTTGGATAAGCGTACTGGTAATGACCATTACTGTTGGGTCCACTAGATGTGGATCTTGCAGCCTGTTAAGAACGGTGAACGACTTCTGTAATCACAAGTCTATTCACAGAGAGACTCTATACACAATATAAGTGTGGAATACAAATACTATAAAGAAGAACAGAATAACTATGATGACTTGATCCTTTTCTAAGGATTTCTAATATTAATGATAACTAGAATTACGTTTGATGAAGGTGTATCTAACCCTTCTGCCTAAGGTTCCTTTTATACTACAAGGAAACCCTAATACATCATTAAACAAAACGTGTAAAACTGATATGCATATCATTTCCTAACATATCTCATGCATATCCTAACATAACAAAAACTAAATAATAAAGTTTGACTTTAACTAAAACCAGGAGCACGACTTGCTCCTACGACTACTATGACCAGGAGGAACTACATACCTCCTAGTCTACCTATTACAAATAACTATTCCAATGGTCCTAACAATCCTCCCTTAAATTTGAATTTGACTAGTTGAGTTCAAGTTTCCTGGTAAAACGGGCAATAAAGCTTGAGGATTGGAACAACAAAAGAAACAGCAGCATCAGCAAGATAAGAAACAGAAGAACCGCTGCAACAAGGAATACTAGAAGCTTCTCCAAAGCTTTGAAACAAATCAGCATCGTGTTGAATCTTAACAGCAACATGAGCAGATTTGATAAGCCTTTACCAAGTAGCTGCTCGCTCTTGGGCTAGCCAGTCTTGCTGGTGGAATAAGCATCACCCTGGGAGACTAGAACCCAGCCCAACTCTTAGAACGTGAATCAATGGTGAGTGGGGGTACCCTGATGATTTTAGGCAAACCATCACAGCCGTCAACGGATTTGATATGTCTTTACCAGAAGTCGTACCCTTCTGGACTCGCCAACTCTTAGCAATGAAGAATCGGTGAGTTGAAAACCCTATTGCTTTAAGCAAGCTATTATAGCTATCAACGGATTTGATAAAATCTTTACCAAGAGCCGTACCCCCTTGGATTAGCCACTTTTCAGTCTAGGACCATGGCAAGTGAAAACCATCCAGTTTTGGGTAACCTGGCAACCATCAACGGATTTGAGAATCACACCAGGAGCCGTACCCTCAAGGTGAATCAACTCTTTCTTTTCGGTGAGACATGGTGAGTTGAGGACCATTTATTGTGTGAACCAAGTCCAACACCAAATGAAACATCCAACCAGCACAAGTGTGAATCAGCAATAGGAACCCAAATTTTTGAAACAGTACAAGCAGATGGTATATTATTCACAAGTTTAAAATCCATGATTTGGTCAAAGTATAAGCAGATATTATATAAAAAGTATTTTTTTTTTAACTAAATGAATGAAAGTCACCAATCACTTTACATATTGGTGAAAAGAATTGCAGTATAAACAGATGAATATAAAACACAAAACATAAAAACTTACAAACCAACCACATCACATACCAGACGCAGCCACCTTCTCAGCTTGCAATCGAGCTTGGATCCCTTCCACCAGTGTAGTCGCCATAGAAGACTCATTCCTGGAAGGGGCATTAGAAATCTGCAAGTGACAAGCAAGCATGGCCTCCATCTAAGCAATAGTCAACGGATAGTCTAAATCCGTGAGCATGAACACCAGAGCACCAGACTCCAAATCCAAAACATGCACACCACAGCCAGCATATAACTTCCATCGCGTGATAACCCATGTTGGCTGGTCCTTCCAGACACCAAAAGGGGAGCATGTGGAGGGGAATCAAGCATCATTTACAAATCAGCCCACATTCTCAAACCAGGCCAGGAGGGCACTTCAATAGGATGAACAGGCATACCAGCATCCACAAGCCCATACAATGCCATAAGATCTTTACGATCCACCCAAGACAAAATACCTTGCAAACCCGAAGCATACCAAACATAACCATCGCTAATGGTAATCCTATGGCTGAAAGTACCAGGAAGAGTTGTGGAAGGCTTAACCGTCCAACCAGTAAGAGATCCATTACCCATTGGCAATTCTGAGTCACTATCGGAAGCTGCATCAATAAGATTTTCGGGATCACGCTTCTCATAGGGAACAGACTTGCCACGTCTAGCACGTCTAGCCAACTACTTGCGGATGGAACGGCGAGGAGTGGGAGCACCAGACAAGGGTTCAACCTTTACCTTTGCAGCAAGAGTAGGATCAGCAGAAGTAGAATCAATACCTTGCCCATCCAAAGAATCAACAGTAGCTGCACCAGAAGAAGGAATAGGTGGAGGACCAGTCACGGGTGGTGATGGTGGTTCCATAGCAGGAGTAGCAGTGGTGGTGGTAGTGGTAGCATAGGTGGTGGTTGTGGTGGTAGGATCGGGAGATGAAACAGGAGGAGAAACCGAAGGTGTAGGGGTGGTACCAACAGTAGAAACATCAACAACCAATGGAATAGCTGCAGAACCAAGAGGAGCATCAGATGTAGAACCAGGAGCAACAGCAGGGTGAGAAGTAGGAACCACTCGTGGAGGAGGACGATAGATGAAACGCTCCGGAACAGGTGTGCTTTGACGCTTGATCATTTGTTCATATAGCGCCTTAAACTCATCAAAAGACAATGCCCGAACCCGTTCCCATGTCCAACCAACAGTGAAATGAGCAGCCGACTGATACTTGACATACCGCTGCATCAACTTTTTCTCCTCGGTTTTCGACAAAGGCCTGTTCTTACGTTTTTCACGAAGTTGAGCAGCAATCGCTAACTGTTGCTTACGCATTAACACCATAGCTCGAGGAATACAATTATGCTCATTCACATCAGCACCCAAGAGATCAGTAAACTGTGAATAATCCGAGGTAAGAATAGTGAGCACCCGCATCCAATCGTTATCGTCCCAATGCATAGCATCATGCTCCAACTGTTCACGTCGCTGCTTCTGAAGAGCTTCCTTCTCAGCCCGAGCAGCTTGGTCAATCTCTGCTTGCAACCTTTGTGCAGCCTCCTCACCCAACCTATCCTCCTCAAGTTGTTTGCGTGTACGTTTGCGAGGGGGTGAAGGAGCATCAATCATAGGGGCTTTCCCCTTTGGATCATGAGATGGTCCAGCAGTTGAACCAGCAGTAGTACCAGCAATATCTTCCTTTGGTGTAGGGGCAGTAGCAGGAGAAGGGATGCTTGATGAAGTAGGAGGAATCGGCAGATCATCATATGACTTATCAGCAAATGCAGCCTTGGCCAACAAATCTAAGCCATCCTCCATAAGATCTTGAACTTCCTCATCCGAATCAGACTGAACCACATGCTTTGTTCTTCGCCTCTGCTTCTTCTCCAAAGCTTTAATCCGGGCAGCCAAAGGAAGAACAAATTCCCTGGTAAGCTTACGATGTTGATTCAAATCTGCTTCCAAGGAAAGAATCCTTTCATGGTACCTGTGCATTAGATCAAGCAAAGAAGTAAGTGTAGCAGGCTCCTCCGCTTTCCCACCAAGAGGACTTGGGTCTGGGAAGGCTTCATTGGAACCAGAAGCAATAAAGGGGTCATCATCATGAGCACGAGAACCAGAGGGCTTATTAGAAGAGTGAGGAACAGGACTAGGAGGGGGAGTATCCACAAATGGAGACGAATGTGGCATAGAAGAGGGGGAAGCCTTAGAAGTGGATGACCGTTCAACCACCACTTCCTCAACCGGCTCTTCAACAACCACATAAGGTGCACCACCAGCAGAATGCTCCTCCTCTATTGGGTCATCACCTAATGGAGGTTCCTCCTCGGCTTGGACAGCCGGAGGAACAACAGCAGGAGGACCTTGAGCAAGGCCCAGCATTGCATCAGTAAGGGGCCTCCACTCCCCTCTAAACCCATGAGCCATATTATAGTACACTTTAGTAGTAAGCTTAGGGGTCTCATACTCCTCCCTATCACGAGGTAAACACACAAGTACCTGCTGTAAAAACCTAGGATACATTAAAAATTTCTTCCTAGAACCGGTACTAGACAGATTGCTAACCATCCCATCAAACAAATAACGAGAGAAATTAAACACCCTACCCTGTGCAATGCAGATCAATCCAGTGGCCAAAGGAGTGGGAAAGGCATCCCAACTCCTAGAGTTGGGGCTTAAACTATGGATCAAAAAGTGCACTAGAAGCTTCCACTGGGGGGGGAAAACCTATTCTTTTGGAAGTTAAACTTCCCCATATGGTTATACCCAATAGCAGCCATCCCCTCCAACACCTCAACATTGGGGATGGAAACAACACCACCTTCATCTTGAAGATGAAGGGAACTCCTAATAGAGTCTTCAGTAACCACATAAGAACGTCCATCAATGGTAGCATGGAGTTCACGTGGACGACCAAACACATTCACAAGGGTAGCAGTGTCCCAAAACTAGCGAATCACACTGTCATAAACAATTGGGCAAACAGTAAAAGAATACCTAAGGTTAGAAGCCTCAATAAACTCGAGAATGTCTGTGAATTTGTTACGTCTAGGACCATCTCCCAGATATGCGACCTTATTGTGAGCGGGTTGGTAGACCAAAGCAGCCATTGATGTTGATAGGAAGTGATGGAAGATGATTTGTTAGGGTTTGAGAGAGTAGGAGCGCGTGTGTGTGTGTGTTATGATTGTGATGAATGAGTCAAGGGGGTTAATTTGACCATAAATAATGGTATTAGTAACTGTTCATTGACCCCTAATAATTTGGGATGCCCTTTCAAATTAGGCAGTTAATGAAAAGTAACCACTTGCCCCTTATAACATTATTTGCAAATCCCAATTTACTAAAGTTAAATAAGAGAATATATACCAGAATTTGCTTACGTTGACTAAAAGTCAACACGCGTAATGATCAACACTAGGAGCAGAATGTGGTCAACAGAAGTCAACGAAGTGAACAGTAACCCAAACCAAGACTAGAAGCCAACCAGCACTTGACAAAGAAGGATTTTTATCCACTAGAAGGCAACCATGAATGACTAGAAGCTAATCATTAATGACTAGAAGCCAACCATTTATGAAGACAACCATCAGAAGTGAGCAAAAACCTCCACTAGGAGTAACACACACCACAAGAACCCATTCAATCTGTTGTTAAAATCTACCAATATCCTAATCTGCAAGTAAATATGTATACTAAGCCTCCCCTTAGGCGTAGCCTCCCCTCAATCCTAGGTCTCAAGGATTGACCATTCCAATGTGAACCACCAAGTGGTTGAACCGAGGACCATCAAAGGCTTTAGTCAACATATCAGCAACATTATCATCCGTATGAACCTTAAGAACCTGTATCAACTTCTTCTCATTGGCATCCCGTAACAAATGGTGCCGAATTTCAATATGTTTTGTACGTTGATGAAAAACATGATTCTTCACAATGCAGATAGTGCTTTGGTTGTCAATGAAAATTTTGGTGTTCATAAAATTGAACCCATAATCCAGCATCTGATTTTGGATCCACAAAACTTGTCCGCAACAACTAGCAGCAGTAACGTATTCAGCTTCTATTGAAGAAGTAGCTACGATCGTCTGTTTCTTGCATTGCCATGAAATAAGTCTTCGACCCAAAAACTGACAACCACCAGTAGAAGATTTTCTGTCATTATTAGCACCTGCATAGTCACTATCGCTATATGCTTCAAGAACAAAAGGTGATTCTCTAGGATACCACAAGCCTAGCTTGGGTTGAGCCTTGATGTACATGAAAATCTTCTTGACTGCATTCAAGTTAGAAACCGTTGGAGCCACCTGATGTCTAGAACAAGCACTTACTGCAAACATGATATCCGGACGTGATGTAGTCAAATACATGAGTGAGCCAATCATAGACCTATACATGTGAACATTTACCGGAGGATTTGGCTCATTCTTGAGTTTGACATTAGCAACTTAATAAGGTGTTGCTGCTGGTCTGAGAGGATCCATATCAAACTTCTGAAGAATCTCATGAACATACTTATCTTGACTTATGAAGAATCCATCCGACTGTTGCTTGACTTGAAGACCAAGGAAAAATGTAAGTTCTCCCATAGCACTCATCTGAAATTCGCCCTTCATCAGTTGTTCAAACTCATCACACCATTCCTTTTTAGTAGAACCAAAAATAATATCGTCCACTAACACCTGAACAAGGATAATGTCCTTGGTATTCCGGTTAAGGAATATTGTTTTGTCAATGGTACCTCTTCTATAGCCATGTTTCAACAAGAAAGTAGAGAGACGCTCATACCAAGCTCTAGGAGCCTGATGAAGTCCATAAAGAGCTTTGACCACCTTGTACACTTTCTTGGGATGAAGTGGATCTACAAAGCCCTTAGGTTGAGTGACATAAACTTCCTCATCAATCTTGCCATAGAGAAAAGCACTCTTGACATCCATCTGAAAAACTGTAAATCCCATATAGGAAGCAAAAGCCAAAAACAGACGAATGGCCTCAATCCGAGCAACAGGATTAAAAACTTCAGTGTAGTCAATGCCTTCAAGTTGTGTATGACCCTGTGCAACCAACCTCGCCTTATTTCTCACCACAATTCCCCTTGCATCTTTCTTGTTTTTAAGAATCCATTTGGTACCAATTGCCGTCTTTCCGTCCGGCAAGTCAAATAGGATCCAAACATTCTGAAACAAGAATTGCTACATCTCCTCCTGCATAGCTTCCACCCAACTTTGATCCTCAAGAGCATGAGAGACTGATCTAGGTTCCACCTGTGAAAGAAAACAAGCAAACAAACAATGTTGAAAGTCTGTATGATTATTACGCTTTTGATCTTCAATATAGCTCACAAGAGAATGATGATCAGACGTGTCCTTCTTATGCATTCTGCGTGTCTTAATAGTAGAACCAGGATCTCTAATGATTTGAGTAGTAGGATGATCTTTATGTGACTGCAACACTGGATTGGAAGCTACCTCCACTTCTGGTGCCAAGTTATTAAGATCCCCAACAAAGTCATCATCATAGGAAGCAGAGTTGAAAATGCCATCTATTGGTTGCTTATGAATATCATCTAGCTTGGTAGAGGACTTCTTTTGATAGTTCCCCAGGTCAGTAGGACTTGAGAATCTAGTATGGGAAGTAGAATCACCAGCCGGGCTACCAATAGGTGTTGAACTAGCACTAGGAGTTACAGTTGGAGTACTAGGAGCAGCTTTGTCAGCAGTCGTATTCCAAGGAAACTCAAAGCCACCTTTGAGCAGCTGCATTAGTAGCTTCTTGTTGTTGTTTGAGTAATATGTCAAGAGCTGCTTGTGAATCCAGTACATCAGATGGAGTTGCATCACTAGGAGGAGTGGGAGAGACTGTGGTGGAATAGGATGGAACAACAAAAATATCATCCTCGTCATCTGAGTCGGAATGACTAGAGTGAGCACCTGTACTAGAAGTTGCAAACACTTGTGGACCTGCATCATGGTTAGTTTTGAAACCAAAATATCCTAGTGAATCACTAAGATAATCAAGATCAAAATACCATTCAGAACCCTTGCCTTGGATGTTTGACTTCTCCTCAAAATACCTGAGATTTATAGTTTCAATTACTCGCTTGGCTTGGAGATTGTAGACACGATAAGCCCGAGAGTGAGCTGAATATCCCACAATGTATCCTTCATCTGCCTTGCCATCAAATTTCCCCAAATAGTCACTAGTATTCAGAATGGTGACAGGACACCCAAATGGCTTCAGATGAGCATTATTTGGTACTTTGGCTGTTACTAGCTCATAGGGAGTCTTCTTGTGAGGATTTGTAATAGAAACTCTATTCAAAACATAACTTGCAGTATGAACAGCTTCTGTCCAGAACATGGTTCGAAGCTTGGAATCGGCAAGCATTGTTCTTGCTGCTTCTATTAGAGTCCTGTTCTTTCTTTCTACCACGCCATTCTGTTGAGGAGTTCTTGCTGCACTATAATCTCTTTTGATGCCTTTAGAATTATAAAGTCCTATGAGGTCTGCATTTTTGAATTCGGTTCCATTATCACATCGAATACCTTTAACCTTCTTGGACAACTGATTCTCTATAAGTGTAATAAAATCTTTTAGAATTGAGTAGGTCTCACTCTTGGCATCCATAAAGAAAACCCACGTAAACCTGCTATATCCATCAGTTACCACCAGACAGAATTGTTTGTGGTCAATGCTCCTAATAGAGGTAGGACCAAATAAATCCATGTGTAGTAGCTGCAATGGTTTAGTTATAAGGCTGAGAGCAGTAATGGCCTTGAAGGATGCTTTATGTTGTTTGCCTTTGCTGCAAGCAAGACAATTAATATCATTTCTGAATAACTTGGGAGGTAAACCAGAGACCAGGTTCATATTTGCTAGTTTGTGAATGGTCTTGAAGTTCACATGTCCCATCCTTCTGTGCCATTGAGTGGCTTCATCTGCTGAGGCTTTAGCAACCAAACATGCTAGTTGACCAGTAGGGTTGACTTCATTCAACTTGATACTATATAGATTGTGTCTTCTAGGGATTCTGAGTAGAACCTGTGAGTCATCCGGAAGTTTAAAGTCTTTGGATAACACAAGTGCATCAGTATCCGTAAAGAGGACAAACTGCTTCTTGTCACAAATCTGAGAGACAGATATCAAGTTGAAGTGTTGAAGTGCTTCCACATAGTAGACCTGCTCAAAATTAAGATTGGGCGTCTGAATTGTTCCTTTGCCAGTGATCTTGCCTTCACCTCCACCAAAATAGACCTTTCCACCTTGAAATGGTACAAAGTTAGATAGAAGACTTTTATTTCCTGTCATGCTCCTAGAGCATCCACTATCAACAATTCCTAGAGTAGGATCTTAGTATGGAGTAACCTACAACAACAAGATAATAAAGATGCAAAAGTTAGTGTCTTAAGGGGACCCAAGCCTTTTCAGGTTTGAGCCTGCCTTGTGGATCTTTAGAGGATAGCCAAGAAGATTGATGAGATCCACCGTTGTTCTTTGGTTGCCTATTCATCATATTGGTATTATTGTTTGACCAAGAACAACCTGCTGAGGGCTTAACAGCAGTTTCCAAATTCCCCAATCCAAGATACATGTGGTCAAAATTATTTGCATAATTTGGATTAAAATTCTGAAAATAGTTACTGGTTGGTCTATTTTATAGTAAGCCAGTGTTTCTCCAATGATCAGAAACTAATGGAGAGGTCCTTCTAGAAGAGGAAAAAGATTGAGCACTTTGGTTTAATCTTCTAAAAGAATATGGAACCACTCCTAGTGGACCAGGAGCAGGAAATGCTTGATGAACAGAAGAATGTTTGTCATAAAAATCACAATCTTTAATCAAATGAAATGCACTCCCACAAACAAAACATGTTTTAAACGACCTTTTATTAGAATGACATTGTTTCATACTGCTAACATTATTACACATAATTCTAGGAGAACCAATCTTCCTAGGACTCAATAAACCAAGACTAGACACTGTTGAATTAAAGGCAACTCTCTCTTCACACTTCCTAGTAGCAGCATGATCATTCGACTTGGAACTTGTAGGTCTCGACTCTTCACTTGAACCACTTGATGCAGAGTCACTAGCTTTCTCACTGAAAGTACACGAGACAAAGTCATTAGAATTAGTAGAACTTGTTGGGGACTCATGCATATGTGATCCATCCAAGTCATTATGCCTAGAAGTGGGCATGAAAGTTCTAGTAAGAGGTGGAGGGACAGCGTGCATTTCTGCTGCTGGTTTAAACCTATTGTAACTAGGTTCTCCCTCTTCCTCTTTGTCGAGATCAAAGACACTCGGAAAAGATAAATCAAACACATCTTCTGAATCAGTATATTTATCAAATCCTAACCCTCTTTTAGTCCTACCAGACATGTTACTATTGATGAGTTTGGAAAGATTTTTAGGTGCCTTTTCCCATTTTTCAAATCTCAAAAGTGTAGCATCTAATCTTTCTTTCATCTCTTGTTTTTCTTTGATACTGTCATCTTTTACCTTTTCTGTATATTTAAGCATATTTGTTGTGTTTTCTAAATCAATGTTCAATATCCTAATTTTATCCTCATACTCACGTTGAGTATCTTGAAGCCACCTCTTTTGTTGTTCTAATGTTTTTAAAGAAGCCTTATAGGCTTGAACCTCTAAAAAAGACTTATCATTCTGATCATTTAAGTCATTATATTGGGACAACAATTCTGAATATTTATCATGACAACCAAGAGGACAATGTTGTACCTGAGGTGAGATGCCCATAAGAGCAAACTCTTCTGCTTCCTCTGCATCAGATAGATTCCCAGCAATCATTGCAAACACATCAGTAGAGGTCTCAGCTAATACCAGTGTAGTAGTCTGATGATCATTCCAGTTGACCATAGAGTCAACAGACACCAATGCCTTCTTGTCATCCTTTACCTCCTGAACCTTAAAAGTTGAATATCTTCTCTTCTCCTGGTCATTCTTGTTAGGGCATTCCCTTGCAAAGTGACCTTGCTACTGGCAGTTATAGCATCTAACCTTGCTTCTGTCAAACCTTGCTGGCTCTCTTGGGTTATAATTAAATTTTCGACCTGCTTTCTTCTCAAACTTGTGAACCCTAAGAGTGAGCATGGCCATCTGCCATTTGAGATCCATTTCATCCAGGTCAAGTTTATCAACCTGTTTGAAGTCATCAAAAGCAAGTTGTTGTTGAGCATCAACGTCAGCAACAAAAGAATGAAGAACAGCTTCTACCATGCTACCAGACTTGGCTGTTGGTTCAGGAGCAGAAGTATGCTGAAAAGTATGTTGAGAAGACACAGTATTGCTTGGGCTACCAGTATAAGACATGGGACTAGATCCCATAGAACTCACAAAGGCAGAATTAGCAGGAGTGGGAAAAGAATCACTTGAAAATCCCCTCACATGAGGCTCAAAAGTTTTGAGCTTATGAAATAAATCATCAAAATTAAGATAGTTAAGCCCACCTTTTGCTTTGAGAGAGATTACCACCTGATTTCATGAGTAGGGTAAGGCTCTAAGAAATCTTGCATTCATATCACCATCGTCAAGTTTCGACCGAAGTTGATTCAACTGGCTCAATATCTTTTGGAACCTGTCATACCCTTGATGGATACCTTCAGTTTCTAAGATCTTGAATTCTATGAATTCATCTCTCAGCATGGATCTTCGCATTTTCTTTGACTCCTCATTGCCACCAAACCTTGCTTTTATCCCATTCCAGATCTCTCTAGCATCATCCAAATGGTAGAAGTCACCCATTTGATCATCAGGAAGGGATTGAAGCAAAATATTTTTTGCTTTGACCTCCTTCTGAATGGCTGTGATTTCTTCATGAGTTTTAGGGTCAAGAAGAGTAATATTACCATTCTTGTCTCTTCCAGTCAACTTCCTGCTGTTCCCATTCAGAATAATCTTCCAAAGGTCTTGATCAGTGTTGGTGATCCACCATTCCATCTTCATTGCCCAACTATCATACTCGTCCTTTTTCAGAAGAGGAAACTTACCATTTGTGTTGGAAACCGTAGCAACGATCTGCTGAGGTTGCAGAGTTTTAGGAGTACTATCTTCTCTTGTTTGAGTAGAACTTGAGGCAGACATGATTAAACAAAGATGTTAGTAATTAGAAAAATTGATTCTTCTTGTACAGAGACTCTCCCAGGCTCTGATACCACTTGTTGGGTCCACTAGATGTGGATCTTGCAGCCTGTCAGGAACGGTGAACAACTTCTGTAATCACAAGTCTATTCATAGAGAGACTCTATACACAATATAAGTGCGGAATACAAATACTATTAAGAAGAACAGAATAACTATAATGACTTGATCCTTTTCTAAGGATTTCTAATATTAATGATAACTAGAATTACGTTTGATGAAGGTGTATCTAACCCTTCTGCCTAAGGTTCCTTTTATACTACAAGGAAACCCTAATACATCATTAAACAAAACGTGTAAAACTGATATGCATATCCTTTCCTAACATATCTCATGCATATCCTAACAGAATAAAAACTAAATAATAAAGTTTGACTTTAACTAAGACCAGGAGCACGACTTGCTCCTACTACTACTATGACAAGGAGGAACTACATACCTCCTAGTCTACCTATTACAAATAACTATTCCAATGGTCCTAACAATTACCGTGGCAATGCCAGCAACTCCAACAATAGCAGGTCCCAAAACTTACTCAAATCTTATGTTATATGTTCATTTATCATAATTCTGACACTTCAGCATCTTCTACCAGGAATCATGGAAACGGGAGGGAGCAGGACCGTAGAGGTTCTCAACCTCACCGTGCAGCTATTACTGGTATTATACCTTACAATTTTCCGCATTGTCCAAATTGTACCCATAAACCATGTCTCATGTATACTTTTCTCAACAGGCTCCCAGCCAGCAAGGGCTCCTGTTGGAGGGTGTACTCACCCTCTCTGCACCACGTGCAACCGTAGGCACCCAGGTCCATTTCACCGTGACAGTGACGCTTGCTTCAAGTATGGTCAGTAAGGCCATCGCATGAAGGACTGCCGTATGGGCGATATAGAGGGCACATCTGGACATGTCGACAGCAAGCCACCTCCTACTACTGGGCGGGTGTACACGACCTCGCGTGATCAGGCTTCTAAGTCCACGGGTACCATCACTTGGATTTTATATATGTATTGTCGAGCTGCATGTGTTTTATTTGACACGGGTACTACTCATTCGGTCAATTCTACTGCTTTTGCAAAAAATGTTAGGATATCCCCGATACCATTAGGAAATGTCCTAAACATTTCCACGTCCTTACGAGACTCTGTACGCATTACTCATGGGTACAAGAGTCTTCCCCTCGAGTTTGACGACAAGATTCGTCCAGTTGACGCACTTCCACTAGACATGTGCGATTTTGACATGATATTGGGCATGGACTGGCTATCCGAACATCACGCCACCATCGACTGCCATTCATATCGGGTCATCTTCGGTGATGTAAATGCTCCAGAGTACATTTACAACGGGTTCATACCCGGAAGGTCTGTACAAATAATTTCGACCTTGCAAGCACGTGCATTACTTTCACATGGTTGCGAGGGCTATCTAGCTACTGTTCATGACATGGATGCTGAATCTACATCAATCCAGAACCAGACAATTGTGTCAGAATTTCCAGACGTGTTTCCAAAAGAACTGACGGGCATACCACCTAGACGTGAAGTAGAGTTTAATATCGAGCTCATCCCAGGAGCTGAGCCGATTTCTAAGGCTCCATATCGCATGGCTCACATCGAGCTAAAGGAGTTGAAGGACTAATTACAACTTCTAGAACGAGGTTTCATTCGACCTAACGCATCGTATTCGTGAAGAAGAAGGACGGCAGTATGCGTCTTTGCATTGATTGTCGTGAGCTCAACAAGATTACCATCAGGAATCGATATCCTTTACCACGCATTGATGATCTGTTTGACCAACTCCAAGGGGCCAAACATTTCTCCAAGATTGATCAGAGGTTAGGCTATCATCAGTTACGGGTTAAAGAGCAGGACATCGCCAAGACTACTTTCCGTACACGTTATGGACACTACGAATTTGTAGTCATGCCATTTGTCCTTACCAATGCTCCAACTGTTTTCATGGACTTGATGAACCGTATCTTCCATTAATTTCTTTACAAGTTCCTCATCGTATTCGTTGACGATATCCTCATTTTCTACAAATCAAAGGAAGAGCACGAAGACCATCTTCGTACAGTATTACAGATACTTTGTCAGAAGCAGTTGTATGCTAAATTCTCCAAATGTGAGTTCTGTCTGACTAGTGTGGCATTTCTAGGTCACATTGTATCTTCAGATGGAATAACCATGGATCCAGCAAGGTTGAGGCTATTACCAAGTGGCCAAGACCGACATCCGCGACTAAAGTTCGCAGCTTTCTAGGCTTAGCTGGATACTACCGTAGGTTCGTAGAGAACTTTTCTCGTTTAGCACTGCCATTGACCAAACTGATGCGGAAAGGAGAGAAATTCGTCTGGACTGAGGAAAGAGAGAAGAGCTTTGAAGACTTGTAGCATAAAATAGTATCTGCACCTATTCTTACTCTCCCATCTGGTTCGGGTGGATTTCAAATTTTTAGTGACGCTTCAGGGAAGGGACTTGGTTGTGTTCTCATGCAACATGGGAAAGTGATTGCTTACTCATCACGACAGCTCAAGCCTTATGAGGCGAACTACCCTACACATGACTTGGAACTTGTTGCAGTCGTATTTGCACTAAAGATATGAAGGCATTCCTTGTATGGCGAGTCATGTGATATCTTCACAGATCACAAGAGCCTGAAGTACATCTTCACTCAGCGTGAGCTGAATATGAGACAGAGGAGATGGTTAGAGTTGTTGAAGGATTAAGACATTAATCTACAGTATCATCCCGGCAAGGCGAATGTAGTGGCAGATGCTCTTAGCAGGAAGTCGGGTATGATCAACGGCATTAAGATAGAGGAAGAGATTATAAGATACTTGGAGCGACTAGACATCAAAATCATGGTACGTGGACAGCACGGGTACTGGGCTAATCTTAGAGTAGAACCTAAATTACTCTCTAGGATCAAGGAAGCTCAGAAGGATGATGGTGAAATCTGGGCGATAGTTCAGAACCTGGAGAAGCAGACAGAGTTTAGACTAGACGAAGACGGTATCTTATGGTAGGGACGAGACTTTGTGTTCCTGATGATCAAGCACTCCAGGAAGCATTGTTAGCTGAAGCTCAGAGATCCCCATTCTTCATTCATCCTGGTTCAACCAAGATGTACCACGACATCAATCAATACTTTTGGTGGAGCGGTATGAAACAGGATGTTGCCACGTACGTTTCCGAATGTCTTACCTACCAGTAGGTTAAGATAGAGCATCATCGATCTAGCGGTCTTCTACAACCGTTAGACATTCCAGAGTGGAAGTGGGACAAGATCACCATGGATTTTGTTACCGGTCTTCCGCTGACCAAGAGGAAACATGACGCAATTTGGGTCATTGTTGATCGACTTACCAAGTCAGCTCATTTCTTACCGATTCGCAAAGACGATGCGGTTAGTAAACTCGCTGACACATATCAGAAGGAGATCATGAGACTTCATGGTGCTCCATCTAGTATCGTCTCGGACAGATAACCTCGTTTTACTTCGCAATTCTAGAAGAGTCTGTAGAAAGCTTGGGGTACAAAACTTAAGCTCAGCACGGCTTTTCATCCACAAACAGATGGGCAGTCGGAGCGGGCGATTCAGACATTAGAAGGTATACTCCGTGCATGTGCACTAGAATGGACAGGATATTGGGATGATTATATTTGTCTGGTAGAATTTGCATACAACAACAGTTGGCATGCTAGCATCAAGTTTGCACCATTTGAAATGTTGTATGGCCTAAAATGTCGTGCCCCAATCTGCTGGGATCAGGTTGGTGAGGGAACACTTGAGTGTTCGGAGATGATCGAGTTGACTAACGAGAAGGTCGTTGTAGCTAAGACGAAATTACAAGAAGCTCGTGCATGACAGAAGTGTTATGCCGATAAGCATCGTAGGGATTTGCATTTCTAAGTTGGAGATCATATCTTTCTTAAGTTATCACCGGCACGTGGTGTTAGACGCTTTAGAATCAAAGGAAATCCCAATCCTAGATTCATTGGGCCGTTTGACATCATTGATCGAATTATTGAAGTATCAAATCGTTTAGATTTACCTCCGCAGCTTTCTCACATTCACGACATTTTCCATGTATCTCTACTCAGGGGTTACAATTATCATCCTCTTCACATGGTTTAGTATCCATTAGATCAAATTCGTGAAGATCTTACCTTCATAGAGGAACCCGAGCGCGTTCTTGACAGACAAAAACGAATCATGAGGAAGAAGACGATTCCATTCGTCAAAATCCATTGGAGGGATCACACTGAGCGGGAAGCCACTTGGGAGACCGAGGAGTCTATCCAGACTTCTTACCCTCATTTCAAGTTTTGAATTCGGGTATGTTCCTTTTTCAGTTCACTTTATCTATAATTCGGGGACGAATTATTCTTTTTAGGGGGAAGAGTTGTAAAACCCGCATGCTTTTACCATGAACAGTACACTAATAATCGTACGTACAGATTAAAACTTTCCTGATATAACACGTGTGACGAATATTAATTACAAGAATTATGTACGTGTTATTACACGATAAGTATTAAATACGTGACAGTACACGATAATTATTAACAACAATAATTATAACCACGAACATAAAATCATGAACATGAAATCACGAACATATAATTTTGTACTTACGTATATTATTGATATGATAAATATCGTTACGTACTAGTGTTAAACGATAACATGAATAATTAATAATAACGTAACACGTAAACACGAACACACGAACATGTTATATTTTAGACACGAGAGAGGCTTCGAGTTCCCCTTGTGGAGCCCTACAAGCCGCGGTACCAAGAGAGAAAGGGGCACAGCCCATGTTTTGTTTTATTAAAAATAACAAAAAGGGAAATAATACATTTACAGATTTTTCACAAAAATTGCAAAAACCCTACCTTTTGTCTCTCTTGGCCGCCGGCAACCACAAGCACCAAGGAGGTGTTTGATTTGATTTGTTTTCAAGAAATCCTAGGAGTGTTCGTGTGATCATTCCCCATTCATTCCATGTGTTTGGATGTAAAACCCGCATGCTTTTACCGTGAATAGTACCCTTAAGATCATACGTACATGATTAGAACTTTCCTTTTATAGCATGTTTGCGTTTCACGAACAAGAATTACAAGTATTACGTATGTGATAACACGATAAGTATTTATTACGTATTAAGACATGATAATTATTCCAATAATAATTACAATCACGAACATACACGAGCATGAAATCATAAACGTAAATTAATCACGAGCTTAATACTACGTACGTATATATATATATATATATTTATTACGAACACGAATAAATATAATAAGACACGAACAATAACTAGTTTAATCACGAAATACACGAACACGAGAACACACTAAATTTTAGTCACGAGAAAAGTACGGGTTACCCCCATGTGGGCCCCTTACCCGCGGATACAACAAGACCAAAGGGCCAAGCCCATGCAAATTTACTAAACAAGGAATTAAGGAAAAGTTATTTTCATAACAACACAAATTTAGGAAAAACAAGAAACCCTAAAAATCTTTTTCTTCCGTTCGGTTCTTCTTGGCCGCCGGGTATACATCAAACCAAGGGTGTTATTGGTTGATTTTTGGTGTTCAATTTATAGCAAAGATCGTTTTGTGTTCATCCTTCATTGATTCACGTATTCGGTATAACCCTAAACCCTTTTCTTTTTATGTTTTTATTTAAATCAAGATCACATGAAATAATGAATGTTTAAAAACAAGTAAACACATGTTAATCTAATCATGGGGGGTAAATTAACTTAGGGTTTAAGGGTGTTTGTTTGTGGCGGAGGCAAGAACCGAGCCCCAAAGGGGTCTCGGTTTGTTTTTGGTTCGCACCACCGAGACCTCAAGGTCTCGGTCTGGTGGTTTGTGTCACGGCAGCAAAAAACAAGGGAAACCCCAACCTCGGTCGGGGTATGTTTGGCTCTGGTGGGTCTCGGCTTAGCACAAGAACACCACCGGCTTAAGCCGGTGGCAAATTAATGAAAACAGGGGGAACCCTAGCCGCGGCAGCAAGGGAAACCGCCGGCTAGCCGGTGGGAACTTTTGCTAGCCGGCGGCTAGGTTTAGACCAAGGGTGCGTTTTGACCGGTTCATGGGTCTGGTTCACGGGGTTAATAAAAATGGTTCACGACATGTTAAATTAAAACACGGTTCGGTTCATGAGCTATTTTACAAGGTTAATATATTTACAAGTTAATTTATTTGCAAGACTTAAATTAAATTAATTAAAAACAAGTACATGATTAATTTAATTATACATGACTTAGGTTATTAATATTATTATTAATACATGAATTTTAACCTAAGTATTTACCATTTTTTAGACTATATAATTAAATAATTATTAAAATCATGACTTATAATTAATTAATTCACATGACTTGGCTTATATTATTAATAGATAATAATACATGTTTTAACCTAAGTATTTATACCTTTATTTAATTAAATAATGTTAAATTTAATTAAATACTTTAACCTATAGTCTATTTAAATTCCATGAAATAATTAATAAACTATACTATTAATTACATGACTTAGAATGTTAATCAGTAAACACTTAAGCTTATATTCTTAGCTTAATAATCCAGCTTATTTCTATTTATGGAAACTTTCTATTTTTAGAAACCTATTTAATTAAGGCAGCTGATCTATTTATGGAAACTTTCTATTTTTAGAAACTTATCTATTTTAAGCAGTAAATCTATTTTTTGGAAACTTTCTATTTTTGGTAACTTTCTATTTTTGGAAACTTTCTATTTTTGGAAACTTTCTATTTTAGGAAACCTGCTATTTTTAGAAAGTTACTTATTATTACACAACAAGTATAATAATACAAGAAATACAAGAAATACTTAATCAGAATAGACAGAATACATGAAATACTTAATCAGAATAGACAGAATACATGATAAACACAGTATCAAGCTTAAATCAGTAAAACATGACATGAACAGATAAAACAAGCTAAGACATGATATAAGAACCAGTTACGTACTCAGTAATCAGATACTTATACACGTATGTATTTATGTAACATTAGTGATACCGAAGTAGGATTCTCTCCGTTCGTCTTCTTCGTCACTGGACATAAGGTATGGATTTCCCGTCCTTTCAGTATGGACATTCTTTCCTTATTAGGATTCCCCATATGCAGCTAATGGCGTATAGTGGCTATGCTCACTATTCGCAATCCCAGCCCATCATCTTTTTGCTAAATGAAGCCCATTACGAGTGGAGCAATATATTACGGATAACCCACGAGGATGTCCTAGCAACAAGCCGTACGCGGTTGTTTAGTAAGCGTGATACATGAATAAGTCTAGCATAACATGATCATGGACCATATCATACTAGACTGGGGGATATGTCGACGTATAGTCTGCAGTCGGCCCGGCCTGACAGGCCCGCGACCCACTAATAAGTGTGAAAACACTTATCCTTTTACCACTTATATCCAATAATAACAAGACCAAAACGTGTATTTTATGTCGTAAAAGTCGGAATTATGCGTGGTTTGTGTTTTATTGTGTTTTAGGACCAAAAGATGCAAAAGGAAGAAAACATGGGCTATCACGGGCTTTTATCGAAGAAGAAGACTAAAGACGAAGTCGAAAGATAGAGAATGCAAAAAGAACGGAAGTCCAAGGCCTATTCTGAAGATTTATCGAAGAAAAGGTCTAAAGACGGAAGTTTAATGAAGTCGAAGAACTCAAGTCTAATTATAGAAGAAAATTATAAGACAAGTACAATTTAGATCGACTAATCCCGAGACGACGTCGAGAAAGACAAAGAAATTAAGTCGAGTCGAGACGAGCAGAAAGAAAGAAGATAGCTTAAGCATGTAATCTCCCCACCTCCTATAAATACCCTCCTAATATGTCATTAGGAGGATGTTAGGTGGTTAGTTTTTAGTAGTTGTAGTTAATTTTAAGTGTGTTTTTAATTTCTCTCTAGTTTTCCTTTCAAACTTATTAAGTCTTTACATTAATCTTGTAATCTTTTGATATTAATCTTTAATCAATCAAGCTTATTTCCTTAATTCTCATTCTACCTTTCTTAATCTTTTTCTTAATCTTGATAATCATGTAGTTTATTTTAATTTTGTTGATGGTTTGATTGTGTAGCTTATTTGAGTTTGCTTATTAAATTGGTGATCTTAAAAGTTTCTTTATGAAAGTGCTTATTTTTCTTAATCTTTATGCTTAATAGTTTTTAGAAATAAGTTGTTTTTGATAAGTTTAAGTTTTTATAAAAAATGCTTTTTGATTTCTAGCTTATTTAATGTTTAAAAGTTTTTAAATTCTAGCTTATTCACCTTTTTCTAAAATCATTTTGGTTTAGCTTTTGGTAAAGTGCTTATTGATTTTTGGCTTATATTTGCTTATTGCTAAGTTCTTGTTCCAAAATCTGTCAAGTCCCCTTTATTCCGGATAAGAGGTACCAAACCCTCTTTTTCCGGATAACAGTCACCACCACTTTTCGGATAAGCTTCTTAATAGCTTATTCCGGATAAGCTCTTAGTTTACAATATTCCGGATAAGTATCCGGAATTTATTCCGGATAAGCCTGTTATTCAATTTCTCCGGATAAGCCTTAGAATCATTGTTCCGGATAAGCCTTTAATTTGTTTTCCGGATAAGCATCTCAAGTTATTCAGGACAAGCCCCAAGCCCGAATTCCGGATAAGAGTCCAAAGACATTCTGGATAAGCATCATTTCTTCATCATTCCGGATAAACCTTCATTGTCATTTTTTTCGGATAAGCTGTTAAACTTTATTCCGGATAAGAGGCAGAAGCCAATTCCGGATAAGGTAATTGTGTTCATTCTGGATAAGCAGCTGAACTAATTCCGGATAAGGATGAGTAACTATTCCGGATAAGCCCCAGAAGTTTAATATTCCGGATAGTCAGTAGAAGAATTACTCGGGATAAGGTTTTGTATTTCCAGTTTTTAACTTTATTTTTCCCGCCTTTTTACTTAGCATTGTTTTAACTTGTTTTATCTTAGATTAAATTTTCAAGCTTTCAACGACATTTTTATTTTTAGTTTAAAATAGATAACCAAACCCTTTTATTTTTCCACCAAGAACGACTGAGTCGTACTTTTAACCGGAAATAAATTCGAAAAGATCGGACGATAACTCTTCCATACGAGGCAAAACCTTGTATTTAATGGCGCCGATGCCGGCTCTTTTCGTTAAGATTAACGGTTTTAAGTGAGAGACGCGTTGGATTTTGGGATCCGTTCATTTTTTAACGTTATTTTCTTGCTTAAATTTTCAAAAATCCAAAAAAATATAAAATTTTCAAAAATACAAAAATTCTTTTCTTTTTGTAGGTGTGTATGCGTACTCAGGCTCGTAAGAAGAAAGTAGCTCAAGCCGAAGTCATTACTCCACCTATTGTCACCATGGACAATCAACCAATGATCGAGCTTTTGCAATCGCACATAGAGGGAAACACTGATGCTATTGTCATACCCGAGATTGGAGCCAACAATTTTGAACTCAAATCCGGCTTCATTCAAATGGTCTCTGCTCAACCTTTCTTGGGGCGTTCACTTGATGATCCTCATGACCATATAAAAAGGTTTCTTCAACTCACAAATACGGTTAAGTATAATGGGGTTTCACAAGAGGTAATTCTCTTACAACTTTTTCCTTTCTCCTTAGAGGGACAAGCCCGGAGTTGGCTTGATAAGGAACCGCCACAAAGTATTCTTACGTGGACGGATTTAGAGACTAAATTCATCAACTACTTTTTCCCACCCTCACGTACTACCGCTTTGCGGAATGAAATTATTACCTTTGAACAAAAGTACGGTGACACATTTAGTGAATCTTGGGACCGTTTTAAGGAACCTTTAAGAAAGTGTCCACAACATGGTTTCACAAAAGTACATCAAATTAATACTTTTTACAATGGTTTAAGCATGAATGACCAAGATTCACTAAATAGTGCTTCGGGGGGTAACATTTTGGTTAAGTCTTCTAATGCTGCATGGGACATTATTGAGAATAAGTCTAGAGTGCAAACCAAGAGTGTTCGGATTAATGTGGCTAGTGATAGTACTAGTGACGCTGACAAGAGAATAGATAAGCTTACTTCGCTTGTGGAATCGCTTGCTGTACAAACTGCCAACAATGCCAAACAAATCACAGCCCAAGCTAATGCTTTGAATCAATCATGTGAAATATGCGGGGGATCTAACTCATACACCGATTGTCCTTCGACTCATGACAATCCGGAAAATGTGTATGCCGCCAACGATACCTATTCTACGGGAGGCTATCAAGCACGTCCGCAAGGTGACCGCAATTTGCTCAGCTATCGCGCAAACAACTTTCTTTCACCACCCCGTTTTCCCCCACAAAACCCAAAAAACCTCAATCGCAACAATCAAACCAACCTCGTGCTCCAAATCCATATCAAACCCAAAGAACCCCATATCCACCTCAAAGAAACAACCAAGTTTACCAACAACCCGCTTATCAACCACCTGCCTACCATGCTTTTCCTCCCAACCAACCCACCACATTACATCAAGACTTTGAAACTTACATGAGGACTAATGATGTGATAGTGCAAAATCTTCAGCGGGAAATGGCCAACATGAAAGCAGATATGGTGAAACAAGGAAATGATCTTCGTGCCGATATGCGAAACACTTTGGCAAGTCAAACGAATGACTTAAGGAACATGATGGCTAGTTTCTTCCCAAGTAATCAAGCCTCTGGTTCGGGTTTTCTTCCGAGTAACACCGTTGCTAACCCAAGAGGCGAGATGAAAGCAATCACCACTCGCAGTGGAAAGGTTTAAAGGAACCCGAGCTTCCTATACCTACACCGGTGATTGTGACAAAGGAAAACGAGTCTACTTCTCCAATTCCTCAACCTTCTATTTCTCCACTTCCTCCAACTTCTACTTCTCCAATTCCACCACCTTCTACTTCCACCCCTCCACCACCCACGGATGTGAGTGAGAATTCCATCCCAAAGCCTTCATCTCAACCCAATATACCTTATCCTTCGAGGTTGAGGAAAGAGAAATTGAAGAACAAAGATGATATTCAGGTTTCTAACTTTCTCAAAATGTTTAAACAACTGAATTTCAATATCTCCTTTGCTGAGGCTCTCGCTCACATGCCCAAATATGCTAAAATGTTTAAAGATCTTAAGGAGAACTTCTTGACATCGCTCAGACCCAACTTAATTAGAATTGCTCTGCAGTGATCTTAAGGAAATTACCCACCAAACTTGGTGATCCGGGTCGTTTTCTGTTAGACTTACTTTTTGGTAAGCTGGCGCCTTTCACGTGAGTTGGACTAGATTTATATACTTTGCTATACGCAGGGACTTAATATGTAAAGTATAGAAAGTCTAGGTAAGTTAGGTCTATAAATACCCCCATGACTCTCCATGGGGGTGTGAAAGTTTTGTCTCTTTTTCATTTGTTTTATTTTCACTTGGAATAAACCACACATTCCTTTCACCTCTCTCTAACTTTCTCTCACTAGAAAAACAATGGCATATATGTTCTTTGATCATCCCCGACCCCCCGATCTTAGGTGCCTTTTTTATGCTTGTCAATTGGTATCAGAGCTAACCGGGGGTGTCTTGTATCCGTGTGTTTGTGTTGTGTATTCAGATTCGCGTGGTGTTTTCAGATTTTCGGTTCGTACTTTTTGGATTCAATTCTTGATCAGATTTTAACATGTCTTGCTATTATATCCTTTGATTCTGTTAAAAGTCTTTTGAATCTGTTAAAAGTCACGAAATTATTGTCCGAATCTGTGTCTATGTCATGCCTCGTATCATATTTGTTTATGTCCAATTGTTTTTTTTGTACCCGTTCTTTTTGAGTTTGTCCCTTTATTCATCTGTGTTAGCTTTATGGGGATATGGACGAAAATTTATGGTTCAACCATTTTTTTCGGGTTACTAAAAACTTGGTCAAAAACTTGTTACGATGGGAACTTTCAGATGGGACATTGCGACGGCTTCTTTTTCGGATTTATTCTGATGGGTTTGTTTTTCACATTCCGATGGGTAGGGCTGTATCTATTGCGATGGGGCTCATTCCGATGGGTCTCATTGCGATGGGTGGCTGGATCCATCGCAATGGTATTTAAGTTGTCATGCTGCCCAAAATTTTTAGATGACATTACGATGGAGAAGCATTGTGATGGGTTTTGTGTTGACTCATTGCGATGAAAGACTCAAACCTGTGTATTGCGATGGATGATGACTCATTGCGATGGACTAGAAATTGAAAAACATTGCGATGGATTGGTTTAATCATTGCGATGGACTGAAAAATTATATATATTGAGATGGTGAACCACTAATGTCAATTCAGTGAGTCTTTATCAGTCAATTTAATATATCAGATTTAGACTCAAGTTAACCCTACAATCACCAATTTTTTTTCACAAACCAGTAACATTAACCGACTCTTGACACTCAAACCTTGTGACCTAATCTGAAAAACAATTTTCAACTCTCCATCCTTTTATCTCCACAACACCACTCATATCTAATCCTAATCCCATCGTCTCCTAAACCCACCACCTAGACTCGATCTAACAAACTGTACACACTAAGTTAAATGAGACCTCAGATTAGTTAATACGTTTTTCCAATCTTTAAAAGATTTTTTTTGCGTTTAACATCTCATCTTCATAGATCTTGACTGTGATGGTTTTCTACCATCTTTTTTAAATATTTGAATTCAAATCTTGATTGATAACAATCGGGTTATAATCAGTTGATTTGATTCGTTTGTGACTCATGCAACAAATATACAAACCTACCCGAGACCCTTTAATAAGATCTTAAAGCCCTTACTTCTTGTTCTTCTCGTATCAGCACCCAATGAACATTCAAAAGGTATGTTTGAGATTCAGATATTTGGGCCTTGATATTCGTGGGTTATCAGAAAAAGGTCAATGGGTTTGTTTTTATTAACTGTTATTAAATATGAGGTTGATGAGTTAATCTTGGCTTGAGATGATTATGTTTGGGATAGAAAAAAATAGACTGATCTGAGTTTTCGAGATGGGGCAAATATAACAAGAGAAGAGGTTTGGTGTGTTTAGGTAACTGTGAGTTAAATTAGGGTGGAGTGGTTTAATATATCTCAAAAGGATCGGGTATTGTAATTTATGGGCGCCATCTTGTCTTGATGTGTGATGACTACACGTGGTCATATGGGTACAAACTCCATTGTTGTACATAACTGAGTAATTACTAGTCGGTCCTTCATTTATTTTTTATAAAATAATTGTTAGTGGATTTGGTTAGTATGGTTAGTTATTGGAAAGGTATTCAAGATGCCACATGTCTACGCCAATTCACGTTTTAAATGATAAGGGAAAACATTTGTATCAAGCAATGTTTTAGTCGTATCATTTTTTTGGAGTTGGTTATAGATTGACGAAGGTATCATGTTGACCGATTAGTTTTGCAATCGAATTCGGGATGACCGATTCTATATCCGATTGGTGCAAAATTAATTATGTGGATTGCGGGAGTTATTATTGGATTGAGCCGGATATTTCGAAAGAATCAAGTAGTAAACTATTTGTCGGGTTAAATGCTTATGGGACTGGATTTTATTACTTTGGCGGGCCGTTTAAACAGTGACATTCAAGGCCGGGTATCCGTTTTCGATCATAACACTTCTTCACGAACATCAAACACAACAAACATGATACATTACACTAAAACGATCCTTATTCAAAAATTCACCTAAATTCCTAGTGGCTATTACGGTTTATGTGATTACGAAGATGATTCGATGCTACTTATTTGAGGTTGAAGTGAGATTTTTCAGAGGCGTCCTTATTGTATCTTTAAAGGAGTACTTACGACTTTATAAGATAACTTGTTCGAGCATATACGGTTATGAATAAGACTTGAAGTATCTAGTTTCCATTGTCAAGGGGAGGATGGACGACGACATAGATAACTATCATTTTTTGGGAGCTTCGTTGCGGTTCTCAGTGTCACACGCACTTGCTGTTGTGGATTTCTTCAAGAGATGTAGGACCTTTTCTTATACCGCCTGTTTTGGTATAGGGTACTTTAGAGAGGTTGTACCTTTTTAATACCGCCTTTTGGTAAGGGGTACGTTTAAGACTTCTCTGCATCGCTCTTCATTCTTCTATAGTGCAAGCTTAAGTTCAAGATTGGGGAATTCTACTTCAGTTTCAAGTTTGCATTATCGGGTTATCTTCATCAGTGGTCACTATCAATAGCCAACAGAATTGATAAGGGGATTCAGTTCGGGGTGATCTTTGAGAGAATTTTGTATAGATAGATATTGTTGACATCTTCTCCCATAGTATTGGTTGCTAAGTAAGCGGTTCCAGTTGGCATACCACGTACACACATGAAGGATGATTCCCTTAATAGGTATCATCCTGGAGGGAGAAATGTGTACATGCGGGGTCACTTGACTTTGGTGTTACTGTTTCTACATAGAGGGATAAGTTGACTACATTCGGGACTTAATTGACTTTGATGTGGCAACTTTTTATCATCACTGTCCTGTCAGAAGAAATGTGCATTTCCGGGACTTAATTGACTCTGGTGCTACAGGTTGACTTCATGTTCGGGATAGAGTGTGTACTTCTGGTAATCTATCATAGAATCAAGACTGGGATTGCTTCAATTTGTGAGAAAATGTTGATGACGTTATCACCTCCCACGGATTTCCTCTGTATGATCTGTTTGGGAGGGAGCAGTCTTTATTGCTTGTTTAATGAAAGGCCTTCTAGTTCAGAGGGAGTAAAACTAAACTAGATTCTACAAAGCTGAAGAAATAGAGCTGGAGTATTCAAGAAGATGAAGGTCGCTGAAGACTGTCTCAAGAATGCTGGAATTCAAGCTTATCATTTTCCTTTATTTTTGCTTGTAGGAAACATTGTAACCAACTCACGTGAGTCACCATATTGGAGGGAGATTGTTAGACTTACTTTTTGGTAAGCTGGCGCCTTTCACGTGAGTTGGACTAGATTTATATATTTTGCTATATGCATGGACTTAATATGTAAAGTATAGAAAGTCTAGGTAAGTTAGGTCTATAAATACCCCCATGACTCTCCATGGGGGTGTGAAAGTTTTGTCTCTTTTTCATTTGTTTTATTTTCACTTGGAATAAAACACAAATTCCTTTCACCTCTCTCTAACTTTCTCTCACTAGAACAACAATGTCATATATGTTCTTTGATCATCCCCGACCCCCCGATCTTAGGTGCCTTTTTGATGCTTGTCATTTTCTCATTCCTTGCAACTTCCCCGGGGTAGAGAATTGTATGGCCCTAGCCGATCTAGGTGCTAGTATAAACTTAATGCCTCTAAGCGTTTGGAAACAATTGTATCTACCCGAGCTAGTCCCCACACGAATGACTTTGGAATTAGCCAACCGTACGGTTGCTTATCCGGTGGGGATAGCCGAAGATGTCTTTGTCGGTGTCGACAAATTCACCTTTCCTGCGGATTTAGTTGTCGTTGACTACGAGATGGACCCCCGTGTTCCATTAATCGTTGGACGTCCATTCTTGAGGACCGGTCGCACTCTCATTGATGTAGCCACGGGCGAACTAATCATGAGAGTTGGTGATGATAAAATCGTCTTCAACATGGGTAAACTTTCTAAGCAGCCTTCTGAACACGAGAGTGTTAATTTCATTGACGTTCTTGATGAGGCTTGTGAAGAACATTTCAAAGACGCTTGTAAAAGTGGTTCTTCTTCTCTACCCATTGTTGAGACCGTTGCCTCTGTTGCTCCATCACTAACTCCATTTGGAGAAAGTGATTTCATTTTGAAAGAATTTGAAGCAACTTTGGGAGATGTGGACTTGCAATATGACGATTCTCCCTCCAATTGGGATGAAGACATTCGTACCATTGAGAAACTTCTCAATGAGGACCATATTTCTCCACCATCTCCTAAGGATATTTCTATCGATGAACCGAATTTGACTACGCCTTCTATCGAAAATCCTCCAGATCTAGAGCTTAAGGACCTACCGTCTCATCTCGAGTACGTTTTCCTTGACGACAACAAGAAGTCACCCGTGATCATCGCAAAGGACTTGAAAGAGGAAGAAAAATCTCGACTTATCGCCGTGCTAAAGAATCATAAGAAAGCGATTGCTTGGAAAATCTTCGATATTCGTGGAATTGATCCTCACTTTTGCACACATAAAATTCTCATGGAGGACGACTTTAAACCCACTATTCAAAGCCAAAGAAGGGTGAATCCCAAGATCCATGACGTTATCAAAAAAGAGGTTATCAAACTTCTTGATGCGGGAATGATCTACCCTATCTCGGATTCACCATGGGTTAGTCCCGTCCATTGTGTGCCTAAGAAAGGCGGAATCACCGTTGTGCCCAATGAAAACAACGAGTTGATTCCTACTCGTCTCGTTACAGGGTGGAGAGTTTGTATAGACTATCGCAAACTCAATGCTGCTACGAGAAAGGATCATTTTCCCCTCCCTTTCATGGACCAAATGCTTGAACGTCTAGCGGGTAATGACTATTACTGCTTCTTAGACGGTTTCTCCGGGTATTTTCAAATTCCCATCGATCCCAAAGACCAAGAGAAAACCACATTCACTTGTCCTTATGGAACATTTGCTTATAAAAGAATGCCTTTCGGCTTATGCAATGTTCCTGGGACATTCCAAAGGTGTATGATGGCTATCTTCCATGACATGGTTGAAGAAACTATGGAAGTCTTCATGGATGATTTCTCGGTCTATGGTGATTCTTTCTCTCATTGCCTTGCCAATTTGGAACGCATGCTTAAGCGGTGTGAAGACACTCGCTTGTTCTAAATTGGGAAAAATGCCATTTCATGGTAAAAGAAGGCATTGTGCTTGGACATAAAATCTTAAAATCCGGTCTTGAAGTGGACCGTGCTAAAGTGGATGTCATAGCCAAATTACCTCCACCTTCAACCGTGAAGGGTGTGAGAAGTTTCCTTGGTCATGCGGGCTTCTATCGTCGATTCATTCAAGATTTTTCTAAAATCGCTCGCCCGATGACCCACCTCTTGGAAAAAGATACTCCTTTCATCTTTTCTAAAGAGTGTCTTGAATCCTTCAATCTTCTTAAGGATAAGCTAACTAAGGCACCGGTCTTGGTTACCCCTAATTGGGAGATACCTTTTGAATTGATGTGATGCTAGCGACTTTGCTATTGGAGCGGTTTTGGGCCAAAGAGTGAACAAACACTTCCAACCAATCCACTATGCTAGCAAGACAATGGCGGGGGATCAATTGCATTACACTACCAAAAAAGAGTTTTTAGCTGTAGTGTATGCTTTTGAAAAATTTCGCCCTTATCTTGTCCTTTCCACCATAATTGTCTATACCGACCATTCCGTGTTAAAGTACTTGTTGACTAAACAAGATTCTAAGCCAAGACTTCTTCGTTGGGTTTTTCTCCTTCAAGAATTTAACATTGAAATTCGCCAAGAAGGGAGCCGAAAACGTAGCCGCGGATCATCTAAGTAGACTTGAGGATCCTTATCAAGGGGATCATCCGAACCAAGAGATCAATGACTCTTTTCCCCTTGAGACCTTAATGTCTATAAATTCCAATCTTAATGAAACCCCGTGGTTTGCGGACATTGCAAACTACTTAGCGGGTGGAATTCTCAAGGAAGGGTTAACGTCCCAACAAAAGAAAAAGTTCTTTAAAGACATTGAACACTATTTTTGGGACGACCCTTACCTTTTCAAACAATGTGCGGATCTTGTCATTCGTCGATGTGTTGATGGGCCGGCAGCTTTACAAATCCTTGATGCTTGCCATAAAGGACCCACCGGTGGTCACTTTGGTCCAAATTACACCGCGAAGAAAGTATTCGACTCTAGATTTTATTGGCCCACCATTTATCATGACGCTCATGAAATGGTTAAACATTGTGATGCTTGCCAAAGACAAGGCAAGATCACACATAAAGATGAGATGCCTCAAAATTTCATACAAGAATGTGAAATCTTTGACGTATGAGGCATCGACTTATGGGGCCATTTCCATCATCTAAAGGGAACAAGTATCCTCGTAGCCATTGACTACGTTTCCAAATGGGTTGAAGCTAAGGCTCTCCCCACGAACGATGCGAGGGTGGTTGTGAACTTTTTGAAGCAGCTTTTTGCTCGATTCGGTGTTCCTCGTGCTATAATCACTGACTGCGAGACTCATTTTTGCAATGATCAATTCGTAAGAGTCATGGCTAAGTATGGTGTCAATCACCGTCTTTCCACCGTTTATCATCCTCAAACGAATGGTCAAGCCGAGATATCTAACCGTGGATTAAATCGCATTCTTGAGCGTACTGTGGGAGAGCATCGTGCCTTGTGGGCCGATTGGTTGTACACCCTATCGTCTTGTGTACGGGAAAGCATGTCACCTCCCTATCGAGCTGGAACATAAGGCATACTGGGCCTTGAAGTGGGCTAACTTTGATATCAACAAAGCCGGTGATCTTCGGAAGATTCAACTCAATGAGCTAAATGAACTAATGAATGAAGCTTATGAGAACTCATTGATCTACAAGGAGAAGACCAAGATCGTCCATGATGCAAGAAATAAAAACCGAGAGTTCCACGTTGGTGATCAAGTTTTACTCTTTAACTCTCGGTTGAAGATCTTCTCGGGAAAGATGAAGAGCCGCTGGTCTGGTCCATTCATCGTCGCTAAAGTCTTCCCATATGGAACCATTGAGCTTTCTCAGCCAAATGGGCCCAATTTTAAGGTGAATGGCCAGTGCGTGAAGTTGTACTTTGGTGAGGACATCTCTCATGAGATGATTCCATCCCTCACCACGTTTCCCTTGAATTAAGTTCTGGGTCGAGTCAGGCTCGTGACTCGGTGAACAAAAACAAGCGCTTCTCGGGAGGCAACCCGTGATCTATCCTTTACCGTTCTCATAATAAGTGTAGGGGGAGCCCCGTATGTGTTTGTTGTCTTGTTTCTTCTTCTGTGCAGGGATTAAAGCTTCAAAGATCCATTCTCGATGACTTTTTACGAACCGTGATCCCGTGTTCCCGTCTTCCCGGTTCTATCCTAAACTGTCGTGATTCAATTTTTCATATCTTATATGTTCACATTGAAATCACTATAGTTGTCCTTTCCTTAGTAAGATTTAAACAACGTGCACAATGTCCTAAGTGTAGGGGAGTTTACTCCCACATGCTTAAACATTAAGGACAATGTTTATATCAAGTGTAGGGGGGACTTCTATTGAAGTAAGTGGTCTTTTCCATGAATTTGTCCTCATTTTAACTAGAAAATCTAATTTTTCGACATTTTTCAAAATTTTTAATCTATTTTGGCCTTGTAATTTTCCGTTGCTATCGTTATTTACTTTCTTTGCTAAAATAATTTTTTTAATAATAAAGTGGTTTTAAATTTTTCAAAGTCGTGAATATTTTGACTCAGCCCGAGTTTACTTATCTAAGTTTACTCTAGCAAGTATCCTTAACGTGTTTAAGTCAAGTTTTGCTAGGCTTTTATATAGGGAACTTTAAAACGCGAAAGTCTTAACTCTTACGGGTTAAAAACATGAACTTTTTGCAAGTTCCTATAATTGATCCTAGAGAGTTGTTTATCAAGGGAACTTTAAAACGCGATATCTAACCTTGAAAAAGTCTAAGATTTTCAAGATCCTATAGATGACTCGAAAACCCAAAACTTTGATTTAATCGGCTAAGCATCCACGAGTCTCATTCCTTGAGATTTTAAATTGTGGAGAACGAGAGTTGATAGAGTCAATTATAAGTTTAGTATTCTTTCGTGAATTTATGTGAGTTGATTATAAGCCTATTCTCCCATCGCTTGCTAATAAATTTATCTGCAATAAATAAGGTTGTACGATTTGAAAAGTTACTTAGCTTCTAGCACAAGATCATTTAAAAGTTGCTCGGTATTAATTAGAGTTCATAGCCAAGGCATAAGTTATTGAAGCGGGATGCGAAGATTGGCGAGTCCAAAAAGGTCCTAACAAGGCTCGAGGGCTACATTTAGTTGCTAAAGATCCAAAAGTGATGTGAGGAATCATTTATCGAAAATCAATATGAAGGATCGAGACACACGACGAAAAGCAAATACTCCCCTAAAGATCATGGAGAAGTCTATCTGAAAAGACCCTAGCAAGGTATGAGGATAAATAGATCCAAGTCCTAAAAGGAGGCGGATCGTTGTATATCAATGTCCAAAATAAAGATTGGAGAAAAATGAAGAAGTCGTGGTCCAAAGATGAAGAATCTCTCAAAACTTCAAGGTGAAGAAATTCCTATTATGAAGAGAAGACCATAATTTCAAGAACGTCTCTCAAAGATTTAAAGTATGAAGTCGCTGCCAAATATCGGTCTGAGAAAGGTCTCAAATCGTGAAGCGAGTTATGCCAAGATATGAACTTTGAAAGGTCCCGAGAAGCAGTTTTAAAAGATTTTGTCCTTTAGCTAACTATTGATTAAATCGTCCCACTTTATTTTCAGCCTAATAAACTATCGAAATAAGTCAAACAATGCATCCTCGTGATCATTCAAGACAACAATAAAATATAAGAAATACACCTAGGAATAAGGGAGACTAAGTGAATAATTTGGCCACATGAGTTCGTGTTAGTTTGCTAACTTATAATAACAATGATCTCGTTTTTAAGCTTGGTATGGGGAACTTGAAACTTGAGAATGATGAACATTCATGACAACCAAAAACCCAATGTAAGTCTTTGATTTCTTACTTGTTTTGTTCTTTTAGTTTTCTTGGTTTTTAGTATTTAATAAAGGCCAAGGTGGGTTATCTATTATGAGAAATGTAATCTGTGCTTTGAAATTAATGCATTGCATGACGGCATTGCAATGGTCAAGTGTAGGGGATTTAATAGGTGTGAAAACACTTATCCTTTTACCACTTATTTCCAATAATAACAAGACCAAAACGTGTATTTTATGTCGTAAAAGTCGGAATTATGCGTGGTTTGTGTTTTTATTGTGTTTTAGGACCAAAAGATGCAAAAGGAAGAAAACATGGGCTATCACGGGCTTTTATCGAAGAAGAAGACTAAAGACGAAGTCGAAAGATCGAGAATGCAAAAAGAACGGAAGTCCAAGGCCTATTCTAAAGATTTATCGAAGAAAAAGTCTAAAGACGGAATTTAATGAAGTCGAAGAACTCAAGTCTAATTATAGAAGAAAATTACAAGACAAGTTCAATTTAGATCGACTAATCCCGAGACGACGTCGAGAAAGACAAAGAAATTAAGTCGAGTCGAGACGAGAAGAAAGAAAGAAGATAGCTTAAGCATGTAATCTCCCCACCTCCTATAAATACCCTCCTAATATGTCATTAGGAGGGTGTTAGGTGGTTAGTTTTTAGTAGTTGTAGTTAATTTTAAGTGTGTTTTTAATTTTTCTTTAGTTTTCCTTTCAAACTTATTAAGTCTTTACATTAATCTTGTAATCTTTTGATATTAATCTTTAATCAATCAAGCTTATTTCCTTAATTCTCATTCTACCTTTCTTAATCTTTTTCTTAATCTTGATAATCATGTAGTTTATTTTAATTTTGTTGATGGTTTTGTGTAGCTTATTTGACTGTGCTTATTAAATTGGTGATCTTAAAAGTTTCTTTATGAAGTGCTTATTTTTCTTAATCTTTATGCTTAATAGTTTTTAGAAGTAAGTTGTTTTTGATAAGTTTAAGTTTTTATAAAAAGTGCTTTTTGATTTCTAGCTTATTTAATGTTTAAAAGTTTTTAAATTCTAGCTTATTCACCTTTTTCTAAAATCATTTTGGTTTAGCTTTTGGTAAAGTGCTTATTGATTTTTGGCTTATATTTGCTTATTGCTAAGTTCTTGTTCCAAAATCTGTCAAGTCCCCTTTATTCCGGATAAGAGGTACCAAACCCTCTTTTTTCGGATAACAGTCACCACCACTTTCCGGATAAGCTTCTTAATAGCTTATTCCAGATAAGCTCTTAGTTTAAAATATTTTGGATAAGTATCCGGAATTTATTCCGGATAAGCCTGTTATTCAATTTCTCCGGATAAGCCTTAGAATCATTGTTCCGGATAAGCCTTTAATTTGTTTTCCGGATAAGCATCTCAAGTTATTCAGGACAAGCTCCAAGCCCGAATTCCGGATAAGAGACCAAAGACATTCCGGATAAGCATCATTTCTTCATCATTCCGGATAAACCTTCATTGTCATTTTTTCCGGATAAGCTGTTAAACTTTATTCCGGATAAGAGGCAGAAGCCAATTCCGGATAAGGTAGTTGTGTTCATTCTAGATAAGCAGCTGAACTGATTCCGGATAAGGATGACTAACTATTCCGGATAAGACCCAGAAGTTTAATATTCCGGATAGTCAGTAGAAGCATTATTCGGGATAAGGTTTTGTATTTCTAGTTTTGAATTTTATTTTTCCCGCCTTTTTACTTAGCATTTTTTTAACTTGTTTTATCTTAGATTAAATTTTCAAGCTTTCAACGACATTTTTATTTTTAGTTTAAAATAGATAACCAAACCCTTTTATTTTTCCACCAAGAACGACTGAGTCGCACTTTTAACCGGAAACCAATTCGAAAATATCGGACGATAACTCTTTCATACGAGGAAAAACCTTGTATTACCCACACATACCTAACTTATCCTTCAAGAAACCCTAGCACTCTATAAACAAGGCTAGGGGTCTCATTCTACATCAGGTTTTCTCTCATAACTACACCTCTTATACCATATATTAATCCGATACTAACTTGACCGTCGGAGGTGGACCCCGGGGCTCCGGCCTCGGGTCTACTCCTAACCGGTTTACCTTTGTTTGCAGCATTACTCAGGACCGGGGAAGACGATTAACGGCCCAGGAGAGTCGTCGAGCCGGCCCATCCAAACTATGCTCCAACAAGTTGGCGCCATCTGTGGGACCCTGACTAAAACTTACGTCGTGGTCTCATACTATCAAAAAACAAAGATTGATCTGAAAGTCGGTAACCCTGATACTTTCATACTATTTGTTTTTTCACATATACATCGTGACATGCATACAAGCTTGGTTTATCAAATTTGCCATGCTATACATGATTTATTTATGCTATTCAAAGCGTTTTCACCACAAAGCTATTTTATCATATGAAACAAAGCTATTTACGTATGGTTACTTTACGCCAAAATTTATCATGATATGCCTATGCTAAAAACAACTTTTGTTGCATGATTATCAAGCGTAGTATTTTGTGTTCAGGAACATGTTTTGCGATCCGTCTTCACATTCTTTTTCTTTTGATTAGATATTGCTCATGTTTATATGCGGAAACTGTTTTGCCCTTGTATTCTAAAACAGTTTATTGTGTAACAAAATATACACATAATTTAGAGATATTATATGAAAAAGATATGTTCGGAAGAGATACTATGATAAGAATTTTAAATATTTGATCTGAATATATCATTCTTATGTCATCTTGAACAAACTACGTCATTATCATTGCCATGCGCATACATTTACTTCATGGATTATGATAGAGATATATCCGCTATTTTGATAGCCGCGGTTATACGTCCGTTCTTCTGCAATATTCTGCAACCAGACATATATTTTGTATTTTTAATAAAAGATACTATTGATATCTTTTTAATTCTTGACAATATTTTGTCAATATATTTTTAATAAAAAATATTATGTATATATTTTTTTTTAAATTGACAGAAGATGTTAACTATATCTTCTAGAAATATTATTGATATTGTTTATATTAATAAAGGATATTACACATATCATTTAATTACCACAAGATATTATTCATCTTTTAAAATTTGGTTAGGATACATTCCAGTATTATTAATTTATAAAAGATATTATATATATCTTTTAAATCGGTACGATATATTACATATATTTTTTGGATAATATATTTTATTTATCATTCGCGGTTATGGTACGTCCATCCGCGCTAGTCTGCACGCTCAGACATCTTTAGCCTACGGGCGTACATGTACACATCGTTCCTAGGTGGAATAAGAGGATTGAGTGAACCTAATAATTCAACTTGTCGTATAAGAGGGATGCAACCCCAATGACCACGGATCATGTATCCTTGTTAGACACCTTGCTATCAAGACGTTGTAGTAAGTTATGCAAACCACGTGACTCATGATGGACTTGCAAAAGACACACTGTGCACGTCTAACAACATTTTTGTCAAAACTTTGACCGTCCTTATGGTAGTAGCGGTACGCCGCACGTAATGGCATAGCTCATCCAATAAGTTAGTTAAGATACGTCTTATACTATGTGACAATTCGCGGATATGGCAAGACCGATCCGCGTTGGTTCGCATGTTCGAACCCAATTTATATCTTTCGTACGCGGCCATGGTACGTCCATTCGCCCTGGTCTACAGGATCGTATTTATTTTATTTTATTTTATTGAATACTTGATTAAGTTTAATACTACTAATTGAGTGTAGCACCATTAAACTTGGGGGGGCTACTAGGGTATAATAATACCACTATTTATGTGCACGTCACACAAATATCTTTGGATATATTCCTTTGCCGCAGAGGTCCGCCTTCTGCCGGTTTATTCCTTTGCCATGGAAGTATCTATTCCATTGGCTTATTCCTTCGCCGCGGAAGTACTCCTTCCGCGCGCGTTTATTCCTTTGCCATGGAAGTATCTCTTCTATTGGCTTATTCCTTCGCCACGAAAGTACTCCTTCTGCGCGTGTTTATTCCTTTGCCATGGAAGTATCTCTTCCATTGGCTTATTCCTTCGTCGCGAAAGTACTTCTTCCGCGTGCGTTTATTCCTTTGCCATGGAAGTATCTCTTCCATTGGCTTATTCCTTCTCCGCGGAAGTACTTATTCTGCGCGCGTTTATTCCTTTGCCATGGAAGTATCTCTTCCATTGGCTTATTCTTTCGCCGCGAAAGTACTCCTTCTGTGCGTGTTTATTCCTTTACACTGAAGTATCTCTTCCATTGGCGTATTCCTTCGCCGTGGAAGTATTTCTTCCACGTGCTTATTATCTTCGCCGTGGAAGTATCTCTTCCACGTGCTCATTATTTTCTCCGTGGAAGTATCTCTTCCACGTGATCATTATCTTTCGTCGTGGAAGTATTCTTCCACGTGCTCATTCTCCTTCGCCGTGGAAGTATCTCTTCCACGTGCTCATTATTTTCGCCGTGGAAGTATCTCTTCCACGTGTTTTTTATCTTTGCTGTGGAAGTATCTCTTCCACGTGCTTATTATCTTCGTCGTGGAAGTATCTCTTCCACGTGCTCATTATTTTCGCCGTGGATGTATCTCCTCCACGTGCTCATTATCTTTCGCCGTGGAAGTATTCTTCTACGGGCTCATTCTCCTTCGCCGTGGAAGTATCTCTTCCACGTGCTCATTATCTTTCGTCATGGAAGTATTCTTCCACGGGCTCATTCTCCTTCGCCGTGGAAGTATCTCTTCCACGTGCTCATTATCTTTCGTCGTGGAAGTATTCTTCCACGGGCTCATTCTCCTTCGCCGTGGAAGTATCTCTTCCACGTGCTCATTATCTTTCGCCATGGAAGTATTCTTCCACGGGCTCATTCTCCTTCGCCGTGGAAGTATCTCTTCCACGTGCTCATTATTTTCGCCGTGAAAGTATCTCTTCCACGTGTTTTTTATCTTTGCCGTGAAAGTATCTCTTCCACGTGCTTATTATCTTCGCAGTGGAAGTATCTCTTCCACGTGCTCATTATTTTCTCCGTGGAAGTATCTCTTCTACGTGCTCATTATTTTCGCCGTGGAAGTATCTCTTCCACGTGCTCATTATCTTTCGCCGTGGAAGTATTCTTCCACGGGCTCATTCTCCTTCGTCGTGGAAGTATCTCTTCCATGTGCTCACTATCTTTCGCCATGGAAGTATTCTTCCACGGGCTCATTCTCCTTCGCCGTGGAAGTATCTCTTCCATGTGCTCATTATCTTTCGCTGTGGAAGTATTCTTCCACGGGCTCATTCTCCTTCGCCGTGGAAGTATCTCTTCCACGTGCTCATTATTTTCTCCGTGGAAGTATCTCTTCCACGTGTTTTTTATCTTTGTCGTGAAAGTATCTCTTCCACGTGTTTATTATCTTCGCCGTGTAAGTGTTCATTATTTTCGCCGTGGAAGTATCTCTTCCACATGCTCATTATCTTTCGCCGTGGAAGTATTCTTCCACGGGCGCATTCTCCTTCGCCGTGGAAGTATCTCTTCCACGTGCTCATTATCTTCCGTCGTGGAAGTATTCTTCCACGGGCTCATTCTCCTTCGCCGTGGAAGTATCTCTTCCACGTGCTCATTATTTTCGCCGTGGAAGTATCTCTTCCACGTGCTTATTATCTTCGCCGTGGAAGTATCTCTTCTACGTGCTCATTCTCCTTCGTCGTGGAAGTATCTCTTCCACGTGCTCATTATCTTTTGCCGTGGAAGTATTCTTCCACGCGCTCATTCTCCTTCGCCGTGGAAGTATCTCTTCCACGTGCTCATTATCTTTCGCCGTAGAAGTATTCTTCCACGGGCTCATTCTCCTTCGCCGTGGAAGTATCTCTTCCACGTGCTCATTATTTTCGCCGTGGAAGTATATCTTCCACGTGTTTTTTATCTTTGCCGTGGAAGTATCTCTTCCACGTGCTTATTATCTTCGTCGTGGAAGTATCTCTTCCACGTGCTTATTATTTTCACCGTGGAAGTATGTCTTCCACGTGCTCATTATCTTTCTCCGTGGATATATTATTCCACGGGCTCATTATTTTCGCCATGGAAGTATCTCTTCCACGTACTCATTATCTTTCGCCGTAGAAGTATTCTTCCACGGGCTCATTCTCCTTCGCCGTGGAAGTATCTCTTACACGTGCTCATTATCTTTCGTCGTGAAAGTATTCTTCCACGGGCTCATTCTCCTTCGCCGTGGAAGTATCTCTTCCACGTGCTTATTATTTTTCGCCGTGGAAGTACTCTTCCACGAGCTCATTTCTTTCGCCGTGGAAGAATCCTTCCTTGAGTTCATTGTCTTTCGCCGTGGAAGAATCCTTCCAAGGGTTCATTATCTTGGTCGCGGAAGTAATTCTTCCGCGCACTCGTTACCTTGATCGCGGAAGTAATTCTTTCGCGCACTCATTATCTTTGCCAAGGAAGTACGTCTTCCGTTGGCACATTTCTGTGTTGCGGAAGTACGTGTTCCACGACGACTTACTTGGCCCGGCTAAGAGTGAATTACCAAAATTTATATCGTTTATACTTAATCAGATGGAGCCTGATCAACTACGTTTAGTCCAGGAAAAACCGTGACAAATTTTGGAAGTCGTTATCAAATGTTGTGGCCATAAGACGGATGTAATATCCGCATCACTTTGCCGCAGAAGTACGAATTATGTTGGCCTTAATACGAATGCAATATTCGCATTATGCGGCATCGTTAATGGATTTAAGGAGTAGGCCTTCAAAATGTTCACGATGCAGCATACAGGTTCCACCTCCACCTTCACAAAACCTTCTTATTATCCTCATGTTAGAGATGAGTAAGAATGATACCTTGCCAATGCCAGTGTTACCCCGGCTATAGAACACAATTTCTTCTTCCAGGGTCCTTACCATCTAATCACGGGAAACCAAGCATTCGAGCACAACTACTCGTCTTACGTATACGTGTTTTCCCATTTCTTTCGATGTGGATCTGCTTACAGGTAGCGGATATGGTGTAAAGTCTAGTAACCTCGGTGACAACCTCGCATACTAGACTGGGGGGACATGATGGCGTATAGTAGCTATGCTCACTATTCGCAATCCCAGCCCATCTCTTTTTGCTAAAGGAAGCCCATTACGAGTGGAGCAATATGTTACGGATGACCCACAAGGATGTCTTAGCAACAAGCCGCACGCGGTTGTTTAGTAAGCGTGATACATGAATAAGTCTAGCATAACATGATCATGGACCATATCATACTAGACTGGGGGACATGTTGACGTATAGTCTGTAGTCAGCCCGGCCCCACAGGCCCGCGGCCCACACATACCTAACTTATCCTTCAAGAAACCCTAGAACTATATAAACAAGGTTAGGGGTATCATTCTACATTAGGTTTTCTCTCATAACTACACCTCTTATACCACATATTAATCCGATACTAACTTGACTGTCAGAGGTGGACCTCGGGGCTGCGGCCTCGGGTCTACTCCTAACCGGTTTACCTTTGTTTGCAGCATTACTCAGGACCGGGGAAGATGATTAACGACCCAGGAGAGTCATCGAGTCGGCCCAGCCAAACTATGCTCCAACAGCAGCCAACTGTTTTCCCAGTATATGTTTTATATGTTTTGAATTGCTTATTTTTAATTAGAATACCTAAAGCCATATACATGCATGACCAGTTTCACCTAATTATGGAGGTACCATAACCATAACATTGGAGGCACCAATGTTATGACTTCACCATGGCGGAGTGATAGCTCTTGGGGTGCATCCTTCACAAGGAGCTGATCCCTCCTACCCAGACTTATATTAATTAGAGGCAGCCCCTCTAATTGCATGACGAGGTCACCCCTCTAAGTATTCATGCACGTTGATATTTCATGACCTATATTGGCTAAATGGTTAATCAGTTAAACAGTTTTTACAAGATAAACATAAGGCTTTCAAACTGTAAAACCAGTTTTAATAAGACAGGTCAGGTTATTCAGTATTTAGTCTTTTCCGCTGCTACATGCTTATATGCTTTTATTATTCATGCTTTGTTAGTATATCCGCGCACTTAGCGTTATGCTCAACCGTTTTTCTTTTCATGTTCCCAAAACGGCAGGTACTCAAGGAAGCTCGTAGACTTTAAGCGTACGTGCATATGGATTGGAAGCTTTCTTGCCTTCTTTTACTTTATGCATTTCTTTATACTTTGATACTCATTTCCATGGACATTGTTTAGTCCTTTCCATTTACAGTACTTATGTTTGTCTGTGATGAGTTCTACTTTTGGGATACCGACGTTTGATTCCGGTATTTCCTTTATGGTAATGTGATGTTTAATACATTATCCTTGTATGCTTTGATGACACGCCATAATCACGCGTGACATTCCATTTATCAAAATAGGGTGTTACAATTATGGTATCAGAGCCAAGGCTTTGACCTGTAGGCTCTCAAAACATGACCTGTGATTAGTGGGTAATCACCATGGTCTCCCTAGAAATGACAGTTTGTTTCTGGCATGCATATTTTCATATATATATGTCATTTGTTACAGGAGTTTTGACTAGTAATGGTTGGTATAGGACTGACCATATTAGTCGCATGTGCTTTAATCGAAACTTTTAACTTTGCGATCGACCCATTGGCGTCCCCGCGCCCTGTCATTTTTGTTTTGGTAAACTGACCGTAGGTGTTTATCTTCGCACATAAAAGTTTTACAAACTACATCATGCATTCATGCACTATTTTCACGCATAAATTTTTTTTTCATGATTATTGCATAAATTTTTTTTTTCATGATTATGGATATTATGTTCTAACAAGGTTTTATATTGCATTGGTTTTATACTGTCAGACAGTTCTCACACGCGAGTAGGAACAACTCAATGCAGCAATTCAAGCTGCAATGCAAGTCTTGCTTCCTCAGCTGAGGAACGAAATCAGGGCTGAGGTTCAGGCTGCCAATAACCAGCAGCAACCCCCAGTACTTCCTCCTCCTCCTCCAGCAACTTTGGTCACATGGGTGGAGAGATTCAATAAGCTCCTCCCTCGAGCTTTCGAGAGAACAGATAGCCCTAGTGAAACTGAAAGCTGGTTGGCACACATTGAGAAGATCGTCGATGCTATGGGTTGTGACCTCGTCTTCAAATCGAGGTTGGCTTGCTACATATTCTAAGGTGATGTACTATCATGGTGGATGGCGCTGAAGCAGTCTGAGGGAGGTGATAATTGGGTGGCTGGTTTGACATGGGCTCAGTTCAGGGATTTGGTGATGGGACAGTTCTTTCCCAAGGTTGAGCAAGACAAGCTAAAGAGAGAGTACCATGGAATCCGACAGAGAGCTGGGGAGAATAGCAACGAGTTCATGCAAAGCTTTTTCCGCTTGGCTGGTTTTCTTGGTGCTGCAGCAGGTACTCCTGAGGAGCAGGCACAGCACTTCAGGGGGCTCTTCGTACTTCGATTGCAAACAGCTTGGTGTGTGCTACGTTCACCACGGTAGCACAAGTGGCCGATGCAGCACGTAAGCTAGAGATGCTGCAGGAAAGAGATGAGTTCGGGGAAGCAGAGAGACCCGATAAGAGGTAAACATTCGTATTCAACGGTGACCAATCCGTATTCTTTCAGTATATGTCAATATTTCATCTCTTTAAACTGTATCTTCCAGACAGAAGACTGGGGACCGGTCTCAGCCGGCTACTCAGCATCAGCCTACTCAGCCCAAGGGAAACGGTCAGACTCACGACCGTTCTGCTACGGACAGGCGAGGTGGTAATGATAATTACCGTAGCAACGTTGGACACTCCAACAGCAGCATGTCCTTATACTTAGCTATTTCTTATGAATACATCTTAAAATTCTTAATTTTGACACATTAAAAACTTTCTACCATGAACCATGGTAATGGAAGGGACCAGAACCAGAGAGGTTCACAGCCTAACCGTCCAGTTATCACTGTTATTTCATCTTATGATTTATCCGCACTGTCCTTGTACACTTTAACATGTCTCATGTATATTATTCTTATCAGGCTCTCAGCCAGTCAGTACACCTGCTGGAGGATACACTCATCCTCTTTGCTCTACTTGCCACCGTAGGCACACAGGGCCATGTCGTCGCGACAGCGACACATGCTTCAAGTGTGGTATTCTTGGCCATCGCATGAAGGATTGCCGCAAGGGCGAAATAGAGGGTACATCAGGACATGCTGATACCAAGCCGCTTCCTACTAGTGGACGCGTTTACATGACATCTCACGATCAGGCCAACAAGTCTACAGGTACCATCACTAGAATCTTGTATATGTATGGCCAAGCTGCATGTGTTCTGTTTGATACGGGTGCTACTCACTCGGATATTTCTACTTCTTATGCCAAGAATGTTAGGATACTTCCCATGCCACTAGAAAATATACTAAGTATTTCCACGCCTTTGAGAGACTCTGTACGCATAACCCATGTGTACAAGAGCCTTCCCCTAGAGTTTGACGACAAGGTTCGTCATGTTGACGCACTTCCGCTGGACATGAATGATTTTGACATGATTTTAGGCATGGATTGGCTATCCAAGCATCATGCTACCATAGACTGCCATTCATATAGAGTCATTTTCGGTGATATTAATGCACCAGAGTACATTTACAACGGGTTCATACCCGGAATGTCTGTACAAATCATATCAACCCTGCAAGCACGTGCATTACTTTCACACGGCTGTGAGGGTTATCTAGCCACTATTCATGACATGGATGTTGAATCTCCATCAATTCAGAACCAGCCGATAGTGTCAGAATTTCAAGATGTATTTCTAGAAGAGCTTCCGGGCATACCACCTGCACATGAAGTAGAATTCAATATCGAGCTCATCCCAGAAGCTGAACCTATTTCCAAGGCTCCATATCGCATGGCTCCCATAGAGCTGAAGGAGCTGAAGGACCAACTACAAGAACTTCTGGAACGAGGCTTTATTCGACCAAGCGCATCTCCATGGGGCGCACCGGTCTTATTCGTTAAGAAGAAGGACGGCATTTTGCGTCTTTTCATAGACTATCACGAGCTCAACCAGATTACCATCAGGAATAGATATCCACTACCACGTATAGACGATCTGTTTGACCAACTTCCAGGGCCCAAGAATTTCTCCAAGATTGATCTAAGGTCGGGCTATCACCAGCTACGGGTTAAGGAGCAGGACATCGCCAAGACTGCTTTCCGTACACGCTATGGCCACTACGAGTTTGTAGTCATGACATTCGGCCTTACCAATGCTCAAGCAGTGTTTATGGATTTGATGAACAGAATCTTCCATGAATTTATGGATAAGTTCGTCATTGTCTTCATTGACGACATCCTGATATTCTCTAAGTCTAAGGAGGAACACAAAGAACATCTTCGTAAAGTACTATAGATTCTTCGCCAGAAGTAGTTGTATGCTAAATTCTCCAAGTGTGAGTTCTGGTTAGACAAGGTGGCATTCTTAGGTCACACTGTATCAGCAGAAGGAATCACGATGGACCCAGCAAAGGTTGAGGCTATTACCAAGTGGCCAAGGCCTACATCAGCGACTGAAGTCTGCAGTTTTCTAGGCTTAGCTGGTTATTACCGTAGATTCGTCGAGAACTTTTCCCGGTTAGCACTACCATTGACTAAACTGATGAGGAAACGGGAGAAATTCGTCTGGACTAAGGAAAGAGAGAAGAGCTTTGAAGACCTAAAGCAGAAGTTAGTATTTGCACCGATTCTTACTCTCCCATCTGGTACAGGTGGATTTCAAATCTACAGGGATGCATCGGGGAAGGGACTTGGCTGTGTTCTCATGCAACATTGGAAGGTGATCGCATACGCTTCACGGCAGCTTAAGCCATATGAGAAAAATTACCCTACGCAGGACTTAGAACTTGCAGCAGTCGTATTCGCATTGAAGATATGGAGGCATTACCTGTATGGAGAATCATGCGACATTTTCACAGACCACAAGAGCTTGAAGTATATCTTCACTCAACGTGAATTGAACATGAGACAAAGGAGATGGTTGGAGCTGTTGAAGGATTATGATATTAATCTACAGTATCATCCTGGCAAGGCGAATGTAGTGGCAGATGCTCTTAGCAGGAAGTCGGGCATGATCAACGGCATTAAAATCAAGGAGCATATCATAAGGGATTTGGAACGACTAGACATAGAGATCATGGTACGTGGACAGCATGATTAATGGGCTAATCTTAGAGTAGAACCCGAGTTACTCTCTAAGATCAAGGAAGCTCAAAAAGATGATGGAGAAATCTGGGCGATAATTCAAAATTTGGAGAAGCAGACAAAATTTCGAGTAGATGCAGATGGTATCTTATGGTAGGGAACGAGACTGTGTGTTCCTGATGATCAAGAACTCCGGGAAGCATTATTAGCTAAGGCTCATAGCTCCCCATTCACTATCCATCCTGGTTCGACCTAAATGTACCATGACATCAAGCAGTACTTTTGGTGGAGTGGCATGAAACAGGATGTTGCGACTTACGTCTCCAAATGTCTTACCTACCAGCAGGTTAAGATCGAGCACCAGCGATCTAGCGGCCTCCTTCAACCGTTAGATATTCCAGAGTGGAAGTGGGACAAGATCACCATGAGTTTTGTTACTGGTCTTCCGCCAACGAAGAAGAAGCACGATGCAATTTGGGTTATCGTTGATCGACTTACCAAATCAGTTCATTTCTTACCGATCCGCAACGAAGATTCGGTCAGTAAACTCGCAGATACTTACAAGAAGGAGATCATGAGACTCCATGGTGCTCCATCCAGCATCGTCTCAGACAGAGACCCTCGTTTCACTTCGCGATTCTAGAGAAGTCTGTAGAAAGCTTGGGGTACAAAACTTAAGCTTAGCACGGCGTTCCATCCTCAAACAGACGGGCAGTCAGAACGAACGATTCAGACATTAGAAGACATGTTGAGGTCATGTGCGTTGGAATGGACGGGTGATTGGGACGATTACATTTGTTTAGTAGAGTTTGCATACAACAACAATTGGCACGCAAGTATCAAATGTGCTCCTTTCTAGATGTTGTATGGCAGAAAGTGTCGCGCCCCAATCTACTGGGATCAGGTTGGTGAGCGAACACTTGAAGGACCAGAAATGATAGAGCTGACTAATGAGAAGGTCGCAGTATCTAAGCAGAAACTGCAAGAAGCACGATCACGTCAGAAGAGTTACGCAGACAAACATCGTAGGGACGTACATTTTAACGTAGGAGATCACGTTTTCCTTAAGGTCTCACCGGCACGTGGTGTTAGACGTTTTGGAATCAAAGGGAAGCTCAGTCCTCGATTCATCAGACCGTTTGATGTCATCGAACGAGTCGGTGAAGTATCTTATCGTTTAGCGTTACCTCCGCATCTTTCTCATGTTCACGATGTCTTCCATGTGTCCTTACTCATAGGGTACAAGTATCATCCCCTTCACATGGTTTAGTATCCACTAGAACAGATTCGTGAAGATCTCACTTTCATAGAAGAACCCGAACGAGTTCTTGACAGACAAGAACGAGTCATGAGAAGGAAGACGATTCCATTCGTCAAAATCCTTTGGAGGGATCATACTGAGCGGGAAGCCACTTGGGAAACAGAGGAGTCTGTCCGGGCTTCTTACCCTCATATCATATTTTAAATACAGGTATGTTCTTCTTTTCTAGTTTACTTCATCTATAATTCGGGGACGAATTATTCTTTTTAGGGTGGAAGAGTTGTAAAACTCGCATGCTTTTACCATGAATAGTACCCTTAAGATCGTACGTACATGATTAGAACTTTCCTTTTATAGCATGTTTGCGTTTCACGAACAAGAATTACAAGTATTACGTATGTGTTATAACATGATAAGTATTTATTACGTATTAAGACACGATAATTATTCCAATAATAATTACAATCACGAACATACACGAGCATGAAATCATGAACGTAAATTAATCACGAGCTTAATACTACGTACGTATATATATATTTATTACGAACACGAATAAATATAATAAGACACGAACAATAACTAGTTTAATCACGAATACACGAACACGAGAACACACTAAATTTTAGTCACGAGAAAAGTACGAGTTAACCCCATGTGGGCCCCTTACCCGCGGATACAACAAGACCAAAGGGCCAAGCCCATGCAAATTTACTAAACAAGGAATTAAGGAAAAGTTATTTTCATAATAACACAAATTTAGGAAAAACAAGAAACCCTAAAAATCTTTTTCTTCCTTTTGGTTCTTCTTGTCCGCCGGGTATACATGTGACAACCCTAGATTTTGGATTTGTCACTTTTGACTGTTTGACTTTGATTATGTGTTTAGTGTGCGTTTACGTGCATTCTGTTTATATTTGAGCCTTGGATTGGATGTTAGTCATCGTTCGTGTATTGCGTGGTACATTATATAATGTTGTGATGGGGTTAGATCAAGCTCATTTGTTCACTTGGATGTAACTGTGATAGAATGTGCTGCTATTTTAGGATTTTATGTGTACGTATAAGTATTATAGTAAATCGTATTTTTACGATTTAGGGTTTAGCGGTTAGAGGTATCGGATGAGGTATTTAGTCACGGGAATAATTTACGGGATGGTTTTAAGTCATTTATGACTTAGTTATAAAGTTTATTTCATATTTTAAGAATTTTCATAAAACTGTATATTTTACTTATTTTACGGTAATCGCGTAAAATTGACTAGTTAAAAGGTTTAGGTGTAATTAATTAATTTAAGGGTTAATAAAAAAATATAAATAAGGAAATAATTATTAAAAACAAATTTAATAATAAAATAAAATAAATATATTATTTTTGGTAAAAAATGTATAAAGGACGGTGAAAAAAAAAAGAAAAAAGGAAAAAAGAAAAAAAGGTAAGTACTATTGGGTTAGGATTTGTTTACTTAAACTATATAAGGATTTTATTAAAATCAAAACACATAAAAAAATATCTCTGGAGAACTCAAACGTCGATCAACAATATTTTTTTAGGGTTTCATAAATTTTTCTTGATTCAAGGTAAGTAATCAATTAAAATCTTAACTTAATTCATGTTTTTATTAATTAATCATGATTGTAATGTTAATTAACCATCATTGAGATGATTAGGGTTTTATTAATTTTCTAGAAAATATAGTAATTAAGATCAATTAATAATTTTAGGGTTCTTGTTTAATAATTTAGGGGTAATTAATGATGTTTAGAAGGTTAGTGCATAAAGGCGTAAAACAGTCTGATTTTTAAGGCTGTCTTGTGTTGACTGTTCCGGGCAGTAGGTAGCACCTTTGGTCGAGTTTCTTTTTTTAAAATTAAGTTCAGAGAGTCTACTTTTCAAAAATGTAAGGTTGGTCGAAAATGGAGTTCGGGAAGGTCGTCAAACAATTTTTACAAAAACAGCGCGTTGTTCAGGAATAAATTTGGATTTCGGGAATTTGAGTCAAAACCAAACCAAACAGATGAGATAGCCAAAGATTCTTGATTTGGGCACTCTTTATAATGTATATAAAAGGACTGGAGGTTTTCAATAAAAGTTATGGTGTTTAGGTTTGGTGTCGAACATTTAGCATGTACAGAAAATCAGTTTTGGTGAAAACGGCTTTTGGCGTAGAGACTAAACGGAAGGGTTAAATGTGTAAGTAGGAAGTAAAATTGGTTTTTGGAGTTCTTAGATCATAGAAAAACATAACTCCAGTAGGGTAGGAACCAAGTGTGATTTTAAGTTCACTTCATGTGATCGTTTAGTGACTAGTAAATCGTACCGGGGAAAAACTGGATTTTTACGTATAGAATAACTTGTAGTGGGAGAACTAGATAGTGGGGATTGGGGAATTAGATTCATCTCCTTGATTTTTACTTAACTTGGGTGTTAAGACCTGAGATAAGGGTGTCGTGTATGATTTTATAGGTTTGCAGGAGTGCTAGCTTGCCGTGCTATTAGGTGAGTTCATAGTCCCATTTTTGCTACGTTTTTAAATGTTTTTCCAGTATGGGATGGAGATGACACTTGCAATGTTCTTTAACATGATTTAGTACTATGTTTTAAAATGTGTGGACATAAATGTGCTATTGTGTGACTTGCGTGCTTATGTGTTCTCATATGTGCTTTGATATGTGTTCTGATATGTGAATCTTGATTGTGTTATGACTGGGATTGGTACATAGATGTATGGGCGTCTATGGGACCAGTTATGATGTGTGTGGAGCGTGGTGCACGATCCGTCCTGAGTTCTTGGTTTTGAGTTCTTGGTTCGTGGGGCACGATCCGTCCTGAGTTCTTGGTTCGTGGGGCACGATCCGTCCTGAGTACTTGTGCATCGTCTCTTCGGAGGCAAGATATCTCGACGGGGATATAGTTCATCTTCCACAGGTGGTGTGGGAAAGATCCAAATAGTGTGGTGTGTGTTCTTGTGTGTGTGACGGGATACTTCTTGATTGTTATAGTGTGCTTTGTGAATTGTAGATGTGATCGGTACTTGGTTTAAGTTTTGTTGTGGATGCATGTAACATGATTATCACATTATGATCCATTACTATAAATTGTTTTTCTTCAACTTATTTACAACGGATGTCAAGGTTTCTTATGATGTTCTAGATAACTTAAACCTATGTTCTCACCAACTTTATGTTGATAGATTTTAGTGTCATTTTCAGGTGAGGTAGTTGTGCAAGATGATGTTAGAAGTGGCTAGAGTATAGAGGCTGCTAGGATTGCATTAGGAGGAATCCCTTTCCTCTTAGATTTTATTTTGTTTTTTGATTTAGTAAATTTTTTGATACCTATATGTTTGATGTGTGTTATTTAAATGTCTTTGGTAAGAGGTAGGCATGTTACCTACTTACCTAGACGCCTACATTATTTGAGATATTTTCATGACATTGTGTCACCTTTTTATGACATTTCTATTTCATTTAGTTAACTCTATAGACACGCTATTGTTGTGATGATATCCATACGTCGCGCCCCATATTTCGCCATGGTGGGGTGTTACAGAATGGTATCAGAGACAATGGTTATAGAGAATTAGGTTGCCTAGTCGCGTAGCCTAGTCTATAGCTTAAGGGTCCCTGCATATAGGCGTCATAGGGGTATGTGTGCATTTTATAATAGTTGATGTGTTTGGATGTTATTTTTGCGATATTTGTTAAGTTTTGAACTAGTATGGTTCATACTTAACTACATGTTATTTTCTTTACGAGTTTTGACTAGTGCGGTTTGAACCATAGTCGTATACGCTAGTCATTGTTGGATTTCGTTTGATTATATTTTCATGTTCTTTATAAATTTTGAATGTAGTCTACACTAGTTCAGTTGGACTACGAGTTTATTTGTTTCATGCATTGGCTATGTTATTTTAATACATGTGATTTTGGACCTTATGTTATGTTGTAGATTATGTGCTTATATGAGTGGTAGGATCTATGTGATTATTTGAGTTGGCAGACTGATGTGTTATGTGTAGTATTAATTCTTATAAGTGTCATCATAGGATGGAGTGCATTAGTGAAAGGGGACTGGTATAAGTATGGTGGCTAACATAGTTATACAAGTACCACGATATCAATGGATTCCTAAGTATGGTTGCATGAAAGATGGTTAATACATGCTTGTATTGTATATGTTGGATGGACTTGAGTGTATGTACGCGTATGCATATATATGTATATATCTCTTCTACTTATCGATTGTATTCTTAGGATGGTTTTCTAGCTCTTTTCTCTTTGAGATGTTCAACTTCTGTAGTAGCGCATTTATCGAGTCCTCATTTCACGTGTTTGTTTGTACGGTACTTTTGGTGTAGAAGCTATTGAGAGGGTGGAGATTTATTTTGGAATAACGATATCTTTTGTTTTGAGTCTACATGGTAAAAAAATGTAACTTGCAAATAGTAAAAAAAAGTAGTTGTTGGTAGTCGATAAAATGAGGGTAAAGTGTCGAAAACGTGTTTGAAATAAGGTGGAAAATAAAAAATTTTACTTTAAGCATGGGTTGTTTATTTTGAAATATTTTTGGTTTTGATCACCTAAAGTTATTGTTCTTTAGTTAGAATTTTTTATTATTAAATTAAATATGTTAAAATCATGTATTTAATTATATGATGAGTGAGAGTTTTAATTTTCTAGAATTAAAATAAATTGGGGCTTGAATTTGGTAATTAATAGGGGTTTTAGGGTTTAAAATCGTTTTTTGGTTATAAATCGGAGTAGGCAGAAACTGTCGCTAAACTGTCAAATTCTGTCGCTAAACTGTTAGAAACTGTCGCTAATGCCTAGGCAGGTTTTAGGTAAAAATCGTTTTGGTCATAACTTGTTCATTTTTAAAGCATTTTGGGTGATTCAAAAGCCTAAAATTATGTACTCGGAACATACTTTTCAAATACTCAGAATGTTTAGCAGATGGAGGTCGTCAGTAGCTAAGTCTAATTAATTATACAAGTGTCGAGATCAAGGTTAATTTTTGGACAACATGGTTTAAACTCGTGTTTTGTGTATTTTGGGGTAATGAACACTTGGAGGGTTAACATAGAGATGAGTTGGGATGGAATTTGAGAGTTCTTTATACCTTAGAATACGTGTTTATATTTGATGAGTTTTGATTTATGGTATTTATGAGTAAGACTGAAATCGGGGTGACAGTTTTAAACCCGTCGAGTTATGTGATGGCTCCTAACTTGGTTTCAAGACAGTTCTTGTTTGATTAGTTGAGAGATTTAGTTAGGTTGATTACATAACTTTATGGTTTTAATAAGTTTCCTCGCAGACGGTTAAGGCTCATGTGTTGTTGGTTGAGATTATTTAGTATAAACTGAGTTCACGCTTGAACGTGGAGGTTTTATCAGGGATATGTATCCTCGTTTGTTTGCTGGGAATAAGTTTGAGTTTGGGAGTAAATCTCGGGACGAGATTTCTATTAGGAGGGAGTGATGTGACAACCCTATATTTTGGATTTGTCATTTTTGACTGTTTGACTTTGATTATGTGCTTAGTGTGCGTTTACGTGCATTCTGTTTATATTTGAGCCTTGGATTGGATGTTAGTCATCGTTCGTGTATTGCGTGGTACATTATATAATGTTGTGATGGGGTTAGTTCAAACTCATTTGTTCACTTGGGTATAACTATGATAGAATGCGGTGCTATTTTAGGATTTTATGTGTACGTATAAGTATTATAGTAAATCGTATTTTTACGATTTAGGGTTTAGCGTTTAGAGGTATCGAATGAGGTATTTAGTCACGGGAATAATTTACGGGATGGTTTTAAGTCATTTATGACTTAGTTATAAAGTTTATTTCATATTTTAAGAATTTTCATAAAACTGTATATTTTACGTATTTTACGGTAATCGCGTAAAATTGACTAGTTAAAAGGTTTAGGTGTAATTAATTAATTTAAGGGTTAATAAAAAAAATATAAATTAGGAAATAATTATTAAAAAACGAATTTAATAATAAAATAAAGTAAATATATTATTTTTGGTAAAAATTTTATAAAGGACGTTGGAAAAAAAAGAAAAAAGGAAAAAAGGTAAGTACTATTCGGCTAGGATCTGTTTACTTAAACTATATAAGGATTTTATTAAAATCAAAACACATAAAAAAAAACCCTGGAGAACTCAAACGTCGATCAACAATATTTTTTTAGGGTTTCGTAAATTTTTCTTGATTCAAGGTAAGTAATCAATTAAAACCTTAACTTAATTCATGTTTTTATTAATTAATCATGATTGTAATGTTAATTAACCATCATTGATATTATTAGTGTTTTATTAATTTTCTGTAAAATATAGTAATTAAGATCAATTAATGATATTAGGGTTCTTGTTTAATAATTTAGGGGTAATTAATGATGTTTAGAAGGTTAGTGCATAAAGGCGTAAAACAGTCTGATTTTTAAGGCTGTCTTGTGTTGACTGTTCCGGGAAGTAGGTAGCACCTTTGGTCGAGTTTCTTTTTTTAAAATTAGGTTTAGAGAGTCTACTTTTCAAAAATATAAGTTTGATCGAAAATGGAGTTCGGGAAGGTCGTCAAACAATTTTTACAAAAACAGTGCGTTGTTCAGGAATAAATTTGGATTTCCGGAATTTGAGTCAAAACCTAACCAAACGGATGAGATAGCTAAAGATTTTTAATTTGGGAACTCTTTATAGTGTATATAAAAGGACTGGAGGTTTTCAATAAAAGTTATGGTGTTTAGGTCGGGCTTTTGGTGTCGAACATTTAGCATGTACAAAAAATCAGTTTTGGTGAAAACGGCTTTTGGCGTAGAGACTAAACGAAAGGGTTAAATGTGTAAGTAGGAAGTAAAATTGGTTTTTGGAGTTCTTAGATCATATAAAAACATAACTCCAGTAGGGTAGGAACCAAGTGTGGTGTTAAGTTCACTTCATGTGATCGTTTAGTGACTAGTAAATCGTACCGGAGAAAAACTGGATTTTTACGTATAGAATAGCTTGTAGTGGGAGAACTAGATAGTGGGGATTGGGGAATTAGATTCATCTCCTTGATTGTTACTTAACTTGGGTGTTAAGACCTGAGCTAAGGGTGTCGTGTATGATTTTATAGGTTTGCGGGAGTGCTAGCTTGCTGTGCTATTAGGTGAGTTCATAGTCCTATTTTTGCTACGTTTTTAAATGTTTATCCAGTATGGGATAGAGATGACACTTGCAATGTTCTTTAACATGATTTAGTACTATGTTTTAAAATGTGTGAACATAAATGTGTTATTATGTGACTTGCTTGCTTATGTGTTCTCATATGTGCTTTGATATGTGTTTTGATATGTGAATCTTGATTGTGTTATGATTGGGATTGGTACATAGATGTATGGGCGTCTATGGGACCAGTTGTGATGTGTGTGGAGCGTGGGGCACGATCCGTCCTGAGTTCTTGGTTCGTGGGGCACGATCCGTCCTGAGTTCTTGGTTCGTGGGGCACAATCCGTCCTGAGTACTTGTGCATCGTCTCTTCGGAGGCAAGATATCTCGACGGGGATATAGTTCATCTTCCACAGGTGGTGTGGGAAAGATCCGGATAGTATGGTGTGTGTTCTTTTGTGTGTGACGGGATACTTCTTGATTGTTATAGTGTGCTTTGTGAATTGTAGATGTGATCGGTACTTGGTTTAAGTTTTGTTGTGGATGCATGTAACATGATTATCACATTATGGTCCATTACTATAAATTGTTTTTTTTCAACTTATTTACAACGGATGTCAAGGTTTCTTATGATGTTCTAGATAACTTAAACCTATGTTCTCACCAACTTTATGTTGACAGATTTTAGTGTCATTTTCAGGTGAGGTAGTTGTGCAAGATGATGTTAGAAGTGGCTAGAGTATAGAGGCTGCTAGCATTGCATTAGGAGGAATCCCTTTCCTCTTAGATTTTATTTTGTCTTTTGATTTAGTAAATTGTTTGATACCTATATGTTTGATGTGTGTTATTTAAATGTCTTTGGTAAGAGGTAGGCATGTTACCTACTTACCTAGACGCCTACATTATTTGAGATATTGTCATGACATTGTGTCACCTTTTTATGACATTTCTATTTCATTTAGTTAACTCTATAGACACGCTATTGTTGTGATGATATCCATACGTCGCGCCCCAGATTCCGTCATGGTGGGGTGTGACAATACATCACACCAAGGGTGTGATTGGTTGATTTTTGGTGTTCAATTTATAGCAAAGATCGTTGTGTGTTCATCCTTCATTGATTCACGTATTCGGTATAACCCTAAACCCTTTTCTTTTTATCTTTTTATTTAAATTAAGATCACATGAAATCATGAATGTTTAAAAACAAGTAAACACATGTTAATCTAATCATGGGGAGGTAAATTTAGTTAGGGTTTAAGGGTGTTTGTTTGTGGCCGACGCAAGAACCGAGCCCCAAAGGGGTCTTGGTTTGTTTTTGGTTCGCACCACCGAGACCTCAAGGTCTCGGTGTGGTGGTTTGTGTCACGGCAGCAGAAAACAAGGGAAACCTCGACCTCGGTCGGGGTATGTTTGGCTCGGGTGGGTCTCGGCTTAGCACAAGAACACCACCGGCTTAAGCCGGTGGCAAATTAATGAAAACAGGGGGAACCCTAGCCGCGGCAGCAAGGGAAACCGCCGGTGGGATCTTTTGCTAGCCAGCGGCTAGGTTTAGACCAAGGGTGCGTTTTGACCGGTTCACGGGTCCGATTCACGGGGTTAATAAAATATGGTTCACGACATGTTAAATTAAAACACGGTTCGGTTCATGAGTTATTTTACAAGGTTAATATATTTACAAGTTAATTTATTTGCAAGACTTAAATTAAATTAATTAAAAACATGTACATGATTAATTTAATTATACATGACTTAGGTTATTAATATTATTATTAATACATGAATTTTAACCTAAGTATTTACCATTTTATTAGATTATATAATTAATTAATTTTTAAAATCATGACTTATAATTAATTAATTAATTCACATTACTTATGTTATATTATTAATAGTTAATAATACATGTTTTAACCTAAGTATTTATACCTTTATTTAATTAAATCATGTTATATTTAATTAAATACTTTAACCTATAGTTTATCTAAATTCCATGAAATAATTAATAAACTATACTATTAATTACATGACTTAGAATGTTAATCAGTAAACACTTAAGCTTATATTATTAGCTTAATAATCCAACTTATTTCTATTTATGGAAACATTCTATTTTTAGAAACTTATTTAATTAAGGCAGCTGATCTATTTATGGAAACTTTCTATTTTTAGAAACTTATCTATTATAAGTAGTAAATCAATTTTTTAGAAGCTTTCTATTTTTGGTAACTTCCTATTTTTGGAAACTTTCTATTTTAGGAAACCTGCTATTTTTAGAAAGTTACTTATTATTACACAACAAGTATAATAATACAACAAAATACAATAAATACTTAATCAGAATAGATAGAATACATGAAATACTTAATCAGAATAGACATAATACATGATAAACACAGTATCAAGCTTAAATCAGTAAAACATGACATGAACAGATAAAACAAGCTAAGACATGATATAAAAACCAATTACGTACTCAGTAATCAGATACTTATACACGTATGTATTTATGTAGCATTAGTGATACCGAAGTAGGACTCACTCCGTTCGTCTCCTTCGTTCACTGGACATAAGGTACGGATTTCCCATCCTTTCAGTATGGACATTCTTTCCTTATTAGGATTCCCCGTATGCAGCCAACTGTTATCCCAGTATATGTTTTATATGTTTTGAATTACTTATGTTTAATTAGAATACCTAAAGCCATATACATGCACGGCAGAGTGATAGCTCGTGGCGTCCCTTCAGCTTTTGGCCATATTATTATTATTATTATTATTATTATTAGTATCATGTGGGGCGTATGGGTGCATCCTAGTTACATGTTTTCCGTAGATTATTCAGGTGAATGTGGTGTGTGCCTTGCATCCTTCACAAGGAGTTGATCCCTCCTACCCAGACTTATATTAATTAGAGGCAGCCCCTCTAATTGCATGACGAGGTCACCCCTCTAAGTATTCATGCACGTTGATATTTCATGACCTATATTGCCTAAATGGTTAATCAGTTAAACAGTTTTTACAAGATAAACATAAGGCTTTTCAAACTATAAAAACAGTTTTAATAAGACATGTCAGGTTATTCAGTATTTAGTCTTTTCCGCTGCTACATGCTTATATGCTTTTATTATTCATGCTTTGTTAGTATATTCGCGCACTGAGCGTTATGCTCAGCCGTTTTTCCTTTCATGTTCCCAAAACGGCAGGTACTCAAGGACGCTCGTAGACTTTAAGCGTACGTGCATATAGATTGGAAGCTTTCTTGCCTTCTTTTACTTTATGCATTTCTTTATACTTTGATACTCATTTCCATGGACATTGTTTAGTCCTTTCCATTTACAGTACTTATGTATGTGTGTGATGAGTTCTACTTTTGGGATACCCACGTTTGATTCCGGTATTTCCTTTATGGTCATGTGATGTTTAATACATTATCCTTGTATGCTTTGACGACACGCCATAATCACGCGTGACATTCCATTTATCAAAATGGTGTGTTACATTGGTAATCCGTAAAAACATTTCTTTTTTATTCTTTTTATTAATTAAGAACATATGAACATGGGAATTAAAAACAAGATTAAAAACATGTCATGACCATGGTGGGGTATATTAAAAGGGTTGTTTCGGGTTTGGCTGTTCGGCCGCCACACAAACCGAGAACCTCATGGCTCTCGGCGTCGTTTGGTTCGCACTACCAACCGAGACATATGTCTCGGTGGTGTTTGGTTCGGTCGACAACAGGTCAAGGCACCCCAGCGCGAGTCGGGGGTGTCCTTGAGGTTTGGTTGGGTCTCGCCAGCCACAAACAAACACCACCGGCCCAAGCCGGTGGCTAGTTTGACCAAGCAGGGGGAACCGAAGGGAGCGCGGGGGGAACCACCTGCAACTGCCGGTGGGAACTTTGTGTCAGCGGCTAGCCGAGAGAAGGGAACCACCGGCGTAAGCCGGTGGCAGTTTTGCGAAGGCAGGGGCAACCGGCCTAGCCGATTTGCCACTGTTTTTAGGGTGTTTGGTTTGGTCTAGTTCACGGGTTTTCACGGGTCCGGTTCACGACATGTTTAATTAATAATACAGGGATTCGCTTCATGACTAAAGTGTACAAGTTTAATTATTTTTTTTACAAACCTAATTAATTTTACATGTATATTATTTTTACTAGAATTAAATTAATTAGAACATGCCATATAGTTAATTTAATTACATATGGACTTAGGTTAATTATTATTAGCAAATAATACATGTTTTAACCTAAGTATTTATTTATTTGATTTAGACTATAGTATTAATTAACTATTAAAACATGACATATAATTATTTAATAATCATGACTTAGGTTATATTAATAAATATTAATACATGTTTAACCTAAGTATTTTATACACTTTAATTTAATTAAATCATGTTTATATTTAATTAAATCATATAACCTATAGTTTATTTAATTAACATGCATTATTAATAAACTATACTATTAATTACATGACTTAGTATATTAAATCAATAAAACTTAAGCTTATATTAATAGCTTATTAATGCAACTTATTTCTAAACATGGAAACTTTCTATTTCAGGAAACTTATTATTTTTGGAAACTTTCTATTTTTATAAACTTACCTATTTTAAGAAGTTAATCTATTTTTTTGAAACTTTCTATTTTTGGAAACTTTCTATTTTAGGAAACCTGCTGTTTTTAGAAAGTTACTTATTATTACACCACAAGTATAATAATACAAGAATGCCAGTTAATACTTAATCAGAGTACTTAAAACACATGATAAATGCAGTATACATTAAAATCAGTAAAACATATAAAACAAGCCAAGATATATTATAGTCAGTTACGTACCCAGTAAACAGAATACTTATACAGTACCTTTTATGTAGCATTAGTGAGATCGAAGTAGGACCTCCTTTCGTTCTTCTTTTCCGTTCACTGGACACAAGGTACGGATTCTCTGTCCTTCAGTATGGACATTTTTTCCTTATTAGGATTCCCCATATGCAGCCAACTATTTTCCGAGTATATGTTTTATATGTTTTGAACTGCTTATGTTTAGTTTTAAATACCTAAGCCATATACATGCATGACCAGTTCCACCTAGTTATGGAGGTACCATAACCATAACACTTGAGGCACCAGTGTTATGACTTCACCACGGCGGAGTGATAGCTCGTGACGTCCCTTTCAGCTTTTGTCCATATTTTTATATTATCATGTGGGGCGTATGGGTGCATCCTAGGTTACATGTTCTATCAGTATTATCAGGTGAATGTGGCGTGTGCCTTGCATCCTTCACAAGGAGTTGATCCCTCCTACCCAGACTTATATTAATTAGAGGCAACCCCTCTAATTGCATGATGAGGTCACCCCTCTAAGTATTCATGCACGTTGATACTTCATGACATATATGGGCTTTTGGTTAACATGTTATACAGTTTTCATAAGATAAACATAAGGCTTTTCAAACTATAAAACCAGTTTTACTAACTTACACTAGGTTTTACAGGACTTAAATCAATATATGTGCTATATGTCTTATATGCTTATGTTATTCATTCCATGCTTGTATATCTGTGCACTGAGCGTTATGCTCAGCCATTTTCCTTTCATGTTCCCAAACGGCAGGTAATCAGGGACGTTCGTAGATTCTGAGGGTACGTGCATACAGATGGAAGCTATCCGGCATTCATTATTTATGCATTTTCATACTTTACATTCTATACTTTATTTCATTTCTTTGGACATTGTTTAGTCCTTTTCCATTCCAGTATTATTATTCATGTGTGATGAGCTTTACTTAGACTGTCGATGTTTGTTTTTGGCATTTGTCTTTATGGTCAATAAATGTTTTTAAGACATTTACCTCGCATGCTTTGATGACACGCCATAATTACGCGTGACCCGCCATTTATCAAAATAGGGTGTTACAGCCGTCCTTGGATAAAAAGATGGAAAACAATTTCACCCCATCTACTTTTCTAGTAGAACTCTAAACACAGCCCAACAAAATTACACCATCACAAAGAAAGAACTCATGGTTGTCGTTTATGCGTTTGACAAATTTTGATCATACCTCGTATTGTCAAAAATAATATTTTACACCGATCACTCAGCTTTAAAGTACTTGTTTAAAAAGCAAGATGCCAAACCTCGTCTCATACGATGGATATTTCTTTTACAAGAATTTGATTTAGAAATTAAAGATAATAAAAAGGAGCTGAGAATGTTATTGCCGATCATTTATCTCGCACAGTGAATGATGATTCTAGCAATGATGAAATCGATGGTTTTCCCGATGAACACATAATGCAAATAAATACTAACATTACACCATGGTTCGCAGACTTTGCAAACTATTTGGTTGTAGGTATTTTACGAAAGGGAATGACAAATCAACAAAAGAAAAGATTCTTTTCTGAATTAAAAAATACTTTTGGGACGATCCTCACCTGTTTAGAATCTGTTCCGATGGAAAGATCCGACGATGTATTTCCGGATCCGAATCTCAAAAAATTCTCGATGAATGTCACTACGAACCGACCGAAGGACATTATGCAGCAAACACCACCGCTAAAAAAAGTGTTCGACGCTGGCATTTATTGGCCAACGATTACTCGTGAAGCTCATACCTTAGTACGATTATGCGAAGCATGTCAAAGGACTAGAAATCTTACAAAAAAGATGAAATGCCTCTAAATAATATCCAAGTATGTGAAATCTTTGACGTGTGGGGTATCTACTTCATGGGACCATTTCCTAAATCTTATAAATGTGAATAAATTTTAGTCGCCGTCGACTATGTATCGAAATGGGCCGAAGCTCAAGCCATGCAAACTAACGATGCAAGAGTTGTTATAGAATTCTTAAAGAAATTATTCTGCCGTTTTGGAATTCCAAAAGCACTAATAAGCGATAGAGGAATTCATTTCTATAACAAACTCATGGAAAAAATCATGAAAAGAAATGGAGTAAACCAACGATTTTCCATATCTTACCACCCTCAAACGAGTGGCCAAGTTGAAAACACTAATAGAGCTCTTAAGCGAATCCTTGAAAAGACCGTCCAAAACAACCCTGCTTGTTGGTCTAAGAAATTAGAAGATGCTCTATGGGCCTTTCGTACTGCTTTAAAAAAGACACCAACGGGAACCACACCGTACAAACTCTTGTATGGAAAAACATGCCACTTACCAATAGAAATTGAACACCGCGCATATTGGGCACTTAAGAACTGCAACCCCGATCTTATTGCAGCTGGAGAAAAACGTATCTTTCAACTTCACGAGTTAGAAGAATTTCGACATCAAGCTTATGAAAGTTCACGTTTATATAAAGAACGAACCAAAGTGTGGCATGATCGCAAACTGCGACAAAGAAAAGACTTTAAACATGGAGAAAAAGTACTTCTCTTTATCTCGAAATATAAGTTCAAGCAACCTAAGCTTACATCAAGATGGACTGGACCTTATACGGTAAAACACCAATATCTATCTGGATATGTTGAACTCTACGATAGAGACAATACCACTTTTATTGTCAATGGAAATAGACTCAAGCTCTACCATGAAGAAGAAAACTATAATTAATTCGATGAAGAAAAAATCCCATTCTTTTTAAAATGAAACCGAGTAGCCGAGTCTGGCTGAAGACTCTAAACTTAGCGCTATTCGGAAGGAAATCCGTATCTACCCCCCACTTTTCACTTTAAGTGTGGAGAAGGACATGTAAATAAATAAAAGCGTCCTTGTATATATATTGCATGTGTTTTGTTTTGTTTCATAGCATGTTGGAAAATAACAAATTTGGAGCTGTGAGCTGGATTTATTTCTTAAAATCCCGCAATTTCTACTTAGCCCCGGGAAATTCTCGTTTCCCTTTGCATTTTTCCTATTTTTAGTTTTTATCAGTTATCACCTCGAGGACGACGTTCACCTTAAGTGAGGAGGAGGAGACAAATAGGAAAAATAATAATAAATAATAAATTTCTCCACATGAAAATCTTTATGAAAATAAAAAAAAATAGATATATTTTTAATAAATAAAGTTTTTAACAAAGCAAAAATCTCATTGATTGACACTATAACTAAGCACAAAAACCATCCACCAAATATGTGAGAAAATCTAGCCTTATATTTCTCTATTTTGTGTGAAAGCCGATAATCTAGTATGCTTCAGAATTTGTGCTTGATCATCATTTACTAAATCGCAGTGAGGTTAATTTATAGTTATTTTCAAGAAGAGGCGATATAAAATTGCCATTTTATCATTTTAGTTAAAGCTACACTGGCTTGCTAAAATTTGTTGCACTCGTACCTATGTGTTATATTATCCCTTGTGCTATTATCTCGATATGATGCCTATTAATATATGGAATTTTTGCAAATCCTTTTTATGTTCGTTTTTCCTCGACTCGACTCGAATTGATATCCGGTTAAACGTAAGATTAACTTGTTCTTGGTGAAACGTATTTTTGGTGTTTTTAAACTAAAAAAAAAATTTAATTAAAAAAAACTATTTTAAACTAATTTAAAAATCTAATTTGAACTTAATAAAAACTATTTTAAAATCTTAAACAAAATGTAAAACTTACTTTGAGACTATATTAAAACTATTTAAAACTATATTTAAAACTAATTGAACAAAATTTTGAAAACTAATTTAAACAAAATTTAAAAATACTTAAAATTCCTAAAAGTAAATAAAATATTTTTTTATCTTTTTATATTTTTTAAAAAACTTAATAAAATGAAATTAATATAAAACTTTTTAAATTTAAATTTATAAAACTAAAATATTTAATTAAATCTAATTAAATAAAACTGCCAGATTGAAATTAACCTATATTAATTTAACAAAGCAGAATAGAACTCAAGTGAAGCACTAGAACAATTGGTTATGTCGTTAGGTCCCTGAACAGGAGGTCCAGGGTTCGAATCTAGGCAGAGACAATTTTTGCTAATTAATTTTTTTTGGATTTTTAACTTACTCAGACCAATTGTGTCTGAGTGTTTTTATGCAGCAATAAAAAGCTAATTAGAAGAATCAAATAAGCCAAAAAGCCGAGACAAATAAGCAGTTAAAACAAACTAGCAAAATCAAATAAGCTCAAAAACTGAAAAGTAAACTAAGCTGATAAGCTGATATGACAAAAGCAGATAACCAAACTGACAATAAGCTATACAAGCAATAAGAAAAACCAAAGTAAGCTATAGCAGCTTTAACAAATAGCAAATAAGCTGATAAATGATAATAAAACAAATCAAAATAAACGGATAAGCAGACTTCAATATTACTCAAACTCAAATTTGAAAACTAAAACAAACTTGAATAAGCCAAATCAAATAAGTCAATAACCAACAAAAACATCATCAGTTACCAACAAAAACTTAATCAGTTATATCCAAAATAAGCAGATCTAAACAACTTAAAAAATCAAGCAGACAACTCAAAGCTTAAACAAACTCAAATCTCAAAACTCAAAACGTAACATAACATAAGCAGATTCAACTTAACCCTATAAAACAAAAGCAGAAAAATAACTCTCAAACCCAAACAGTAACTATATAGCAGATTCAAGCAGTAACATACACTAAGTAAATAAAGTTGACAATAAAATAAAAAGAAGAACAAACCTATTGACGATTTCCATTGGGCAGTAGGGTGGCGCTGAACCCCCTATGAACCAAAATAAACCGAACAAACACCACCGTTTTACCCAATATTCATCATCACCATCTCGAACATAAACAGTAACGAACCAGATATTTTTTATATAAATTCCCAGTAGGGGAAAATATTCACTACTTTTTATTTTAATAATTTATTTAATTAAAATAGATTCAAAGAAAATTGCAATAATAATAAACAAGAAATAGATTTAACCGGACCTTCAAATTTCATTAATATTAAAAAAGAGTACAATACTTGATTAAAGAAAATTACAATATTCCTATCATCTAATTTTCAGAAAATAAAAAATTAAAGTAAAAAGAAGGCACCCAATTACACAAGTGAGGGGGGTTTTTATAGCCAACCCCCAAGGGCTTGTTGGTGAAGCTTTGAGAACAAGACATCCAATCCGAGCTGTATAAGCCATCATTTCTTCTTCTCTCTCTTCATTTTCTTCCATCTATGGCTAAGAATTCACCACCCATCACATGGATTGCCAGGCTGGCAGAAGTTGTGTTTGTTGTGCTAGTATGAAGGTGATGTGGATCATTCTTATTGGATGAGGTAGTGGTGGAGAGGTGTGTGAGCCAATCAAAACAAAAGGATTAGCCACGTCAGGATATGGGAGAGAGGACCACAATTGGTGTCTTCTCCGAAAACTATGGGGATTTAATCCCAATCGTGTGAATTATACGAATTGGGTAAAACCCCCAATTTTTATGGGTAAAATTGGTGATTGCTAAATTAGGGTTTGGAGTGGTGGCTGTGTAACTTTGAGAGAGAGGATAAACAGTGAAAGGTTGGTTTCTCAGCTTGTAACGAAATGGTGTGAGTGGGTGTGGGTAAAAACTATTTTATTTAATGTGTGGGTGAGTAGTGAGTAACACGTGTGAGGTGAGGTGAGAGTTACGTTTGTGTTTGTGTTGACCTGGGGTTTGACTAGCAAAAGTGAAAAGTTATTCAGTTCTTTCGTTTCATCCGTCCCAAAATGTATTCATCAAATGGGCTTTGGCCCAATAATAACTCACTTTCGTTTCATTTGTAGTTGGGTTTGGCCCAAATGAATAAACATTTCCATCCGTGATTTAGAATTGGGCTATATGGGCTACCTTTTAATCCAATGATAAGATAAATTTCCTTAAATGGGCTTTTGGGCCCAATTACCCAAATGCGGGACCCACAAAGCTCCAATGTCTTCAAAAAGATTAAATCCGATAAAATCGAGCTCGATTTCGGCTTCCTTGTTCATTTCTTCAAAACCATGTTGAATTGCCGGTTTTCGTGATCTTTGGCACACTTTTGGTCTTTGACTTTGTCTTCGTCTCTTTCTTGGACTTTTCTTCAACATTTGACTGCGAAATCCCGTGTTTTCTTTCCTTTTGATCATTTGTACCTATTTCACACAAAAACACAAAACCACGCGTAATTCCTACTTTTAAGATGTCAAACACATGATTAGGTCTTGTTTTTCCTTGATTTTAGTGGCAAAAGGATAAGTGTTTACACACTTATTAAATCCCCTACACTTGACCATTGCAATGACCCCATGCAATGCATTATTTTAAAGCATAAAGTTACATTTCTCTCATAATTAATCCATCTCGGCCTTTATTACTATTACTACTACTACTACGATGAAAAGATGAAAACTTTTAAAGGAAACAAAAGTTATAACAATTTATTAACTTGGAAATTATTTGATGGAAGAAACTTGTAAAGAAATCTAAGAATTTAATTAGGGCTTTGGTGTCATGAATATTAATCACCCTCAAGTTTCACGTTCCATACCAAGCTTAAAAACGAGATCATTGTTTCCCATAAGTCCTCAAGTTAAAACCACTTATATAATACAATTGTGTAGTACTCTTTCTCCAATTCCTACGTTGTATCTCTAGATTTTATTGATTGTCATTCACCCGAAGGCTCATTTGACTTATTTGATAATTATTATTCTAAAAATGAAGGCCAAACGGTGCAAACCCGACACTCAAAACCTAACCTCGTCCTCAAAAACGTTGTCACTAAAGTAAGCCCACATCAAGGATGATTTAACACGATTTGGGGAATAAATTCTCGGACCCAAAATTTGGCCAAATAGTACTACTTATTAATTATTCCTCCAAAGTCAAGTTGACTTTATGTGGAGTTTAGCAAGTTCACATCATATACCCTTAGGCTCTTTAAGATGTAAAAATGCTCCCCGTCTATTGTCCACACCCTAAGGCTCCTTGAACGATAAACGAGGGAATTGATTTTTTGATGAATTTTTATTAAACACTTACCATGCCATACACCCTAAGGCTCTAATGACAAGGTTCGTGCTACATGCCCCACACCCTAAGGCTCCTTGAGGTCATGTTTTAATCTTATTCTTTCTTATTTATGATATATATAGTAGGCCAAATTCCGCGGTCCCATGGTCTGAATACCTCCTACTTAGTGGTTATGAGCCACCTTAGTCGAAAGTCCACAACGCTGGCACCCTCAATGTGTTCATGCTTTAATTACAAGGAGAATAAAGATTTGGCTAAGAGTTAAGGTATCGAATCTACACCGCAAGAATCCTCATTTATTAAGCAATTTAATATACAAGCGGGAAGAAAGAGCCACAAAAACTCATATTAAGGAAGAATTAACCCTTAAACTTATTATCAACTCTATCATGTCTCGTTCTCCACAATTTAAAATCTCAAGGAATGAGACTCGTGGATGCTTAGCCTAATAAACCAATTAAGGTCCATATTGTTAATGCAATAATGCCTAAAAACGTTACTTGCATTTTTCGGTCTCGCTTTGTTTTGATTACGACAATATGTAAAAACAAGCATTTACGAAAACAACGAAAAACGAATTCTTGAGTTCAAGTATTTTTCATTTTACCCATTTTCACTTAAGGTATGGATAAACAAGTAATGACCTTAATCAAGTGATCAAGTGATTTAATCTTTTCTTAAAACTCACTTTTTATTAAGTATGACAAGTTTTTATTAAACTTTCTTTTTAAGAAAATGTTTTATTAAATTAATTATTTGAAAATTTGAAAATGGCATATTCTTATTTGGTTAGGAATATTCTATCAGGATATTTTTTAAACCAGATATGACCTCCACCACTAAAGGACAAAAAGGGAGCGGAGTCTAGTCCAACGATACCTTAGCTCCTAGGCGGTTCCTTATCGATAAGGTACCGCGGGCTAAGATAAGGTACCGTGGGCAGATATAGCCGTTGGCCCTTTGGCCTATAAATAGTGGACCATTCTCAGCTTTTCAATTCACCTCTTTTGCACATCTATTTCCAGATTCAAACACTCTTCTTTAATCACTCAAATCTTTGATCATTTGTTTGATTACTACTTGTTTAAGAAGTGAATCTTGTTCTTCCATCCCTTCCTCTCCAAGTGCAAAGAGAAGAACACTATCCTTGTGAAGTGTTGAGTCCACCACCAAAGATCCATTGAAGATCTAATTTTATACATTTGTTGTTGTGTCATAGTTGTGAATATCCAAGTAGTTATGTCTATTTGGAAGTTGTGTATGTACTAAGTATAATTGTGTAGATTGGTCCTAGCTACGATTAGGGCTCGACTTTTAGCTTAGAGTCAGAAATTGGTTAAGCGACGTGTACGGTTTTATCCACCATAAGGAGCTTGTTGTGTAGTGAACTCTCGAGTAAGGAGTACTCGAGGAGTGGAGTAGGAACGAGGAGTGAGCTTCGTTACCGAACCACTATAAATCCTTGGTGTTCGGTTTGATCTTTCTTTACCCTTAACTCTTTACATTATTTATTCTTTGTGCATATATTTTTTGTTAGTATTATTTTAGTTACACTATCATTGTTCATATTGTGCATAAGAAGATTTCACATATTTCTTCAAGCCTAAGTTTTTGAAAAAGGATTTTTTGAAAACCACATTTTAACAAGTAAATACAAGAAACTATTCAAACCCCCCCCCCCTTCTAGTTTCTACAATTGGTATCAGAGCGGGTTGCTCAAGAATTTTTAAAGTATATTGTATTTTAAAACTTGAATCGATCTATGGATTCCAACAAATACCTAGAAGGGCAATCTATGCAAAGACTACCACTTTTTGAAACCGATAGTTTTATTTATTGGAAAAATAGATTTGAAACTTATGTGAAATCAAAAGATTCAGATCTTTGGCATGTTATTACCAACGGTGATTTTTTACCTTATCAATTTAATGAAGTTTCTAAAAGAGAAGAATTGGTCACTTTTGACAAAGCTAATGACGATACTAAAAAGAAACTTTCAAAAAATAATGAGGCTAAAATGGTGATTTATAATGCTTTACCTAAGAAAGAGTATGAAAGAATTTTTATGTGTGAAACCGCTAAAGATATTTGGAACACTCATTTAGTAACCCCAAGGTAATAGCCAAGTCAAAGAAAGCAAAATCGATCTTCTTGTCCAACAATCTGAACAATTTGTCATCTTAGAATATGAAACTATTGATAGTGCATTTGCTAGGTTTAACACTATTATTACTAGTCTAAAAGCACTTGATGAAGGTTTTTCTAGCAAGAACAATGTTAGGAAGTTTCTAAGGGCTTTACATCCAAAGTGGAGAGCAAAAGTCACGGCGATTGAAGAGTCGAAAGATCTCTCAACTTTATCACTCGATGAACTCATAGGCAACTTGAAGGTTCATGAGATGATAATTTTGAAGGACTCGAAATTAGTGAAAACCAAGAGTGAAAGGAAATCTCTTGCACTTAAAGCCAAGAAGGCACAAAGTGACCACGATAGTTCCTCGGAAAGCGATGACGAGGAGTATGCATTGGCGGTGAGAGATTTCAAGAAGTTCTTCAAGAGACGAGGTCAACACGTTAGGCAACCCAACAATGACAAGAAACCATTCTCAAAGAATCGGTTTGACAAGAACGAAAAAGGTGATAGGAATTGCTTTAGATGTGGTGATCCAAATCACTTCATTGGTGATTGTCCAAAGCACGCTCGCGATAAGAACCACACGGCGTTCATTAGTGGCTCTTGGAGCGATAGCGGTGAAGATGATGATGACAACCCCAAAGAGGAGAAATGTCTTATGGATCACACTTCTAAAGAGGTACATTCCGAAACCGAATATTATAGCAATGATAGTTCCACTTTTGATGATATTGAATTTGAAGGCATATATGATAGTTTACACAAACTTAGTCTTAAATTCATAGAAAAGAATAAAACCTTAAAATCAACCAAAACTAAGCTTGAAAATGAGATCAATGAACTTAGGGAGAAATTAGCAATACTTGAGAAAAACAAAGAAGTGGATTTAGGGTGCTTAAGTTGTGAGAAACTTAGATTAGAGAATGAAGATCTCAAGAGCTCCTCCATTAAATTGGAAAAGTTCATGAAAGGTACTAGTGCTCTTGATGATATGTTAAACAAACAAGTTCATTCTAAGGAAAGACTTGGTCCAGGTTTTAACTCAAATGAAGCCTCAACTAGTGAACCTAAACAAGTCAGATTTTCACAAAAATCACCCACTGTACGCGGTCCCAGATTGTATGGGGCGGTTCCTTATCACTATGTAACCGCCGCCATAGATAAGGTACCGCGGCCAGAAGATGAATTTTGTGAAAATCATGAATTTTCTGAAAAGTCAAAATCAGGTGAAAAACCAAAGCATCTTATTGTTAATAAGGTAAAATTACCCATACTTGACGACAATGCTATTGATAAGTTCTACAAGCCATTGAGTAAACCTCTCATGGGAAATAGAAGTTTATCTAGACCATCTTCTACTCCACCTAGAGTACGGAATGAGTCTAAGCCTAGAAGTAGAACGACAACGCCTAGAAGAGATAATCAAAACCATTCACGATCTAGAAGTAAAACCCCAACACCTAGAAGAAATGATCATAACTCTAAACCTAGATCAAATACACCTAGGAGAAATAATGAACAACAAAATGGTTACATGAATTACTACCCTCCTCTATTTTGTTCTCCATGGGGAACCCCTCCTTCATTCATGCATCCCAACCAAATGCAAAGGATGTTTGGAACTAACAATTTTGGACCCATGAGATATTGGGGACCAAATGTTTGATCTTGTGTGTTGTTACCTAGATATGCTTGGGAATTGATTTGGAGCCCGATGAGTGGATTAAGGATAGTGGATGTTCTAAACACATGACGGGTAATCGAAGTTTGTTCTCGCATTACAAAGCATATGATGGAGGTAACGTCACATTCGCTAGTAGTCTACGTGGTAATATCATTGGCAAAGGTACGGTTTCTCTTGACTCCATGACCATTGAAAATGTTGAGCACGTAGATAAATTAGGGTTTAACCTTTTAAGTATAGGTCAAATTTGTGACAATAAGTGTAAGGTCATCTTTTCGGAACATGACAGTGAAATCGTAAAAGATGGAAAAGTCATTGGAAAAGGTGTTAGAAAGCATGGGCTTTATGTCATGAAGGTCAATAAGAAGTCAAAAGACAACATATGTCTTGCTACTATAGATGATAGTTCTACTCTTTGCCATAGGAGATTAGGTCACGCTAATATGCGTTTAATTCAATCTTTAGTCTCTAAGGAGTTGGTAAGACACCTCCCCAAGATTAAGTTTGATAGTCACTTTTGTGATGCTTGCAAAGTTGGAAAGCAAGTTCACTCAAGTCACAAAGCCAAGAATTTGGTTTCGACCTCTCGGTGCTTAGAGCTCCTACATATGGATCTTTTTGGACCTTCCGCCATATGGAGTTATGGAGGTAACCTTTATACCCTAGTTATAGTTGATGACTATTCTAGATTCACTTGGACTAGATTTTTGGCATCTAAGAATGAAGCTTTCGATCACTTCGAAATCTTTAGTCGAAGAATTCAAAATCAACTTGGATGTTCAATTGTCTCTATTAGGACGGATCATGGTAGGGAATTTGATAATGAAGTGCAATTTGGTGCCTTTTGTGAAGCTCATGGTATTACCCATAACTTCTCGGCTCCTCGCACTCCACAATCAAATGGGGTAGTTGAAAGGAAGAATAGGACTCTCCAAGAGATGAGTAGGACGATGTTAAACGAGCAATATTTGCCTCAAAAGTTTTGGTGCAATGCCGTGGACACATCGACTTATATTCTCAACCGAATTCTTATTCGACCTTTCCTATGAAAGACCCCCTATGAGATTCTTAAAGGTAAGAAACCCTCATTGGAATACTTTAGGGTGTTTGGAAGCAAGTGCTTTATCCTCAACACCAAAGACTACCTTACCAAGTTTGACCCAAAGTCTTACGAAGGTATCCTTTTAGGTTATTCCCAAACTAGCAAAGCCTACATTGTCCTAAATAGAACCTCGGGGGCTATTGAAGAATCACTCAACGTAACCTTTGATGAAACCCCTCCCTCACCCAAGACACCACCATTGGTTGATGATGACTTGGATGAATTAAAAGTAGTAAAAGCCAAAGAGGTTAGAAAAATAGGAGTTGAAGACCTTAGTGTTGAAAAGGAAGTAAACATTAAGGAGTCTAGGGATCATACTCTCAATAATGTCATTGGTGACTTAAATCAAAGGACCCTAAGATCTCAAGTCCAAAACCAAAGCAACTTCTTTTGTTTCGTCTCCTTGATTGAACCAAAGAATGTTAAAGAAGCTTTGTCGGACGAGAGTTGGGTCATTGCGATGCAAGAAGAATTGAATCCATTCGTTGCCAATGATGTTTGGGAACTTGTTCCTCCACCTAGAAGTTCTACCATTATAGGAACCAAATGGGTATATAGGAATAAGTTAGATGAGAATGGTGTTGTGTCTCGTAACAAAGCTAGACTTGTAGCACAAGGCTATAATCAACAAGAAGGGATTGATTATGACGAGACATATGCACCGGTAGCTAGATTAGAATCCATTAGAATCCTTTTAGCCTACGCTTGTGCCTTAGACTTTAAGCTTCAACAAATGGATGTAAAGAGTGCATTTCTTAACGGTTTGATCAATGACGAGGTATATGTGGCCCAACCTCCCGGCTTGATTGATTTTGAGAAACCGGATCATGTTTACAAGCTTAAGAAGGCACTTTATGGTCTCAAACAAGCACCCAAAGCTTGGTATGATAGACTTAAAGCGTTTCTTGTTAAACATGAGTATACCATGGGAATGGTAGACAATACACTCTTTACAAAGAAGAAAGGTCCTCACCTCATAATCGTACAAATATAGGTTGATGACATTATATTTGGCTCAACTTGTCAAGAATTGTGTGATGACTTTGCCAAAATCATACATGATGAGTTTGAAATGAGTATGATGGGAGAACTTAAATTCTTTTTAGGACTCCAAATTAAACAAATGGACGATGGTATTTTCTTTAGTCAATCTAAGTACGCTAAAGAAATGCTAAAGAAATTTGGATTAGAAGAATCTAGACCAATGAAGACCTCAATGGCCTCGGATACTAAACTCACCGTAGATGATGATTGTGAGTCGGTGGACAACACCAAATATAGGTAGTTTGTTGTACCTAACGGCTAGTAGACCGGATATCATGTTTAGTGTTTGCCTTTGTGCTCGCTTCCAAGAGGCTCCCAAAACCTCTCACCTTGAAGCGGTTAAGCGTATCTCCCGATACATTAAAGGCACTGTACATTTAGGATTATGGTATCCTAAAGGGACCGGCGTAGAAACCATTGTCTACGCGGACTCGGATCATGCGGGAGACTATGTGGACCGGAAAAGCACTAGTGGAGTTTGTACCTTCATATGTTGTTGTTTAACTTCTTGGTTCTCCAAGAAACAAACCGCTCTTACAATATCCACCACGGAAGCCGAGTATGTGAGTGCCGGAAAAGCATGCCAACAAGCTCTATGGATGAAGCAAGCGCTTGTTGATTACGGGATTTCTCTTGATGATGTTCCCATCATGTGCGTTAATAAAGGCGCAATAGACCTTAGCAAGAATCCCGTGCAACATTCGCGAACCAAACACATAGAAATTCGACACCATTTCCTTAGGGATAATGTTCAAAAGGGGAACATTTCTATTGAGAAGGTACCCTCCGAAGACAACTTAGCCGACATCTTCACTAAGCCACTTAAGAGGGAACCTTTTAATTACTTGCGTCTAGGTCTAGGATTAATGGAACATCTTCCTTAATTACCTTCTTCTCTTTGTGTGTCTCATTTTACCACTTTGAGTCATTGAGTCTTCTAAATTCTTTTTGATAAACCCTCTCTTTCGAAAATGGTTGAGAAATGCTTTTGACATTGTTAATTCAATCTAAAAACGGTTTTTCATAGATTCTCGCTATTAATCTAGAGCTTACATAATTCATATGTATGATTCTCTCAAACATAGCAAGAACAAGATAGAATGATGGAGGATAATTGTGTCATGACTTAAGGTCTTGTCTTACACACCTCCTACATCGATAATTTTAATCCATGTATTTTGGTCAAATCTCTATTTGGTAAGCTTGCATATGTTTTCTTTGTCTATCTCTGCTTTTAAGCATATCCCTATGATAAGTTAGACTAGAAAAATAAGATTTGATGAAAAATCTTCCTCCAAACACCAAACACAGCCTCTGCAGGCGGTTCCATATGTGAACCGCGGTACCTTAATGATAAGGTACCGCCAGCATTGATAAGGAACCGCCTACAATGCCTTCCTTTTTCAGGTTTTTGTCTGAAACTCCAGATTTTCTCCAACATTTTTGAGAATCTTTGTTTCAAACCCTTTGACCACCCCAAAAATACCCTAAGCCTTCCCTATTTAAACCATAAGCATTTTGCATTACTTCACATCCCAAAATGTCTTATTCTCCCTATGAAAGCCTTGAATCTCCTCCATTTTCTACAATTGCTTTCAATCCCAACTCACCCAAAAACCATTACAATCCTAACCCACCCAAGAACACTCTTAGTCACATCTCTCCTACCAAGAATGTTGATTGTGGAACATCTTTTCTTCCACCACCACCCTTTAGTGTTCTTCCTCCTTCTCATGATAATGTCATACACCATGGAACATATTGTCATTGTTGTCAATATCAACATCTTGCTATGGCACACATCTATGAGGAGTTGAGCTACATCAAGAGTCTCTTAATCAAGCCTCCTCTTCACTTTGATTATGAGATCTCCAACAAGCCACCACCACCACCCTCCGCCATTGCCTTGTCTTTCATATAAGCATTGGTTGCTTATCCACAAGACACCAAATTCAAGCAAATATTAGAATTCTAGAATAACTAGGATTAGATTTATGCTTTTGGCTTGTTTCTTTTTCCATACTTCTTTGTATGATGTTCTTTTAGTAACCTATCTTGGATCTTTGTCTTTGTGTTTTCTTCTCCTTTATTTTTTGTGACCTATTGCTATATATTGTTGGTTGTTTATTTTGTTCAACTAACCCTCTTATGTAGCTTGTCACCATATCTCGATTCCTCGGTGCCCCAAGCTAGGGGGAGTAAGCACCAAGGGGGAGTCTTTGCTAAGTCCGTTCCTTCAACACCGACTTGTGCAACCTTTTTGCTTCGACAAAGGGGGAGAAACGAATAAACTCGTCTTCGAAAATCTTGTTTTTTGTGTGATTCAGTTTATGTATTGTCGGAATCAAAAAGGGGGAGATTGTTAATGCAATAATGCCTAAAAACGTTACTTGCATTTTTCGGTCTCGCTTTGTTTTGATTACGACAATATGTAAAAACAAGCATTTACTAAAACAACGAAAAACGAATTCTTGAGTTCAAGTATTTTTCATTTTACCCATTTTCACTTAAGGTATGGGTAAACAAGTACTAACCTTAATCAAGTGATCAAGTGATTTAATATTTTCTTAAAACTCACTTTTTATTAAGTATGACAAGTTTTTATTAAACTTTCTTTTTAAGAAAATGTTTTATTAAATTAATTATTTGGAAATTTGAAAATGGCATATTCTTATTTGGTTAGGAATATTCTATCAGGATATTTTTTAAACCAGATATGACCTCCACCACTAAAGCACAAAAAGGGAGCGGAGTCTAGTCTAGCGGTACCTTAGCTCCTAGGCGGTTCCTTATCGATAAGGTACCGCGGGCTAAGATAAGGTACCGCGGGCAGATATAGCCGTTGGCCCTTTGTCCTATAAATAGTGGACCATTCTCAGCTTTTCAATTCACCTCTTTTGCACATCTATTTCCAGATTCAAACACTCTTCTTTAATCACTCAAATCTTTGATCATTTGTTTAATTACTACTTGTTTAAGAAGTGAATCTTGTTCTTCCATCCCTTCCTCTCCAAGTGCAAAGAGAAGAACACTATCCTTGTGAAGTTATGAGTCCACCACCAAAGATCCATTGAAGATCTAATTTTATACATTTGTTGTTGTGTCATAGTTGTGAAGATCCACGTAGTTGTGTCTATTTGGAAGTTGTGTATGTACTAAGTATAATTGTGTAGATTGGTCCTAGCTACGATTAAGGCTCGACTTTTAGCTTAGAGTCGGAAATTGGTTAAGCGACATGTACGGTTTTCTCCACCATAAGGAGCTTGTTGTGTAGTGAACTCTCGAGTAAGGAGTACTCGAGGAGTGGAGTAGGAACGAGGAGTGAGCTTCGTTGCCGAACCACTATAAATCCTTGGTGTTCGGTTTGATCTTTCTTTACCCTTAACTCTTTACATTCTTTATTCTTTGTGCATATATTTTTTGTTAGTATTAGTTTAGTTACACTATCATTGTTCATATTGTGTATAAGAAGATTTCACATATTTCCTCAAGCCTAAGTTTTTGAAAAAGGATTTTTTGAAAACCAAATTCTAACAAGTAAATACAAGAAACTATTCAACCCCCCCCCCCCCCCCTTCTAGTTTCTACACATATGGTTAAGGATACTAGCTAGAGTAAACTTGGATAAGTAAACTCGGGTTGAGTCAAAATATTCACGACGGGCCTAATATATCAAAGATATCTAAACTTGTTAAAACCATTTTATTCATCTATTTATTATTGACTTTATTCTTGAAATGGAAAATATAAATAAGATGCGATGACAAAAGGAAAGAAAATAAATGGAAATGCTACTAGGACAAAATAGATCAAAAATTTGAAAAACGTTGAAAAAATTTTAAATTTTCTGGTTAAATGGGGTCAAATTCATGGAAAAGCCCACTAAAATTCGATAGAAGTCCCCCTACACTTAATATAAACATTGTCCTCAATGTTTAGGCATGTGAGAGAATAAACTCCCCTACACTTAGGACATTGAGTACGTTGTTTAAAATCGAGCTAAGGAAGGGACAACTAAAGTGATTACATTTATTCGTTTTATTTATATACATGTATGAATCACAATAGTTTTGAGAGAACTGGGTACACGGGAACACAGGATCACGGGTCGTGTCAAAAGTACCAAAAGTGGATCATCAAACCACATGTCCCTGCACAACATCACAACACACAAACAACCTACTTGGCTCCCCCTACACTTATTTGGTAGAAATGGATGAAGGTGAAAAAGGGTGGAAAGGGTGGTAAAGGTAAAAATCTAACCTAGTTAAACAATGCTTGATTTATTTATCACGAGTCTCTAGCTCGACTCGATTTCCCGAATTAATTCAAGGGAAATGTGGAGAGGGATGGAATCATCTCATGAGAGATGTCCGCTCCATAGTACAACTTAACTCGTTGGCCAGTCACCTTAAAGTTGGGCCCATTTGGTTGGGATAACTCAATGGTGCCATAAGGGAAGATTTTGGCCACGGTGAATGGACCGGACCAACGGCTCTTAAGTTTACGCGAAAAGATTTTCAACCGAGAGTTAAAGAGTAAAACTTGACCACCAACATGGAACTCTTGGTTTTTAATCTTGGAATCATGAATGAGCTTAGTCTTCTCCTTGTAGATTAATGAATTTTCATAAGCCTCATTCCTAAGTTCATTAAGTTCATTGAGTTGGATTTTCCTATGATCACCAGCTTTGTTTATATCAAAATTAGCCCATTTAAAGGCCCAATAAACCTTATGCTCCAACTCAATGGGGAGGTGGCACGCCTTTCCGTACACAAGGCGATAAGGAGTACAACCTATAGGTGTCTTATAAGCGGTACGGAAAGCCCACAAAGCATCATCTAATTTATCGGCCCATGAGGCACGATGCTCTCCCACGGTTCGCTCTAAGATTCTCTTAAGACCAAAGTTAGAAACCTCGGCTTGACCATTAGTTTGTGGATGATACGCGGTGGAAATTCGGTGATTGACACCATACTTAGCCATGACTCGTGCGAATTGATCATTGCAAAAATGAGTCCCGCGATCACTAAAAATAGCACGAGGCACACCGAATCGAGCAAACAATTGTTTCAAGATGTTAACAACCACCCTCGCATCGTTAGTAGGTAAAGCCTTTGCTTCAACCCATTTTGATACGTAGTCAACGGCTACGAGGATGTACTTGTTTCCTTTGGATGATGGAAATGGCCCCATAAACTCGATGCCCCATACATCAAAGATTTCACACTCTTGGATGAAATTTTGAGGCATCTCATCTTTATGTGTGATCTTGCCTTGTCTTTGGCAAGCATCACAATGCTTAACCATTTCATGTGCATCATGATAAATGGTGGGCCAATAGAATCCAGAGTCGAAAACATTTTTAGCGGTGTAATTAGGACCAAAGTGACCACCGGTGGGTCCTTTATGGCAAGCTTCAAGGATTTGTAAAGCCGTCGGCCCATCAACACATCTACGAATGATTAAATCCGCACATTGCTTGAAAAGATAAGGGTCGTCCCAATAGTATGTTTTGACGTCCTTGAAGAATTTTTTCTTTTGTTGGGACGATAACCCTTCGATAAGAACACCACCCGCCAAATAGTTTGCAATGTCCGCAAACCATGGGGTATCATCAAGATTGGAATTAATAGACATTAAGGTCTCAAGGGGAAAGGATTCATTAATCTCTTGATTTGGAGATTCCCCTTGATAAGGATCCTCAAGTCTACTAAGATGATCCATGGTTAGGTTTTCCGCTCCCTTTTTATCACGAATTTCGATTTTAAATTCTTGTAGGAGCAAAACCCAACGAAGGAGTCTCGGTTTAGCATGTTGCTTGGTCAACAAGTATTTCAAGGCAGAATGGTCGGTGTAAACGATGGTGGTGGAAAGCACAAGATAGGGGCGGAATTTCTCAAAAGCATACACTACGGCTAAAAGCTCTTTTTCGGTAGTGGTATAATGAAATTGAGCCCCCGTCATTGTCTTACTAGCATAATGAATGGGTTGGAAATGTTTGTTAACTCGTTGACCTAAAACCGCTCCTACCGTGAAATCACTAGCATCGCACATGAGCTCGAAAGGTAACTCCCAATTTGGAGAGACTCAGACTGGTGCCTTAGTTAATTTACCTTTAAGAAGTTCGAAAGAGTCGAGACAATCTTGAGAGAAGATGAAAGGAGCATCCTTTTCTAAAATATGAGTCATTGGACGAGCTATTTTCGAGAAATCTTGGATGAAACGTCGATAAAATCCCGCATGGCCTAAAAAACTTCTAACTCCTTTGACGGTGGTAGGTGGAGGTAACTTAGAAATGACGTCAACTTTAGCACGGTCGACTTCGATATCGGCTTTGGAAATTTTATGACCGAGGACAATTCCTTCTTTTACCATGAAATGGCATTTTTCCCAATTAAGAACGAGACGAGTGTCTTCACACCGTTTAAGCATACGTTCTAAATTAGCAAGGAAAGAAGACAAAGAATCACCATAGACCGAGAAATCGTCCATAAAGACTTCCATAGTTTCTTCAACCATGTCATGAAATATCGCCATCATACACCTTTGGAAAGTCCCGGGAGCATTGCATAAGCCGAAAAGCATTCTTTTGTAAGCAAATGTTCCATAGGGACAAGTGAATGTGATTTTCTCTTGGTCTTTTGGATCGATAGGGATTTGAAAATATCTGGAAAAACCATCTAAGAAGCAATAGAAATCATTACCCGCTAAAAGCTTGAGCATTTGATCCATGAAAGGAAGAGGGAAATGATCCTTACGAGTGGCATCATTGAGCTTACGATAGTCTATGCAAACTCGCCAACCCGTTACGAGTCGAGTAGGAATCAACTCGTTGTTTTCATTGGGAACAACGGTGATTCCGCCTTTCTTAGGCACACAATGGACGGGACTAACCCATGGTGAATCCGAGATAGGGTAAATCATTCCGGCATCTAGAAGTTTGATAACTTCTTTCTTAATGACTTCATGAATTTTTGGATTAACCCTTCTTTGATTTTGGATTGCGGGTTTAAAGTCATCTTCCATGAGAATTTTATGAGTACAAAAATTAGGATCAATTCCGCGGATGTCGGAGATTTTCCAAGCAATTGCTTTCTTATGATTCTTAAGCACATCGATAAGTCGAGATTTTTCATCTTCTTTTAAGTCCTTAGCAATAATGACGGGTAACTTATTATCCTCCTCTAAGAAAACATACTCTAAATGAGACGGTAAATCCTTAAGCTCTAAATCCGGTGGATTGTCAATGGAAGGCTTAGTCAAATTAGGATCATTGTTTGTAACTTCCTTAGGAGTAGGTGGAGAAATATGGTCCTCACTGAGAAGTCTCTCAATGGTGAATGTCTTCTTCCCAATCGGTGGGAGAATCGTCATATTTTAGATCCACATCCCCTAAACTCGCTTCAAATTCTTGTAAAAGAAAGTCACTTTCTCCAAATGGAGTCAATGAAGGAGCAATAGAAGCTACAGTCTCAACATGAGGTAAATGAGAAATCCCGCTCTTACAAGCCTCGTGAAAAAGTTCTTCGCATGCTTCGTCGAGCACATCGATGTAATTCACAGATTCGGGCTCATCGGGAAATTTGGAAAGTTTACCCATGTTAAAGACGATTTTATCATCCCCGACCCTCATGATAAGTTCACCCGCGGCTACATCAATCAATGTACGCCCGGTTCTCAAGAAGGGTCGTCCCACAATTAAGGGAACACGGGGATCCTTCTCATAGTCGACTACGACAAAATCGACGGGAAAAGTGAATTTCTCGACTCCTATTAAAAACATCCTCGGTTATCCCCACCGGATAAGCAACCTTACGGTTAGCTAATTCCAATGTCATACGAGTGGGGACTAGCTCGGGTAAAGATAATTGTTTCCACGCGGACAATGGCATAAGATTGATACTCCCTCCGAGATCCGCCAAAGCCATACAATTCTCAACACCCGGAAAATTACAAGGAATAAGGAATCGACCAGGATCTCCTAACTTAACCGGTAATTTTCTCAAAAGAACCGCGGGACAATTCTCATTCAATTGGGTATTGGCAATATCAAGCAACTTTTCCTTATCACTTAAAAGGTCCTTAAACATCTTAGCGTACTTAGGCATGTGAGCGAGCGCCTCGGCAAAGGTGATATTAAAATTCAATTGTTTGAACATTTTTAGGAAGTTCGAAACTTTTCAATTTCTCTTTCCGCAACCTTGAGGGATAAGGTATATTGGGTTGAGATGAAGGCTTTGGAGTGGATTGCTCACTGACATCCTTTGGTGGAGGAGGAGTAGAAATGGAAGGTGAAAGAACCGGTTTGGGAACCGAAGGTGTGGTAGAAAATTTAGGTATCGGTGGAACATAAGGTGTAGACGAAGGCATAACGGGTGGTATGTCACAAGTAGAAGAAGAAGGAGGTTGGGTAGAAGAAGAAGGTATCTCGGTTCCTTGGTTAGGTGGAGGATAGGAAGGTTTTACGATGGTCTTACCGCTCCTAGTAGTGATAGCATTAACATTAGCCCTAGGATTGGTCACGGTGTTCGAAGGGAGGGCACCTTGGGGACGAAGGGTTTGAATCATAGTCAAAAATTTCTTATCGGTCGATTCTTGCATGTCTCTCATAATTCGCTCATGGTCGGTCAATTTTTGTAGAACCAAGTCCATTTGAGGATTATGCATGTTCATTTGATTATACCCTTGATTGTTAAAACCTTGATTAGGAAAACCTTGGTTTTGATATTGATTATAACCTTGATTAAATCCTTGATTTTGAAAACCTTGGTTATTAAATCCTTGATTTTGATTATTGAACCCTTGGTTTTGCCCTTGAAAATTCACTTGATTTTGATTAAAACCCCGTTGATTAGAATTACCTTGAAAATTACCCCGTTGAGGACCTTGGTTCCTATTTTGGGCAGGTGGGGGTGGTCTTTGTGGTGCTACAAAACCAGGGGGAGCCAAATAGTTATTAGACTTGTAAGACAAATGGTTAACATCAACATTTGGTTTGAAATGAATCCGCTCATTTTCATTGTTTTTATAAGCATAAATTTCTTGTTGATTATTGTAAACCTTGTCACAATTATAGTACGAATGTGGTCCACCACAAGTCTCACACGTTTCACAAGTTTCTTTCATGGCATTCACATGTGTAGTGAGGGCTTCGATTTTTAGATCAATTGATTCAATAAGCGACGTAAGCTTATCAATTCTCTTATCATTCTCACTAGAACTAGCAGTTGCCATAGTGGCCCTAACACTCTTGGTTTGCACTTTAGCCTTGTTTTCAATTATGGCCGAAGCCTCGTTCATTGAGTTCACAAGAATATTACCCCCCGCGGCACTATTAAGTGAGTCTTGGTCATTTAGAGTTAAACCATTGTAAAACGTATTAATTTGATGCACTTTAGTGAAACCGTGTTGTGGACATTTTCTTAAAAGCTCTTTAAATCGATCCCAAGACTCACTAAACGTTTCCCCATATTGTTGTTCAAAGGTGATGATCTCATTCCTTAAAGAAGTAGCCCGTGATGGTGGGAAAAAGTAGTTTATGAACTTGGTCTATAAGTCAATCCATGTGGTAATACTTTGGGGTGGTTCCTTATCAAGCCAAATCTGGGCTTGTCCCTCGAGGGAAAAAGGAAAGAGTTGTAAACGAATGGCCTCTTGTGGCACCCATTGTATTTGACGGTGTTGGCTAATTGTATGAAACGTTTGATATGAGCGTGTGGGTCATCATTAGTACGGCCTAAAAATGGTGTAGAAGAAACCATTTGAATAAAACCCGTTTTGAGTTCAAAATTATTAGCTCCAATATCCGGCACCACAATCGCGTCATCGTTTCCTTCAACGTGAGATTGTAGAATCTCAATCATTGGTCGATTATTCATTGCCATCGTATTGTCGAAAGCTCGATTCTCGGGATCGGCTTGAATGACGGTCTTTTTGTTTTTCTTCTTCTTCTTCTTTTTGGAAGAATTGGAAGAGTTTGGTACACCAATCGGTATGTATGTATGCGCGCGAGTGCGCATACAGTTAAAACTTGGAATGAGGTAGGTGACCTCGGTCGACTTTGAGAGCAAAAGGATTCTCCCTCTCGAGGTGCAATATGAAAAAGCTACAAAAATATATACTTAAATACTAATTGAGTTGGCAAACCAATAATCGGTCGTCCCTCTCAATATACACACAAGCAAGCGGGGAAACGAGGTGGCACAAAGCACTTAAAAACCTTTTTCCTTAGACGGCCTTTTATAGCGTGTCGCCTTATACCCACCTTATAGTTTGTATATTTTGAGTTCAAACGTCTTACAAGTATTTATCTATTTTGCCCTTTTATTTCGTTTAGGATTCGAATACAATAGTTAGGTGATGAAATCCCAACTAAGGCCTTATTTGAAAAGTAGGTAAATTTATTGTGCTACGTAATATAATATAGTAAATGAAAAATCTTTTTGTATTTTTTTAGAAAAATATATATTCACAAGAAAAATCGAAAGAAATCGAACTAAAAAAATAACACTAATACGTAATATTTTTGGTGTAATACTTTTAGGAAAAAAATATTACTTTTGTATTTTTTTATTTTTTTGGTGCAAATCTTAGGAAAGAATTTACTTTTTGTGATTTTTTAATTTTTTTTGTATTTTTAAGTTTTTGATTTTTTTTTTGTGTTTTTTATTTTTGTGCAAGAAAATTAACGTTCAAAGCGAACGGATCCCAAAATCCAAACGTCTCACGAAATCGTCAATCGTAACGAGCGAAGCGGCAGCGGCGCCAATTTAATATATGGAATTTTTTCAAATCCTTTTTATGTTCGTTTTTCCTCGAATTGATATCCGGTTAAACGTAAGATTAATTTGTTCTTGGTGAAACGTATTTTTGGTGTTTTTAAACTAACAAAAACTATTTAATTAAAAAAAACTATTTTAAACTAATTTAAAAATCTAATTTGAACTTAGTAAAAACTATTTTAAAATATTAAACAAAATGTAAAACTTATTTTAAGACTATATTAAAACTATTTAAAACTATATTTAAAACTAATTGAACAAAATTTTGAAAACTAATTTAAAAAAAATTTTAAAATACTTAAAATTCCTAAAAGTAAATAAAATATTTTTTTATCTTTTTATACTTTTTTAAAAAACTTAATAAAATGAAATTAATATAAAACTTTTTAAATTTGAATTTATAAAACTAAAATATTTAGTTAAATCAAATTAAATAAAACTGCCAGATTGAAATTAACCTATATTAAGTTAACAAAGCAGAATAGAACTCAAGTGAAGCACTAGAACAATTGGTTATGTCGTTAGGTATCTGAACAGGAGGTCCAGGGTTCGAATCTAGGCAGAGACAATTTTTGCTAATTAATTTTTTTTGGATTTTTAACTTACTCAGGCCAATTGTGTCTGAGTGTTTTTATGCAGCAATAAAAAGCTAATTAGAAAAATCAAATAAGACAAAAAGCCGAGATAAATAAGCAGTTAAAACAAACTAGCAAAATCAAATAAGCTCAAAAACTGAAAAGTAAACTAAGCTGATAAGCTGATATGACAAAAGCAGATAACCAAACTGACAATAAGCTATACTAGCAATAAGCAAAACCAAAGTAAGTTATATCAGCTTTAACAAATAGCAAATAAGCTGATAAATGATAATAAAACAAATCAAAATAAACGGATAAGAAGACTTCAATATTACTCAAACTCAAATTAGAAAACTAAAACAAACTTGAATAAGCCAAATCAAATAAGTCAATAACCAACAAAAACATCATCAGTTACCAACAAAAACTTAATCAGTTATATCAAAAATAAGCAGATCTAAACAACTTAAAAACTCAAGCAGACAACTCAAAGCTTAAACAAACTCAAATCTCAAAACTCAAAACGTAAACATAACATAAGCAGATTCAACTTAACCCTATAAAACAAAAGCAGACAAATAACTCTCAAACCCAAACAGTAACTATATAGCAGACTCAAGCAGTAACATAAACTAAGTAAATAAACTTGACAATAAAACAAAAAGAAGAACAAACCTATTGACGATTTCCGTTGGGCAGTAGGGTGGCGCTGAACCCCCTATGAACCAAAATAAACCGAACAAACACCACCGTTTTACCCAATATTCATCATCACCATCTCGAACATAAACAGTAACGAACCAGATATTTTTTATATAAATTCCCAGTAGGGGAAAATATTCACTACTTTTTATTTTAATAATTTATTTAATAAAATATATTCGAAGAAAATTGCAATAATAATAAACAAGAAATCGATTTAACCGAAACTTCAAATTTCATTAATATTAAAAAAGAGTACAATACTTGATTAAAGAAAATTACAATATTCCTATCATCTAATTTTCAGAAAATAAAAAATTAAAGTAAAAAGAAGGCACCAAATTACACAAGTGAGGGGGTTTTTATAGCCAATCCCCAAGGAATTGTTGGTGAAGCTTCGAGAACAAGACATCTAATCCGAGCCGTATAATCCATCATTTCTTCTTCTCTCTCTTCATTTTCTTCCATCTACGGCTAAGAATTCACCACCCATCACATGGATTACCAGGCTGGCAGAAGTTGTGTTTGTTGTGCTAGTTTGAAGGTGATGTGGATCATTCTTATTGGATGAGGTAGTGGTGGAGAGGTATGTGAGCCAATCAAAACAAAAGGATTAGCCACGTCAGGAGATGGGAGAGAGGACCACAATTGGTGTCTTCTCTGAAAACTATGGGGATTTAATCCCAATCGTGTTACACGAATTGGGTAAAACCCCCAATTTTTATGGGTAAAATTGGTGATGGTAAATTAGGGTTTGGAGTGGTGGCTGTGTAACTTTGGGAGAGAGGATAAATAGTGAAAGGTTGGTTTCTTAGTTTGTAACGAAATGGTGTGAGTGGGTGTGGGTAAAAACTATTTTATTTAATGTGTGGGTGAGTAGTGAGTAACACGTGTGAGGTGAGGTGAGAGTTACGTTTGTGTTTGTGTTGACCTGGGGTTTGACTAGCAAAAGTGAAAAGTTATTCACTTCTTTCGTTTCATCCGTCCCAAAATGTATTCATCAAATGGGCTTTGGCCCAATAATAACTCACTTTCGTTTCATTTGTAGTTGGGTTTGGCCCAAATGAATAAACATTTCCATCCGTGATTTAGAATTGCGCCATATGGGCTACCTTTTAATCCAATGAGAAGATAAATTTCCTTAAATGGGCTTTTGGGCCCAATTACCCAAATGTAGGACCCACAAAGCTCCAATGTCTTCAAAAAGATTAAATTCGATAAAATCGAGCTCGATTTCGGATTCCTTGTTCATTTCTTCAAAACCGTGTTGAATTGCCGGTTTTCGTGATCTTTGGCACACTTTTGGTCTTTGACTTTGTCTTCGTCTCTTTCTTGGACTTTTCTTTAACATTTGACCGTGAAATCCCGTGTTTTCTTTCCTTTTGATCATTTGTACCTATTTCACACAAAAACACAAAACCACGCGTAATTCCGACTTTTAAGATGTCAAACACATGATTAGGTCTTGTTTTTCCTTGATTTTAGTGGCAAAAGGATAAGTGTTTACACACTTATTACCTATCCATTTGTCAAGTCGGAAAAAAAAAGTATATATGGTGTTCTCTTAATATATATATATATATATATATATATATATATATATATATATATATATATATATATATATATATATATATATATATATATATATATATATATATATATATATATATATATATATATATATATATATATATATATATATATATATATATATATATATATATATATATATATATATATATATATATATATATATATATATATATATATATATATATATATATATATATATATATATATATATATATATATATATATATATATATATATATATATATATATATATATATATATATATATATATATATATATATATATATATATATATATATATAGTTAGGTTATTGTAGTGTAGTAGCTTAAAGTTCTTAAAATGAAAAGTCTCTTAACAATTGATTTTATCAATTAACATGTGATTTATTTAATATTAAACATAAAACAATAAATCTTATACATAAACATTGGTATAAAATCACTAAAAATTTTGATACGTAAAAATTTATAGCTGATACATATGATACGTAGATATACTTCGAAAAATATTATTAGCATAAATAATCATTTATTCGTAAATTCAGTGATACATTGTCACATGTTGCATTCGATATAACAAAAAAATGATAAACTATGATACACAACTGATACACGTAAAACAAGTAATATTAAAAATTGTGAACTAGCTACTCGTACATCAACTAAAACTTCCAAAACACTCGTACACGAACTAAAAAATCATAAACGAACAAAAATTAATCTATAAATGTGATATTTGCCCATTTTCTATTACTTCTCATTTTAACAACTTTAAGCACCTAAACCATTTTATCTAAATTCTATATATATATATATATATATATATATATATATATATATATATATATATATATATATAGGTAAGAGTTATATGCAGAACCCATTTTTAGTGTAGAACTATGTAGAACTTTTTAAATGAATATAGGCCATTAGATATATTTAATTAAAGGATAAGATTAAATGTGCCAGAATTGTAATTATATGAAAGATAAGGTGTTTCTTTTTCAATTAAAACATGTCATATAATTTGCTAATTAAAGGCATGATTTATATAAAAAAATCACGTCTTATTCTCACCTATCCAATCTCAAAGAAACCTAGTCACTTTTTATCTCTACATCAAAATAAAACCACCTGTGTTTCATTAAAAACGTATTAACAGGTGACTAATATAGATCGAAATCAGTTTTTGTGTGTAGATTGAAAAATAGAGTTTAGAGAAGGTTGTATGATGGAGAAGAATCAAGACGGTTGTGGCTGGAAGATTAGGACAACGGCGGCGGTCGGAGGAGGATGAAAACCACCATAATCCTTGTTCTTTTATGTCGGTCTCAATGAAAGATTTACTCTTTTTTTTTACAAACATAGTCAGCCACGGAAATCTGTTATGGATTTAGATTTGAATATCCTTTTAGATCTTTTTCTTATAAGACCATGAACAACCGCCTCTCAACTCCTTATTAAATGATTCAATACCAATCTAAAAAAAGTTGATTACACATTAACTTTTTCATATCCACTTGACGTAATCTATTCCATATTACAAGGTATTATCTTTATCCATCAATTTGTAATTTTTTATTCCATTTGTTTAATTTATAATTTGTTCATGTAAATTTATTTTTTTAGATCAGACTCTTTTTTCTGATTTGGTTCAAAATATATTTGACGGATTTGAAATCAATTTTGTGGTTTTAATTTTTACCTTATCATTTTGTATTTTTGGCGTGTATATTATTTTATTCTTTGTTTAGGCATCTATGCAAAACGTCATAAACCTTGGTTTTTGTACGAGACATACATCTTTGTTAGTTAGTACAGTATTAATTACAACTTGTGACTTATTATGTAAATTAATTAGTAATTCATGTGTGAGACATACATGTTATATGGTGGCATAATTAATTAGAGTAGTACGTAGTAGTGGACCTATTTAAATTAACTAGCCGTGTACCCGCGCAATGCTGCGGCGGGTACCCGGCGACTAAGTTTTTCGATAAATTTTAAATATTTTTTATTGGTGGTTTGAAAAATTTTGATGGCTGAATCTTTTGTGTGCAAATTATTTTGAGTCTTTTTTCATAAATCATGATTTTTTTTATATTAAAAGATTCCATAACTGATATTCTAGTAGTAATATTAATATCCATAAATAAATTATTTTCAGTTTTATATGTTACAATGGTTATTTATTGTCTCATTGAATTATTTATTTAATCATTAATGACATTTACTCTTATTGACTCATATTTTATAACTCATTTGTATCATTTACTTTTTAGATGAGTTTTAAAAAAAAACATAATAGACATTTAAACCTCAAAAATGGTTGTATATAAATTTCTAAATAAAGAAATGTTTGAGGCTGAAACATTTTAAGACTTCTAAAAATAAAAAGTGATAAATGTTTTATAAAGTATATAGATTAGTTAGTATTACTCAAATGCCATGTATAGTAGTACTACGTACCTCACTTTCATGTGTTGCCCTTTTCAGATATAGATACTGCAAGATCTGCGTGGACACGTCTTTTCGCAATGCGTGCATCGATTTTTTTGGCGGTGGACATATATTTTTTGAAGGTGCATTGATGTTTTCATTATGTTTTTGGAACGCGTACATCGATGTTTTTCAAGTTTTATTTTATCAACTAGTTTTAAAATAAATTTAGCAACATTATTAGATATAACAAGTTTTTTTTTTTCAGTGTAAGAAAGCCGAATCATAAGAAAGCCTTGTGTGACGAAGATGATCAACATGTGCACCTATGTTCTCGAATAGTGTGCACTCATGTTTTCGAAGAGTGCATTTATGTTTGTGAAAGAGTGCGTATATGTTTTTTAAAGAGTGCACTCATATTTTTGAATAAAATATGCATCTACAATTAAGAAGATACATTTGTATTTGAATTGTATTTTATTTTATATTATTTTTTGTGTATAATATTTATGTTTTTATGTTGTTATAATTTAGGAGTTACATGTATGTGTTTATATTTTTTGTTATGAATTTTAAAGATACAAAGATGTACACTAAAAACATATATGTAATTAACATTTTGAACAAAACAATTTGGTGTCTAAACAATTTAGCGCAAAAAACTTATATAGATTTACGATTTATATAAAAAAAATATATGCACTTTATTTTTCTTAGAACATTAATGCAATAAAAAAGTAAAAAATAAAAAAAAATTGAAATTCCAAAAATTAAGAAATTAAAGAACGTTTTTTAATAAAAGAAATTCAAAAATACATTAAAAATGTGATTTACTATTATACCCTTTTAAATTAAAAAAAAGATTTAATGAAACTAAATTCTTATTGGTCCAAAATAGTTCTGTAGAGTTCTACACCTAAAATTGGTTCTGCATATAACTCGCTCATATATATATATATATATATATATATATATATATATATATATATATATATATATATATATATATATATATATATATATATATATATATATATATATATATATATATATATATATATATATATATATATATATATATATATATATATATATATATATATATATATATATATATATATATATATATATATATATATATATATATATATATATAGATTTTAGTTAAAGTAGTGTAGTGTCATATAATTGTTAAAATAAAAAGTAATTTGGACCTTTAGATTTACTAGTTTAATTAAGATGGCATCATTCTCGTTAAAAGAACATTAAATTTTTAATTAATTGCATTTCTATGTTTGTTAAGAAATTTATAAAAAAAGGCTTCATTGATTAAATTTAACCATATTTATTACACTTATTAATTGTATTTTAATTGAAACACTTGATATTAATTGGAAAAAACACTATTATGTTTTTTTCAAAAGTAAGTATATTTTACAAATATGTACTAGTAACTATTTCGGAGTTTTAGTTTTTTTTTCTTATGTTGTATCACCTATTAATTTATACAATTCAAGACAAGTTATTTTGTGTATATTATATTAAGTTATAGTTACGGACATCAATTGGTACATAACGGTTTTTTATTTGTTTAGGTTGTGTACGAGTTAAATGTTAAATATGTACCATCATATTTGTAATTATGGATGTGACATGAATTGTATCTATTTTTTACATGAGTTGATAGATATGTACCTCTATTTTTTTGTTGATGTATCATCTTATTATTTTATAAAATATTGGATATGTAGTTGTTTACTTGTAAAGAATATTATTTAGACATAATGTATCAAAACTTTTTTATGTATCAAGTTTACCTATTATAAAGAATACAAATGTATAACAAAAAGAAAAAATATGAAGATGTATCAAGAAAAACCGCTATTATCTATAAGTTTGGTTGAATGAAAATTAAATATTGTTTAAAACATTAAATACTATTGGTTAAATGAAAATTAATTCTAGGTTTAATTATTAATTGTCCTTTGACCATATATTAGTTACATTAATACAATTCATTTATTATTAATTGCATTTAAAACTAACTAACTAAATCCAATGGTTCATAATACTTTTCATTTTAACAATTTTAAAGAGGTACACCACGTTAACCTAACTCTATATATATATATATATATATATATATATATATATATATATATATATATATATATATATATATATATATATATATATATATATATATATATATATATATATATATATATATATATATATATATATATATATATATATATATATATATATATATATATATATATATATATATATATATACTAGCCTTTAGACCCGTCCGATGGACGGGCTAGCTTTAAGTATATATTTTTTAATGATAATTGAAGTTATGTGTGTTTGTATTAGAAGTTTAGTATATGTAGTGTTAGTTATGACATTAATATTTTAATAATGTAGCATAGAATAGACAAAAATAATGTAGTTTAAGATATTTTATTTATTTAAGAATTTTATAAGTCAATTGAATTTGCATACGTTAACGTTATAAATACGGTTAGTAAATAAAGTTTCAAACAACTTGATTATTACATCGATTATATGAGCAATAAAACATAAAATATTTAATTTCATAAATAGTAACAATTGTCGCATTAGTATAGCCTCAAAAATTAAATAAAGTTAAAAGGTAGATGTAATAATAAAATTAAAAGGTAGATATATCATAACTTAACTTCACAAAAAAATTAAATAAATCCTAAAGTTTATGTACATTTTATGAGAGTTGCATTAGATGATACTGACTTAAATAATCTAAAACAAAATAACTCATGAGAACATGAATCTATGTGACATTTTCATTTTATTTCTAATTATACTCGTTTAAAGATGTTGTGGTTCCATCTTGAGGAACGGACATGTGTCCTTTAAATCCACAACTTCACAACGCTATGTCCAACAACTCAAAGCTCTCTATCCGAAAGCCCATTATTAATGCCAGTTAATCCATAGCTAAAGTAGAGTAAATGAGTATTTTCAACAAAATATTGAAACTAAAAGTTGACGAGCTCAATATCAAAGATACATAAAAGATACAAACACATGCACATAACATTAAATTCAAGGCAAGATTTCTAGAATGCAAAATAATACAATAATACGATTACTTCATACAATACTGCGAAACAAACCTTTTATTACTGTGATACAATAAAATATTATTTGAAGACTAATATATCAGGTGAGCACTAAGAACCTATTATCTTTTATATAATGACTAAGCTTGGAATAACTATCTCATAAAAACGACATCAACTTCGCTGCTACAATCCATCTGCACAATAGAACCTAAAGTTTTTCGACCAACCATGTCATCTAATTTGCAATGAAGATGACTCTATATTGTTCAGTTCCATCGATGCCATTAGTAAAATGGAATCAATTAAGATTATAAATAGGGTGACATTTGTAATTTGCAATGAAGATACCTCCCAATATTGTTTAGTTCCATCGGTCGAGGCACTTGAGCAAAGTAACTCTCGTTCGTCAAGTATAGTACATCATGGAATATAACCTGATTCGAGACAAAGTTAGTTAACAAAGAATATAATCAAAACAAACTCGTATATGGTTATGTGAATTGTGCTTTCAGTTATACCTCGAGACAAAAGGGAAGGTGGAACAAACAACCAATCAGGACTTGATACTATAATCATTCTTAGTAAATTTTGTACTATTTATCTTCTCGAATCACAAAATCATAATTTTGATAGCAGAGAACTATTTTAATAGGCAATATAGTGTCATGTTACCAAGCTAGTATAGATTAGGTTGCATCCTTATAGGTATAAAAATACTAATCAGTTGATATAACTGAAAAAAATAAATGAATTTACAAAACAAATGCTTATAATTCTATCAAGAAGATCTGTCTGTCCTCTTAAAGTAGGAGTTTCCATATACACATTAGTCAATTTGATTAGCACCTTCCTACTATACACAGACTTTAGAGTCAAGCTATGGAAAAATTAAAAAAAAAACAAACACAATCCTTAATCTTTTGAAAACACTAATACACACAAAGTGGAAAAAACCATGTCATGTAGAAGGACCTAAAAAGATATTGGTGCAATATTATTACACATCTTAAGTAAGAAATTCCAAAGGGCCCCAAAAGCCTCGATATAAGAAGTTTACATAACAATCCTAAATAAACCCAACATAAGCAGTGTGATTATGAAAATCATAAACATCACAGATAGGGACATGTGGATTGATCCATAAAGGTGATAATCATATTGCAACATTAATCTAAAAAAAAATTTAAGTGTAAAATTAGAGACATGAAAAAGGGCCATGTGCATCAGATAAAAGGACCCAATGAGCAAACAAAAAGGCATACCGCATTTTCAAAACCACTTGCAGATGGTACCAGACCAATCAGAAAGATATACCCCATAAACTCCCTCTCAATATCCTCGCCTACATTTACAACCTCGACCATATTAAGCTCTTTTTCCTCAACAGTTTCCGCATGCTCGTTAACGAACTCATCCTTGATCGTATTAGTGTATCACCAAAGATAATTTCCTCATCATTTTTCACCTACTTACATCACCATAACCATATAAATAAATAAAAACTTTAGTGCAACTTGGTTGTCTTTGGGAAATTATCAACCCATTCAACACCACTTGAAAATAATCAAAAAAAACTAAATACAAATAAAATACTACTATATAATGCGTATGTGCACCAGTCAAGATCCATTTTGTTTAATAAACTTTCGACAGTTTGACAACTTTTATGCATGTTTAAAGTTGAACACTATAACGCAGACATGGTTAAAGAAAGATATTATAAAAATGCATTTACCTAACTAAAATACTATGGAGTAATTATTTGGTTCTTGATATCTATTGTTTACCTCAAATATCGGCTTCTTCGTAGTGGCTGCGACAGTATTATTGGCCTGCTAACTACAATCACTGCTGTATATTTTTCTCATTATTATTTTTCTTCGAGAGATGTTATCTGAAATCATAACACGACTTAGATCATGGTATATCTAGCCTTGCAAGTCCTCAACATCGCTTGTTAAAAGGTAGATAGAATCGATAAACTGAGCAGGGTCCTAATAAACTAAAGTTGCTTTGCCCTTAAAAACATACCTATTTTTTCTCAACTTAGCCATAAAATATTGAATAAATCATATAATCATGATTAGTCCATTTTACTAAGATTATTACCCATTATCTACAAAGAATGACATGTTTTAACCAAAACCCGTTTTGAACAGTACCCAATCCAATCATTTTGCCACTTCAACTCTGAATGGTGGTGCTGTGACGATATTTACATTTAATTTGAAAAACTGAAATGTAAATAATGATACAGATTTCACCTATTTGTTCATCTACATTTCAATACAAAACATCTAACATTCTAAATTAATATATCATCTTACAGGTCCAATTTCGACTGCTTGCATGTTTTCTGGTCTACAGCCCTGAGCACGGAATAGTGTGACCCCGTCTACTTTATAAGCCTCGGCAGACAGTTCTTTGGGTGATATGGAATCCTTGTATCCATTATTTAGACCACCCTGAAAAATTAATAAAATGATGATTCATGTCAATTGATGGGAAAAGCTAAATTTGATCTGCACTTCGGGTCAATAGTAGTGTGCACATAATTTATAAACATTAACATTTAGAAAGAGTAAATGAATCAAAATTTTGTAATATTCAGTCATTTTCTATATCTCCTTGTCAACAACACACTTGTACTGTGATCCATAAGAATTTAAGATTTATCCCAATATGATGTATTGTCACGAAGTTATCAAAAAACGCTACGACGACATCAATTCATCATTCATGAAAAGGACTCCCTTTTCGTCGTAAATCAAAGCATAACATAGTTTTTTTATTGCAAGCCCAATTTTTTAAACAACTACAATTAGTTTAGGTGACTAAACCAAATCAATCAGAACCTATAATTTTTTCCACTGATTTTTTGCAAATTATTTCTACAGTAGCTTCTTTTACCAAACCCTTAAAATAAACACAAACTAACCACAAATCAATAAAAAGAGATAAAAAAATTGCATACCTTTCAATAGTTGAATGAAGATACGGTCATGGATAACCCAAGCTTTTCATAAATCAAATAATACTTATAAAAACATAAAAAAACGAAAACACTAATATATAATGTGCAAGATTCAATCAGGAAAAATTAAGAAATTATAAACATGAAAACCTCCTGAAAGGAAAAATTAAGAAATTATAAACATGAAAACCTCCTGAAATATATATGGTCGAATTTATTTGAATCAAATACATATAAAGGTATATTAATTGGAATCAAAAATTAAGAAAATTATAAGCATAAAAAATCACCTGAAATCATTTGGCCTTTTCCACTATGTTTACTGCTGCATTTTCCACCACATCGCCGTCGCATATTGATTTTTTAAAGATGATTTTTGGGGATCTGGTGATAAGGGCGGTTTTTAGTGATGAGTCGTTTGGGTAAACTATAGGGATTAATGAAAGGAGCCAATCAGTTAGAAAAATGATGTAGTTATAGAAATCTTTGAGTGAATTACAGGTGTCGTTTTAATAGAATTTTGGATTTAAGGAAATGTTTTACCATCCTTCCTATATAAGGGTTTCTGATATATATATATATATATATCTACTACCTATATAAAACAAGGTTTTGTAAAAGCCCATCCTAACCAAAAAATCTAAAAATTTGACACCTGGATATTCAGGAATAATCAACGGTTCCTGTTAGAGCATTGCTAAAAAATCATTTCACATTAAACACACACCAAATATACATCCCTCTTGTGAAAAAAACCCCACATCATCCACCATACGAAACCAATATAATCACTCACAGATCTGTTTAATCATGTAACGAAAAACCCAAAAAAATAAACAATTAAACAAACCGATTAACAAAATCTTAGTTTTGAAATCGGTCCAATAATTACAAGAAATCGACGATATGATTTCCTTCCGCCCCTTTTTTTTATAGACCAAATGAATTCCTTCTACCAATTATTGAGGTTTGTTTTTTTCCCAGATTATGATTTGTTGTGATTTTGTTAATTTAATTAAATTGTTAGTTAATTCTTTTTTTTTTAAATTTTAGGTAATTGGTTTCATCATATCAATAAACAGCTTTAATTACAAAGCCACAATATGATTTACTTCTGCAAGTTTTTGAGGTTTGTTTTTCTCCGCTTATTATTGTGTTGTTCCATCAAGCTATGTTTAGGCTAATCAATTATCATATAAATCTGTTTGTTTTGTTCAATTTTAATTTTCATTATTGGATTAATATAAATGATGGAATGATATAAATAGGTTTATTTTTCTTAGTAGTTAAATAATATTTAATTTACATATTGTTTAGGAAAGTTTGAAAATAAAATTATCCTTAATCAATCTAAACAGAAAATCATTGACTGTAACAATATTCCTGATTTTCTGTCCATTTTTATCCAATTACGTTTTTAAAATTTAAATTAGTTGAATCACTATAAATAATAAAAAACATGTGACACATACAATAAAAACGTGTTTGGAGAGGCCTCAAAAGGTTGGAGCAAAATGGATCCATGATAATATTGCATCCACTATAACAACTATACCTAAAATTACTTTGATCGAGCAAAATACGTATGAAATTATAATGCGAACATGAGTTCACCATTCTCTTAGTTAATCAGGTAAGGTTTTGTAATTTTTTTATCTTTTATCATTACGTAAGTTGAATGAGTTTAGTTTTGGGGTTAATATATTTCGGCCTGGCCTGGAATATTTATTTATGTGTTACTTTCATTATTTAGTGTTCATAATTGTTCTTGAGTAATTGTAATGTTGCATATTTAAGACTAGAGGCACCAGGAGCACACTATGTGTTTTGAACTGACCCTTTTCTATAATACAAAATAATAAGTTGTTTTATGTGTTAGACCCATTGTTGAATATGACATCGAAATACCATAGCAGCCCATTATGGAATTGATTAGAGGTCAAAATTATCACGAAGATGAAACTTGGAATGCCATGAATAACGGATTGGCCAAGAGTATAGAAAAGCTCCAGGATTTTATAGGTATGCCTTCTATCAAAATGCGTTATTGCTGATCTATTTGGTAACTCATGAATTAGATGCATCCACTGATGTTTTGATTACCTCAAGCAAAAAATTAATACCCATGTAATAATTTCTTTCAAAACATATTCTACGCATATTTTTATTATGATAAACGGTTTATTTTGTTTTGTGTAGCTTCAGCCTTCAAGAAATGGAGTATCAATTGGAGAAATTGTAATTCAACGTCTCACTGGACCATTAATCTTAATGGAGATACTAAAAACTATACTAAATCAACTCAGAAAGTGACTGAGGTGAAATGTTTATGCATATTTAAGTTGTGATGTATGTTCCTTAATCAAGTTTATAAGGGTTTTGAGGGTTGTTTATGCTTTTGCTCATAGATAATTGATAAATGTTTAAGGGGCTGTTTGTGTTGGGTTATTCAGTGGGCTTTAGTTAAATTTTGAAAAGTTCATAAATACATTTTTTTACTTTATGAGCTTATTATGTTTAAAAGTTCATAAACTCAACT